>OY728139.1:312918476-314413465 GCA_963277665.1 Viscum album
CCTCCCACTTTTGATGTTTTCAAAACACTTCTCAAAGACATGGCCCACTATAATGATTACCATGGGGTAATTTCTTAAATATTATATCACTTGTATATTATTTTCATAGAGATTAAATTAAATATTATAATACTAATATTTAATTGGAACACTCTAATGATCTCGATTTTCATTTTTTGGATGAAATCATGGAATTTCAAAATGAACCACTGGTTCTTCACACACTATTTAGTATACACATAAGATGTTTTTTAAATGTAGTAGGTTTGAAGAATTTTTAACATCTATGATAATTTAAGAATACAATTTTAATCCTTCCAACTTAGGTTTAAGTGTGTTTTTACCTAAATTATAAAGAAATTCATTTCTTTTGATTTGAAATTACTTAGTGTTAACTCAATAGTTTAGGAGGTTGACTATAATAATTATTATTATTTTCCTCATTTCAACACTTATTTTATATATAATCTGAAAAAAGTTTATTTTAAAAAAAATTCAACTACATGAAAATATCAATGGACAGTTAATAATGATTTAGAATACTAAAAAATCATCACAAATTTTTTTTTCATAAACTAATCCTTAAACTAAATTTGAAATGTCAATTCATTTTACCTTAGTTTTTGGTAATAATATGTCTTTAAAATGGGAAGATAACTGTGAAGATCATTCAAAATACTTGGAATCAACTTATATATTGTTTTCCTATAAAAAATTAAAATTTTTCATTTTCAAATTAATTCCTGACATGGATATGAAGATTTCTCATAAAATTAATTGTTGTGTTTAAGGATTTCCTCTAGAAAAAAGGGGGTTAGGTTGTTCCCCTAGTGGTATTAGTTCACATAAAATCTATTTTTCACTCAATGAAAAATGGGATATGAATGTGTGGTTGTTTAATAGATAAAAAAAACATACTCTTAGTGAACATGGATAATTTTCATTGAACATCTATCCAAATACTATAAATTTAGCACTACATGTGTGAAAAACAATAATTTAATAAATTTCAATTTAATTGTTTATTTTTATTTTTAATAAAAATATATCACTTTATTTCCTATTACAATCACATTATTATCCGTAATCACTCATTCCCTATGTCTATATAGAATTTTTAATGGTAAAAACCATCATTTCCATGTCCTCTAACTATTTCATGGTATCATTTTAGTTACTTCAAATTCTTCCTTCTAATGATGATATCATTTTTTACTTTAATAGAAATTTTAATGAATATACCATGTGTGACATCACTGTATTAAGGGAGAGATATCACAAGTCCTTAAAAATAAATTATTACAATTTTTAGTGGAGTTCCATATTAAAAATTCTAATTTTGTTTGAATTTTATTACATTTTAAAATTCATTCCTATTATCAAGGTAGTTAGTTAATAATCTAAAATTGTGTTTAAAAATATATTCATATTGAAATTAGTGTGGTTTTTTACATTATTTAAATATATATTAATTCTAAAACTACCTAAAAATGTTGGGGTGTTTTCCTTTAATAATTGTTTTTATTAAAAGTCATTTTTCACAAATTATAAAATATTTTCTATAGAACCCTTAATCATATTTCATTTGAATGTAATTTTATGATTTAATAAACTATTAAAACCTTCTAATTTATGGTTGTAATAACAATATAAGTATTCTATTTAGAAAAAAAGAGGGTTCTTTCATAACCATGAATTTAAATATTTTATTCACTCTAAAATTTTTTGAAAATAAAATACTAATTATAACTGATTTTATAAAAATATGTTCTGAAATATTGATATGGGGTGATTATTTTAGTGAATTTTTGGAAATTATTATTAAGTTCATAATTGTTTCATTATTATTAATAGTATTATTTTCAAAAAAAATTAAGGAATAAACTAGAGGGAAATTTTGTCATATATTTTAATAAAATACATATTGTTTTATATGTTTCACTTTATCACTTTTTTCTCATATTGTCTATAGAGAATTGGTATTTCAATTTTAAAATTAAAAAATAATTATTTTACAGGTGGTCAACATGAATCCAATAACCCCTTGACTATAGATGTCAAAAATCAATTTAGAGGAAAATTAACCATATGATAAAAGACAAAACCAATTGTGACTCGGATCAATAACATGTAAAAAGGTTGATCAAAAAATAAAGGACAAGATCAACCATAACATAAAAAATAAAAATCAATTTTTAGTGTAATGGGAGGATTTCCTATGAGCTTAACTGACTGATATAATTAAAGGGAGGATCAATCCTGAATCTAATCCATTGTAAGATAATTGTATTGATCATTTATCCTATCAACTATAAGATAAAAGTACCAACCATTAGTTGATCAACCGCAAAAAGAAAGGAACGATCATGATCCCAATCAACAGAAAGTATAAAGGGAGGATTGATCATGATTTTTATCCACATTAACAATATATGAAAATCCAAATGTGATAATAATATATTGATTACACTCTAAAGTGTTAATAGATTATATGATTCAATCAAACACATATTGGAGAGTTAGTCGTCTGAGATGTTATCCAATTGACCGTCAGAAGAAAGGATTAACTATAAAAATTATATTCATGCTCAAACTCTATGAATAAATTTAAACTCAAAAACAACCTCTAGTTTTCTCTATAGAATATTTAATTATTTTATTTAAATGCCAAATTATTTCAAATTTTATATATAGAAAACTGAAAAATGAATTGGAATATTGTTTAAGGAAAAACCAAATGGTATCCTTTGATGAATTTAAACAATAATAATGATTCTTTTTTGTGGATTTTTTGATAATTATTTTTTTTATTTCTTCTCCTTCATTTCCATTTGAACTATTACATTCTACCAGATAAAGGATTCATGCTTTACATGATTTTTTTATTGTCAAAATCATCCCACTATATAAAACTAAGTGTATGAGGGCATCCTTATCAATTTTTTATATTTTAAATTCAATATATTATTAATTTATTATTTTTATTACTTCCTTTTGTTACATTGTTGAAAATAATTTTTAATTAAATGAAACCCTTTATAAGTACATTACTAATTTCTTGGCTTATGTTCAAATTTTTAAAATGTATTTTAATTTCCTTATGAATTCATGGAACCACTAATAAACTTGTTAACATATGTAATTTTTTATGCTAATATTTATGTTAGGTAATTTATGAAAATGAATTTTTTTAAATTTTTTTGAAATGTGGAAAAACAATTTCCAAATTTCATTGAACCATTTTCATGAACATTGTACTAATATTGTGAGAATCTATTTGATATGAATTACTTTTACTGTTCTTCTACATTAAGGCTCAACATTAAGGATGATTTTTGATTTTATGTGTAAAAAAGTAGTATTAAAGTGTAATTAAGTATACTTAAATTTTTCAGACAAAAAAAACCTATATGTTTTAAAATTTGATTGTACTAAACATTCATATTGAATTTTCAGTGGATGTAAATTTTTAATAATTTTGATGTCTATTTTTCCTTTTTATGTGGTTAATATTTTCTACTAAATATTGGAATCAATATTATAATATCACATATGTATACCTATGATATTATTCTTGTAGCAAAAAATTAAGAGCCATAATTACCAAATTAATTAGTTTTGAACATTTTTACTAGAATTTAAACTCTTAAGACATGAATTTAAATATACTATTAAATGAACACTAAATCCCAGTAAAACTCTTTATTATTTAATATAAAACTAATGGTTGAGTTCATTATTTATTATTTTAATTATTAAACTATCTCCTCCAGCATTTTTTCATTTTAATATTTATTGATTATGAGACTGTGTTAACTTCATGAAAAACAGAATTTGGGATGTTCAGTTAAATGAAATTTCATGTATGATAAATTATTTTCTAAAAAAATAATCTATATAATTTTTTTAAATCTAAACCCATATTTTTTCGAAACACTTATTTTGATAAATGAATTAATGATCAAATTTATTAGGAGAGTATATAGGGGTAAATATTTTTAAAAATAAACTCATTAAATTCATTTTATTTTTACATTCTTGATATTTATTTCCATTCACTGAGAGTGATTCAATTATTCGTTGATAAGATAAATATCTTAAATATGGGGAATTGGATCTAACATTTTTTATAACTTTTTTTAAATTAATATTTTGGATTAATTATGTTTTTTTGTTAACAATATGATTTTAATTGAATATTATTGATTCATAGAGAACATTATTAGAAATTATAATTATTTAATGTTTTAATGAAAATTAAGTATTTTTGTTATAAAATTATTATGGGTTCTCTGATTTAATTTTCTATACATTTTTAAAAATAATATTTTGTGATAATTTAATAAAAAAACCATTTTGATAATGGGTTTTATTGTTTCTATGTTATTGGAATTATATACTATAATTTCTCCAGATTTTATTTTAATCATCAATTATGAGAAATTGACATTTTCTTTAATTTTTACATTTAACATGATCAGATGGAGTACGTTGTGAATATGGATCTATAAACACCAAATCATTCCAAGGAATATTTAAACCTAAGAATTAGGATAACTTTATCGATGATTCTCATGTTTATTTTTAGATCTATTCCAGAGAATAGCTAATATCACCTAAGGTTTATGAAAATCCACAATGACTGAAGACATGAAGTTACTCTCAAGAAATGATTAAATTTGTGGGCTACGATTCATAAAGTTTGAGTTGGTGTGTGAATTAATTAAAAATGATAAATACTTCACCTTTTATGAGTCCATAAAGTAATCATAAATTAATGACTCTTAGATATATTACTAACTGGATAGAATGTGGGAATCACATTAGCAGGAATATGACACACATTATGGAGAAATGAATCAGATGGATCATGGGGATTTGGGGATTCAACCTATATAGAGATTATTTATCTTGAATGTAATAATCCTATATAATTTAATTTATTTATATTGTGTTTTTATTATTTCTTATTATTCTTTCATTTCACTATAAATTCATTGTAACTAGTTATATATTGATGAGAATTAAATGTTTTTTCTCATGAATATTTGTTTTTATTTCCATTTCATTTAGTTTGTCATTTAGTTTTCTTTTCCTTATATTCCTTTGATCCAGATCTTGATTTACTTAATGTATTGACTAGTTAAAATAATCTCAAGACCATTTTATACCCTTTTCACTAATTATTAAAAATATATTGGTTATTATTTAGACATGATCGATTTAAATTTAATTATAAATAATTGTTCTTTAGTAAATGGGTTCTTAATCTACAATTATCATTTTTTTAATTCATTTTAGAACATAATTTTTCATGGTATAAATCATTTTATATTTCTCTTAAGATCATTTTCTCCATTTCTCGTAGTTTTTACCTTTGGTATTAGGTCTTAAATATATTATCCTCACTCTCCCAACTCTATTCACTATCTTTGGGTTTAATTACTATTCATCACACACTATCTATATTTTTTTCACCAATTTCCTCTCTTGTTTTCAATTGCTTAAGAAAAATAATCCCTATATAATTCAACCATACCCTTGGGTTGAACCCTTATTTCTATTATACTAGTTTGATTAGAAAAATATAAATGTTATTTTTATTATTCGAGCGATAGGATTGTAATCACCCCTATGGAGGGGCGAGCTCCACCCATCTCACAAAAACCCTATATTACCATTAAAACCAATGATTTAAAATTATATATTTTCCTTAAAAATAAAATTTCTTTAATATCTGTTACGAATGGATTAGAATACCAAAAAACCCCATGATATATTAAATACGACTATTATAACATTATTATTGAGTATTACATTAAAAATAGTCTTAAACAAATTATTAAATCCAAAATAAATGGAATCCAATAGTATTTGAATTATTTATAAAGCTTCTTTTATGTATTTTAAAGGAGTTGGATTAATTATTTTTTCCCATTGAATAATCCTAATATAAACTCAAATGATTAAGGTATAAGAAAATTTTGACATGAGATAAGTTCAAGACCATATATATTTCTATGACATCCATAGTAGCAGAATCACCACCCATGACTACCACTAGAGAATATATTATTCTTATTTTATGGAATAGGCATGTATGGGTCATATACATATATATTTGTGTTATATATGTATAAAATTATTAATAAATTTTATTGATTTACATTTGAATGAATAGAAAAGAATGGATATATATATTAATGAAATTACTACTTTGTTCTTAAAAATACATTTCATATTATGTGATGTTATATAGATATTATATTCAATAAATTTTGGAAATTATATTTTATAGAATTAAAATTATTTTTATATTTAACATATCAAAATTATCATAAGGTAATTTTCTGTTGGATTGTTCTAAAATAATTTAAATTCATGTAAATACTGAAAAACAAACTTTTTATTAATACCATATATTTTTCTAATTTATCATGGTCTAGGAATGAAACAAAAATTAAAAAAAAATATTAATGGGTAATTTTTTAAGGAATATTATGATATATTTAAAAGTACTATGTTGAATGTATAAAATTCATGATTAACAATTTAAAACGTAAGTAATAATTTATACTACCAATATAGTTTTTTCATATTTTCCTTTAATTATGACATCACAGGGTATAATTATATTTTGGATTACTTTTTGAGATAAAAAATTGTTATTTTCTAAATAACAAACTTATTAATTTCATTTAAATTAATGGAATCATTAATTGTATCCTAGGAATTAATTTTATGCTTAAAATTGACTTTTTATATAATTGGCTTTTATATGTTATGTATTCTAATATTAAAAATTGTATTTTTATCACCCATAGAAATTTTATTTGAAAAAAAATGTATTACACATTTGGAATTATAACTCTTAAATTATGTATAATGATATATTTAATTTTTATATATAAAAAATTAATTACTTCTAAAAAAATTATTTACCATGATAAATATGAATTAAGTTAAAAATATTTTAACCATGGCTAAGAGACAAAAAACATATGAAAAATGTTTCGAAATGATTATATGAAATCCTGAACTGGGTTCGCTAATTATTAACAAAACCCAGTTCACCACATGACTTCAAGTGTACCTCCCGGTATTTCAGAGGATACCGACTAGCATTGTGGGTCCTTGGTGGAATGGTGGGGAGACTATACTCTCATGATCAGAAAATAGCACAACAGCATGTCCATATCAATCAAAAGTGGAAGCATAATGTACAATTTCACAACAAAAGAGTAATCACCCCTTATATGAATAACTATGTAAATCACATTCATCAATTTCAAATAAAATTATTATGATCGTGAATTGATATACAAAAAGTTATTACAACGGAATAAGGAAAACAAGAATATACAACATGATATAAAAAAATGAAAAAAAGATAGAAGGATATATCTACTAACATCTTGAGAATAGGCTCGGTCCCCCCCCCCCCACAAATAATCCTTGCAAAATAATCAATCATCCATAGGAGGTCTCTTTCCCTTATCCCAATATACTTCTATGAAGTTTATCCAGGTACCACCCATTGGACCAAACATGGTGTGATATATACTCATTAGGTAACCAAAAAATCTATCTAATGACATCCAGTATATGATTATATAATAAGCATTGTGATGGAAATAATAATAGTTGTAAGTGAAATGTTGTAAATAAATAACCCACATAGGTCTGAGTTCCCATGGAATGAATATCCTCTACTACATGCTTCAAGCTAAGCTATAATATCACATAGTAAAATGTCATTCTAGTTTCAATTTATAATAAATTCTTGGTACATTGATCATATCCAAAGCATACCCCATTGGTCGTACACATTTTATGGAAACATATTTCTGGAACTATCATTTATTCATTTTAAATATAAATAGGGATATCAAAAAAGTAATGTATTGACTGAATATATGTTTGTTTTTTAACTTATACTATTTTATGTATAGTCAATTTTTTATGATTGTGAACCCATTCCCATTAATGGAATTCAACATTAATAACATAGTTATAACTCTAGGTGTAACTCAAAATCCATTACATATTAAGATCATCCAAGGAATTCTTCTTTGAGAGCCCACGTATCGCTCTAGATGTGGAATACTTTTGTAGCCCTCTAATTCCATCTATTCAATTAAACATAAGGAGACCATGTTTCAATGATAGAATATAGAATTCTATTACCTCTATTTCCTTACTTTTAATTCCATAATGGGCACACAAGAATCACTATGGTCTTAACGTAACAATATTCTCTCAGATTTTATCATTTACATTCCATAAAAGGGAACACAATTATCACTCTTGGAATAGTGTAATGAAATATCCAAGTGAGTCCATCCATAGATTTCATATTTCAACCCATGTTTCACCCACGATTAATGATAATTCATTCATAATTCATTTAATTAAATAATCCAAATGAGTTCATTCATAGAATATCATGTTAAAACCCATGAATCACCGTTGACGTGATATGAATAGATGATCTATAACCCAATATATAACATCACTATCTTTCAATATTTAAAGTATAAATTGGCCATTTAAATTACTAAGAGAATTTTAGTTTATTTGATAAGGAAAAATGTAAAATTGTTATGGGACATGGTTTTCCATTCCCACATTCATTTAATTCAAATTACATGTTAATCAACTCTTTTAAAATACCAAAAGAAAGGGGTAATAGATAACACCTTATTATGTGAATATAATTCATTGGCCACCAATGGTGGTTTTATTTAATATTGAAACTCACCGAATGGGTGGTTTAATTAATGTTCATTAAACTCTATTAAGTCATAAATGGGCCCATGACTTACATAGCACATGTATATTCATTTAATTCAAGAACAATTCCATTTAAAAAATCATCAGTCTAAAAAACCTATGTGTTGAATAGTGTGTAAAAAATATAAACTATGAATTTAAGTGAAAACAAGAGTCCACCTACATTATCATGGAATTCAAATACTCATCATTCAAAGGCCTTAAATATTATCTACATTATAATAAATCAAGTAAAAAGTAAAATTCCTTGAAAATAGGGAATATTTTATTAAATAAAAATAACATCATGGATAATGAAATAAATAATAAATGTAGTATGAGGAATGAATATCTTATTGCTATGAATACAAAAATATTGAATATTGAACCAGAGTCTATATATATAATATACCTCAAATTATAAATTTATGTGTAATTAGAAGATTCAACGGGATAGAGTTGAATATATGTGGAAGTGAAAATAAAAGTAGGGGAGGAGTTAATAAAGAGTGAGGATAAAGAATGTAAATTTAACCATTAAAAAAGTCCAAAAATTTTTGTTTCATTGTTGGCCAAAACATATGCCAATTTTCCACTATGCACTTTCCTAAGACACCCCTTTCATAATATTGGCTCACCATTTAACTAACCATGTGTATCCCATGCAAAACACCTCTACATAAAGGTATAAAAAATAGAACGATTGTCTAGTCTTAGGTGTATGGTTAGGAAAAATAGAATTTCCCTAAGAAGATAATTAGACCACCCTACATTGTTTAATCAAACATTTAGTACTGGGTTTTTTGGTCTATACTGACCATGAATCCCACCTATTTCTCTAAAATATGGTTCACCAGTCTCTAAAAAAACCCCAAACACCCTCGTAACCTTTGTGACCTCATTAGGAACCTTAATTATTATAAAACTAAAAGAAATTAAAACAAAATAAAAGTGATCCATTCCTTAGACAAAATATGTGTTCGTATATTATTCACCATTAAAAACTCGTCATTGAGTTCCAAATCCAATTGTGGCAAGGTATCATCTGAGAAAAACTCTAGCCATTGGGCACATACATCAGCCTTTCGCTCTGCAGTATCATAATGTCCTTGATCACTCCTACACATAATATTTATTAAAGGAACGAACTGTTCATAGAGAACATTCATTCCATTTTCAAAAACTCATATATGGTTTTGGTCAATGGAATCATCAACCTCCAATTCCACCTACTTAGTATTAATAAAATGTGACATATCTTAATGTCATCGGTGTAGCTGAGGTACTTAGAATATATTCTACATGTCTCGATTCCTCTAAGATAACCACAAATAATAGTATACTAGCACAACTCTCTCCAAAATATCTAAGGCATCAACATAACAAAGTGATAAAATACCCTGTTTCGGAGTCCTTTTACACCCTATTCCTAGTGAAACATGTACCAAGAACACTAGTAGTCTATGGTGATGATTATCATATGACTTCTTCCTAGACCGATATGTAGAAATATGCTTCTGAATAAGACATACATTCTCTAAAGTCTCTTAAACAAGATGAGGTCCCAATGGAATTGTCTCTCCTGCCTCTAACTAGAACATGGGTGAATGTTCTGACCTAATTTATATGTCCTTATAATAATATCCTCACCTAGAAGCTGTTATTCAAAGTGAACTCAGTGAGAGGTTACGGATTCCCCCAATTACCTCTGAAATCAAGGATTCTTTCTCCAAGGATTTATTTCAAAACCTATATCATATACTTAGACTAACCATCAGCCTGTGGGTGATATGTTGTACTCAAAAGTACTGATGGACCGAGTTCCCTATACAACAATTTCATGATTCCTGATGTGAAGTGAGAACCTATTTCAGATATAATACAACATGGATCTCTATAGATTCATATGATAGCATAAATGTAGAGACTCTAGATATCTTCCATATAAGAGGTATCCCTATTAGGTAGGAAATAAAAAATCATTCTATCTATGATCACCCATAGGACTTCTCCGGACTGAGGTGATCTATTAAATACTATTATGACTCCCATGGTCAATTCAACCTAGGTCCACTCAGGAATAGTTAATGGGTCTAAAATAATTGTCTGTCGCGGGTTTCTTCCTTTACCATCTGACTGGTAGAACAATGAGTAACAAACCCAAATATCTACCTTTTGTTCCTCGTCCACCAATATAGGAATCATATGTCATGATACATATTGGTATGATTGGGATGTATTATCTATACAGAATAATTATACTATTGTATCAACTCCTTTTAGATAACTATGGGAACCCATATGCACCCATGAATATGTAAGATCTCATTATCATCAATAACTCAGCCGAGGTGTTATTCATCGCCTGTAATACACTCCCATATGATGAAACACTCTAAATTTGATAGATTACACATATCAACTATCACTCTAAGTGTATAGTTCGACGATTACGATGCAAGTAAAGATTTCTCATGATGGTCATGATCCCACATGTGTATCTCAGAAAATTAGGCCAAAAGAAGCCACTCGCTTCTACCCTCATGAATTTATTATATGTGATTACTCCTACTCAAGGAATATTCCACTATTTTTCCTTTATCAGGCGTATGTTAAAGCTTTGTGCTGAATGAATATAAGTATTAAACAGACCATCATTTCTTGAGATTCAATTCACACTCCATAAATATGTACATGAGGCTTTTTTGGTCCATATATACCAAAAAATGACTTACCAATAATTAATTCCAATAATAGTGGATGGGGTAAACTAGAATTGATAACTTGATATCATGTTTTAGGTAGTTCCATTCAAGATGCCTCAATTGATGTGACCCTTAAACCACAAATTGATCCTGAGACATCAAAACTGCTCTTATCATGATGCCTAATTCATCACAATAAACTACATATCCTCATATAAGTATCGGTAGAATCAAAAAAGACATTTAATTCAATGTACCCTTCAGATTCTAAAAGGGCTCCTTGCATGCTTCAGTCTATATAAACATGAAATTTTTCTTGGTCAACCCATAAGTTGTACAAAAATATGTAATAAATCTAGAATGAAGTGCTTGAATTACCTAGCTTGCCCCAAGAAACACTATGTAACAAAAATTTTATTCGGATACTCATAGTAATCTATATATATCACCTTCTATGGGTCAATGGTTACTCTTGTCTTAGAGATAGTGTGACCCATGAAATGAAAATTTTTAATATAAAAGTGGAACTATGTAATCTTGTCATATAATTGAATCTCTCTTAGTGTATTCAATAGAATATAAATACGTTTTTATGGTTGTGTATATTTTGAGAATACACCAATATATCATCCATAAATACTACCATAGATGAATATAGATATAGGGTGAAAACCCAAATCGCTAGTTCCATGGAACCTCTTGGAACGTTCGTGAGACCAACTGACATGACCAAATACTCATACATTCCATATCTACTATGAAATGCTATTTGTGGTATATATGATGGTCTAACATGATTATGATGATAACCTAGCCCCAAATAAATCATATAGGAAACCCCTTCTCCCTATATCTAGTTGAATAGGTCATCTATATGTGGAAATGGATGTTGGTTCTTAAATATATGCAATTTAATCCAATATTAATCCATACAAAACCTCATGTTACCATCCACATCCTTGGTGAAAAGTGTCGGTGAACCCCATGGTGAAGAGCTGGGTCATATAAATCCCTTGTCATTCATATCCTATTTCTACCTATTGAGAACCCAAAAATCATCAGTGTCCACTCTATAAAAAGGAATGGATAGTGGTGCAGCTCATAGAACAATCTTAATTGAAAAATCTACCTCTCTATTGGATGGCAGTCTTAAAAATTAATCCAATAAATAATATTTTAAATTATCTACCACACGTATTAATTACTCCTAAATTATTCCCTAATCATCTAGATAAAATCTAGAAATCATGGCTATCATCCCACCTAGCCCGCGATGCTCAGGTCTAGATCAAATTTCTGGTACATCCCATTCACCATAGTGAATAAAATATACACCCTATGGTAATGTAAAAACTAACATTCCACAATAAAAATAAAAAAACATGATAGTTAACCAACCAAAATGTCCCAATAATTATATCAAAACCTATCATATTGAGAAAAAGGTCCCAGAATAAGAGACACCCACCTCTTTCAATGGGGAAGTCCATGTACTAGCATATACTCTCTGATTGAATTCCCATCAGATTATCTAGTGTCCCTGAACCACATAAAATCAGAACCTTGATCCCAAGGATCCCAAAAAAAGTAAAAAAAATATGAATGAATAGTATGAATCTATATTTAAAGGAGTAGATAGTAAATTAATAAATATTTGAAGAGTACCCCATGAGGTATGAGATCCAGAACTCATCTAATAAGGTATCATCTACCATGCATACATCTAGCCTAATATAGGGCCTTGATATATATCCTGGCTACTTTAATAAAGCCTAGTCTATTGGTTCTATATGTCTGTTGTCTAGATGCCCCAACCACAACGACCACCTCATGAATGATTGTAAAGGAACACTCTATCTTCAACATGATAAGAAGATCCTAACCCCAATCACGAACATGGAGTTTTCATAAAACCTATCTCAATGTAAAATTAATGATATTCCTTATAAATGAACTAAATATTACCCATATTACCACAATACTATCATTCTACTGGGTCATTTGTACACTATTTTTTCATATTTCCAAGCATACCACACTATGGAACCTCACCGATAAAACTGAGTTCACACCCTACCTACAAATATCGCCACATGTAATCTCTGAATGAATCATCCTTATATTGGTGGATGTAGTTCTAAACATGGGTGTTGAACCACCCCAGCTCGCAAACCCACCCTCTCTTAGGTTGTGCTCAGTGATGCGCTCCTAGTTCACAATCCCAAATATGGTACTAAGCTGAAACACATTGAGCGATGATTGGATTTCATACGTAAGACCATCCTCAAATCACCTACCTCTAGATAATTTCAACATAATAGAATAGGTGTGAACCATTGGACATATCATTAATGGGAATAATAGGATATGACATATAAACCTCCATTCACTAAGTACATCAACTCTCTAGATCTATCGAACCTCATCATATTGGGATAGAAATAATAATTGAAGGTCATATGAAAATACTCCCAATGCATATCTTTTAGATGATCCTTCAAGGTTATAACATCCCACCATATCTTGGATGAATATAGAAGCATATTAATAGAGAACCTTACACTTTTATTGGAAGGAGTGTCAAGATACTAGAAAATTGATAGTATTTCCTTCATCATTGACACCACAAACTTATATAGATTCATACCCTGAAAACATGGGAATATTACATTGTTGAAACTCATATGTTAACTCTTAAATATTCAATATTTTATGTGGAGGTCCCTGAACACTATGCAAGAATCATAGGATACCGTCTAGAAACTATACATCGACACCCACATCAATTATAACTGAAAGTTCCACAAGTGGTTCTATATTGGTTATATTGGTGTCCAAAGGACCACCACCTTCAATGAATGGTCATTATAACCCTCCTCATGCATGAATCCTGGTCATTGTTGTCGAATGTATCTAAAAATTCTATAATTATGCCTCAATAAAATATTTGAAAACCTATATAATTATAGATATAAAAATACAATTGGTACATGCCATCATATGTAAGATCCCCACCCCTATGAATACTCTAAAATCCAGGCCCAAGTAACAATATGAACAAAATGAAGCATAGTAGATACTACTTACTACCCACTACTACAGTCAGTCCAGGTTCAATTTATTTATTTTTAACAATGTTCATAGTATATAGGTGGGTAAATTGAATGATATGGAATAAAATACACTATAACATCCACTTAATATTTCCATTTACTAGAAACACATACATTTTATAAAAATAAACATCAATGATCATAAGAATATATTCATATATATATATATATATATTTCAATGTTTAATTAGATGTTTTTCCATTCCATTTTATAGAGTTCCATACACTTTATAAATTTAAAATGAAATCCCTTTAATTTTAATAAAATTATTTATTTGATCCTTGAATGAAATGTTGGCACATTTTCAAGGATATTACAATGAATGTACAAAAACATAATCCCTGCAATGCATGTTATATTATTTACATTGTAATAATATGCATGAAATATAATTATTCATGTTCTACAATGATTCATGAAACAATACATTCATTACAAATCATTACAAGGGTAAAAATATAGAGTTATAATGAATTCTAAAAATCAAGTGATTTTTAAAATGGTGAAGTCATGATAACTATAATAAAATGAATCCATAAAAACATAAACCATCCAATGTAATTTAGATTTTTCTTATATGGGGCATAGCTAATCCCAAGCATAATCCCATGACCAAATCCTGACAGATTTTACATCTCCTTTCTACTATTATCATTTTTAAGGAAATAAAGATAAATAAAAAGAAACACCCTCTAATAAAACTTTTTGGCATCCCAAACATGGTTCACTCATAAGTAACAAAACCTGGTTGGCCACATGGCCCCAAAAATAAATCCCCATATGATAGATTTTTTCCTTCTAGAATCTATTTTATTTAGTGAAATGGAGGGGAGACTATACCCTCATGATCAGAATGTTGTATAATAATATATCTATATGAATCAATAAATGATGTATATAATATTAAAAATAGTATATGTATAATCATCCATCATATAAATATCCATGTAAATAACATCAATCAATTTCATATAAAAAATTATGATCCTAGCCGGCTATATAAAAAGGAAATGTATGGGAATCTGGGAAATAAAAAAATGCTATAAAAATGAACAAAAGACCCAATGATATCTCGAGTATCATCTTAAGCATAGGCTTGGTCCATTTCCCTATAGTACCCTATCCTATCATTTTAATTAATCAATCACAGATGATATCTTTCCCTTTTCCCTACCAACATCCATGAAGTCTGTTTGTGTACCAAATGATGGCCGAAATAGGGTGTGAGATATAATTAGTAGTACACCACAAATAATGTCTAATTCCATCTAGTTCATGGGTATGTAATATTATGAGTGAAGGTAATAGTAAATCCTTAAAATTAATTTATGTAAAAAAATAACCCACATTGTTCTAGATTCCCATGGAATTACCATCATCTACGACCTAATTTAGATTCAGTTGAATAATATCTAAGTAATAAGTCAGTCATGGTTTAATTTATAAGAATGACTTTGGTCCTAGCTCATACCGAAATCATATGATTTTAATCATACTCATTTAAGGGATACATAATTGACACATCTTCATTTCAACATTGTTAATCAATATATGAATATCATAAAATTATATCACTGAAAAAATCTAAATTTTTTATATAGTAAATTCATGATGATCTTGAACTAATTCCCATATTTGGAATTCTGTTTTGGGAACCCAACTGTCTCTCAAGGTGTAACTCATAACCTGTCACCTTATAAGCTCATCCATGGAATTCCACTCTTCCAAACTGGGTATCGCTCTTTGTAAGGTATACTGCCATTTCTCTACGAGTTAGTCCTTGTAATTCCATATAAGGAGCCCAAATATTACTCACGAAATATATAAATACCTTCCCTATGATTCCTTCCTTATAATTTCATAAATTAATCCCAAGTATTACACCAATCATAATATATCAATCTTTCTTCTGATTTCATCCTTTGATTCCCATAAAGGGAACCCATGTATTGTGACTGGATTGATATACTAAAACTCCCAAGTGATTTTATCCATGGAATTCATATGATAACCCATGTTTCACCCACATTTCATGATAATTCATTAAAAATTAATATAATTCCATAAGCCTAATGATTCTATTAATGTTATTCAATGTATGAATCCATGTAGCCCCCTCGACATGATATAAATATAAGATCATGGGAACACCATCCAACCATTACATCTTTTAATATTAAATGTCTCAATTGTCCATTTTAGTTAATAAGAAAATTTTAGTCTATGAGAGAAGGGATGGTGCCCAAGTGTATAGGTTCATGGTCTTTTATTCCTTATTTCATTAATTCAAATTATATCTCAATCAACCAATTTAATATTATATCAGAAAGGTGTAATAGAGAACATCTTAAGAGGTGAATAAAATTCATAGTCCCCCAATGCTATGTTTTTTTTAAATTTTGCAACACACCCACGGGGTAGTTCAATTCAAGGACATTAACATCTATTAAGACATAAACGGGTCCTGTAAGGTATTTCCAAATCATTTAATTCAAGAAAAAAAATTATATTTCACCTATGTTGATCAGATGATATGGTGTGTTTCACAATAGTCTAAAACATAAACTCTAATACATTAATGTAAAATAACAAGGCCACATACCTTATATTGATAATCAAAATGTCATCCATTTTTGTAATCTAATATGTTTTGGAATGGAATAAATCAAGTAAATAAAAAAATTCCCTAAAAATAGAACATATTAGATCGCACCAAATTACCTATATCAATAGTGAGATAAACAATGAAATGAGTACGAGGAATGAAGATCTTTATGATACACATCCATTGAGACAAGCAATTGATTAATCATAGTTTAGGTGGAGAAGATACCTCAAATCCAAAATTGATGTGGATGGAAGAGCTTACATGGGAGACGGTTTTCTGAGTTTGGAAGAGAAAAGAAAATAGGGGTGGAGTTAATAATAGATGAGGGGGAAATATAAATTCACCCTAAAAATTGTAGCACAATTTTTCTACATAGTTGGACAGCCCATGTGCTAACCACGAACCAAACACTACATTTAGATACCCGTCGCATGGTCAGGGCACACGATTTGAATAACCATGCACAACCTAGGAAAAAACCAATACAATGAGGTATGAAATGGTAGGAAGACCGTGTGGCCTAAGATTCAAGTTAGGGAAAACCGTGTGAACCTTTGAAGAGAACTGGAAAACCATACCTAATTTAAACAAACTGTGTGAACCAGCATGAATAATTTTTTTAACCATTTATGTCACCTTTTTCTTCCAAAACCTAGGGCTTCTTGAACTAAAAAAGCCACATAAACCCTCATAACCTCTGTAATCTTATTAAGAAAATACATTTGGATAAAAAAGAATTTAAATCCAAATAAAAAGGTTTTTTACATCAAATAAAAGTCAGGGTCTTACAATTGGATGATAGTTAGCTTGACCTTACCCTTTCCCTACTCCATTATTGTCCATTATTGGTATTGTTGACCCTTAAATAGTGACTCAATCATTATATTTTTTTACAAAAAATCTATTTAACTTAATTATAAATGGATATCACATCTAATACATTTCTTCACTCATTCTAAATATCTTTCATGACCATTATATTTAAATACTATCCCCTCAAATCTCTCACCGTGTGATTTAATCAGGGGTATTCCAAAAGCCCGAGAAAATGGTATTAGGTTATATAAAAGAGATAACATAAAAAGTGAGAGATAATGTTATCAACTAAGATATCATAATTAATTTCTTCTTATTCACCATCATATATATTATACCCATGAAAGTATCATAATAATATTATTATTAATTTTATGAAATGTTATTATACTAATGGAATATCTGTTTTTTACTTCCTCCAAAACTGTTCAAAAAATGAAAAATCAACAAGTGTACATGATGACTACCACCTGGATGCCCAACTTATTCTCATTTTCACCATTTTATTACATTGATTGTTCAAAAGGGCCATTTAATTAAAAAACATGATATTTATAATATGAATTGGATTCTCAAATAATGAATTATTTCAAATTATACACCTCTCATTCTATGGATAATGAATGTGTCATATGTGTGTATGTGAAGATAAATACCATCACTTTAATTTCATATTTATATTTCTATAATCATCTAACATGTATGCCTATAAAAATATTTTTTAGATAAAAAAATGATATTTATGACACCGTTAATATTATTTAAGGATAATATTGGATATTCTATAACTGAAATTAATAATAAATGGTCATAGTAAATTAAAAATACTGAAATGAACATATCTGAGAACAATTCTTAATTTGAGTCCATTTTAGGATGATATATGATACTATATAAATTTTGTGATAATTAAATAATAAAATATGTAAACCCTTATAAATATGCAGATTATGAACCTATTTTACAAAACAGTTGACTGTGGAGAATATACTGAGTATATTTTAGTGAAATTGAATGAAAACCCTCAAGTAACTATCATAATTTAGAACTAAATAAACTCATGTTTAGTGAAAATAAAGAATCGGGTTATGGGGTTTATCATATCAACTTTTTTCTTTGAGACTTATTCAATTTTTACAACTTGTTTCCTTTTGTCTTGAATATAAAATTTAATGGATATTTATTTTATCTTATTGAAATAGAATTTTACGTTATTTATAGATATTCTTCATATTATTTACAACATGGGATTAAAATTTAAATATCACCTAAGGCGTATGGTGTTTTTCTCAACTCATTCTCTTTCATTGGGTCAAAAATCATTTTCTTTTTCTATTCAATTTTAATGGTCTTTTATTACACTATTTATCTTCTCAAAATTTTATTTCATATTTTTATTTAGGGAAATTAAATTTTTATATAATAATATTATTCATTAGTTTGTTTCATTTTATTTTAAAATGTTACACTTTGAATAATAATTCACATCTATTCTAATCAGTATGTCCATTAACATCCATGTTTTTCCTTCCTACAAATGTTCTCATTTAACATTTGAAAACCCTAATATTTTTTTATCTCTGATCAAATTATTACATCACATATTGTATTTTAAAATGAAAACATTTTGCTCTTTATTTTTATATGAGTTTAGAAAAGTATTTCATTAAAATATTCAGTTAACTTACTCATATTTTATCTTCGAAACCATAATCATTACTTTTTTATTACATGATCTATTTATTTTTATAGTTTTTACTATATTCTCTTCTCATGAATTTCATCCATATCCTGTATATATATTATTTATATGTACACATATATAGTTTAACATACCTTCCTTTTTTTCTGATGATTCATGTTTTATGTCTCATTAACAATTATCTCTTTTAAGTAATCCCGATTTAAGGAAACATCCCTATTTATAATTTAACTTCAAGTACCACCCCTTCTAAATGATTTTAAAAATGAATATATATATATATATATATTTAAATACCTAAATATTTATTGGAAAATACTCCTTGAAAAAGTTTCATCAAATGTAAAATAACATTCTCCTTCATTCAAGAAAATATCCTTTACTCATTCCACAAAGTGTCACATAATTTGTTTGTTTTTATCCGTATTTACAATCATTATTATTGAATTTTCAGTAGTTGAACTCCATATTTAAAAACCTTTATTCTTTCAAATATGAATTTAAAAAATGATTTTTTCTTTATTATCTTATTAATCTTTATGATATATGATTTGGTTCTTCATAGAAAAAACATTATAAAACCCACTAAATTCACATTGGTTTGACCATGCTTAAGATTTATCAATGGTATATTATCATCTTGTGTCACACATATAAATGTATATATTATTATGTGATTAGTGGTAGTAGAATTATATATACCTTTAATGCATTGTGTAATGTGTTAATATCTCATGTTACCATGTAGGTTGTATAAGAAGTTATCTTAAAACAATATGTGATGTTTTCTTGGAAGTGATCCTTTTCTTATTCTTATGATGTAACATTTTATGTTGTTTCCATAGATTTATGATTTCATGAACATATAATTTAATTCATTATGTTCATGTTTCCATGAATATCTAACACTCTTATTCCATGGTAGACTTTGGTTCTTTTGAGATTACATGTTACACTATCATTACTTAGGGATTACTCTTGTTATCTAATGATCATTTTAATAAGATATTTCTCCCCTAATAATGTTTTTTATATTATTATAATCTAACCCTTGATAAAATGATTTGGATTAATATTATTTTGATTTTACCCCATTATTATGTTCCAATTACATAAATTTTGATGATTTTTATAACTTATGAAATTCAGGAATTCATTTTAGTATTGATCAATTATGGATGAATGTTCACAAGTATTTTAAAATAGGTTTCTTATGTATCTTATTCTCATAGATTCAAAACAATTTTTATTGTGATTGAAAGCTTATTTTCATATGTGCCATTTATGTTTCTAATGTTTTTGAATTATATGTATGTTTAACTTGGGCCATCTCACATTGTATAAAATAAAGTGTTTAAATATTGTTTTTAGAACCGGGCATGATATTATTAGTCCACGGTGCCTGAGTTGGTATCAGATAAGGGTTTAGTCGGTTTTTAGTATTTTTATCTATTTTTCCTGGAATATTTTAGATATTTTTGGGGGTTAGTGTAAGAAAACATTAGTTAAAACCCCATTAATATGTCTATGTATAGGAAAACATACTAATTTTTTTGGTAAAGTATAGAATACAAGATTTCCCAGAAATTTCTTCCCAATATAGATACTGGAAACTATATATATCTCTCAGACAAATTCCCATAGGGATAATCACCCTAAAAAGGCTAGTTGAGTATCAACTCGATCGATACTTAGTGACTGATGATTTCTCTCAAGACTATGCACCTGGCTAGACTCTATATGGGGATATGTTTAGTTCAATAAAATCCTATTTATTATCTATTGCAAATGATTTTTTATGTTAAAGAGTTCTAAAAAAACATCTTAAATAAATATATATTGAACATACAGTAATTTAAGTTGAAAAAGAATCTAATGTAATGGTATAAAAGACTAATGAATTTTAGAGTTGAATTATTCATCATATTATTAATGATAATTCTCTTATGATGTCAATTTTTCAGAAGTAATATTAACTCCCTTAATATTTAGAAATGAATAAAGCCTAAAAGAACCCTGTTAATAATGGATTCTATAGTTGATAAATATATTTTTCTAAAGAGAAAATTTACAGGGTAACAGATTGGGTGATAAATCATACAGTTATTTCCAATAACCTGTCATGAATTACTATTATAAACATAAAAATAGATGAATTTCCAAACACATCAATGAAGTAAAGGATAGTGCCTAATTGAAGATTAAGTGATGAAGATGGTGAAAGAAGATTCAAATCCCTTCATTTCAAAATGATGAAAGATTCACCCAGGGGATTGTCTCAAAAGAACATGAATATGTTTATATAATGTAAACAAGAGAATAGGGAAACAAAATATTGAGGAAAAAAAATTTCAGTTAACATGATAAAAAAATAATTTTCTTCTTAAGGATGCATTAGAAATTATTTTCATTAGATGTTGGTAATTTGGGAACAATGAAAAACAGAGCAATAATCTAAGCCATTAATATATATATTGAAACCAACAACCTCTAATATTATTGGGATATACAAAATACTATGGAAAAACATCTATTGATGTGGATAATGATAATTAAGTGGTTATTGATAAACTTACTCTACACTCTATAAATGTGGATGTATTGTCTCATCTGAATTTTCACCAACAATCATCTATTGAATTATAAATAATAATTCATTGCAATATCATCAGTTTTATCTAATTTATATGATCCTTTTTCATGGTTTATGGAATTATGATTCATTAATGATTATTTATCATTCATTTAGATAAGTATTATACAATTTTAAAAGTGTTTTGGATATACCAATAAATAATACATATTAATAAAAAAAATTGTAAATTCACATTATATATATATATAAATATGATCATATATCATTTTAGGATGACTATGAGTAATATAATAAAATTATTTCTATTATATATATCATAACAGATAACCATGAGTATTATTTAGTTTACCTGTATTAGAATAAATATAATATTGGGATATTCTATTATAATGCAACAGATGAGTTTCTCAAATTTTCTAATATGGAATGGTATATATCTGATTATAAATTGTACCCTTATCTACGTCTATCTTTTATATACACCACACTATTCAATATCAAGTTATTAATATATTTATTCGGAAGGAATTTATTTTTGAGGGGATAATGAAACAACCTAGGATTTTATATAATATATTTAAATTTAAAATATAATATGTTAGATATATTTTGATTCTAAAAAATCTAAAATAAAATAAAAATCATGATAAATTAAATATGAAAATTATAACATATCCATTGATTAAGATGGTATAAATAGAAGTTGCCGCATAATGAAATAAAAAATAAATGAAACCTAGTAGTATAAGTATTACATATAAAGATGAATTGTTTTAGTTTTAAATGGTATAGATTCACAAGGCTTTGATGTTCAAAAATCCCATGATGAATAATAACAATCAAGGAATGAGGAAAATCATATGAGAGATAAGTTCCATGTCCTAGAAATTTCCATGAGATTTATTCTAGCAGAAGCACCACCTACGACTACCACAAAATATAATCCTATCCTTAATTTATAAAAATGAATTGAGGGGATATGTAAATAGAAATTAAGATATTATAAACATGAAATTATTAATAAATTTGAAATTTTAAAATTTAAAAGTAAAATAAATGAAATGATATAAATTAATACAATAACCGTTTAATGCTTAAATATTATTTTCAAATTTTTCCTTCTTATAAAAAATTAGTTTCAATGAATTTTTCATATTTAATTTTATAAAATGAAATAAATTGTGGGATTAAACATTTTAAAATTATCTTACTAGGATTTTTTGTATTCTTTCTCAAAATATTGATTTTTCAGTAAATAGTTAAAAATAAAATTTTTATTAATAATGTAAATTTTTTTACATTAGAATGATCTATGAATGACTCAACGATTTTATAAAACATTTTTTATAAAAATGAATTTAATTAATAAAAAAAGTATTGTTTTAAAATTAATACGTTGCATTTAAAAACCCCACATTTTACATTTTAAAACTCATGAATTATTTTTAGAATAATTTTTATATATTTTTATTCAATTATGACAACACAAGGTATAGTTATTTTTTAGATTGATTTTTTATAAATATAATTATTATTTTTTAATAATACTATTTTTAATTTTATGTAAATAAACAACAATTATAATTTTTACCTAAACATTGTTTTTACATATAAAAATAAACTTTTTATAAAAATGTGGTTTCATGCATTATGTTCGCTAATTTTAAAATTAGTTTTTATCACAATGTTAAGATTAATTTGGAAAAAATGGATTTAATATTTTTAATTATAATTTATAAATTATTTAATAATGCCCATTTTATTATTATAAAATAACTATTTATGTAGGCAATGATTTGTTACTATGGTTGGTGGAAATTAAGTGAAAATGTGTTTAAACAAGGGAAGGAGAACTAAAAAATGTTAAAAACATGTCTTGAAATAATTGGATGGTATGTATCTCAACTTTAACCTTCTCCCACTACATCATTTTACATTATTTGATTGTTTTTACACTTGAACTGTGTCTTTTCCATTAAATTAATTATATAAATGTCATCTCCCCCACCTTTTAAAGTAGCTCACCTCCATACCAGTTATCCACTCATTATAAATCCTAATATCAACTGAAAATATGACCTAGTGTAATATAAACTATATCATCATGTATTTGAATAATTTTTCTTTCTAAAATACAAATATAACGAACATTAAGGTGTTAACCAAGGTAGAATATCTGAAGGGAGAGGTATTATTCTACACCAATCTCACATAATTGGATTCTACTTTTTTCCCCCTAAAATATATTCTAATGATTAAATTATTGAAACATTAGTATTATTATTTTGTTGAAATATTGGTATAATAATGTAATATCCATTTTACACCTCCCTCTAAAAACAAGTGAAAATGATGATCTCATTATGTGTACGTGCATACTACTACCCCCACAAATAAGCTGTTCGATTTTTCATCATTTTTTAACTGGATTGTAAAAAGGGTTATTTAATTATATAATATTTTATTTATTACATGATTTTTTTTCTCAAGTGGTAAATTATTTAATTTTATTCCTCCTCTAGTTCTATATAAAATGAATGTGTCATCCATGTGTACATGCAGACTAAGAACTCCATGTAAATGACATATTTATTTTTCAACGTCACCAAACATGGATGAATTTAAGAAGATATGTAATTTTTAAAAATGATATTAATGACACTATTAATATTATGGAATTATAATAAATTAAATTATAAAATTTTTATTAACAATACACTACAATAGAAAATTTAATGGCCTTAAATGAACATATCAAGGCACCGTTCTTTTTTATGTACATTTATAGAAAACTAAAAAAATGTATAAATATAGTGTTAATGGAATAATAAAATACATTAAACTCTATAATCATATATATTATGTATATTTTTTACAACACATTTTTCTAAAGGCAATATACAAAGGATGTTTCCCAGAAATTGGCCACCCCCTGAGGAACTCACATTACTAAAAACTATTTAATAAATTAAAAATGATAAATAGAACATAAAATGAAATAGAGATAATTAATGTTATTAATAAACATTTTAATAATTTTAATTTTATTTTAAAAAATTTAAGGAAATTTTAAGAATTAATTGGGAAAAAGGTGCGGGGTTTCTCGTGAAAACATTAGTTCTTTGAGAGTTATGCCAAATTTACCATTTATTCATATTTTATAAATTTTCATAGAAGTTTATTATCATATCCCTCTTGAATTTAAATGGATTTAAAAATATATTTAATTTTATTTTCATGAAATGGTTTTTTTGAAATTATTTTCTATGTCTTATGGGTTTTTGGTCATCTAATTTTCTTTTCATTGGGTGAAAAACCATTTTATTTTGATATACAATTTTTTTGAATGTTCTATTCATCCATTTCAAGATTCTATAATGTAATTAATATTTTTTGGAGAATTATTTATTTAAATAAAAATCTTATAATTTAATATATTTTATTCTCTTTTATGATATATTATTGTTAAGAATATATTTCCTTTTCCAATGATTGGTTTCCACTGTATCCATATTTTTCATTCCCACTAATGTTATCATTTCATATATGGAGACCTAACATGGTTAATATCATGTGATATTCATTCTTCTATTTATGTATTTTCAAACATAAAATATTTTTCCTTTTATTTTCTTGTGGGTTTTGAGAAGTATATTTAAAAAAAGTCATTTACCTACATATATTTGTTCTTACAAACAACCCTTGTTACGTTTAGATTACATGTTCTATTTATTTTTATACCTTTTCCTTTATGTTATTATCATTTATTTCATAAATATTATATATATATATTACTTACACATATATGTGTATTTTATTCCACCTTTCTTTTTTGGGGATAATTCATGTTTTAAGTTCCCTTATCAATTTCCTCTTTAAAGTGAACCAAGTTTAAGGGAAGTTACCTATTTTTTATTTCACATCAAGTACCACCACCATAAAATTTATTTATTAGTGGATATATTTTGAAAACCCTAATTATTTTATGAAAAACCCTACTACTCTAGTTTTTATCTAAAATAAAATAATAAAATCATTCCTTCTTGAAAAGATCCTTTACATGTGTTATAAAGTATCACCTATATTGATTTTTTTTATCCTTAATTTTACAGTAATTATTATTAAATCATAGTAATTGGAAATACATGTTAATTACCATTTAATATTTCAATTATTAACATTTTGAATTATTTAATTACTTATTCTACTAGGAATAATTATGATATATACTATATTTATGCTTTGAGATATGAATATGAAACCCAATTCATTCTCATGGGTTTCATCAAACATATGATTTATGTATGTTTTATTTTCCTCATATGGACCCATATGAAAGTATATATTAATATATTATTAATGGGGAAAAAATTATATATCCCTCTAATGTATTGAGTAGTTTTCTAATCTCATGAGATACCATGCATAGTGCACATGCAGTTATCCTAGCACATTATGTTATATTATCATGCAATTGATCATTTACTTATGATTATGATGTCATGTTATATATTATTGATATATATTTATGATTCTTGGAAATTAATATATCCTTACTTTATTCAATGTTTCGGTGTATATCTTGTAATCTTATTCCATGGTAAATATTTGTCCATTTAGAGATTACATGTAACACTATTATGAATTATGGATAACTCTTATTATTTAATGTTATTTTTATTGTTATATTTATCCGCTACTCATGTATTCTTATATTCTTATGATATAAAACATTATGATAAGATTTCAATTACCAAGAATTTGATCGCATTGATTTCATAGGTTTCTATTCCCCAAGCCATGAATAAGAGTTAAACATTTGAGAAATTTCAATGGGATTATATAGTGGTAAAATTTTGGATAGAGATTCACTTGTATTGTAAAATAATTTTCTTATATAGTTATACCCCAAATACACTAAATCTTCCATTCATGAGATTTGGTGAATTTTTTTAGATCTTCTATTTTTGTTATGTAAATTATATGAATTATATGTATGTTTATCCTTATTCATATCAATTTGAATCAAATTTAGTGTCTAAATAATATTTTGTTAGTATCATACCTAGGTGTACAGGTTCTAGGCTTCTTAAAGAACTCCAACAACACCGGAACCACCACTATGGCCCTGGATACCTCCCTCATTTTAGGTATTTGAATTTTCTAGCCACTAAAGCATCTACCACATGCATTTCATACATTATAGAGAACTATATAAATCGATATTTTTAGCCAAAACATCAAAATGATAGCTCACCACTACCATAGCCCCAAAACGAGCCATACCACGTCCACCACATGTATACCAACATAGTGTGGTGAACCTATAGATTGCTAAAAACCCATCTATTTCCATCATTACACTTTCTAAATCCTTTTATACTCCTCCATGCCTTTCAAAAATGAAATTCTATAGAACTAGGAAATATAATTCCTTATAATAAAAGATTTTTTTATATAAAAGTGCATTTTTATGTGACTAAATGTTTGGTGAATCCATCCAAAAATTATTTGATGTTATTTCAATGTGTAATATTTAATTTTGTGCTATTTATAACTACCATACATTTTCATCCATTTTTATAAAAGGTGAGGCACTCTCATGTCCCACAAACACATAGAAAACTAAAATAAAAGTGAAAAATACCATAAAGATCAAAATATTAATTCTCGGTCATATCTAAATTTATTTAATTATTTTCAGTTTTATTCCATTTTTATTCCTCAATCTCTCTGTAATATATCACCTATAATAAATTATACCGATTTTTTTTAATTTATAAATAAATAAATAGTCTTAAAATAATGCATCGCGGACAATTTATTATTAAATTTACCATAGACCAGTTATAAAAAGTTAAATATACATTTTTAAACAATATTCTAGAAATTTATTTAACATGTTTAATATAATATTAATAAAATAGTAAGAAAATATTTTTTAAAATTTTTTCTATGTGTAATTTATTAATAAACACTCTTCATATCATATATAAAAATATAAAAAAATGTAATATGTATTCTACTATTTTTTAATAACATATATATGAATAACATTTTTAAAAAGTTTGATATTTTTTTAAAGAATGATCTATATTCAATTTTTAAATATTTTATCCAAAACTCATTTGTGAACAACTGATAATAAATTTTAATATATGATAAATCCATAGTTAATTAATAACTTTTCAACAAAACATTAAAAAAATTAAATAAATATTCAAATATCATATTTTTTTGATAATTTTTTATATATTTTCTATAAATAAAAATTGATTCAATTAATTTTTTTTTTAAAATATGGTTTTGTGGCTATTCAATTGATAAATTATCCAAAAAAATTAAAATAGTAAAAAACTATAGTTTTAAATATATATTATATGTATTTTTTTGGATTATATCTTCATGGGATGTTTATAATAACATAAATATTATATTTTTAATATCTTATGTTCATAATTTATTTATATTTTTTCCACATAATAGTTATAAAATACATTTGTACTATTCATTATATATCTTATAAAAATGGTTTTATTTATAAATTTTCCATGGTAATTTTATATATATGTTATTAAATGGCCTTTTATATATATTTTATAAACAATATATTAATAAAATAACAACATAAACTTTCTAAAAAGTCAAATATTATTTCTAAAATAGTTTTTGTTTGAAATTTTATTAATATATTATATATTTTACATATATATAATATGAATTCTATTTTTCAAATATGTATTGTGAATATAAAATTTCTAAAAAATGTAAATATATTTTTATATGTATTGTGTTCAGAATATTATTAAACAAACTATATATCATTTATATAAAGATAATGAGAAAATTTAAATACATTTTTGTGTATTAGTAATAAAAAAATTATATTTCTCTAAAAAAAATTTATATTTTTATTGTAAAGAACATAAAGATAGTTGGCCAGAGTTAGTGGTTACATTGTTATATATTTGCTAGATACAAGAGATCACATCCCAATGTTCCAAATATTTTTTTACTCCTAGTATACTAGATACATATTTAATCCAATTATTACATTTGAGAACATGAAATAAAATATATTAAAACTAAAAAAACATCCTTAAAATAACTCAAAGTTTCCGTCTTCATATATCGGGGAAATGAAACAAAATTTGGGTGAGATCAGATACTCGGTAACAGTTATGTTAATTAGAATCCATCATGAATAGCAATGTAAAATCATAATTCCTAATCAATATAGAAAGATGAATATCTGAAAACACATTCACTTTTAACAATAACTTGACTACCATGATTATATAATGTATAATAATTATGTAAAAGAAAATAACTAAAATAAAATAACATTGAATCAATAACTTAACAATCATGAAAAGATAAGGAAAAATCAATATAGGAAGTTAAATAAATGAAAACACATGTCATTTAATCTATAACTTTAGAGAAAACGGAATCCTTTGATAATATTATTTTAATAATCACTGGAATAATAATAACTCAAATCACTATGAAGTATATACTTGATTTTTGGTGTCATGATATCATAAATCATTGTATTTATATCATTATTTCCTTTAATAAAATGGTTTAAATTTATGGTTAAAATCCCATTTAATTTGGCCAACTGATTTTTCTCGTGTGACCTATTGATGCATTAAAGGGACACATAATTAAAGTACACGCCCATTATTTCTTTTCCAAAAGCATTAATCATATATTTAATGATCGATTTAAATCATGAATAAATATTCCTTATCAGTAAAATATTTTTATTTCGTAAAGGATACATAAGTATAAATATTTACCTAGTTAAAAAATAACATTCAAATTAAAATACATTATATAGAAATTATATATATTTTATGTATAAATAATATCCATGACAAATAATATGGATATTTAGTGAAAATGTAATGTAAAATAACCATATAATAATGAATATATCATCGAATAGTTAATTATTACAAAATATATTCATGAAAGAAATTGTCAATACATTCCCTAGTTAAAATAAATGTAAACCATCAAGATAAGAATAAGGATTATATAATTAATACATATCCTAATTGGATTATATTTAAAATTAAGGATTTTTTTAATGGAAAGTAGAACTAACATACAATGATACTTAAAAATGTCTTGATTAATATACACTTTTCATTTAGAAAATAACATTATATATCATTAAATTAATAAAATATAAGAAAAAACATTTTATTTTAAAAGAACTATGTAAAATTATAAATGAATATTCAAATAAATTATTTTCCATATTGTAATAAAAGATCCATTCATAATGAGAATGTTAAAAACAAATATTTCTTTTAGATTTTTGTAACTAAAGTAAAAAAGTACCTTATTTGGAAATCATCAAGAATATTCCTTTTTAGAATATTTTGTAAAAAAAATAATTGATGAATATTAATTTAAAAAATAATCATATTTTAAATAAAATTCCATAAAACAATGATTTATATTAAAAAATGAATTATTTCCAAAGAGATAAATGAAGTAAAATTTCATTAAAAATGTTTTCTCAAATATTTTAAGCACCAATGATATAAAAATTGTACTTAAAAAAGTCATGATTAAATAGGGTATCATAAAATTAAAAGGGTTTATTAGAAAATATTCAAATAATATCCTCTAATTTTTATTAAGGAATAAAAAATCACGATTTAAATGAGATTCTGAAATAGACTCTTATAGATTTGGTAACATTGAATTTTAAGGCCCATGAAATAGAAAACATCAAATGAATCATTAAATAAAATGAATATAAATATAGTAGTTATTTAATATATCAAATGGGTAGTAGATACACCTCATAAAATAATATAGGTGTATAACATAACATGTGTTAAAAAATAACACTATTTGATTGGAGAAACCATTACAATTATCATAACAATGAAGTGTTACTTAATCAACGAATTGATAATTTGTATAAAATGTAAAGACACATAAATAATGTTCAAATAAAACATAATAAAATAAAATTTCATAACCCCAATAATCTTATTATATAAAATATAATGAAGAAGTAATATAAACTAATGAAATGAAAATTAGTTCTAAAATTATTTATTGCATGGTAATTTTCATGTCAAATCTTCATGGATGAAATAATTTCAAATGAAACCTAAAAACATGATTTATTAATAAATCCTTATTTTACTTGTAAATTCAGTAGTATTAACACTGAATAAAAAAATTAGGTCTGTAACATTGTAATGTGCCTCAATGAAATGAAATTGAATCAAAATCCATTAACTAACATTTCCTATTTAAAAAACATGATTTAACCTCATGTATAATAGTTTTAAATATGTTTTATATTTTATCCTAGAATCATATTAAAATTTAAAATATCATATATGATCCTCTTATAACATCTTTCCACCCTTTTGAGGACAATATTTTAGTATTATGATTGATTCAGGTATTAATTTTTTGTTTTTCTCATTATTGTTTTGTTATGAATGATTTGGTTATTATATAAAATTTATAGTAAAATCATCTAATTTTTTAAATTTTATAAATATCTTATTTTCTCATTATATGCATTTTTAGAACAATTATTGAATGTTCATTATGGAAAATTAGTCACAACGTTTTGTGGAGATGGTAGACCATACATATAAACGAGGGATGATATATTTATCTTAAGGGTGAAAGTGTACGGAATTAGTTAGTCTATTATTTTTAAATAATTAATAACATTTCATATTTATTATGTTTATTAATTATTATTATTATTATTATTATTACCTCCCATGTGATTCAGCGATGGAAACAAAATTATATTGGTTCTTGAGGAGGTAGTCCACCATACACATGAGTGATATCTTTATCTCCCATTTTTTGGAGGAGGAGAGGGATAATATTATGACAATAAGGTAATAAAATATTAATATATGGGATATAATTTTGTTATTAGTTTTAAAATATTGAGACACAATAGACAGTGTAATAAAAAAAGAAATAAAATGAATGATCTTAGTGAATACAATTACCTTCTCTTAGAATAACATACTTTTGATGTCTTAATTAGAACCCCAAGATTTGTATTTTGGGAATTAAAGTAGCTAAATAATTTTTATTGGTATTTTGGGTGATATTTTGGTATTTTTATATGATAAAAAAATTGATGGGTGTGAATTTGTGAGTGGATAGAGTTCCCTTTAATAATTTTGGATGAGGACACACTTTGAATGTTAGAAAATAATAAATTATACCCAAATTTTAGACATTAAAAATGGATAAAAATATATTAATCATACATTGGATGTGATAAAATCTAATAATATCCATTTAATATGATTTATACAAGGTTTTTGGTAATTCTAACCAATATGGTCTTAAGGTTAAATATACCTTGGATGTGATACGGTCTTAATATGATTTAAATGTTAACCCCAAGTAAACGCATTTTCACCTTAATTATGGTAAAATATATTAATTGTTTTTACAATTAGTTTAAAAAAAATTAATTTCACCATATCATATAATATAAATTTTAACTATTTTAAATATTTAATCCATTTTACCAAATTTAATTCACATGATTGTTAGAATATAATAAAAATTAAACCTACTGACGCGACGAAAAAAGAGTTTTTATGAAATGTATTTTTCAATTTTAAGATGATCTTATATTAACTATATGACTAATAAAAATCATTATATGAAATTAAATTAATATTTATATATATAACCTATATATTTATATTTAATATGTTCTCATTGTGTTTTATTTTTTTAATTAATGTGGAGAAACATTTTAGTTTTTTAAAGAGTTTTAAGAAGAATGTGTTTTTATGCCTAAAAAATATACTAAAATTAGGTATTAATATGATTCAAATGTAATAAATTATTTTCAATATAAATAAACACTTAATTTTTTCTTTTAAATTAAATTTCAATCATAATGGTACTTTTAATTTAATTAATTTTTTGAAATGAAATGATATTTCTTTTAAAAACGGTATTTCTCACTATTCACTGGAAATAAATTTTTTTTAAAAATACCAAAATTTAAAACTAAGATAAATTTCATATTATGATTTAAAAAAAAAATCAAATACATTTTATTATAGTAGAAAAAAATATTTTTAATATAAGTGAGAAATACTCGAAGAAACTGTTTCTTGAAAAAATACAAATTTTATGTATAAAATCAGATTTATTATTTTCCCATTTATAGAAATGATATTTAGTTAATGATAAAAAAATTATTATATATATATAATTTTTCTCATTAAAACCATTAAAAAATAATTATATATTTTATTTTTTAAGATAATAACACACTGTGCTTATAAACCAATTTTTCAAACAAAACATTTCAACTGAATTCAAATGATTTTATTTTCATTTATAATCAATTGATAACCAATGAATTTATTTTATGTGTTTAAATTATAGATTTTTTATAATTTAGTTATTCATATTCATAATCTCCAATTTAGTACCCAGGTTATAATGATATACTATTTTATGGGTTTTTTAAAGTCAGGGTTGTGTGTATCACATATATCATAGAGTATGAATTTAAATAAACATATTTTGTAGGTAATGTAACCTCAGGGATTCATGAAATATACACTATAAAAAACAGCTTTTTTCTTTTAAAATATTGTGTTGTTACATATATTAATTAATGTTAAATTTTTATAGTATATGTAAAATATTAATAATAGTAAAATAACACAACTTAAATATACAGAGATCCATTGTAAATCACCAATTTAAAATAAATTTACTGTATATAAAAAATATGGTTTGGGTAAATATATTAAATTTTCAATTGTGTATAATATTTTTTTAAAATAATTAAATATGATGAAATTATAAAATTATTAAGACACATAACATTCAACAAGCCAGAAAACTGAACATTTTTGTTTTATCCACGAAAGTTATCTTTAATAAAAAAATATAAAATAATTTAAACATGTTATACTTATATATAAATGAACAAGTTCGGACATATTAATAAATAAGTATCAAAGGATGTATTTTTGGTATACTATCATCAAAATTATATCATTTTACAATCTCACTTATCCAATACATTATTGTTTCTCTATTATGTTTACAATTATTATTAAATTAAATATTGTCATCAATTTAAAAATGAAAAAATTTATATAGATATAAATTATATTACATAAATATTTATTATTACTATATTATTTTGGATATATATACTTTATGACATTTTAAATAAATATATTATTGGAATAAAAAATATATTCTTATTATTCTTGGCCACATATTTCATTAAAAGTCATATATATGTTATATATCTCCAATTATAATGGAATTAGTAAATTAGTAAATATTATAAATTTAATTATTATTCTTGTCTCTCATATTTTAATAAACTATTAAAATTTATAATAATTTTTTGAATGTTTATATAAATGATATGTGCATTATTTGGTCAAATTACCATATTTTAACACAATTATATCCTGATGTATTTTTTTTAAAATGTTTTAATCATTTTTATATATTCATAGAAAATCACTTCACATTTTTTTCAACAACATCTTCAACTAAATTATAAACATGATACTATCATTTGTATATTTCTAATAATACAACTGGTGGCCATAAAATTATATTCATTGTGTATAAAAAACATAAAATAAATCAAAATGTTTTGTTCTTATACATTTACATTACCTCCCTCCCTCCCCACTTTATCCATGTAATTATTTTTCATGTATTAGATCCATCCACACTTGTATGTAATCTCCATTCCTTCAATTTCCATATCGTTAATAGATGATCAAATCATCCACTTCCACACATACCTCTCTGACAAATTTTTATATCATTCTCCCACTGAATTAATTAAATTTAAATTTAATTTATGTTTCATTTCCTCTATCTATATCAATATTTTTTGATTTTTTAATATATTTTTATTTATTGTTGATATTTATCTCTATATTTTTTATAAATATGATTGATATTTTATTATTTTTAATATATTTAATTTCAATTCATTACATAAGATTTAATTTTTTTAATTTTATTCAATAATGTGGAAAATATAGTTAATTAAAATTGTAAAAATTTGAAATTTTTATGTGATCTATGGGATACATTGTATAATATTCAGTATTTTGTGTTTTTTAATTAAATATACATTAAATGTATGTATTATTTTCATTATATAATATTATCTGTTAATTAATTTTAATAAACTCTTTGATTTTTATTTTCTCCCCTTTTATAGTTGTTATGATTGTATTTATAAAACCAAATGTTCTATTTCATCTAGTGAGTTTGTATGAAATTTATTGAAAGTTCAAAAGGATAACAACTATAATCTCATCCTCCTAAGTGAGTCCTATTTTTTATATTTTATACGAAAAAAATTGATAAACTAGAACATAAATTCTAGCAAAACTAATAATAATATAGCTCAAGACTATTAACTCATTTCTTGATTATCTAAATAAACTAAATATAGAAATACACTAACATTATTCTTATAGATATATTTACAAATATTGGATATATTAAGAAAATAAAAATAAACATGAATGGCCTATAATAATCCCACTCATAATGGGTATACCCATAATAGATATATAAATACTATAATATAAATAAAAAAGAATTTTTTTCATCTAATAAACTATTAGTAGATCTTTTGTCTTTATCCCCATATTTATACATTCCTCCTCATGATAAATTTGATCAAAAAGATATATAACTTTATGTGGAAGTGGAAAATGTTTTTTGTGGATAACATGTGGCACCCATCTTACAAATGATGAGCAGTCCTTGAGTATTCTAGATGAAATAGTGACCAACGACCATTCTAAAAATGTTTGGGTAGAATTTTCATATTTTATAAACCCAAAAATATATGTGTATTGGTACATGTCTTGAGTATCTAAACGAATGGTTGGAATGTATCACGTCTAATGTTCTTAATAAGGATATTTTTAATTGTTCTTATCTAATTGACCAAAATATTTGGGTGGAACAATACCCATATAATGGAACTAGTAAAGAGTGATGGAACAACTTCCATCATGAGGGCCCAAATTTAATGGGGGAATTTTTCCCATATTTTATACCTAATAAGGTATAAAACAAGTGACTATAACTCTATCTCCTGATAATAAGTATGTCTTGTTGTTAGCATAGGTGGTGTTGAATAGTTGGGCTCCAAAAAACATGATCAATGGTGGTATAACCAATATAAAATTAGCTCAAAGATGATATTGGCCATAAGAATCAGGGTTAATATATGATAAAGTAGTGAGTGGGTGGGATAAGTGAGTGTTTCACCATAGGGAGGTGATTTTTTAGGAAGGTTGGTTCATGATTTCCACAAGAGGTACAAGGTATAGAGGTGGTAAGGGGTATATGCACAAATTTATATGATCAAGTACAATTAACGTCACTATTAAAGGGTGTATCCCCATTAAAGTGAATACCCTATGGTTATTATCTAATATGAGAGAGTAGGGTAGGGTTAGTTCTATATAACAAACTCTTATACAATTTAGAATAATAATAAATGGAATCCCTAACACCTAAATATGGATAGGTTTTCTTGAAGATATAATGGAAGATAAAGATGAAACAAAGAAGGTAAATACAAGTCAAACCATTGAAAAATTAAACATGCGACCATTGAATCAAATATTTAATATCCAAACACATTAAATATGTAAATGTTATAACAAAAATAATTCAATGCCACTTTTTTCTTTTAGATTTTTTATCTAAACTGCTCTAATAAAGGTAAAAAATTTAAATATGAGCATATTTTTATTATTCAATTATGATGACAAAAAAATTTATGTGATGTTAATTAATTAGATATCCATATTTAATAAATAATTTTAATTGTTTACTAATTTAACTAAATTCATGGGGCTTGATAAAATATTTCCTCCAATTTTTATTGAAATCACTTCAAAATACAATGATAATATTAAAATATTATTTTAATTAATAAATATTGTAATGTTATTAAAATATTTATTTGAATTGTTTTTCAAATTAAATTTTTTAGAGTTAAATTTATTTTGGATTAAATATATCCAAAATATGTTAAAATAATTTTTTTTAATGGAATGTTTTATTTTTTATTAGTCTTCTATAAACATATATATGTATTGACCTTTATATTATTATTAATAATGTTTTATCGAATAACCATAAAATTTAACAAACTTTTCATCAATATATATTAAAATTAAAATTTTGACACATAACCACACACATTTTTCTATGTATGAATATATATATATATATATATATGACCACTTGTGTGTATGATAAACATTGGTGTGGTTAGATTTATTTATCATGGAAACTAACCTCTCAAGTGATGGATTGCTTGAAATAACTATCCAAAATAAATATGGTTGTGATATATATTACATGAAGGTAACATTCTTAGTGTTAGTCTTGAAAATAAAAGAATATCATGTAATTTATTCACGTGGATTGATTGTGTTATAGAGGTCCATATTGATATCAATTTTAAGGATTCATGTGTAACAAAAATCATTAATCTCTTGTAAATGTTTTTAATTCAATAAAGGAATTTCATTGTTTTTTCCATGACTAAATAATATTGTTATATATTGTCATATGTATCATCACAATGATATATAAAAATGTAAATTTAAAAATAATGATATAATATTATGTTAAAGGTATTCTACATAATTATACTTCATTTGACTTAGATTTGGAGTTAATTATAATACATATCATTATTTACTATTATATTTACTTATTAACCAAAAAATGAGAGAGTAAACAGATTGCCAATGAGCTTGTACCCTAGTGGTACAGGCTCCTGCTTGGTATCCAAAAGACCCATGATCAAATCCGGGAAGGGACTAATTTCTTTGTACTGTTGCAGCATAGTAGCAGGGCACTGTAGCAGTACTGTAGCAGCGGTGGAACTGTAGCAGCGGGTGAACTGTAGCAGCAGCGACACTATAGCGGTAGAGGCACTGTAGTGGTGGTGGTACGGTAGCATGTACTGTAGCAGCCCAGGTACTGTTGCAGTACTATTCACTGAGGGGCTCTTTGAGCCAAAAATATGGGCTTTCATGCCTAGTCTTCAGGCCACATGGCCTTGGGCCTTCTGGCTATGTAATGGGTCTCCCTCTACCCAGTCTAAAGAGGTATTTGTTTTCAAAATAATAAATTGAGGCGTCGGACCCAACCTTCTAAACAAATAGAGTAAAGAGATTAGATACCCTACCCCTAACCCATTTATTAAAACATTAAAAATTGGAACATGGGAGTTGGAAGTATTAGCTAAAATCCAAGGCAATTCAGAAAAAAACCATCATAAATTCAAGACCCCCAGATATCAATGCTGAAGAAACCCAAAATCCCATATTATGAGTATTCTCACTATCTTCACATGTCAAACTTTTTTGATCATATACACATGTTTAGTTTAGAAATAAGACATATCAAGTATCATCCTATTAGATAATGACCATGTCTCCAAGGGAAAATTTTAAATTATTTTTACTATCATTAACTAATTTAACATTAATTTATATAGAAATAGGTCTGTCATCCAAAACTATTAGTTTAAGGCTATTAAAATTCCAATTTTAAATTTCTAGATGAAACATAACCCAAAACCCTAATAGTAGAAGACTTAATGGCTTCAATTTCTTTTCCTCAAGCCCATTTTATTTCTTATATACATTTTCTATGATTTTTATAAACACTAGTAAATCAATAATAAAGAAAACAATTTGAATAAACCCATTCTTGGTTTAATTAATTTTTCATTAACAATGTCAGTTTTCCTCGCACAATCTGTTTGAAATTTTATTTGGGAATTATTCCCTTGATTTTCTATATTTCGGTTAACTTTAATAGAATCCACCTCATCACTATTCTATTTAAAAACAATAACATCATGATAAGCTCCCAAAAAATTAGTAACCCTCATACACTTCATTTTCATAAAAAAATCATCATTTAATTTTTTTTCTTATGTGAGCATAAGAATTTAGCAATTTATTATCCTCTAAAAATTGATGGTAATTATATTTTTGGGGGGAGTTTTCAAAATTATATTGCATATAATCATGTTCATCTTCACTTTCATACACCTCTATACCTTGGGACATTAAATCTATGAATATAGCTTTAGTATGATAGTATTTAACCTCATCTTCAATATCTAACCATAACCCTTTAATCAGATCCAATAACAAGTGTTTACTGATTTCTTCCAAAAATAAAAGCCTTGACATATAAATATTCCTTACCTATTGTCATTTTACACCTCTGGAAACCCTTACACCATCACTTTCACTGGATATTTCTATAATCATGTTAAATAAAACCTGTTATAATTTATTTTCTCTATATTTCATTCCCCTTCATGCACACATACTTTTCATTATTCAAAACCATGATCCTATGTTCATACCAATTATTCAATGAATTTTTTTGGTAGAGATAGATCCAACCCAATCTCCTAAAGCTGATCCTATTATTTTTCCCATTCTAAATAATTAATGGTAAATTGAGATTGGACTTTAACTCCTTACTCATGAGAAGAACCAACATGAGATCCCAAAGCCCACTAACATACAGATTTTTCTACTCCGTACCATCTAATTATGAATCATTATTTACATACTATTTCATGTAATTTAATATCCATTTATAGTTTTTTTACATTCTATTTTAATTAACAAGTGGATTAAATTATATCTGTACAACATTCCTCATTAACACGACCTATTGTTTCTCATGACTATATTCAAGTATGCAATATTTATTAATAAAAAATAAGATAAATATCAATATCCCATGTTGATAAGATAACATTATTAATCAAATATGAACTAAGATCCATTCCCTAAATTACCCTTTTATAACTTAAAAACACTTATACTTTAGCAGTCCTATCAATTTTAATTGCATACCCATAGTGAAGGATATAGAAAATAGAATTATAGGATGCAAAAATATCTAACAGTGGAATTTATTTTTTAATCCAGGATTTTATCACAGTATTCAAAATTAATGTATAATTGAATAAAAAATCACATTCCTTGAAGAATATCATTCTTTTATTTAGTGCGATATATCAAAAAACTAAACCACGATGAATTATTTCATGTTAGGGGAAGAGATTATAGAATTATCCATTTCCATTTGAATTAATATCCTATAATAAAAGCCACATTTTTTATTAATGATAATAATGATAATTGTAAAAAATATTTTATTCTATAATATCTTATAATAACAATTATTATTATTATTTGTTAATTAGATAAATAATTTATATAATTTTGTAATAGGTAGTAAAAAGGTTTTTATTAAATCACAGACCAGAAGAATCATGAACATGGGACCTCCGAGAAATGAGTGAGTTGATAACCAACTAGTATAATAAAACTATAATAATAATAATAATCATCATCATCATAATCATTATCATCATCATCATATTCTACTTATTTTACTTTTTCATTATTATCTATATTATGTAATATTGAGTATAAATTTCAAACAAGATATAAAAAAAAGCCAAATGGTTCACCATCCATCAAACCATGACCCCCAAGTGATTAACCACACCCAAGGTAAACATAATAATTGATTAAAATATCATTGAATAGTCAATTCCATATAATTTGTTGTTACTTACCCGAGGAAAAATCCACCGAATTGAAAAACTAACCAAACTCGGTATATTTATTTTTTACACTAGTAAAAATACCATATCACAGTTCACAATCCACTTTATCATTACAGATTATTTTTTTTAAAATATACTCATCTAAATTTTATTTTAGAAACACAGGTTTCACCCATCATCAACTATCCAACTACTTCCCCATCAACCAACCATCGACACATCCACTACTTTATCATATCTTAATCTTGTAATGATCAAAATAATATTAATTTAATTTCTTTTTTATTAGAAATATATATGAATTTATGTTAATTTATATCTATTAAATACAATTAAGAGAATGTGAATGAAAATATAATAGGGAAAATCAAAAAATATAAGTAAGAAATTTTTTCTTATTTTTCATAAATTAATATGGTCTTGAGTAATTATTGAAGAATTATTGAAATAACATATCATATATTGTAAATAAATAAATTTATAATTATAACTATTTTTATTTAATATAATATATGTTTAGAAATTATTTCCATATATACTGATATTTGGTTTATTTATGAAAATATTTTTATATATCTTTTCTAAAAAATTACCATAGAATCATGACATAAAAATTTCATTAATTTTATATTTGATTCATAATCATTAAAGGTTGAAATATAATTTTTTAAAAAGAAAAAAATATATCTAAATATATTATGTAACATCTAGTTACCCATTTTCTGGTAAATCCCATCCCATTACTTGTCTTCCACTTTAGCTGGGCGCATCTTGGGACTCTTGAGGATGGATATCATTTTATTGGTTAAAATTAAATAATATTTGAGGAATGATGTTTTTTAAATTAATGGAGTCCGTGTATAAATTTGTTAGTGGATGTTTGGGGTTCTTTGTGAATTCTGTTTTTGGGTTTTTGTGTAAGAACCTAGATTTTTCTACTATGATCTATGAAATAAAATGGCGTGTAAGGGGATAACATGGCAAGAAAATGGTATCCAAATAAAATTTTCAATTATTAATAATACATGAATATAGTACACACCATGTAATGGTTATACGACACATAATTTTAAAGGGGATTGTTTTAAAAAAAATAGTGAATCAGTTTTCACCATACTTAATTGTCGTGGATTACCTGATGTGTAAAGGAGTTAAACATCATGAAATATTTGAGAGGATGGCCTTTAGGGATTCACTAGGGTGAAATTGAAATTAATTCTCCTACATCTATCTTGGATATCGACCTAAAACCCTTCTCCAAAGATTTTTGTATTATTCATTCAATTTAGATTGATCCATATGGAAATTGATCATCATGGTGGTTGACTATCATCCCTCTAAGAATTTAATCCTTTATAATTCATTATATACACAATCATGGTAGTGTTTCGTAATCACAATATTGGATCCTTTAGACCATGATTATGTTTCTTCTTTTCTATTTCTAGATTTATGGTGTGATATTGTTCTCTGGGCCATTTCCTTTGTTGGTTATTGTGTAGTGGTTATGTGTTCTTGAGGTTTGTGTTTTATCATATTCTCTAAAATCTATTTTGTTAAATTGGATAAATTATAAAAATTTTATATTGTTTATGGGGCCTCCATTATCATTTTTTAATCTTATTGTTGGTGAGTCCATTGTAGGCATGTGTAACCAATGTTTTGAGGTAGGTGGTTTTGTCTGTTGCCTATATTGATGAACGATATTGCTCCTATTTTTTAAAAAATATTTATAAAATAATGTGGAATTATTTTTTTGTGTATGTAAATTGATTTGTGATAATTTTTTTCTTTTCTGTAGATTTTGTTATATTGAAAAGGGTGTATTTTCAAAGAAATTAAATTATTTTCTAAATGAATCGCATGTGATGACTTGGATATGTCGGTATAAGGTTTAACATAAGGATACCATCTATGTTATCATTATGAGTTTATCTCATGGTGATTATCTCTAATACCAAGGCCTATCACTATAGTGATTTGTTCTTGGAATTTTTGGTGGGGTTTACTCATGTGTTATTACTCTACTTTTAATGTCTAAGTTATAAAGACTTGTCGTCGACTAGTCGTTATTATTATATGAGTATTATTCTAGCATGTCCTATTCAGTTCCATGGTATGATTTATCTATTATAGGATTTATACTATTTTTTCTTTGATATGTATGATTTTTTGGGTAATTGATAATGGAAATTATGTTGGAAATTGTTATAACTGCCTTTGTTCTGGAATTGTTAGAAAAAGAGAAAAATATTATCATTCTTCAATGAAACTATTTTAGTGCTTATCATACTATGTATTATATTAAATGAGCATACATGGATTATTGTACAGATACACTTTATAGAATACCTTGATGGGATCCTACTTTTCCTATTTTATCACACCTTGTACATCTCTTCTGTTTTTCATATACCATTGTTTGTCTTTCGATACAGGGAATACTAAGGTTCAATAGTGAGGCAATGAGGTTTTTAGTCATCTGGATTGGTATATGGTGTTGAGAAGGTTGGAGTATTCCAATGTTATCCCATGGATTATTTTGTTTTTTCTATTTTACTACTCCCTTGTGGTTGGACTTATACATGGATATTTTTTTAGATTTTAATTTGTTTAGTTTCAATTTTGGAATATATTTATCTTCCATTGTTTCTATTACTATTAGGTATATATATTTTGCATGTTTTTTCTTTAGGTTGGGTGAAATCATATTGTTTAGTTGTTTTTTGAGGTATGGGTGTTAGTCACCATCCCGTGGGGATCAATAATTCCCTTCATGTATGTGGAAGGTTAGGTTGGGTACGAGTTTAAGAGGCTATTTGGGTTAGTTCATTACATTTCGGTATTAGTGGTTGTTATTCCCTCTAGATTCCTTGTATTGAGATGTTTAGTATACTGAATATAATATTTTTAGGACTATATAGGTAGATTAAAGGATGAATATCTCATTTCATGTTGAGACTCAAGTTACAATTAGATATTGGGGGGTCTCGTGTTTCAACTTCATATTATTAATCTCAATTTTTTTATCATTGGTATTATATTTTTAACAATGATTTAATTTTTTATTATCTGGTCATCTCTTTGGTTTCGTTATGCAGTAGTATGCGTCTAATATATGTTCATAGAGTTTCTTAGGAGGGTGTAGCTGATGCTCCTCAATGAAATTCTCTTATTTATTTACACATTTTCGAGGCTATCTTTTGGGTTGTTTTTTATGATGAATAGAATTTTCCACATGTTTAGAATGTATATTTTGAGATACATCCAAGATCTTGACAATATAGGGATCGATCATAAGATTTTTTTTTTGAGAAACCGCCACCCTTTAAAGTTACAAATTATACTCAATATAAGGATGACTAGATTGAAACGATTTATTAGGTTATTTAATTTGTAGAAATATATAATAATATCAAAGTGGAGTGTGAAGAATTTTGACTGTAGGGCCCTAGAATGCGTTGGCAGGATTTAATGGTATTGGATGATGAGCATCAGGGTTTGGACAATAAGGGTTTCAAGACTCTCTTCTTATATAAGTTTTTTTGGAGTCACCGACGATGGAAATATATCTTGAGTTCCTCACATTTAAGAATAAAGAGCATGCATTGTTAGCATACACTAATAGTTTTTCTGAGATTGTTAATTTTTTCTCCATAATCTATAAAGAATGACTAGCTGAAAGCTCTGAAGTATCTACCGGGTTTGTGACTAGATATCATATCACAATTTTTTACGATAAAGAGCTCAACCAATGCTAATATAGTAGACATGTCTATGATGTTATTTATTAATTTGGAATGAAATATTGGATCTTTTACCCCATATCTTCCTACTTTTGTGATATTCAATAGAACACAAAGGATAAGATGATGTTATGGGATCATCGTAGGATTGGTGGAGGTGGTTCTTAGTAGTAGGCCTCTTTAGAACATTTAGTTTTGTATAATGGTTTTCTTATGACACGTTATTAGTGTGTTAAGGTCAAAAAAATGAGTCTCTATTTTCATTCACGAGAGAAGATGTGTAATGGATATGATTTTTATGGTTATTTGTATCATTTCTAGAAGTCTAGGTATAAACCTCAATATGTTCATGGATCACTAGCTCTAAAGGATACTACATCACAATCATATACCTCAAAGACTATGAGGATAAATTAACATGCCTTAAGAGTGAAGCACTATCACACAATATATGAGTTTCCAATGGAGGTAGATATGAGTATAGAAACAAAGAGAGGTTCTATTTTTATTTCATCATTATTAGAAATATCTTTATTTGATACTGGTTGTTCACAGTCATTTATATTTGGCCATTTTTATGATAATCTTGACCTTACTATGAAACAAAAATCCATTTTATGCAGTTAGTGACACCTATTGGGAATAGAAAATATAAGGGGTTTCAGTGACCTTGTATGCTAATAATAGTAGGTGTAGATTTAGTCTAATATTTTATTATTCTAGATCTATATATTTATTATTTCATCATAATGATGAACTATTTTGTTTCTCATTGATGTAAGGTTTATTTCTATCATCAGTGTGTCTCATTTATTATGATCGATGCGAGATCACATGTCTTTTAGGGAGAGTGGGATCCAATGAATATCCATTGAGGACCTTCCTACATATAGATTATGATTTTTTTGTTTGTGGTATTAGTTGAGCATGATGAATTTTCTTCTATTCTTGATCTTCCCACCATTGTTCATGGTTTCCTAAAATTTTCCTATGTGATTTTTTTGGGATTTCATCATAGAGGGTGGTAGAGTTTAAAAATGGTATTATAATAAGTATGTAAATAATATATATACCTTCTTATAATATGAAACCAACAAAGATGAAATATCTCATTATTCAGTTGGATGACCATGTGAAAAATCATTTTATTCACCACTGTATTCTTCCTTGGACAACCCCAATTATTATTTCCAATAATTCATATGCTTCACTTCAGTTGTGTGTAGATTATATGAATTTGAAATAAATAATGGTTATGAAAAAGTATTCTTTTTTCTTCATGTGGATGATTTAACTAATCAGTTTAAAGAAGAAAGTTTGGTATTGAAGATCAATCCTTCGTTGGGTTATCATCATCTTAGTGTTATAAAGTATTGAATTTTAATGATAGATTTCAGGGTAAGGTATATCAATTAAAAATAACTTCTAATTTCATTTGGTCTAACTAAACCTCCAATGTTTTTAATGGATTTGATGAATTAGATATTCTATCAGTATCTCAACACTTTCTGGGTAGTGTTTTTAAATGATATTTTGGTTTTTTGAAGATCTGAGCATGAGAACAAGCACCATTTGAATATGGTTTTTGAAATCATAAGAAATCACCATCTATATGTTAATTTTTAAAAACAAATCATATGGATTCAATACGTGAAATTCATGGAACACATGATTTCTAATCATGCATTATTAGTTTTTCTTGAGATGGTAAAAATATTTTTATCATTAAAATAACAACAAATTTTCATTGAAATTTAGAGATTCCTTGGTATTTCTGGATAGTATCGATTATTTTCAAGGATTTCCTTATGTTGGAAGGACCATTGAATTATCTTACTAGGAAAAGGGTGAAATTCATATAGAAAATAAAAAATTACCTTCCTTCAACGAGATGAAATTGATTTTGTCATATTCACTTGTTTTGATCATACCAGAGCCTAATAAGGGGTGTGTGGTTTTTTTGTGATTCTTCTGGAACTGGATTGGGTTGTGTGAACATGAAGGATGATAATATGATGGATTATGAATATTTTTATCTTTGAGAGCATGAGAATAATTACCCCACTCATGATTTAGTGTTTTCTAAATTTATATATATGATTAATTGTTGGAATCATTATCTTTTTTAGGAAACGTTCGTAGTATTTTCTAACCAGAAGAGTTTTAGTTATATATTTTCTCATAATTACTTGAACCTAAGTCAAAGGTGGTTGGTGTAATACCCTAATACGTTTGAATTTTATATCACCTACACCAATGGAAGGGGTATGTTATTGCTAATGCTCTTATCATGGATGTTTCATCATATGATATTCATGAATCGAAGGATGGATGGAACCTTATGGGCATTTTTTTCGTAGTTTCATCTAGATCCCATATAATATGTTTTAGTAATGGTGTTGACAAGTTTTTAGTTATCATTATCTCTTCATGAAGATATTATATAGAGTGAGTAATAGGATGTTGATTTCAATGGAAATTGAGAAGCCCTATATGGTTGGGAGACTGTTCTGGGTTGGTCTCCCTCTTCAGATGGTATACCCTATTTCAGAAATCTATTTTTTTCATCATCAATGATGGACTCAGTTTTGTTTTAATGTTATAGTTCTATATGGTACATCTGTCCATTAACGATGAATTTGTATTATGACATGAGGAATCTATTCTAGTGGTCAGGTATAAATTGTGAAATTTTTAATTATGTTTCCCATAGTTACACTTACAATAAGATAACTGCTGGGAATATGAAACTATCTGGTTTTCTTGAGCCTCATTTTTTTTATTTGGAAAAGAGATAAGGTATCCATGGAGTTTTTTGTTGGATTACTATATAATCTCTTAGTGAGGAATGATATATTTGTGTTGATTGAACAGTTGAAAAATTCACCAAATTTTATTCGGATTAATGAAACTAAAAAAGATGAATATCTGGGTAAGATATATGTTCAAAAAGTTATGAAGTTACATGGGGTTAATTCATCCATTAATTAAAATAGGGACACCAGGTTTACTTATAGGTGCTAAATGAGTATCCAAGAGTTTATAGGGAATTGTTTTAGTTTGATTACACCTTAGCATCCATAGACAGATGGTAATATGAAGTGTGTTATCCCGATTCTCAGTTATATACTTCGTGCTTATGTATTGGAATTTAGTAGATCAAAGGTTAACCATCGTGGATAGGTTGAGTTTGACTATAAAAACAGAAATTACTCTAAAATAATAATTGATCCATTAAAGGATTTTTATGGTCACCCATACTGGATTCCTATTTGTTGGGAAAAGGTGGGAGAAGCATCTTTGGTGGGACTAAGTTTGGTTCAAGAGATTTCTATGGTGATTCGAAATATACATCAGTGTCTGGTTATAGTGAAGATTTAATAAAAATCTCATATTGGTCAATGAAATTGTTTTTTAGAGATTCCTATATCTAACAGGGTTTTCTTGAATGTTTAACCTCATTTGGGTCACTTTCGGCATAGAAAATAAGGTAATTGGGATCTAAGATACATTGGGACATTTGAGATCATTAAGTGGATTGGGAAGGTTGGTTATCATTTGGAATTTCTATCTCAATTAAAATACATTCATAATGTTTTACACAAATTGTAGATCAGGAAATATCATCTTGACCCCCAACATGTTCTTTTTTGGGGAGATATTGAATAATAGCTAGATTTTTTTGTTATGGAGCATCTAATTATTATTGTGGACTCTCATGTGAAAGTATTGCATGGTATGTCTATTCTACTCATCTGTGTGTATTAGAATCATATATTGGACTCTCATAGGACTTGGGGGATAGAATTGTTTATGGGGGAGTATAGGTTTGATGACTTCATTATACATTAGACATCCACATGACTTCATGGGGATGAAAATTCTATGTTGTACATTTTGTAAGATCATGTTACCCTCATTCAAGTAATTCCATTCCCCTTACTCATTTTCCATTTTAATCGGGAGAGTCTAGAGAATCCCAAGTATGAAGAGAAATTTTCAGATAAAATTGAATTAATGAATAGGGATGGATGTTTTTGGCAATCACTGGAGTCCATGTATAAATGTGTTAATGGATTTTTGAGCTTCTTCCCGAGTTTGGAGAACACACAATGTGTTTTTCAATTTTTGGGTAAGAGCATGCTGTTTTTTCATGTGTGCTGGGAAATTAGGTTGTGTGTAAGGGGATCACACAATGTGTAGTTGGTCTCCAGATACAATTATTGAAATTTTTACATAGCATGTAAGTAGTACATTCTATTTAATGGTTACACTACGTGAAATAAAAAAACTGGTTTTTAATAAAAATGAGATGGGTTTTTAAGTGTACTTTTTTATCATGGTTTACAATACATGTAAAGAATTTACACATCATGTAACTTTTGGGAGGTCATAATTTAGGGTTCCACTGAGGTGATTTTTTTTTAAATCTCTCGTAGATCTATTAATTCTAGACCATGAACCTTTACCTGTAAGTTTTGGAGTCCATGTTTGATTTGAATTTGTCTGATCAGCGATTGATAATCATGTTGGATGATTTGTGTGTCTTTGGGAACATAATCCGTTCTTATTCTTAATTTTTTTAATTTCGGTAGAAATGTAGCATCTCATTATTGGATTCGTTGTCTCTTGATTATGTTTCGTTTTATCTTCATCTAGATCTGTGGTGTGATCTTATTATGGGGTCCATTTAAATTCTTGGTTGTGGTGTAGTGGGTGTTTTTTCTTAAGGAATATATTATATTCTATTCTCCAACAACAATTTTGTAAAATTGGGAAAAATTTATGATGTGCAGAGAAGTTCTAAACTATTGATTTTCATTGTTTCATCCTCTTGTTGGTGGAATTTGTGTGGGTGTGTGATCCCTCATGTTTTAAGGTATGTGGTTTTATCTCTATCCTCTATTGATGAACTATATTGATCGTGTTTTTTAATTGATTTATTAATGAATGGGGAAATATTTTTTATGTGTGTAAATGGATATATGATAAATGTGGTTGTCCCCTGGTTTTTATTAAACAGAAAATGAGGTATTTTCAATGCATTGAAATGATTTATGGAATTTATCACATGGGAAGCCTTATATACATTGGTGGAAGGTTTATCTTAGAGATATTTTCTATATAACTATCGGTAGGTTAGATCTTTTGTATTTACTCTTCTCCCTATTCCAACTGTTCTGGGGACTAATTCTTAATATTATTAGCGAGATCACTCATGGGGTTCCCCTCTTCTATTTAGGCCATTTTTATAAGGACATGTTCTGCATTAGTCATTATTATGGTATGACTAGTCTTCTAAGATGACCTATTTACTTCTTGAGAATTATTTACCTATTCATGGAAATATACTATTTTCAATTTTAAATGAATCATTTGGTTTTGAAAATTGATATTGTAAATTATACACGAAATTGATATACATAGATTTTTAGGAATTTTTAAAAAAATGGAAAATATTTAACATGATTAAATAAAACTTATTTACTATAAATCATTCCATTTTTTATTCTAAATGTGAACACATGGATTACTTTACAAATACTTTTTATGGATAACCTGGCTGTGATCCTACATATCTTGTTAGCTCACACCATTCCCACTTCTTCAGCGGGGCGTAGACCTTTGCATGTTTTTAGATGAAAGGATATTCAAGGTACTTCATTGAGGTAGTGAGGTTTTATGTTTGTAAGATGGTTATATGGTGGTGATATGTTGGGAGTCTTTCCCACACTATCACATGGAGTAGTTGGTTATTCCTATTTTATTAGTCGTTTGTGGTGGGACATGTACTTGGAGATTGATTATACATTATTATTTGTTTGGTTTTTGTTATGGAATAGATTTATCTTATTATATTTCACTATGAATTATATATACATATATGTTTTCCATGTCATTGCTTCATTTTGGGTGAAATAATTATCTACTATTTTTTTATGCACATGTGCTAGTTTTCAACCCGTGGGGATCGGGAACACCTTTCTGGTGTGTGGAGTGTTGGGTCAGGAACTAGTATGAGAGGGTATTTGGGTTAGTTTTGTTTCGTGTAATATTATTCAACTAATAATTAATTATATTTTATATTATAATATTAATTTTAGGCATACAAATCAAATGAAATACGTTTCTATATTTTTTGATTTTATTTATTTAAATTGTATTTGAAATTTTTTATTCATTTTTATTATTTGACTCTTCCATCATTAGAACAATTCGTAATTTATAATAAAATATTAATTTTAGGTATAGTAATCACAGGAAGTATCTTTCCATACATCTTTCATTATAATTAAATAAATATTATGGGAATTTTTTTTATACCTCTATTATATGATTATACCATCAATTTTATAATTCACATTCCTCTATATTAAGCATTGTTTATTATATATATATATATATAAATATTGATAATTTTTTGAATAATATTCAAATTAGAATGTATAAATAATATATATAGGTGATTATATTGTTTATCACATTCAACTAAAAATCTGTAAGGCCTCATATTAGATTTCCATTATAAAATATGAAAACAAAATTTCCACATAAGATATTTTGAGGGATCATTTATTCCTTGGTTACTTTCAATTTTATAATAATTGGAATTATCTTGTATAAGTTAATGTTTTCGATTTTGGATTATAATTTATTATAATATAAATTGGTGACAAGACTCGACCTAGTGGAACCCTCCTCGGAATGAAATAAGTCAAGTGTCCCACCACAAGCCTACCTCTAAATGGATAGGGGAGAATGAGTAACACCAAGAAGGAATAAGCATTCATGGGATGCCTTAGACTGTAAAACCCATGATAATAATTTATCCTTAATATATAATATTGTCTCATGAAATCATAAATATATTATATTTATATATAATAATCTAAAATTTTAATCAATTCATGAATGATACATAACATCTAGAACAATACTATAAAGGATCAAAACAAAAAGGGAAATAAAAATGTAGTACACAGAAATCCTTAAGTGATACTAACACTAGGAATGGGATAACACATTCATAATACATATTCTTCTATAAAGAACCCCACTAGCATCCATCTCTAATCATTAAATGACATCCACTACTATGAAATAGCTCTATAATCACCACTGAAGCACCCAATAGTTTTTTAAAGTGTTTTATTCTTCATAAACCTGAAGTAAAAAATCTAGGTTAGATAATGAGAATGTATTGGAACCAATTTGGAATATCTTTTTAGATGATTGAAGATACCCTAAGAGGTATGGAAGATATTATATGATTATTTTTATGTGTTGTAGAATTCTATGTTTGAGGATTATATTTTTTAGGTGATGAATATCTAAGTATATGTAATATATTTATCTAAAATATAATAGTGGAAAAGTGTTTGGGAATCCATGTATATTTAGTATCCACATTGTATGATATGTAATTTATTTCTATGAATTTCGGCTGAGGAAATGGAAAATTCAAGGCATGCATAAAATATTTGTGACATGCATAAGTTTTTTTAGAAGAAAAAATTTGTCTAGAAACATGGTCTCCTTGTATATATATGTTTCTTATTGAATTTTATGCTGAAAAGTTTCAATTGTAGTATCTCATCGAGATATGTAATATATTTAATATTTTATGTATGATTATAGGAAAACTAATTAGTAATGATTTGGAAATGGGAAGTGATACATAATAAATTTTTTAGGATTATATAAGATTTTTCAATGATTTATAATAAATATCATTCATTTAATTATAGATAATTGGATAGGTATAAAATATTATAGGAACACATAATAAATATAATTTCATGCATTAAATTATTCATATGTATAAGAAATTATATTTCTTATATATGATCTAAGAGAATGAAAAATGATATATTTCTCATGATTTTAATCTACTCGATGGCTAATCTATTATTAATTTAAATAAACCTCACAATTATTAAAAATCCAATTTTTATTCAAGATGGAGTAGAAAAAATGATATTCACACCACTAACAAGAAAATAATTTCACGAAGTAGTCTGAGGAAAACAAACCAGCTAGAGTTTGTTCTATGATTTGAAAAATAGTTGTGACATAAGAATAATTCCATATTATAGTGAGTGAAAATGAAAAATGGAATAACAAATCCGTTCACAATGAAAAATGAAGCCACACAATGAAGGATTATTTGTATTTTTCAATAAACTAACATGATGGTCAAGGAGAGAGTGGTTATTTCTTGGAAATTTTAAATAGTAAACCACTAATATTTATTATGTAGTCATGGAGATTATGTTTTTTATGATATAACATAGAAAATGAGTTTTGATCATTCATGATATCACATGAGTTTAAAAGCCAATATTATTGGGAATTATATTGGATATGATGAACAAAGAATTATGTTGTATTTAGGTGTCATAAATGAATGGTTTATGATATTCTAAAATATAAAAAACAATATACATGAAATATTTTGAATATATAAAAACAATAAAACAATGATAATTAGTTATCATAAAATAAGAGAGAAGGGTAGAGGGGCCCAGTTCTATGAAACCTTTGAAGATCCTATCTATCTAAGTTGAAAATTGTTTAGGTGTAGGAATTTGATATGTGTTTCCTTTCAATAATACATTAATCATTATGATATACTGATAAGAATGTTGAATTATACTGTAGTTTATCAAATTATTTTATGGAAATCGAAGTGTTGTATTTTGAAGATGAATATCTCAAATAGTGATTGATAAAACAAAATTTTATTGAATATTTTATTGATAATAAATGACATAACTTCCTCACATTTTACTAAATAAGTTCATTTATGGAATATATGGGAATAGCTCATTCCTTTGAGAATTTGATGAAAATTCCAGTTTTACACTTAAAAATTCATAGTTTTATTTCAAATATAAATAATTTTATTTGAATTATTTGAACTTAATATTTTTAAAACATCTTTCGGACATAATTTTCTATAAAATTCATTCAAGACATTAGAGCTAAATCATGCACTTATTTGTTGTAAATGGTCCATGAAATCAAAGTTGGGCTGGACTCGCCGGAATGGACATGGGTTTTGTATTTTGGCCATAACATCTTCATCTGTGCTTGGATTTAGCCCAAATATTGAGAGGAGATCTAGGACTCATTGTGGAACAAATATTCCTTCTGTGAAGAGAACTTATTCACGTGTTTACGTGGTCAAATGTGCAGTTCAATATGGCATAAAATATTTCTCTGATTTTCCCCATTCACACTTGAAACCACTTTGAACCTAGCCACCCAACCACTCTATAATTTGGTGTTTTTCTCATTTTGGGGGGTTGGGACGTGAATTGGGATGTTTAGGGAATATTAAAAGTGTATTAACTCTAATTATCCAACCATTTCAATAAGGATAGATCTTGAAACTAGGATCCCTTCGACGAAGCCTTCTTCTTCTTCTTCGTGTTGTAGTACTTTTGCTTGTTTAATAAACATATTTTTTATTATATTATTTATTCTCTTCTCTTCCATTTTTTTCAAATTTATTCTTCTCTTAATCTTACTAATTTGTCTATAATCAAGAATAGTAATGTGATTGGGTTATACCCTTTCAAAACCTTTTCACATGAAAAACGTTTCTACGATGCATACACCGCCCATTGAAGAGTAGTTCTTTTTAGTAATAAATATACCGCTATCCTTCTTGATTAATTTATTTTGAATCAATGATATACATTAATTCTCTTCATATGATCTATTAATTGAGTTTTTACATTAAATGAAACAATGAAAGCATGCAAACAATTGACACAAGAACACGCGAGGTCAGAAGATGTGTAAATTGTGAGAGTGTGATCATAATCGGTAATAAAAGACCACACGGGATAAATTTTTAGAGTACAAATATAATCCGTAAAATCAACTAATCCTCATTTAAATTATAGATATGTACTATTATTAACCACTAAACATATGCAAACTTAATATCATCAATCAACGTATGGTGTTGTGATTGCATGTTTTGAAGCTATCCTAGGGTTTAAGTAATTTCATCTTTGTGGTTAAGTTAACTCTGATAGGGTTTGAGGGTTAACCAATCAGAGGATTATAATTAAGTGAATTTTAATAAAAAATATAAAGAAAAATAATTTAGTTAATTGATAGAGTTATATTGATCACAACTTTTAAATATTTTCTAAAAAACAACTTCTTGTTATGTCTTTTTAATCGAACTTCATTTCAAAAACAAAAACAAAAAAATGAAATCTTCTTCCATAAAAATTATTATAGGTTTATAATCAATAAACAACCCCCCCCCCCAAATACAATAAACTAGTGGTTTTATTCTCTTTTATTTTATTTTAACAATACATTTAAGATGTTGTTTTAATTTCATTACGCCTTTGAGAGGCGACCTTGGCCAGCCACTCTGTTGCCCCTAAGTTACCCAAAACTAAACATCATTTGAAAGATCCCACGATAGTGCCTTTCAAATTATAATCATTTCCGGGGAGGCAAGTAATTATTTCAACTTATAAAAGGCATTTATTTCATTTTACATTCTATTCTCTTCCTTTTTTTCCATTATTTGCCCTATCTGATTTTTTTCTTCTTATTTTATTTTCTTCTACATATTTTTGAACCATCAACTAAAACTTCTCAATTTTTTTGACTATGGTCCATAGTTCTTAATTTTATTTTTATTTGATTTATTTGATGAACTAATCTTGATGATCTATTTTATTTTGATCGTGATATTGAATTTAGCCTTTGGGCTTGAATCAAACATTCTCAGTCTACGGGATGTTTCAACATTCAACCAGTTGGATAATTACACCACTCTTAGAACATTGAAATTGGATGAAATTAAAATTCAACCATAAAACAAGAAAAAATGGCTCAAAATAATGGAAATGAAATTAATATAACCATTCGAGAATTGGCTGCACCTGATATTAATTATCAACCAAATTGCATTGCATACCCAAATCTCGAATCAAACTTTGAACTGAAATCTGGATTAATTCACCTACTTTTAAAATTCCATGGCCACTCTAGTGAGGATCCCATTAAACATCATAAATATTTTAATGTGTTTTACTCAACCCTAAAACAATGAAATGTATCTGAAGGCCAAATCAAACTAAGAGAATTAACATTCTCACTTCATGGAGCTATGAAAGATTGGATGTATTATTAAAAACCCAAATATGTAACTTTTTGGAATGATTTGAAACATCTTTTCATGCAGATATTTATTTCCAGCATCAAGGACAAATTCTATTCGTAAGGAGATCCCAGGGATGAATAAATCACAAGGGGAGTCAATGTATGAGTAGTGGGAGTAATACAAGAAGTTGCATGCAAGATGTCCACATCACCAAATAAGTAAAAAAACATCATCTTGTACTTCTACAAAGGACTCAGACCTATGGAGAGAATCATGGTGGATGTTGCGGCTGGAAGAGATTTGGTGGATAAGACACCAATATATGAACTTGCTTTGATAAAAAAAAGTGGCCCAAAACTCCCAACAATTTGGTGATCAAGGTACACCACATGTCAGGGGAGTACATCAGGTAAGTCCATCTTCTCTTGAAAGGCATTTGATTGATACCAAGTTGAGATAATTTAAAAATATGTTTAGATAGATTACTTTGTCTCAAAAGACATCACAACCCCCTACTTCAAGGCCTTATGGTATTTTCACTAAGATAAGCCACCCAACTAACGGTTGCCCCCAACTACAAGAAATAAAAGATTGTGTGGTATTGTTTCATGATTGACTATATCAGTAGAAACAACAACCATATCCCCCAAATAAGCTTGATTACTTTGCACCAGCATACAACCAAGGGTGGAAAGATCAATTGGACATGAGGTATGGCTCTGGACAACAACAAATTCCCCCTTTTCAACCAAACTTCCTGCATCGTCTGCCATACATGCTGGGTTTCCATCAACCCCAATGGAGATTTGAAGCCCAAGCATCAACAAACCAAAACAAGGGAATCCCCCACACAATGTAGATTCTAACACTGATGACCTTTGAAGAAAATTATTTTTAATCAATAGAATGAGCTGAATAGTCAAGGTGCTGAGTTGTGGGAGTTGAAGACCCAATGAGCTTGATAGCCACTTCCCTCTATGAAGTAGTAAGTTATAATTCCTGAAATCTACCTTCCTAACCTACTCTAAATGCAAAGGGGAATTTTAGTACCATAACATTGATAAGTGGGAATAAAATTAATGATACATATATACCTACCATTCCACCAAGATTCACCTCAACTCCAGAAAATCCTCATTCCGCACCAACTAATGAGAAATCCAAGGATAAAGACAAAGTTAAGAAAAATATTGATGATGATCATCCTAAACCCCTTTCATTTCCACAAATAGTTAAACAAACCAAAAATATGGCTGAAGGATTAATGAAAATGATGGGTTTGGACACATTCAAGCATTTGGAAATCAACATTCCTAAACTTGATGCCATAAAAAAATTTACCTGGTATGATAAATTTTTAAAACAACAGTGTACCAATTGAAGAGGTCTCAAGGGAAATGAGAGGATTAATCTTGAAAGGAATGTTTCAATACTCATTACACCATATCTAGAAATTCCAATAATGATTAAGGATCTAGTGAAATTCAAATACAAAGCACTATAGGAGAGTTTCAATTTTCTGACGCTCTTTGTGATTTGGGAGCTTCCATAAATGTGATGCCTCACTCTGTATTCTCACTTTTTATAAGTTGGTGAGCTAAAGACCATGAGAGTAGTGGTGTAGTTGGATAATAGATCTACAACATTCCTGTGGGAGTTCTTGGGGATATGCTTGTCCAGGTAAGAGACATGATCTTTCCAGCAGATTTCTATATTCTTAAGATGGAGGATGATCGGGTAATTTCTCATTCACTCATTATCATATGTAGAAACTTCCTCAAAACTGCAAAAATAATCATAAATGTTGATGAGGGTAAAATTTACATTGAGTTTGGGGATGATGTTGTGATATTTAGTGTTATGGAATCCATGATGTTCCCCAAAGAGGACTATTCTGAATTTGTTATCTCCCATTTTAGACAACTAAATAAAATCCCCACCGAATTTGATCATCCTATGCTTAGGGAGATTATTTGTATTGGTTATAATTTGATGTCTAAGAGTACTTCCACGCCTATTCCTAATTTAGAAGACTCTCATAGATTTTAATTTGAAATGGAATCATATTTTGATCATTTTAACTCTGATTATGACATAGCTATTGAGTATGCTAATGGATTTGATGTTTTATTCTCTGATTGTGATGATTCATATTCTGATACTGATGCACATTGTGCACATATTTATGTTCCTTCAAGGTCTCCATCCATACACCACCCCATTCATTAAATCTCAATAAATTTCCTCCAAATAACAAATACTCATACTTGTTGAGTGGAAAGAGATTACATGTTATAATTTATAATAATCATTCTTTTGAACATGAAGAAAAACTATTGAATCTTTTGATGGAGAACACTAAGGTAATAGAGTAGACCATGGATGATATATCAGGTATTAGCCCCTCTATTTGCATGCATATGATTCTTTTGGAGGATGGGGATAAACCAGTGAGGCAAACACAAAGGATTCTCAATCCAACCCTTCTGGAAGTTGTTAAAAAACATGTCGAAAAATTTCTCAAGTCAGGTATAGTCTATCTCATTTCATATTTATAGTAGGTTAGTCATATTCAGGTTGTGCCTATGAAAAGTGGTGTTATAGTTGTTAAAAATGAGAATGATGAGTTAGTTCCAATGAGGGTGAAAAACAGTTTATGTGTGTGTGTATTGATTATAGGAAAATAAATCGGTTCACTCAGAAAGACCACTTCCTCCACCCATTTATTGATCAGATGATTGAGAGAGCAGCTGGGAAAATACAATATTGTTTCTTGGATGGATGTTTTTGGATATTTTCAGTTTACTATTGATTCAGAAAATCAATAAAAGACAATATTCACTTGTTCATTCAGTGCGTTTTCCTAACAAAGGATTCCATTTGGACTTTTCAATGCCCCAGGTACCTTCAAGAGAAGCATGGTGTTTATTTTTTCTGATTTTATTGAGTCCAGTAGAGAGGTTTTTATGGATGATTTTACAATGTATGCATCCTCATTTGATGAATGTCTAAGTAGTTTCAGAAAGTTGTTGAATCGTTGTATATAGAAGAATCCATTCTTGAATGTTGAAGAGTTTCATTTCTTGGTAGAGCATGGAATTGTATTAAGGAATGTAGTGTTAAAACATGGGATAGAGGTTGATAGATCTAAGGTAGATAATATTTCATCTCTACAATATTTTTCATGTCTTCGTGATGTAAAATCAATCCAATGGTATAGATGATTTTATCAGTGCTTCATCAACGCTTTCAGTAATATTTCTCTTCCTATGTCATGATTATATCAAAATGATTCTGATTTTGTGTTTTATTATTCTTACAAGACTTACTTTGATGAGGTAAATAAGTGTCTAAACACTCCACCAATCATATAGCCCCCACAATGGGAGATTCATTTTGAAAATATGTGTGATTCCCCCAACGTCGTAGTTGGATTTGTCTTATCTCAGAGGGTGGAGGGACGTTCACATGTGATTACCTATTCATCAAGGACACTATATTCCACCCAATAAAACTACACAACCACAAAAAAGAGTTTCTTAATAACATATTTTCTTTAGATAAATTCCGTTAATATTTATTGGGCTCTAAAGTAGTTGTTTTTTCTATCCATACAGCTCTGAGGTACCTATTGAAGAATAAGGAAGAAAAGCCCTAACTAATATGATGGATGATCCTTCTTCAGAAATTTCACATTGATATAAAGGACACGGAGGGGTTGGAAAACCTAGTGGCAGACCACATGAATAGGCTTACTCACACACTAGAGGAGGACACAGTAGACCAAGTACCAATACAGGTCACTTTCCTTGATGAGCATCTTTACTCCATATTAGGTACACATCATTGGTATGTAGATTTAGTTAACTAACTTGTTTCCTCTGAGAACCCAGCTAATTTAAAGAAACATAATGTCCAAAAATAAAAAATTGTGTCTCGGTATTATGTGTGGGTTGATCCGTACCTCTGGTGAAAGTGTAGTGACCAAGTTATTATGAGGTGTGTTACTAATCATGAGTTTGAGTCCACTCTACAATTTTGTCACCCACTTTCTTGGGGTGAACACTTTGGACCCCAATGGACAAGAAGGAATGTTTTAGACTCTGTATTATATTGGCTTAGCTTATTCATTGATTCTCATGTGTATTGTAAGTCATTCTCACGTTGTGACCACATGGGAAACATTTCTAGGAGACATGATATGCCTCAACAACCCATATTATTCTATGATATTGTTGATGTGTGGGGAATTGATTTTATGGGTCCTTTTCTAAGTGCATTTGGTTTTTTATATATTTTGATTATTGTTGATTATGTGAGTAAATCATTGGAGGCAATGGCCAACAGGACTGATGATTCACATGTTGTTGTTGAATTTTTCAAAGTGAAGATTTTTTGTAGGTTTGGAGTACTGAAGGCCATCATCAGTGACCAAGGGACACACTTTTGCAATTATAATTTGGCTTCCCTCATTCAGAAGTATGGGGTGACACACAAAACCTCAACACCATACCACCCCCTAAAAAATGGCCAGACTATGGTTCAAAATCATGAGTTGAAACAAATTTGATAGAAAACCATGTAGCCATATCGGAATGATTATAGAAACCACTTGTATGATGCATTGTAGGATTATAGGACAACATACAAGACACCCATTGGAATGTCCCTATTTTTAATTATTTATGGGAAATCATATCATCTCCCCATGGAAGATGAGAATCATGCTAATTAGGATTAAAAAATGCCACATCAATTTGACCCATGCTGGAATCCAAAGGAAGCAACAAATTCAAGAACATAATGAGATTTTATTTTCTTAATATGAGAACTCAAGGCTCTATAAATAAAGATAAAAAACATCTCATGACAAAATGATCTATAAAATATAATTTCATGTTGGGGAGAAATTCATGCTCTATAGTTCACGACTGAAGCTGATGCCTGGTAAGTTGCATTCAAGGTGGTTAAGTACTTTTGTTGTGAATAATTTCTTTTATTAAGTTGTAGTGGAGATAATATAAGAGTACACCAGAATGATATTTAGAGTTAATGTGCAATGTTTGAAGAGATACATTGAGGGACTTCCTATTGTTGTAGTGGATTTCATCCCACTGCGTGACCCCATCATCACTTGAGCATATCCAGATCTTCCAAACCCTTCCAATTATTTATTTTTTTTGTCCTATTTAAAATTATACATTTCATTTGAATATATCATCCCAGGGGTTTACATTGAGTACAATACAATATTTTATATGTGGGAGAGGGATCCTTTTAGTTTAGTAATTTCAATTGTTTTCTGCTTTTTCAATGATTTTCAAAAAAAATTGTGTGTTTTTTAAATTTTTTGTGTTTATTTTCATTTTTTTGTGTTTTTAAAGATTTTGATATGTAATTATTCAGACCCCCATTTTTAAATTCATATCAATATGTAAATCAATTTATCAAATTCAACCATGCTTAAATTAATGCTAAAAATAACTTTGTTTCAAGGTCAAATATTTAGTAATTTCATGAAAAGAACACTGAAATTTGAATCCCATGACACATATCACTATCTTTGTATTCAAAATAACATTCCTGTGATGATAATGAACCATTATTTTCATATTCTTTACATTTATCCCATTTCTTGAGAGAACTAAACCATACTTTATTTGACCATAATTTGAATTATTTTAATCAAAACATGAGGGTTTGAGGTATTTATGTTTAAATAATTGAGGAATTTGTTTGTTATTAAATCCCATGTTTCAATAAATCATTGTTTATAATGTCATAACATGAACATATAATCCTTGTATCCCTTATAATCCATGAAAAACCTGTTATTCTAGCTATATTACAATCCAAGTTTCCCTATCCAACCAACTCTTGATTTGAAATTTCATAATCTAGTTGAACGTAAGTGTGGGGGAAGTTGTCTAGTGTTGTGCTACCACATTCTATGATAATTTTGGTGGAATACTAAATTATTAAGAGATGTTTTTACTACTAAAGATTGTCATTATATTGAACGATGTTCCTTTTTTGGAGCTTTCATGATAAGTGAAGTTGTGCCTTTTTGGAGCTTCTAATAGAGAGAGAAAGTTGTTCCTATCTGGAGCTTTCAAGAAAATCATGTTTGAGAATATTGAAATTTTTACTACAAAAATGTTTAATGTTATTAAAATTCATTTGTTTTTAATTTTATTAATATTAATTGATGCTATGGTGACTGATGTGGAGACCATATTAAAGTGAAAATTAGATTAATGAACCTTTTCTTCAAAAACAGTCATGCCCCCCTCATTCAGCCTTTGAGTTTTTCACATCTAAATCCTACCAACCAAAAGCCACAGAACAACCCTGGAAAGTAATCATGATAAACATTTTTCCTTGACTCACATTAGGTGGTGATGTAGGAATTTATCAAGCATATTGTGACACCTGTATAATTTTGGATGAGAAAGTCATTGTTGAAAATTTACATTTGTGTGATAAGAGAAAATTCAAGTGAGGTAAGTGTTTTTGTGAACAATGGAGGATAAATGAAATGGAAATATATTGAATGATATAAATGGAGAACATTACATAATGGTTTTTTATGAGTCAAGATATCTTTTTTTCTTGGTGTGGAATTATTGGATCTCAAGGATATGTGTTTTAATTTTTTAATTTGATATAGATGTCTACTTGATATGATGTTTTTCCCATAATTGAAAAAGGGTAACTGTGGGGATGTTGATAAAAACAATTTTATTGAATATTTTATTGATAATAGAAGACACAATTTCCTCATATTGTGCTAAATATGTTCATTTAGGTAATATTTGAGATTAGATCATTCATTTGAAAAATTGGTGAAAATTCCACTTTTACCCTTTAAAAGTTTACTGCAGTATTTCAAACATAAATAATTTTATTTAAATTAGTTTAACATAATAGTTTTTAAATGTGTTCCAGACATAATATTATACAATTATCATTCAAGAAATTGGAGCTAAATCATGCATTTGGTTGGCACAAATGGTCATGAAGTCAATGTTGGGCTGGACTCACCAGAATGGACATGAGTTCTGTATTTGGGCCATAACACCATCATCCATGCTTGTATTAGGCCCATATTTTTACAGGATCTCAAGGAATCATTTTTTCTTGAAACATCCTACTGTAATGACTACTTATTCACGTGTTTTGGTGGTCCAATGGGTGGTTTAAGTCGACATAAAATATTTGACCGAGATTCCCCATTCACACTTGAAACCACTTTGAACATATCCTCCCCAACACTCAATAAATTGGTGTTTTTATCATTTTTTTATGATGGGACGTGCACTAGAAAGATGAGGGAAATTGAGAAGTGGATCCACTCCAATTATCTAACAATTTCAATTAGGTTATCTCTTAAAGAAAGGATCCCTTCGACATAGCCTTCTTATTCTTCTTCTTCATGTTGTAATACTTTTGTTTGTTAAATAAACTTCTTTGTTGTTATTTAATTTAATACATTCTCTTCTATTTTGTTAAAATTTCTTCTTCTTCTAGTATTCCTAATTGGGTTGGAATAGAGAGTAGAAATGTGATTGTGTTCTGCCATTTCAAACCTTTTCACATGCAAAAAGCTTCAACGATGACTACACCGCCCATGGAAGGGTAGCTATTTTTAGTAATCTGCCTACCTATAACCTTCTTCATTAATTTATTTTGAATCAATATGCTACATTAATTTACATAATATGATATATTAATTTATTTTTTACATTGAATGAAACTAATAAATCAAGTTAACAATTGACACAAAAACACGTGAGGTCGGAAGATGTGTAAATTGTGAGAGTGTGTTCTTAATCAGTAATAAAGACCACACAAGATAAACTTTTAGAGATAAAATATTATCCCTAAACTCAATTAATCCTCATTTCCATAGTGGATATGTATTCTAATTATCCACTGACCAAATGCTATCCTAATAACATCAATCAAATCATGGTGTTGCAATTTCATGTTCTGAAGCTAGCCAAGGGTTTAAGTAATTTCATCTTTGTGGTTATGTTAACTCCCATAGGGTTTGAGGGTTAACATATTAGAGGATTATAATTAATTGAATGTTAATCTAAATGATAATGAAAAATAATTGAGTTAAGTGGTAGAGCTATATCTATTACTCCTTTTAAATATTTTCTAATAAAACATCTTTTGTAGTGTCTTTTTAATCAAACTTCATTTCAAAAATAAAATCAAAAAATGTAATGTTCTTCCGGCAAACTTATTTTAGTTTTATAAATGATACAAAACCACCCCCATCCTTTCAAGTATGGTTTTTATTCAATTTATTTTATTATTAAAATACCTTGAAGATGTTGTTTTAATTTTCTTTATCCTTTGAGAGACGACCATTGCCAGCCACTCTATTACACCTAAGTAACCCGGAACTGAACATCATTTGAAAGCACCCATGGTAGCGCCTTTCAGTGATATTATGACATCTAGTTATTATCTTAAATACCATGTTTATTATACTTCAAGATTATTTTTATAAACTTGTGTGAATATTATAACCATTATATATAGAAAACCTTTTGGAAACACTATTTGGTTTGGGTTAATATCTTCACAGAACCACTTTTAATCATATTTTATACTATTTAAAATCAATGACCAAAGATTTACCGGATAAAAGAAATGATGTAGTCATCCACCATGGGGATAATTTTATAAAATTATATTGTTCCCAATGTTATTTTAAATTTCTAATTGAATTTATCTATGTTTGAATAATCATATTTGAGTGGATTGGATTATAACAAATCACATAGGTTTACTTAAACAGGAGAAATTGTAATAGAACCACCACTTATTCAAACACACATTTTTATTACAACTCCAATTCCCATTCACTTCTATCGGTATCATAGCATCCTGGTTCTCTCAATTAATCTACACTAAATATGATACAGACAATCTAAATTATATTAATATAAGATCTATTTCAAAACATTATGGAAATATCTACATTGGATTTAAGAATATTATTATTCCGTGTCTTTTTTCTATTGGTTTCAGAGTCATTGATGTTTCTAATATAGGATATCATCTAATTGAAATATGTGAAACAATTTCATTTCCTGTTAAGATAAATAATTACATAGATATAAATAATTAAATTACATAATTTTGACCATATCCAACAATGTTTATAAAAACATTATGGGACATAAAACATCATAGTAAATTTAATAAAATATAGAATGTATTTTCACTGAAATATGAAGGCTCAATATGTAAAATTCAAATTTAGAAGGTGTCAATTTTAATATGTGAATATTTATGATAAATAACCCATTTATTAATAATTCATAAGTGTCAATGAAATTATCAGAAACATTAGAGGATATAGATAAATATTATATGTCTATACAATTTTCAAAACAATGATGAGGATATTTCCTAATATATTGGATTATAAAATATCAACATTATATTTCTGATATGTTTTATCTCTTGATTATCTACATAATACTCTTTTTTATAAAATGTAGAAATATAGAACATTTATTAATGAAATTATTCTTGAAATGATATTCAAATTAATGAGACAACTTTATCTTAAGGAATAATTAGATGGTAACTCAAATGATTATAAAAAAGATAAATAAATATATAATGTGTATTAGAGAATTATGGGTCATATATTAATGAACATAATAAAAGAAAAATTATATTAAAAATGAAAACTCCTTAAAAAATAATTCAAATGTGATGAAGTGAGAATTTTGTACTCAATTTTCCAAATAATAAAGGTTAAAATTATGTGGCTTATGAGGAAGCAAAAAGTCACAGGAAAAAATTGCGGTAAAATCAAAAATGAAGAATCAAAATATTCTTCAGATCATGATAATATTTCCTATAAGGAATAAAATTAGTATAATACAAAAATAATATGATGGATACTTAAATTCAAGTATCCAATTAGAAGAGATTGTTGCTGAAAAATTAACAAACTTCATAGATCATGCTGAAATAAAATAATAAAACTAATTTAGTGAAGAATAACAATGTCATGAATTATATATAGAGAATATGTTAATGAGTAATGTTCAAGAATATCTAGAGAAAAACCCTGAAAATAATAAATATTTCAAGATATTAAATAAAGATAATAAAAATGGGATTGAAGGAAATGAATAGATTATAAAAATGGAATATGTATGTGATGAGGAAATTGAAATAAAAAAGATTAAAATTATGTAATACGAAAACATAAGGAAATGAATTAATTTAAAACTAGCTCTAAATGAAGAAGAGTTAAATAATATATTATCATGGTGTCTTTAAGCTAAAACCCATTGAAAAAGATGAGTGAATGTTTCAATAAATAATTGTGGTTAAATTTGTGTCATCTCTATATAATGATTAATCTAGTACCTGTAGTTTGTGAAACATTCACTTATTAAATTTGAATGTAAATCAATTATTTTTAATAGCACAAGATCCTATTCCAAAAAATGGAATGTTTTGAGAAAGAAAAATCATGATAAATCTTCTAAATCATGTAAAAAATAATATCTCAAGAAGAATTACCTCCCCAAAAAAAAGAATCTCAAAATATGGAAGGATGAACAAAAATAATTTTCTAGACATAATTATTATCAATATAGATGAACTAAATTCATTGGATAGTTCTAGTGTTGTGGAATCTTTTGGAATAGATCATATTCATTATTACAAAATCTATCACTATTTGTGGGTAGTCATTTTTTTGAGAGAATTGAATGAAAAATAAAATTAATATATTCTAAAAAAATATTAAATAAATTAGGGAATGAAAAATAATAATAGAAGATCTCATTATATATACCAACTGAAAACAAGTTTCATTACTTCGGAGAAATATAAGTAAGATGTTTGAAAAAAATAACTTATTATGATATATGGATCACTTCTATTTCTGGACGACATTAATATGGTGTAAATGTAAATATAATTCAGAAAATAAAAAAGGTTGAAAAATCTCTGATTATTGAAGTTTATTTAATGGCTAAATAATTATAATCAATAGGTTATTAGTAGTTTTTTATCCCATTATTTTATATGCGTTTAAAAAATATAAATACTCATATAATAGAATTATTTAATTGTTGTGACATTTGGGAATGATATAACCATTAAAATTAAAGGTTTTGGTAATACAATGAAGGAATATATGACATGAAAATCTAAATATATGTTTTTATTAATGGAAATAATCACATTATTTTAAGCATAATACATTTCTATGGGGATTGAAATGATGTTATTTTCAAAAATAATTCATGCATCATCAATAAATGTATAGACACCATGAAATGTGTTCCATGCACTTCTCAGAAAAATTTCATCAATCGATATTGAAAAGATCGAGGTGGGACTCTATATTTTTCATGGGGATCAGTGATGGAAGCGATGGCACTGCCCCAATGGTGTGGGACCACAGCCTGGCAATGATCCCAAGTAGGGTTTGAGGAATATACCCCACGGTTTGGAATTATAAATTTGGATAAGTCCCTAAAGTGGTTCCAAAGGTACCTTCATGCAAACACCTGCGCGCCACGATGATGGAGGGGAATGAAGAAATTATTTTGTATAAGTCATCCAAGTGGCACCTGAGTTAGACCAAATCATCTATGGTGTACAATTATACTTGGGAGCCACCCATCTGGTGAGAAACCACTTGAATGCCACAGAATTATCATGCAACACACTTCAACGACCAAAATTCTTTCTCCTAAGGTACTATTGTTTCCTATAAATAGGCCTTTGGGGCCTTCATTTTTATGGACAAATTTTCCTGAATCCCAATTGCTGTTCTGGTTTCCCAAGTGTGTCACCCATGTCCTACAATACTTTCAAGGTAGTTCTTTAACAACTAATGTAGTGTAATGTAAGGAGGATCATTGTATTTAAGTTCTTATAGTGTTTGAAATCCATAACACTTGTGTGACTAAAGCTCCCCATCTCCATAAATCAGAAACACTTGTGTACCACATATTCCTTTCACATGAACATGAGCGCCCCACTTTTGAGATCACTTAGGAATACTCTTGACGGATTGAGCCAAGTCTCTCCCAGGTATTAACATATAGTTTTTTAATCGAATAAGTGAAAATGAGATCACCTAATTCTACTTTTGCACCAATAAATGCATGACAGAACCTAGTTTTGCACCCCACATTGATTCATCTACTCTCTTCAGTCTACAAGACATCAAGCTCTCTTCAAATCCATCATGGTAAATCTTCCTCTTCATTGGCCCCCTTTTCTGAAAAGGATTCTATTGAGACCTCCATCAAAACCTCCTAACTTATCAAACATTTGGGAAAAGAAAATCAGTGTGTGTTTTATTTGTGTTTGTATATCCACAGTGAGAGGTTTCCCTTATTTGTATCATCATGGGGTTAGGATTCATGGAGTGTCTGTCGGTTTGTATATCCACAGTCACATGGAACATTCCCGTAGGAATATTGTTGGGATGTTCATTGTTTTGAGAATGGTTTGGGTCCAGACCTCTCCCTTCTCAAAGAGCTGGAACCTCGGGTCACTAGTAGGGAAGGTACGATTCACAATTGTTTTCTATTCAAAGGAAAAGTCTCCCTCCCCTACCAAGATCAATTTTCGGGAATCCATCCCTTTGTAATCCCCTAACCTTCATCCCTCATTCCTTTAATTGGATCCTTGTCCAATGTAAATAGAATAGGAGGGTTCTTCACCTCGCCCTCATCTACTGTCACCACCATAGGCGCACCCTCTTCCACCAGTGAAGGAGGAAAAGAGTGGGTGTCATTGTTGAATCTTTTAAATCCTCTTGTTTCTCACACTGATCATGACTCATGTGCGCTTAGAGATTTTCCATGGTCACAACATTTTCATGACTTTTCAAACTATGAGAACTCTAATTCATGTTCAAATGGGATTTATAGGAAGCCTTCTGAGTGGAATAGCTCACTAGATGTCCTCTTCAAGAATCCATATATAATTATTTTAATTTGGTCATCCTCCTTAGAAATAAGCACCAAATGAAACCACCAAATCACCACATTATCCTTTTCAGGATGTAATCCAAAAATAATTTCTCTCAAAGAACTATACTCCCCTATGAGACTAAATGAACTGTGTGGGCTTTGATTCCCATCCACATGGGATAAGTAGGAATATTCTATGAGGCTTGAACCCCACACTTCAAATAAACCCAATTCTTCGTGGGCTATATTTCCAAAATGGTATAATCTTACTTGGAAACTCATATACCTTCCAATTTACTTGGGATGATTAGGCAGAAGTCCCACAACAAAAATTGATTAAGCACCTTTCTCGAAGATGTCTTTATCACATGACATTAAACTATACATCAATGTCCTTATCACATGACCTTAAAAGGTGTGATGTGTCCTCTTATGTGGCACTGAACTATGAGAGTTCTGATTATTTTCCAAAGGATACGTAGGTATCCAATTTCATGGGTACAATCCAAATATCAAAACAAAACTTCATCACCATTGATGATAATAAATTACAAAGTTCACCAATGAGTGGTTAAAAAACCAGTATCATCACATCAATTATTAAAATATTCTCTAAATATTATATGAGAGGACATCATTGATGTAGAACCTCAAATACATACTCATATCTCTATTAATGAAGAACATTGAATACATATTGAAGATTCTAAATATTACACATATTAATAAGGGATTGAAAATTACAATAGAAACTTATATTATACTTGGTTAATTAATAAGAATTCATCAAATATCTTAAATTTATAAAGGGAGTTCCAGAGTATGCAATAATACTTCCCAAAAGGTTGTGATGAGTCTGACCTCCCATCCTCTTGACCAAAGATCAATCCTAACGAATGCATGCCTTTGGAAAGTAGGCACATTTTGAATTAGTAGTCATGAATAGTAATAACTAACTTATAAATATTTTTCATTCCATGAATATAAAACGAATTCATTGTTTACAAATTAATGAATATAAGATCCAGTTGAATATAAAGTGAGTATTTTTATGTAAAAATATTTTTATGATTGTAATGTTGTTTTATCCTAATAATTGAAATAATTATAATTATTGAGTGATATAAATATAATATAATATTTTTATACTCATCCAATATATTTTATAATCATAATATAAGAACAAACTCAATATTACACACAAAAATCTATATTTTTATTAAGGAACGTGTACAACCTTCTCATACAGAAGCCATTTTAAATAAAATTTATGGAAATTTTATAAATATTACTTGTCAAAAGAAACTTAAAATTTGAATATTAAATATAAAAAATTATTTTAAGGTGAAATTTCTATATTTATCTATGATGTTTCATTTTTTAGTAAACAGTGAATGATACTGTAATTTAATTCAATAATGCCTTTTCATTGAATTGATTTATATGAATAAATTATTAATTATATTAATAAAAAATTTAAATTATTTAAAAAATTTATCAATTAATCTAATTTAGGTCATTGGAATCAATTTACTTTGACATTGACTTTAAAAACATAACAAATATTTGGGAAATTTTTCATTAAAAAATGACATTGACACACCATCTCAGAGATTAAAGTTAATTTAATTTCTAAAATTATATGATTGGAATTTAAAAAATGTATACCATATTTTTAATATTAATAATTTATAATATATAATAACATTATCTTAGTTTTTTACCAAAAGTTATTAGAGAAATTAATTAAAATTAATTACAATGATTAAGGTAAAATTAATCTTGTTATGGGAATAAGAATTAATCTTAAAGGCCCAAATGAACTCAAAACATGTAAAAAACCAATTTATATCCTTTTTCTACCCTATAACAAATTTCTTAAAAACATTACTATTAATTGATCCACTTTAAATGTGAAAAACATGTTTGGAATTCCTTTTTCAAAATATTACAAGAGTGTCACTCCTCCACTATAAAAAGGCCTTATCTCCTCCCTCATAATCACACCTCAAAAAATCAATGTATCAACCAATATTTGTCTAAATATCTCCTTAAAATCCCTCCTCTAACACTATAATCATCTCATTGGGAATAAATCAATACAAGTAATCCTTTTGGAGCAAATCAAAAAGAGTAACCCAATTAAGAGGTAATATCTTTCCTTAAGAACTTTACTTTTACTTCCATTATCCAGCCCTAAACAATTAATATTAAATATTTATATAAAAACCCCAGTATCATAAATATAGTGTGGTTTTTTATGCTAATATAAAGACGTACACATAAACACAATCCCATCTAATGGTTAACGAACATGTTTTTTTTATGAACGATGAACTATCGCCTCACGAAACGATGATTGTTCATTATTCCATTTCCACCTCTCACGGTTTTCATTATGATGGAAACAATATTTATATATGTAAAATATAATATATATTATTTAATTATACTTATTTAATTATTTTATGACACATATATTTATGCACTCTATTTTGTGGGTATAGGAAAACATCATTTGTGGAAGTGTGGACTACTGCCTACTAAAAGTGATGTGATTCATTCACAAGATACAAGGAATGTATAAAAGCAACATAGAATTAAAAATATGTTACATATACAAAATATATATTTTATTCATGACATAATTACCCTTTTGTAATTATAATATACATAATCTTCCTTATTAACCATTTATACACTCAAAAAGTGATAACGTCATTTGTGGACGTGTGGACTACCACCTCATCGAAAATATGCGATTACTTTTACATCTCATGAATATATATATAATTATAAATGATTAAATAAAATTATATTTATGATATAATTATAATTATATAAACATATTTTGTTATATACCTTATTTCCATTACAATCATTGAAAAATAAGAACGTTTCTCATGCGTCTGTACAGCCTACCATTTCCATGATTGTATCATTGGTTCATTTTTCATAACCATATTTAATGATTGGATATAAAAGAATATATTATGCATAAATATGATAATTATTTCATGATTATTATTATGTATATTTTATATAATTACCCATTTCACCCTATTTGACTTACCAAAGTTGTTTTTGACACATAAACCGATTTTGGTCAAAACAAACCATGTAGATTTAATAGATTATGTAGTTATATAAAAAAATAAAAAAAAGGGAAATAAAATTAATGAAAATCATGAAAACGTTTCTCATAAAATTAAATAATTTACATCTATTTTTCATACAGTAATTTAAAAGGCGTTCACCTTAAAAGAAATACAAGGCAATGGATTTTCATCTCACTTTTCACATCCGTGAGATAAATGTCTTGTTAACCAATTAAATATTTTTTTGGTATATCTAATAACCATTTTAATATATTATATCAATAATACTTTTATATTAATTGTTTTTAAATATTTATTTTAATTTTATTATTTGATGAGCATTATGATTTAAAATTTTTCAAAGTGGTATGGGACACTTTCAAATGTTTAATCATTCTTTTCCTCAAGAATAATTTTATTGAACATTCAATGATATATATATTATAATAAATTAAATGAAAATTATTTTATAATACCTTTTATTTTCCTCTCCTTTGATTTTTCATGGCCTTTTTTATGTAAGAGTATCATTTTTCCAATCTTTGGTACTCAAAGTGTTTTAGAAAATGTTTTTAACTAAACTTGATTTCATCTCTCTATTTCGTCAGAGAATATTTTTTCTTCTTAAAACCATATTTTATTAAAAAATAAAAAAAACAATATCCTTTTGAAAATTATTTAGTAATGATATTTTTACCCTTTTTATCTTTTACCAATGTTTTCAAAGGAATCTATATGTTTTTTTCTAAATAAGGATTTTTTTAACCATATTATATGATAAAGAATGTTATTTTACCACATACGGAATGTATTGATTTACATAACATTAAATCATTGATGAATCATTTTCATGTTTAAAAGTGTTATTTTAAAAGATAATATTTTCAAAATTTATTTTCAAGTAAATGCGGATTCAATATAATTTTTGAAGCAAAAGAATATTTTTATCAGGAATATTTTTAAAGGTTATTTTTTATAATATTTATATTTATAAATGACAACAACCCTTTTATACTCAATGTGGGATATGTTTCATTGATTTGATCCTTAATAATCCTCTATATTGTTTATGATTTATTTTTACAAGGATAGTATTCACATTCACTTCCTTGATTCCTTTGTTAGTCCCCCTTGAAATATTGAATTTTCAATGATCAATGAACCTTGAAATTACCCTAATTATTAAAACCATTTATCCTGGATAAGTCCATTTACTAGACCATATAAAATTTTTCATATGGTTTTACCTTCAATTTTATTTAATTATTTCGGGAATGTTAATAAATTTATACATTCGACTCTATACCGATATTTGATAACGTAGATTGTTTAATCGATTACTCAATATGTGAGGAATGATTTGGACAGGTATGCCAAGGGTGGAACCTGATTATAGATATCCCCTTGATTCATCAGTAGTCTCATAGGATGAGTTAGTTGGATTTCTTTTTTAGATGGGTTGTTTACCCAATATTCTATACACTATTGTAAAAGGTATTAAAATTATTGGTTATATGAACCTAAGAAACATAGTGTCTAATAATAATGAACTTACCACAATTAGTTTCAGTTATTATTCAACCAGGATATCTTACATCAACATATCTATGGATACATTTAATTTTATGTACATCGATTCAATGGAATGTGTTTAGTTTCTTACCATTCCATATTTATTTTTTCTTAACTAGATATTAGAATGGCTTGTGTTTCAAGTTATTTAATTTAAATATTGTTTATTCACTTCCATTTATTTTACTAATAACATGGCATGTGTGTTCCGTTACATACCATTCGATATTGATTGTTCTCATTGATTTATTATTGTTTCTACTATACATTACCCTTAATGTGAATTTGAGCTCACCGTAATTATATTTCCTTTCCCCATAAACACAAGAAGTATAATGAAAAATTTATGAAAGGATATTATAGATGGAATAATGTTATCCTCGATGTTATTTAAAAAAAATGATATAATTATAATATTAATTAGTAATAAAAGACTCTTTTATGAATTTGGTTTACCAACACTACAAAAATATCATTCCATTGAAATTTGATTATTTGTAATAATGACAACATAATTGATATTATAAAAATTATTTGGGATTTTCTAGGTCAGATCACTATATTTGGTATCATAGGAAGATTATTAGAAACCTTGGGAACTATATTTAGGAAAACATAACCAAAATAACATATCCCTAAGGTAGTTTTTGGAAATAATTTTATAATAACACCATAGAATTTTTCTAAACTATATATTATGTGGGTATTAATTGAAATACATCAATATTAGGATACTAAAAATGAGTGTGGAAATAGAATAGATGTACGTAGGAGTAACAACTCTTATAAGGTGTGTTGGCCCTGAATCAGAATAACCTGCTATGCAACAATAGGCCTTATTGTGTACCAGGTTTGACACTCCCAAGGGATATGCATAGGATAATTGAAATTTTATTTTCAAAACATTATAAAGGATCTTAATAAATAATGACAAAGAATGACCTAGGACAAAACATGGACAAAGGAAAGACTTATTTGGAAATAAAATAGATGATGTATTTATGTACTGTGGTTATATTGAAATCCCTAGTGAAAATATTATTTAGTGATTAACCATATTCTAATGACTTCAATCAGGTTTATTTTAGAGATTCTATTAATATGACTTTAGAAAATGAAAAAATTGGGTGAAACCCCATCAAATCCAAAAAGGATGCGGGACTTGAACCCATGACCGAAGGACAGTAAGGGTTTATGACATCCGCTAACCTACACAATGTCCCAGTTAATATGTCATTATTTTTAGTTGAAAATTTTGATTATTATATACTAATGATAAACAAGTAGTGTTTCCATTATGTTTACAGATTAATGTGTAAACTATATTAGTTTTGAAAAGTAGTTAGAGACAAATAGTTATACTTTTCACTCTTTTATGGTTCTTACGATCCATTAAGTGTGAATTTAGTTCTTCAGACTTCAATGTTGTGTTTTTGATATCCATTTGTTGAAGTATGTTATGAACTATAATTTGATCGAAGAATAAAAAAAGGATTGAATTTCTCATATGAAATTAAAATATATCATGTTAATTAATTTTATTATAATCATAGTTTGAAAAATAATTCCATAACATTTTTAGATGGCTTAAAAAAATATGTATTCCTCGTACTATAATTTTTTTAACCGATGGTCTTCTAAATCATTGTAAGCATTATAGCTTACAGGCCATCAAATTTTATTGATTATTAACTTGTTTTTGATTGATTACCTCAATCACTCCATATAAATATTTATTATTTCCCTCTATGTATGTATCTAATATTTCCATTAATGTTCTACTACATAGTGATCTAGTTAAATGTTAGTTCAAGTAAACTTTTCACTTCTCATTCCCTCATTTCTATTGGATGTTTTATGAACCCTTCTTATGATGTGGGATTTCAAACATAGAAAATATCAAATAATATATTAATATGTTAAATATTATATTGAGAGGATAAAATTTAATTATGGTTGGTATAATTTAACGCCTCGTATATCTAAATTAGGATCATTGTATTCGATAGTGTGTGTGACACATAACACCAAGTGTGTAAGAGATATAATATCCTAACAATATATAATATATTTTCTATTTAAAATAAATTAAGTATATTTTATATCTTTCAATACATGTGATACTAAGTTAGTGTGTGACATACGAACAACAAGTTTCTTCAATGGCTTGTGTTACACACAAGACTAGGTTTTTCCAAAGAATAATATATTATTAAATATTATTATTTAATATAATAAGTTATATAATAGTCGTTAAATTAGTAGTTATGAATAATAAAAATGAACTTATTGAAATTATGGATTTAAAAATTATAAAATTAATTAATTGGTTACAAATTAATAATTATAAGAACCAATTTAATATAAAGTGATTGGTTTTATAGAAAATTATTTTTATACTCAATTTTTTTTTATTATAATAAATTGAATTAATTAATATTAGTGAGTGATATTAATGAAATATAAATAATATATATTCCATATAATATTTTTCATATTCATCCAATATATATTATAAGTATAAGATAAGAACAAAGTCGATATTACACATAAAAACCTATGTTTTTATTAAGGAAATTTTACTGCCTTTTAATGGAAAACTGATTTTAAATACAATTTTTAGAACATTTATATATATTATATGTAAAAATAACTTAATATTTGATATATAAGTATAAAAATTAGGATTGATTTTTTTATTTTTCTCTGATGATCCACTTTTATAATTATTAGTAAAAATACGGAAATATATTAGAAAATACTTTTTAATCTTATTTATTTATAAGTTTAAATTATAATTTAAATCTACTTTAATATATAATTTGATAAAAATAGTATCAATTAATCCAATGTAGTTAATTTTAAGTAATTTCAATTTTATGTTTTCTATCAAAACATTGGAAATTTTTAGACGTTTTTACATTAAATGTAACATCTCTGACCTGGGAGCCACTAAAACGGTGCCCTGATATGGGTCTATACATGACCTCAAGAACACCTCCATGCACTCCAGAGGTAGTAAACTATTATTGAGGGTCTAATAGGTTAGTTGGGTAGCCTATAACCTCATTACTAGTGTAATCCATATATGTTAATAACTTAAATAATAGAAACAAAAGAGAATAATCAATAACATTCATAGTTACAAAATTCCCAAAACTCGGTAGAACAATAAACAATAATAAATATGTAATGTCATGCTATAGGGTCAAATATAAAAATCACAACATAAAATAAGTGGTGTAATCCAAAAATGTTCTGGACTCTAATTCTTGAACCTCACCCAACTTGTCCCATGTCCAACTCAACTCCCTATCATAGGGCCCTTGCCCTTGTCCTGACCTACAAGCATAAAATCTACCCGGCTGCCCAATGGACACCCAAGAAGGGTGTGAGTATAACATTTTAGGCCACCACCAATGGTGTCTACAAAATATCCCACAAAGGGAAATAATGAATGAAAGTGATAAACGAGGATAGGTAAGGATAAACAGTTCATTGGGTCATTCTAGAAATTGTTCATTTAGTTTATACTACCATTGAATTTGGGTCTGTTACATGAAATTTCATGATTTAATCTAACTTTTTCATGTGTTCAATGGATTAGTTATATTCCACATTTTCAACATGTGGGAATTAAACAAGTCATATCCCACTATGAATCATAACACGCAATTATCTATATCCTCACCTCGAAGCCTCAGTTTTGGTGGAATGCAACTGGTATGGGAATAGAACATTGTTCACTTCCCAAGCATATGAATCTAGGGGTAGAGCTAGAACCTCGGTCCAACTAAACCCATGGGCAGAGAACCTAATATTGGCACCCTAATATTTCAAGCCTTGTGCATATTCTTATTTATCATTCACCACAATTAACCATATCCCTACAAGCATAGGAAATGTCATTTACAACATCACAACAATATCTATAAATGGGGAAAAAAATTATTTTCTCAATCCACTAACACATTAATCAGTTATATTACATAATCCTTTATCCCCAATTCCCATTTCCCATGCTTAGCTTAGTAAGCACATTCAATTAATAAGATAACCCCTAGCATTTTCTCATTAATCTATTTAATCCTTTTTCTTTGCAACCAAACAACCCTGTGGGAAATTAACCAACATATGTGAATTACTAAACCACAATTACACATCCTTCAAGCATATTAACATATTCACCATTTTCTCTATGTTCTCTCACCATTTCATACACTTACATAGCTAACTCTAGGTCCGAGGAATATCAGAACACCCCATGGGTGGCCCTAATTTGGTCGATTAATCCTTATTGAATCCCAAGGGGATCAATAGGGGTTCAATTACACATTTAGACACCCTCTACATTACATCATTTCAATGGAAACAAGAACTCATCAAATAAGGGAAAGAATAAAAGCCCTACATGCACAAATATACTCAAAAACCGAGGTATATAACATATAGACCACCTACCTTGAATTCTTTTGTGAATGTACTCTCATCCAAAGCCTTAGGTCCGGATTCAATCAACTCTTGAAGCCTCAACCTAATAATCACCCAAAAATAAGGGTTTGAGAGCTTGAGAAGAAGATAATAGAGAGATACCATGCCAAATCATTAAACAGAAGTAAGGAGGGGTCTAACGTTACCTGGATCTTCAATTTATAACTAATGGTGCTCTAAACGGCCCTATGATGAGGTAGATCAGCCCTATAATTTCTTGGGAGCATTGGTTCGTTCCCATGGTTTCAAGAGAGGAGGAAGGAGGAAATCCAAAGTGGAACTTAAAAACTGTGTAATGGACTTTCTGTAAATTTTTAAATGATTCTGGGTCACACAGTTTACCCACACGGTTTTCCAAATTGTGTGTAAAACATGTAGATTATTCTCTCCCAAATTATCCCCCTCACATGGTTTACCCACATAATATTCCGAACCGTGCACAAACCTTGTGGATGCTACTATTTGAAAAACACCATTTCACACAGTTTCTAGGGAATTCCACACGGTTTTCACTAACTGTTCACAATCCATGAAGCATGCCCAGAACCCCCTTTTTATTCCTCATTAATGTCCCAAACCTCTGAAACTCCCTTGACTATTCTTAAGGACTTGGTAAAACACTTAATTGAACAAATAAAAGGGTCTAAACTGATACATAGGTAAAACATACCTTACGAAGAAATCTAGGATCTTACAATCTCTCTACCTTATAATGTCTCATCACCGAGACTCTCTTCTCTGACATCATTGAGTTTTCAATGAAAATAGATAGATCCACTACACCCACATATTATATTCCCCCTCCCAGGATTCTTCCTGAACATTTCCATGCTATCATAGAAAAAATCTAATGGAATGACCATACCACCCAAAACATTCTCACTATGATCCAAAATATGAACTAGGTGCTCCTCAAATGATTCATCAGCCTGAAGGTCGAAATCCATGGAATTTATCACATGATATGGATCTGGGTGATACTATCAGAGTTTTGAAACTTGGAAAAAATCATGCATCCCATAATATAGATGTGTAAATTCCAATCGGTATGTCATCGGTCCACCCCTCTCCACAATTTCAAATGGCCTCATATATCTTGATTCCATCTTTCCTACTTCTGAATTCGATGGTGACCCAATCATGGAGACACCCAAAGAAACACACTAACACCAACCATGAACTAAATAGGTCTAAGAAAATTATTTTCATATGACTTCTGCCTACTCGGTTCTATTACCATATTCTTGTGAATCAAACAAACCTTCTCCAACATCTCCTGCAAAACACTTGGTCTTAATATCGCAGACTCTCCAGCCTCTAACAAACACAACTGAGATCTACACAATCTCCCATATAGTTCCTTTAATGGTTTCATCTTAACTGTATCCTGAAATCAATTTTTGTAAGAAAAATCAACATGTGAAAATTACTTCTCCCATGAACCACCGAAATCGAGAACACATACTCTGAACATGTCTTCTAATGCCTAAATTGTATGCTCTAACTACCCATCAGTCTATGGGAGGTATAACATACTAAAAAACACTTTTGTATCTAGTGCATTATATAATATCTTCTATACTCATGAGGGGAAACATAGATCATGATCCAAAACTGTGGTTCTTGTCACACTGTGAAACCATACAATTTCTCGATCATACAACTCCCCCAATTGCTCGACTGTATATGTCTCCTAAATCAGCAAGAAAAGATCCACACTGGTCAGCCAATCTACCACCCCTCAAATTGAATCATTATTTTGAGGTATCCTTCGATGACCCACCATGAAGTCCATCGTTACGTAATTCCACTTCCACTCTAGAATAGGCAATGACTATTACAACCCACCTGGATGCTGATGTTCTGCCTTCACCTGTTGACAACTAAGGCATCATGCCACCAAACTCGCAAGTTCCATCTTCATTCCTAGCTACTAAAAATTCCTAATAAGGTCGCAGTACATATTTTTCAAGACCAGATTCACATCCCACTTCGATGATTGTAACTCGTGCATCAACTCCTCTTGTACACATTTTGTCACCACAACATGAACACGAACATAAGCAACTACTTCAGCATCGAAAGACCATCCAGAAGGTGACTCCCACCCATTAAGACGTTCCTTCATAGCCAAACACTTTTTATCTACCAACTGACTCTCTTTCACCCTGCTATATATAAAGGACTCAACTGCTAAAGATGAATCGTTCGTTTGCTCGTACCCATCCTGAACCTACAAATGCATCTCAACAAACAAGGCCATCATCACCCACTTTGAACGGGATTCTTGAAATACCTAAATCTTAGTATTATAGTTCATATCATCTATAACACTATTCCTTTTCCTAGTGTCTAAACCACTTCAAAATAAAAATACTATAGGTACTCAACCCACATTTGTTGTTGAAGATTCAAATCCTACCGAGAGTGGTGGTATTTTTGACTTTTATGGTTGGTGAACGTTGTGAAAGGTTCTCCCAAAAATTAATACCTTAAACACATTAATACATGAACCATAACAGCTAGCTCAAGGTCATGAGTAGTTTATTCCATTCATGAAACCTCAACTATCTCGGACCATAAGCTTCAACTTGATCATCATGAATCAACCCTTCCCCAAGTCCCACACTAGATGCATAACACAACAAGGTGTACCTCTTACCTAGATTGGGTAAGCTCAAAATCGGTGTGGTAGTCAACCTCTTTCTCAACTCTTGCAAATCATTATCACAAGACTTTACCCAATCAAACCTAACCCCCTTCTTTGTTAGGCTAGTCAGAGGCACTTCTAGATGAGAGAAATCTCTAATAATCCTTGTGTAATAACCATCCAAACCATTAAATCATTGAATATTAGAGACGTTATTAGGCTGCTCCTAAGACACCACAGCCTTCACCTTTTTCAAATCTACTAACACAACTGACTCAGAAATGATGTGTCCTAGAAACTTCCCCTTATCAATCCAAAACAGACATTTTGATATCTTGGCATAAAGCTTGGGCTCTACTAGTTAATAGAAGTTGAATTCAAGATGTTTGGAATGGTCATCCTGAGTTCTGGATTATAACCAGATGTCATCAATAAAAATAACTACCAACAGATCAAGGTACGGGTGAAATATCCAGTTCAGCAACGCATGAACATCGCTGGTGTGTTAACCAATCCAAAAGGCATTACCAAAAATTAAAACAACCCATACCTACTTCGGAAATATGTTAGTGGTATGATAGAAGGTCTCAACCTCAATTGGTTGTATCATGATATCAAATAGATCTTGAAAAACATCGAGGCACCCTTGAGATGATCAAACAAATCATCAATTATAGGAAGAGGTTATCAGTTCTTAACTGTCATCTGGTTTGGAATCATATAATCTACACATATCCTTAGTGATCCATCATCCTTCTTAGAAAACAACATAGAAGAACCCCAAGGTTATGTACAAGGATTTATAAAACCCTTATAATCCAATTATTCTAACTAAACCATCAGTTCTTGGAGCTCTTCTTGAACAATTCGATAATGTGGAATAGAAAATCGATGCACTCCAGGAAACAATTTGATTGTAAACTCATCATCTCTCTTATGTGTGAACCCCAATAAGTCCTTAAGAAACACATTTTTAAACTGGTCCACAACAAAATAGATGAATGGTTGTCCCTTCGCCCCATTATCCAACATAAGGAATGCCTCTGGGGCTGTGAGTTCCCCCAACATTTAGCGTAGAAGCCCTGTGTGGCCCGCTCGAGGATCCCACTGACCATGAAGGACATAAGTTCTCTCATTGAGAGATGTGAATCTTAACTAACATCGGTAACAGTCAATAGAGACTCGATATAACTCCAACAAATCCATCCCCATGAATAGATAAAAACTCTTCATTTCTAGGACAAACCGATCCCATAAGAATTGATACCCACCAATCTTTAGAGCACACCCTTACACTTCCTGATGTCCTCAACTCGTTCCCCTAGCAGAGTATCAAGTGACATTACCCCACCTGATGTCGCTACGGTTAATCTTGACCCGACTGCAAACTACGAATAAATAAAGGAATGAGTATCACCTATATCAAATAACGAACTAGAAAAATTGAAAGCAACAAGATTCATACCTCATACAATAGACAGTTTTTCCTCACCGCCTTCATGTGTAGCATGAACTGCATAGATATGACCTTCCCTTTTACTATGGGCTCTAGCATGAGTACCAGGCACTGAACTACTATTTAGGTAAGGTTGATCTCACCCCAGAGTTCCACGTCCACCTCCCCTACCAATACGGCCCATGGAGCTCCAACTACGTGCCTGATATGGGGTAACCGACCCCCTAACTACACTCGGAATCTTCCTCTGACCTCCATCATTACTTGACTGTCGTGGGTTCCTACAGAACCTCTAGACATGGCCTATCCTACCACAAGCTCGACACTCGATCGGTGTGTGAGGACACTGGTCACGCTTATGACCCGGCAATCCACACTGATAGAAGTAGACCTGGTTTCCACCTTGAGAAGCCGACACCCTCTTCTAACTACTTTTTTCACTCCCATCTTGTTGAAATGTTCCAAAGCAGCACTTCATTCTCTCATATGTTTCACCACTTTCTCACCTAGTTAGAGCCACTTTTTTACTACCTAAAGCTCTCTTTAGGTTCCCCTATGAGATAAGTGTTTGATCCACCACATCAGAAAACCATTTCAGTCAAAAGATATTCACCTGAGATCTAATCTCATGTCTCAACCCATCCTAGAAGAGTTTCACTATAGCTACCTCATATCTCATCAACGTCAGAACAAAACATCTCAAATCGGTGAAATGACTAGCACAATCCATCACCGACATTGTCTCATGATTCAACCTCATAAAATATATAGTCTTCTCTTTCCTCAAGCTATCTTGGTTGATGTTCTCAAGAAACGTTTTTTGAAAATCATTCCACATCATCCCCTCCACATGCTCTGTCTGAAACATGACTGTCCCACAAATACGTTTCTTGAACTCTCACCATATAGGATGCCAAATTTACTTGCTTTTAAATAGGAGAATTTCGGTGGTCAAAAATATTATGGATGGACTAACCAGAACTCTAGTATTTTTGGTCCGCCCTCTTCGGTAATGTTCAGAGGGTGATGCAGCTGAAACTCCCTGGTCCGCTCAAACATACTCGGTACAACCTACCTTGGGTCTCGCTCCATCATTTCCATAAAATGACCAAAGTTATTTCGGAACTACTCTTCCATATCTCCTTGGATCCCCACAATCACTTTCTTCACTACTAGAGGAGGGTTCTCGGCAATTCAATCATGTCACCCAACTGGTTCACATCTTCAAGGTGGAATTTCTCTTCAATGCCAAACATGATCTTTGAAAAACAACAATAACAATTTTTACAAAAATAAAATAGATAGGTCAACTCATCAAATTTCATCAAAACTATTTGAATACACTCCCCAATAAATCCCACTCATAGCCGGTTCTCTACCCTTGGCCATCTCTCCCAAGGCCATGGATAACGTGGTATGTATTTCATAGGGTTATGAGCCTTATATTTTTCTCAATTCACAACCATTTCCATATCCCCATTTACTCTTATAATAGATTAATACACTTTAAATTTTTTCTCAAACATAATTTTTTAATTACTATATAACATTTTCACTTCCATTTTTACAAATTCATACAATCTTATTAGGCACAATTCATTACTTTTAAGAAAACATATTCATCCTAACCTTTATATCCCACACACCAATCTCGTGTGTGTGCCTATCATAATGCTTGTCACTTTCCTGTATAGGTTCCAAGAATGATAAATGATTTACAGACTTATAGTTTTCTATCCACAATAGAAACATCAAAAAACCATCAAATCACACAACAAGTTCATCACCCAATGGTGAAATATCATCAAATATAACAACACACAACAAGAACAACAATCCCCTCCCAGGGTGACATGGTTTTCCCACTTAAATGGGTTTGCTACTCCCAAGAACAAACTCATTACCAAGGGCCAACACATTCTTAACCTCCTTTATACCATCCCAAAATAGTATGAAAGAGAAAAGAACTCCTTTGATACAACTGGGTAACATCCCTTACCCGATAGCCACTAATCTGATGCCTCGATCTGGTTCGCTACATGACCTCAAAGGTGCCTCCCCATATGCCAAAGGATGAAAACTAGCAGTGAGGCTCTAATAGGTCACATGGGGAGTCTATAACCTCATTACCAAAGTAAGAAAAATCAAAAAATAACTTCAATAATGGAAACAAAATAGAATTATCAATAACATGGAGAATTAAAAAATTCTTAAAACTACATACAACCACATAAACTAATAAATATGTCATGTCATGCTACAGAGTCAAGTGAACAAAACCCCTATTGAATGGAAACATCTGAATCCACAAAATGGTCTGGACTCAAAGTCTGTAACCTCACCCAACATGTATCATGTCCAACAAAATTCCGTAGTATAGGGCCCTTGCCATTATCCTAGCATTCAAGCATGAAATCTTCTCATGTACCGAACGACAGCCAGAGCAGGGTGTGATAATAACTCAGTAGGCCACCACCAATGATGTATACAAAATATCCAAAGGAAGGTAGTGCATCCAATTGATAAATGATGACCAGTAAGGATAAACAGTTCATTGGTCCATTCTAGACAATATCAATGTAGTTTATACTACCATTGAATCCAGGATCACTATAGAGGCATTTTAATATTTAATCTACCTTTTTAATGTGTTCAATGGATTGGTCATATTCCATGTTCTCAACATTTTGGAATTAAACAATTTCTATCTCACTGGGAATTATAACACAGAATTCTCCATATCCTTACCTCAAAGCCACATTTCAGGTGTAATGAAACCATTAGAAGGAATAGAACATTTTCCACTTCCCTAAACCATGAATTTTGTGGTGGATCTAGAATATTAGTCTAACTGAACCTATGGGCATAGAACCTGAAGTCGAGGCCCTTCTATTTAGAGCCATCTGCACATGCTTAATTATCATTCACCAGAATAAACCATATCCCAGCATGCATATGAAATATCATTTACAACATCACAACAATATCAGTAAATGGGAAACACCATTATTGTTTCAATACATTAACACATTCATAATTTATATTACTTAACCCTTTAGCTCCATTTCCCATTTATCATTCCGATCTCACTAAGCATATTCATGTAATAAGATAATCCCCTAGAATTTTCCAATTAAACCATCTATCCCTTTTTTATTCCAACTAAAAACCCCCTTAGGAAATTACCCAACCTAAGTGTATTACTAAACAACAATTAAAAATATTTTAATCTTATTAAAAAACACATTATGGGCTCTTTGTTCTCGCATAATGTCATACACTTATATAGCTAACTGTAGGTCCTGGGAATATCGTCACACCCCACAGGTGACCCTAATTTAGTCCATTCATCCTCCTCACATCCTAGTGTGATCAAGAAGGGTTTAATTAACCTTTTATAAATCATCTACATTACATCATATCAAAGGTACCAAGATGTCATCAAATAAGAGAATGAATAAAAACCATAAATGCATGAATATAATAAAAAACCAAGCGATATAACTTGTAGACCACATTCCTTGAATGTGTTGGTGAATGCACTCTTAATTGAAGCCTTTGATCCTAATTCAATCAACCCTTAATGCCTAAACATAATCTCCACTGAAAAAAGGTTTTGTGAGATTATAAAAAATATTAGAGGGAGATACAAACCCAAATCAAGAAAAAGAAGCAAGGAGGGGTCTAGCCTTTCCTGGATCATCAATCTGCAACTAACAGCACTCCAAAGTCCATAATATAAATGATATCGATCCATGGAAGATCAAGGTAGCATTTATTTTTTCCTAGGGTTGCAAGAGAGAAGGAAGGAGGAAAATCTCAGTGGAACTTAAAATTCCCATAACAGATTTTTTATAATTTTTTAAACTGATTCTAGGTTGTATGGTTTACCCGCACGGTTTTCCAAAATGTGCACAAACCGTGGGGATGATTTTTTCCCATATTATCCCACACACACGATTTACCCAAGTGTTTTTCCAAAACATGTGAAATCTGTAAGGATTCTACTGTCTGAAGAAACCCCCTTTTTTCACAATGTTCTCAGAATTCTGCATGGTTTTCACTAAAAGTGCACAAACCGTGCAGCATGCCCAGAATCCCCCCCCCCCTCATTCTCCTTCAGGTATCGAACCCCCAGAAGACCCTATACCATTCTTAAGTACATGGGAAAACACTTAATTGAACAAATAAAATGGTTTAAACTGAAACATAAGTACAACACACCTTACAGAGAAATTCAAGATATTACATTAAAACCCAGCATTGTTGTCCTGTCTACGGGATTAAATTTATATTCATTTATAACACTTATATGATTGAAATGTAAAAAAATGTATTAAATAATTAAAATAAAAATGAATTTTAATTTCTACTATAGTAAACAATTTTTTACCCAAAATATTAGTGGATATAATAATAATTAATTACAATGATTAAGGTAAAATAAGATTATTAATGGTTTAAACATTAATTTTAAGAGCCCAAATGACCTATAAACTTATACAAAACACATTTTATAATCATATTTATAACCTAACATAAATTTTATTGAAATTTTACAACTATGGTATCCACTTCCAATTTCATAAAAAACACGAATAGAATTCTTTGGTCCCAATATTACAAGAGTGTCACTCCACCTCAATTATAAAAATACCTCATCTCCTCCCTCTTCATCATGCCTCTGACGAAATTTTCATTCAAAAAATATCTACACAAATATATTATAAACATCCCTAACATACCTTATAATCCTGAAATTGGTTAGAAATTAACCCAACTAATCCCTTTGGGGCAAACCAAAATGAGTTTCTTGACTAAGAGGTAACATCTTTCTTTAAGGTATTTAGTTTTATTTCAATTATCCACCACATAAATTCTAATTATTAAGTGTTTATATATAAAAACATATCCTAAATATAATATTATGTTGTTATGTCAAGGATTATACCTACAATTACACACACTCCCATGTAATGGGTAACAAACATACTGTTAATGTGAATGACGAACTACAACCTCATGAAATAATGATTGTCCGTTCTTATTTTACCACCTCTCAAGGTGGTAATTATGCTGTAAAAACTATTTATATATATTATATATTATATTTAGTATTTTTTATAATTATTTAATTCTTTTATGACATATAGCTTTATGCACCACATTTTTTTTGAATACGATAACAGCGTTTGTGGAAGTATGGACAACCGACTCTTAAAAGTAGTCTCATTCATTCACACAATACATGGAATGTAAAAAGGATGATTTTAATTAAAAATATTTGAAATATAAAAAACCTATATGATATTCATGAAATTATTACCTTTCTACAAATATAATATTTATCATTTTATTTATTAAGATTTCACACACTAAGAAAGCGATAGGTTATTTGTGGAAGTGTGGACTACTACCTCCTCAATATGATGTGATTCCTTTTACATCACATGAATTATATATATAATAATTTATTTTTAAATAATATGGTATTTATGATATAATTATAATTATTTAAATATTTTTTTAAAATTTCCTTCTTTCCATAATTATGATGGAAAAATGGGAATGTTACTCATGCATATGTACGACCTACAGTGAACATGATTGTAACGTTGGTTAATTTTTCATAACCATATTTAATTATTTGTTTTGAAAGAATAATTTAACTATAAATATGATAATTATTTAATTATACTTATTCTATACATGTTAAATAATGTCTACTTTGACCCTAGTTTACCAACCACTTTGATAATAGTTTACCTTCCAAAGTTGTTTTTGATACACAAATCGAATTTGGTAAAACAACCAACATAAACATAAATGATTATGTAGTTGTATAAAAAATGGTATTTCGTGAAATAAATGTTAATATAAACATGAAAAATGTTCTCATGAAATTAAATAATTAACATAATTTTATTATATAGGAATTCAATGGACGTTCACCCAAATTGAAATCCAAGGTATGAAATTTTTGTATCATTTTTCACATCCATTAAATAAATGTCATGTTCATCACTTAATTATTTTTTGTGGTTTATATAATGACCATTTTTTTATATTATAAAAATAATAATTTTATCTTCATGGTATAAAAATCTTTCATATAATTTTATTGCTTCATGTGGATTGTGATTTAAAATGACATAAAGTGGTATGGGAAACATTGGAATGTTTAAATATTATTTTCCTCAAAAATAATATTATTGATATTTAAAATTGAGGAATTTATATGAATTTTTTTTTATAATATCATTATGTTTTATATTCTTTGGTTATTTATGTCATTTCTTATGTATTAGTACTATTTTTCTACTCATTGGTACTCAAAATATTTTTTAAAATACTTTTATGAAAACATGAATTCTTTTCTCTCTTTGGTCAGAGAATTAGTTTTCTTCTAAAACCCATGTTTTATAAAAATAATTTTTCAAATTATATTAAACTTTTGAAAATGATTTTACAAATAAAGATTTACTTCTTTTTGTCTTTTACCATTGTTTTCAGAGGAATATTTTTTTGTCGTTTTCTGAACATGGTATTTTTCGACCCATTTACCCTGAAAAGGGAATGTTATTTTACCCTATATAAAATGTATGATTTTACCCAAAATAATTTGATTGATGAATAATTTTCATGTTTAAAAGGTTATTTTTCAATGAACTTTTTTTAAAAAATGGATTTTAAAATATATTGTTTTTTAATGTTTTTTCAAAAATGAAGGATAGTTTTCTCATGAATGTTTTTAAATGATATATTTATAATATTTTCATTCATTAATTAAAAAGGATCATTATATTTACACCACATGGGATATATTACATTGATATGATCCTTATTCTATCTCTATAGGTTTCATGATTTCTTTGGAAAATGATAGTATTCACATTCACTTCTTTGATTACTTCGTTATCCCCCTTGAAATATTCAATCTCGTATGATCATTGAACATTGAATTTCCCCTAATTATCCATATCATTTATGTTGGTTATGTCCATTTCTTAAAACATGTACCTTTTTTCACATGTTGTTTAGTTTTAAATTTATTTGATTATTTGAGGAAATATTTATAAATTCATACCTTCTACTCCATTTAAATATTTGATAAGGAGAATTATTAAATCAACTATTCAATATGTGAGGAATGCATTGGAAAGGTACATGACAGGGGGGGATGATAATAGATATCAACTTGATTTATCAGTTATCTCATAGGATGAGTTAGTTTTCTAGCTACATCAGATTGGTTTTTTACCCAATATGCTAAATTGTCTTATGAAAGTACTCAATGATACTTTTTCTATGTAACTAGGAAACCAGGTGCATAATAAGTAAGGACTTCCCTCATTTAATTTATGTTATTATTCATCTCTGATATTTTTCATCCACATATTTTTGAGTCAATAAGGTTTTCCTTATGAATTTTCCATTCCTTCTTATTTTGAAAATCACAAACACATTTCTTTAAGGAAAATCACTTTTATAAGGAAAATCACATTTATAAGGAAAATTGCTTTTATAACGAAAATTGCTTTTATAAGGAAAATCGCTTTTATAAGGAAAATCGCTTTTATAAGGAAGATCTATTTTGTAAAAAAAATTAACCTTATCATATTTTCGTTCATATATTTCTTAATTATAAGTTTTGGATTCATTTCAATATTCTCAGAATCATTTGAAACTTTGATATGAAACATTATGTTTTAAGTACCGAATTCCAGAATAGAACTGTAATGAAGTTTCATTCAGAATTCCGGATATGAACTATGATAAAGTTCTAATCCGAATTCTGGATACGAATTCTCATTATGAATTCTCAAAACGAATTTTGATGACGAATTCTCGTTATGAATTCTGATGATGAATTCTCATTACGAATTCTGATGACGAATTCTAATTACGAATTCTGATGAAAAATTCTCATTATGAATTCAGATGATGAATTCTCATTAGGAATTCTGATGACAAATTCTAATTACGAATTCTGATAACAAATTCTCATTATGAATTCTGATGACAAATTCTCATTACGAATTCTGATGACGAATTCTCATTATGAATTCTGATGATGAATTCTCATTAAGAATTCTGATGAAAATTTTTCATTACGAATTAAGTTGATGAATTCCCATTCCGAACTCTCATTCCAAATTCACCTATTAAACCGAATCTTATCATCTTTGTTTTATACACTCTGAATTTATTTAGACTCCAAAAAATTATTTTTGTTTACACTTCGAACCTTCACTCCGAACATTTCAGTTAGACTCTAAACGATGTTGTACTTTCGGTTTCACTTGTTTTGTTATAAAACGATGTCGTATATTCTGTTATAAACTAACCGTTGGTTAAGTTACACATGTACAGGTCCCTCTGATTTTTAAGGTAAATATGACCGTTGGAAAGGAGACCGACCATGCCTATAAATTGGAGCTCATTTGAAAGAGCTCAATTCTGACTGATCTTTGACTCATTTGATTACATGCTTGAAGTGATTTATAGAGAGAGAGGCTCTTATTAACTCTCAAAGCTTTGTGCGACTCCGAATGTTGGTGATTACATTCGAGGACTTCTGGGGATATGAAGACAGAGGAGCCGACTACCTTGAAGTTCGAGGGCTTCCTTGCTGAGGAAGACAGAGGTTGCCAACTACCTTGAAGTTGAGGGCTTACGGGGATAGCAAGACAGAGACTCCGATATTTGTATCGAGGGCTTACCCTGGTGTGGGTAAGACAGACTTGCTTGAAAGTATAAATCAAGATACCTTTATCCAAGTTTGATGGATACCCTTCTCTTTGGGTTAAAAGACTTATATCTTGTTACTTGTAGTTTTACTACTTGTTTATTTCTGCTGCATTTTGTATTATAAGTAATGTATAACTTTCTTATACTTCATTACATGTACTCTATTTCAATTAGATTCTATATGCTTTAAGGTATAATCTCATATTGTATACTTTTGTTAAGTTTCAATTTCTGGAACCATATTTCCGGAACGTACTTTCGGAATCTCTTTCCAGTTTTAAGAAAGTACATAGGACTTGAAGTTTATAACATCATTCCATATTCCATGTTTTTCATTTGGTGTTAGAGGTGTTGTAAATTTTCTTAGTTTAACTTTGTTAAACTTAGTCATTTCCTTTGCTTAAGGAAAACATAGTTAATTGTAACTAACATTAAAGGTTCCAAAGAAAATTTTAAAGTGTACAATTCACCCCCCCCCCCTCTTATATATTGAGCATCTACATCATTATTTCGATCCTACAATTGGTATCAGAGCAGGTCTCTGAAATACTTGTACTCATGTATAAGTTTTTCTTTCTCACTTTATCTTTCCGAATTTGTCATTCCGAAACTTTCTCATTCCGAATTTTGTCATTCCGAACTTTGTGATTATGAACTTTTTCTACTAACAAGTTTGTGTGCCAAGGGTTTTTAAGTATGATAGGAATTAATGTTGGTTCTCTTGATAATCTAAATCCTACAAGACCATCGATCGTTGATGGTAATGATTATGAGTACTGGAGAGATCGAATGAAGACTTTTGTTATCAATACTGGAGTGGACAACTTCGTTATGCTTACTGGTGATTATAAAATTCCTTATAAGGAAGTTAGAACTTTCACTAACCAGGAAAAGAAAGAGTATCATCTCAGTTATAAGGTACGTAATACCTTACTTTGTTCAATGGCTAGAAATATATATATCCAAATTTCTTCTTGTGGAGCATCTAATTGTATCTAGAAGAAGTTAGAGGTTACACACTTTGGAACGTCAAAAGTAATCGAAACTAGGAGAGCTATGCTTAGAGATGAATACCATGGATTCAATTTTCCTTATGGTGAACCAATCTGTAAAGTTCAACAGAGATTAATGACTATTGTCAACAGTTTACAGTCTCTGGGAGAGAAAGGGTTAGATGATGAAGAACTTGTGGATAAGATAATTGATAATAGGCCCAATGAGTGGGAATCCCAAAGAATAGTTATAGATGAGAATAGGAAGGTTACTCAAATTTCTCTTGATGAGTTATCTGGAACTCTTCTCCAACATGAAACCAGAATGAAGAGAGATGCAGACAACATCAAAAGGAAGAATGGGAATGTTATTGTTGCTTTTACAACAACATCAAATCAAGTGAAAGATAAGACTCCTGAGAGAGTAACCAGATCCAAGTCTAAAAAGTTATTTTCCAATCTGAATCTAGTGAGAGTGAAGTCTCTGAAAATGAGTTAGCAAATCTTTCTCGAAGGATGAACAAGATAGCTGGCCATAGAAGTTTCCAATACAAGTATAAGAAGAAGGAAAGGAAAGATAAGAAAGATGGAGAAGTCACTTGTTATGAATTCAAGAGAGCTGGGAATATTAGACCAGATTGCCCTTTGCTCAAAAAGAAAGAAAGGAAAGAAAGGCATTCAGACTGGAACAAAAAAGAAGTATTATAAAGCCAAAGCTATGAATTTTTTGAAAGAAAATGACACCTGGAGTGCCAATGGTGGTGACTCTTCATATGAATCTTCTGATTACGAATCTTCAGGACAGAAGATTCTTGGTCTTATAGCCAAACTACCTATTGATAATCATTGTTTTATGGCTAAGGTATGAAATGCTGAATCATTGACCAATGTATCTTAAAATTCTAATGATAGTAAGTTTTATAACTCATCAGGTGAAGAATCCTCTTCTGATGAAGATAATACTTTAGCTACTTTTGAAGAATTTTCTAGGTTTGCTGAACTTCTTGAAATTGAGAATTCCAAACTCAATAAAAAACTTGATAAGGAAAACTCTAGGAATAATATTCTTACAAAAGAGATATCAGATCTGTCTAAAGATCTTGATAAGAAAAATGCTGATTTTGAAAGTATTTCAAAAATCCTTGAGGAAGTATGTTCTGAGAAGAAGAAACTTTCTAAAGATTTAGAAAAAGTAATTTCTAACAAAGGTGTCTTTGAGCCTAGATCTAGTTCTAAAACTAATGATTTTGAGGATAAAAACTTGGTTATAAAACTCAAGTCTGAAATTTTTTCCTTAAAGAAGTGTTTATCAAACATTACCCATGGTATGGAAAATTTTGATAAAATGTATTCCCAAATACTACCTTTAAGAAATAAATCTGGTTTTGGTTATACCCATGCAAAACCAATTTTTAGTAACAATTATGTTGTTCCTCAAAGTGCCCCATTCTGTACCAAGTGTCAAAGTGGTGGTCACTGGGAAAAGAACTGTTCCTTAAACAAAACCCAATCTTTAGGATTTCACAAAGCTTACTTTACTAAGAAGATGTGGGTGCCTAAAATTTTGTTATCTGAAAATCTCAAATCCAAACAAGTTTGGATTCCGAAAGTCTAATTCTCTTCTTGATTTCAGGAAAATAAAGAGAGTACCCACAACAATACATGGTACATGGATAGTGGATTTTCCCGGCACATGACTGGTAACAAAAGCTATTTTGAAAAAATTATCAACACGAAAGGAGGAAAGGTATCTTTCGGAGATAATACTAAGGGAGAGATTGTTGGTATTGGTAATATTGTTCTTTTAGGTAAAAATATGATTTAAAATATTTTATTTGTTAAGGGTCTTAAGCACATAGATATTAGGCATCACTTTCTTAGGGATCACACACTAAAAAGAGATATTATTCTTCAGTTTATAGGAATTCAAGAACAACTTGCTGATATTTTCAAAAAATCATTGTCTTCTGATAGATTTGAATACATTAAATAGAATCTAGGAATGATAACTATAAGGTAATCATTCTTCATTAACTTTCTGTTGAAAAAGTTTCCTTACAGTAATAAACTCCATTTCACAGGGGGATTACATTTGATTGTTAGAGTAACTAAGTTTTTCAAAGTTATTTTTTCGAACATTTCGGAACTAAAATTCCGGAATGGGAATTTACGGAACTAAAAGTTTCCAGAATGGATATTTTCATATAAAAAACATCTGGAATGGAAATTTTCGTATTGAAAACTTCCTGAATGGAAAATTTTATACAGGTATTTCCATAACGAGATTTTCGTACCGAGTTTTTCATAATGAGATTTTTGTTTTTCAATTTTTTTTTTGATAATGAAATTTTCGTAATGAGTTTTCTGTACTGAGTTTGTTTTTCGTAGTGAGTTTTGTGAACTATGTCTTTTCATAATTAGGATTTTTCGTAGTTTTTTTTAAGAGTGTTACCCATTACGAATAATCCTCTTAAGCCAATACGAAAGGTATGATTTCCTTACTCAAGTTTTCGTAATCATACTTTACATGCTGGCATTTTATTATATTTTGTTTTCGGAATATAGTTTTCTTAATTCTTTGTTTTAATAAAAACCTCAAAAGATTGGATTCATGATTTCTTGAGAATTGGTTTTCAACCGTCAGATCTGATCTCAGCTTGTCATAACCATTCAATCAACTGAGGAAGTTGAACCGTCTTCTCATTGCCTATATAAACGGGACCCCAAATGGTTTTCCCACATCGGTTTTCAACCTCCATCATCCCGAAGCACTGCCTCTCCATTTTAAAGCTGTTCCGAACTTCATATTTCTCTATTCCGAACTTCTCAGAGGTCTTCAGATCCAAATGTCTATGGAAGTAGCTTCTCAAGACATGTCTTCCTCTAAGCCAATTTCGATGTGGTTAGTATATAGAGAAAGGTTGGTTCATCCTGATTTCTTCAACATGTATGATTCTCTTATATCCAAGAATATTAAGCTTAACGATGGGAAGATGTTTCTGTGTCCATGCCCAGAAATAAAGATGAAGTTTATTCAGATTTCCTTATAGAATTTTATGAGATAGTTTCCTTCTATAAGGAAGATGGTAGGGAGAAATTATCGTTTAAGTATTATGGAAAAACTTATAAGCTTTCTTATTCCAAGGCAGCCATCTTGGTAGGGCTGAACAATGAAGGAGAAGATGAGTTCATTTCTCATGTTTTACCGGATTCAAAAGGAAGAATTCACAAGGAAAAGGCAGTGGAAACTCTCGGACTGTCAGATGATAAGGGTCTGAAGATTGCTTCTCTGTCTACGAATTTTCGGATTCTAGAATTATGGGTACAAGGCCTTATCGTACCGATAAAGGGTGACAAAGATAGTCTTAAGAAGAGTGAGATTTATATTCTAGATTTTCTGATAAATCTGAGGAATTTTAACCTGATGAAACACATTCTTATTACTCTTGATAATGTTAAGAAAGGGAATCTAAGAGCTCAGATCATAATGTATCCAGCAATCCTCTCAATGTTGATAGTTCGGTGTCTTGAGTCCTTCAAGGATTCTTGCAAGTCTAAGGCAAGAGCTTGCAAGATTATGTTGGTGAGTGATGGTACTCTCAAAATAATGGATGTAGCCTTCGATAAGAAAACTGGTCAGTTTGTTGATTTACCTACTCAAGAAGAAACGGTTCCGAATGTTGCTGAACCTGAATCCTCTATGCCAGCGAGGAAGAGAAAGTTGAAAGAAGTTGAAGTTGAAGCAGAGAATCCCAAATCTAAGGAAGTTCATTCTGCACCTCCAAAACCAAAGAAGAAGAAATATTTCCCAAATGAAGTAGTTTCTAAATGGAGGGAAATCAAAGAGAAGAGAGTGTAAGGGGAGCCTCAGTTTGGCTTGGATCATGCGGAGGCTACGGCCTTGAAGGAAAGAACTGCGGATGAGCTAGAAAAACAAGTGAAATAAAAGAAGCTTAAGAAAAAGATGTCTGATGCTGAGGTGGTTCAAACATTGCTAAAGTTCACAGAGATGGCCACCGGAAACATTCACATTCCAAGATCATTCTCTTTGGAATCTCTACCTGAGACTCCAGGAAGAAACTTTGTCGCTCCGGAAGAGGCAGTAGCGAAGCTTGTTGAGGAAGTTGAGAAGATAGAGCAAGTGGGAGAGGAAGAAGAAGTTGCTGAAGGTAGTGGTGAGACCAGAGATATTTTGAAGCTAGTAGATCATTATAAGGGGACACCTTCGGAACATTTGTCACTACGAACTTCAGAAGTTAATTCTTCTATGTTAGTCACTCCAGGGAAGGATGAGGAGAAAGGAAAACAAGAAGAAGATTATAATGCAGAGGAAGAACAACTTCTACATGACATTGCTCAAATGAAGAATGTAGAGGATGGTTCTCAAAAGGTTGTTGATGATGAATAAATTTTTTTTCATGTTTCTAATAGTGAAAAGAAAACTCCAGAACAGGACTCCATTCCGAAAAAGGATAACGGAAAGCAACTTGTTGTTAATACCCCAAGCTCAGTGGTTGTAAACAGAAGGGAAGTTGGTAGTTCTTCAAAGTGAAAGCTTGAGCATATTGAAGAAGAAAATTCTCCAAGAAAAGTCTCGTATTCGGAGTCATCTTCGTTGGGGCATGACTTTGTTGTTCAGTCATTAATGAAGTAGGTAGGTACTATTCCGACTTTCTCAAGTATTGATTCAAGATGCCAGATGCTCCAACATGGTTTGATTCCAAAAACAGACTCCGTATCCATGGTTATGGATAAATGTGTTGAGATAGAGGATCAGTTCAAGACATTCTTTGTCAGCTATGAAGCCCACAAAAGATCTTATAGGAGGATGACTAGTTGGTCGAGGAAAACTGTAGAAGAGATAAGGCTCTTTGATAAATTCCAAGATAATGTGAAGGATGCCTTTGAGATAGAAGAAAAGAAGATAAATGAACTTACTTCATCCTTTGAAGAAAAGTTGACAGATGAAAATAATTTCTGGATTCAAGAAGTCAGAGATCTGAATGGGAAGATAAATTCTATTTCTCAAAACTGGAAGTATGAAAGGGATCATCGGATTGAGTTTGAAGAAAAGTTGTTAAAGCAGTAACAAATATTGAAGGCTCAAGAAGAAAAGCATCAGGCTCAGGAAGAAAATCTTCAAGCCCAGGAAGAAAAGATTGAATCTCAAAATGCAAGAATTGTTGTGCTAGAGAAGCATGCCGAGGAAGATCATAAAGACTTGAAGAAAATAAAGACTATTCTTAAGGGTCTCATGGCGAAGGAAAAATATCCAAAATAGACATATCTGATCTTTTGTTGTTTCTAAATTTCTTTGTTGTTGAGCTTTCAAACTTAATGAAAATTTTTCTTGCTCGTTTCTTTTGTTGTTACTACTAATTTTTTTCAGGTACTTTGTTATATTTTCCATTCCCTCAAATTCTTTTGGAAAATCACAAAGGGGGATAAGGAAAAGAACCCTAATAAAAGGGGAAAAAGAATCGTAAGAAAGGGTGAGAAAGAAAACAAACTCTAATAGAGTTTATCTAAGGGGGAGTCTTCCATTAAAGAAGACTTTCTTATTCTTAATGAAATATATTTCCAGAAATCTAGAATATGATCCTTAGTGTTTCAAAGCCTAAGGGGGACTTAGTCGTATTCATCATCATCCATAAGCAAAGGGAGATAAGCCTTAATGTTTTCTTTCTTCTTAGACTTTCTTTTTCAAAGGGATGTTTGTGCTTTCCAAAAAGGGGGATATTGTTGAGTCAATACGGTTTTACTTATGACTTTTCCATTCCTTCTTGTTTTGAAAATCACAAACACCTTTCTTTAAGGAAAATCTCTTTTATAAGGAAGATTTCTTTTATAACGAAAATTTCTTTTATAAGAAAAATCTCTTTTATAAGGAAAATCGATTTTATAAGGAAGATCGCTTTTGTAAGAAAAATTATCCTTATCATATTTTCATTCATATATTTCTTAAGTATAAGTTTCGGATTCATTTCTATATTCTCGGAATCATTTGAATCTTTGATATGAAACATTCTGTTTTAAGTACCAAATTCCAGATGAGAACTGTAATGACGTTTCATTCCGAATTCCGGATACGAACTCTGATAAAGTTCTACTCCGAATTCCGGATACGAATTCTTATTACGAATTTTAATGATGAATTCTCATAACGAATATTGATGAGGAAGTCTCATTACGAATTCTGATGATGAATTCACATTACGAATTCTGATGACGAATTCTCATTACGAATTCTGATGATGAATTCTCATTACGAATTCTGATGACAAATTCGAATTATGAATTCTAATGACAAATTCTCATTATGAATTTTAATGATAAATTCTCATTACGAATTCTGATGAAGAATTCTCATTACGAATTCTGATGATGAATTCTCATTACGAATTCTGATGACAAATTCTCATTACGAATTCTATTGACGAATTCTCATTTCGAACTCTCATTCCGAATTTACCAATTAAACAGAATATGATCATCTTTGTTTTATACACTCCGAATTTATTTAGACTCCGAAAAATAATTTTTGTTTACACTCCGAACCATCACTCCGAACTTTTGAGTTAGACTTTAAACGATGTCGTAATTTCTGTTTCACTTAATTTGTTATAAAACGATGTTGTCTATTCTATTATAAACTAACCGTTGGTTAAGTTACATGTGTACAGGTCCCTCCTATTTTTAAGGTAAATATGGCCGTTGGAAAGGAGGCCGACCTTGCCTATAAATAGGAGCTCATTTAAAAGAGCTCAATGCTGACTGATCTTCGACTCATGTGATTACATGCTTGAAGAGATTTATAGAGAGAGAGGATCTTATTAACTCTCAAATCTTTGTGCGACTCCGGATGTTGGTGATTACATTCGAGGACATCCAGGGATAGGAAGACAGAGGTGCTGACTACCTTGAAGTTAGAGGGCATCCTTGTTGAGGAAGACAGAGGTTTCCAACTACCTTGAAATTGAGGGCTTGTGGGGATAGCAAGACAGAGACTCCGATCTTCGTATCGAGGGCTTACCCTGGTGTGGGTAAGATAGACTTTCTTGAAAGTATAAATTAAGAGACCATTATCCAAGGTTGTTGGATACCCTTCTCTTTGGGTTAAAAGACTTATATCTTGTTAATTGTAGTTTTACTACTGTTTATTTCTGCTTCATTTTGTATTAAAAAGAAAGTATAACTTTCTTATACTTCCTTACTTGTACTCTATTTCAATTATATTATATATGCTTTAAGGTAGAATCTCATATTGTAATCTTTTTTTAAGTTTCAATTTTCGGAACCATATTTCCAGAACCTACTTTCAGAATCACTTTCCAGTTTTAAAAAAGTATATAGGACTTGAAGTTTATAACTTCATTCCTTATTCAATGTTTTTCATTTGGTGTTAGAGGTGTTGTGAATTTTCGTAGTTTAACTTTGTTAAACTTAGTACATTCCTTTGCTTAAGGAAAACACAGTTAATTGTAACTAACTTTAAAGGTTCCAAAGGAATTTTTAAAGTGTAATATTCACCACCCCTCTTGTATATTGAGCATCTACATCATTATTTTGATCCCACACATATCTATTGATACATTTAATTTTTAGTTAATTAATAAAATTTCATGTTCTCATTTTCATACCATTCCATATTTATTTTTCCTTATCTAATTTTTTTAATAGAATGTTTTTTCAATTATTAAATTCCCATATTGTCTATGCACTTCCATTCAGTTTATTGATTACATGAAATGGTTTTTTTTAGTTATTTACCTTCCCATATTTACTACTCATACTGATTTATTATTGATTCATCTATAATTCACACATACTAAGAATTTCCTCTCACCTTTATTATGTTTTTCCCCAAAAAATCTATAAGATTAATGAAAATTTTATAAAAGGATATTCTAGATTGAATAAAGTCACCCTCGATGTTATTTTGATAAAAATTATATTATATTTAGTGTATTAATATAAGTCCCCAGCCTTATACGTTACTTAATCTTGATTTATTTCAATAATACACATTGAGGATCATTTTAGGTTTAGAGTTTTAAGGAATTAGATCATAAAATATGCATTACATTCCACATTTAAACAAAGTGGTTACATAAAATATAATAATCATTTTTAACATTAACTGAAACATATTTGAAATAAAACATGGATTCTTTCTTGACACTTCCTTGACACTATCATCACATCATGTACCTTTCCCTTGACCTATGAAAAACATTTCAAAAACATGGGATGAGCATAAAAAGCGCAGTAAGGGATATAAAAGTAGGAAATGAAAACATTATTTCATGTATGAAATCATACATTACTCATAAAACATACGCATTTTAACATACCTCTTCAAATCGTGAATAAATCATATAAATCATATGACATAAAGGTAACTTGATGAATTCATAACATTCTTACATAGCGAGTAACCCTCATGGTTACATTTGGAATACCCATCACAGTATATACCCTAAATCTCTTCAGAGAAACCTTAATGTTTAACCCCTTCGCATTACTCAATGCATTGGAAAGGTATATCGGGCTCACCCGCCCTTAGTTTGTCACAGAACCACCCTTCTTCATAAAAATGGCCAAGAACCATAACATAATCATAGCACATAACTTAAGGATAAAGGAAAAGATAACATTCTCACATTGCAATAACAATATAACATTTTAAGATATTGAAATAATGAATCCATTCTAAGAACCATTTTCAAAACCATTTAACACATTTAATAAAGTGATTTTTGAATCAAAGTGTCCCATACCACTTTGATGCTTTTAACATATTAAACCGTAAATATCCATATAAATAAATCCTTAAAACCATTTTGAAAACATGGATATTAACGAGAAATATTTATAAGAATAAATCATTAAATCATTTAAAATGATATTTTAGTTAAATGGATTTTAACAAAATGAGAGACACTTGAATACAATAATTGAGGAATAAAATTTAATCAGAACTTTATAATATCATGAGAATTAAGGGATTAATGATATAATATTTCAAAGGACAATATATACACCATACAAGAGTGAACTGGTGCATAACAACAATGAAGTCTCAATAGAAATTTAAAATGAGATGAAATCCATTATAAAGATGGTATCATTAAATTAAGGATAAATCAATCTCATAATTATGTGTGGAAAATATAATTACAAGCAATATAAGTGGATATTAAGTGTAAACCAATCAAATGTCATTAACACTTATTCAAAGGATGACATATTCAATGACTACTTGTTGAACCCAAAGAAATCGAAATTGGGTTAAGAAGTTCCCTTGGTAAAATTCGACAGCCTAATGACGTCACTTTAAAATTCATAAAATTAGTTGATGAGAGAGAAAATGGTATCTCATCACATGGACATAATATTTACATCAATAAGTATATAGAAGAACTTATCCCAACATAAAAAGATTTAAATTAAAAGACATAATAAAATAATTCTTTTAAAAAGAGGAGTGTGAAAGGTTCCCTTACGGATTTGGGCAACTTTTGAAACGTACACCACATGAAAGAAGGGTCGTACAATGAAGATGTAAATACCCATAAATGAGAGTATATTATACAAATAGTAAAATAATGGGTAGTACATACACCACACAAAAATAAATAGTGGAAAATGTAGCATGAATCTCATGGGAATAAAAAGTGAGATGAAAATCCCCTTATTGAAATTCGGCAACTTAACGACGCCACATAAAACATCCAAAAAATGATTGATGAGATCAAATAGGGTCTCTAATCATATTAAAAAAAATTAAATTAAGAGGAATTTAAAATAACAGTCCCCAACATAAGAAATATGAGCATAAAGTAAGTTACATAATAAAGAGTACATAAAAAGAAAGAGAGAGGTCGGATCCCTTACCTCAAGTCCAACATGTCTTGTTCGTTTCTTTATATTCCAGAATAATAAAAAAATTAAATTTATATTTTCTTATGGATATCCGTTAAATTTTATTATTCAATTAATATCACATATTATAATGTTATTATAATTAGTTAATAATGTGAGTTCGTATCAGATGTTCTTGTCGATGTTTGGTACATGAGTCAAAAATGAACGTGTTTGAAAAGAATTGTCCATGTAGTTATAAGTTCATCATCTCCAGAATAGTATTAATGATTTAAATATAATATATATCCAGTAAATATTCATTTTATATTATTCTATAGTATTTTGAGAAAAAAAAGAAATGAAATGCAATGTTCATGGAGATGGTAGGCCGTACGTACGCATGAATGCTACTTTCATTTCTTTTTCATATTAATGGTATTAAAAATAATTGAGATATATATATATTATAATTACAGTATAATATATAGGTTATATAGGTCATATAAGTTCATTAATTTCATTCTTTATACATTACATGTATTGCATGAACGAGTCACATCACTTGAGGGGGCGGTAGTACACACTTCCTCATATGAAATTATCGCATTTACACAACATGATTAGAATAATATTATATTTTAAATATAAAATACAGAAGAATATAGAAAACATAAATACCATATATATCATATATAAAATATAGTGACATCATAATGGCCACCTTTAAAGGTGTTAAAAGAATATTGAACAATCATCGTTTCGTGAGGCAGTAATTCGCAATCCACAGAAACAGTATGTTTTTTAACCATTATAGGGATGTGTCTGTAAGTTTAGCTCAAATGCATCCTATAAAAACATCCTAGTATATTTAATATACATGTTTTGTTACAAAATAAAGGAACAAAAAGAGTTTAGGGGGTTGGACAAGAAAAATTAAACAAAAGAACATTAGAGAAGTCTTTACCTTTAAATCGGGTAGCTCCTCCTGGTTTGAACCAAAAGGGTTTCTTGAAGAGCTTAATGCCTAAGGTAAGGCTTCTACGATTAAGAGAGGGATGAGAAGAGATAAAATGGGCAGATCTTGGCCAAGCCAATGGCTTGGGAGGTGTGTGTAAAGGGGTATATGTGGGGGCGTTTTATAAGAGGAGAGGTGGGACACTCTTGGAAAGTTATCAAATGTTACTTTATATTAAAATGTGTTTCGGATTTTAAAGGTCACAAATTGATATATTTAGAGGATAAGGTGATAATGGTTCGATAAATACTCATACAATAGGTCTTTGACAACTTTAATTCTTATATTTTACATTAGATTTTCATTTTATTTAAATCATTCATTAATGAGATAATCGCTGCATCATCATGATGTCATATATAATTTTATTTATTTAATGTATAAAAATTATAAAAAAACTAATATGATGTAGGAAATATTTTTATCTTTCAAATTACTATTTATAGTCCAAGATATCATTTATGTAGACAAAATTAAAAATGTTTTATTCGGGTGATATATTCTTTAGTGATATTCTCCTTCTTTGAAACTAAAATGATAAAGTGTCACTTTCACCCAAAAGTGATTCCATGGTGTCCCAATGTTTGGAACAAGGAATCCCATGGTCGTAAATGACACAACCAGTAGCATTAGAAAACATGTTGGGGTCATTTGTTATTATTATGATATTATTTTATTATCCTTAACTACCCGATTACTAAGTAATTAAGATAAATAAAGATAATTATTGTCATTACTGTTCATAATGACAAAAAACAAAAGAGTCTTAATTACATAATTGGGACCCTCTTATTCCAAATATGGAATCCATTTTACCAAATTACAAACATATAAATTTAATTAATTAATTTAAAATTAATTCCTGTTGTCAAAACAAATTGTGGGTTTTTTTGAAACAATATCTATGAAAATTTTGGCACTTGTTTATGACCAATTTCAAAGTGAAATTAATTAGAATGATGAAAATTGGACTAAATGGAAAAAATATATTCTAATTACAATTTAAAACCAATTAAAAATTTAATCTAACCATATAATTAAATTAGATTAAAAAGCAGTTTTGATGTAAAATGTAGTATTTTTCACTATTCATTAAAAAATAAACATTGTCAGAAAAATACCAAAGTAATTATCCAAAGTAATTTTCAATGTCCAAATCATAAAAAATAAGTTCATTTTGACAAATAGAGATTATAAAATTATCAAAAGTAAGATTTAAAAAAGTTTCTCCATCAAAAGGCAGTAAAACAATCTTTTAAAAATATTAGAGTATTTATTCATAAAATTGGATTAATTTGAATTTTAAGCCTCTAACATTTATTAGATAAATGTAAAAATATTTAATAAACATATGAAATCATTTTGTAGTTATTTTTGTTCATTCCCGCCATTATAGTGGCTCAGTGTTAGCTATTATTATGTTATTATATTATTAGTGTGCAATGTAAGATTTCAAAGAAAATTGTTGTTACATATTGGGAACGCCATCGAGCATAGCATTCCCTTTAAAGTATTATTAACATTTTATTCACAAATATTTATAAACATTAGAATGTAATATAATTTATTTATTTGGGGTGTTACATCATTCCCCCTTTTTTGAATTGCATCCTCGCAATTTCAAAATTGGGCTTAGAAACTCATGGAAAGTCCCACATCAGAACTAGAGTCAGTAAAACTATCACATTAAAACAAAGAAAGAGAAGTAAAAAGGTCACCCGATTTAACCCATACTAGGATTACATGAAAACATGGATATGGAGAGAAAGAAAAGGGTCATGTTCTGAATCATATTGATATTAAACATGTCTAGGAGAAAGTAAACCGCATGAAAATCACAAACGTGTGATGGGTTAAACAGTATTCGATTCCCCATTTGGAAAATTTAACCGAAAACATTTTTGTTTTACATTACTTTTCATTGAGGAATTCATTTTTTAGCTTATCTAAATCATAAGGAAACATACCTACTTGTCATGTAGTCATTCATCTTTTACTAGATTCCTTATTCAAACTCATATTTTCTCCAAAAGATGAGTATTTAGGAAGACTTGTTCTCATAAAAGTATTATAATCAACTTCTTGAGAATCACCTAATCTAAAAAAGATTACAATATATTTCCCATGTATTTAGACCTTAACCAAAAACAATCCAAAAAGTTTAGTACGAGATCATATAATACCCAAAAAGTTTTTTTTTTACAAAAATAATAACAACTCCTAATATCCAAAACTTGTCAAACAAAACCCAATGTTCAAAAAAGACCATTCAATAAACATCAATCCATAGAATTATTCAAAGTAAACCAAACTAAGAATGAAACCCAAATATCTAAAGGATTTAATCACATAGTCTCCTATGATAAATCTTAACATTTTTCTCCAAAATAACATCTGTTACTCTTAAAGTCTCATACTGAAAAGTAATTAACCTAATCACATATCCTCCATGATATGCTAATAATTTCCGTAGATAACCCAAAATAAACTTACTTTTAATTCATAAAACAATCAAACTAAAAAGAATCATTCAAACTAACCAGGGACTTCACGTAGTCCAGTGGTAGGCGATAAATACCAATTGCACTTTGGTTGTGGGTTCTATTCCCACAGCTTCGTCCGACGCGACAGGTTGTCACACGGTCTGCATGTTTTCTTTTTTCCAAAACTATATAATTCTTAAAAAATTCCCCAAAAAGATATAAAATCTTCAAAAATAACCACAAAATATTTTAACCACAAAGGTTATCTAATAACCTTTATTTTTCAACCCAAAATGTATTAACCAGTAATTGCCTCAAATTCAAGGATCATATAAACCCAAATGGTTCTTTATAACTATATCCACAAAAGAAATGATAATTAATCCTTGAATAAAATTTTCATATATCAACCATCGGGGTTAAATATACTATAAAAATACTACTAATGTAACCCCATCATCAAAAGAGTCTTAATACATTTAAGAATTTCACCATCCTAAAATCTACCGTAACTGTTGAATCCCTTATATGTTGACTTCTTACTCATTAAAATTTCTTCATGATCCATTAACCATTGATTTTCAACTTATTCTGAAATAATCCTTTCCTACAAACAAAATCATGAATCATATCTTAATATTCCAATAATAGGAAAGCATATGTTAAGAAATAATCCATACCTTTCATTGGTCATTGTCAGTTTCTTCATCCTCAATCGGAATGGCATTAGGTATTGGTAAATTAATATTTTTACGATCTTGGTGACCTCGTTCCTGAAACATCATTGTAGGACATAAGTTTGAATAATGACCATGCAAACCACATTTGAAACATTCAATTGATCCTTCAGAAAGAACTCCTTTCCCTTTGCTAGAGTCAAGTAGATGCTTCCTTTTTCCATGGAAGGTTCTTGCTTTATGACCTTCATTTGCACATCTATAACATCTTTCTGTCCCTTTGAAACATTTTCCTATGCGTTTCTTTCCACATATTTGACATATAGGTTTTGGAACATACCTACCTTTATGATTATTACCTGAACTTTCGTAGGGATTTGTTTCTCAAATATGTGATGCCTTATAAAAATCACTAAGGCTCAGGTGGTCAATCCTGACTCCAAATAGTTGGTTGAGGATAACCACAAGAGTTCTAATTGTATCACCCATATCATTCAGTCGTTCTTTCATAAAACCATCACAGTTTTCGTCAGATCCATTGTTACTTTGTTTCCTACTAGATCTAGGCATTTACTAAAACCAAAAATGTCAGTGTGAATATATCAGTAAAATCATCATATAATAAAGACGAAGATAAACACCAAGATATACTTATCCAAATTATCTCAAACTCATTCTAACGTTAAAAAAAACAATGACTCCATCTAATATACTAACCATTGTTGTTATACACAACTTGTCACTTTTGCTTAAACAACACTCTAACCTCTAAATTTATCTAAACCGACCTCTGATACTAATTATGAGGCCCCAGCCTTATATGTTACTTAATCTTGAGTTATTTCAGGAATACACGTTGAGGATCTATTCAGGTTTAGAGTTTTAGAGAATTAGATCATAAATCATGAATTACATTCCACATTTAAACAAAGTGGATACATAAAAGATAATGTAAGAATGGTATAGAGTAAGAGGTTTCCAACCTCTGATACCAATTGTAGGATCGAAATATAATATGAGATGCTCAATATACAAGAGGGGGGTGAATTGTATACTTTTAAAAATTCCTTTGGAACCTTTAAAGTTAGTTATGAATAACTAAAGTTTCCTTAAGAAAAGGAAAGGACTAAGTTTAACAAAGTTAAACTAAGTTGATTCACAACACCTCTAACACCGAACTAAACTTGGAATGAGATTCTAAAAGTAGGTTCCGGAAATATGGTTCCGGAAAATGAAACTTTACAAAAATTACAATATGAGATTCTACCTTAAAGCGTATAGAATCTCAAAGAATCAGAGTAAGTAAGGAAGTATAAGAAAGTTATACTTTCCTTAAGATACAAATTGCAGCAGAATAACAACAAGTAGTAAAACTACTAGTAACAAGGTAATAGTCTTTTAACCCAAAGAGAAGGGTATCCAACAACCTTGGATAAAGGTCCCTTGATTTATACTTTCAAGCAAGTCTGTCTTACCCACACCAGGGTAAGCCCTCGATACGAAGATCGGTGTCTCTGTCTTGCTATCCCCGCAAGCCCTCAACTTCAAGGTAGTTGGAAACCTCTGTCTTTCTCAGCAAGAAAGCCCTCAATCTTTAAGGTAGTCGGCACCTCTGTCTTCCTATCCCCGGAAGCCCTCGAATGTAATCACCAACATTCGGAGTCGCACGAAGCTTTGAGAGTTAATAAGAGGCTCTCTCTCTAGAAATCACTTCAACAGCATGTAAGCACTTTCTCAATCAATCAGCACCGAGCTCTTTCAAATGAGCTCCTATTTATAGGTAAGGTCGGCTCCTCCTCCAACGGTCATATTTTCCTTAAAGTTCGGAGGGACCTGTACACGTGTCACTAAGACAACGGTTAGTTTATAACAAAATGGACGACATCGTTTTATAACAAAGTAAGTGTAACAGAATGCACGACATCGTTTTAAACTCTAACATAAAGGTTCGGAATAGAAATTTCGGAGTGAAAGTTCGGAGTGAATAAATTCAGAGTGTATAAAACAATGATAACCAGATTCTGTTTAATAGGTGAATTCGGAATAAGAATTCGGAATAGGAATTCGGAATAGGAATTCGTCATTAGAAATCGTAATGAGAATTTATCATCAGAATTCGTAATGAGAATTCATTATCAGAATTCGTAATGAGAATTCTTTATCAGAATTTGTAATGAGAATTCGGAATGGGATTTCTTCATTAGAATTCGTAATGAGAATTCTTCTTCAGAATTCGTATCCTGAATCTCGAATAGAACTTAGTCAGAATTCATATCCGGACTTCGGAATGAAACTTCCTTATAGTTCTTGTCCAGAACCGAATCTTAAAACAGAATGCTTTTTATCAGTTTTAATGATTCCGAGAAAGTGAATCCGAATTTCATACTTAAGAAAAATATTAATGAAAATATGATAAGGATAAATTTTTCTTATAAAAGAGATTTTCCTTAAGAAAGCATTTTTCCTTATAAAAGCAATTTTCCTTAAGAAAGCATTTTTTCTTATAAAATCAATTTTCCTTAAGAAAGCATTTTTTCTTATAAAATCAATTTTCCTTAAGAAAGCATTTTTTCTTATAAAAGCAATTTTCCTTAAGAAAGCATTTTTTCTTATAAAAGCAATTTTCCTTAAGGATAAGGTGTTTGTGATTTTCAAAACAAGAAGGAATGGAAAAGTCATAAGGAAAACCTTATTGACTCAACAATCTCCCCCTTTTTGGAAAGCACAAACATCCTTACGAAAAAACTATTCTAAGAAGAAAGAAACATATTAAAGCTTATCTCCCTTGGTTTAAGAATATAGATGAATACGACTAACTCCCCCTTAGGCTTTGAAACTCTATGGATCGTATTCATATTTCCGGAGTGATGTTTCTTTAAGAAAAACTCCCCCTTAAACAAACTCTTATTAGAGTTCTTTTTCCTTGGGTATTTTCCTTTCTCCCCCTTTGAAAAACTCTTATTAGATTTCCTCTTTTTCTTAAGGATCTTTTCCTTCTCCCCCTTTGTGATTTTCAAAAAGAATTTGGAGGGAATGGAAAAAATAACAAAGTACCTGAAAGAATTAGTAATGACAACAAAAGGAACAACAAGCACGATTCTCATTAAATTTGAAATGTCAGCAACAAAAAAAAATTACAACAAAAAGATCGGATTGGTCATTTCGGATCTTTCTCTATCGACATTAGCCCCTTGAGAATTGTCTTGATCTTTTTGAGGTCCTTATGATCTTCCTCTGCTTGCTTCTCTAAGGCAACTATTCCTGCTGACTGAGCTTCAATTATTTCTTCCTGAGCCTTCAACTTTTCTTCCTGAGCTTCCATTTTCTCTTCCTGAGACTTTATCCTTTCTAGAAAATTGATCTGATGATCTCTTTCAAATTTCCAACTTTGATTAACAGAGTTGAGCTTTCCATTCAGATCTCTTACTTCCTGACTCCGAATGTTCTTTTCCTCTGTTAATTTATCATCGAATGATGCAGTCATCTCATGAAACTTCTTGTCCTCGGTTTGAAATGCATCCTTAACATTCTCCTGAAACTCATCCAGCAACCTCATCTCTTCCACATTCTTCTTCGACCAGCTAGTCATCCTTTTGCAAGATCTTTTATGGGCTTCGTAACCAATAAAGAAATTTTTGAACTGAGCTTCTATCTCAACACATTTATCCATAACCATGGATACGAAGTCGGTTTTCTGATTCATCGTATGTTGAAGCATCTGGCATCTAGAGTCTATACTGGAGAAGGTCGGAATGGTTCCCACCAACTTCTTCAAGGGCTGAACAACAAAATTGTGCCCCAACGATGATGAATTCGAATCTGAAATCTTTCTAGGAGAATTTTCTTCTTCAATAAGATCGAACTTCCTCTTAGAAGAACTACCAGCTTCCTTCCTCATACTCTTTTCTAAACTCGGGGTATCAGCAAGAATTCGTTTCCCCTTATCTTTTTCCGGAATAGAAACCTGTTCCGGAGATTTCTTCTCGCTATCAGACACTTGAACAACCAAATCTTCCTCATCAGCAACTTCTTGAACATTGGCTTCTACGTTTCCCATCTGTGCATCATCAAGTAAAATATGTTCTTGACTAGTAACTTCTTCTTCTCCCTTTTCTTCTTCCATTGCAGGAGTAGCAAGCTTTGAAGATTGAGCTTCAGATGTTCGGAGCGAGAGGTGTTCCGAAGGAGTTCCCTTATATTCATCTACTTGTTTGATCACATCTCCTGTCTCACCACTCCCTTCAGCCGCTTCTTCAACCTCTTCCACTTGCTCTACTTCCTCAGTAGCAACAGCCTCTTCCGGAGTAACAAGATTTCTTCCTGGAGTCTCAGGTAGAGATTCCAGAGAAAAAGATCTCGGAACGGGAATGGTTGCTGAAACCATTTCGTTAAACTTCAACAACGCTTGCACAGCCTCAGCTTCTGACAACTTCTTCTTCAGCTTCTTTTCCTTAGCTTGCTTCTCGAGCTCATCAGCAGCCTTTTCTTTCAGAGCCTTAGCCTCTGCAGGATCCAATCTGAACTGCGGATCTCCTTCCTTCCTCTTCTCCTTGTCAGCTCTCTACTTCGCTGCAACCTCATCAGTATATGTCTTCTTCTTCATAGGCTTAGGAGGTGCGGAATGGACTTCCTTAGACTTAGGTTCCTCGGCTTCGCCTACCACTTCTTTCTGCTTCCTCTTCCTTACCGGCTTGGATGATTCCGGATCAGCCACTTTCGGAGTCACTTCAACTTGAGGTGGTAGATCAATGAACTTCCCTGACTCCTTGTTAAAATCTATATTCATCCTTTTAAGAGTTGCATCACTGAGCAACATGATCTTGCAAACTTTCGGCTTAGAACTACAGGCAACCTTAAAGGATTCTAGGCACCGAACTATCAGCTTCGACAATATTGCCGGGTACATTACTATCTGAGCTCTCAGATTCCCCTTCTTCAAATTATCAATGTTGAGAATAATATGCTTCATCAAGTTGAACATTCTTAGATTTATCAGGAAATCTAAGATGTATATCTCACTTTTCTTCAAGCTGTCCTTATCTCCTTTTCTCGGTACAATAAGCCCTTGCACCCATAACTCCAGAATCCGGATGTTTGTAGAAAGACATGCAATTTTCGGAGCCTTATCATCATCCAATCCGAGAATTTCTAAGGATTTCTCCTTGTTGAAACTACCCAAGGAGTCTGGCAGTACGTGCGAGATAAACTCAGCTTCACCTTCATAACTCAACCCTACCAAGCTTGCAGCCTTGGTGTAAGATAGCTTATATGTCTTACCATACGATTGAAGGAAAACTTCTCTCTATTATCTTCCATGAAGAAAGCAACTGACTCATAAAATTCGACAAGCAAGTCAGAGTAGACTTCATCTTGGTTGCCGGTTTCTGATACCGCAACATCTTCCCAGCCATTCAGCTTGATATTCTTTGATATAATAGAATCATAGTTGCTGAAGAAATTCGGATGAACTAACCGTTCTCTGTAGACTAACCACTGAGAAATGGGCTTGGTTGAAGACATTTCTTGAGAAGCTAACTCTGCAGACATTCGGATTAGAAGTCTCTGAGAAGTTCGGAACAGAGAAGGCTGAAGTTCGGAATGGCCTTACATCAGAGAGTCAGAGCTTCAGCATGCAAAAGCTTGAAATCGATGTGGGACGAGAAAAAAGGGTCCCCTTTATATAGGCATTGGGATGACGGTTCAACTTCCTCGGTTGATCTAACGGTTTAGAATGAGCTGCGATTAGATCTGACGGTTGAAATCTTGAATCCGATCTTTTTGAGGTTTTATTAAAACAAAGAATTAAGAAATCCAAAAACCGAAAACAAACTATAAGAAAATGCCAGCAAGTAAAATATGATTACGAAAACTTCAGTAAGGAAGTCATACCTTTCGGATTAGCTTAGGAAAGTTATTCGTAATGAGTAATATAAAGACGACTACGAAAAACTCAATACGAAAAACTAAATACGAAAAACTCAATACGAAAAACTCAATACAAAAAACTCAATACAAAAAAAAACTTGTTATGGAAGATTCAGTACGAAAGTTTTTCCATTATGAAAATACAAGTACGAAAGTTTTCCATTCCGGAAATTTTCAATACGAATACTTTCATTCCAGAAGTATTCTGTATGGAAATATCCATTCTGGAAAATTGTAGTTCTGGAAGTTCCATTCCGGAAATTTTCGTTCCGAAAAATTTGAAAACAAATTTTGAAAAACTTTGTTAAATAAACATACAAATGTACTCCCCCTATGAAAAGGAGTTTATTACTGTAAGGAGGTTTTTTCAACAGAAAGTTAATTAAGAAAGATTACCTTACGGTTATCATTCCTAACTTCTGTTTAATATATTCAAATCTATCAGAAGGTAAAGATTTTTTGAAAATGTCAGCAAGTTGATCTTGCGTTCCGATAAACTGAAGAATAATATCTCCTTTAAGTGTGTGATCCCTAAGAAAGTGATGCCTAATATCTATGTGTTTTGCACAGGAGTGATGTGCAGGGTTTTTACTTAGGGCAATGGCACTTGTGTTATCACACAAAATTTGAGTTTTAGTAAAACTCAAGCCATAGTCTGTGAGTGTGTGTTGCATCCACAACACTTGTGCACAACAACTTCCAGCTGCTACATATTCAGCTTCAGCAGTGGAGAGTGCAACAGAATGTTGCTTCTTGCATGACCAAGAAACTAATGAATCTCCTAAGAAATGACAAGTTCCGGATGTACTTTTCCTATTCATTCTATATCCACCAAAGTCAGCATCAGAAAAGCTTTTTAGAACAAAATCATTTCCAGAAGTATAAAATAATCCTAGATCCATGGTTCCCTTAAGGTAGCGAAAAATTATTTTTACTGCCTTTAAGTGAGATTCCTTAGGATTGGATTGATATCTTGCACATAAGCATACTGAAAACATTAAGTATGGTCGACTAGCTGTTAAGTAAAGTAGACTTCCAATCATACCTCTAAAAGATGTTTGATCTACTGGTTTCCCAGCTTCATCAAGATCTAAAGAGTTTGAGGTACCAATGGGAGTACTTATACTCTTAGTGTTGTCATAACCATACTTTTTAAGAAGATCTTTAATATAATTATGTTGAGATATGTAAGTTCCTTCTGGTTTTTGAGAAATTTGAAAACCAAGGAAAAATGTTAACTCACCCATCATACTCATTTCAAACTCAGATTTCATTAGACTAGCAAAGGAGTCAGTCAAAGATTGATGAGTTGAACCAAATATAATGTCATCAACATAAATTTGAACAATCAAAACATTTTTCTTATCTTTCTTTATAAAAAGGGTTGGATCTGCATTTCCCTTAACATAGTTATTTTGAAGCAAAAATCCAGTGAGTCTATCATACCATGCTCGTGGGGCTTGTTTAAGGCCATATAAAGCTTTGGTAAGTCTAAAAACATGATCAGGATGTTTTGTATCTTCAAAGCCAGGAGGTTGTTCATCAAAAACTTCCTCTTGAACATAACCGTTAAGAAAAGCACATTTCACATCCATTTGAAATAGTTTGAAATTAAAGAATGCTGCAAAGGCAAGTAGAATACGGATAGATTCAAGTCTAGCTACTGGAGCATAGGTTTCTTCATAGTCTATTCCTTCTTGCTGATTATAGCCTTTAGCAACAAGTCTAGCTTTATTTCTAACAATGACTCCATTTTCATCACATTTATTTCTGAAAACCCACTTTACTCCAATAACAGAAGTTTCCTTAGGTCTTTCAACCAAGGTCCAGACTTTATTCCTTTCGAATTCATTTAGTTCATCTTGCATGGCTTTAATCCAATCATCATCACCTAAAGCTTCATCAGTGCTTTTTGGCTCTAATTGGGAAAGAAATGCTAGATGTTCTACTTCATTTCTTAAGGAACTTCTGGTCCTTACAGGTTGATTTACATCACCAATGATACTATCACTGGGATGATTCTTAAGAAACACCTGATTTGGATTTTGTAAAACCTGTTCATCAACATAGGTTAGAAAGTCTTCTGGGGTGAATGTTTCAGAAGTACCTTCTAGAACAATTTCCTTATCAGAAGGTTCTTCTATCAAAGGTTGATAATCAGTTTTTGAAAACACATCCGAAGATGTAGGTTGGGAGGTTTTAAAAACAAAAGGATCTGATTCATCAAATTTCACATGTACTGTTTCTTCAACAGTACAAGTGTTTTTATTAAAAACTCTATAAGCCTTAGAGGTTGTGGAATAACCTAAGAAAATTCCTTCATCTGATTTTGGTGCGAATTTATGTAAGTTATCTTTAGTATTCAAAATGAATACTTTGCAACCAAAAACTTTGAAGTAGGAAAGTATTGGTTTTCTACCATTCCATAACTCATAAGGAGTTTTATTAAGAAAAGGTCTAATCAAAACTCGATTTATAGTATAACAAGCATTACTTACAGCTTCATCCCAGAAATGTCTAGCAATAGAATATTCACTCAACATGGTTCTAGTTATTTCTTGAAGAATTCTATTTCTTATTTCAACTACACCATTCTGTGGAGGAGTTATAGGTGCTGAAAAGTTGTGAGTAATACCTTTCTTACTACAAAAAGTTTCAAAATCTGAATTTTGAAATTCTCCTCCATGATCACTATGAATAGTTTTAAATGGAAGGTTTTTCTCATTTTTAACTTGAGCTCTAAAACTTTTGAAATAGGAAAAAGCTTCAGATTTCCTTCCTAGAAAATAGACCCAACTAAATCTAGTGTAATCATCAACTAGAACAAACACATAGTATTTGCCTCCAATGCTTCCAGTTTGTGTTGGACCAAAAAGATCCATATGCACCAACTGTAATGCATCGGTTGTTGAGACTTCACCGATTGACTTAAAACTAGATTTATGTTGCTTGCCATATTGACAAGGATCACAAAATTTAGAAGAATCAAATCTAAGCTCCGGTAGATCCTTAACAAGTTTCTTCTTAGAGAGTTTACATAGGTTTCTAAGATTACAGTGTCCTAATCTTCTATTCCATAACCAAGAGTGATCTTCCATTGCACTTAGGCAAGGTAAATCTTGGCTTCTTAGGTCTTCTAAGTTTAAGGTGTAAACATTCTCTTGCCTATTGGCTGAGAGAATAAATTCTTCCTTGGAATTGTGAACTAAGCATTTATCATTCCTAAAATTCACAAGGTAACCTTCATCACATAACTGACTTATTCTAATGAGGTTGTGCTTAAGACCTTTAACAAAAAGAACATTTGAAATCATTGTTTTACCTAAAAGAACAATATTACCAATACCAACATTCTCTCCCTTAGCATTGTCTCCGAAAGTTACCTTTCCTCCTTTCGTTTTGATAATCTTTTCAAAAAAGCTTTTGTTACCAGTCATATGCCGAGAACATCCACTATCCATGTACCAAGTATTGTTGCTGGAACTTTCTTTATTTTCCTGAAATTAAGAACAAAGTTAGATTTTCGGAATCCAAACTTGTTTGGATCCGAGATTTCCAGACAATAAAATTTTTGGTACCCACATTTTCTTAGAAAAATAAGCTTTATGAAAACCTAAGGATTGAGTCTTGTTTAAGGAACAATTTCTTGCCCAGTGACCACCACATTGACACTTAGTACAAAATGGGTCACTTTGAGGAACAAAATAGTTGTTGCTGAAAACAGATTTTTCTTGGGTATAACCAAATCCGGATTTATTTCTTAAAGGTCGTATTTGAGAATAAATCTTATCAAAATTTTCCTTACCATGGGTAAAGTTTGATAAACACTTCTTTAAGGAAAAAATTTCGAACTTGAGTTTTACAACCAAGTTTTTATCCTCAAAATCATTAGTTTTGGAACTAGAGTTAGGCTCGAAAACATTTTTATTAGAAATTACTTTTTCTAATTCTTTAGCAAGTTTGTTCTTCTCAGAACTTACTTCCTCAAGATTTTTTGAAATATTTTCAAAATCAGCATTTTTCTTATCAAGATCTTTAGAAAGATCTGATATCTCTTTAGTAAGAATAGAATTCCTAGAATTTGCCTTATCAATTTTCTTGTTGAGTTTGGAATTCTCAATCTCAAGAAGTTCAGCAAATCTAGAGACTTCTTCATAAGTAGGTAAAGTATTTTCCTCATCAGAAGATGATTCTTCATCAGAAGAGTTATAATACTTACTATCATTAGAATTTAAAGAAACATTGGTTAATGATTCAGCATTTCGTACCTTAGCTATAAGACAATGATTATCAATAGGTAATCTGGCTATAAGACCAAGATTCTCTTGTCCTGAAGATTCATAATCAGAAGATTCATCTGAAGAGTCACCACCACTGGCACTCCAGGTGTCATTAGCTTTTAGAACATTCTTAGCTTTGGCATTGTAATACTTCTTCATGTTCTTGTCTGAATGCCTTTCCTTCCTTTCTTTCTTTCTTAGCATAGGGAAATCTGGTCTAATATGTCCAGCTCTTTTACATTCATAACATGTAACTTCTCCATCTTTCTTATCTTTCCTATCCTTCTTCTTATACTTGGATTGAAAGTTTCTCTGTCCAGCTATCTTGTTCATCCTTCGAGCAAGATTGGCTAATTCATTTTCTGAAACTTCACTTTCACTAGATTCGGATTGGAAAATGACTTTCTTAGATTTGGATCTGGTAACTCTCTCAGGAGTCTTAGCTTCCATCTGATTTGAAGTTGAAGTAAAAGCAACTATTCCATTTCCATTTTTCTTCTTGATGTTGTCAGCATCTCTCTTCATTCTTGTCTCATGTTGTAGAAGAGTTCCAAATAATTCATCAAGAGTAATTTGAGTAACCTTCATGTTCTCATCTATAGCTGTTCTCTTGGATTCCCACTCATTGGGCATAATGTCAATTATCTTGTCCACAAGAGCTACATCATCTAAACCTTTTTCTCCCATAGATTGTAGACTGTTGACGATGGTCATAAATCTTTGTTGAACTTTACAGATAGGTTCTCCATAAGGAAAATTAAAGCCATGATATTCAGCTCTAAGCATAGCTCTTCTAGTCTCAATCACCTTAGAAGTACCAAAGTGTGTAACCTCTAACTTCTTCCATATACAGTTAGCTGCTTCACATGAAGAAATTTGGCTATATATATTTCTAGTCATTGAACATAGTAAAGTATTGCGTACCTTATAATTGAGTTGATATTCTTTCTTTTCCTGGTTAGTAAAGGTTCTGACTTCCTTGTCAGGAATTTTATAGTCACCAGTAAGCATGAAAAAGTTATCTACTCCAGTATTGATAACAAAAGTCTTCATACGATCTCTCCAGTATTCATAATCATTACCATCAATGATAGGTGGCCTTGTAGGATTCAGATTGTCAATAGATCCAACGTTCATCCCTGCCATACTTGAAAATAACTTGGATACAAACTTGTTAGTAGCAAAAGATTCGTAATCACAATGTTCGGAATGGGAAAAGTTCGGAATGGATAATCCGGAATGACAAAGTTCGGAATAGAAAAGTTGAACAAGAAAAACATGTATGTGAGTACAAGTATTTCAGTAACCTTGGCTCTGATACCAAATGTAAGAATGGTATAGAGTAAGAGGTTTCCAACCTCTGATACCAATTGTAGGATCGAAATATAATATGAGATGCTCAATATACAAGAGGGGGGGTGAATTGTATACTTTTAAAAATTCCTTTGGAACCTTTAAAGTTAGTTATGAATAACTAAAGTTTCCTTAAGAAAAGGAAAGGACTATGTTTAACAAAGTTAAACTAAGTTGATTCACAACACCTCTAACACCGAACTAAACTTGGAAAGAGATTCCAAAAGTAGGTTCCGGAAATATGGTTCCGGAAATTGAAACTTAACAAAAATTAAAATATGAGATTCTACCTTAAAGCGTATAGAATATCAAAGAATCAGAGTAAGTAAGGAAGTATAAGAAAGTTATACCTTCCTTAAGATACAAATTGCAGCGGAATAACAACAAGTAGTAAAACTACTAGTAACAAGGTAATAGTCTTTTAACCCAAAGAGAAGGGTATCCAACAACCTTTGATAAAGGTCCCTTGATTTATACTTTCAAGCAAGTCTGTCTTACCCACACCAGGGTAAGCCCTCGATACGAAGATCGGTGTCTCTGTCTTGCTATCCCCGCAAGCCCTCAACTTCAAGATAGTTGGCAACCTCTGTCTTTCTCAGCAAGAAAGCCCTCAATCTTTAAGGTAGTCGGCACCTCTGTCTTCCTATCCCCGGAAGCCCTCGAATGTAATCACCAACATTCGGAGTCGCACGAAGCTTTGAGAGTTAATAAGAGACTCTCTCTCTAGAAATCACTTCAACAGCATGTAAGCACTTTCTCAATCAATCAGCACCGAGCTCTTTCAAATGAGCTCCTATTTATAGGTAAGGTCGGCTCCTCCTCCAACGGTCATATTTTCCTTAAAGTTCGGAGGGACCTGTACACGTGTCACTAAGACAACGGTTAGTTTATAACAAAATGGACGACATCTTTTTATAACAAAGTAAGTGTAACAGAATGCACGACATCGTTTTAAACTCTAACATAAAGGTTCGGAATAGAAATTTCGGAGTGAAAGTTCGGAGTGAATAAATTCAGAGTGTATAAAACAATGATAACCAGATTCTGTTTAATAGGTGAATTCGGAATAAGAATTCGGAATAGGAATTCGGAATAGGAATTCGTCATTAGAAATCGTAATGAGAATTTATCATCAGAATTCGTAATGAGAATTCATTATCAGAATTCGTAATGAGAATTCTTTATCAGAATTCGTAATGAGAATTCGGAATGGGATTTCTTCATTAGAATTCGTAATGAGAATTCTTCTTCAGAATTCGTATCCTGAATCTGGAATAGAACTTAGTCAGAATTCATATCCGGACTTCGGAATGAAACTTCCTTATAGTTCTTGTCCAGAACCGAATCTTAAAACAGAATGCTTTTTATCAGTTTTAATGATTCCGAGAAAGTGAATCCGAATTTCATACTTAAGAAAAATATTAATGAAAATATGATAAGGATAAATTTTTCTTATAAAAGCGATTTTCCTTAAGAAAGCATTTTTCCTTATAAAAGCAATTTTCCTTAAGAAAGCATTTTTTCTTATAAAAGCAATTTTCCTTAAGAAAGCATTTTTTCTTATAAAAGCAATTTTCCTTGAGAAAGCATTTTTTCTTATAAAAGCAATTTTCCTTAAGAAAACATTTTTTCTTATAAAAGAAATTTTCCTTAAGGATAAGGTGTTTGTGATTTTCAAAACAAGAAGGAATGGAAAATTCATAAGGAAAACCTTATTGACTCAACAGATAATTCTCATTTTTACCATTAACGGAAACATATTTAAAAAAACAAGGATTCTTTCTTAAAACTTCCTTGACACTATCATCACATCATGTACCTTTCCCTTGACCTATGAAAAACATTTCAAAAACTTGGGATGAGCATAACAATCTCAGTAAGGGATATAAAAGTATTAAATGAAAACATTAGTTCATGTATGAAATAATACTTTACTCATCAAACGTAATCATTTTAACATACCTCATCAAATCATGAATAAATCATAGAAATCATAAGACATAAAGGTAACTTGAGTCATTCATAACATTCTTACATATGGAGTAACCCTCGTGGTTACGTTTGAAATATCCATCACAGTATATTCCCTAAATCCCTTCGGAGAAACCTTAACATTTAACCCGTTCGCGTTACCCAATGCATTGGAGTGCTATATCGGGCTCATCAACCCTTAGTTTATCACAGAACCACATGTCTTCATAAACAATGCCCAAGAACCATAACATAATCATATCACATAACTTAAGCATAAAATAAAGATAACATTCCCACATTTCAATAAAAATAGTACATTTTAAGATATTGAAATAATGAATCCATTCAAAAAACCATTTTCAAAACCATTTAAAACATTTAATAAATATATTTTTGAATCAAAATGTCACATTCCACTTTGAAGATTTTAACATTTTAAACCATTAATATCCATAAAAATAAATCCTTAAAACCAATTTTAAAACATGGATATTACTGAGAAATATTTATAAGAATAAATCATTAAAATATTTAAAATGATATTTTAGTTAAAGGGTTTTAAAAAAAATGGGTGACACTTGAATACAATAATTGAGGAAAAAAATTTAATCAGAACTTTATAATATCATGAGAATAAAGGGATTCATGATATAATATTCCAAAGGACAGTATATACACCATATAAGAGAGAACTGGTTCATAACAACAATGATGTCTCAATATAAATGTAAAATGAGATGAAATCCATTATAAAGATGGTATCCTTAAATTAAGGATAAATCAATCTCATAAGTATGTGTGAAAAATATAAATACACCCAATATAAGTGGATATTATGTTTAAAACAATAAAAGGTAATTCACACATATTAAAAGGATGACATATTCAATAACTACAAGTTGAACCCAAATAAATCGAAATTGGGTTAAGAAGTTCCCTTGGTAAATTTCGACAGCCTAGCGTCATCACTTTAAAATTCATAAAATTAGTTGATGAGAGAGAAAATAGAATCTCATCAATTGGAAATAATATTTACATCAATAAGGATATAGAAGAACATATCCCAACATTAAAAGATTTAAATTAAAAGACATAACAAAATAAGTCTTTTATGAAGAGGAGTGTAAAAATTTCCCTTACCGATTTGGGAAACTTTTGAAACGTAGACCACATGAAAGAAGGGTCATACAATAAAGATGTAAATAACCATAAATGAGATTATAGTATAAAAATAGTAAAATAATGGGCAGTAAATACACCACACAAAAAGAAATATTGGAAAATGTATCATTAATCTCATCGGAATAACAAGTGAGATGAAAATCCCCTTAATAAAATTTGGCAGCCTAACAGCGCCACATAAAACTTCCAAAAATGGATTGATGAGATCAAATAAGGTCTCTCACCATATTGACATAAAATATAAATTAATATTAATTTAAAATAACATCCCCCAACATAAGCAATATGAGCTTAATGTAAGATACATAAAAAGAGTACTTAAAAAGAAAGAGAGATGTAGGATCACTTATCTCAAGTCCAACTTATCTTGTTCGTTTATTTATTTTCCTAAATATTTATCTTCTGTCAATTTATAATTTCTTAAGTACCTCAATTAAAGTTTATTATTCAATTAATATCACATACTATAATGTTATAATAATTATTTAATTATGTGAGTTCATATCAGATGTTTTTGTCAATGTTTGGTACATGAGTCAAAAATGAACTTATTCGAAAAGAATTGTCCATGTAGTTATAACTACATCATCTATAGAAAAGTATTAATGATTTAAATATCATATATATCCAGTACATAATCATTTTATACTATTCCATAATATCTGGAGAAAAAAAGTAATGAAAAGTACCATTTGTGGAGACGGTAGGCCATACATACGCATGAACGCTACTTTCATTTTTTGGTCATATTAATGGAATTTAAAATAATTAAGATACATATATATTATGATTCCAGTTTAATTTATATGTTATATAGGTCACATAAGCTCATTAATTTCATTCTTTATACATTCCAAGTATTGCATGAACGAGTCACATCAGTTGAGGGGGCGGTAGTCCACACTCCCTCATATGAAATTATCGCATTTGCACAACATGCAATGAATAAAGGTGTGTTTTAAATATAAAATACAGAAGCATATAGAAAACATAAATATCATATATATCATATATAAAATACGGTGACATCATAATGGCCACCTTTAAAGGTGTTAAAAGAATTTTGAACAATCATCTTTTCGTGCGGCAGTAATTCGCCATCCACAGAAACAGTATGTTCTTTATCCATTAGACAGATGTGTGTGTTAGTGTAGCTCGAATACTTATTATAAAAACATCCTAGTATATTGAATATACTGGTGTTTTTACAAAATATAGGAATAAAAAGGGTTTAGGGGGTTTTATAACCAAAATAAAACAAAAGAACATTAGAAAAGTCCTCACTATTAAATCGGGTAACTCCCCTTGGTTTGAACCAAAAGGGTTTTTTGAAGAGCTTTCTACCTATGGTAAGGCTTCTAGAATGAATATAGGGATGATATGAGATAAAATGAGCAGTTCTATGCCGAGACAATATCTTGGTAGGTGTGTGTAAAGAGGTAGAGGTGGGGGCCTTTTATAAGAGGAGAGGAGGGGCACTCTTGGAATGTTATAAAATGTTACTTTATATTAAAATTAGTTTCAGATTTTAAAGGTCCCACATTGATATATTTCGACGATAAGGTGATAAGTGTTCGAAATATAATCATACAATTTTTCTTTGACAAGTGTAAGTCTTAGAGTTTACATTATATATTCATTTTATTTAAATCGTTCATTAATGAGGTAATCGCTGCATCATCATTATGTCACAAATAATTTAATTTATTTAATGTAAAAAAATTATAAAAAAATAATATGATGTATGAAATATTTTTATATATCCATTTACTATTTATTTTAAAATATATCATTTTTGTAGACAAAATTAAAAATGTTTTACTCGGGTGATATATTCATTAGTGGTATTCTCCTTTAAAAATAAAATGATAAAGTGTCACTTTCACCCAAAAGTGATTCCATGGGTTCCCAAAGTTTGGTACAAGGAATCCCATGGTCATCCATGACACAACCAGTATCATTTAGAAACATTTTGGGGTCATTTTCTATGATTATGATATTATTTTATTGTCCTTAACTACCTGATTACTAAATAATTAAGATAATTAAAGAGAATTACTGTCGTTACTATTCATAATGTCAAAACACAAAATATTCTTAATTACATAATTGGGACCTTCAGATTTCAAAAATGGAATATATTTTAAAAAATTCCAAACATATAAATTTCAATAATTAATTAAAAAATAATTCCCGTTGTCAAAACAAATAGACGGGTTTTTTTGAAACAATATCTATGAAAATTTTGGCACTTGTTTATAACCAATTAAAAAGTGAAATTAATTACAATGACTACCATTGGACTAAATGGTAAAAATATATTATAAATACACTTTAAAAATAATGAAAAATATAATCTAACCATATAATTAAATTAGATGAAAAGGTAGTTTTGATGTAAAATGCAGTATTTTTCACTATTCATTAAAAAATGAACATTGTCAGAAAAATACCAAAAAATTATCCAAAGTAAATTTCAATGTCCCAATCATAAAGAATAAGTTTATTTTGACAAATAGAGATTATATAATTGTCAATATTTAGATTTAAAAAAGGTAATCCATCAAAAGGCAGTTAAACAATCTTTTAAAAATATTACTGTATTTATTCTTAAAATTGGATTAATTTGAATTTTAAGACTCTAACATTTAATGGATAAATGTAAAAATATTTAACAAAAATATGTAATCATTTTGTAGTTATTTTTATTCATTTCCTCCATTACAACGGCTTGGCGTTAACTGTTATAATATTATTATATTATTAGTGTGCAACGTAAGATTTCAAAGAAACTTGTTGTTGCATATTGGGTAAGCCATCAAGCATAGCATTCCCTTTAAAGTAATATTAACATTTTACTCACAAATATTGATAAACATTATAATGTAATATTATTTATTTACCTGGGATGTTATAATTACTTTATAATACAAGACTCATGTTTGTATCTAAATTACCAAGACTTCTAAAATCTATGTCTTTTATGATTTGATTCATTGTCATCATGGTAATGTAATTAAGAGTAGACATCGGCTCTAAGATTTCTAGGATCAAGTCGCTATAGTCTAGGATGTCATCCAAAAATACCATGACAAAGGAATCGAGATACTAATGGAACACCCTATTCATGAGTTCCATGAAGACCGGTGGAGAATTTTTGAAACCAAATGGCATGAACATTTACTCGAAATTGTCATACCAACTTTGGAAGGTTGTTTTTTAGAATAATCTCCTCTCCAACACTAACTTGAAGATACCCGAAACACAAATAAATTTTGTAGATCTACATTTTCCCCCTTCATCTTGTCAAAAAGTCCATCAAAACCAAGAAAATGTTACTTTCTCTTGATTGTTACCTTATTAATCTTATTGTAATCAATACACAATCAGATATATCCATAAGCCTATTTCGCAAATTGAAATAGAGAGGGATAATGTGAGATGCTCAGGAAAATGAATCTGTTCGATTCCAATTCATCTAGTTATAACATTAATTATGTCAACTTTGTGCGGTCCATATGGCATGAGAGAATAGATTTAGGTTGTGTTACCGATGCCAAATTTATGGAACACTCTGCATCCCTCTTTGGACGATAACCCGAGAAATCCTCTGGAAAAACCTATGGGGATCATTCAGAATAGGAGGCAAACCACTCTCGGGTGTACCATCATAATCCTCAAACGCGAGTGATGATATCTAAAAAACAAGGTTTCTCAACATATAAGTGGAGGTCTGGAATGACCTGAGTGAGGATCTAATTCACCATGAAAAATTTTCACTTCCATTAAAGGCCTCAAAACTCACTCACTATCAATTGCAATCAATGTGAACCTAAAAATGCACCATCCAGTCTATTCCAAGGATCATTCAAAATATTCCCGTATCTAAAACTATAAAATCCCATTCTAACTCAACCCTTGGTATAGTGACTACATAATAGGGAAACATGAGATCCTACTCCCTCATCTTATCATGTGGCATTACCAAATCCATTTCATACAACATAAGCATTGTTTGTAACTTCAAAACATCAACATAGAGGGCAGGAATAAATGAAACCGAGAAAATAGTATTAAAGAGAGAAATAGCTAAATATGATGCAATAATAATGGTACCTAGATCTTCTGAAATCCCAAAATTTGTTCCACTGGTGCCCAATCCACTTCATAATTATTTCTCATTTCCTCCAGGCCCTAAGAACGACCATTATCCTTCGTGTCATTCATAAAATGACTCTTCTCAAATGATGATTATACCCTAACAGCATATCCTCCAAACCAAGAACTCACTATCTTAGACATAACTAACTAGACTGATAACCCTTTTAGAGACAAAAATTAGGCACCACCCTGATAATGGTGTGCCAATTTGAAAAATCATTGCATGTTCCCCAAGCTCTACACCAATGATAAGGACTAGGTGGAGATGATCATGTAGGTATCATGTGTCTTATCTTCCCAGAGTTAGGACACATGACTAACCAAGCATCAAAACCCTCATACAAAGACATTCCAGAAGGATGGTCGGAACTACCACCTCTCTTCTTCCCGTACTCATCTCACTTTCTCTTCATCTTAGAAGAACAACCACTGCCCACTATAGATACTACACCAGAAAAACCATACTTATTTCTCCAATCAATTTAGAATATTATAGCATAGTCAAACACCTAATCATAAGCCTTCATCTTGAATAGGAAAATATGGGATATTTTCTCCGGCCACAACCCCATACTGAAATTCTAATCGATCATGTACTCATTAGAAATTTCCTCAGGCGCATACCAGACTAATTCTGAAATGTTCATAGCATATTCCATCATGATCTTCTCACCCTAGATGAGCTCCGAAAACTCTTGGAACTTATAAAAGGACAAAATATCTAGTTAATTAAACTCTATTATCAAATCATTGAAATCATTAAAAATCATAAGATCATTGTTTCAAAATTGCAATATTGATTCCCACTACTTTTGATTGGGACCTTCTGATATAAATGAAGCACCTTTCACCCTGACTTCCTTTGAATTATCATGAAACTAGAACATAATCTCTATCATCTCAATAGAATCCTATAATTTTTGATGTTTTTTTCTTAGATGAAAAGAATAAGGCTTGTTCATGAGGAACTCCTGTGCATTATCCCTACAAAATATTGGTTCAAATTCATTAACCATAGAAAAACATGATCCCACTCCATAAATCAAAACCTAAACTTCCTGAACTATGACTTCCACTCACCTCTGATCAATTATAGATATATAACTCTCTCCATACACTTCCCAAACCTGGGAAGTAATTCTATGAGGATGCATTTAACTCAACATTCAATAACGAGGAAAAGTAATCAATAAAACCATTAACAAACATTCTAAAAAATTTTAGAAATATAATCAAATCCCAAAAACTTCCAGGAATCATAGAAAACCAAATCCATCACAATAATAAGGAATATCAATCTACTTCACCCCCACCCAATGCCCATATACATTCCTTAGCATGTACGTCTCACCTGGGAGGGATATCATATGAAATATCAACATTCCATTATTATTGGAGTCTTGTCATGATGTGTGTTGGCTAGACACCCTACTCACAACCATAACCTCAAGCCCCAACAATAATTACTCTTATCTATCAAGATTATTTACCAAATAACAAGATTCAATTAGTTGACTGCTCTGATATCATTTATTCCGGAACCAGTCTAGGATTCCATCCAACCAGACACCCAGCCCGATTCATGGAAATTTTGAAAGGGCGTTCCCAATTTCCACAAGCTAAAAACAAGTACCTTGGTGTCAACAATATAAATTTGGAATGATTTCACCCATTTATATAATCATAAACAACCAATATAATTAAACATCACAATAATTGATAAGCATAAGAAAACAAGGTGAAACGATTTTTTCTATTCAAACTTTACAACATTAATAAATACTGAAAAGGTACTACAAAATAATGGGAACAAAAAAGTATCCTAAAATCAATCCTTCATGCTATAAGAGGTAAATCACCCTCAATCCACCACTTCCAACATCTATAAGAAGTGGAACACTAGAATCCAGATCCACCATCACCTTGACACATCTTTCCTTTACCAGGTTCCTACATAATAATGTATACATATACATAAAGGTTTATGTAGGGTTTGATCCAAATATAAATAGTAAATCACATAAAAGAAAAGATTACATGCTATAATGTTAGAAGAAATATGAAAACTCACATTTCCATTCAAACACTTGGAAGATTTCAGAGAAAAAATTTAAGGAAAACATTATCAAGAATACACTTTTGAGTGAAAACCCCTTTTCACTAACAATATAGCTTGAAATAAAAAAGATTCATGAGGCCTTCCATATACCAATGAATCGTGACACATCTCATAATCAACATGTCACAATTTGAGAACTATTGTTAAATCTCTATTATAAATTAGCTTTAGTGGGACCCTATAAACCTTGTACCTCAGTAATCAAAATCCTCCACTAAACAACCAACAACGTCCCTATACATTATCCATTAGTGGGGAACTTATCCAAAGGTCCAATGGTCTCCAAAACAGCATTCTCAGGCACAATTCAGTAGAGGGAAACATATCTATAGGTCTAGTGGTCATTGATAATATCACATGTTTAGTCAGTATTATAATCTCTAATCCTACAAGATGAATCTGGGCCTCAACACTGCCAAGTCAACTAGTGTACTTGTTTTAGTTCACCCACCTAGGCAACAGAGTTTCCCTTTATGATCATGTTTCATTTCACAAATCACATAAATAAATACATTCATATTTACATTCCAAGCATCATAATCACACGAGTAAATAACCACTTCCATAATTTAAAAATTCCATTTAAAAATATTTCAAGAAAAACATACAAGTAATCTCACCATTTCCATAGGCCAAAAACATTCAAATCCACACATAAACAAAATTCATTTTTAAAACATAATACCCATCATTTTCACAATTCAAAAATAACATTAGAGGCTATAAATGTTATCTAACATGATAAAAAATCCATTTCTCTGGAATAAATCATTTTCATCAAATTTTCACCTCTAGTTACTTTGAAACTACATTTCACCCCTTTCACATAGTTCATATAAAATTTTCAAGAAGCATAATAGAGGGGATCACATTAAAACAAAATCTTTTTCCTTCATAAAATTAATTTCATCACATATAAATGTTAAATCATTCCAAAAACATAATTCTCACGACATAAAAAATTCATAAAATACATATAAATAATAAATAAATAAAGATAAACTTGTCCAATAATCTAAAATCATGGAACTGCCTACCTCTCACTAGGAATCCTCCTGAAATGGGTTCAAAACCACAATTGTACCACCACAATACCTTAACATGTAAATATTTTGAAATAAACATTAATACTATCCATAACAACACAAGACCAACCCCCCTAGGACATACAACCCATTGGAAATATTGAACTCAAAAAAGAGGGATGTAAAACACTAGAATGAAGTATAAATCAAAAGGATAAGGGGTTTCACGATGATTACATGAATTGTCACACCCACCATCTTTAAATTAACTATTTTATTAATTTTATTTGTGTCGGGTAGTCCAGGTTTAACCCCGACTTAATATTTTGAGTTTGTTTTTTTAAATGCATGTTTTTGGCATTGACTGAGTCCAGCGCATCGTGGTTAAAGCCGCACGACCTCACCTGGGCCGTCGTGCAACCTTACCCGGTTCACTGTACACCCTTCCAATGCTCAATTAGTTAAAAAAATAATAAATTAATAAAGAAGGAAAAAAAATATTAATGGATTGTTTTAATGATGATAAAAATGGTAATTATTATTATTATTATTATCATCAACATTGTTATGATATAAATATATTTATTAATAGTATTGATCTCGTTATTATTATTATGAGCATAATCTTTTTTTGTAAGCTTTTAATTATTATTAATATTATCACTAATATATTTAATTTGAATTATTTTTTTATTTATTCTTCTCTCTTTTTTTCTTTTCTATTATTCCTTTTGTTTTTTTTTTCTTTCCCTCTTTCCCCACATTTTTTTCCCAAGCCGTTGCACCCACCATCCCATATCCTTCATCCCGTCGGGCCAAACCCCCTCCCCCAAACCCTACGCGGCGCATCTCCCTCCGCCGCCTCCCTACCTCCATGGCTAACCATCCTTCCCAGATCGCCCTTCTACCTGCATATCTTACACGTTGCGCCGGACCCCCTACTCCCCTGGCCTCCTCGTCTGTGCCATCTACTGGACATGTCGCTACTGCGCACAATCTCCCCCCCCCCACCAGTGTTTCCTCCTCCCGACGAGTAGCTCTGACGAAGCCCCTGCGCGCCGCCCCGAACGCACCCCGAACGCACCCCGACGAGCTCCCTCTTCCGGCGCTGCGAACCACCCACCCATGCTCCCTCTTCAGCCACTCCGGACATCCTCGCACCAGCCGCCACACTTCCGTACAGCCACCCTCTTGGCAGACCCGCTGCTCTGGAAAAACCCCCTTGTCCAGCCGCTCCGCACCCTTGCCGGCGCTGTCTTCCCCCTTTTTCCGGCAAAATTTCCGACTAGCCAGCCTCGTACCGGCCACCCCGCACCCTTGCAAGTGCCGCCACCCCTTTTCTGGCGACCTCGCCGAACGACCATCCTCGCGCCGGCCACCTCGCACCCCTTCAAGACTCCGGACAGCCACCCCACATTCCTTCATGCCGCCGGACAGCTGCCCACACCTCACGCACCTCTGGCAGCCTCCGTCGGCCTCCGGCTGACTTCTCGCACCCCTGTTGTAAGCGTGTTTCCTTGTTTTCTTGTTGTTTAATCATGGTAGAGTTGTGGGTAACTTTCCAATGTCATTTGATTCCAAATTGTTCTGAATTTGGTTCGATTTTAATGCTTTTGTCAATATGTTGTTTTTAAGGTTCTCACATGATGTTTTTGTGGAATTTGTGTTTTGGGTTTGCGTGAGGTCCTTTGAGGTTCGATGGTCGTGCGGCAGGTGTTTTGTGCCAAGCTCGCAATGTTTTAGTTTACCTCGGTCCAGTCCGCCACTGTCTCGAGGTAGGTGGTTCCATGCCTTGACAACCTCTGGATAATTTAATTTGGTTGTTTAGTTAATTTAATATGTTATATGAGTTAATTGCATGATGTGATCTATATTTAAAATGGTTTGGAATGCTCTTTTGATGAAATCGTATTTCCAAAATACTATGTTCTTGTTGTTTATATGTTTGTTTTTGTACAAATGGTTTGTCATGCTTTGCAGGTTGTGCGAAATGCGAAAAAAAAAATATTTGACATGTATGCATTTTGAAAATTTCTCTTTCTTTAGAAATGATCATGTTTTGCATTTCGACATTATTGGGGTAAATCCTAAAATTGTTTAATCAATTGTTATATGGTCCAAGTGAGGTTTTAGAATAGTTGAGTGTGAAATAGATTTTAAAAATGGCCTTTGCACGTAAAAATATGTGTTGTTTTGGTGCAATGCTTTCATGTTGGGTTCTAGGCGTAGATGGTCCAGATAATTGTGTAGTTGGTGTGAAACTAGTTTTAAGAATAATTTATTAAGCAAGTTGTTTGAACGACTCTCTTGTTTGCAATTGGGTGTGTTTATTTGTGTCGACTCTTGTTGTGTTCTTTAAATAATTCTCTCTAAGTTGGGTGAATTGTTTATGTTCTTTGAGTGTTGCCAATTGGGGATTTGTGAAATGATTACGTAATGACAGATGAATTTTTGGAAAGGTATTTTGGTGTGCGTGAGTTTTTGAAATGTTGTTTGAGTATGAAAATGGTGACTTTTGTGTGTGATTTCTTTTTTAAAATATACTATGTGAATGTGAAACTTTATTGAGCACAAGGTAAAACCCTGTGTATCTAGGTGGGCAGACTAGATCTAGTGCGCTAGTGAACCGGATGGGTATCACCCCTGTTTCAGTTAGCTGGATTGACGATTGCAACATTGACTAAATATATGATATCTGAGGGTTGTGGCCATCTAAGCCACGTGTTCTGAGGGTTGATTCCTTCTAAGCCAGGTTTTCTGAGGGTCGTGGCCTTGTAAGCCATGTTTCACCGAGACACGAGGTTCTAGGGTCCCACTCGAGCTAGATGAACTTTAGGGGATTTACCCACAGTGCTCTACCATCGATGGCATGGTGCCTTCCATCGGCATATGGAGGACCACTTGGCTGTGTGTGTGTGTGTGTGTGTGTGTGTGATTCTATGTGTGTGTGAGAGAGAGTGTGTGAGTGTGTGCCCATAATGAACCTTTCTCTTCCTCTTTGAAATTGTGTTTGTGAAATGAGTTCTTTCTAGTGTTTTCCTTTAGCATTTGGTTTGTAAATGTTTTCTTTAAAATCATTTCGAATGTATAACTTGAATAAGAACATTAAATTTTCCTTTTGATGTTGTGTCATGGAACGTTTTTATTGGGTGACGTCCTACTGGGCTTTTCCCTCACACCCTGCATACACCTTCGGGTGTATGTAGACCTTGTTTCTTGTGTATTCCAGGTTGTGCGTCATGCTCAGCGATGGTGGTTTTGGTCGGTGATGGTCTTCTCGTGCAGGTTGGTGTTGTGGCGTGCGGATGCTGTACCACTCTTGTCGGTTGGAGGTTTGATTTATAGTTTCAGTCTTTTTTTTGTCGTTTATTTTTGGACGTTAGTTCTAGTTGTAAACCATTAAATTTTGAATTTAGTTTAGTGGACTCTTTGGTTGTCGATTCCTAGTCCTTTTTTTATTATCTTGTTAGTGTTTGCGTATACAATTTTGGGTAAACCGTTCCCACAGGTTACTCATGATACCCAGGCACTTGTGCCAGCCCGTGGGGATCGGGAATGCCCTTCGGGCCATATCGCGGACCGGGTCGGGCGCCGGGTCGGATGGCGACCCGGCCTGGTTCGTGACAAAATGGTATCAAAGGGCAAGGTTTGCTCTCTTGGGTTGTGTTCTTTCGGGTTAGAGTCATGATAGACTTGAGTTAAGGTTGTCGGGACTCGACGTCCTGGCTACGAGCATGGTCCCTGGCCAGCACACCTCGTGGCGGGACTCAAGTTACCAAATTATGTTGAGGTTTGTCTAAGTTTTTGGTCCTTGCAGTTAATCGTGTCTAAAGGAAATGAAAAAGGGGTTAGGTTAGTGGTCCTAGTGGGCTCGCAGGGCCTGGCAAGCCATGCGGAGCTAGGGACGCTTTCCTGGAATACCCTCTGTGGCAGCGGTGTGATTGGCATATGGCTGCCAACCATATGTTCCATTCACCCATTGACACAAGTTTTCTCTTGCGTCATTTCTTGTCTCTTTGTTTTGGATTCGTGGATATTTGGTTTTTTATGTAAAAATGTTTTGGTCTAGGAAAATGTTTTCAAACGAAGTGCTTTAAAGATTAAATGGTGTGTGAGGTTTGAAAAGTGTGGGTTGGATGTTTTGGTTTTTAAAAATGGAAATGTTTGGTTTTGATCCTTGGCGCTCTCGTGGGCAACCACATGCATGAGTGTATGTGAATAGGGAAATGGTTAATGGAACGAGCGGATGAGTTCATGGATGGACATGAGGTGTGTGTCGGTGCGGCATGAGAACATGCATGTGGGAGGCTCATGGGACGTTATTGGTGTTTGTGCAACCCACTGGGTTTTCTTATTTTCAAAATGTTTTGTTAACGGAAAAATTTGGTGCTTTAGTAAATGGTGTTTCTGTGGGATGTCCTTGTGTTTTTGAGATGTTGGATGTGTGGCGTTTTGAGCTGAGTATTATTTCGGAATGGTTTGTGTCCCGAGTTTGAGTTCTTATTTGTATGTTGGTATGCAAGCGTGTGGTTAGAAAACTCCTATGAAGAGTACATCGGGGAGCCCTTGCAGTGGTTTCCCCTGCACGTTTGGTGTCTACTTGTGGTATGTCTTGACCGTTGGACCAGTTTGGTTGGGTCCATTTTTTTTTTCTTGACTAGTGTATGCCCCCCCATAAAGCGTTGACATGTGATTTAAGTGTGGCCACAGGCAACTCGCTTTTGGACGACTCTCCAGTTGATCCGAGGAATCTTTTCTTGAATTCTATAATTATACCCACCTCTCCTTTTTACAACTAAGAGGATCCTCTCACAGCGGGATGGCAGATGAGAGGGGAGTTAAACAAAGTTCTTCTGTCTCTTTGAGTTATCTGAGTCGTCAGGTATGAAATTTGACATCATTTCATCTGATGGTTTCCCCTGGAAGTGTTGAAATAAATTCAAGTGGAAGGGTGAAGGCGGTTCAGAATTTTCAGTGTTGACAAGTTTCTTGAATAGGTTTTTAGTATTTACATATGCTGCAAGCATCATGTTCGGTGACGTCTTGCAGCGTGAGGCCCCTTTGATAGTCAACAGTGGTTTCAAAGCGGTAAAGGAGACTCCAATGGGAAAAAGGAGAAAGCAACCCTAAGTTATTGGTGTAGTCTATCGTTCTAAATGACCTCTGGTCTTTGGTTGGTTTCGTTAAAATAAAGGTTCATGTTAGGCTACTATTTTGGAAGACCCAGTCGTATGAGGATGCTATGGTCGTTTGCAAGAATCACGTGTTGTTCAAGATGCGGTTTAAAGTCTTTCTCAGCGCAATGTTTTCCCTTGACAACAATGATTGTGCTCAGTGAAGATTCATAGTGTCATGTTCTCATTCAGTGTAACAAGGGGTGATGCGTGTGTACTATCTAAGCTCCCGTTTTGGTGAATGTTCAGTGTGAGGGTAATTAGATGTCATGGCGTGTTGTGTCTGTTGGTGTTTCCTCAGGTGCAGTATGATTTCATGTGGCACCAAAAGGATAAGCTCCGCTCGGGAGTCCTCAATACCTGACTGCGAGGCAGGAGATGTTTCAAACATCAGGGCTCCAGCTATAGGTCTCAGAGTGAAGCTGGAGCGTGGTCAGGAACCCTGAGAGTGTATGAGACCCCAACCTTATTTCTGTCATTAGTGTTAAAATTAGAGGTAGTTTAAATTGTTCCTATGGTTGTTCCGCTCCGAATGAGCCGTATGGTTGTGTATGGTTTTCGTGTCTATGTGGAGGCGTGTTCGTCTCGTGCCTTAAAGTCTTGGGGGTTGCGTTCCACTGGATGCAGTCGCTTTAGTGGTCCTTATGGGGTCTGGTGTGTAAATTGGTCTCAAGTTGGAATGGTGATCGTCCAGGGACGTGAAGATGTCGGTTTGTCTTGGGCTATGGGTTTTACTCCCGGTAGTTGGGCCCGACCCTCCCCGCCCCTTGTGGTGGGGTGCTTGGTCCCGGTTGGAAAATTTATAATGTTTTGTATCTACTGTTAATTCCAATGGTGGGGTGACCCACATTAGGTCTCACACAAATGTCTCTAGAATGAATCAGTGATGGAATTTTCTTTAATGGAAAAGAGTCTGCTTGAACCTCCCTGTGTCAGTTTTCCAGTCTCGTCTTGAGCGTCAGTGAGTTTCAAATTGTGGGGAGCCCCTCGGGCCTCCCCATGGTGATCTATTGCTTCTATTTTTTAATATGGATTGGTGATAAGTGATAAGAGTGTTCCGTGGACGTTGTTTGACCTTGTTGTTCTTTCTATCCAAATGGTGTGGTTTTCGTTTAATAATTTTTGAGATGTTTCGGCTTGTGAAGTTGGTTTCCGTGGGTGTGGGGGTTCCCTTCCTCGGTTAGTCAACTAGAGGCGTTCTAGATCTTTGGGGCGTGCAACGCATATCCGAAAGTCTTCTTACATGTTTCATGAAGATTTTTTTGAGTCACTTTCTTTGAGCACGATGCTTTTACCCTTTTTTTGACCTCCTGATTGTGGGGATCCTATTTGATCCTTAGTGGGGTGTCGTTTCCTTGTTTGGGTCTCAGTATAAGTTATGGCTTTCTAGGGACAGAAATCTTTATGGTGGGGAGAATTGTCACACCCACCATCTTTAAATTAACTATTTTATTAATTTTATTTGTGTCGGGTAGTCCAGGATTAAGCCCGACTTATTATTTTGAGTTCGTTTTTTTAAACGCATGTTTTTGCCATTGACTGAGTCCAGCGCACCGTGGTCGAAGCCGCGCGACCATTCCTTGGCCGTCATGCGACCTTGCCCGGTTCACTGTACACCCTGCCAATGCTCAATTAGTTAAAAAAATAGTAAATTAATAAATAAGGAAAAAAATATATTAATGGTTTGTTTTAATGATGATAAAAATGGTTATTATTATTATTATTATTATTATCATTATTGTTATGATATAATTATAGTTATTAATATTATTGATCTCGTTATTATTATTAAGAGCATAATCTTTTTTTGTAAGCTTGTAATTATTATTAATATTATTGCTAATATATTTAATTTGAATTATTTGTTTATTTATTCTTCTCTCTTTTTTTCTTTTCTATTATTCCTTTTGTTTTTTTCTTTCCCTCTTTCCCCACATTTTTTCCCATCCCGTTGCTCCCACCATCCCATATCCTTCATCCCTTCGGGCCAAACCCCCTTCCCTAAACCCTATGAGGCACATCTCCCTCCGCCGCCTCCCTACCTCCATGGCCAACCTTCCTTCCCAGATCGCCCTTCTTCCTGCCTCCCTTACACACTATGCCGGACCCCCTTCTCCCCTGGCCTCCTCGTCTACGCCATCTACTGGACCAGTCGCTGCTGCGCACAATCTCCCCCCCCACTGGTGTTTCCTCTTCCCGACGATTATCTCCGGCGAAGCACCTACGCACAGCCCCGAACACACCCCGAACACACCCCGACGAGCTCCCTCTTCCGGCGCTGCGAACCACCCTCCCCTGCTCCCTCTTCAGCCGCTCCGGCCAGCCTCGCACCGGCCGCTGCAGCTCCCTCTTCAGCCGCTCTGGCAAGCCTCGCACCGGCCGCCGCATTCCCGTACAGCCACCATCCCGGCCGACCCACTGCTCCGGCGAAACCCCCTGGTCCGGCCGCCCTGCACTCTTGTCGGCGCTGCCTTCCCCCTTTTTCCGGCAACCTTTCCAGCTGGCCAGCCTCGCACTGGCCACCCCACAACCTTGCCAGCACCGCCTCCCCCTTTTCTGGCGACCTCGCTGACCGGCCAGCCTCGCACCGGCCACCCCGCACCCCTTCAAGCCTCCGGACAGCCACCCCGCATTCCTTCACGCCACCGAACAGCTGCCCACACCTCGCGCACCTCCAGTAACCTCCGTCGGCCTCCGGCTGACTTCCCGCACCCCTGTTGTAAGTGTGTTTCCTTGTTTGCTTGTTGTTTAATCATGGTAGAGTTGTGGGTAAGAGTCCAATGTCATTTGGGTCCAAATTGTGCTGAATTTGGTTTGATTTTAATGCTTTTGTCAATATGTTGTTTTATGGTTCTCAGATGAAGTTTTGGTTGAATTCGTTTTTTGGGTTTGCGTGAGGTCCTTTGAGGTGCGATGGTCGTGCGACCGGTGTTTCCCGCCAAGCTCGCAATGTTTTGGTTCACCTCGGTCTAGTCTGCCACTGTCTCGAGGTAGGTGGTTCCATGCCTTGACATCATCTGGATAATTTAATTTGGTTATTTAGTTAATTTAATATGTTATATGAGTTAATTGTGTGATGTGATCTATGTTTAAAATGGTTTTTCATACTCGTTTGACGAAATCTAATTTCCAAAATACTATGGTCTTGTTGTTTATATGTTTGTTGTTGTATAAATGGTTGTTCGTGCTTTGCAGGTTGTGCAAAATGTGAGAAAAAAAATTATTTGACATGTATGCGTTTTGAAAATTTCTCTTTCTTTAGAAATGATCATGTTTTGCATTTAGACCTTATTGGGGTAAATCATAAAATTTTTTAATCAATTGTTATATGGTTTAAGTGAGGTTTTAGAATAGTTGATTGTGAAATCGATTTTAAAAATGGCCTTTGCACGTAAAAATCTGTGTTGTTCTAGTGCAATGTTTTCAAGTTGGGTTCTAGGTGCAGATGGTCCAGATAATTGTGTAGTTTGTTTGAAACTAGTTTTAAGAATAATTTATTAAGAAAGTTGTTTGAACGACTCTCTTGTTTGAAATTGTGCGTGTTTATTTGTGTTGACACTTGTTGTGTTCTTTAAATAATGCTTTCTATGTTGGGAGAATTGTTTATGTTCTTTGAGTGTTGCCAAATGGGGATTTACGAAATGATTACGTAATGAAAGATGTATTTTTGGAAAGGTATTTTGGTGTGCGTGAGTTTTTGGAATGTTGTTTGAGTATGAAAATGGTGACTTTTGTGTGAAATATCTTGTTTGAAATATACTATGTGAATGTGAAACTTCATTGAGCACAAGGTAAAACCCTGGGTATCTAGGTGGGCGGACTAGTACTATTGCGCTAGTGAACCGGATGGGTACCGTCCCTATTTCACTTAGCTGGATTAATGATTGAAACACTAACTAATCATATGATATCTGAGGGTCGTGGCCTTCTAAGCCATGTGTTCTGAGGGTTTTGGCCTTCTAAGGCACGTTTTCTGAGGGTCGTCGCCTTCTAACCCACGTTTCACCGAGACACGAGGATCTAGGGTCCCACTCGAGCTAGATGAACTTTAGGGGATTTACCCATAGTGCTCTACCATCGATGGCATGGTTCCTTCCGTCGGCATATGGAGGACCACATGGGTGTGTGTGTGTGTGTGTGCGTGTTTGTGTGTGTGTGTGTGTGTGATTCTATGTGTGTGTGTGTGTGAGTGTGTGTGTGTGTGTCCATAATGAACCTTTCTCTTCCTCCTTCAAATCATGTTTGTGAAATGAGTTCTTTTTAGTGTTTTCCTTTAACATTTGGTTTGTAAATGTTTTCTTTAAAATAATTTCGAAAGTATAACTTGAATAAGCACATTAAATTGTCCTTTTAGTGTTGTGGCATGGAACCGTTTTATTGGGTGACGTCCTACTGGGCTTTTCGCTCACACCCTGCATACACCTTCGGGTGTATGTAGACCTTGTTTCTTGTGTATTCCAGTTTGTGCATCGTGCTCAGCGATGGTGGTTTTGGTCGGTGATGGTCTTCTCGTGCAGGTTGGTGTTGTGGCATGAATATGCTATACCACTCTTGTCGGTTGGAGGTTTGAGTTATAGTTTTAGTCGTTTTTTGTTGTTTATTTTTGGACGTTAGTTCTAGTTGTAAACCTTTAAATTTTGAATTTAGTTTAGTGGTCTCTTTGGCAGTCGATTCCTAGTCTTTTTTTATTATCTTGTTAGTGTTTTCATATACCATTTCAGGTAAACCGTTCCCACATGTTACTCTTGATACCCAGGCACTTGTGCCAGCCTGTGGGGATCGGGAATGCCCTTCGGGCCATGTCGCGGACCGGGTCGGGCGCCGGGTCAGATGGCGACCCGGCCTGGTTCGTGACATGAATACTCATGGTTAAAAACACCAAGGATTATAGATCTCATGGTCTATGAATGATTGGAGGGATCTACAATATCTGAATATCCACAAAGGGGTGGAAAGGAATTGTTAAGGGTTAAATTCGAAGAGGGAACAAATGTAATTTAACAAATTTAATGACATGGAAATGTTGCAGAGTTATATCAAACAGTTTTCTAAAACATAAAACAACTATGTACCCATCCTTACCTTGGAGGAACAACCCATACAGTTAGACAACAAAATTTGACTAACCATACGCCAACCATGCGGTTCACTGCAACCCAAAATGAAAGTTGTCTACATAGTTTCCTAGGGATGGGCATACAGTTTCCCCTAATTGTGCGCCAACTATGCGTCACCAATTTTCTATCCTAAATTCCCTATTTTTTCTTAAAAAACTCTAGGGGATGCTATGGGGTAAATGAAAGGATAAAATAAAACAAAAATAGATTCCTCAAAATGAAAACATAAATGTGACATGTATTCAAGTAAAAATAGATATAAAAGTGTGGTTTTATGTTATAATAAGAGGGGTTCATTTATAGATGTTAAGGGGGGGGAAATTTTATAAATACACACTTTTTATTGAAGGAATTTTATTTTCATGAAAATTGGATAAAAGGAAGAAAATTTGGTTAAAAATAGATTAGATCAATTATTCCCTCCTCCACACATTCCTAGATAATAGTTTGTAAATTTTTTTGACTTTATCACTTAATTTATCCATTTTTCCTCATTTATATCCTTTTCCATTATGACAAACTTGTACCTTAGTAATTTATTTTAATGCCTAAAAATGAAATTGATATTATTACAGAATTTATAAATGTTTAATCAAAAAAAAAAACATATCATTTTATTTAATTTATAATGATGATAAAAATTTATTTCAATATACTTATATAAAACACATGGAAAAGAATTTTATAAAAATGTATTGTTAAGAACATTAATAATTTTATTGTTATTCAATTCCAATATAATAGTAATTATATGATTGGTAATTTTTTTGAATATATATATATATATAAAATCCATTTAATTATAATAATTCCACAATAGTGATCATTTTAATTTACTAAAATGAAAATACACAATAAATATAAAAAAATAATTTAGAAAATATGTTATATAAAATTAAATGATTTATCATTATTACTACAAATAAATAATAAATGCATGAATGTTTATTAATTTTTTTCATATATAAATAGTAAATTTTTTATATTTTATAATTTGAATATTTAAAATATAACTTCTAAATAAAAACATATAATATATAATAAAAACAATGTTTTAAACCAAAAAAATATATTTATCCATGAATAAGTAAATTATTATTCCTTATAGATGCATAATTATTTCTTGAAAGATACTAATTTATTTGAATAGTAAATCCTTGAATTTTATTTATACACTTTTTCGATATCAATCATTAAAAGTAATAAATTTTACAAAATTATTTATTTAATTAAAATAGATTCTTTATAATAAATAGTATTTTTTCAAGTGAACAAGTTCCATTTATTTTTATTATTAATCTATTTACATGTGATTTAATTTTTTTTATATTTTCTAAATAATGTTTCATTTAGCTATCTCAAAATATTGAATTGTGTGATTTTACAATAATAAAGCATTGTCCACTTTTGTTCTGTGTTACGTGTGTCCCAAGATATTGAACATATAATATTTATATAAGGGTAAATACATAGTAAAATCACGGTGTGATACATTTTACCCCATATAGAAGTTTAACCTCGTAATTCAATTTCCTTGATGAAAAAAATGAGGTTATTTCTCCATCGATACATCTTCAGGTTACCATATTTGTTCCTCAAACAAATGATTCTTATATAAAAATTTAACACGGCTAGTAAGTTTGTTTCATAGTACGTTTTCACTAAAATGAAAATCTATATTGTTATTTCATAATAAGATAGATCATGTTCTAATTTCCCTATCCCTATGTTCTGTACATGCAAAGCGTTAGATAGGTATTTCTTTGAAAGTGAATCACAGAACCCAAATACTAGAAGGGATAGATTCAATGGATATTTAATTTGATAAGAAACAATCCCCACATAATATAATATTTGAAAAGGGCCAATGATTAGATGGATAAACGTTCATTTCTTACCAAATATCATTACCCTATTCAATGGTTATATTTGTTGGAATTACTTATCTATTAACTTGAACACTAAATCTCACCAATGATATCTGTGGTACTCATCTATAGACTTTTTTTAGTTTTAATATGTTGTTAATTCTTTTGAATGTTCTCTAATTTTTTTATATAAATAGTATCCCTTGAGATTAGGCTCCCTAAATTTATCCCAACATGTTTGAATGTGATGCCTCGTCACATATAAAGTCCCATGTAGTTCTATTTGAATTTGTGAATGGAAACTGATGTTATATTAGAAGTATATTAGGGAAAATAATTGATAGTGGCCTAATTTTAAATCAATTGAACATGATCTCTATAAATAATCGTGATTTTTAATGGTCTATTATGATAAGAAGGGTTAAATATCAACTTCATATTCAATTCTTATTGAATAAATCTCTATAACATCATGTTATACCATAGATCTTCATCATATACAATATAGAGTGATACTATGTGTAGTCACACCACATTATTAATGTATATTTAATAAAGTTAATCAAGAAAAAAATATTATTAAAAGTCAATGCAATTTTTTGACTTCATAAGGTTATCAAAAAAATTTAATGTATGGCCTTAAAAATTCATGTGATTCTTATCAATGAAATCCAAGAATACATAATCCTATTTTCATAATGGTATAGAAAATGGTTAAAAATTCGCGTTAAACATCATTCATTTACCCTTAACTTACTAGAACACCAAAAATAAAGATATAAATTTTACTATATCATTCTCTAGGGTGGTTGACTAGAAATATTATCTAAGACCTATATACAACATTGGGATTTTAGATGGATACATAATGATGAGTTCTACGTGTCATCCAATAACTCCATCTTCATCTCTGATATTTCTGCAACACATATTCAATTTCAAAATCATATATTTACCTCATTTTAATGTTGAACTATATAATATTCCTTACCTTCCATTGAATCTCCATATATTCTTTTTTACAAATTCTTATGTTTAAATGGATAAATAGATAATAAATCACTTTGTGAAGATATGATGTCCATTCTTCCATTATGATATTAACTTCTATCATATTAATATCGATGATTTTTGGGACTATTTAAATAATTATAAAGTAAATTCACCAGGTATGATGTACCACTAAGAAGGGGGTTGGTGTAATTGAATCAGTGGATTAATTTTTAAAATTCCATGGGACTGAAGTTAACCTTGGTAGTGTTTTTGAATCTCAATCCTCAAAATATTTAATCGCATCCATATTTCTATATATTAAACGTTTAGAATAACATAAGGCACATGAGACCTTAAAAGTATCAACACAAATGTGGGAACCTATTACTTGATGAGTAAAATATCTTCCCAAGAAACACATTTTCACTAGTGTCTATAGAAAATTACAAATATTTTGGAAAGAATCACCCCTTACCCAATGATACTGAGGGAATGAATCACCATTTTTCAAATGATGTTTTTATACTAGTTTTATCTTTTTTATGAAATTTCACAACTTATAAACTGACTCAAATCAATTTTTACTCTAGTATAATGAAACAAAAATGTTGATATTCCTCTAAGCCTTCAAAATAGTCATACTCAACTTCTACCCATAGATTTATTCACTAATCATATGGTTTTGAACTATAGCTACCAGATCATTAATTTTATTTTCCCAAAATAAATAATATTCTATAAATAATATTGTTCCACAACATCCCTTGGAGATTATATAGAAAAGTGTCTATTACTATTCGACCATGAAGATCATTTATAAATTATAGGTCAATCTCCCAACATTTTCATTACGGAAAGTATCAAAAATTAATTTTAAAGGAACTCATCATTTAAATATTATATCTCCTTCAAAAAATATTATTTTTGAAGTAATTGAACTCTGAGACTTTAGAAATATTAAATTCTTAGTTGAAAAATATCAAATACTATAAATATATCACAGTCAATAGTCTTTTTTAAGGATTACATGAATCTTAATGTTAACCATCATCAAGGAACCTACAATAATTGAATTTAATCCAAAATATAACCCTATGATTCTAAATCTTTGATTTACAACTCATCGTCATCATAATTAATTTTGACTTCACATGAATGTTATGTGTAATTTCTAGGAATCTTAATATCACCAATATTGCATAGATTTTACTCCACATATGAATATTCCATTTTCTATGAAACACTCAATCATATAAAACCGTTGAATATTTGGATATACATATAAATGGATCATGATAATATGTTTTTCTACGTATAATAATCCAATAATTTTTCAAATGTTGTCTCAAGATATCTCATATTTTTATATTTCGATTAGATTGTATTTTGATCATCTTTAAAATATAATTTTTCTAACAAACTCACATTTATACTTCCTCAGCTTCAACATTTCATTAGCTAACTTTCAGGTAAAATTCCTATCCATATCGCCTACTTCCATAAATTCTATTTATTTTTCATTTATTAAATTCAACTTATATTTAATCACAATTTATCTAAATAATTATAAATCATATTGTAATGAACAATGACCATATAATTGCCTATCTATTTTTTCATAATAACTTATAGAAATATTCAACAATTAAAATTCCATGTAATATATGATATACATATATTATAAATTTCATAATGCTTCTCAAGAACATAAAAATTCGTTGAATATCTTGAAACTGGTGTCTTTATCAGTAACTCAATAGCTAACGCTAGTCTTATCTTCCATGGTGGAAAATTTCCATTACCAAAGATTATATAACTTCAAATCAAGGATTCGAGAAACATAAAGTCACTAATATCGTATGGATATGTAACATATCTATGGATTAGCCCATTAAATTGGTACTTCCTCATCAATTAGTAAAAAACAATTCTATATAAAATGTTAATAAAAAATAACACCTTAAATATCTCTATGAATTCTTCAGAATCCATATTTAGATTTATTCTCAATACCACCAACACACAAAATTCCATAAAACTACAGTATATTTTAGAGAGAAGTTTCCTAAAAACATGATATTGGATAAATAAATTTTTTGAGATAATTTTAACCCTTAGGTAAATGAAATGTTTTAGATACGTTGTTAATGTGATACCTCTCAATCAACATTGATAAAATTAGTATTATAACTTCTGAAATATTTCCACCATATTTTATAATAACTACATATCTAGTTTCATGAATGATGTATTTTATATTTTTCTAATTCTATACCAATTTAAAAATATAATCCAATGTAATATGGGTGTTTTTTCATTGCTTCCTATATGTTAGGAGTGATTATCGAATCAAATGTTTCAATATTAATTCATCAAACAATTCCTTTTACATAGACATAGTGAACATGTAAATAATTTCATTTTTCATTAAGATATACTCAATATTCACATCCCCGTTAGAAGATTTCTCCTTGATGAAATTATAATTTATATCAATGTGTTTTGATCTGGGGTGCCACACCATGTTATTTGAAAAATCAATTACACATTGATTATCATAAGTGATATCTAATGGTTTTTAAATATTCACCATTAAATCATCCCATTGAGATAAGGAACCAACATTAAACATTACATAATATTGTGACTTAATATTGTAATTCACATTCATTCATTCCCAAATAAATTTTGGGTTTAATTTTTTATATAATTATGTCACCGAATTTATGTAGGAAACCCATATATTAAAATGTTATCACTTAATGGTAGTGTCTATATTTCCCATAATATAAATTTTGTAAAATGAAACATGTCTTATTTTCATAAAAAATATTCATCACATTCAACTTGAATTATTCTTTATTAATATTCATCCTTAAACCCTATAAAAACATTAATAATGTGGGATATATTAACAATGGTCGGTAAGGGACATAAACGAATTAAATATATTTTTCCAGTGAAAAAAATGAAAATTCAAAACATTTATACTTATATCATCACATTATCTTAGAATGTGAATTAAATCTTATTTACAAAAAACACATATTTTTCTCAATAATATCTCATTGAAATAAAATAAGATAACTTTTTGGAAAATTAGAGAATTATATTCCTAATATATGTCTATAATAACTAGATAATAGTAAAACACATAGTAGAAACATCATTGGTTAACCCCCTATTTCTTTCCACTATAGACAAGGAACATTACCTAATGCATTGACGATTTATATTGGGTGTAGAGGTCGTATAAGCTTTATCGGGCTCACCCATCATATAAGTTGTTTCATAATCACCCATCATAATATATAATTCTCAAGTAACCCATCATAAATCAAGAATTTAATGATTATTCTTTTTCATATAAAATACTTTTAAAAAATATTTCAAACCCATATGAAAAACATTTTCGAAAATCAAAATACCCTTTCCTTTTAAAAACCCATTTTCAAAAATAAAATCCCAAAACAAAGGAAGGTTTGTTTTTTATTTGAAGGAAAAATGTAATATTGTAAACAAATAAAAACATAAAATAATTATTTCCTTGGTGTAAAATGTTATTGATTCCATATATGTTAAAATAGAACATTATTTTTTCTATTGGTGTGTATATTCCAAACATTCATTATAAAATTCATAAAGAGATTTCACTTCATTTTTTTAAAAAAATATCCAGAGACATACAATTAAGTTAGTAATTCATTTATTATCATTATAATACAGTCATAAAAAAATTTAAAGATTAGGTTTATAGAAGAAACGTATTTATAATATGACACTTTAAAACATTTTAAATGATGTTTTGAGTTAAAGTTTCCCTCACCTTGAGTGTGAATTTTCACATATGTTCTTTATATGCATGAATAATAAACATATTTTAAATATATAATTTATTCTAAAAAAATTTCATGTTTATTATTCATTTATGTTTATTTATTTATTATATTCAATTACGTAATCATTTATGTTCATGTCAGGCATTTGGATGGTATTCAGTTCATATGTACAAAATCACATTAGTAAGTTGACTATGGTCAAAGAGAACAATATTTCATCATCTAGAAAATAATAATTATAAAATATATAAATTTTATTGAAAAATTATAGTTTTAGAATAAAATATGAAAAAATTGTCATAAAAATTGATTTACATTAAAATCATGGATATGGTAGGTTTTACAAATGAATTATTAACATTACATTTTTCAAAGAGAATGATGGAAATATGATAAGTTTCATTTTATATTTAAAAAATTATAATTATATCAGAAATATATTGTTATATTATTAAATTAAATTATATATTTGATCCATATTATGTGTTGATGAAAAATGAATCACATCACTTCAAGGAATCAGTAATCCGCATGTACACATTAATGAAGTTTTTATTTTTAAATTAAATGTAATATAAGAAAATATATGGTATATAATCATTAAATAAGATTAATTATGTTAATAATATCACATATATACCTTAAATTCATCATTTTAACCACTCTTGATAGAAATTATTGAAAACTAACCACATTGGTCCGTGAGGCGGTAGTCCGCCGTTCACAGAAATGATGGTTTCATTTCAAATTTTATATATGATAATATGGAAATAGGATATGTTATTAACTAAAAAACATATTAATATATGTAAGATAGTGTTTTAATTATTTAATAATGTTTGAATAAAATTTTAAGGAGGTATAATAAGAAATAAAAAGAACACTGTCGATTTAGAATTGTATCTCTTTTTGGGAAGACCCCGTTATGTTTATATATAAATACATTATAGGATGGTTTTCAGTAAAAATAATTCCCCCATGAAGTGTATAGGGATGAAATTATGTTTTTTGGGAACTTATTATCTTATATAAAACACTTATTACGTTTCAAGAGGATAGGATAGGGGGCTCCCATTTATATGTGGGGGAGAGGACACACTTATAATTTTTAAATATAATAGAATATATTAATATCTGGATCAAACCAAATAGATCAAAAATGGATAATATCTTAATATTAGACGATATACGGTCAATCAATATCTATAAAATATAATTTATACATGTTTTATGTAATTTTATCTCTTATCTATTTAGTTTAACACCCGCTAAACATGGTTTACACATATCCTTGGTAACATATTTTTTTACTATTTTTAATATTCATTATGAAAATAAATAATTTTACCATATTAATTAATATTAATTATTATGATGTTAAATATGGAACACATTTAATTAAATTCAATTTAATTAATTTTAAGAAATAAATTTAAAATTATACCCATAACCAAAAAAGAATAATATTTTTTTATAAAATGAATTTTAATGTAAACAATGTATTTATCCAAATTCAAGTATAATATTTATTTTAATGAGATTATTGTAATTATTAATAGTATAAAAAAACTAATTTTACTTTGAAACCATTTTAAAATAAAATTTAACTGTTTAAATTCTTGAAATGAAATGATAATTCTTAATAAATGTCCATATTTCCCATATTCAATAGAAAATTAGTTTTTTTAAATCTCAAAAATGAATCCAAATATAATTTTTACATGATGAATTCGTAAATTAACATCACTTTTTAAAATTGAAATTCTATAATTTGGATATCAATCTTTTAAATATCCAATATAATGCATGAAGAACCAATTTAGTTTAAAAGAATTCTTTCTTCCTTTTAACTGAAAAATACCATTTATTATTATAATGAATACATCATTATAAAATAAAATTAATTAATATTAAAAATACATGAAAATGATTTATCTAAGAATAATCTAGGTTTTTTCATTCTTACCCTTATTTGGAAATTACATCCTTTCAATTTTATTCATTACTTTAACCATGGGGGATATTTCTCTTCATCGAATTTTCTAATTCCCATTTACTTATTCAACCATATTGTTTTTTCACAAACCCTTAACATGATTATTTTCATTATTACAAAAACAAATTTCAATACATCCATGAATATATACTTAATATCTCTCATAAGAAAGCTTTTCTCCAACCAGACTACTTCAGGGATCAAAACCTAAGATGTATCTGGAACATATTTTCGTAAAAAGTAAACAGAAATTACATCATCTACATGTGATTAAAATAGAGTAATGGACACTCCAAAAGAAACTTATAAAAATTTCTCAAGGATTTTAAATGGTTTAATGAGTTTTTTTTCTTAGATTGAATTTTTCTAATAAAACACATAACACATTTCTATGGATATACTTTAAGAAAAACATAATCACCTACCTTGATAAAAATATATATCCTCTTATTTCCTACATATCCTTTTTATTCATTGAGTTGTCCTCATAAGTAGTTGAATCATATTCACCTTATCACTATTTTTTCTACAAAATTTGGTCATGTCAACTTCCTTTTGCTTACTTAATCACAAAAATATATATTTTACCACTATATTCAATATAATTCCACAAAAAATGTTATTTGTATATTGGATTGAAAAATATTATAATTAGAAAACTAAACTAATGAACGATGTTGGACCTAAACTACCTGGTAGACCATTGAACATGCACAATGGATATATTCTAGGGTATTTATCATTCACTCAGATTATCCATCAGATAGATGATAAAAATATATACTGAAATTTAATTCAGTACCAAATAACTTCTAAATTCCTTTCTAAAAAATATAAGTTATCATTGGATAATGTTTAGATACAATATGTTGACAAAATAAATGTGAACTGATTTTATCCTTGAGATACAATTAATAAATCTTATCTAATGACATAGTATCTCTTATGGTAAAGGAATGTACATCTTCTCATAGTCAATCAAAAATAACACAAGTCACATTTTTACCTCGAGATTTACTTGGCAATCACAACATGACATATATGATATTATATTCCCATTTTCAATCTGACACTGGAAAGGGATGAATCACCCCCTTCTTTAATTATAATTCAACTTTAAAGTATTGAAAATTAAATCATTTCATAGTAATTTAAAAAATATCTCTCTTCATTATTTCCAAATAGTAATACTCTCGAATATCTCTATAAAAATTAGTGCTTCTGGGAGGAATGCAAAATAGGGACCTATGAGATTCACTCAAAAATTCTCCCATTAACATGGAATCACAAGGAACACATGATCTTTTACTAAATATGATACCACATTACTTGTTAATATTAATCTATGGTAACTTACCCTTTATAAAATATTCTACATTTTTCTGTAAATAATCATCTAATATCGTAGTTTTCATATTTCTTTTTGAAAAAGTTTTTTTTACAAACACTTAAAACAAAACAAGGGATTTTCATGCAAGCATAGTTTATAAGAAACAATTCATCAAATTATTATCCAAAGGGTTATCTTCCAAATGTAACATAGTTAATGTGGCATTATCTTTTCAACACAAATCATTAGATATATTGTTTTCTTTTTCAAGATGGTAATAAATTGCTCACTAATAATTCCTTAATTAATGACATCCATCTTTCTGAACTCTTGTTCAACTCATATTAAGTTAATATATAATTTAATATTTTATAATTGGTATATATTTTACATTTTACATTATATAATTGATTTATCTTATTTTTTAAAGCAAAAAAACATTACAGCCAATTCCATATCGTGTGTAGGATAATTTAACACATGTGGTTTTAGTTGATGTGAATCATATTAAATTACTAGATCATTTTTCATTAGAACATAAAAAACTGTTAATGTATAATTATTGTAAATGAAAAACTATTCATTTCTAGAGGGAAAGTCCAAAACTGATACATTCACTAATATTATTTTCAGTTCATGAACAAATCATCACAATATTTTATAAATGTTAATTTAAGCCCTTTTGATTTAACTTATTTAGTGGGATAGATAAATTAATTTTTTTTAACAAAATGGTGGTAGTAACTAGCTAATCCATGAAAACTATAATTCTTGATGACATTTGTAGGTGTTTATCATGTTTAACAACATTAGTTTTTTCATGTTCAATAGGTATTCCATATTGATAAATAATATCGAAAAGAAAATAAATGTATTTAAACCAAAATTCAAACTTAATAAAATTTTCATATTTCATATTTTATTCATAGGTTCGAAAAAAACCCTTAGGTGTCTTTCATATTCCAAAATAATCTTATAATATATTAGTTTATCATCAATAAAAAACCACAAACTTAACTAATAATTCTTGGAAAAATCAATTCATAAGATCCATAAATATAGCTAGTGAATTAGACAACCCAATAAGAATAAACACAAAATGATAATTCTCATATCTATTCTATAACACCATCTTTAGAATATAATCCTCCTTCACCTTTATCTAATGGTATCATGGCCATGGATTTATCATCAAAAAATATTTTGTTATCTATAGTTTATCAAACATATCATCGATATGAGGATATGGCTACATGTAATTTATAGTGATGTTATTCAACGATATATAATAAATGTAAAGTCACACTGAATGATCATTCTTATTAAAAAAATAAAATAGGATCACCCCATGGTGATGATCTAGATTGAATTAATATTTTAACTATAAAATCATTCAACTACTTTTTTCTATTAAAAATGTTTTTCTTGAGCCATTAAATAAGAGGGTTTTGATATTTTCTTAACATTAGTTAGTAAGTCTATAGTAAAATCAACCTATCTATTAGAAATAAAATGATAAAAAGCATCAGGAAATACATCCGTATATTTATTCACTATGGGAACATCATTAATTTGAAATTTTTCTTTATTTTCATCAACATGATCTAGGTCAAATTCACCACCATATCTAACGAATTTCTATAATTCATGATATGTTAGAAAGGGTATAATATAATTTAATATAAATTTGTTAGATTTTTAATCTATATTAAAATGATAAACAAAAATCCAATCCATAATAAGAATAACATAAAACTCTACAATGGGATGTTTAAAAAGCATTACATGAAAGATCATACCCCTAATAATTATATAAGGATTCCTAAAAATCATGGATACTTTAATATTTAAACCTTATGTATTCAACAAAATTTCCATCTTGTTTTCATGTGGTTATATTCGAATATTACATAATTATTTTAATAAATTAATGATTGGGATGATCCCTAATCAAATTGGGTATTGACATAATTCAAAAAATAACAATGTAATCTTTACGAATTTATTATATGGCCCAAAATTATCATGACCCCCCCCCTTAAAAGATACCACAATGAGGGGAGAGAGATAATGACACTTTTGTCCCACCTCCAGTAGGCCTCGTGTGGGTGAATATCAATGAAGGTATAAAAATATCTTGAAATGGGAGGCATTACACTCTATAATAATATTGGATTATAAGATAAGATTATTCATCCACAAGAAAAACCATTAAATGAAGTAAAAAAAGAATCCAAAACCATCCCAAATACATGTATAAGTAAAACCGATAAAAATTAATGTCTTCAAATTAAATACCAAAATGAAAGCTAAATAAGTGAAACAACAAGTATCCAAAGGTACAAGCTAGTAATTTCAAACACGATCTATATAATCCTCTTCGAAACTGGTTAATAGTTTATATACGTAGGGAGATTATAAAATTATACTCATTAGGAAAACCAATTTCTCTCATACACATGTGAAAAGAGAATACTAATTCACCCATAAGAAAATAGCAGAACTAAATAGAACCTATATAGTTATATTAATCAAACCCAACATCACCATGGCAATCTCAACATATAACGTTAGCCAATTAATTTATTATAATAAGAATCACATCGATAAGGTTTATCCTCACTACTTTCCCCATGGTATACCAATATCAGAACTCAACATCATACATCCTAGATCTCCCATCTCTTATTTATACCACACCACCCCACCTACGCAATCACCACACAATGTGCTCGAAATCACCCAAGACACCACCCCACGATAACAGTCACATCTCTCCTAAAAACACTTGGGCTGACACATCTCAATCATTTCCATTACAAGAGTATTAGGTTATCTTGAAAATTTAGGACATCAACCAAATACCCTCCTACTACAAATAACCCCCACAAGAAGTCTCCCCACAAGCATGGTAAAATCACACCACACTCGAAAAAACCTAGGACACCTCCCCACAAGAAGGGTCATGTCTCATCCTAAACCACATGGGCTATCAGAAGCAGTGTATAATCCATTAGAAGAACTCCATCCATCACAACTATGAAATACTTAGCATTCTCAGTATAGACAGTGAGAAATAGTGGGAAACCATCCATCCTTCCTCCTCATATGATGTAAAGAAAAACACACTTGGTGTTACTCTGTGGGTGTCAACACATTTTTCTTAACATGGGTTGGTTACGTATAGAAATAACAAGTAATATAAATCTGTGTGTATAAATATATATATCCACACACACAAGACCAACCTATTGGGTTCACAACCAATCAATAACAAACTCACAACATATTTACTTTCACTGTCACCTCTAAATGTATATCACCACACAACATGTTAAAGACCCCATTTCAAATTTCAATCTAATTCCACTTAATAATCCCATTATTTAAATATCATTCAAAACCCATGTTTGAAATATAATCCAACACATGATTATTCATTAACCATTCCACCCCATTGACCAAACCAACCAAAGTCATTCAAAATTTATTAAAAAATTCATTTATTCCATCACTACCTGGGAATATAGCATATTGAAACGACCACATATCTTCCTCAAAATAAAGTCCAACAGACCACCATGCTGCGTCAAAATCAGGTCCAAATAAAAACTATCTCACCACCCCAATATCATGGCCAAACAGACCACCCTTTTACCCCAAAATCTCGACCATCTGAACATCATCCCCACATTTCCCAGCCAAACATCACCATTCCATAAGCACAAACACCCATCACAACAAAATGTGATCATTTTACATTTTTACAATGTCCCTTTATCACATTCCGATTTATTTTAGGGGTTTTATCACACAATCTATAATCTCGGGGTAACCATTTCATTATAAAAATATTAGTGGTTATTAAATTTATATTTTAGGGTGATTGAAAAATAATCACAACAAGAACAGTGATCACAGTAGTCAAAATACATATATCCAATTCACAAAAAATCCTACAACAATTACATTTTTCAATGGGGCATCAAGTTCATACAATTTACAATATCAAAATAAAAATATAACTATAAAAACATACAAATCAAACCCCTTTAAACTTAAATTCCAATTTAAAAATTTATTAATATTTGATTATGTTAGCAAAAACATAACCCTGAGATGAAAAAAAACACTTTCCATGTGATACACAGTGAAGAGAAATCTGTGATTACCGACCTCAATGAATATTTTCTTGACTCGTTGAGAACTACAGTGAAAATGAGGATGTATGAAAACCACATCCTTATGATGAGAAACCATATATCAACCTACACTGCATAAGATGACCATATATATACATCACAAAAATATAAAACAAACCAAACCAAATAATTGAAATTAATCTCTAAAGAATTACTAAAGGGATCATATGAGAACAATTTGAGAACTCACCACAGATCAAAGACAAGAATCTAGGAATCAATCCTGATTGAATGGAATCTCACAAAACATCATGGGAGAATCGTAAAACACTTGTAATAATAAATAGATGGGTTTAGGTATGTCTCGAAATCTCTTTAGGTTTATAATTATATTTCATTTAGGATATACATGATGTTTAATCTCCATTTACATTGTGTAATCCTTAGGGTTTAGTTTCTATAAAAAGCACATCACCTGTTAATTATTTAACTCCACAATTCTTCATGTCATGAGACAACCTGGGAAAATATATGAAACCAACATTAACATCATGTAACTCAATATGAAGTGTATTTCATTTAGCGTCTCATCTACACCTCCAGCCTCAACTGAAAATGTAAAGAACTGTTATAAATAAAATTCAACTTTTATTATAAATAAAATGACTTATTATGTATTATGGTTATAGAAAAAACATAATCTCCACTGGTTATATTATATCTTATTTAAATTAACATTAAAAATCATTACCATTGATATTATATTCAGTTAAATTTAATCATATGATCAGTATAAATACAGGATTTTGAAAAACCCAATTTATATAGACAAGGGATGGTATTCCCTCATCTAATAGGATCATACCCTATGAATCCCATTTATCAGAGATAATGAGGGAGATAGAGTCAATATTATTTTCCCTTGACCAATCACATGTTGTGACACAAAAACAAAATCATGACTGAAACCATATACAAGATAATTTCAAGCTCATTATGATCACTACCCAAACCATGCTCACTGAACCACCCCATGAAAGTCTCATTGTCGTGCACCTTACACTTAGGGATTTTGTTAATGTATTAATGGAACATTTATCAATTGCCTAGAAATATGAGTATATACAATATTTTTTATATAATACTGAATATATATTCATCCTATTATTGTTATATTATGAATTATTTTTATTTTGATAAAATAAAACAAAAATAGTAACTTTGGTAATATCCAAATTGAAATAACGAATTTATTTTTGATGAATTAATGTATTTTTAAATAAAATAATATTTCAATAACATATTAATATTAAATAATTTTTATTAAATATAAATTATCATATTGTTTTTATGATGTCAAATGTTATTTTTACAAGGGTTCCAAAACTATTATTGTCAAAAAAATACCAGCATTTCTAAATAAATGTCAATTATTATTTGAAAATTGAAAATATAAATATTTATAAAATTATTAATATAAAAATAATATTATTTTTTGAATCATATTGTCCAAATTATCCGATGTTTATTTTTTCATAATTCTTGGATATAGTCGAATTTTCAGGTAATAATTGAAAACTGTAAAAATATACAGTGTGTATTATGAAATCATAATGAAACCAATGTGATAAAATAAATACTATAAATGGTATCCAATACCAAATATATTTATTCATTTTAAAATAATGTAATTTTATGTTTATTTTATTAATTTCATAAAACCTTTTTTAATTCTCCAACACCATTAATATATTTTAACGTTTTAAAATCATTTCTTTAAGGGTAGGAAAAACTTACACTAAAGAAAAGTTATTTTTTTCTTAATTTAGGCCCTTGTAGTTATAAAATAATTATAACCACAAACATTTTTCTGAAACCGTGGGAAAAATCATGGAATGTTTTTTGGTTTTGGTTATTTTATTATATATTTCAAAACCAATGTTTGATAAATGAAAAAAATTATCTCATAATTTCGTATATTAACCCACAAAATATCCCATTTCTATTCAATAATAATTCATTGATAACATACTTAATCTTCTCTACCCTCTATATAGTCTTCCAAAGGCACCCAAATCTCTTATGAATACCCTCCCAAGCATTTGGATTCACACACTCAAGTAAGGGATCATCACCTTCTCTTATTTATTCAAGATTAATTTTTTAATCTTATGCCTTATATTTACAATTGATATTATTGGGATATTTATTTTTCATGTCTCTATTACTGATCATTTTTATTGAAAAATGATGTGAGACCTCATTCTCTCTTATTAATCCATTTTATGAATTTTAATGTAATGTCGTTATGCTACTAAACATTCATTGTGATTTTACATTCCAATACAATTATTTAGTGAATACTATATCCATTTACTATAAGGGGTATTCAATTTTATACACTTATAATTAATTTAATTTGGACTCTCATGTATTTATTCCATACTCTTTTTTTGTATAATAAATTTTAATGACGAATGGATCCATGATTTATGATCTATATAGACCACATAAGCATGAGAATGGAATTAAACTAATGGGTGTGCCTGGAATTATATATCACTCCAATGTTTGCATAATTTTTAGTCTCGTAATACATCATTTTTGGATAGGGAGTAAACCTGATTTCTATTATGATAATTTGTCTATCATGATTTCTTATTAGTTATCCTTGTCCTATTTCTATTATTCGGTGTTTTAAGTTATTACTACATTTCTCATGATTCCATTATGATTATCATGGAATATCTTGTCTCATTGTTCATGTTTATGATTATTATTGCATTTTAATTTTCTTATTGTATAACATGTATTATTATCTTCAGGATATGCAATTTTTATTCCCTTACTAGGCTTTATATATCACCCATTATTTATTCATGTTCCCAAGTTATCCCATCCAGTTTTATGTACGAGTATGTAAAGGATGTTTTCAATAAAAATGTTTTTTATATATTTTAAATTGTTATATAATGTACCTTATTCCCAGAGACACTAGACTTCTTAATCTTCGCAGTTTTATTAAGTGTAATCCTATCAATGGTGTTCAATATTACAAACTTATACCACTTTTGACAAGGGTCTTTAATGTATGTATTCCACACTTTTGGGTCTTTGAATAGGTTATGATGATCAATGGTTCCATGTATTATGATCTCTGTCGAGAATTTATACCTGATAATTAATATTATTTGATGGGTTTTCCCATAATTATATATCACTCTAACTCATTGGGTAATTATTAGTCTCATGAGATGTCATATTGGGACAAAGAGTGAACATGATTCCTTTATAGTAATTTTTCCATCGTGATGTTTTCAATGTAATCATTGACCTATGTTTATGATGTGTGTTTTAATCTATTGCCTCATTTCCCATGTTTCCTTTGGGATTATCATGCTACATCCTGTCTCATTGTTCATTGTTATAATTCTTACTCCTTTTATGCCCATTTTATATGCGTATTGTCTAACATGTATCACTCTCTTCATGTTAGGAAATGTTTATTCCCTTTCAGATAATTATAGCTCATCCATTTCTTATATATTTCCCCAAGTTATTCCTTTTTGTTTTGTGTTCTATGGAATATTATGGTCATGTTAAAGATGTTATCAATAATGATAATGTATTACCCATTTTAAATTGTCATATAATGTACCTAATTCCCAAATAAACAAGACTTATTGGTATTTTTGGATGCATTATGTGTATTTTTATGTAATAAATCAAGTATTCATGTGTAATAATCTGATGGGTTGTCACCATTGGTATGAATCCGAAACATTTTTTATTTTTTGATTAGTATTAGAAAACTCTACCTTTTTCAAAATTTTGGGGCCAAAGACTCAATTTATTATTATTGCAAAGACATCTTTTGTGAGGGTAGAGGGAGACCCATTACATATCTTGAAGGCCCAAGTCCATGTGGCCTGAAACAAAGATTGGAAGTCCATGTTTTTTGCCCAACGGACCCCTCGGTGAATAGTACTTCTATAGAACCCTTATTAATAATGTGCTTGCTATAGTAGAGATGTCACTACTATAGGTACGCCGCAACTACAGTGACCTGCTACAGCACTGCTATTGTGCCTTGGAAATTTTTCGCTACCCGGATTTTATCCTCGGTCTTCTGGATGCCAAGTAGGAGCCCTTACCACATGGGTACAAGTTTGTTGGCATATTAGAAAACTCTACTGAAATCCTTAAGGATAAGAATAATCATAAGATAAAATCCCTAAATTTTTTAAGTATATAGTGAGTGTTTTATCATGAAAATACTTCCCTTTCTAGATAAAACAATGGATGTGGCTCTGGGAATGATTCACATATGTGTAAAACCTGAAAACAACGCAATGATCAAGACTCAAACAAGAACTGGTGCAAGACATTGGGACTTTTTTAACACCTGGTTTGACACTCCCGGGGGGGGGGGGGATATTCTTTGTTATATTCATAATCTAATTGTGAACCATTATTAAGGGAAAAAATACCATTGGAATAGATGTTAGGAAATTGATCATGGATAACATAGATTGAAAACGAGAAATTATTTAGTTGATGAAACACATGAAATTTTATAAGTTATATCATCGTGGTCATTGGATTACCTATTTATGTGTTTAATAGTTTAAAAATAGTCATCTATAATTTTCAATTTATTCTAGAAAGTAGCCAAAAGTAAAGGAAATTTTGTAAAAAATCAATGAAATGAATAATGTGATGTTTTTCACAATGATATTTCCAACAGGATGGGAGCATGAATCATGAAAATTATGAAAATAATCTCACAGCTAACTCAGGTTATGAATAGAAACCCGGATAAGTAAGAACATCCAAATCCCCTATGAGAGAATAATATTTTATTAAGACATTCATGGAACAAAGGCCTATGACTTTATATAGATCATATGATACCTTAATCACGAAGAAATGGTTCAACTCCATTGAGAAGATCTTATATGTCCTTCAATGTTCTATGAAAGAGAAGGTTCTAGTCTCTATTTATCATATAGAGTTATAATTTGATCCATAGAGTACATTTATCATGAATAAAAATCTTGAGGATGGAATTCTAGGAAAAAAATCGATAAATATTTTCATGCACTCTTCATCATTAAATGGAAATATATTCCATTTTCCTTAAAGAAAAAAAGGAAATGAATCTGTCAGGGCATATGAGGAAAAAAATAAAATACTTTCATGATACGCCTCTCTCTTTGTCATAGCCCCCCCGAATTCTATGTTAACTAATTCTTTTGTGGGGTTGAACCAGTCTATGAAAATCCCTAGTGATCTGAGACATTGATAGTTATGTTGGAAATTTCTGATGTTACCACAAAATGGAAATGGATATTGGAAAATCTCAAGGGTATCACATGGATTGGAAGAGAAAGATTGATTTTAATTATGGGAGTCTAATGAATAAATCTAACGACGCTATGAAATTTCATCATACAGGTTATCAAATGTGAAAATAGAATTTCACCAGAAATTTCATATCTGAGAAAATAAATTCTTTATGTGAGGGAAGGAAAGAATCATAGCTAGCGATTTTTGACAGGAGAAACCCAAAAATGTGGTGGCGGAAAGGAAATCTCCAATTAACCCTCATCAAGTTTTTCATTTTTTAATATCAAAGGAACTATGGAATTTTTCAAAACAAATGCACTAAGCCATGGGTTTTCAGAGACAACCAACAATCTCCAATGTATCAAAGTAGAACATTTTCTATAACAACTGCTATGTTGGATCCCAAAAATAAAGTGGAGATATGTATGCTATTGAATCATTCAATAATAGTGAATATAATTTTTTATTATGTTTCTATACATTCCTTTATATCAAGAAATTTTAGTAAAACTACTCAAACACCACCATAATGCATAGAAGTAGAGTTTTTGGTGAAAACAGAAAATGGGGAAATTATTTTATCCTAAGTATTTATATCCTCCCCTGTCAATGTTTGTGGGTTAAACATCCTAGAAAACATTTTCATACTCCCTTTCCTAGAATTTTATGCAATTATGGGCATTGATTGGCTTTACCTATTTTGATCCAATATAAATTGTCATGATAATGAAATCAATCTTTGTATTGTGAATCGACCGCTGATTCTGTACTAGTTAAATGTGGAGGATGATTCATATCTATTTAAAATGAATGTGTCTAATGAACTAATCATCATTGAAGACATTCCCATTGTGAGGGAATACATTGATTTTTTCTCAATTAATTTCATGGTCTTCCTCCAAGACGAGAGGATGAATTTTCAATCTAGATTATACTTGGGGCATAATCATTATCCAATAATCCATATAGAATGGATATAGTGGAACATGATTATATTAATAAAAAACAACAAGACAATTTGGATAATGGTTTCATATTTCAATGTTCTTCACCATGGTTTGTACTATTCCTCTTCATCAAGAACATGGATGGGTCAATGAACCTTTCTATTGATTATCATTAGATCAATATGATCACTATAATGAACAAGTATCCTCTACCACAGATTGATGAATTTTTCAATCAGTTATTTGGAGGACAATACTTCTCTAGGGTGGATATTTGGCCCATATATTACCACATTTGTGTGAAAGAGTATATTTGCAAGAATACTTTTTATTCAAGGTATGGGCACTATGAGTTCATATGAATGCCTTTTGAACTAACAAATTCTCTATCAATCATCATGGAATTGATGAAAATATTCATTATATATTACCATGAAAAATTTGTGGTAGTATTTATAGATGATATTCTAATATACTCCATAATAAAGGAGTATCATGAGGGCGTCAGGTACTATCTAAAATATGTTATAAATGAATAATCTCTATTCCAAGTAAAAAAATATGAGTTCTAGTTGATGGAAGTCAGATTATTGGTGAACATCATTACATGTAATAAGATATATGTGGACCCTTAAAAATATAAGCTTTTGAAGAATGTTCTTGGCCATTATATGTGATAAATATTTGAAGATTGCTTTGATTAGTTGGGTACTATCATAAATTTTTGAGAACATTGACATCATCTTCTAACCATAAACCATGCTAACATGTATGGGAATAATGTTGTCTTGGAATTATGTCTATGAATAGATCCTTATAGAGTTGAAAAGGAGACTTATCACCACTCTTTGGCTCACACTACTCAAAAGGGGATAAATATTCATAGTATTTATTGATTCTTAATAGAAGGTATTGGGATGTGAATTAATGTATAATGACAATGTCATATCCTATGAATCAAGGTAGTTGAATGTTCATGAGCAGAACTACTAAACATATGATCTATAGTTATATGAAGCTATCAATGCTTTAAAAATATGGTGACATTATCCCTTTGGGGGGATGTGTGAAATAAATACAGATCACAAAAGCATGAAGATTATATTCACACAAAAAGATTTGAATATTCTCCAACAATGATGGTTAGAGCTAATCAAGGACTATTCCTGCTCAATCATATAGTATCTAGGGAAAGAGAATTATGTAGTAAATTGTCTATGTAGAAAGGCTCTAGAAATTATTTCATTAATTATAATGAGAGGGATCTGATATTATAATATTTGGAATGGATAATAATGGGAATTATAAAGGAAAGAACATCATCAATCCTTTAATAGATGATTTATCAACTATCCCTTCTGGAGAGAATGATGGATAATCAAATATATAATGTTTGAATTAAGAATAAATTGGAATCTATAAAAAAGGGGAAATCATCAATGTTCAATGTTAATGATGAAGGATTTCTAATATTTCAGTCATGGATATGTGTATCATCGTATCAAGAGATAAAGAGTGATCTAATGAATGGTTCACATAGCTTAAAATTTTTTATTCGCCCAAGGGGAAAGAAGATGTATCCAGATCCCCAAGAGAACTATTGGTGGGGCAATATGAAGAAGGATTTTAATAATTATACATAAATGTGCCTGGTTGGTCAAAATGTGTATACTAACAGATTAAATTATAAGGGGATGATGTATCCATTACAAATACTAACAGAGAAATGGTAAAACATCACGTTGGACTTTGTCACCAGACTTATGGAGATATCCATTGGAAACAATGATATATGGGTCATTGTGGATCATATTTAAAATACTGAACACTTCATTGTGATTTTATAGAACTTCACACATGACCAAATTTCATAGAAATAGATCAAAAAGTGGTGAGGCTATATGTAGTACCACTATCGATTTTATTTTCTCGAGATTAAATATTTTCCTATAATTTCTAGAAAATTTCCAACATACTGTAATACATGAGCTAAAAATTAGTATCAACAATCATCCTCAAACTAGTGGCTAGTTTGAGTGGACTATTTAAACACAAGAGGACATGTTGAGAGCACTATAAATTTACTTCAATGGATGATGGGATCAGTATTTTAATCCGGTTGAGTTCTCATATAATAACAGTTTCTAATCAAGTATCCAAATGAATCCCTATAAAGCTATTTATGGGAAGTCATTATGAAAACCTGTATGTTGCAAAGAATTTGAAAAAAAATTTAATAGGCCCTGGAATATTCAAGGAAATGGTGGAAAAGTTTTAATTCCATTCACCAGAACATAATAGATTTTCATGGTCGAATTTAGATTTACGGTGAAAATCATCGACAAGACCTAGAGATTGATGTTGGAGACACAGTTTTCATTTGAAAATCTCCATGGAATAAATTTATGATATTTGTGAAGAATGGATTGCTTAGATCAAGATACATCTAACCCTTTGAGATCCTTGATTGCCTCAGAGCGGTGGCATATCGACTAGTACTCCCTCCTAACCTATCTCAAGTACAAGATGTATTCTAGGTTTCCATATTGAGGAAGTACACACCATACCCCTCACATGTACTCAATATAGAGGTGGTTCTATTTTATAATGATATCTCATATAAAGAACAACAACTGAAAATATTAGATTGTAGAGGAAATGTTCTAGGAAATAAAATAATGCACCATGTAAAAGTGTTGTTGAGAAACCTAATGTTTGAAGAAGTGATGTGGGAACAAAAGAAGACGATGAAACAAAGTATCCTTCAGTTGTTTTAGTATGGGAAAAATAAATTTCAAGGATTAAATTTCTTAAGGGGGAGACTAGAATAAACATAACTTTTATAAATATTATCCCCCTTTTTTAATTAAAATGTATTATTCTGTATTATTGTTATAGAAAACGCTTTAAATCCGTTGGTTTTGTTATATAGAATTTAAAAGGCTATTAATAATCATTACCATTGATTATAGTGCTATTTAAGAGTTATCACGTGATTATTAAAAATACAGGGTTTTAAAAATCAAATTGACAAGGGAAAAGTAGTCATAGCCTTAGTTAGTAGGATCATACCCTATTAATTACATTTTTCAAAGATTACTATGGAGATATAATCATTGGGTTATTCCACAAACCAATACCAAGATAAGTTTCAATATGTTAATCATGATCGAAATTGTTAACGGGAGAAGTTTAAGCTTATTGAGATCACTACCCAAACCATGCTCACCAAACCACCCCAAGAATGTCTCACCAGCATGCATCTTAACCTTAGGTAGTTTACTAATGTATTAAATGGATACATATTAATAACATAGAAATATGAGTACATATATTAATTTTTATATAATAATTTAAATTTTTTTATGATATTATTTTTACTTTCTTAGTGATTTTAATTTTCATACAATAAAACAGAAATTGTATTTTTGGGTAATATCAAAATTTAATTAAGGAATTTATTTTGATGAATTAATGTATTTTTAAAATAAATAATATTTTAATAAAATGTTATTATTAAATAATTATTATTATATATAACTTGTCATATTCTTTTTATGAATCCAATTCTAATTTTTATATTGGTAGAAAACTGTTATTGTAAAAAAACTCAGTATTTCTCAATAAATGTAGATTTTTGTTTTAGAATTGAAAATACAAATATATAGAAAAATATTTAGATAAAATTAATATTATTTCTGGAATCATATTATGATAATTATCCAATGCTGATTTTTTTACAATTTTCTGAGGCAGACAAATTTTCAGGTAAAAATTAAATATCATATAAATATAAATTGTGTATTGTGACATAATAATGACCAAAAAGTGATGTAATAAATAATATTAAAGGTATCCACGACCAAATATATACTGTTTCCTTTTAAAATTATGTGACTTTATTGTTATTTTAATAATTTTATAAATCCTTTTTGAATCCCACAAAACCATTAATATATTTTAATGTTATAAAATAATTTCATTCAGAGTATGAATCACTTACACAAAATGAAGGGTATTTTTTTTTATTTGTGGCCCTTTAAATTATAAAATAATGATAAAAACTCACATTTGGAAGAAATCATTGGAAAACCCATGATACAGTTTCTGGTTTGGTTATTTTATTATTTTGAGTCCAAAACCTATGTTTAAGAAATGATAATTAATTCCCTACCCATTTCATATATAAACTCACAACCAATATCCCATTTATCTTCACTCAAAATCATTTTATCATGTCCTAACTCTTTTCTCACCTCAACAAATCCCTCCAAATCCCCCTAAAACTCTCAAGAACCTCCTCTTAAGCATTTTGAATCACACACTAAAGTAGTGGATCCTCACTTTCACTTCATTATTATTCTTTAGTTTTTTTCTTATGCATTCTATTTCCATTTAATAATGTTGGGATAGGTATTTACATGTCATAATTACTTCCAATTTAATGTCCAAATAATTATACACCCCTTTTTTAATGACCCAAAATTTTGAATAATATTTTGTTTCCGGAAAATTTATGTTTTACTATGTCATAATAAATAAAATTATATAATTAATAATGAAATGTTCCCATCATGTTTCGACCATTATATGACCATTGGTTAATATGACGGATTGAAACAATAATATTTTTAATGATATAATGATTGTTCATAAATAAAAATGATAATAGAAAATTCATACAGAAAGTTGACTTGATGGCCTCATCTAATAGACTCTTTTCATATGAAGCCCATTTTTCAGAACATGGGTAGGAGTTAGAGTCATTGGGCTTTACTATAGACCAAACCCAACCTGAGATTCAACATTTAAAGCATGAACAAAATCACCTTCAAGAGAAATTCAAGTTGGTGGAAATTACCACACAGACAATGTTATCTGAGCCATCCCAATAGTCTATCATCATATCACTTCATACCCTTAGGTTTTATGCAGGTGTTATAAGTGGTTATGTTTCAAGGCCTTATATACAAAATTTATAAACCCATTTGTGTAAATAAAATTGTTTTTCCTTCATTTTTCGTTTTATGAATGATTTTTCACAATAAAATGTAATTTTATAATTTGATTGTTTTCGAAGAGAATTTGTACAATCCAAAAAAGATATAAATGATTATAATAAACTATTATATTATTAATTATAATTATTATAAATTAATTTTATTATTAAAGAACTCATGTTTAATTACAAATGATAATATAATTTAATTTTTTTATAAATTTTACTATGCAGATTACTATGATTTTTTTTGTCTGCTATTATTTTTAATAATTATGTATTTTATAATTAGAAGTTAGTTTGAAAATATATAGATAATTATTATGAAAAAATGAGTGTCATATTTTTATTCATAATGTTGATATTAGTTTATGGTGAATTTATTATTTTTTTATAAAATGTTTTGTTTCTCGATGAATAGTAAAAATACAGTTTTGAGTTCTCGGTGTGTTTAGTGACATCGTAATGATGAGATATGTAATTTAACATTATTTTAGAATATTTTTCTGTAAAATATTATATTATGTGTCCGAATTGGAAAATAAAATAGTCAAATACCCTTTGAAACCCCATGTTTTTTCAAATACCACTAATGAGGTATCCTTAGAAATTAATAAAAAAATCCCACTCTTTCACTATAAATACCCACTCATTCCATAATTTCTATTGATTTCAAAATAATCCACCTTAATTATATCATATTATTACCTTCCTCTAATTCCTCCCATGTGATTTTCATTCCCCCAATGTCCCGATACTAGAGTTTTAGAAATTACTCTTCAAGGTAAGGGAATTCCCAATTTTTATTTTACATTCAAGTTCTCTTTTATATGTTTTTTCCTTCAAATTTCCTTACCATGTTCTTATTTAAATTTAATTTTTCCATATACCTTATTCTGAGTATTTTATTAATGGTTAACCCTTGTATAATATTTTTTTTAATGTTTTATATATCAATGTTTTATTCCTGTTATACTGCATAATTTTCATCTCAAAATCTCTCTCTTTTCTGAAGAAATAATTTTATTTTATTTATGTGAAAACAAAAACCTATTTAATTTATAGGGGTATTCATCATGAAATAAAAATGATTAATTTTATTTTTTAATTACAATACATAAAACCCTAATTCATTTTATGTGTTTTATAAATGAAATATTGATCATGTTTTTAAGAACATTTTAAAACAACATGATTTTGATATGAAACAAATTTATTTATTATCTATGGATTATTTATGAAATGTTTTATTTTGATATATGTGGATTATAAGAGAATTAATTCATATTAATGGTGTTCCTGGATAGCACTTCAATACATCGGGTAAAAAAATTAATCTCTAGAGGTGAAAAGCATTACGATACATTGGTGAATAACCTGGGTAATTTTTATGACAACATGGGGGTGGAACTTAGTGAAATGATTATGAATATATAAATTAAATATTTTATCCACAATTTTAATTTATTATCCACATTCATATTGTTATGATATTCCTATTTTTCATTCCATTATGAAATTTCTCATGTTCTTATTGATATCCCTCAAGTTCACATTAACTGTTTCCCATATTAGGCCTTATGCTTAACCTTTCCATTGATGTATGTATCCCAATTTTGAGTTGGACTAATTGTAGTCAGGTTTAAAAAATTAAGAATTCTTTCAATTTTATTATAATTTTTTTTCATGTTTTCATATTTTCATGTATTGTGTATATTTTTTCAAATACAACAAACATTAATTATCTGCTGTTTGTGAAATGTAATGTAATGTTATGTAATTTAATGGAGGGAACCATATTTGGTATCAAATGATAGTATAGTTATTTTTTGGAAATTAGAATTTTAAATCATTAGTAATAACCCCAATGTAACTTTTAAATATAGTAAAACTTCCAAACATTTTGGTGAAATACTATATAAGTGGTTTCTGAACAAAGAAATCCATGTCTTGATAAGAACAAGTGGATGTGGCTCTATCACAAATATATCTAGGGGTAAAAAATGAAAACACCACTACAATATATACTCTAATAAGAAATTTTTCATGACAATGGTCATTTCTAAACTCCTAGTTTTACACTCTTGGTGGATATGTTTGGTAAATCACAATCGTTTTAGGAATCATTATGAAGGATTTATAAAAAATGTAATTGTTTATAATAAATAATTGTTTAAGCATGATGTTTTAAGACATAAAAATCTTTTATAGTTATAATATTAATAAATGAAACAATTTACTTATTAATTTATTCTTTTAGAAAATTTCATGAAATAGGTGGAATCATGCAAATGATGATCGCAATGCACCATGGACTAATTGTCCTCTGATGAAAGCTGAAATAGAAACATTCATGAGAATGATGAATCAACTGACACATGTTCTGGTAAACAACATGAATTAAGATTAGATACCTTTTTCACCAAAAAGGTAACAACATTATTTAGATTCCTTTATGCAAAAAATGACCACCAACATTCAGTGGATCAACTAATCCATTTATTTCAAAACAATGGATAAGCTCTATAGAATATATCCTTTATGTAGTTCATTTCATTGAACAAGATATAGTCACTGTGTCTGTTAACCTCTTAGAGGGAGAAGCTGATCAGTGGTGGTAGTTGATTAAAAACACATGTCCAAGAGGGTATATTGAAGCTGTAGAGTGGTAATAGTTAATAGGGATCTTCTTAAATAAGTATTTCACTAATTCAATGAGAATGAAAATGGATAAGGAATTTTGTGATTTGAAGCATAAGGAAACTGATTGTGTGGTTTGCTATGTGATGTGCTTCACAAGGATTTCACGTTACATTTATAGATTTTTCATATATCATAATGGGAAGGTTGGTAGATTATTCAGTGTACTAATACCCAATCTTTGGAAGAATTTGGCCAACTGAGGCAATGATAGATATGAGGAGATCGTATGATGTTCTATGAATGTCAAACTAGATTTCGGTAAGACACAGTGGTCCTATAAATCAAATGATAAGAAGATATCCTTGGATCTATGATTGGGATAGAGCTTTGACTAATGAATATGAATAAATCAAGTGAAAATTTCCACATGCAATAAATTTGTGAAGAAATATTTAAAGAACTACCTTCTCTAGAGTGGGAGTGTTGTAATTATAGAGGAGATGACCATATAACTCTAAATCATTGTAGTGAGGTGAAGCCTTAATTTTTCAACACTAATGAAAAAGGGATCCTAGGGTAGGCCCTATGTAAAGTACAATGCTTTAAGTGTGGATATCTTAGGAACATTTCCAATCGATTTCCAAATCCGAGGGTAGTGGAGGGGAATCACCATCAGCTTTAGCATAGGATTAGGGAGAAAGGTCATGCTTTTTATATCACAATGGCTTAATTTGATGCTTCAAAAGATGTGGTGGTGGGTACTCTTTTTTCCCCTCAAATCAAGCATGTACTTTGTTTTATTCTTGTTTTCTGCCTTCCTTTATTTGTCTATGTTTTCAAAGAACATATAATCAATTCCAAAATTGCTAAATATGGTGTTATCAGTCAAGACTCCTAGATGTATTATACTAGCATCAACAATGTTTATAAACTATATTATTTACATTATTGAGCACAATATTATCAAAAATATATTAGTCATTCCCATGTTGGAATTCAATATTATACTAGAGATGGACTAGATTTTAATGTATAATGGTAACATAAAATGAAAAAGAAAGGAAATATCAGTAGTCTTGAGTGGACAACCAATAGTTATCTTCCACTGCGAGATATCTTGAATTGATATTTCTCTAGATGCTCCTCCTATTTCATTATTTATAGATTTGATCAATGAAGACGAAGAAAGAAATGAGATTATAAAGCTATAGAAAGTCCTCATTGTTCAGGATTACATTGATGTATTTTATAATGAGTAACCTAGACCTCCCCTAGAAATAGAGGTATAGTTCTCTGTTGAACTCATATATTTATCTCATCAGATATCAACGACCCCATATGGATTAAAAAATGTGGAGCTAGAGGAATTAAAGAAACAACTCCATGATCTTTTAGAGAAGGGGTTTATCTGACTGTGTGTTTCTCCTTGGGGAGCGCATTTTCTCTCTAAGAAGAAGAAGGATGTTTCAATGTGTCTATGCGTTGATTATAGTGAACTAATCTGGATCACAATAAAGAACAAATACCCTCTTCAAATAATTGATGACTTATTTTTCTAGCTGCATGGGGCTCAATTCTTCTCCATGATTGATTTTTTATTTGGTTATCATAAATTAAGGTTTAATAAAAAAGAAATTACAAAAATTAACCTTATGATCAAGATACGGTCCTTATGAGTTTTTTATGTCCATCTTCTAGACTAATTCACATGCTAAATTTGCAGATTTGATGAATAGAGTCTTTAAATTATACCATGAAAACAATTTAGTAGTTTTTTATGATGATATTATGATATAGTCTAAAAGTTTCAAGGATAATAGAGATCATATAAGGGTTATTTTGAAAACTCTATGGAAGGATAGGACTTTTGGTATGTTTAAAAAATAATAATTTTAGTTACAATAAGTTTCTTTGTTGGGGCACATTGTAACCAATGAAGGAATCTCAGTTAACCAATCAAAGACAATGTTTGTAGATGAGTGGCCTCGTCCTACAATAATAACTGATATTTTTAGTCTCCTTAGATTATTAGGATATTATAGGAGGTTTGTGAAAAACGTTTTTTGAATTTCTAATCTATTATCCAAGTTAACTCGAAAAGGGGTCAAATTCATCTGGGAAAAGGAGTGTGAAGAATGTTTCTAATAGCCGAAGAAGATATTGGTTACTGCACCCATGTTAACATTACCCTCTATCAGAGAAGGATTCATTATTTTTACAATGCATATCTAAAAGGTCCTTTGTGAATCATCATGAAAAATGACGAAGTTATTTCTTATGAATCTTGATAGCTAAATCCCGATGAGAAAAATTATTTTACGCATGATCTAGAGCTTCATGTAGTTGTTTTTTATCTAAAGATATGGAGGCACTATATTTCTTGGGATAAGTGTTATATATACACAAACCATAAATGTTTAATGTATATTATAACATAAAAAAGTTGAACATGAGAAATATGATATGGTTGGAGCTTCATAAAGACTATGATTGTTCAATTCTTTATCACCCTTGGAGAGAAAACAATGGTGTTGATGCATTATGTAGTAAAGACTATGTGGTTCTGGTAATGGTGTGGATTCAAAGAGATCCCTTGATCAAAAACCAAGTGAAATTGGGCATGGTAATCATAAGGAAGGGACATAATTAACCCTATCCCAAATGATTTCTCAACCATCGTTAATAGAGGAGATAAATAAATCAAAAAAAAATATGATCCTTTTTAAAGAAAAAGATTGAGGTTGTGAATGATGGAATGTTTCTTGAGTTTGATATTGTTCAAAAAAGCATGTTGAAATCTCGTACAAGTCTATGTGTTCCATCAATTCTGAAAATAAGGAAGGACCTGATGAATGAAGCTCATGTAACACCATTCTATATACATCCTGTAATCATTAAATTTATATATACCTTAGTGATCATTATTGGTGGGATAACAAGAAAAGGTAAATTGAAACTACACAAAAAGGTTTCTAGTGTGTCAATAAGTGAAGTTACAGTGATAAATTATTAAAGGTTATTAAAACCACTACCCTTACCAGAATGAAAGTGGGACAATTTCACTAGGAATGTTGTCACCTGTCTCCCAAAAAAATCCAAAGAAAACAATGAGATATGGGTTATAGCGGACTGTATCATTAAGACTGCCCATTTTATCTATATTTATGATGATATCCATATTGATCAACATTCCAGGATTTATGTAAGGGATGTGGTAAGGCTGCATGGTGTACCACATTCTATCATATTTGATCATGATCTATGGTTCGTATCAAAATTTTAGAGAAGTCTTCAACATGAATCGTGTACCAAATTGAGTTTTAGTGGGTCTTATCACCCTTAAACTGAAGACCAATCTGAAAGGACTATTCAAACACTCAAGGACATGATGAGAACATAGTCAATAGAATTTAATGGTGGATGGGATTAACATCAAGTATTATATGAGTTCTCTTACAATAAGACATTCAAATAAATATTTCAAATGGCACCCTATGAATCCTTATATAGGAAGAAATGTTGAACTCAAACTTGTTGGGATGAAGCTAGTGAGAGAAAGATTCATGAGCCTGATCTTTTGTAAGAGATGATAGAAAAGGTTCATTCTATCCAACAAAACATTATGGTTTCTCAGAGTCGGTAGAAGATCTATACAAACAAACGTCAAAGGGATGTAGAATCTGATGCTGGTGATAAAGTATTCTTTCAAATTTCTCAATGGAATAGAATAATGTGGTTCGTAAATAAATGGAATCTCAGCCCCAGGTAGATTGGCCCCTATGAAATCCTTGATCAAATAATGGAAGTGTTCTATAAACTTTCACATAATCCAACTATAGCTCATGTTCATGATGTATTCTATGTATTCTAATTGATAAAGCACTTAACTAACCCTTCACATGTACTGAATTCAATGGTGGTATAATGGGAACACGAACTCTCTTATGAGGAGAATCTTGTGGAGAATATGGATCATAGAGACAATGTTCTATGCAAAAAGTATGTTCACCTTGTTAATGTGTTGTGAAGGAACCACAAATATGATGAATAAATGTGGGAATAAGAGGTTAATATGATGTAGAAGTACCCACACCTTTTCTCTTCTAAGTGTATGAGTTGAAATTTTGGGGTTGAAATTTCTTAAGTGGGGGAATCTAACAACCCAAAATTTTGAATTATATTTTGATTCCACAAACTATATATCTTTTTATGTCATGATAAATAAAAATTTATATGTATAAATGAAATATGAACATTTGATTTTGGCCATTATATGACCATTGGTTAATATGAACATTGGACAAAATACTAATTTTTAACGTTCTAATTATTGTTTATAAATAGAAATTAAAATGGCTAATTAATAAAGAAAGAAGAGTTGATGGCCTCATCTAGTAGACTCTAACGATACGTTGCCCATTTTTTCAGAACATGGGTAGGAGGTAGAATCATTGGTATACTATTTAGACCAAGCCCAATCTGATCATCAATAATTGAAATAATTAGACAATCGCCTTTGTGGGAAGTTCATGTTGGAAGAAATTACAACTCTGGGCAACGTTATCTGAGCCACCGTAATTGTCTGTCACCATAGCACACCTTACCTGTATGTTTTATGTGGGTGTTATAACAGGTTATGCGTCATGGCCTTAGATACTTAATTTATAAATCCATTTTTGTAAATTAAATTGTTTTCTATCATTGTAGTTTTCAGAATAGTTTTTCTTAATAAAATAGAATTTTATAAATTGATTATTTTGCAAAAGAATTTTTAAAATCCAAAAATGATATAAATTTTTATAATAAAATTTAATATTTTGAATAATAATTGTTATAATGAAATATTAATATAAAACACACTTTTTTAATTAAAACTGATAAAATAATTTCATTTTTTGAAAAATTATGCTATGTAATATACTATGAATTTTATGTCCACTATTGTTTTTAATAATAAAGTAAATTAGAGTTAAAAGTTAGTTTTATAATATTTAGAAAATTTTTATGTAAAAATAAATATCATTTTTTAATTCAAAATGTTGATATTAGGTTACAGTAAATTTATTATATTTTTATGAAATGATTTCTTTTTTGATGAATAGAAAAAATACAGTTCAGAATTTTTAGTGTGTTTAATGACATCATAATGATATAATATGCAATTTAACATGATATTTGATACTATTTTTATAAAATATTACTTTAGGTATTCCAAGTGGTGAATACCATAGGCAAAAACTAGGGTAAATCCCATGGTATTGCAAATACTACTAATGAGGTGTTCTCAGAAATTAATAAAAAAACTCCCTCTCTTTGACTATAAATACCCACCCATTGTGTCATTTTCTTTCATTCCAAAATAATCCACCTAAAATATATGATATTATTAACTGCCCAAAATTCATCCAAATGTGTAATAAATCCCCCACGATTCAGATCTTATTGTATTATAAGTTACTCTTCAAGGTAAGCGAATTCTCATCTTCTCTTTTCCATTTGTGTTCTGTTTTACGTGGTATGTCTTAAAAATTAATATACCATATTCATATTTCATTTTTTTTATGTCACTCTAATATATTATGAGTATTTTATGAACTAGAAACCCTTAACCCCCTTTTTCTAAAGTTTTATAAAACAATCTTTCATACCCATTATGCTGTAGAATGTTTGTCTCAAAATTTCTCTCTTTTTCATAAAAAAATATTTTATTTTATTTATTTGAATACCCAAAACTATTTAATTTCAAGGTTTATTCATCATTAAATAAAAATTATTTATTTTATTATGTAATTTCATACATAAAACCTTCATTCCCTTTTAATGGATTATAAATGACTAAATCATCATTTTAAGCACTTTTTAAAACACCATGATTTTGATATGAAACACATTTATTTTATTCTATATGGGTTATTTATGAAATGTTTGATTATGATCTATGTGGATTACATGATAATAAATATATATTAATTTTGTTCCAAGATATCACTTCAATGCATTGGGTAAATAAATTAATCTCTATATATGATAAGTTTTACTGGACCTTGGTGAATAGCCTTGGTAATTTTTATGACACGTTGGGGATGAACCTTGGTGATATTCATATGAATGTCTAAATTAATTTTTGTATCAACATTTTCATGTTATTATTCAGGTTTTTATTGTTATGATAGGCCTATTTCTCATGATATTATAAAATTACCCATGTTCTTATTGATATCTCTCAAGTTCACATGTAACTATTTCCCTTACAATGCCTTATGGTCACCCTTTCCTTTATTGTATATCTCCAGGTTTTGAGTGGGAGTAATTCAACATAGGGTTAAAAATTGAATAATACATTCAAGTGGATTAGAATACTGTTTTCATGTATTATTTACCTTATTTACAAGACAATAAACATTAAGGATCTTCTTTTTGAAAAATGTAATGAAAAGTTATGTAATAAAAGGGCGGGATTCCATACCATTATCTCTAATTAAATCATTTTATAAATTAATATGTAACATATTTATGCTACCTAAATTTCACCAAAACATTCCATTCCAAACCAATTGTATAGTGAATACCCAAACCATTTATTAATAAGGGTGCTCACTTTTTTTCCCTTATAATTCTCTTAATAGGGACTTATATATATGTATTATGTACTCCTTAGTTATGGAACAAATTATAATGATGAATGAATCAATGTTTTATGATCTATGTGGAACACTTAATCATGAGAATAAAATGAATGTAATGGGTGATCCCAGAATTCAATAGCGCTCCAAAGCATTGGGTAATGTTTAGCCTCATGAGACATTATGTCGGGACAAGAAGTGAACCTGGTTCCTTTATGAGACATTTTTCATCATTATTTCATGGAAGTTAGACTTGAACGATGTTTTTTATGTAGTGTTTTATGTTATTGCCTCATTTCCCATGTTACCTTTATGATTATCATGGTATATTATGTCTTATTGTTAATATTTTTTATTATTACATCTTTTATGCCCCATTGATAGTACTATTTTCTAAAATGTATTACTCTCTTCATTTTATGACATCATTATTATTTTAATGGGATTTATAGTACACCCCTTTATTTTGTATATCAGTAGGTTATCCCATTTAGTTTTATTTTTTTTGGAATATTATTATCATGTTAAGGATGTTTTCAATAAAGATGATGTATTCACTATTTTAATTTGTTCTATAATGTACCTAATTACCAAATACACTAGACTTATAATCCTTCAAGGTTGTATTATGCCTACTTTTATGTAATAAATCATTAATTAATGTGTAATAAAGAGATGGTTATTCATATAAAAATCCCATAAATTTATCCAAACATGTCCAACACTCAAAACTGGTAAAGTAATGGACCAGGAGGGAACATTACATTACATAAAATACTTCTCAAATAATTGTCTACCTCAAGAATCCAGAACCAAGATCAAAAGGGAAGGGGTCCAAATAATCATCTTTCTAGATAACTATTGAAGATATTTTCATACCTTAAATACTACCACAAACCAAACAAGAAAACCCAATTAAAAACATACACATCACACAACCTCTTAAACACACATAAAAAAACCATCTCCTCTCAGACAACCACACTTCCACACAACCATATCATCCTCCACACAAACCAAACCAACAAACACTATAACTAGTTAATTTCACTACCCCAAACACGTGAATCGGGGGATCCCTTTCACTATGTTGTGAAATCATCTTTTCAATGTAGCACTGACTCACCTTCCTGGGTATAATCGCATCATAGTTAGTATGTCAAGATTAGGAATTATTTAATCCACATTTCATATGTTAGGACTTTTTCAAGCATCACACCACACACAAAATGGGAAATATCTCATATCATAAAATAATATCCAAAAATCACATAAATAAAAGAATATCAAATAAAAACTAAACAAAACACCATCCATTGGGTTCCCATCAATATCTCTGACTCCCTAGTACTCTTTTACAGGACACCATGTCTCCACAACACAAAAACTAAAAGGAATGGTCCATCCACGTAGGACCATCTCTTGGTTACCCTGGATCACTACTGTCTACTCCACGAATGTCATGTCTTCCTCGATATCCAACTCTCTTGTTTCAAATACATTGTAGTCATCATAAAGATATTGATGAATCTTAGATACATGATTGAACTCGAGGATCCTCTATAGCCATGGTGGAAACACCAATAGATATGCCACCTCTCGAAATTTCTTTAGCACCTTAAAGAGGCCAACAGACCTAGTAGAAATCTTACTCCCCCAATCATACATCTATTTTACATGTTGAGGGGAACATCATGAACATGTGCTCTCTTACCATGAACTCGAATAGACTCCTACTATTAACATCATAAGACTTATTCTGATCCTTTGATGCTATCATACTCTCATGAACAAGAAGAACCATCACTATTGTGTTCTAAACCACATTAGGAACAAGAATTGATGCCTCCCCGAATCTATATAGTATAAAGGATAATGAAATGGTAACCCATAAATGGTTTCAAATGGAGCCACACCAATGATTGAGTGATATCTATTTTATAATAAAACTTAACCAAAATTAGGTGTCATTCTCAAGATCTAAAATATTTTGAGATTCACGCTCACAACACGTCCTTTAATGTATGGATTGTTTTTTCTGACTACCCATCTATTTCAGGGTGGAAAGTAGTGTTGAGGCGTAACTAGGTACTTATATAATGTTGTAATTCTCTCCAGACACCTGAGGTAAAATTTGCATCCTAAAGTAAGACAATAGACTTTAAGACTCTATACATCTACAACACCTCATCCACATACCTTTTATTTTCCATAACATCAACTATGAGAAACTCCCTGATATCTATAAAGTAGAATGATTTGGAAAACTGATCCATGGTCCCCCAGATATCATCACAACCTTCCAAGGAATTGGGTATTTCTATGATGAAATCCATTTTTAATTCACCTCATTTCCAATTAGGAATATTTATGGTCTAAAACAAACCACTAGGAAAAAAATGCTCGACCATTAGTTTCTGGAAAACCATGTACATTTCTATAAACTCAACCACTTCTCACTTCATATCTAGCCACTAAAACTACATCATCAATCCATGATACATCTTTGAAACTTATGGGTGTACTTGCAAACATGATCTATGAAAATCCTGAAGGACTCCATGCTGCATCACTACCAGAACAAACAACCTCCCATAAAACAAAACCCAGTTCCAAACATCCCTCTAGAGAAACACCATGGACAACATGATCATGCATCACCTCTACCTATAATTCTCCCCACTTAGACTCCTCCACCTTTTACATCATATAATACTTCACCGTCATCTGAAACATGAAACCTATATAATTTTCTACCCTTGAATCTATGTGCAAGGATACTAACTCTTCCTTACTCTCCAAAAATCCCTAGACTCCCAAACAACACCCTTCCACAAATACCTACTCATTGAATGAGACACAACATTCATATTTCCCTTGGTGTAAGAGATATAAAAATCATAACCCTAATGAAAATCCATACTCTTATGATTCCACAAGTTCATATCACGATGAAAAATGATATACCTCAAAATCTTGTGATACATGAAGAACAAAAAGAGATCACTAATGAGGTATTTTTACCAGAAAATCAACATTGAAAATAACCTCTGCTAATTCCTTATCATGGGTGTCATAGTTAATCTTGTGGGGACATAACTACCTAGACCAATAATAATTAACCGACAATTACTTCATCAACAAACATCCTAATCCTAGAAGGGAATCATCACAAAACACCTCAAACAACACATCCTCCCCCGAAAACTAAAGCACTGGAGCACTAACCAACTTCCCCTTTGGCAATAGAAGGTTTCCTAGAACAGTTCATTACACACAAAATCATGGTGTTTCCAGGTAAAATATTTATATATTGTTGCAAATAGAGATAAATTAGGCACAAACCTTTAATAATTTCTTGTAGGACCAAGGAATCTATGAACCTATCCTACATTCTTCCATGGTGCCCAAAAACAAATGCATTCACCTTTTAAAAATCCACTTCTACACCCTACTGATACACCACATTCCTAAAGAAACACACCTCTCATGTCTAAAACATACACATGGAAAAATTTACGTAGATTGTAACGACCCAATATTTCTGAGTATTATATTAACTTACTCTTAATGATTTAATAAGATGTTAATGGTTAATGCAGAAAGGGGAGTTGATGGCTTCATCCAGTAGACTCAACCCTTACGAAGCCCACTTATCAGAGCTTGGGAAGGAGGTAGCATCTGTGAGCTTCACTTTGGACCAAGCCCAAGTTGAGCTCCAGCGTGTCAAGCTTGAACGAAAACGCTTGCAGGAGAAGTTCAAGTTAGTGGAGATTGCTACTAGGGAAATGTTGTCTGAGCCTCCCTTAGATTCTCTCACCATAGCACACCTTACACTTAGGTCTTATTCCAGTGTTATAAGGGGCTATGTGATGAGACCCTAGTTTCCTTGTGTAATCCTTTCGGGTGAATAAATTGAGATTTCTTCCTTTATTAATGTTTGTGAAATTTCAAATGTCTAGATAATTTTAGAATGTATTTTATTGATAAATTTTGAAAAAGGGATATTTTGAAATATTTATGTAAACCCTAAATAACTAATGATGTGTAATGATTTTCAAAAAATGGTCTTCTACAAAAGTGTTCATTAAGGAATTTGGAGTCTAATAAGATCAACATAATTTTTGATGAATAGTAAATTATGAATAGTGATTTTATTCTTAGGATTAGTAATGTGACCAAATGGATTAGTAATTTTCACTCAAAGAAAGTTTTAATATAATTTAGACACCTTGATTAAGTAATTTGATTCAATAAAATGGTTAAATAACGGTTTCATAAATTATTATTCAAGTATTAGTTTTTTCAGATGAATAGTTTTTTTCAATTAAAAATTTAATTAAAAATAATTAGAAAATTATTTTTATAAAAATGACTTTATTTTTGAACACAGAGCATCGATATTATGTTATGGTAAATTTTGGGGATTTTTTCTATAAAAATGAATTTTCGGTGAATAGTGTATTTATTTAAAATTAAAATTAAAAATATTTAGAAAATTATTTTTATAAAATGGAGTTCATTTTTGAAATCATAGCATTTATATTTGGTTAATGTGAAATTTTGGGATTTTTCTGAGAAAGTTGAATTTTCAGTGAATAGTAAAAATACAGTTTTAGGGTTTCGGTATGTTTAATGACATCATAACGGTGTCATGATGATGTCATGAAATCTTTTGAGGGTTGGCCGGCCAAGGGTGATGAATTATTGTTTTTGGGGCCCTATGTGGCCTAACTCCATGATAAATTCCAAGGGAGAGCACATGGGTTTGAGAAAAGCACATGTGAGGTGTCCCTTGGCCATTAATGCTTTGTCCCCTCACTTTCCCTATAAATACCCACCCTTTCCTCGTTTAGTTTTCACTCCCAACTCTCCCCCAACGAAGTTCTGGTCTTATTACCTTCCAAAGAGTCCTCCCAAGGTGCCCCAAGCCCTCAAGGTCCAATCCTTTGAGTTTCAAGAGTCACGTTTTAAGGTAAGGGATCCGACCCCTCTCTTTCTTTTCATGTAATCTCTTTTATGTCATTCCTATTATGCTCCATGTTTTTATGTGAGAGGATATTCTTTTATATTCCTATTACTACCCTTCCATGTTTATATGATGAGAGATCCCCTCTTACTCTCATCATTTCGTTTTATGAAAGTTTAAGTGACGCCGTTAGGCTGCCGAATTTTTAAGGGATTCTTTCACCCTTCTCATTTTTCAAGTTCGATTTTCATGTCAAGTATTTCAAGTTCCTTTTTAATATGTTGGAGTATGATCTCTATATCTATCATACTGATCTCTTATGATCATATGATGAGGGACCCTATTTGATCTTTTCAAATCATTTTCTTTTTAAGTGAAGTGACGCCGTAAGGCTGCCGAATTTTCATAAGAGAAATCTAATCTTTTTTTTCCTTCCATGTTTTTTATTTCAAATGGTATGTCCCTAAAATTTCATTACCATGTCCATATGTACTTCTTATTCTTTCACCCTACTGTTTTATGGACCATTTATGAGTGGGTGACCCATGTCCCCTCTCATTTCAATGTTTTCTAAAACCCCGAAACTTAGCCGTTATGCTGCTGAATTTTCCCCTCAAAATGCCTCTCTCTTTTCTCAAACATTATTTTATGTTATAAAGTGAATACTCAAAGCTCTTATTTCTACAAGGGTATTCACATATATATCAAAATTTTCCATTTTAAATTCTGGGATTTACATACATGAGACCCGCTTTCCCTTTCCGTGGGTTTAAAGTGACGTAAAGATCATGTCTTTAAAGCAGTTTTTAAAACGTTATGATTATGAAATGAAACCCATTTATTTTATGCTATGTGGGTTATTTATGAAATGATTGATGATGATATATGTGGCTCACATGATAATAAAGTCAAATTTAAGGGTGCGCCCTGATAGCGCTCCAATGCATTGGGTAATGATGTAACCACTAGAGATTACAATTTTCACGATACCTTGGTGAATAACCTTGGTAATTTTCAAATGACACCTTGGGGATGGACCTTGGTGATATGTTCATGATTGTCTATGTTAAATGATGTAGCCACATCTTCAAGATATGAAAAATGTTATTTTTATTTTGAAATGCCTCATGATTTCTTTCTCATGCCTTAAAGTTCTTTTCATGTCCTTATTGAAGTATCTCAAGTTCACATGTAAAATGTTCCTCTTGTTTCCCTTACTGGGCCTTCTGCTCACCCTTTCTTTTGATGTATGTCCCCAGGTTATGAGATGCAGTAATGAACCTAGAATGAACTTAAGGAGACTCCTTTCAAGTGTTTAAGAAGAATGTTTTATGTTTTTTTCATGTATCATGTTCCTGGTTTCCAAGACACTAGACCTTAAAGATCCTCAGTTTTGTGTAATGTAATGAAAGTTTATGTTATAAAATGGTGGGATGTCATAGTTGGTATCAAAGGATGGTTTAGTTATTTGTGGAAATTAGGATATAAAAACTTTAGGAAGAACCCTATATAAAAGTATAAATATAGGAAAACTTCCTGGTATTTTGGTAAGTATTGAGTAAGTGGTCTATCAAACAAATACATCTCGGTCTGGATACGAGCAGGTAGAGGAGGCTCTGGCACAGATGTACATAGGGGTAAAACCCAAAAACACTGCTTTGATCTAGACTCGAACGGGAACTGGTGCACGATAACGGGCCTTGCTGCACTCTTGGTTACGACACTCCCGGGGGATATGTTTGGTTAATCACATGCTTTTTATGAATCATTATGAAGGAATTATAGAGAACTATAATTGTCTAAGCACGAAGTCTTAGTTAAAAGATTCATAAATGAAATAAGTTTATCACTAAGGTTTTATTATTTTAGAAAATGGCGGGCAATAGGAGAAACCGTGCCGATGGTGACCGCAATGCACCATGTGCTGACGACCCTCCGATGGAAGCCGGAATGGAAACATTCATGCGAATGATGAACCAACTGACTCAAGTTATGAGTAATAACTTGAATCAAGTTGAGAGGCCGACCTCACCACGAAGGGAACAACTTTCTGTTGAGTCCTTCATGCGTCAACGACCGCCAACATTCAGTGGATCTACTGACCCTTTGGTTGCGGAACAATGGATAAGCTCCATTGAAATGATCGTTTCTGTACTTCATTGTCCAGAACAAGAAAAAGTCACCCTTGCTGTTTGCCGCCTAGAGGGAGAAGCTGATAAGTGGTGGTCACTGATCAAAAACCCGAAGCCACGAGGAGAGATAGAAGCTATGGAGTGGGACGAATTTCGGGGGATTTTCTTTAACAAGTATTTCCCTCGTTCGATGAGAACGAAAATGGAGAAAGAGTTTCTCGAGCTGAAGCAGAAGGAGAACGAATCTGTCGGAAGCTATGAGATGAACTTCACAAGGCTTTCCCGTTATCCCTCAAGCTTTGTCATGGACCCTAATGGGAAGCTTGATAGATTCTTTGGCGGACTACGACCACATCTGCGGAAGAATCTAGCCAACAGGGGCTACGATAGCTATGAAGAAATAGTTCTAAGTGCTATGAAAGTTGAACTAGAGTTTGGGGAGACACAATGGTCTCACAAATCTAATGAGAAGAAGAGAACTCTAGTACCAAGCCTGGGAAGAAGTTTTGATCAGGAAAGAGGTGGAAAGCATATGCAACATGCCACATGCAATAAATGTGGGAAGAAGCATCCGGGGAACTGCTTGATCGGAAGTGTCAAGTGCTATAGGTGTGGAAAAGAAGGCCATATTTCTCGGAATTGTCGTGGTGATGTGAAGCCTCAACTTCCCAACACTAACGACAGAGGAAAGATGGTTCTGGCCCTACCCGAAGTCGCATGCTTCAAGTGTGGACAGCTTGGGCACTTTGCTAATCAATGTCCAAATCTGAGGGCGGTGGAGGGGAATCACCATCAACCTCAGCAGAGGCCAAGGGAGCAAGGTCGTGCTTTCGCTATCACAACAACTGAAGTTGAAGTTCCGAAGGATGTGGTAGCAGTTACTCTTGTTGTCCTCTCAAAACTAGCAAGTGCTTTATTTGATTCTGGTTCTACGCATTCCTTTATTTCTTCCAAGTTTGCAAAGAATATAGAATCAATCCCCGAATTGCTTGAGGTAGAGTTGTCAGTCAAGACTCCAAGTGGGACAATCCATGCATCAACAGTGTTTAGAGACTCTAGTGTTTACTTTGGTGAGCACAATCTTATCGCAAATCTAGTAGTCATTCCCATGATGGAATTTGACATTATACTAGAGATGGACTGGCTCTCAATGTATAACGCTAAGATCAAATGCATAAGTAAGGAAATCTCAGTAGTCTTGAATGAAAGACCTACAGATATCTTCCGAGGAGAGATATCCCGAACTGATCCCTATCTAGAAGCACCTCCCATAGCTTTCTTTATGGAGTTAATCGGTGATGATGGAGAAGGGAAAGGGAGCATACAAATTGAAGATGTTCCGATTGTTCAGGAATACATGGATATATTTCCTGAGGAGTTACCTGGACCTCCCCCAGAAAGAGAGGTAGAGTTCTCCATTGAACTCATACCTGGGTCTCAACCGATATGAAAGACTCCGTATAGAATGGAAAATGTGGAGCTAGAAGAGTTAAAGAAACAACTCCAAGACTTGTTGGATAAGGGGTTTATCCGACCGAGTGTGTCTCCATGGGGAGCACCAGTTCTCTTTGTGAAGAATAAGGATGGATCAATGCGGCTATGCATTGATTATAGAGAACTGGACGGGATTATAGTGAATAACAGATACCCTCTTCCAAGAATTGATGATTTATTTGACCAACTTCGTGGGGCTCAATTCTTCTCTAAGATAGACCTTCGATCTGGTTATCATCAACAGAGGGTGAAGAAGGAAGATATTCCAAAGACTGCCTTCCGATCAAGGTATGAGCATTATGAGTTTACTGTTATGCCCTTCGGCTTGACTAATGCTCCTGCTATTTTCTTGGATTTGATGAATAGAGTCTTTAAGGACTACCTTGATAACTTTGTGGTAGTTTTTATTGATGATATTTTGATATATTCAAAAAGTCGTGAGGAGCATGAAAATCATATGAGGGTTATTTTGAAAACTCTACGGAAGGAGAGGCTCTTTGGGAAGTTCAGAAAGTGTGAGTTTTGGTTACAACAAGTGGCTTTCTTGGGGCACATCGTAACCAATGAAGGAATCTCAGTTGACCCTGCAAAGACAATGGTTGTGGAGGAGTGGCCTCAACCCACAACAGTAACTGAGATTCGTAGTTTCCTTGGTTTAGTGGGATATTATAGGAGGTTTGTGAAAAACTTTTCACAGCTTTCTAATCCACTAACCAAGTTGACTCGAAAAGGGGTTAAGTTCATCTGGACAAAGGAATGCGAGGAAAGTTTCCAAGAGCTCAAGAAGAGATTGGTTACTGCACCTGTGTTAACACTACCCTCTATCGGAGAAAGATTCGTTATTTTTAGCGATGCATCTCTGAAAGGGCTTGGGTGCGTCCTCATGCAAAATGACAAAGTAATTGCTTATGCATCTCGACAGTTGAAGATTCATGAGCAGAATTATCCTACGCATGATCTAGAGCTGGCGGCAGTTGTTTTTTCTCTAAAGATATGGAGGCACTATCTTTATGGGGAGAAATGTGATATATACACTGACCACCAAAGTCTAAAGTATATTTTCACTCTGAAAGAATTAAACATGAGACAAAGGAGATAGTTGAAGCTTATTAAAGACTATGACTGTTCAATTCATTATCACCCTGGAAGAGCAAACAAAGTCGCGGATGCGTTAAGCAGGAATGATCCTATTGTTCTGGCAACAATGAGGATCCTGGGAGATCCCTTGATTAAAGATCTAGTAAAACTGGACATGGGAATTATAAGGAAAGGGACATCACCAACCTTATCCCAAATGATTTCTCAACCTTCATTACTAGAGAAGATCAAGAAGGCTCAAAAAGAAGATCCTTTGCTGCAGGAGAAGTTCGAGGCTGTAAAGGATGGGAAGTTCTCTGATTTCAATATTGATCAAGAAGATGTATTGAAATTTCGTACAAGACTATGTGTTCCATTTATTCCGGAGATAAAGAAAGAACTGATGGATGAAGCTCATAGTTCTACTTTCTCTATACATCTGGGAAGCACTAAGATGTATAGAGACCTTCGTGATCATTATTGGTGGGATAACATGAAGAGGGAGATTGTCGATTACACTACAAGGTGCCTGGTGTGTCAGCAAGTAAAGGCAGAAATACAACTTCCTAAGGGGGTATTACAACCGCTACCCATACCAGTATGGAAGTTGGATAATATCACCATAGACTTTGTAACTGGTCTCCCAAAAACATCCAAAGGAAACAGTGCGATATGGGTTATTGTGGACCGTCTCACCAAGACAGCCCATTTTATCTCTATTTGTGAAGATTTCTCTCTGGATCATCTTGCCAAGATATACGTGAAGGAAGTGGTAAGGCTGCATGGGGTACCACTATCCATCGTATCTGATCGTGACCCAAGATTCACATCAAAATTCTGGAGAAGTCTTCAGCATGCTCTGAACACTGAATTGAATTTTAGTACGGCCTATCATCCTCAAACTGATGGCCAATATGAAAGGACTATTCAGACACTCGAAGACATGTTGAGATTATGCTCAATGGAATTTAAAGGTGGATGGGATCAACACCTCCCATTAGTGGAGTTCTCCTATAACGACAGCTTCCATTTGAGTATTCAGATGGCACCCTATGAAGCTCTGTATGGAAAGCGGTGTAGAACTCTTACTTGTTGGGATGAAACTGGTGAGAGGAAGCTTCTTGGGCCTGATCTTGTGAAAGAAATGACAGAACAAGTTCCTGCCATCCAACAACACATAAAAGCTGCTCAGAGTCGGCAGAAGAGCTATGCTGACAGTCGACGAAGAGACTTGGAGTTTGGTGTTGGTGAAAAAGTCTTCCTTCGAATCTCTCCATGGAAGAGAGTCATGCGGTTTGGGAAGAAAGGGAAGCTTGGCCCTAGGTACATTGGCCCCTATGAAATCCTTGATCGCATAGGAGCAGTGGCCTATCGTCTAGCACTTCCACTGAACCTACCTCAAGTTCACAATGTCTTCCATGTATCTCTCTTGAGGAAGTACATACCCGACCCTTCGCATGTACTGAACCCAGAGGTTGTACAACTTGAACATGACCTCTCTTATGAAGAGCAGCCAGTGGAGATCTTAGACCGTAGAGACAAGGTTCTACGAAACAAGAGTACCCACCTTGTGAAAGTGTTATAGAGGAATCATAAGTACGAAGAAGCGACTTGGGAGCCCGAGGAAACGATGAAGCAAAAGTACCCTCACCTTTTCGGCTAGGCCTCAAGTATAAATTTCGGGGACGAAATTTCTTAAGGGGGGAAGAATGTAACGACCCAATATTTTTGAGTATTATATTAACTTACTCTTAATGATTTAATAAGATGTTAATGGTTAATGCAGAAAGGGGAGTTGATGGCTTCATCCAGTAGACTCAACCCTTACAAAGCCCACTTATCAGAGCTTGGGAAGGAGGTAGCATTTGTGGGCTTCGCTTTGGACCAAGCCCAAGTCGAGCTCCAGCGTGTCAAGATTGAACGAAAACGCTTGCAGGAGAAGTTCAAGTTAGTGGAGATTGCTACTAGGACAATGTTGTCTGAGCCTCCCTCAGATTCTCTCACCATAGCACACCTTACACTTGGGTCTTATGCCAGTGTTATAAGGGGCTATGTGATGAGACCCTAGTTTCCTTGTGTAATCCTTTCAGGTGAATAAATTGATATTTCTTCCTTTATTAATGTTTGTGAAATTTCAAATGTCTAGATAATTTTAGAATGTATTTTATTGATAAATTTTGAAAAAGGGATATTTTGAAATATTTATGTAAACCCTAAATAACTAATGATGTGTAATGATTTTCAAAAAATGGTATTCTACAAAAGTGTTCATTAAGGAATTTGGAGTCTAATAATATCAACTTAATTTTTGATGAATAGTAAATTATGAATAGTGATTTTACGCTTAGGATTAGTAATGTGACCAAATGGATTAGTAATTTTCACTCAAAGAAAGTTTTAATATAATTTAGACACCTTGATTAAGTAATGTGATTCAATAAAATGGTTAAATAACGGTTTCATAAATTATTATTCAAGTATTAGTTTTTTCGGATGAATAGTATTTTTTAATTAAAAATTTAATTAAAAATAATTAGAAAATTATTTTTATAAAAATGACTTTATTTTTGAACTCATAGCATCGATGTTATGTTATGGTAAATTTTGGGGATTTTTTCTAAAAAAGTGAATTTTCGGTGAATAGTGTATTTATTTAAAAATAAAATTAAAAATATTTAGAAAATTATTTTTATAAAATGGAGTTCATTTTTGAAATCATAGCATTGATATTTGGTTAATGTGAAATTTTGGGATTTTTCTGAGAAAGTTGAATTTTCAGTGAATAGTAAAAATACAGTTTTAGGGTTTCGGTATGTTTAATGACATCATAACGGTGTCATGATGATGTCATGAAATCTTTTGAGGGTTGGCCGGACAGGGGTGATGAATTATTGTTTTGGGGGCCCCATGTGGCCTAACTCCATGATAAATGCCAAGGGAGAGCACATGGGTTTGAGAAAAGCACATGTGAGGTGTCCCTTGGCCATTAATGCTTTGTCCCCTCACTTTCCCTATAAATACCCACCCTTTCCTCCTTTAGTTTTCACTCCCAACTCTCCCCCAACGAAGTTATGGTCTTCTTACCTTCCAAAGAGTCCTCCCAAGGTGCCCCAAGCCCTCAAGGTCCAATCCTTTGAGTTTCAAGAGTCACGTTTTAAGGTAAGGGATCCGACCCCTCTCTTTCTTTTCATGTAATCTCTTTTATGTCATTCCTATTATGATCCATGTTTTTATGTGAGAGGATGTTCTTTTATATTCCTCTTACTTCCCTTTCATGTTTATATGATGAGAGATCCCCTCTTACTCTCATCATTTCGTTTTATGAAAGTTTAAGTGACACCGTTAGGCTACCGAATTTTTAAGGGATTCTTTCACCCTTCTCATTTTCAAGTTCGATTTTCATGTCAAGTCTTTCATGTTCCTTTTTATTATGTTGGGGTATGATCTCTATATCTATCATACTGATCTCTTATGATCATATGATGAGGGACCCTATTTGATATTGTCAAATCATTTTCTTTTGAAGTTAAGTGACGCCGTAAGGCTGCCGAATTTTCATAAGAGAAATCTAATCTTTTTTTTCCTTCCATGTTTTTTATTTCACATGGTATGTCCCTAAAATTTCATTACCATGTCCATATGTCCTTCTTATTCTTTCACCCTACTATTTTATGGACCATTTATGAGTGGGTGACCAATGTCCCCTCTCATTTCAATGTTTTCTAAAACCCCGAAACTTAGCTGTTATGCTGCAGAATTTTCCCCTCAAAATGCCTCTCTCTTTTCTCAAAAATTATTTTATGTTATAAAGTGAATACTCAAATCTCTTATTTATACAAGGGTATTCACATATATATCAAAATGTTCCATTTTAAATTCTAGGATTTACATAAATGAGACCAGCTTTCCCTTTCCGTGGGTTTAAAGTGACGTAAAGATCATGTCTTTAAAGCAGTTTTTAAAACGTTATGATTATGAAATGAAACCCATTTATTTTATGCTATGTGGGTTATTTATGAAATGTTTGATGATGATATATGTGGCTCACATGATAATAAAGGAAAATTTAAGGGTGCGCCCTGATAGCGCTCCAATGCATTGGGTAATGATGTAACCACTAGAGATTACAATTTTCACGATACCTTGGTGAATAACCTTGGTAATTTTCAAATGACACCTTGGGGATGGACCTTGGTGATATGTTCATGATTGTCTATGTTAAATTATGTAGACACATCTTCAAGTTATGAAAAATGTTATTTTTATTATGAAATGCCTCATGATTTCTTTCTCATGCCTTAAAGTTCTTTTCATGTCCTTATTGAAGTATCTCAAGTTCACATGTAAAATGTTCCTCTTGGTTCCCTTACTGGGCCTTCTGCTCACCCTTTCTTTTGATGTATGTCCCCAGGTTATGAGATGCAGTAATGAACCTAGAATAAACTTAAGGAGACGCCTTTCAAGTGTTTAAGAAGAATGTTTTATTTTGTTTTCATGTATCATCTTCCTGGTTTCCAAGACACTAGACCTTAAAGATCCTCAGTATTGTGTAATGTAATGAAAGTTTATGTTATAAAATGGTGGGATGTCATATAGATAGTGTGCTGTCGAAGAACCTTTTAGATAGTTCTGATATGATCAAAATGATCCTCCTCTGACATCATGTAGATCAATATACCCTAAATAAATATGAAGAAAAATTAGTCCTGGAATTAATGTAACATAGAGTTCAAAAGCCCCATGAACATGACTGATGAATCTGTAACACCAAATGGGATGACTACAAACTTGAAGTTCCCATATCTTTATATAAATGTAGACATAGGGATATCACCCTACTTCATCCACAACATGTGATATCTGGACCACAGATTGATCATAGAAAACCAACTAACCCCTCTCAGATAGTTGAAATGATCATATATCCTTAGAAAAAGGTAACTAAATATTACCATCACCTAATTAAACCCCCAACAGTCTATGCACAAACTCACACTACCATCATCCTTCTTAGAGAACAACACTAGAGCACCCCATGATGATATAATGGGATAGATAAAACCCCTCTATATCATATCAACTTTCTAAATTAAAAAATATCTCAACTCATATGATGTCAAATGATATGAAACCATTTAAATCAGAGAATCACTAGGCTAAAAGCATATCCAAAACTCAACATCACATTGAGGGTGTACCATCAAAACAACCTCGATAAAAACATTTAATAAAATCACAATGACCAGGGGATATCCATTTTCTCAATTAGTGTTGATTTCACCAAAATGTCATCCAACAATGAAAGAAGGGTCTCTGCACACCGACATCCAACCAGAAAACCCTGATCAATAATGAAAACCACACCTTGGCCATCCAAAATTGATAAATTGATTATCTTATGGACGTAGTCAATAAAATCACATACAAAATAAACCCATTATATGTCAATGCTAACATCATATTGTTGTATCTATGAAAAAAATATCCCCCTATGATTGATGTGGCCCCATAAACAATCTACACCCTTGGGACACAAAATATTAATTCTATCCTCCAACTAGTATAGTCAATAATAGGGGATTGAGAATCCTCTATACGTCTATTCCAAGAGAAAATACTAGAGTCACTACTAAAAAATAAGGCTCTAGTGATAGATTAAAATCATGGCTATAGTCTAAAAAACTATGGCTATATGTTATATCCACAGTTTAATAATTTGGGGATGGTTTTAGCATAGCTATAGGGAAAAATATATATCCATGGTTTAAAAATGTGGTTATATCCATATAGTCGCAGTTTGAACCATTGAATCAACCCTATAGCAACAGTTTTCAAACCATGGTAGAAGTTTAAGTCATGTAAGGCGTATAGACATGATTCCCAACTGTGGCTATAGACCTAAATCGATAATTTTAAATCATGTAAATAGGCTTTAATACATACTTTGAAACCATGGAAATACCCTCCCCATTTCATTGAAAATAACATCCAGGTCTATCTAGTGATTCATGTTTAGAGGAATATATTTATTCATAAAAAGCCTCTATACACATGAAAACTTTCTATGCATATGAAAAACAAAAATGAAGAATACCTTAACTTCTTCATGGAGTTTCTTTTCTCAAACATATAAATTCCCCAGACTAGATTGTTTACTACCATAAAACATAATGTATTTTACAAGAAATCACTACTACCCTCATAGAATTAATCTCATGAATTTTAAGAATAGGTTTGGAATCTATAGGAGGATGATCGAGATGATCCTGAGTGGATCAAAGATACAACATTTAACATTTTGTTAGGTGCAAAAAAATGATTATAGAAACTGCATTTTCAAAACAAAATACTGATTAAACAGCCAGTATTCATATGATAACTTCCAAGATTTTAATGATAGCATGAAAAAAAATCATGTTCAGATTAAAAAAGGAAAACAAAATTATATTCTTGGAAACCATAATGAGGATATCTAAATCAAAAATCACAAACTCCAGACACTTACATTGGCATGGTCACCCAAAAACCAAATAAATAATCCCCTGTTTTAGATGTCTCACATGTATAATTTACAAGAATAGCTTTTCTTAATCATTTTTTTAGTAAAATCTGATAGTGACAACATAAAATTACAAGAAGATCATAAAAGAATTGATATTATCTCCAAAAAGTTGAAAAACATGTCAAATGAATATAGAATCTGGACTTGTCCAACATACACTCGCCCCCACCCCCACCCCCCACCCACACCATCACCCCCTACCCATGAACACCCCTCTACCCCTACCACATACACCCCCACCTCCCCTTCACACCCCTCCCCCATTACACCCCACCAGCACACTTGCTGTAACACCCCGAGATTTTATGAAAAATATTCATTTAATTTCATTAATGTCTTGTGTTATATTCTACACCAAGATTACCTTGCACTATACGCAACAACGTATTATCTTGCAGTATACGCAACACTATTCTTGGATCGTGTTACACACAATTTTGATAATAGTTATTCTATGCAACATTGAGTATATATATATTGAATGTATAAATGAAATATGGTTGGATTCTGTTATACGAAACAACAAAGGATTCTTTCACAACACGCAACCCTGACTTGGCTTTCATTACACGCAATCGCGACCTTCCTCGATAACGTGTGTTGTACGCAATACTGGGTTTTAATAAACAATGATATATTATTATAATATTTTCATGAACTAGCCGTTATGAATAGAGTTAAATAACTTTTGAATTTTATAACATTATTATTCATCTTACACATTTCTAGAACATGGTATAAGATCGAAATAAATTTTTCGGGTAAAATAACTATTTTTAAAAAAATGCAGTTTTGCCGCCTTTTGATGGCGCACCCACTTTAAATCTAGTTTTTGACATGTTTATAAGTTCAATTTGACAAAATAAAATTATTCTTTTGAATCAGGATATAAAAATTTACATTGGATAAAGTTTTGATATTTTTCCGATAACTTTCATATTTTAATGAATAGTAAAAACACGCTATATTTTAATTAAAAACAACTTTTTTCATCGTAATATCTTATGTGGTTAAATTATAGTATTGAATGGTTTTAAAGTATAAATATAATATATTTTTACCATTTAATATAATGTATGACATTATCATTGATTTTACCTTGAATTCGTAGGTTAAATCAATTCAATCTTTTGCAATGTTTTAAAGAAAACACGTTTTCTTTCGACAATGGGATTAATTTTAATATAATTTCTGCATCTTTTTTGTATTGAATTTGGAAAAATGGATTCCATATTTGGAATCAGTGGATCCAAATTATGTTAATAAGCTACTTTTTATTTTTGAAAATTATGAATAGTAACTACGGTAAATTTTATTTAACATAGTTAAAGGTAAATCGGGTAATTAAGGGTAAATATAATATTATAAAATTACCCTAACACATGTCAAAATCCTATTGGATGACTAAAAGTCGACCCATATCACCTAAGTGTCGGATTAGATTAATTTTATGTACTTTTGACAGTGAATATAATTTAATTATTATTAAAACCAAAGAAAGTGACAACATGCCACTTTCTTAAATCTTATAAGTATAATATTTTTAACTTAGTGATAAACATCATAAAACTTCGAAAATGAATAGTCTCCAGAAATCTAAAAACATTATATACATCATGAGAATTTATCTAGAATTTTTTGGGATTAAATAATTATCATTAATTGTGACACAATAGTGATGCAGAAATTATTTATCTAGTGAAACATTAAGAATATAGTTTTTATTAAACTAATATTAACCATAAAAGGCACAAAACCCTGACCAAAACTTATTGGTAATGTAAATTTAAACTATAATAATCTAATGGTCGAATATTTGACCATTTGAAGTCTTATACAAGCAATTATGACACTTATATTATTTTATTTTAAATGATGCCAAAGTTGTCACCTTCATAATTTAAAAAATATAACAATTTACATTTTGTGATTTTAAGATTCTAAATTCGAGTAAAGTATTATTGGGAAAGTTAATATATTTATCTTCATCATAGAATTTTATTTTAAATTTTTATTCAACAAATAAGTGTATTAAATAATTATAAAAAAATGATGTAGTAATTATTTTATTAAGAGATAAACCAAATATATGGTTTTAAAAATAATAAAATAAATATTATATGAACTATTTAATGTGATCCACTACTTTTATAGATACATATGACATTTTATTAATATATTAATGATTTTAGTTCAAACATATCTTCTGTATATATTTTATTTAAATTCAAATAAATCAATAGTGTCAAAATTGACACTATTGTTATTTTATAAAAAATACATATTATAAAATTGTTTAAAAATCACAAAAATATTTATAAATTATAAATTTAAATTTACATGGTCTATAATGTTATAAATTAAATAATTATGTAAAATTCACAACAAATAAGTAATAATATTTTATAATTTAAAATTTAGAATTTTATTACAACAAATAAACTTAAATAGATTAAATAAGGATAATTCAAAATGATAAGGTTTAAAATAAGATCCAAACATGTCTAAATTTTATTGGTTGATGAGATTACAACCATATCTCATCTAATCTTCGAATATGAGTCATTTTTGGAGGTTTTTAAGTGGGGTTAGATTTATTATAAATTAATATTTTTAAGAATTCCAAAGGTGCCCCTCTCCACCCTTATAAAAGGGCACCTCCTCCCTCTCTTCCTCACACAACATTGAGCCTTCAATCTCATCCAACCCCTGACAAATTCTCCTCTCCACTTCCCTAGAAACATCCTAGAGGTTCCGTTCTTCCTCAAAGACCAATTTTAGTGCCCTAAAAGGAGGTCTCAAAGAAGCACTTCAAAGAAGAGGTAATTTTTGTTACCGATTCATTAAACTTTATTTCTTCTTCCACTTCTTCTTCTTAGGTTGTTTCATTATGAAGAAATAACATCATTATCACTCATATACTGATATGTTATTATAAGTATGAAACAACCCTATTTCATCATCTATCCATCCTACGGAAAACAAAATCACCGCGTGTGCGTACGTACGAAATACCATCTCCACGCCGTGGTGTAATCTGTTTTTCCACCAACACCTTACATGGATGGGTTTTATGGTGTAAAGAATAAATATAAATTGTTATTATAACATCATAATGATTATTATATATTTTATCATCCACTCCAATTCAATTAAATATTTATGGAAATGATATCATAGCTCGTGCGTACGTACGGACTACCGTCTCCACGACGTGATGAGATTTATTATCCATGTCAACCATTTAAGAATGATTATAAAGTATATATAAGAAATAATAATGAAATATATGAAATTATAAATCTACTGTATTTATGTATATATGTATGTCATCTACTTACTTCCATTCAAGATAATAAGGAAAGGAAAACAACGTTCATGCGTACGTACGGACTACCGTCTCCATGAACGGTGTGTTTCATTTCATTTATCTATCTATTATATATATATAATGAATATATATGATATACAAATCATGTTCTGGAAGTAAGTAAATCATGATATAAGTAATAATAATGTCAAGAACAACAAGTCCAAACACCTACGATAAATGAAACGATTTTACCCAAAACGCTTCTTTAACATGGAATTTACAAAAGAACATGTAATATACAGTCATAAGTGAACCATATATGATATCATAACAATGAATATGATTATTTAATAAGTTAATGACATTATTTAAATCATTATACAGGAGTTTCGGATACGTACAAAGAAAATCAGACCTAAGGTAAGGGAAATATCACAATCTCATTTTTATCCGAGATTGTTTATACTTTAGTATTTACTGGGGTGTATTTTATCATCCACATCAATGTTTCCTGAATATGAAATATTATTTCCATCCACCTAAAATTGTTTAAATACAATTTTACCCTTCAGTGAATTTTTAGTAAAATATATGAAAGGAATCTTTTGTCGTTTTTCGTACGAGGTACTTTTTGACTTTTCCGACAAAAGTACGAGAAGAAAGTTTTTTTAACTTATACAGCAAGAATGGATTTTTAAAACATTATTTCCGAGAAGCTTCCTTTACAAGTTTTCAAGTTTATTTTTAATCAACTTCTTTTAGTTTAATGTTGTATGACATGTTAATAATGGAAAAAATGTTTTTGAAGAAGAAAGGATATTTTCCTCAAGAACAGAGTTCAAGTGTTTTATCAAAATTATTTTCTATCTAAGATATTAAAGGGTTCTGTTTTTATCCCTATTATTACATTGATTTGATTATGTTGTGATGGAATTATTTTTATGAATTCCTTTATCTTATATGAATTGTTTTATGATGTCATGATGTTTAAGATTCCCATTTGTATTACATGGGTTATGCAATGATGTATGGTTTATGATTTTGTGGCACACATAAGAATGGTATTATTATGAGATGGGTGGGACCTATATCTCCCTCCAATGCATTGGGTAAAGATTTTATATCTCATGAGATAGACATGGATGGAATGGTAGGTTATACCGGTTCAGTGAAACAGGACTGAAACGAGGGTTACTCGATTCAGAAAGGGACTTTGTCCACTAAGAAAGTCTTGGCAATGAGTCTTCACTAACCAGAAATGATTCTCTATGATTATGTGTGAATGACACAAAGTTTCATGTTTTAAGTTATGATTATTGTGATTACATTTCACTGCCATGATTTATCCCAAGTTATGAAATTATGATCTCTTTTGCAGGTTAAGATTTCCAAAAGTTATGTTCTTGTGTATACGATGTGATTGATATTTCTTTTGTTTACCCTTACTGAGAATTTGAGCTCACCCTTTTATGTTTTATTTTCCCCGGGATATAAAGAAAGGGTTTAGGTAAAAAAAGGAAGATCATTATGGGAGATGTTGAAGATCATTCACCATGATTAGAAGATTATATTCCGAGTTTCCAAAGACACTAAACTATTACGATCCGTGTGTGTGTGTTTTTTTTATGTACTAAGTATTCTGAAAAAGTAATGTAATGTCAATGTACGTCAGGCTTCGGGTCTCTACAGTTGGTATCAGAGGAAAGGTTTAGTCAACCTTTGGAAACTAGGATGCGAAAACGTTAGTGAGATCCCTATAGATATTTATAAGGTATGTCTAGGGATGTCCCTAAGGTTAAGTATACGTATAGGTTATAGTCCTAGAATTGCGCTAACGATCTTAGAATTTAACCTAAGAAGTTAGATATTGAGGATACTCCCCCTTTATAATGTTTTTTTCCTTAGCATGATTTTTGCCTCTCACACTATTTTTTGGGTTTTAGAAAATGGATGGAAACAAGATTATTGACGATAATGGAGGATATGATGGACAATGGAATGATATTCTTCATGAGCAACCAAATGAAATGGGATTTGGAGGTCTAAACATCATTATTATTCCAAATCAGAAATCTCATAATATGATCAATAAAGTAAAATTTGGTAAGTTTCATGACTTGGCTAATAAGAGAAAGATGGAGTTTCATGATGATCATAGAGGAAAGAAAGTTCAATTTCCCCTATGTAAATCATGTGTGAAGAGGGATCAAGGAGAATGTTTCAAAGGAACTGGAAGATGCTTTGGGTGTGGAATAGAAGGACACAAAGCCCGTAAGTGCAAAGGAAAAGGTTCAGTTAACACTAGGGATAAGGATAATGGTATTGCTACGACATCAACAATGGTTAAATGTTTTAAATGTGGAATGTACGAGCATTATGCAAACCAATTCCCTAAGGGAAAGTCTCATGAAGAGAATTAGTACGGCCATATGGGTAGTATTTATGTTGATGATAATGAAGAGACTACAAATGATATGTGAGATGAAAGAATTGTTGTAGCTCGGTCAATGGTTTAAGAAGGTAGTGGAATGATGACATGTTTATCATGTGTAATGTTGTGTAAGTAATCTCATGGTACTATGGAATAAAGAGACATCTAAGGATTGTTACACTGTTGTCTTTCCTTGAGTTTTGAAAGTGTATGATTAATGGTACTAGTATCCATGAAAGGTTATTCATATATTTCTGGAATGCAGATGATATGCGCATAATGAAGGGATAAGACGATAATGAGATGTTTGATTGTATTCATGAGCTCATGATTGATATAAGGACTATGTGATATCATGGTTTGAGGATATAGAATTTTGAGGATTTTGGTATGTGGAAAGAGCTATCTTTTGACAGCACTCATGTTTTCACTAAGGTTCAATAGGTATTCATTATTCAAGAGAATACATGATTAAGGTATTCACATGATTGTAATTTTACCAACAAGATATATCTTATGATATATGGGGGATAAATGATGGCATTCACGTGATTGTTCTGTGACATTTCAAGTAGTCATTTTCTTTATACTATGAGCTTGGACCGAAGTATTTTAGATAAACCTAAAGATTAGAATGGATTATGTTGGACATAAGTTAGGATAAAACGTTTTTTGATATTATTGATGCGATGTTACAGTAATATAGCTTTAGAAAAAGGACAACCTGCAGGATGGGCGACAGCCCATCGCGTCGGACAAGGCTGTGGGAATCGAACCCACAACCGAAGTGCGACTGGCCTTTATCGCCTTCCACTGGCCTACAGGAAGTCCCTGTTTAGTAGAAACTAGTTTTATTATATTAAGAAGTATGATATATGAAGTATAAGTCCATTTTAGGAACCATATATGATTAATCTCGCTATAAAATGGCTTATTTATATTTAATAACTTTTTCTAACCTTTTGTTTGAGACAGATGGAATGACCCGTCATCCTATCACATGATCTGCTAACACTTCACGAATAACAAATTCAACTTTATTTATTTAAGAGATGAAGTGGAAATTGTTCAAGGCACAAACAACAGTGAGATTGTACCAAAATAAAGTAAGTATTTATTCTAATTCAAATTCTTCAACTTTATGGAAACGATCTTGAAAACCAAAAATGTTGTCATAGTGCTCTTATATCTGATTAATCAGATGGCAGCTTAGATCGTCAAATATTTATGGATTTTAGATTGTTGGCTTTTCCATAGCCATGTTCTCTACCACTCTCCATCAGAACATGATGGTTAGATTTTTCTTCCATATCCATATTTTCACCTATGTGGAAACCCAGTGATTAGTTTATTTGGATAACCGTTATGTTTCATACTTTTGTTTTTAAAGATTGGTTTTGGTATTCCTTTTTATGATGTGGGTTTTTATTAAAGAAAATTTCGAATAGTAAACCATTTATAACCCCAACGAATTTCGAGGGCGAAATTCATTTTAAGGGGGTAGAATGTAACACCCCGAGATTTTATGAAAAATATTCATTTAATTTCATTAATGTATTGTGTTGTATTCTACACCAAGATTACCTTGCACTATACGCAACACCGTATTAGCTTGCAGTATACGCAACACTATTCTTGGATCGTGTTCCACACAATTTTGATAATAGTTATTCTACGCAACATTGAGTATATATATTTTCAATGTATAAATGAAATATGGTTGGATTCTGTTATACGAAACAACGAAGGATTCTTTCACAACACGCAACCCTGACTTGGCTTGCATTACACACAATCGCGACCTTCCACGATAATGTGTGTTGTGCGCAATACTGGGTTTTAATAAACAATGATATATTATTATAATATTGTCATGAACTAGCCTTTATGAATAGAGTTAACTAAATTTTGAATTTTATAACATTATTATTCATCTTACACATTTCTAGAACATGGTATAAGAACAAAATATATTTTTCGGGTAAAATAAGTATTTTTAAAAAAATGCAGTTTTGCCGCCTTTTGATGGAGCACCCACTTTAAATCTAGTTTTTGACATGTTTATAGGTTCAATTTGACCAAATAAAATTCTTCTTTTGAATCAGGATATAAAAATTTACATTAGATAAAGTTTTGATATTTTTCCGATAACTTTCATATTTTAAGGAATAGTAAAAACACGCTATATTTGAATTAAAAACAACTTTTTTCATCGTAATATCTTATGTGGTTAAATTATAGTATTGAACGGTTTTAAAGTATAAATAGAATATATTTTTACCATTTAATATAATGTATGAAATTAGCATTGATTTTACCTTGAATTCGTAGGTTAAATCAATTCAATCTTTTGCAATGTTTTAAAGAAAACCCATTTTCTTTCGACAACGGGATTAATTTTAATTTAATTTCTGAAACTTTTGTGTATTGAATTTGGAAAAATGGATTCCATATTTCGAATCAGTGGATCCAAATTATGTTAATAAGCTACTTTTTATTTTTGGGAATTATGAATAGTAACTATTGTAAATTTTATTTACCATAGTTAAAGGTAAATCGGGTAATTAAGGGTAAATATAAAATTATAAAATTAACCTAACACATGTCAAAATCCTATTGGATGACTAAAAGTCGACCCATATCACCTAAGTGTCAGATTATATTCATTTTATGGACTTTTGACCCTGAAAATAATTTAATTATTATTAAAACCAAAGAAAGTGACAACATGTCACTTTCTTAAATCTTATAAGTATATTAATTTTAACTTAGTGATAAACATCATAAAACTTCAAAAATGAATAGTATAAAGAAAGCTAAAAACATTATCTACATCATGAGAATTTATCTAGAGTTTTTTGGGATTAAATAATTATCATTAATTGTGACACAATAGTGATGCAGAAATTATTTATCCAGTGAAAAATTAAAAATATAGTTTTTATTAAACTAATAGTAACCATAAAAGGCACAAAACCCTGAACAAAATTTATTGGTCATTTAAATTTAAACTATAATCATCAAATGGTCAAATATTTGACCATTTGGAGTCTTATACAAGCAATTATGACACTTATAGTATTTTATTTTAAATGATGCCAAAGTTGTCACCTTCATAATTTAATAAATATAACAATTTAAATATTGTGATTTTAAGATTCTAAATTGGAGTAAAAGTATTATTGGGAAAGTTAATATATGTATCTTCATCATAGGATTTTATTTTAAATTTTTATGCAACAAATAAGTGTATTAAATAATTATTCAAAAATGATGTAGTAATTATTTTATTAAGAGATAAACTAAATAAATGGTTTTAAAAATAATAAAATAAATATTATATGAACTATTTAATGTGATCCACTAATTTTATAGATACATATGACCTTTTATTAATATATTAATGCTTTTAGTTTGAACATATCTTCTTTATATATTTTATTTAAATTCAAATAAATTAATAGAGTCAAAATTGACACTATTGTTATTTTATAAAAAATACATATTATAAAATTGTTTAAAAATCACAAAAAAATTTATAAATTATAAATTTAAATTTATATGGTCTATAATGTTATAGATTAAACAATTATGGAAAATTCACAACAAATAAGTAATTATGATTATAATTTAAAATTTAGAATTTTATTACAACAAATAAACTTAAATAGATTAAATAAGGATAAATCAAAATGATAAGGTTTAAAATAAGATCCAAAGATGTCTAAATTTGATTGGTTGATGATATTACAACCCTATATCATCTAATATTCGAATATGAGTCATTTTTGGAGGTTTTTAAGTGGGGCTAGATTTATTATAAATTAATATTTTTAAGAATTCCAAAGGTGCCCCTCTCCTCCCTTATAAAAGGGCACCTCCTCCCTCTCTTCCTCACACAACTTCGAGCCTTCAAGCTCGGCCAACCCCTGACAAATTATCCTCTCCACTTCCCTATAAACATCCTAGAGGTTCTGGTCTTCCTAAATGACCAATTTATTGCCCTAAAAGGAGGTCTCAAAGAAGCACTTCAAAGAAGAGGTAATTTCCGTTACCGATTCTTTCAACTTTATTTCTTCTTCCACTTCTTCTTCTTAGGTTGTTTCATTATTAAGTAATAACATCAGTATCACTAATATACAAATATGTTATTATAATGATGTAACAATTCTATTTCACCATCTATCCATCCTACGGAAAACAAAATCCCCGCGCGTGCGTACGTACGGAATATCGTCTCCACGCCGTGGTGTAATCTGTTTTTCCACCAACACCTTACATGGATGAATATTATGGTGTAAAGAATAACTATACAAAGTTATTATAACATCATAATGATTCTGATATATTATATCATCCACTCCAATTCAATTCAATAATTATGGATATGATATCACCCCTCGTGCGTACGTACGGACTACCGTCTCCACGACGCGATGATATTCATTCTCCATGTTAACCATTTAAGAATGATTTTAAAGTATATATAAGAAATAATAATGAAATATATGACATTATAAAGCTACTGGATTTATGTATATATGTATTTCATCTACTTACTTCCATTCAAGATAATAAGGAAAGGAAAACAGTGTTCATGCGTATGTACGGACTACCGTATCCATGAACGGTGTGTTTCATTTCATTTATCTATATATTATATATATATATATACTGAATATATATGATATATAAAACATGTTCTGGAAGTAAGTAAATCATGATATAAGTAATAATAATGTCAAGAACAACAAGTCCAAACACCTACGATAAATGAAACGATTTTACCCAAAACGCTTCTTTAACATGGAATTTACAAAAGAACAGGTAATATAAAGTCATAAGTGAACCATATATGATATCATAACAATGAATATGATTATGTAATAAGTTAATGAAATTATTTAAATCATTATACAGGAGGTTCGGATACGTACAAAGCAAATCAGACCTATGGTAAGGGAAATATCAAAATCTCATTTTTATCCGAGATTGTTTATACTTTAGTATTTACTGGGGTGTATTTTATCATCCACATCCATGTTTCCTGAATATGAAATATTATTTCCATCCAACTACAATTTTTTAAATCCAATTTTACCCTTCGGTGTGTTTTTAGTAAATGATATGAAAGGAATCTTTTTTCATTTTTCATACGAGGTACTTTTTGACTTTTCCGACAAAAGTACGAGAAAAATGTTTTTTTAACTTATACAGCAAGAATGGATTTTTAAAACATTATTTCCAAGAATCTTTTTTTACAAGTTTTCACGTTTATTTTTAATCAACTTCTTTTAGTTTAAATTTGTATGACATGTTAATAATGGAAAAAATGTTTTTGAAGAATAAAGGATATTTTCCTCAAAAACAGAGTTCAAGTGTTTTATCAAAATTATTTTCAATCTAAGATAATAAAGGGTTCTGTTTTTATCCCTATTATTACATTGATTTGATTATGTTGTGATGGAATTATTTTTATGAATTCCTTTATCTTATATGAATTTTTTTATGATGTCATGATGTTTAAGATTCCCATTTGTATTACATGGGTTATGCAATGATGTATGGTTTATGATTTTGTGGCCCACATAAGAATGGTATCATTATGAGATGGGTGAGACCTATATCTCCCTCCAATGCATTGGGTAAAGATTTTATATCTCATGAGATAGACATGGATGGAATGGTAGGTTATACCGGTTCAGTGAAATAGGATTGAAACGAGGGTTACTCGATTCAGAAAGGGACTTCATCCACTAAGATAGTCTTGGCAGTGAGTCTTGACTAACAAGAAATGATTCTCTATGATTATGTGTGAATGCCAAAAAGTTTCATGTTTTAAGTTATTATTATTGTGATTACATTTCACTGACATGATTTATCCCATGTTATGAAATTATGATCTCTTTTGCAGGTTAAGATTTACAAAAGTTATGTGCTTGTGTATACGATGTGATTGATATTTCTTTTGTATACCCTTACTGAGCATTTGAGCTCACCCTTTTATGTTTTCTTTTCCCCAGGATATAAAGAAAAGGTTTAGGTAAAAAAAGGAAGATCTTTATGGGAGATGTTGAAGATCTTTCACCACGATTATAAGATTATATTCCGAGTTTCCAAAGACACTAAACTATTACGATCCTTGTGTGTGTGTTTTTGTTATGTACTAAGTATTCCGCAAAAGTAATGTAATGTCAATGTACGTCAGGCTTCGGGTCTCTACACATGCACCCCCTGACCCCCACACCCCTGCACCCCTCCTCCCCCTCCTCCCAACCCCCTACACCCCTCCACCCCCTCAACTATCCACTCCCCCTCCACACAACTACACCCCCAAACCCTGCACCAGCACCCCACCCCACACATGCACACCCCCTTCCCCTTGCGCCTTTCACCACCACCATGCCCATGCATACCCCCTGACCCTACCCCTTGCACCACCACCACTACCCCTACAACCCCCTAATCTACTCCCTCACCCCTTACACCCCACATGCACACTTTAATCCCATGCACCCCACACCCTGCAACCTCTCCATTCACATCAGCCCCTCCCCCTCCACACTACACACCCCTTGCACAATACCCTCGTCCTTCCCCAGCACACCCACTACCCATATCATAGATAATTGTCTCTGTTTAATGAATTGGATCATGTACAATAGAAGTGTGGGAAAATTCATGATCACCATGGTGGATAAGTGAATAAAACCTGATTTAAATTTCACTAGAGGACATTCCATGTTTCAAAACCATGAAATTGACTACAAAAATAATAATAATTATATATATGAATGGGAATAATCCTAGATATAGGCTAGGTAGGGATCATGGTATGATTCAATAAAGAAACCAGAGTGTTTGGATGGATTGATGTTTATGTTTATTGGTTTTTCAAGATAAATCATACTAAATATCGCTATAAAACATGGGATGTGTGAATCAAGAAACCCATTATTATATGGATGGTTTAGTAGTTGATGGATTCCTAAAGGGACGCATGATTAGAAGACAATAGTGCATAGGGTTTTCCATTCAAGTGATGAATAAGGTATCATGTAGTTTTAAGTAATGTGATAGGGACAAAATTTGATAGTTTAATATTATACTTCAAGAATGAAATAGATAAATGTCAATTGTATTAATGGTGAAATAGGTACAAAAATAATTTTTCCATATCATATACCCTCGCTACATGAAACTGGGAAAATGGGGGGTTTCTCATGTCACACGAGAGATCTGTTTGGAACTACTGAGTCAAACTTGTAATAATGAAATGTACACTAAGAGGGTATAGAAAAATAGGAATACTAGTTGGATAGGTGTCCATGTTGACAGTCCACCCTACCAACAATGCAAATGGTATGATAGGGTGACCAGGATAGTTTCATGATTTCTAGTAACAAAAAGCGGAGTGGATGAAGTATTATTAACACTTATAGAAAACAAATTATAATGATGTTTACAAATAAACCATGCAAGAGCATTGAACACATTTGAAACATGGATTAGAATTCTACATTTTCATGAAAAAAAGATTACCAATGTTGTACAGATAAAAAAATGCCGTCAACATATGGTTGATATCATGTTTCTTAAAATAATACCATTGGTAATGTTCCCACGATGGTAGGGTTGATATTTTTTTCTATTTTTCCCATTATAGGGATGCTCATTTTATTATGAATGATTTTTAAAGGAATTTAATAAATAATGACACAAGGATTAGAGGGGAATAAAATTGATCGAAAGGTTTTTTGGGCACCTTAGATCTATAATTTCATATGATAAGAATATCAATGGGGTACAATGGGTATGATAGGGTACCAAAAAAACATAAGAAATGGGAAATGGTTCAACTATGATTTAAATAAGACAATGATATTATGTGATGTAGGAGAGTCTAAATACTTCTAACATGGACTAATGGGGTGCTACAATATTATGGTTATTGATCGTGAACTAAGAGGGAGATCGTGTCTATAGAAGTCTTTGGGAATTAATCAAACCATAAATGAATTTAAGAGACCAATTCCATTATATATCTTTTTTTAATTATTCTACCCAACATAATTTAAGGATGATGGGACTAGAGTTTCATTCCTTTTATGGTTATTCATTTGGGACAAAAACCATTCAGTTTAATGTCGTATAAAAATAACATGGTTCTATATTGTTTAATGTTATATAAAAAGGAATGACTGTGGGAATGGGTGGATAATATTATCTATAAAATATTTTAATTCTGGTGGCTCAATTGAGCATAATCATACTTTTGTAGGTTCTAGATGGTAATCCAAAAAATCATTGTTACTTTTTCATTTTTCTTTAATATGATTCCCATGTTATAAAACTACGTGACATCGTGAGTAGATTCTTGGGGTTTCATTAGGTACCCATTTACAATTGTTTAGTCTAATGAACCTTTATGCCACATGACTCTGTTATTTTAGTATAATTCCTATCATAATAATGTGGGATTCATTTTAGGGTAAGACATCTTTGTCATAGTGGTTGTTGAGGTTTAGTATGATTCAACTAGACTCTAGAATCATGCATCATTTAAATCATAGATCATGGAATATTGGTAATATGGACCATATATTAAACAAAAATATATAATCTATTGTTAATTAAAAAACTTATGTTCTACAATGAACAAGAATTATTAATAATGGAATATAGTTTAATGTCGTGTTGTGTCGAATAAAGTCTTTTTGTGAATTAAGACCCTACAGATCTAAACATCTCAATTCGTAATTTATAATTATCGATCTCGAATGGGAGTCTTGATATTTCTTATTGAATAGTGGCTGTCTAAGTTGAACCCAAACTACTTTAACAAACATTATCTTATCAAAATCCTTACCAAATAAAAATAGACACAATTCAAGGTCATGATGTATTGACTGGGTGACATTGTCTATGAAGAAGTGAGGGATTTGAAAACCAAATATGAATTATAAATCACATTTTGTACAGAAAATTAACTTCATGGAAGAAATAATGTACATTTTTTGTCATCATAATTCTTAAACCAAGGATTATTTCATCTATATGGATCATATTGAAAAACAACTCGATGTGTATTGGGAAGCCTATTGTGGATAGCCTCTAGAAAAAATAACATAATAAAACTTCATGAGTATTTTATCAACATTATGTAAAAATTTATTGACATGTATCTTAGGAAACGTCAATATAGGTGTAGTAGTTCCTTGAAACACAAGGTGAGGCGACAATACATGGTGAAGAGGAATCATTTGTTGAGAAATGGAATATATTATGGGTGACATGTGAAAGGGTATGAAGTAAGACAACCATGAATCACTATGTATTATATATAAGGGGAATCATGAAACACATATTTAATGTGAGGTGTTTCATAGTTTAGTGTCATAGAACATAGACCGAGGATGAGAGGATCTATGGTGTTAATTGAAGGGGATAATACCAGTACAACATTTTTTTAGGGAATAGTAAATTTTTCTTTTTTGTCTCAGTTTAGAGACTATGTGTGATATATTTCATGGACATATGGCCTAAACCATATCTTTTAAAAGTGGATATAGACTTTTTGAACATAGGGGGGGAACTCAATAAATATTTTCCATGTACAAAGAGAAGACATTTGTGATAGAAAACATATGCCTTCCCATGATATAAATGATTCCATTGTCACTATGTATCCCATGTAATTTGAATCATGCCACACATTGTTCTAAAAGATGGATTAGAAGGATACCAAAAACAAGAGGGGATCCTCTTAGATAAGGATCTAGAGTATCACATAGTTTAATGTATTTTTATAGGGATGATGTCATGGTATTTGAAAACATTTTTTGAATGATAAATACATAGTATAACAATTTACAATGAGAATGATATTCTATAATTTAAGACCATATAGATTTTAATAATAGTTGGGATGGTCTGTGCTGAAAAATTGGTAGAGGGAAACCGAATGTTAACATAAAATTTGGTTCTACATTGACAACATTCAAGGGGATTCACTTAGTATAATTATATTATTCTTGGACAAATGGTGGATTCACAATATAATGACCTAAATCTAGTAATAAAATGGTGGAGTTACTTTATACATAGAATGAAGGGAAAAATGAAACCTGATGTGAACAAAGATTTTCGTTCTACAATGAAAACATTAATGGGAATGCATAAAATTTAATTATGAAATACTCAGAGAGGGAAAGAAGTTTGATCATATTGTAAATGAAATAATTTAAAGGATCTATTAAATGAATTTGGGAAAGGGAAATTATTTAAATGATATCTTCATAATAGAAGGAGAACCTAACCCAAACTCAATGCATGTTGCTTTTGTAGATGGAAACTATAATCATCCCTTTTCGGCATTTTTGGATATACACTTTCACATATATATATAAGTACACCTATCCCATATATACATATTATAATGGTAAAATATGTACAAGGGGGCCCATTCATATATGTTTATACATGAATATTCCCATTTATACATAGAAACGTATGCATTTTTCATATATATACATATGCACACCACGCCCCAATGTATATATTCACACTACAATGACTGAATATATATATAGGGGAACTTACACACACACACATAGACACACACACACACATACATATATATATATATATATATATTCCTACCAATTCATACACATGTAAGTCATTTTTAGCTCTGGTGGCTTGAAACAACTTCGAGGAACACCAAGGTACACTAAAAAAATAAACTAGCATTTTAACAAATCAGAAGGGTTATAAAGTCACAATTTTAACATAATAATTCAAAGAGATCAAGGAATGACTCAAATAACCATATTTTTTATATTTCATAAAACCAAACACATTTATAAAAATCTAATTTTAATTCAATTAATAGACCAACTAATTATTTCTAATAGTCTTTGAAATTACTATATTAGATTATAATTAATTAAAAAATTCATCACCAACCAATGGAAAAATGAAATAGAAAAATATATTTTTATACAATCATTAAACATTAAATCAACAGATATAAGAATTTTTTTAAAAAATAAAAGTGAACAACTAAAATATATCATTGTATATTTTTGACATTTCAATTATGTTCAATTTTATTCTATTTGGTTTGGTTTTGTTAATTAAATATTCTGTATGAGTGTAATTTTGATTTCCACACATAATAAGTCATGTTTATTGCTTTAATTTTTTTTAATAATTCTAAGTAGAACAAATTTTACTTTTCTAATAATGTGTAGTAATGTGTGGAGTGAAGTTTGATGATGTTTTCATATATTTATTAAAACATGGGATTGTTAAAAATATGTTTTCTCAAATAAATGAAAAAAATATATTTTCTTAAAGGGTTTTTGAAGTGATGTTTAGGGAATTGGTTATGTTCCTAAATCAATTTTTTGTATCTTATTTTATAAGAATCGGATGGTTGATCAAAACCTAAAAAAATTATAATGATAAGAAAAAATTAATGGAATATAAGTTAAATTAGATAAAAAAGAATATAATGATGGAATGAGGGTTTATTTATATGGATAATAAATTTACTGTTACAAAGTATGGTTTCTAGAATAATTTCAATGTGAAAACTGAACTATCACAAAATGTTATAAAAAATATAGAGAAACTAAAAGTAAAATAATCTATAATTAAAATTGATCCAATGAATAAAAATGGAAGAAACCTAAACCAAATCTGATGTCAGACTCACATCCTTCAATGGTCTTGGTTAGAACCATACTCGTCATAATAAAACACCTATAAGAAAATAATCGTAAAATAAGTGAGATATAATGAATTTTTATATATATGTTAGTAGTATGCCTTTTATACATGATAAAAGATACATGAATCTATAACCAATAATAAATAAATAATATTCAGATTGATATGCACATCACAATACTAAATAAGATGATCATAAATAATGTTTTTTTTCAGATGATATCCAATGACATTCCATAAATACACCATGGAGTGACCTACATCAACTCTTCCAAGGAAACAATAAACCATACCCAACTGAAAATACTTGAAGAGAATATTTGGATTGGTTTCATAACAATAAATACAAATAATGATATAGTGGAAAATTATTTGGAATCCTATATGTCATGTCTATAAGTTTGACTTCCATGAAAGATGAAATAAGCAGTTTTAAATCAAAAGGAAGACAAAAAAACCCAAATTTTAAATAGATACCATCTCACATTCAATATAACATAATATATATACACCAAGGACAAATATCAAACCCAAAATACTAATCATGATTAATTGGTTAGAATATAAACTATAATGAAAAAAATAAAACCTATAATAATAAACTATATATATACTAATGAACCCAATTCTTTAACCATCATAACTAACATGGTTTAATCTACGACTAACCTAAGAAAAGGATTCTGAAATAAGTATCTTACTAAAATCTTTAACCTAGACATGAAAATTCCTTGACTTTTAATAATAATTAGTGTTATTGGTAGGGTGTGAGAAAATTTCTTAATTGGATTATATAGAAAAAAAATTTAATTTATTTTTTCTAGAAATTTTATAAATGATAGTCTGAAATAAAATTAAGAAATTAATGGTTTTATTTTTTAGAAAAAACTCATGGTCATGCTCTAAATCATTTTTTTAAATCATTTTGTATACATACATAAATCACTTCTCTTGAAAAAATGTTCAAAAACATGCATCATTGTAGGAAAAAAACCCATTGGAATCAAATAACATTCCAAAATTCTATTTCAATACTAGTTATAAATATCTTAATAAATAATAACATGTAATCTGGTAAACAAAATGTTGTATAGAAAATATGGAATATTAAAATAAAAAGGTAAGAACCAAGTGAGTTATTTACAAAAAATCAACTATAAAAAAATTCTAATTTTCAGAAATTCATACTATGATATGTAATATATTGAAGCTACACCATAAAAAGACTTAATGTAAAGTAGAACATATAATTATATGTAGTGGATGAAAATAGACTAGAATTTATATGTGTTAGAGAGAATAATGAGTGAATCCCTTTATTTACAAAAACTATAGAATACCTGAATTAAAATAAACCAGCAGAAAAACAATGGAATAGAAGATTAAATAGTGAAGGAGGAGGATAATAGAATTAAAAAGATTCCACGTGAGGTGCTGCACCCAGGGCCTAAGGCATAACCCTCTAATTCTGCCAAACAACAGCCTACTAAATGGTCTCATCCCCCATCTATATATATTTTCCTCCCTATTTATTACCCAACCATTCCCAACAACTTCCTAACAATCCAACAAACTATCAGTGCATTTACATATCTTACCCACCCATCATTTCACACATATACCAAGGAAAAATAATTACTATATAATTTTTATAAGAAAATGTATAGGTTATTTATTTATTATATCACATGTAAACTTCATAGATCATAGTTAGACTATCCAAGATGTACTCAAATAGAATAACCTTTCAGACTATTGAACAACATCAAAATATATAACATCATTGGATTTATCCAACCATCCTTACCTAGTGGAATTCCATCTAGATAGATTCACTCAATGCATTAAATGGTCGTAATAATTATATAAACATGACTATCATAGATAAAAAATTTCAGCATGCCACATAGATACCCCAAATATCCCATAAAGATGTCTATTGGAGTGGGGTATCATTTTATAACTCATTTAACACATATATAATCTAGAATTCTTAGAAAATCATTGCAATATCAACACTTTATCCCTTCCCCAATACACCATTTTTATGTAAAACAAATTTTTATTCCACATAATATCAAATCACAATCACATTCAATTCATAGAATATATATGATCCAATAGAACATTATATCATGGGGGATTAAGCCAGGGGTATAACTAATTAAATGAAGAATATTTTATAAAAAATTTCTAACAGATCATAGGTTTTCATGTTAATATCAATAAACTTTTGATCCATTATAAAAAAAATATTTTCAAATATTATTCAACACAAATACCTCATTAAAATAAATAAAATTGTAACATTAATAAAAAAATCATAATATAATATTTTTACATTAACAAAACATCCTTAAAAAATATATGGAACAATATAAACAAACGTTAGTTATGTGAAATAGAAAAACAAATCAACCAAACACATATAATTATAATAGTAATGAAATAATGATGGGTTTAGAAAACACAACAATCACATGGTTTGCAAGGAAAATAAAATAGCCTGGAAACACCCACTAAGATCTTGAGAAAATGGAATAAAACATTCAATTACTAGTTGGATATATCTAAATAGGTAATCTAAATACCCCCAATAATAATAAACATAAGGTGTTCTCCAAATATAAATCTAGTGTATATAAACCATTGAACAATTACCAATGTGAGACCTAATCTGGCCTTAATCAGTTCCAAGGAGTTTCTAAATATGAAATAAACCATAGATACACGGAGAAACCACAAAAATTTGACTATATGAGTACCTTTGTGTTTGGCCAAACTCACAACACAACGTCAGAACTGCATCAGCAGGGAGGTTGGGAGGTCGCATTGCAGCCCCGTCGATGGGGAGGTGGGCTGGTTACGACAGAGCAACATCAAAATAGAAAGATCGTCAAAGGTAGTAGGTAGGCTGAATGCATAAGAACTGCGTCAAAAACGTGTCCGAGCAATGTTGGATAAGTGAGATCACCCAAGGTAGCAGGTGGGATGGTTGTGTCAGAGGAGGAAGATCACCGTAGGCTAGGCCTCAGTTACGAAGAGGAATCACCTGCAGAGAGAGGAATCATGGGTGGAAGGGGACCGTCGCACAAAGGAGAAATGGGGAAGAGATGGGTATGTTACTGATTAAAATAAAACTGTGGCCACATATACTCTATTTTCAATGTTCATTAAAACTGTGGAAATAGTTTTGTGGCAATAGGCAATATTTCTAGTTGCGAGTGGGAGAAAAACAGGGGTCTGATTCTTCCGAATCAAAAAGGCACAAAAAAGAGTACTGAAAATTGATTACACCTCTAACAATCTATTTCCCTCTATCAATGCAACCTCCTCTACATAAAATTGACCACACCCAGCTTATCTGCCTCTCTGGCGATGAACACCTGCATGAACATGCTTGGTTTGAGGACCCTAAATATGATGAATATTCTATTGGTCATGGTCACCTTCTTCATAACCTCTAGATACTGTAGAAACATAAAAGGAGTAATTTTATACTAGATAGAAGGATGGAGTGCCTCCTCAAGAAGTCTTGTTTGAGGCTCCTCATCTAGAAACAAATATGGGTAAAATCACAGAAGGTCCTTGAACTTGATTCCCAACAATCAAACTAACATACTCCCATGATAAAGTAAAATAAGCTTCTTCCTCTTCACTTCCTTCTTAGTCGAAGAAATTAACTCTTCAAAAAATTACTCATTGAATTAAAGGCATTAAATTGTTGCCCGCTCCATCTCCCCTAGATAAAACGTCCAACACTAATGTGAAACTCCCCACATCTAACATACAATCAATGGAACCCAGAACTCCATCAGGACCTCGATCAAACAAAAATAGATCTAAAACTCCTCTATCAAACTATCTATCTCCACATCTGAAACACCCCCTCATACTTCCCCAAATCCTTCCATATGAAATCATGCAACACCATCTTCCAATCCTCATCCTCCTCTACTATGTAAATGGTATGGTGATCATAAATATCAACCTAATGAACCTCAACTTCATGAGCCACACACATATGATGAATATGAGACATAGATGAAATAGAAAAATATTTCTAAGACTAGATAGTGTGTAATTTTATTAATATTATTTTCTAATTCATTGTATTCATTTTGAGCATCCCAAAACAACCTAATTCATACATGAACAAAATACATTATGATGAATGTGCCTCTCCTGGGTATCTACCATAAAATAAAGTACACATCACATGGTAGATAAATAATATCATAGTCTATGTATTGGATCATAGGGGGATCTAAAATACCATGTCCCAGTCAGTATCCCTAACATATTTCATACGCCCAGTTCAAGTGGAACTGTTTCCACACTAACCCTTGAAATCCTCACTGTGTCTAACTCTGAACTCCAACTTATATCTCAACTTCTCATTTGATACCACTCAATCATGACCCACTCTTTCCAAAGATAAGAAAATGACGAGAGCGAGATAATGACCCATGATTCCCGCCTCTAATAGGCCTTGGGATGGATACTACTACCAAGGGTATATAAATATCATAAAATATGAGGAATTATATATTTTAATAAGGATGTATTGGAAAATAATATGAATCATCCTCAAGAAACATCGTGACATAATTTAAAAACAAAAAAAAACATCCTATATGGATGTATAAATAAAAATGATACAAATAAATTTATCCACTGTAAATACCCAGAAGCAAGATAATTCAATGACGCAATATCTATGGAAAGGTCTAAGATATTAATCTCTATCACAGTCCATGTAATCCTCCTTGAAATCTGAAAATATTTTATATATATAGAGCGGGAAAAAAATTATACTCAATAAGAAAACCAAATCCTCTCGTGCATATGTGAATAGAGAATACTAATTCACTCGTGAGAAAACAACAAAACTAAACAAAACCTATATAGGTATACTAACAAAACATAACCACACCAAGGTATTCTCACCAAATAACATAATCCAAGTAATATATTATAATAAGAATCACATCTATAAGGGTAACCCACACCCTTTTCCAATTGGTATGATGTTCTTACACCCCATATCATACACCCTGGTTCTCTTATCTCTTTATATACCACACCTCCCCATAATGACGGTCACAACACATATCACTCGAAAACACCTAAGCCACCACCCCACAATCATGATCACATCTCATTGGAAAAATTATCGGACATCACATCTCAACGATATCCATAACCATTGTAGTAGGGTATCTTGATCATGTATGAAATCAGCCTCATTCCCTACTCCTACCATGCATGAACCCCGCAATAAGAAACCCCACAAGCACAACCATATCAAACCTCACCCGAAAACACCAAGGCCACCACTCCACAAGAATGGTCACATGTCACCCAAAAACACCTAGGTTGTCACAAAAACCATCTAATTCACTAACAGACCTCTCTCCATCACATCCTTTACAATACCTACCTAGTAGGAGATAGCGGGAAGGAGTACATACCTATCCATCTTTCCTCCTCACTGGATGACAGAAAAAAACACCCCCACATGACCATATTGGTTTCGGAACATTGTGCTTGTCATGGGTGGCGTGTATATAGTAATCACAAGGAATATACTAATTTATTAATATATCTAGTCACACAATCTCATCTTATGTGTTCACAACCAATCACTAACCAACTCATGACATTTCCACTTTCACTGCAACATCTAAATTAATTAAATCAAATAATAACTCAAAAACCTCATTTTACATTTCCACCAACTTTGATTTAACCATCACATTATTTTAATTATTTCTAAGAAAACCAAGTTTAACCACACAACCCATCATTTAATTATTCATTAACAATTCAACCCCTTATCCAAACCAACACAAGTCATTCAAAAATTATCAAACACGTCATTTACTCCATAAATACTTCGTAATCTACCACAAATCATAAACAACCTCACTACCCCTAATGTAAGGCCAACAAACAACCTCAACACCCCAAAATCACAGCCAAACAACAACCACCTTTCCTCCCTGAATTCCTAGACACACACACCCCCTCACTATGCCAAAAGCACGACCAACGAAACATTAGCCCCACATTCCCCAACCACACATCTTCGTCCCACAACTACAACCAAACATCAACACACAACATGTTCATTTTACAGATTTATAATAGACCTTTATCGAATTCCACTGAGTTTAATGGGACTTATCACACAATCTATAATCCTGGGGAAACCAATTCATTTTGAAAATATAAGAAGTTAATAAATTTCCATTTAGCATAATATCACAATAATCAAAAGAGGAAAATTAGTCAAAGTAAACATAATATACTTACTTAGTACAAACATTTCCCATAACATCCACAATTTTCTATGGGGAATAAATCTTATGGCATCCAAATTGTCACAACAACAAGAAAATTGTAAAAACATGTGAATCAAAAACCATTACCCACAGATTAAAATTTGGTAAATTATTTGTATTTGATTAAACCAGAAAAATCACAAACCATAGTTGAATAAATGAAAAATCCTACCTCATGATACATAGTAAAGATAAATGAGGGATTTCCTACCTCAAATAAGGTTTTTTGACTCACTATGCACCGCAATGTGATGGATAACTCTTAAAAACCACAACCGTACCATGAGAAACCAATGAATAACCTCTAATAAACCTAAAGTCCCTAATAGAAAATCCCAAATACAAATCCCAAACCAAACTATAAGACCACATTGATACTAATAATTAGAGCATAAGGGAATAAATGAGAATGATATGTGAACTCACCACAGATCATAGATTGGAAGCCGAGAAACAATGCCAATTAAAAAGAATCTCAAAACACATCAAGGGAGCACTGTTGAACACCTGGAATGATATAAAGTGTTGGGATTGAGGAAATCACAAGTGCTCTAAAGCTTTATAATTACATTTCATCAGGTATTTACATAATGCATAATCCCCTTTCACATATTGTAATCATTGGGGTTTAGTTTCACCCAAAAAAACATGTCCATTTTATTATTTAATCCCAAAAATCAACACATCATGAACCATTACTAGAAAAGTTTTGAAACCATATTTCATATCATGTACCATTACAATATGTGTATTTCCTATGAAAGCTCTATTGTGCCACTATCATCCACAAAAAACTCCTAAAACATATCCAAACAACTCCAATGCCCAAAATAAAAAAATTAACAAACCGATAGGGAATATAAAACTATAAAAAATATCCTTAGTAGTAGAAATAGAGTTTCTTATCACTTTTGTTCTTTATGTATTTATGATTTTCATCCTATGTAACTAAATTTAGTAACACATTTGTATAATTTCCTATCTCATTATAATTAAAACATTTCATCATTGGATGGCTATATATTACCTCATTATTAGACTATTAATGACTTTTTACATTAATTTAATGATCCATATGGAAAAACTAACAACACACATAAAACTTTCGTGATCCTGTTAAATATTTCCAAAAATGTTTTTTTTCTACACATGGAACATGTTGGGGGATTATCTCCATATTTATTAGTTGATTTCTTCTCCATTTCTTACCACCTTAAAATTTTCTTACTCTTGTAATCAAGAGGCACATAAGAGTCAAAAAAATCTATATTATCTTTATTAGTACAATGAAAAAGTTTCTCATATCCATTTAAATTATCTTATGTCCAATTCTCTTTGTAAACTTGGTTTCAATCCTGATTATTGTCTATTAATTTTTTATATCATGGATAGAAATAAAATTTAGTACCAACCTAGATAATTTTGTAAAAATTTAATCATATGTGGAAACCAAATCGTCCACATTCCCCATTTTAAATAATTTTTAATCAATTCATAGTTTAAAAACCTGAGGGAAATATTTCTTGAGGAAAATATTCATAAATGTATTATATCCATGACAAAAATATCATCTCACTATCTATGGTATTCTTAACCAATAACCATCATCAATAAGACTCAACTTCAAAATGATAAATATAAATTTTTAACTTTTGATGTTTGGAACATCCCATGAGTTTAAATAAATCTTCCAATGTAATGACTTATACTTTATCTTCCACTAGATATGACGTTCCACAAATAATTTAAGGTATTTGTTTCATAAAATTTAAATCTATCAACATGTTTCGTCATGGTAAATTTAGTTTCTCTCCATCATATAGACCAACACAATTTATTTATTATATCAAAATTGCCATTAATATAATAACTTATTTATAATTCCAAAAATCTATGATGCTAATTTTGACGGAACCTTTCCTCTTGATACTTTCTTACATTGTCTTTCTTGTTTCCTCTGCGGATAATCATACTAAATATAAATATATTATATTATATAAAATGAATGTATTTAAATTTTATATCATTCAAACATAATCATAAATAAGTATCTATAAAGATTATTAAATTAATATTATACTAACTTCTAATGTAATCTAAAAATTCTCTATGATAAAAACTATAAAGTCCCTGACTTAAACATTTCATAATCTAGATCCTTATGAAAAGAATTTTCTTTCTTTATTTTACAATTATATTTTAGTTTTAATGTTTTAGACAATTATTTCGTAACTCATACATAATAGTACTATATATTTCAAATTTCCCACTTCTACAAAGTATCCAATTCTCCCACAATAGAAAACTATTAAAAAGAAATATGTTTCATTCATGAAAAATTATTATGACTTTCAAATTCATTTCTTTTCTGTTTTTACTCATCCAAAAACACTATGAAAAATATTTATAAATTGGGGATGAGCATAAAAATCATAATAATGGACATAAATGAAATAAATATGTCAGTATAATGAAAAACATAAAAAAAATTACATTTTTCATGATATTATTTTAAAATATGAATTAAATCATATCCAATGAAAAACCAATTTCTCAATAATACAATTAAAACTCATTTAATGAAAATAGAAAACCCTTCTACAAGATTTAGAACATTATATTCATAACATGTGTTAGAAATGATTGGAGCCTAATTAAATGCATAGTTTAAACCATCCTGGTTAACTCTCTCCTTCCTTCCTTCAATGAAATGGAACCTTAATATATATATTAGAGAACGATATCGAGACCAACCATCATATAATCATTATTGATATCACCTATTGTATAATATTTATCTTGATCGCTAATTAGCATCTATAATTATCTAGGTCTACATCAAAAGTAATTTAATTTAATCATGCTCATTTTGATCTTAAAACCCTTGAAATGTTCTTTAGATCCCAAATGAAAACATTTTTAGATATTGAAATTCCCTTTTAATTTAAAACCAAATTTTAAAAACAAAAAATTATTGAAAAATATGAAAAAGGATTTTTCTTGAATAAAACATAGAAGATTATAAAGAAATAAAAACATTAATTAATAGCTGTGGGGGTAGAAAATTTAATTTACTCCATATCTGTTAAAATAGAACATTCTTTTTTTCTTTTTGGTAAGGAAAGTAAAAAAATTCAGTAGAAAATATATAAATATTTTCCATTTTAAAAAATTTGTATGAAATTAAAATGACACATAAAATTACTAAAATAACTATTTTACGTCAATATAAAAAATTCCTTAAAATAATTTTAATAATATGGAAAAGGCAGAAATTTTTTTAGAATATAAATCATTAAAACATTTAAAAAAAGTGTTATGTTAATGCATCCCTTACATCATGTTCAACTCATCACATACATTATCAATTTAAATAATAAACTTTTTTTAATTATTTACTATTTTAGGAACTTTTTTCAAGTTTACCATTTGTTTTATTTTACTTATATCCATGTTATATTTAATTAAATTATTATTTATGTTCAAGTTGAACATCTTGATGATATTCAACTCATATTTCCAATATAAATATGATAGGTTGACTATGGTCAAATTATTCATTATTACATTGTATCCAAAATAAAATTTCTGAAATAATTATAATTTTTTACATCAATTATAGATTTTATACTAAACATGAATATAGGTTATGAAAAATTAATTATACTATAATCATGGAGATGGCAGGTCATATATATGTATGAGTAATTTTTTCATTTCTTAAATAGCATAAATGAAATAAATTCAGTATCATTATATAATTACAAAATTAGGAATATTTCATAAATATAATATTATATCTTTAAATAAACATTTATATACCATCATTGTGATTCATTGATTAAAAAAATCACATCACGTCATGATGTTGGTAATCCACACATACACATGATCGTAGTTATCATTTTTCAATAGTTGTAAATGTTAGAAAATATATTATATATTATATTAAAATTATGTTACTTATTTCAATAATATCATATATATATATATAATCATTTTAACCATTTTTTGGGGGATATTATGGAAAAAAAATTACATCGGTTCGTGAGATGGGCGCCCACTGTACAAAAGAACAATGGTTTTGTTTACCATTTGATAGAATATGAGATGGATATAGGTTATGATGTCAACATAAAAAACATATCAATAAATTTAATATAATTTTGATATCATTTCATATTTATTAATAATATTTTAAGGTGGTAGAAGAAGAAATGAAACAAAACAAATATTAGTTAAGAACACTTCCTCTTCTTCAGATGTCGCCTTTTGGTTTATACCAATAGCCTTCTGAGGGTTTTTTATGACAAAGAAAGGTAACATGGTACATAGAAAGGGATTTAATTAAGTATTTGTTTCAAATATTGTCTCACATAAAAGGATTATTCTGTGTAGAGAGGAGAGGTTTGGGGGTGTCATTTTATATGTTTGGGAGAGGATATACTTGGAATATATAAAAATAATAAAAATATGTTATTGTATTACTATAACCAAATGGATCCAAAATATAATATTAATAAATATTAGGTGATATATGATTGAAATATGTCCAAAAAATATAATTTAGATAATATTTTATGTCATTTTAAAAGTTTGATATTTAGTTTCACCCCAAGTAAACCAGTTTTAACCTTGACCTTGGTAAAGTATTTTTAATATTTATATTAATAATTAGGGATAAAATTAATTTGATATTATTAAATAATATATATATATTTTAATTAAAAAAATTTAATCCATTTTATTTAATTAAATTAAAAAATGTTTCTTTATTTAATTTAAAATAAAACAAAAAATATGCGCGGATAATTAATTTTTCATAAAAATGACTACAAAAGTTTAAAAATGTTGCCATACCGAATTCAAGTATAATTTACATTTAAATTACCATAATTGTATTAATAATAATATTAATTAACCAATTTTAATTTGAATCCATTTCAAAACACAATGTTAATTTATAAATTTATGAAATAATAAAGACATCTTTTAATAAAAATCAGTATTTTCACAATTCATTGGAAAATAAAATTTTTAAAAACATTCCAAAAAAAACATCATATGAAAATCTTTATATGATTAATTAAAGAATATATTTATGTTTGTATAATTAAAAATTATATTATTTGGAAATATTAATTTTCAAAAAATCATAAAATGTGTGAAAACCAGATTTAGTTGGAAATAATTTTTTTTCTTTTGACTTAAAAATTACATAAAATAATTAAAATTAATATAAATCTATAAAGTATAATTACTTAAAATTAATTATTAATTAAAATTATTTATCTTGAAATTACCTTGGTGGTTAATATTAAAATTTCATCCATATAATTTGAGTAAATTCATGCGTTGCATCAACAAACACACCAACACATGTACTTAAAATCATAAGATTTTTTTTCTGACTATTCTATATCACACAGCATTCGGCTATAAAAAATGTAGTTCCTGATGTATATTTTTTAAATTTTATTCTAAATAATAATTATCGTCAATGAAACCATGTAGTCACAACCCATTACTTCTATTATACAAGTGTACATAACTTTATGTCCTTTTGACATACAAGAGAATTATTTTGGAAACCAGCTTATGGTATTGTTTTTAATTGCATAGATATATCACCAAAAATGTTACTATATATAAAGAAAATTCATGAAGATGTAAGATAAATAAAAATTCCAATTAACTTCTTGATTTCATTCACATTCACAATTTTATTATATTAATCTTTTCATGGATTCATATCAACAGTATTGTTTGTTAAAAACTCCATAGAATATTCCATGAAAAAATTATTTAATAAATCTATGGAATAATTTTTTTTAATGGAATATGTAATTTCCTTTTTTAGAACATTTATTCCTAGAAATAAATTCATCTTCCCAAGAGTGGAAGTCTCATTGTTCCTTTTCATCTTTTCAAAACACATATTTAATAGCATTTTCCTAACAACCCCCACAATTAGGTTAAAAACATTGAAAATTAAAATTAGGTTACCCATGTGGATCTCTTTCGTAAATAATTTACTATCAACTTTCCATTTTAAAATCTTAATTTGATTTAGGAAATTGTCAATTTTGAAATTCCAGACAAGTGGGGCCTGCATAAACCCGTACAAATATTTTTTTATTTTTTATAAAATGGTTCCACTCTTATCAAGTATGAAATTATCATATTGGTTAACATAAACATGTTCATCAATATCAATATTCAAGGATACTATCTTTATATCCATCAATTAAGTGTACATCATCTATAAAACATTGTATACATTATATGGCAATTGAAAAGTTCTATTACTGTACATTTAAGGGAAACCGCTATTACAACACTCACAGTTACACTAGAGATAAATTGATTACTATTACTTTCATATCTCACATGATAAGATCATATTTTTGTAGAGTTATGTTTTTAATCACGGGCCTTCCATGCATATGCTATGTGGCTAGTCTACTATCTGAGACTTCACCTCTTTGAGTAAAACTCTTTAAGAGATGAAATCCTTAATGATATGCCTTTTTTCCCTAGTCAAAACTAAACATCATTGATATTATCTGTAATACTATTATCAATATTTATAATATGATAAAATTCTATATGTTTGTGAGATTCCAAGAATTTAAACAAATCATTACATAATTTACACTACTTCTTTACCTATCTCAAAAGCCAAAAGAAACTTGGTTGTGGTAGATATAGATACCACTGGCTTAAATGAGAATATCATGAACATTACCTTACCATAACTAAAATAATAGATCATATTGATCCAATGTAATACTATATTGTTTCCCTCAAACCAGTATCTCTTCCTCTCCACATAAATGGTATATATATTTGGTACCTGATCCGGTAAAATTTGATAGTTTTGATTTCATATCATGTATATAACTGATATTTTACTACCATAATGAATATTTTTGAAATAACATATATTTTACCTATCATGGAATATGTGATTATAACATCACCAGATAATATGGAATTCATGTCACTACATTAAAATCCTCTTATGTCATGTACATGTATTATTGGATATATTTATTCTGTGTGAAATTGGTAACAATTCTCTCTTGAATTATTAAAACTTTTATTTTTGAATACCATGTCAGTACATGTAATATTGACTAGGTATAGGTAACCATTATATATAACGTAGTAGATCTAGTTCCATATAACATAGGATTCAACCTTAATTTAATAAATGGATAGTTACTTTCAATATGATCTTAATTAAATATATAAATAGTAATTTTTTTCATATTTTATCAAACATATTTGACATTTAAAGTAGTTTCACAACACTAACCTCTTAAAGAAACATAGAAAAATTCATTCCATATGAATATTCTATGGTATTAAATATTACTTCTATCAAAAACTATATTTTTGTAACTTGCATCCATTATTGGAATTCTACGACATCACTACACCTTTATAGTTGCATTATATTGACACCTTACATGATTTGTGAACTAGATATATAATACCTGATTTAATGTTCACAGAACATAGCTATGGAAAGTGAAATTATGATGAATTTAGATATAAAGACTTGGTATTACCAAATGGTCCTTATTAGTACCAATTTTTTACCACCCATGTATAGTGTCACTTTGGTACCCATCAAAGTATAAAAAATAATAATCCCCCAATAATTTTATACGTGAAATCTATTATTGAAATTTAATTTATCTTGTCAATCATAGTTGATTTCTATATATTACATACTTTTAGGATTTATTAGTAACAAATGAATAATGTATCACCAACTACTGTGAATTTCAAAAACCTAACCATGTTATTATCCTTCTTATTTAGTATTTGTCTTTAGAATATTTTTTCCCATATTCACTTATGTAAATTATTCCAATGAAAACTATTTGTGCATCTACCACATTTATTATATCCATGTCAAGCATACTCCCATTATCTCAAATATTAATTTTCACCATTTTATAGAAATATAGTCTATTGATTGACTATGAATTTTCTATCACATGTATTTCTATAATATCCTTAAAAACATTAGTATAGTATCATTAGATTCACATTGGGGTTTTCATGATGTTGGTTCATTTATTTTCTAAACAAAATCCTTTCATCTAATCACATTTTATTATGACATGATGGATAAATATCATACTAAGACCCGTATGATATCCATTTATAATTATGGTTGGCATATGGTTTTGGGATAATGCTATAATTTTGAAAGAAAGTCTCAAAATGAAATGAATGTTTTAGAAATGCATATGAGTATCTAAATCGGTTCCTCATTTACATACATCATAAAATTGATGTGTATAAGAAAATTTTCATTTTTGAATTACTCCACTCTATATTAAATTTATAAATGTTACCATGTAATACTCACCATCGATGCTCTTTTTTAGAATCGTATATTTTATGTGTATAATCGTATATATATTTATAAATTATTCTACACTACACTATACTAATCAATAATAGCTTGGTCAATATTTTCTTTGTATCAAGGGCCTGAAGCTACTCATGTTTTTTGACCATGCATATATCATATATCACTTTTACATCCATTAAAGGAATCCTATGAAGTATATTTACCACTATATTTTTAGATCCTAATTACCAATCTATTAGGTATATCCTTAACCACACCTTGGTTTTCCATTTTTCATAGTTATTATAAGTCAGAGAAAAAATTTTGAAGATAAAAATAATGGTGAAGTCAAATATTTGTTGGCCTCTTTGCTTTAACCAGCTTTTTCTACAGGTTGTAAGAGGATTTCACATCATGCAACTAGGTAACACGACATGTAAGAGTTGTTCTATGCAAGTCATGAAACACTTAATGTTGTGAGAGGTTGCATGAAGTTAAGAGACCTTACACATCATGAGCTAATAAATGGTCAGGTTTTTATTTTGATTTAAAAGTTTTTCTAGTGTATGTGGGACTTTGGGGATTACACGTCACATAACAACCCATTTACAATTTTTAAAATAGGAGTTTTGATGATTTTTTTCTTATATTCCCCCAAACTCTCTTAATTTCGACATAAGGAAATTTCCTAGATATTTTTGGACACACCACTCCTTCTAGATCAATTGGTTTAATGTTTGATATCCATTTCGGTTGTGGTACGTATCTCCGGGTAAGAGACCTTTCTTCTTCTTCGTTACCATTGATCATAGTAGGGCCCTTTATTTGTGTTGTTGGATATATTGGTCTATGTTGGAATTTATTTGTATCTTCTTAATGATTTTTTGTGAAATCTCATTTTGGAGGCCATTCAATTGTTTGTCATGGTGTAGGAGGTGTTCTTTATCGAGGTATGTAGGATTCGTTCTTTTTGAAGACCCCGTTTTTTAACTTGGATCAATATTGTGATGAGGATTGGATTCAAGGCCATTCGTTATCATCATTGGGATTTTGTTGTTAGTGGACCCTATTGTTGTTGCGTGTGATATGACTTTTGAGCTAGGTGGTTTTGTATCTTTCCTATATTTATGAACCAAATCGATTTATTCGTTGAATTGGCTTGATTGATTTGTGTGTATTGAAAATATATTTTAACGATAAATGTTGTTTCCCTGGTTATTGATAAAAGGAAAGAAAATGGGTGTTTTCAAATAATTAAAATAGAATTTGGGAGACGATCAAATAGGTTACCTTGGGTTCTTAGGTGGAAGGTTTAGTATAAGTCCATTGTCCATTTTATTGTGATTATCAAGAGGGTTTCTCCTTAGGATTTCATCTGTTTTATAGTATCATTGCTCCAGGTGACTGAGATTGACATAGTTGGGGGGTTGTAATGGGGTATTTTTCTACTTATTAGGCATGTGTTCTATGAAATTGATTGTGCACTTGATTTATTTTGGTATGATTAGTCTACTAGTATGACCTATAGTGGTTCTTGGTGTTGATACATGTGCGTCTATTTTGTTTTTTTTGATTTGTTGTTTATCTGTGATATGAATTTTCATACCAGTGAAAAATGGTATAGAAAATGTGATTTGAAATCGATATAGATGCTTTTCTTTAGAGTTGTGTTAAAAAGGGAAATGTTTTCCACGTTTTCTTTAAAATTATTTTACAACTCATCAAGCCATGTTTTATTCAGAATGAGAAAACATGAATTATTATACAGAGACTTGTTGTTGAACACCTGGGTGGGATCCTATTGAGAATGTTAGATCACACCATGCGCACCTATTTGGTGGTGAATATACCTTTGTATGTCTTCTATTATCAGGAAATGTCAAGGCGTCATAATGAGGAAGTGAGGTTCCGTGTCAATTGGGTTCGGTAGCTTGTGGTTAGATGGTGGGAGTTTTCCACACCATTATATGGAGTTGATTTTTTATTTTGGTTCTCTACAGTTGGAAATGTATTTTAGAGTTTTAAATACTTTTTCAATTGTTTTTTTTGTTGTCTTCTTATGATTATGTAATACATTTATTATACTTTAACTATCCCATTATGTTTTGTGTGTATGTATGTCATCCATTTTTACAGGTTTTGGAGAAATCATTCCCTATGGTTTGTTGTTCAATGCTTGGGTGATTGTCGTCAGCCCATGGGGATTAGGAACGCCCTTAGGGTGTGTAGAGGATCAGGTCAGGTACCAATTATGAAGGTAACCTAGGTCAGTTTGTTATAAAATGGTATCAGAGGGACGTTTTCCATAAGAGTTATTGTATTGGGACATCTATTATACTAGAGATAGGTTTGTTAGAACTTGAGAGGTATGTTGTGATAAGTTTCTGGACAGCTCTTTTTGCGATGAGAATCAGGTTTCCTTGGGATGTTGTGATATGCGTCTTTAGTGTAGGGTATTGTTTTGAATCTCAATTTCAAATTCTTTGGTTTTGTTATAAATTTATATTTACTCTTTTTTCTAATCGTTCTTTATGTTTCATTGTGCAGTATTATGCCTCTGAGACTTCTTCTATAAGTTCTACATGGAGGTGTAGCTAATTCTCTACCAGAGAATCTACCAATGGATCAGAATCTCATTGAGACTATCATACTAGAAGATCATATTGTTGATTAGGGTGCACCATGAGTTCAAATTGAAAAGGTTGAGGTATATATAGGAACATGAGAAAATAGAGATCTATCACAGGAATTCATGCATGAGAATCTAGCATACATTAATGGAATGAATAAACATCAAGATTCTGAGGACTGTATGTATAGGAATGATCAAATCATTAGAATCCTAGAGACACCTGACAATATCATGGTGAACAGTGCAGCATTCAGGATCAAGGGTTCTGGTAAGCAATGGAGGGATTCCATGGTCTAGGAAGATAGTCACCTGGATTTGTGTTGGAAGGGTTTCAAAACCTGATTCTTCAGTAGGTTTTCCCAGATTCCCTAATGTTGGATAAATCCCATGAGTTATTTTCCTTGTAATAAAAATATTTTTTTGGTGTCAATGTACACCAATCGGTCTGCTGAGATTTTCCGTTTTTCTCCGTACATGGTGAAGAATGACCAGTTGTAGGTTAATAAGTATCTAAAGGGTTTACAAACAACTATTAGATAATAGGTGTTTATGTTAAATAATTATAACTATGTGTATATGGTAGAAATATATATTATTGCAGAGATGGATATTATTGGAAAGGTTACACTTTCCAGCACTTCTCTTCTATATAGAGGAAGCTTCAGTGGAAAAGATGGGAATGAGAGGAAGTTGCATCATCATCGTAGGAGTGGTGGAGGTAGGACTTAGCAGCGGGTCTCTTCAACACTATCTAATACATCCTGTAGTGTGCCTCTAACTTGCTATTATTTTGGAAAGGTAATACACATAAGAGGTTCTTCACCTATTCCCATAAAGACAAGAAATATATATGGATGCATTGTTCATTTACCATTATTCTGTCAGGCTACGACTACGCCTCGTTATGCTCAGGGTTCATAGGCCCCAAAGGCTATTGTAAGGTATTCATATGTGAAGAAAATTCACATAGATGATGATGGTCTAGCGTAAGTTGATTCTTATCTAACAATAATTAGAGGTATTATACTTATTTAATCTCTAATAGAATTTTTTTTATTTGATATTGGTTCCACCCACTCATTTATATCTGTACATTTTTTTGATATTCTTAAACATCAAATGAAACCTAGGTCCATTGTAATGGATTTAGTGACACCTATTGGAAATAGGAATGAGTACAGGTTTTAGTGTCATTATTTTTCCTTAATTATATATGATATAGAGTTAGTTTTGGATATTTTCATTCTTGATCAGGATATTTTTGACATCATTATCTATAAAGATTTTCTTGTCTCTCATTAGTATGAGGTTGATTGTTATCATTATCGTGTCTCATTTCATACATTATATGGGATATCATGTGTGTTTTAGAGGAGTGGGACATGAGATCAGGTCGTTCTTGGCCTTCCAACCCAATGCTCAAGATTTTGTTATTTGCTTTTGTGTCTGAGCTCGATGATCGTTCTCCTATGGTTGGTTTTCTCATTGTTGTTCGATAATTTCCCAAGGTTTCCCCATAAAACATCTCTGATCTTCCTCTAGAGAGATATGAAGAGTTTATGGTTGACCTAGTTCTAGTAATGTATCCGATATTGATACCTTCATATAATATGGAACCATTGTAGAAGAATGACATCAATATTCAGTTGGATGAGATGTTGGAAAAAGGTTTTGTTCTCCATAGTGTTTCACCTTAGGTGTCCCCTGTGCTCTTTTCCAAGAAAGAAGATGATTCAATTTGGTTGTGTATGGACTTTTGGATGTTGAACTGGGTAATAGTTAAGAACAATTATCATTTTCCTTCTGTGGATGATTTTTTCGACTTGTTAAAGGGGAAAAGTTGTTTCCAAAGATTGATCTTAGGTCGGGTTATCATTAGCTCAGAGTGTGGTTGTTTGATATTCCAAAGACATCATATAGAACAATGTATGTCTATTATGAATATCTTCTGATGCCTATTGGTCTAACTAAAAAATTGTAAGTTTTATGTCTTTGATTAATCAGATATTCCATCAATATATTAACACTTTTTTAGTACTATTCACTGATGAAATTATGGTCCATTCGAAATCTGAGGGTGAGCAGAATCACCGTCTAAGTTAGGTTTTAGAAATTATGATAAGTACCTAATTATATTGAATGATTTTGAAATTTAGTTTTTGGATTAAAGACGTTATGTTCTTAGGGACCATGACTTCTGAGCATGGCTTCTCAGGTGAAATAGAAAAGGTGATGGTTGTTTTTTCATGGAAGGAACCACATAATGTCTTTGAAACTCAGATATTCCTTGGACATACAGGATTCTACAAATGGTTTGTTACAGATTTCTATGAGATGGAATCAACTTGGAATTCTCTTACCATGAAAGTAGTGAAATTCACATGTGATGTGATGTTTTAGTCTTCTTTCGATGAACTGAAACGACTTCTAGCATCATCTCTTATTCTGATCTTTCCTAATCTCGGTAAGGGGTACACGATGTTTTTTTATTCTTTTGGTGATATTTTGGGATGTGTGATTATGTATGTTGACTATGTGGTAGCTTACGGCTCATTTCAGATTCGACCACATGAGAAGAATTAACCTAACCAAAATTAAGACCTTGCTGCATTTATGCATGTGATTAAATATTTGACAAATTGTCTTTTTGGAGAAAGATTCATGGTATTTTCTGCTCATAAGAGTCTAATATATATCTTTTCTAAGAAATACATAAATCATAGATTGAGGTGGGGGTAGAATACTATCTGACGTTTGACATTTGTATCACCTAAACCCTAGGGAAGGGGAATTTCATTGCAGATTCTCTTTGCATGAAATTACAGTCATAGGATGATGAGTTTATAAATTTTAGAGAAAGAATTTATGATGGGGAGACCATTTCTGTTTGGTCTCTCTCTTTAGATGGTATACTCCACTTAAAGAAGAGGGATATCATCTCAGCATCTACAAAGAGTTTAGTATTCTTTAATTGACATGGATCCTAATGGGCCATCCATCCAAGCACTAAGAATATGTATTATAACATGATATAGTGATTCTGGTGGCCAGGTATGAAGTGTAACATTGTGGATTATGTGTCCTTCTGTTACACCTTCCAATGGATAAAGGCAAAGCACATGAAACCCTCTAGTTTTCTTCATACTCTTATATTTCTGATCTAGAAATGGGATAACATTTCGATGGGTTTTGTGATTGGATTATCATAGACTACATGAGGGAAAATGTTATCCCGGTAGTTTTTTATCAGTTGACAAAGTAAGATCATTTAATTCTAATCAAGGACACCACTATGGTTGACGATATGTGTAAGATGTAAATAAAGGATATTGTGAGGTTACATGGTATTCATTAATCAATTGTTTTATATATGGATCTTATGTTTACCTCTAGGTTTTATAAGAGTAGCCAAGAGTTAATGGTATCTCATGTCAAGTTGGGTACATCATATCATCCATAGACAGATAATCAGATAGAGTGTGTCATTCAGATCCTAGAGGATATGCTTTGTACCTATTTCATGGATTTCAGTAGATCATGGAATATCCAACTAGGACTACTTATGTTTGTTTACAACAATTTTTATTAGTCATCAATAAAAATTGCTCCCTTAAAGGTGATATATAGTATCCCCTTCATATCAATTATTTTTAGGGAGGAGGTGGGTGAAGTATCATTAGTTGGACCATGTTTGGTCTAGGAGATGTTGAAAAATATTTAGGATACATATTAACATATGGTTACAGCCCAAAGTCGATTGGAATCATATGCATATCGGCTATATCATCATTTGAAGTTTTTTATTAGTGACTAGGTTTTATTGAATGTTTATCCTCATTTGGGTCATCGTCGGTTTGGAAAACATGGAATGTTGGCATCGAGATATGTTGGAACGTTTAATGTCACTGAGTAGATCAAATATTTTTACTATCAGTTAGCATTTTTGATTCAATGTTTTCCACATATATCAGCTCATGAAGTACCATCCTGATCACACTCACATTATGAGTTGGGAATAAATTGATTTGGAGCCAAATGTTTCTATTTGGGAGAAATTGGTTGAGATCATTGAATCTTAAGTGAATTTCATGATTTGGAAATTTACTCCATTGTTCATAGTGCTATGAAAACACAGGTCATATAATCATTATATTTTGGAATGTGAGTCATTGATGTTGGATTAGTGGCCACATATTTTTCTACGGATTTCGTCTTCCACAAGACTTCTTGAGGATAGATTGTATTTATGGTGGGAAGAGTGTACCATCCCGTTACCAATCAATCAAGTATTTATTTAACCATGAAATGATTTTCCCTTTCTCTTTTATGGAATAAGACCAAGAAAAAATTGTTAGGATACCTATAATGGTGAAGTCAACGATTTGATGGACTCTTAGGTTTAATGATGTTTTTCTGCAGGCTGGATGAGGATTTCATACTATGTGACTTGGTCGCATAATGTGTAAGAGTTTTTGGATGTAACTCATGAATGATATCACGTTGTGACAGGTTACATGACATGAAGATACTATACATATCGTGAGTTAATAAATGGTTGGGTTTTAATTAAGAGAGATGGGTTTTCTTGCGTATGTGTGAATTTGGTGGTTACACATCATGTAATTGGGTTACACATTATGCAACAGCCTGCATACAGTTTTTAAAATAGGTGTGTGGCTATTAAGTTTATTTTCTTCTTCTAAACTCTCTTTCACTTGACCCAGATCAATTTCTAGGTGATTTTGGGAGACACATCTCTTTAGGATTTTTCTGTTCGATGATAGATTATCGTTCCCAATGTGGTGCATCTCTTCGGGTAAGTGAATTTTCTGCTTCTTTATGGCCATTTATCGTTTTATCGCCCTTGGGATGAATTATTAAATTATTTGGTCTATGTTAGTGTTCCTTCATGTCTTATTTTAGATTTGTTGTGCGATCTTATTCTGAAGTCCGTTGCTTTGTTTTTTGTGGTGCGGCGGGTGTTCTTTATTGAGGTATATGGGTTTAATCCTTTCTGCAGAACCCTTATTTTCTATATTAGATCAATATTTTAAGGTGTATTGGATTATATTTCCTTTTTTGTCACCATTTGGATTTCATTGTTGGTGGATCACATTGCAGGTGTGTGCGACCCAAGTTTTGAGGTAGGTGGTTACATCTTTAGCCTATGTTGATGAACCTTGTTATTATTTCCATACAAATTGATTTACACATGGAATTGGAATGTTTGTTTTATTTGTGATGAAAATATTTTTTAAAGAAAATTATTTTTTCAAGGTTTTTGATAAATGGAAACGAAATGGGTATTTTCAATGAATTGAAATGGATTTTTGAAAATGATCACATTGGTTACCTCGGGTTCTTATATGTAAGTTTTAGCGTGATAGCATTGTCCATTTGTTTTTTATTATCTAGAGGATTGTACAGGGGGATTTCCTCTATATTATATGACTGTTTTTCAAGGATACTAGTATTGACATTGTTGGAGGTGTTTTGTCATGGGGTATTCCTTTCCTTGTAAATCCTATGTTCTAGGAACTGCATTGTGCACTTGATTGATTGTGGAACAAGTATCCTTCTAGACATACCTATAATGATCATTAGTTTTTATAACCATGATTTTGTTTTGTTTCCTTTTCTATGTTTTTTAGCATTGATATACATGTTTATGCCTATGTAAAATGATATAGAAAATGTTCTTCGAAATTCATATATCTTCTTTGTTATAGAACTATGATAAAAAGGGAAATGTTTACCATGTTTTCTATAATACTATTTTCTTCTTATCATACCACGTTTTATTTATAATTAGCACATATAAATTGTTATACATAGACTTGTTGTGGAACATCTAGGTCGGATCCTACTAATCCTTATAGCTCACAACATGAAAACTTCGACGATGATATATATACCATTGTGTGTCTTCCATTGCAGGGAAAGGCAAGGCCTCAAAGTGAGGCAGAGAGGTTTTGTGTCAGCTTGGTTGGGTACCTGATGGTGAGATGGTTGGAGTTATCCTCATCATCATATGGAGTGGTTTTTTTGTTTTGGTCCTATATTGATGGACTTGTCATTGGATTTTTAGCAACTTTTATAGTTCTTTTTTTCTGCTATCTTCTTATAGTTATGGTATATATTTCTTAGACTTCTATTTTCTCTTTCTTTTAAAAGTGTATATATTTCATGCATTTGTATTGGTTTGATGATATTTTTCCCTCTAATTTTTTGTTCGATGCAAGGGGGCTTGTCTTCAGCCCATGGGGATTGGGAACATCCTTTGGGTTTGTGGTGGATTGGTTCAAGTTCCAGTTCCAAGGGTATCCCAAGCCAGTTTTTTACATGATTACCCTTGGAATAATTCACATGGTATTGTTGAACTAATTCCAAAAGAATTGTGACTACCTTTATTTCTAATGGTTTATTTTTTTAAAACTAAGTACAAAAGTCAGTCTAGAGTACATAAGATTTTTAACATCAAATATTCTATAATGAAAATAGGAATATCCTTGATAACTACTTAGATTATTCTAAAGAAAGTATTATCTTTTCACAACCAGGTATAAAAGTGTCTTACATATTATATTCATCAGTCATTTCTTAGGGTTGAAAAATTACCAAACTATTAGATTATTATTAAACAAAAAAAAGACATTCATTCTAAAATAGCATAATGTCTCCTTGAGTCCATAAATATAGATGTCACCTTGTGTCTATCACAAGATATAAATATTTTTGTGATAATCAACAAAATTTCCACTAGAATCATTGAACATCAAAATAAAAAATTTATGTACCCCTCCCTGCTAACTTATGAAACCACCCTTTCTCTTTATCATGGAGAACACCCATTATTTCTAGTGATGATTTTATACATTCAATGTAATTGTATTTAAATATACATATTTAATAGTCTTATTATATTTAATTCCCATGAATTATGATTGAAACATCAAATTCTATAGATGAATATTCTTGAATAACAAGTTAATACATACATCAACAATTCAGTTCATTGCTTTTAAACTTCCACAGTCTTATCTCATGACTTGATAATAAAATAATCACTAATACACTGAACTTCCTCTTTTCATTGAAGGATATTGAGAAGGTTCTAATGTTGTCACGTTTTTTATTGGATTTTCTTCTTTTTTACAATATTTTCAACATAAAAACTAAACATTAATATTTCTCTGAGTTCTGAGGAATTGGGTGAACCTTACCTAAAAGTCAATGAATCATTTTCTCCATACTGTTCATTTTTGTGATCTTATATGAAACCATAGTATATGGGTTAAAAAGATATAATAAATGGGTGTATTAAATTATTTTCATCCATCTTTCATATATACATGTCTCTAGTGTAATCATAACATATCCATATCTAGCTTCACATTCTCCTAAAAATCTTCTCAGAGACGAGACAATGTGTGAAATCATAAATATACTAATGTTATATCAATAACTCACATCAGATTGTGCTAAGTGAATTATTACATAACCATAATATGCATTATACATGACTACCCTATAATAATTTTTTCACCCTCGCTTTCTAAGGAGGATATAAATGAATTGGGGGCCCCAACACCTTAAATTTTTGATATCATATAACTTTGTTCAATCACCTATACTAATCATGGGAATTCATTCCAGTTTTGACATTTTCATTCTCCAATATTATTTAGTGTGTTTATTGTATTACTTTCCATTATTATAAAAAAAATCTAGTACATTAGTAATATTATATTGATTATCTATTAGACATTATCGATTAATTAAATTTCTATTTGTCTCCCACTCTTTTATCAAACACTTTTTTCCCTTGCTACTAGACTGTAAATACACTGTCACTTGAGTATTCTATTTGTAATGATATTTGAAAAATTTACACATATATGATAAGATATGATGACACCACTGATCAGAGAGTTCAAGGTAAATGTTTGATTAGCCAACTATATTAACTCAGGACCCCTTGATCTGATGAGTGAAGTCTTAACTTCTAAATTTATAAAATTGATTCACTCAATGATTTTCCTATAAAGAAGAAACAATATAGATCAATATTCATATTTTCTTTAATATTTTTTATGTAAAACCATTTCACTCATAACAATTTCCCAATAGTATAAGACACCCTCAACTAGGGTTAAAGAGAACTCAGTACACCAGGTTGTGTTAAGATTCAAACGATAGAAGTCATTTGTGGCTTAATATTTATATGAATTGTTTTACTAGTTATCAACAAATGAAATAATTTTCTATCTGATATGAATATATTATGTTATCTCACTAACAAATAACCATGAAATAAATAGAAAAACATTCATCATGACATAATTTGATTTAATATATGAATTTTAGTTTATTATTCTATGTTATCAAACTAGATTTAAAATGAACAAAATAATAAACAATGCATAAATTAAATAAACAACTTGAATAATCTTGTGCATATATCAGTGGTTGATCAATTTAAAATCAATGGACCAACCATGACCTACTACTATAATATTAGTTTCAGGTCTTGATTTGTATCATAGCATACTCACCGGTCCAAAGATTCCAAATCTATTAAGGGATATCGTCTCGTCTAGGCATTGTATGTGTCTTAAATTATCTTTGTCATAGTAAAAAAATACTATAACACAGGTGATAAAGTTTTGGAAATTCATAATATAGTTAATTAACTTTCATTTGAGGGATCATATCTTATATATATTAAATGAGAAGAACTAAAAATTCACAGGATTTGTTATTTAAATAATTAGTTACATGGATCAATCATAATTGAATTAAATAATTAATTAATTAAAATCATATACATACATTGGTAGGTCATACTCAAGATCATTCGATACACAATTAAATACATCTTAAGAATTAATTTTTCAATAAATATATATCTTGGGTAATAGATGAATTAAAATAATTCATTAAACTTTAAAATTTATCACATGATCCCATTTATTAATAATTTCAAAATACAACAGCATTTTGATATATATATATATATATATATTAATTATATTTTGGGTTTGGCATCTCACGGTATAAAGGAGAGATAGAGAGTTGGTTTATGGACCAGTGAGGGAAATAATAGGGTGGTCAAGGAAGCTGGCCGACGATGGAACCTTACCCAGTAAACGGATATGGAGACGATTAAGGCCGAGGGCGAGAGAAGTGTGAGGGTTGTCTGTGGGACAGTTTTGAGCTGGCCCGACATGGTGGATGCAGTGCAGCGGGGAAGATGGGGTGGTGTGGTAGGCCCTAGACCCTTTTTTTTCCTTATACCATTTGAAACGCGACGGTACCCCAACATTATTTTTTAAAAAAAAATTATTATTTTGTTTATTTAAACACATGGTTGTCAATTTCTAGTCACCCCCCATAAGACATTATTTTTCCAAAAAAAATAAAAATTCTCTCATCTTGGCCATTTTTCTTTATGATAATTATTAGGAAACACTACTATGACCACTATTCATTCCATGAGATATCCCTTCATAATACCTTGATAGTACCAATTTGATTATTTCTTTTGATTAAATTTTCATGTGATCGGTCTGATACCCTATTTTGGAAATGAGGTGCACAATGGAATCTGTTGGGCCCTGGATTTATAAAATTTCATCAGTTATCAGCTCAACTATGTCATAATCAGTGAATCAGAACCTCATTAAATGTTTGAGGATCTCAAATTATTTTAATAAGATCAAAAATAAAAGATTGAAAACCTCATTCAAATCGATTTTCCGTTCGACTATCAGTCATCAATGAAAAATCATTTCTAAAAGGTTCCAAGCTTAAATACCTCTAGAAAGACTACACATATGACATGAATCTATGAATACACAATTAATTAAATTCCATGTGCTATCACAATTCTCTGGTGAATCCTTCGATTTCATGACACTCGCCTCGACTCTGTTTTCAAAATCTGTAAAGACAGTCTCAGATCGATTGCTTGAAAGGATTATTTCTCTCTCTATGATATGGGAGGAAAGAGGGCCTCTTAATTTCGAATGAATGAATAATCCTTAGAATATGTTCCTCTCCTCATCTTATATAGTGGATGTTAAATTCCCAAATAGGGTTCATCAACCCCATATTAGAAAAGTATAATAAATTAGCAATAAATGGATTGTTATGATAAACTAACATCATCATAAACATAATTTATATTTTATCACCTATTTTAAATATATTATTAATATATTACATGATAAACCCATGTCATTAACTCAATTCACTATTACCTCAATACTAACAAAACATTGAATATTAAAATAATATTTATTAATATAATATTATTCCATGAATTCACTTGATACTCTTTGAATAATTTGAGAAAATGAATTCAAAAAAATCAATCTATACTTGAAGAATAATTTATTTATTTATTTTTTGGTTATCATTAATTATCATAAACATGTTAGACCCCGTTGTTGGGAACCCCATTTCATATACACCTATTTAACAAAATAGGTAAAACTCTTGAATACGCTATTATGTGTGGCCATATAGTCCATTATCTCGATAAATTTATTTAACTATTCATAGATTAAGAGTAGATTACAGAAAGATATGAAGGCCCCTAGAAAGATAAAGAGTACTCAAATTAATGAATATCATCCTATAAACACACTCTATGTAACATAATCTATTTTTTCATGATATCTCATAAATCTAGACAATCACATTATGTCATCATCCAATTCATGATTTATTATTCATTGACCTTACTGGATGAACATACCTCATTTTAATAAAGAAATGGATTTAGTAAAGGTACTACCATCTTGATCAACTTGCCACAACATGTTTCCTTCTATCAAAGGTAGAAAAACCATTCTTGTTTACTCAATTAGTATCATACAGTAAATGATGCACCCAAAGCAAGCTACATCTCTATGACTTCATTACCATAATTTTTCATTGGATCAATGTATATGATCAAATAATATACATTGATAATAATATCAATTGGGTTTGATATATCGCTTCATATCAGAAGAAATAATTTTTTTCCTGATTTTTCGGTCAATGTCGTACTACCAATGACACACCCAATTCAAGCTACCTATCTACAACTTAATTGCCATATTTTTCCCTTACGTTAATGTATATGATCAAATAATATAAATGAACAATAATCTCTATTCTATAGAACATTTTACATGTTCCTAGATAGAAACAACATATGACACCCAAAACCTGTAGTGTTCTTATTAGTGGGACAGTACTGATGATCTAATCTACTAAAGATCACAATGTGAAACCTTTATGAGATGAAGTCTCAATGATTATGAACCACCATGACCTGATAGTCAGAAATAAAAAATGTCCAGTCACGACTTATCTGTCCCATAGAAATTTATTTATGATTAATATCATTATGTCTTTAGGTTCTCATTATATTATGATAACTGTAATAAGATTTCGATCTTAAAAATAATCTATAGACATTACCATGTAAATAGTGGATGTAGAAATATGAAAACTATTATATCAATTATATATCATGAATAAATCACTTTATAGATGATATGGTCATCAAAAAGTACTATTAATATTGGGACTAGGGAACACGTTATTAAAATAGACACAACATTAGTTTATGTTGACTAATTAGGTTTTGTTTATTTATTTTCCATTAAATTGACTTTAGTAATAGTTTATTATGATTCTTTATTATATTATATTTATTCGTGAAAGTTTTTATTCATCTTCATCAAATTTTATTCTCTCTCATGAAACCTTTATGTTGTATTGATGAACTCATAATCCTTCACAAAATGTTACTCAACATGATCTTACAATACAGTTCCTTACCCTACAACCCCTAACCTGAATTTTTTAATTTCCCTCAAGTAAATATATTTTCATTTATGAATGGGTTATTTTCTTCCAAAATTATTCAAATAGTATGATTTATCTTTTGAGTGTACTGTTTTTTTAAAAATATCTCTAGTTATATATTCAATATATACTATATTTATGTATTTCCATCTTCTTCCAAATGGCCCAAAGGCCTTTTTTATTTATTTATTTTGGATAATCCCCCCTTTAAGGGTTAAAGGAAATCTTTACATGACCTATAGGCCCAAGGAAAATGACCATACATGACCTAATACATGACCATAATGGCCCATGTCATTTCATATTTTTATTCATCATCTCTTTACTTTTTCTCATTTTTAATATGGGACACGAAATCCATAACTTTTCCCAAAGCATCTTATTCGAATGAATTACTTTCACTAGATTATTTTTCAATTTCCTGGATTAACGTTCCCATATATTTCATCCACAAAACTATTTATTTCTTTTATATGAATTTTTAACATCCTTTGATGTTTTACAACAATTCTTCCAATAATCTTTTCCCACTATCCCATCAAATACATACTCTCCATATTTATTCCACGGAAAATAAAATAAAAAGTATCTGATTTCTCCAGCACTAAAATATTTTAGTAACATTTTACATTGTATTTTCCTTTTCCATTACCAATATTATTACAGATAAGACCCATGATCCTATTATTCTCATAATATTTACCTTCTTTATCTTTTAGTTCACTAGAACATCATCTTTTGATTCATGGATTTTAAGCCACCTCATTACTTTAGAGTCCATATCCTACTTGATATTCTTAAATGATGGATCTTTCCACATCTCCTAGGAACAAGAATGTTTTACGGTTCATCTAAATATAATTCTTCGCTACATATTTTAGTACATATTTTCATATTAAACAATTCTATGAAATTAAAAATTATTGTCATTAATGTTGTGTATTTTGTGAAATATATGAAAATGTTGATGTTCCTAGAAAATTAGTTCACCCTTATGAAGCCGTAATCAAGAATTTCCTCACCATTCATCCTACTAAATTTCAATATACTCATCTATATATGATTTTATTCTCTTTTCACTGTCACATTTACTTCAAAAATTCTTTCATGTTTTTCTCATGTCTCATTAGTAATTTTGAGATCCACAACCTTTGTATATACATTAACTGAAAAATACATGTGAATGTCATTTCATGATTTTATATCAACCTCAAATTCCTTTTGTTATAAAAATCCATGGTATTATCTTTATCCCTAGGTGGAAACTCCATAGTAGCTTCACCAATAATCTCTGTGACAAGAAAACAAATATAATAAAAACATATTCTTCTTATCACGACCTATCCTAGAGGGGACTATGCCATGACCACCCCAAGCCTACCACCAATAGGCCTAGGGGTAATGACCATCACCGAGTAATCATATCCCAAAAATAGGATACATTGGCCTAAATTACCTGTACACAGACACACAAACACACACACCTCCAAGATACATAATGCTGAAATGTAAATAACTAAAATAATGCATGTATACCACCAACATCACATAACCAGAGTACAAGACGATGTAATTGAAAAGTAAATAGTGCCAAATACAAGCCCACCATAAATAGTCTGTAACACAAGGGGTATAACCTTCTCAAAGGGAGAAGACTAAGTCAAAGGAATACTCCTAGAAAACACCTAGGTATACTCATCTCCTGCTATGCTCCACCCACTTTCCATCATCTATGGACACTGTAAAAAGGATTATGGTCTGCACAAGACAAGACCCATGTGGTAAAAGCACATATAGTGGGGAGTATAACAATACTTAGTAGGACATATAGAAAACACTAAAAAGAAAGCACCAAGTATATTCAACCCAATATATGATGTAACAATGTACCATAGATACAAGTAGCACAAAAAGCCAGATATAATCATGAATGAAACCACGCCATCGGGTGGTGATAAAAACTTCCAGCCACATGATTCTTCTTGAAGTGAATCTAATTCCAGTAGAACTCATTATATGAGCCATGATATCATCAGATACACTTGATGAAGTGGTCAAGATCATTTGAGCCTCACCCAAAGCGAACATACTGGTATGAGAAGACTATGATACAAAAATAGGGGGTCACACCCAGAACCATTGGGGACACCACAAACCCAATATAGATCAAATAGCTACATTGGTGATCAAATGATAATGATTCCACAAACCCTACTCATGAGTCTCACTACATGGAGGATCAAAAAACTACTCATGGAGTTCACACTAATTCCAAAAACACCACTAGGGATGCTAGAGGATCCCACTACAGTCTCACGGAGGGACACCACAACTCTATTTGAGGCTCAACCTCTAGACATGATTACAATCTAGTTATATGAATTTAATTCCACACTTTACCACTGAGGAAAAGGACCAAGGGATGGCACTCATCCTATTCCGGTCCAAACTAGAAAAATGAAGATCCTCAAACACCCTTGATAGGAGTACATGACTATTTCCTAGGGGGTACAAGACGCGTTCTTCTATCCCAAGTATTTTCCAAGTGGAAGAACCTCAGATGACATGTAGTATCCATATACAATTCATGTATGGTTAGTACACGGTGTGTAGAGACACATGGTTCCCTACACGTGTCGCCTAGTTGTGTCTGTGTACCTAATTCGTGTCTGTGTACTAGTCTATATATGGTAAGCCAAGAATGTGTCTAAGTACACGATGTTCCATCTGGTTGGGTACTATTAATTGTGTTTGTGTACTCTCTAGAGTACATGACAACACATCCGGGGATGGTCACATGTCATGTGATAGGGTTCACACGCTTTTTTATCCTTAAATACCACCAAACCCAAGCATTGCAGCCAGGTGGCCCCACAATCCGTGTAATCCCGAATTACACGCCATGTTCTATGGGATTTTTTAGAACCACCATTCTTCCACTGCATGTCCCAGCCAGTGCTCTCCCTTCGATCTAGTGTTTGATTCGCCATGAAATCAATGACTTATGGCCTCTAATGCCTTACCATCATTGAACAATGTGTTTCGTCTCTGGATATGCTATGAAATCAGATTAAACCTCAATTCTTCATTTTGCATCGAAGAACGCTTATGAAATTGAAATCTAGAATCATCCATCATCTTATTCAATATGTCTCCATAATTGAACCTCCATCATTTCAATCTAATCCTATATATATGATATCAGATCGTTCTCTTTGAAACAGGTTTGCAACAATCAATTGCTTATGAAAAGTCGGGTCGCGGGCTAAACGAATAACGTCTATGACGAACGATGAACCAAGGGATGAAAGCACAGAAATGAATGATATTAATGAACCTAAAGTGATGTTCATGTCAATATCAATCAATTCCATATGATAAATAATGAATATTTAAAAATACATTCTTTCAAATAAACCCATCTATAAATCCATAGCGCAAGGTGATCGATCTGAAACCAATACATTTGTCGACTGATTTTCAAAAATAACAAAAATTAAGAATCTTGGAATTAAAAAATTTAAACATAGGACCTACCTCGACTTGGATCGATTTCTGATGAATAATGAAGCTGCATTAAAATCAATGGCGAGATCGTTCAAAATCGATCTGTGTCGATCGTCGACCATTGATCCATCGTCATTCATCAGAAAGGATTACAAAAGATCTCTATCCAAGATCCTATAGAAGATACAGGGTTATAAATATAACTTTCTAATTCTAACATAGGTATGCATTTAATGAAAAAAGTAACTACGTTAATAAAATAATTTTATTATTTTATTCATTTTTCACCCATGATGGATTTTTAAAAAACGACATGCACTGACCAATATTAGGTCATGACTAAGGTAAAAACACTATTCTGGATTCAACAATGCCATCAAATTTCAGATCTTAAAACTATTTGATGTGTTATTTCACTTTTTTTAGGAAAACCACCAAGCATGATATTAAATATTTTAATATTTTTTAAACATTTGTTTCAGGCACACTAGGTCTTGAAATCGCATCCCTTCTCAGCTCTTGGTCTCGAAAATAATCCATATAATATCTAAAAATAATACATGGAAAATATGAGATGTTAAATTCTACCCAACATGGGTCTTTACATCCCCAAAAATTGAAACATGTGCAACTCAAACAGGTGAGGGTGCTGAGAATGAATCTGATCCTCTCGCTCCAATGTGCTCTCCTAGATATTTCTATGCTATAACTGGACATATAATTAAAGAATAAATTTACCATGAATTTCCCTCTATTTTCAATCCTCAATCTACATTGGGTACTCAACAAAAGCTAATCCATCCTCAATGTCTATCTCCCCCTATTTGATGACGTGTGATAATTCATGCATGTAACTCCTCAACTGTGACACGTGGAAGAGTTCTTGTACCCGATCTAACATCAGAGGTAGATCCAAGGGGTATTCCACATCTCCAATTTTGTGTAGTATTTGTAAAGGGTCAATAAACATCAGAGATAGCTTTCTACCCTGGCAAAATCTATAAAATCGACATCAAGGAGAAACTTAGAGGAACATATGGTATCTTTCCTCAAACTCCAAGGACCTATATCACGTGACATTATAAGACTTATCACATCTCTATGCAGTTATTATCCTCTCATGTATGATCGGCACATTCTCTGTAGTATCTTGTAAAAACTCTGGGCTAAGAGTGTAATTTTGCCCCGGAACGGCCCAGGCTGGGTCGGGCTGGGATGGGCTTGACCTGCAAAAAATAGGACCACAGACCACTATATGGGTAGTTCCAACCTGAACAACCACAAGAGGCGGCCCGAGCACAGCATCGGGCCGACCCAAACCATCAGGTCAGGTCGGGCTTTTTCGGGTGGGGCCAAGATTTGTCAAGTCGAGCCATATTTGGATTTTATTATTTTCAAAATAATTATTTGTTTTAAAAAAATATTTAAACAATTTAGAACTATTATTGAAAACATTATTTACATTTAGTTTTAAACGCATGTTTTGTAGATGTATTTTTAAAAAAATTAACATGTTTTTTGTAAAAATGTTGATTTTAATTTTTATTATCATTTTACAGTTGGTGGATATGATTTTTTTTATCTAAATATATTTATATATGTTAATATATATATTATGTTAAAATTGTAAAAACATTAATGAGGGGTTGGTGGTTGTGCAGCGGTGAGTGATTTTAAATCATTGTTATTTAATCATTTTTTACCAATTTTTTAAAACTTTTTTTACATTTTTTAAACTTATTTAAAAAATTTTAAGCATTTGATAATTTTTTTTATTTAAATGATTATATTTAAATCATTTTTTAAAACTGTTTGAAAACATTTGTTTATATTTATCTAGAAATGATTTATTTAAAATGTTTTTTAATTTTTTTAAATGCATGCTTTTTACATGTACTTTTTTAAAACATTTAACTTTTTTTAAAAACAAATAATGATAAATTTTGGTTCAAGTGTTTATTAAAATCAATTATTTAAATTTTTCTTTAAAATACTTTTTTTTAAAAAAAATTAGACATTTTTTTAACATTTTTTTAAAATATTACATTTATTATTAGTCATTAAATTTAATGGTTTTTTTAACGCATGTGTTCTTCATGTATTTTGTTTGAACATTTAACATATTTAATGAAAAGAAATTATTAACATTTTACAATGGGTGGATATGTTATATTTTTCAAAATAGATTTATATAGGTGTGTGAATTTATATATATTATGAGCAAATTGAAAATAATAATAATGAGGAATTGGGGGGGTGAACAGCAGTGGGTGAGTTTAAAGCATTATTATTTAAATGTTTTTTATCATTTATTTAAAACATTTTTTACATTAATTTTTTTAACATGTTTATGAGAATTATTTTTAATCTTTTTGTACTTTAAATCATTTTTTAAATGATTTTAAATTTTTTTTTAAACACATTTTTTTCTGATGTATTTTTATTAATTGTTAAATATTCTTTTTGTAAGAATGCTTATTTTCTATTTTATTGACATTTTACTGTGGGAGGTTATATTATTTTTTTCTAAACAGATTTATTTATTTGAATCAAAATATATTATGTGTAAATAAATAATGAGAAGTTTGGGGTCTGCAACAGTGGGTGAGTTAATTTTTTTCTAATTATATTTATATATGTATATATAATATATTTATTATATGCAAGTTTAATCATATTTTAACAAATTTAATGAGGTTGGGGGTGTTCGATTATCATTGGGAGAATAGTTATCATTTGTTAATATATAATAAATTATTATATATATAATATGAGAAAATTTTTCAAAAAAATAATTAGGGGTTGGGAGGTGCGTTTCCATGGGCGGGTTAATTTTTGTAAATAAATTTATATAAAATATATGCAAGTTGAAACATACATAAAAAAATTAAGGAGGTGGATGGGTGTGCACCAACATCATGAGGTGAGTGTGAATTTTTTATTAATAAACACTATGTTATTATATATACAATATTAAATCATTGAAATATATATATATATATATATATATATATATTATTAATAGCTATGTTTATTTATATATATTATATTAATCATTTATATTTATATTATTAATGGATTTTAAAAAACACACTTAATTGATGTATATTATTAATAGCTTTATATATATATATTATTAATGGCATTGTCTGTTTATATATATATATATTGTATCATATTATTGATATATATATATATATATTTATATTGTTAATAGATTTGTTTATATATATATATAATATGCAAGTGTCATCGTATTTAAAAAAATTAATGAGGTTGGGGGGGGGGCAGACATCATTTGTTCAGTGTATTATTTTTTTGTTAATATATAATAAGTTATTATATATATATATAATGTTAAATGATATATATATATATAATATGAGAAAATTGAAAAACTAATAATTAGGGGTTGGGGGTTGCACCGTAGTGGGCGGGTTAATTTTTTTCTAAATTGATTTATATATGTATAGTATGAATAATATATGCAAACTGTAACATATATAAAAATATTAATGAGGTTGGGGGACATGCACGAACATCATTAGATGTGTGTGTTATTTTTTTTATTAATATACAACAAGTAATTATATATATATAATATTAAATCATTTATATATATATATTAATAGCATTGTTTGTATATATATATATATTATATTAAATCAGATATATATATATAATATTAAATCATATATATATATATATAAATATATATTACAAATGGATTTATAAAATCCACACTTAATTGATATATATTATTAATGGATTTGTTTATATATCTAAAATACTATATATATATATAATTATATATCATTTTACACGCACACACACATTATAATTATTATAATAATAGATATATATATATATATACATTAATATATATATATATATATTACTTTTTATTAATATATATATATATATATATATATATATAAAGCCTAGTGATAACATAAGAGGTGCAGTGCCTAGGAAAGTTTGTCCCAGCACAACCATGGAAGACTGTGGTAGGGCGTTCGAACCTCCCTACCAGCACCTTCTTGTTATAATTTTTTTTACAGTGGGACGGGCTTTGTACGGGCCAGCGGGGCGGGCTTTTTTGGGTCGGTTCGACTTGGCCCGCATGCATGGTTGGATAGGCCCAACCTGATGAACCTATGGCCGAGCTCGTCTTGGCATGATGAGGGATTTTCCAGGTCGGGCCGCTTGGGCTTTCGGGCTGCGCCTCTCAGGTTTCCGGGCCAAAATTACACCCCTACTCTTGGCCCTTGAGTACTGACTATCTTGAGTATGTCTGGCAATGTGGTGACCTCTAGGGTCTCCCATAAAAATCCTTGAATGGTTCCATACTAATGGTGGATTGGTATATAATATTTTACACATCCTCCACCAGTGGTAGGTGATCTTCCACACTAGGACGAAAATCATACTTGAAATCCCACAAAATATCATCCACGATAAGAATGGTATGCTCTACCTGGATGTCCATTATAGGTGGAATGTTGTGATCAAGTGAGAATGGGTCACACACACCTTCTGTAATCGCTTACACAATTAGGATGTAAAGTGAACATCACGATATGAAATAATCATCGATAGAACTCCATATAGTCAAACTATATCATGAATGTAGACGCACCTCAAGTGTCCTGGTACATCTTCCCCACCCCTGTATATACCTCCAAAGAGGATGTATGAAACTCCCTCAGAACCTCCTCCCACAATGCTATTGGTATTACTAAGAATCCTATTAAAATAACAACATTCTCTCTACCTTTAAATATCCATTAGGAGTGTGTGATGTAGATATCTGAGCATGTATGGTCTTACAGTCAGTATCCCTGAGTTATTCCTCTCTTACTGTAATAGTGGAGAGGTGACAACCATTGACTTGATATAAGCTGTTCCATATCCATCCAAAATGGATAACTTCAGTGAGGGAAAGTTATTTGACCTTTTTTCCGAAAATAAAAACTATATCTCCTGCTAAGTGAATCTTCCACCACATTCCCCTTCCCAGAAGTATAGACAATCTCAAAGTCATAGTCCTGGAGGAAATCTAGCCCTCACCACTTTCTCAATTTTAGATTTTTTTGAGAGAAAATATACATGAGACTCTTGTGGTGATATTAGATGACAAACCGCCTTCCCATCATGTAGTGTCACTACATCCTCAAAGAGAATACTACCATTGTTAACTGAAGATTGCGGTTTGCATAATTTTTCTCATGTGGACTCAACTGGAATGAACAATTGGAAATCACCTATTACATATAAATTAGAACACAACCATGCATTTTTACTAATAAATCCTAAAATACAATGAACTCGATGCCTTCATCCAATAACCTCAAGATGGGAGAACTCATCAACCTCTGCCTCATATCTTTAAAGAACAACTGAAACTTTTCTGTCCACATATAAGACATCGCTTTCCGTGTCAACACTATCCCGAGTTATTCCACACTGAAGATATCGTGTATAAACCACTGATAGTACCCAACCAATCCGAGGAAAATCTAAACCTTTGTAGCAATTTTGGGTGGATCCCAAGCAAGCACTACCTCAACTTGCTCTTGATCCATTACAATTCCAACCTCGGAGATGACGTGTCCTAGAAAATGGATCACTTGAATCGAGAACTAGAACTTCGAGAGATATATGTAACGATATTACTCTTGGTGTCTATCCAGATCTATCCTTAAGGGTCTCATATGCTCCTCATCGGACGTCGAATACACTAGAATGTCATCAATGATGACTACCATGAACCGGTATATGTAAGGCTATGAGATCCAGTTCATGAGTCCCTTGAACACTGTTGGGGTAATCATAATGCCAAACGACATCACCAAGTAATCATAGTGACCAAAACGACATTTGGAGGCTGTTTTTGGTATATCCTAATCTCATACTCAAAGATGGTGATAGCCTGATCTGAGGCCAATCATTCCGAACCATCACACCTCATTCAACTGATCAAAAAGGTCATTTATCCTTATAAGTGGATACTTGTTATTCATGATATCTTTTATCATGTTCCGGAAATCTATATATATCCTAAATATCCCATCTATCTTCTTTGAAATTAACACTCAGTTCTTCTATAATGAATCATTGGGTCTCACAAAGCCATTCCTTTACATGTCCTCAAACTCTACTCTTAGTTCATGAAGCTCTATGAGAGCCATCTGATATGCAAGTGGGGATATATGTGTCATCGTGGGGCATAGATCAATGCATAAGTCGATATAACTATGGGTAGGTAGACCTTGAACATTTTCAAGAAATATTTCCTCACACTCCACCACAACGATAGGATAATGAGGATGCATAACATCCACTGCTTCGAGGGTTAGGCTATCCTGCTGATGAATAATCTGTTGCATCCTTCTATGAATGAGTACATCCTATGTTTCTTGGATATCCTATTCCCCGACAAATTAAAACTTTGTTTCATCATTACAGGTGCACCATACTCCTCACCTAAAAGAGTTAATCTGACCATGAATTGTGGATAACCAGTCCATACAAGAAATGATGTCGTAAGGCCTTGATGCCAATACCAAGAGATCCCAACCAAAACACTTTCCTCCAAGAGTCATGTCACGTTTTTTCCACTAATTTTTGATCATAGTTTCTTATAGTAGGAGTATCCAAGGGTAAGGGTCGACTCTACTGTTTAACCAGAATATTCGTCACTCAAACAAGATTCATGGTAAGAAAAAAATCAGTAGAACATCTGTTTATTGAAATTGAAACTAAGGTGGAAAAGACGTAGATTGTACCTCATAACATCCCTAGATCCTTTGGGGTCATAGACCTTCATATCCTGCAATTGGCCTCATCCCTACCCACAACCTCCCTAAACCTCGCATGGACCACCTGGGGTTGGTGGTGGTAATAGGTCATACCTCTGACCACCTCATGCTACTCTGTTGACCCCTATACCATGTTCTTCGCCCTACATCCACCCTCATCCTATTTATTTCTTTATCTCGGTTGTCCCCAGACCATCTCCAAATCAACTTTAAGTTGGGTCCAGAAATCTTGTGCTAGATGTCCCCAGATATCGCAAGGGAAACACTGTCAATCCCTTGTATGATCTGAGAAACCCTAGGAGCTCTACTCTGCTATCCCTAAGTCCAGGGATGACCTCTTGAGGTTACTGACCCACTTAGATCCCTTTGACTACTATCATCTACCTGCTGCCAAGGTCTCAAATACCAGGTTACCACTATTAGCTCCCATGACTGGTTTCTTCCCTTTCATAAAACATTACACTAACAGGGCTTGCTAAATTACTCTATCATAAGTAGAAATTTTAAGTTATACCACTGACACCTTGATTTCCGAGTAGAATCCATGTTCTGAGGTATGATCCCTAGAGAACTGGAAACATACCATATCCAAAGAGTAACATGAGAGATCATTAAACCTTGTTGAATACTCCTCCATGGCCATACTTCTCTACTATAGATGTAGGATCTCCTGTATGTGTACCGATTACAACATGGATGAATATAACCCCTCTATGAGAAGATTCACAATGTCTATCTAGAAGATATCTATCTCGTCGCATGACTGAGTAACCAAGATCCACCATCGCTCGGCAGATCCCAGAAGATGACTCGTGGAAGTAATTTCCATATGATCGACATGCATCCTCACATGGCAGAAAACACAAGTGACCGCCTTTATCAAATCCTCAACCATCTGGGGTTTTGGATCCCCAAAAAAAATGGGAGGTCACTACCACTAAAACTCGTGCAATGCACTCATCCTACATGAATCCCCAATTGGTAGTGCTTGTAGTAGCTACAGCTCGACGTGTGGTGGTATCAAACAGTAAACCACCTAGAGGTGCTATCTACGGTACATGACCATGTAATTATGCCTCATCCCAAGGTGGATCATCCTCATGATTATGTGGTGGAATCCTAGATGGTTGTTTATGTGGAGGAACCATGAAATAAAACAATATGTACCCCAGTCAATAGAGTATATTTAGGGAGATAACTCAAGAAGGAAATGGAAAACAAAAACATTCCTATATGATGCGTGTACCATTGTTTTTACCTGAAAAAAGTGTTCTTATGTACCGAGTTGAAAATCAGGTGATCAAAGCCTTGGTGTCTTGATACCTCATCCACCACACCATCAATGGAGTCCCTAGCTTGAATTCTAAACTAGAAACACTTAACACTTTTACCCCAAACCAAACTCACATACTCTCGGTCCCAAATTAGAACAAAAATCCCTCTAATATCATTTTGTCACAACCCATCCTAGAGAGCCCATGATGTGACTACCCAAGCCTACCTCCAATAGGACAGGGGATGGTGACGAACACTAAGTATGCATATCCCATAAATTGGAGGCATTATACAAAAGTACGTTTACACACACACACATCTCCAAACCACAGAATGCTGAAATGTAAACAACTAAAATAATGAATACATACCACTAATATCCCAATGCAGATTCATTCTATTCTCAATGTTCCAAATTATATCCTCAAGTAAAATGAAATCCTCATCAACTATTACATTTGTGATTCACAAGGGGAAGGATGGTTCCATTGGGCCTCTTAGTCCATGATTTCTAAATTGGTAGAGAATATGGGAATTAATATATGGAAAGTGGGGTATGTCATGTATTGTCTTCAGGGGAAATTAGAATGGGATGATATTGATAGAATGTCTATTTGGAATAAATTTATCTGATTTAATTATGGCTATGGCCCAAGGGAAAAAATAGTTCAACCCTCCCCCTTTGGAACAAATTGCAACACCGTATCCCGGTCCTTAAACACCAATCCAAATGAATACTAGGGGATATCAATGTTAAATTATTAGAGTAATTGTGTTGGGGAACCTTTGGGGTACCCAGGCTACCCTACTCCTAACCTGACATTCATTCAATCTAGAACCTACCCTTCCTTCATTCAATTGATTCTCAATCCAATCCAACTAAAATATTTTGATGATATCAAGATCGATTTAAGTCCATTCCAATGCACATTATCGAGCTCTCCCTTAAGAAAGTTCATAGAAAAATCCTATATGAATTAGATCTAGAGGGAGTCTATCCTAGAACCTTGGGGGAGAAGACTGTTGTGAAACGTAATCTGATCTAAGTACAACTTCTTCTCGTGGCTTGTCTGGAATTTCCCTATTCCCACAAACAGATTAATGAAGAGAAAAGGCATCAATATGGCATCTTAATGTACCTATTGGACATCCCCGAGTGATGAATCTATGTTGTATATCTTTTTTCAAGAAGAGTGGGAAACCATAACCTTTAGTGGAATTGGTGATATCATAACTAGACCAAGTGCAGTGGATTATATTGATGAGTATTTATATGGTTGGTTTTCAGGTGTTAGAAGGCCTAATCATGAGGAGGAGGCATAGAAAATCCTTCTCTGTGCTTAATACTAGGCCATCATCTAACCCTGCAATCTATATCAACACAATGGTCAACTTATTTTGGTTAGGAGACTTATTTTGAAGGCCTTCTGTCTGGTGGTAGATATTTTTGGCCTTCTTCATCAATAAGATATGGCCTCCTCTCTCAGATGATTTGTTTCCTAGAAAATTTGGTTTGTTAAACCAATCTCGATGGGTCATTGTTTGTCTTGGTCACCCCTTCCCAGTTGATTAAACTGGACAGTGATGGTGCGTTCATGTAGGGGATGATACTTGGGGGAGGATTGGTGCACGATAGCTCGAGCTCAATTGATTTTTCCTTTCATCCTACATACAGTCCTGAAGACACTCTGGTAGTGGAGGAAAAGGCCATGCATACCGAACATGATATTTTACACTCTCACCAAATCCATCTCTCATGTGTGGAAATAGACTCCAAGATCATCTGGTCTTCCCTTAAGGTATTATCTCCCCCCATGGTAGATTACTTACATGAAATGTATAATCAAGGCCTACATTTACAAGGACATCGCACTACATCATCCGTGTAGGGAAAGAAATCAAGTAATAGAATTATTGGCTTCAAATCCAACCTCTAACACCCCATTTATGGAGTTCTTCACTATTGGTTCCATCCCCCCAGGTTGGGCTAACTTCATTATTGGTGATGCTTTGGGACTCCAATATTATAGACCACCATGAATCTTTGTATTTTTATCTCTTATTAATGAAACACAATGATTTTGGTTTATTCCTATACACGTATCAGAACATATGGTGGTTCCCACCATTTCCTAAAGTCGTATTCACCATAATAGAGTATACTAAAAAATGTTAATATGTGTGACTCTCTTGTACATTATTTAAATATCAGTGAATACTAATTCTAAACCAAGAGCAAAGTATAGAAACCCATCAAGTCCCCTAAAGAGATAATGAAAATTCATATAATCTTTAACCTTTCATATGAACACATGTTGTGTAATATAATATGTTTTTCTTTTGATATATCATAAAGCAGTGTGTAAACCTCATTTCATAATCAATACTTTATATATAAATTATTGACCCAACTCAATGGACTTATCTTCTTCTACCTTGTCCATGGATTAAGACAAGGTATGACAATCCATATTAATTAGGCCTGATATAGCAATTCATTTTAGAAGATACAAATTCCATTTTTATTATTAAATCATTGTCATAAAAAAAATGATACACCAAACACTGGATACATCTCTTTGAAATCAATTATATAGTTTTATTTTGCATCAAATTACATGATAAAATAGTAATTTCAAATATTAATAACAATTCAAGAGACCATTACATGTGTTCATAGATAGAAAATACCATTTAATCTTGAAACATATTGTGTTACTATCAGTGGGTCGAGCCTCATACACTCGAGATCACTAAATTTTAACCTCATGGGTAGAATCCTCAATGATTATGATCCATAAACACTTAATAGGGACACATAATTTGTGTACTATCATCATGAATATAGAACATAGGACGTAACATTAATATTGCATTCATGGTATCTCTAGGTTCTCATTATATCCTATGACCTGTAATAATATTTTGTTACAACATGTAATATATGAAAATTACCATAAATATAGTGGATTCAGAAGTATCAAAACTAATATGGTAAGGTAAACACTTGTATATATGAAATTGTATAAAAATATTGTTAATATAAATACATATGTGTGTTGTCTCAAGGAAACCCAGTTATAATAATCTCTCATGCACTATAGCCAACTTCTAAAATGTCTCAACCCGATACCTCTTTAATGAGAATACTACTTCTGCTAATATATGACTTTATCCATGGGGGTGTGTCACACGAGACTCTATGGTTATTATACTAACTATGAATTAACATTTCTAAGTTAAATCCCAAAAAGATAAAACTTATAATGTATATTCTCTATCCTTGGGTGTGATATGAGATCCTTGGAAATAACCACACCTACAATATTTTTACAAGAAACTAGAATTTGGTTTAAACTATTAGGAATAACACCAATGTCAGAGACAATGTTGCATATAAAGATGACTTCCTTAACTACATTACACGACATGATATACTTCGATTATGTTATAAATTCAATGACCACAGGTTTCGATTAGCTTATCCAGCTCACTACAACACAATTTATGAAATTTACATAGCATGATTGTGATTTTAGGTCATCATGAACTATATGATAACTAGAATCAGGGTATCCTCTCAATACTAGTTCTTTATCTCCTCCATTAATTATGATTATAATACATCTTAATTACATCGGGAATGTTTTTTCAGGTGGCCATTGTATATAGCTTGGATTTTAATGATATCTTCCCTCTATTCTTAAAGTAAAGGAAACATCAAATAAATAACATAACAAGTCATAAATAATAGATCACACTACAAAGGTATGTGGGATTATAATCATTCTTTTTATCTCCTCCTTTGATTGTGGACACATTTTATTAGAGTGATTGATATCGTCTGACATTGGTAACAACCCTCTCCTGGATTATTCAATATATTAACTTTTGACTACCTTATCATTATATGTACTATTAATTAGTCAATGAATCCTCTAGGATCTATCTCAAATGTTCATAATTCCTAGGATCTAGGATTTTCACCTATTTCATTCATATGGGATCATTCATTTTAACATGTCTTAATTGATTGTAAGAATTGAACTTCAATTCTAATAAATACTATTTCATAAACATATAATATGAGGAGGATTATGAAATTCCAAATAACCTTCTAATAAATACATGTATTTGATTCATTCTTGATGAAACTAAAATATCTTATGGCCTCATAAAAACCAAAATTTTGTAGTTTTGATTCATACTTCATCCATTAAATGGTTTTCTAATGTATGAATACATTATTGGAATTGTTTGATATAATGAACTCTTTGAGTTGATTCATATAAAAATCTTCAACCCACTTCCCATTTAGAAAATATGTTTTGACATCCATTTTCAAAATATCATAATCATATAATGTTGATATAGTATGTAATATTATATTGGATTTCATCATCACTTTTGGTGATAAGATTTCATCATATTTTATTCCTTGATATTTCATAATACCCTTCAATACTAAACAAGCGTTATATGTGTTGACATTTCCATCTATGCCTATCTTTTTCTTGAATAACTATTTTCACACAAAGGGTTTAACATTAGTTGGTGGGTCTACTAAAATCCAAACATGATTTTATTACATGGACTCCATAATAGAATTCATAGTATCTTTCCATTTAGAATAATCTTTAGGATATACGTTTATTATTCTCTAAGAGTAATGTGTCACTTAACTCAGTGATATGAAAACCATATCTCTCTAGTTCTCTATTATCATGAGTTAACATCTGCAATACTTGTGTCTCGGGAACATCTTTATCTCGCACTGTCTCTTAGTAAGTTTGTTACCATACCAACTCTGGTGAATATGGAGTATCAACTTCATTGAAGTTAATATTATTCAAACTATTTCGATTGGAAAGGTGTTCCATTTCATGAAATATGGAATGTAATTCCATTGTCACTTTTTTATCTAATGGGTTTTATAGGAAATATCAGTTTGTTTCTTTAGGATATCCTATAAATATTCACATAATGAATATACATGCAAATTTCCCAATAATTATGGCCTTTAAAAAATCATTCCATCCCCAATCATGTATGTGTGATAGACTTGGAATCATTCTATAACAAAAATCAAATGGAATCCCATTCATTTAATTAGTTGGTACTCAATTAAGAGTATATGTTGTTTTTTAAAGAGTGTATCCCATAAACAATAATAAAATAATTTCTTAACTCATCATTGATATTACCATGTTAACAAATTTTTTATTCTTCCTTTTACTAACACCATTACATTGAGGATTATAAGGAGGAGTGAGTTGTGATACTATGCCACACTCATTCAAGTGATCAATGATATATCTGTTAAGATACACTCCACCCTAGTTTGAGTGGAGCGCCTTAATCTTGTTACAATGGTTTATTTATACTTCAGGATGATATAAAAATATTAAATAAATATAACTTATTCCACATTAAGTAGATATAACTGTACCTACTACAGTCATCAATAAAAGTAATGATATATAAAAATAAACCCCTTTCCACTATTTTATGAATATCACACATGTCATTTTTAATCAATTCCAGTAATTTAGTGGCTCCAAATCCTTTCACATAGAATGTTGATTTGGTCATTTCCCTTGTAAACAAGTGATACATACAACCATAGGTTTTAACTTAGTGGAATCCAAAATCACTACTAGATGTAATTTATATAAAATCTTCTCATTCACATGACCTAGCTTAATGTTCCATATATGTGTGTAAAATGAGTCATATTTACTATTTTTGTCATTTATTTCCATTATATATTTTTCAAGTTCAAGTATAAACAATCCATTTTTATGATGAACCATATAATAACATATATTATCCTTATAATAGAGACAAAATTTATTTTAACAACCAAAATAAAATCCCATGGTTTCCAAACTCAACACTGAGATTAATCTTTTAGTAAATAAAGAAATATACTTAAATTATTTAATACATGAACCAAACCACTAAAAAGATTTAGATGATAATTTTCCACTTCAAAGATAGTTATTCTTATGCCATTTTAAGCTTAGATATCCACCTCACCTCTTTTAATCTACTAGAATCTATGTGGTTCTTCTATATGTATATAAATGCATTAGTTTCATGATTTATCCAATACCTAATGTGTAGAAAATGGTAGATAGAATTCAATAATGAAAATACCCAAGGTATAAGTGTCGCCCTATTTCTTTTTCCCATCATTTCAGTTCTATTCTATTATACTTTCATTCCACAAGAAAATAAGACAACCTCCTACTCATTTCTGTCCCTTTGTATCTTAGTATTTTTATAAGGGTGGTGTATTGTTGTCTTTGGATTTGGATTATTCTTAGACCCATTAACCTTTCCATTCTTCCTCTTGTTCACCATAAGGACTGAAAAAATGGTATTCTTTATATCATTATCATCATTGAGAACTAAATCTAATTGGTCTATAAGTGACTTAATCTTGTTATTCATGTTTTAATTTATAATAAATGTCAAGAATCATGGATGTAAAGAGGTAGGAAAGAGATCAGTCTCTAGTTCTTGGTTATGTTTGAACACAAGGGATTCAGGTCTCTTGATGTACCTAGTTATCATTAGTCGATGAGGTACTACTTGAATACATTATACTAGATTTACACCTATATATTACACTTGATATCTCAAACCATTCATTCATATATCTTTGCTGATATATATTTTGTAGAAGGGTTAACAGCTCCTAATATTATTCATCCTCATGAATCTTATACAGTTGAATATACATCAATGAAAACATAATACACTGTACATGTAGTGAATCATATACATTATTATCATATTTTTCTTCATCTAGCTTTATTTATCATTGAGGAGGATCATTAGAAGCCAGGACTCTGGCACATAAAGCATCCTCTCTTTCTGTATTACTATGCATGAGCAACTATAATACTCCTCAATGTTATAGATGATTAGGATATATTTTTTTATCAAAAATAGATCATAGTGATAATGTAATAGTGGTGGAGATATCTATTTCATCTACAACAAATAAATTCAATAGTTAATACATCATCTTGATTACTGATTATACATTATTTATTATTTAATTCGTTAAATTTTCCCACAATTTTATTGAACCATAGTAACCCTCAATACTTGATTCAGAATAACTAGTCACTTGAGTATTCTAGTTAAAATGAGCCTAAAAACATTTACTAATAGTGTAGGATATGCATACACCACTAATTAGAGAGTTTCAAGGTAGGAACTAGACTATCCAACCACATTGGCTCATGATTACTTGAACTATTGAGTGAAGTCGCATATTCTAAAAATCCTGACCTAGATTCCCTCAAAACCTTGTCTCTAATGTAGAAAAAATCAATATATGACTATTTATTTTTTACCAAAATTAGTTAATTTAACCCATCCCTATCATAACAATCCCCCAATAGTAATATGCACCTTTAACAAGGGTTGGTGAGATACTAACACTCCCAGTTTTGTTCAAATTTCTGACACATATGGTGCCATGACTTTATAAGACTTTCAGTGTTTTGTTAATTATAAATGAATGTAAAATTTTTAAATTAAATATGACTATAGTATTTTATCACAAAAAATTAAATAGTTCATTAATAGAAAACATTCATCGCATCTTTATGCATTGTTTTATTATTATTTTATGTGCTTCCTAAATTATGCATTTTCATAAACTAAAAAAAAATTAATAAAATTAATAAACTACCTGAATGATCATGAAAATTTGATAATGTTGGTCCATTTATAATCAGTGTATCAACTAGGACTGAAGAGGTATAATACATGAGTTGGTCTAACAAGTATCGCAACTCACATCCTAGTGCAATGTTTCCATGACTCGTCTGGTATACAACCTCTTCTTGGCATGGTCCATGTCTAATAGTGTTATTGTCAATATATGAATATACTCACACATAGGTGAGAGGGTCAAAGGAAGAGAAAAATAAATATATAATTATTTTGATGGAAAAGCATTCCTTTATACATATTAAATAATGAATTAAGATACACAGACCGTCAAAAATGAATAATTATTACAATCATCGCATGCAATTTTAATAATTAATTAATCAAAAAGGAACCCAGACATTAATTTTTGGTCAATGATAATGACAAGTCATCAGATAAAATAAATATACAATATAAATTAAAATGTGTTAAATTAAATTATAAAAATAATTAAATGAATTATTTTATTTCAAATATTTTTTTTGGGGGTCCAATAATTAATTTAAAATTTATTCGAAAAGCCGAAAATAATAATCGAATATTATTATTATTTTTTAATCTAAACATTAAATTAATTTTTTTTAAAAAAATATCCACCATCCCTAGAACCTATCTAGGCCCATTTCTGATCAGTATGCCCCAACACATGCTAGTTATGGGTCATTCAAAACCTATGCAGGGTGGTTCTTGATAGGGAATACCCATGTTGGATAGTTCCAGGTGGGGTAGACCCATGGGAGGCTAGTAGAGATCCCAATCATGGAAGGGTCTACAAAAATAACCTTATCAGGATAGGGGTGATAAAAATATTCGAGTTGGCTGAAGGAGAGCATATTGATAGGGTTCGATGAATGAGAGGACGACATTAAGGGTAGGAGAGGCCGAATGTGAAGTGGAATCCACTATGGAAATAGTGGGGATACATTGGTAGTGGTGGATATGATTGTGTGAATGGGAAGCCAACCATGGAAACAATGCCTACGGTGTGTTTTCAATGAAGGTAGTGGTGACAACAGGTGAAGCGTGATGAAACATTTTTCCATTGAATTTTTTTTATTATACTAGATTCCAAATGAATCCATATCCCCCTTAAGTCAAAAACCTTCCTACTTTTTCAATGCTTATTCTATGTGGTAAACTACTCCCATTTACCATTTATAATTATTATTAGTAACTACGGACAACCCATACCCACCCCCTTCCCTCCTTCAAGATATCAATATCCTATGAAATATTCTTTTTGAATTAATTTTTTTGTATGTGTTAACACGATAGGACAACCTCCCTCCATTTAATTAAGACTCATTCTTTTTTAATGATTTATTGTATTTGAAAAAATTCATTAATGTTATGAAAGAAATGACCATTATATGGTACTGTTCAAGTGATTAGAATCCATTTGGAATTCGCTAAAAAATGTTCCCTCCCTAAACTCCAATGACCACTAGGATCAAGTAAAACATTATACAAATAAAAAAAAATTTAAATTTTTATTAAATTTACAAACCACTTTTTTCAAATTTAAATTTTTGAGTGGCCATAATTTGGATGTCTGAAATCAGATTGATGCACAGTCTATTAAATTGGGACAAAAAATAATCCCTCTACCTAAATTTAAGAAAATTTTAATTTTTTGTGGTTAAAAAAATTCATTTGAACCCTTTAATACCAATTTTGTTTCTCGGGTGCACAACAAAATGTATTGGACTAGAAATTGTAAAATTTTTATTTCTATATTGATGTAACTTTATCATCTATGATTATTTCAGCCATGATAAAGGCTGAAAATCTTGTTTACATTTATTTAAAAACAAAATTTAATATGAATGTTTACCTCATTCAAAATAATTAAGTGTTTTATATAATCTCTTCATTGGTGATCATTTCTCAATGTATATGTGTATGAATCCATTTAGATTATCCCCACATTCTCTAAGATTATTTAACAACATTGATCATCAGAATCCATGTGTATGAGTGGAGATACGATGAAATTATCGACATCTCCATGATCACGACTATCTCATTCCTTTGATCCATGAAGGAAATCTAAGTTTATAATAATTGAATGAGTATTTATCTCGTTAGAATGTAGGTTGGAGGATCGAAGTGCTACGAAATTCTAGTGGATGAATACCCACATGTGAATGATCTCCCTCATACTTATATAGTGGTAATTAAACACTCGTAATGGGTTCCCCCACACCAAAAAAATAACTCCCAATAATTAATCCCAAAATTTCATGTTAAGATTATCTAACAACATCATAAACATCATTTATATTTTGTCACCTACTTTTAATATATAATAAATATATTACATGATAAATGTGATTCTTTAACCTGACTTATAATTCTTGAAAACATTAATTGACCATTGAATATTAAAATAATATTCAATCATATAATATTTTTCAATGTAATAACTCAATACCCTAAGAATACATTAAAAAAATAAATTCAACCAAATTATAATATAATATGATATTAATGAATTTATTCATTCATTAGTGATCATTTACTCTCGGAAGCCTATTAGACCCCGAGGTGGGGTCCACCATGTTCTATACTCTTATTCATCAGAATATATATGTATTTTGAATATTCTATTGTGTGGGATGATCTAGAACCTTAACTCTATATTAGTGAATATTATTCATAGACCATGTGTAGAGTCTAGCATCCCATCATGGACCCTAAGGAAATAATAAAAATTCATATCAATAACAACCTTTACTATGAACAAAAATTGAGTAATAAAATCTATTTGTCTTGTGATATATTTTAAACAAGGACACACACCGTGTTTCATCATCCATACTTGATTTATAATTCGTTGACCCAACTATATGGAAATACCTTCTTCAACCATGGCCATGAGTTTTATTAAGGTACTACCACCCTAATCAACTAGGCATGAAATATCACTTACTTATAGAGGTGACAAATTATATCTTTATTATTCAATAAATGTCATACAACTAATGAAAAAACCTCCACAAGCTACCACACTACAATATAAATGTCATTGTTTTAATCTTGAATCAAATTACATGATCTAATAATATATACTTATAATAATCTCTACTGGGGAGACCATTACTTGTAGTCATGTATATAAACTACCAGTGTCACCTAAAACATGTTGTGTCACATTTTCTGGGGTTAGTCCTCATGATCAAATCTACTCAAGATCAGCATGGTAGAATTTCATGATAATAAGTCTCAATGATTATGATCCCCATCACTTGATTTTCATCTATCATACGTATCTTTTCATCAATATTTATTTGGACCATATCGCATAAATTTATGATTAATATCATGTAATATTTCTATTCTCATTATATCCTGGGAACTTTTATACCCTATTGTTATGTTACAAAATCTAAATACATTTCCATAAATATAGTGAATACATAAATATAAACACTATTATGGTAAGGTAAATACATGTATATATAAAACTATATACATGTAATTGTAATAAATGTACATACATGAGTTGGGTTCAGGGAACCCACATACAATATAATTCCAAAGTTTAATCTCAACATGATAACCTTATTCTCATTCATCTTGAATATAAATTTAGTTTATGATATTTAAAAACATTGAGTGAATCATATCAATGATCAGGTAGATTTCATGGTTTATATAATCAAGAAATTCAATATTTTCGCACAAAATGTTTTAAAAAATTTCCATCTCATCTTGATTAAATTTTTCTCAGTCATGGATATCCCATTCTTAATCAAATAACATAAATCGCAAAAATTTGATTTTTTTAATAGTTGACTATTCCTTGAGAATTAACTGAATTCATTCTCTCTTTTGACTGAAATCATTGTTATTGAAATATTTTTATTTAAATATCACAATATAATGGAATAATAATCACCTAATGTCATTTAAATTTATATTTTTCATCTCAAATATTGAATCATGGATCAACATAGATTCATGGTTTATTGAACATTTTATGAATAACATAAGAATCATATCATATTATTTATTATTTAGAAAAATCAATTATAGAAACTTTAAATATTATCCATATTTGATATTACTATTCACAACTTTTATGATTAAAAACTATGTCAATCAGCCTGAAGACACATGATTTGAGTGTTAGTGATGTTTTATAAAGTGAATAATAGATCATGCATCCTCTGATCTACTGATTACATTAGAAAAGTAATTATTAAAACTAATGTTTGAATTCTATAAATATTTCATAATTATTAAGATTTTTATTCGAATTATTGTTACACTGTTAATGAATTTTTCTTATATAGATGTTGGATAATTATTGCACAATGTACAAATAATCCTTATGAATGTTTGGAATCATACTTATGCACCTACAAAATGACTCTTAGGTAGTGTAATTCATACCTACATAGGACATGGAATCATTATCATGAAGGATCTCTTGTTTCTCTCTTTTTGAAGCACTAACTCTCTGGTTTCTTCGATCTAGTGGCATAAATATTGCATTAAAATCTAACATGAGACATAGAGTTTCCTCATCCCCTGGTTGTGCATTGATGATAAATCCGGTGTAAGTCTCAATCATTTTTGTTTCTATCTTTTTAGGAATTCTTTGGCTTTGGATTTCTAATAGTTTTCTTCATCCTTGCATTAACATCTTCATACATTTAGGTTTTTGATATTCATCATTGTGCATTCAATTATAGACCTGTATGTCTCCAACTAACTCACCTGATGGTTTGAATATATTTTATAATGTGTTAGTTAGTTTTTCATAATTTTATTTCTAATATAAATTAGTTGTTTCTAATTTTATAATGTATTAATTAGTTGTTCCTAATTTTATTTATAGTATGAATTAGTTGATCCGGAGCTTATAATTTGATAATTAGATTCTCCTAATGTTATTTCAAGAATGAATTAGTTGTTCTCTTAAATATACAGAGATTGATTTATTTGTTTGTGATTTATGATGATTTTATAAATAAGACCCATGAAAATTTTGATACTATGAGAATCATTAGGTGGTGTTTTTATGTGTGGTCATGTGTCTCAATTGTAATCTGGGGCATTTCAAAAGTGTTAAATGTGTGACGGGTCTACTTTTTAAAGTATCTGACCAACTGGTAGCCTATTTAGGAATACAATGTAACATATGAAGTCCCATGATTCAATGTTTGATGTGAAATGTTTTTCAAAATAAGACTCAATTTATGATTATATAATATTATTAATTACAATATAGAATAAATTTTTTATTTTAATAAAGTATAAACTATGAATTATTTATTCTCATTCTACATTATATTATGGATGTTGTTTTATTGATATCGTTGTACATAATTTTTTAATAATTTCATAATATTATATTATTTTTTTTACATGGAACATTTTTTTAAAGGAATATATATTTTAATTCCTCCCACATGAATGAATTTTCTCATCAGAATTTTCCATTTTAATTTTAATATATCCATTACTGGATTTATATATTTTTCTTATGTCATTTTTAATGTCAATATTTATAAATTAATACCTTGGATTTTGATATTTGTTATAAGTAATGAATTGTTGTTAGATTAATTCACCTCGAATAGACGGTGAATATGAGGAAACTGTCGGTGATTTTTTTGGAATTTTCTAAATGAAATGTTCCAAAAAATTACATGTTTTTATATCAATGTAAGAAATATTTAAATTTTACTAGGTTGGTATTTTGAAAGATCAAAGAGAATTTAATTTGTCTTGGTTTTAATTTGACATACTGACCTTGGATTTGGATTGGTGAAAATGGGTAGAATATCTAACATGTTGATGATAGTGCTTTGTAGGATGAATAATCTGTTAAACTAGATGAAATGATTTGTGATATTGAATTAGAGGAAATTTAGAAACAAATTAAATTGAGCTTTTATATGGTGATTATGGAAAACCATTATATCTAATTTGCACAAAATATATAGTTATATTGACAATGTCATGATTGATAAACCTGAAGGTGAAACATGGATAGAGTTAAAAGTGTTATACAAATCAGAAACAATTATTGAAATGCATTCTCCCTAAAGACAACGATCCTCTAGATTCACATTTTAAGTCTAAGAAAATATTTTTCCCGATGGGATTTGGGTATAAGAAAAAACATGTTTGACCAAATAATTTTCTGTTATGTAAGAAAATATATGAATTTTTATCAGAGTGTCCTAAATGTGGGACATCACTCTATAAGTTGAATGAAAAATCACATGCTGATTTAGAAGATTAAAATACCCCTACACCATAATTTTTGTATCTTCACATGATTCCTCATTTTATACATTTTTTTCTAATTCACATGGTGAGAAAAGGTTATGATGTCATAACGATGAGTGCATATGTGATAGGAAAATATAGAATCTAATTGATTCTCCACAGTGGATGAAAACTAATCACTTGTTTCCCATATTTTAAAATGAAGTTCGAAATCATAAACATGGACTGTACATAGATGGAATAAATCCTTTACAAAGACATAATAGAACACATAGTTCCTAGCCTATTTTATTGGAAATTTAAAATTTACCTCTTGAATTTTGTATGAATTAAAAATATTTCATGTTGAGATTAATTATTTGTAGAAAACAATAACCCGAAAATGATATTGAAATTTTCTTGTCAGTGTTATTTTATGATTTGAAACTCTTATGGGAGGAAGGTATAATAGTGTATGATTCTTGTAGAATGGAATAATTTAAACTACACGCCATTAATATGTTTACGATGAATGACTTCTTAACATATGTAATTTTTTTTGGATACATTGTTAAGGGCCATAAAACTTGTCCAATTTGTGATCAATAGGCTTCATATTTTCAACTTCATCATGGGAAAATACATTATACATGGTTAATTATAAGTTTTTCCTTATATATCTCTATTTTGGAAGATTAAAAAAGGATTTCAATGGATCATAAGAATTTTATATTAATCCAAAACCATTATCAACTGATCAGATGTTTTATAGAAAAAAAATGTTAATGTGACATTTAGAAAGACATATAAATCTGGTAACGCTAGAAATATTTGGATGAAAATATCAATATCTTTTGAGCTACCATATTGGAGAAATCATGAGGTGAAACATAACATTGATGACATGCCTGTGGGGAAGAATTCTTGTGAACTTCTAATAAAAAAATAGATAGCATAGGAAATAATAACGATAGGTTAAATGCAATAATGTATTTACTCTCAATGGGAATAAATTTGAGTTTTCTCCCTCTCCTGATGGAAGGAGAACATTTATATCCCCGACTTTTTAAACCTTACACAGGATGGAGAAAACTACCTTTTGTCAAAGTATTCATGATATCAAATTTTCAAATGATTATTCATAAAATGAAATTTTTTTTGTGTTTCTAAAGAATTTTATGTTTATAGTTATGAAATATCATTATTATCACGTCATGTTGCAAAAAATCCTACTTATTTTATTGCATTGAATATTTCCACCCACGTTAGAATGACTATAATGAAGGTGTGTTATTTTTAAAATCATTTTTAAATAAAGTGATTGATTTTATTTCTTTTAACATTTTGGAAAATGAAGTGGTTTCTATACACTATCAATTAGAAATTTATTTTCCTCCATCCTTTTTTTATATCATGGTGCATTTAATGGTTCATTTGGTAGGATAAATAATGATTTGTGGACCTATATATCTATGTTGGATGTATCCTTTTAAAATTTATATGAAGATATTTAAGGGGTATGTTATGAGTCTATATCAACCTGATGCATCCATTGTTGAGAAATATATTTCTGATGAGGTTACAGAGTTTTTTAAAAGATATTTTTCTAACATAGATCACATAGGTTTTCCTATATCTCTCCGTAAATGAGTTAATCTTGGGGGAAATGGGATTCATGGATTGAGACAAAAAAAATTGACAGTTAAACATATAATAGGGTACAATTATAAATCTTTAATAACTAATATAATGCTTGACCACATATATCATTGCTTATTAATATGTTCAATAAGTGTTATCCAAAGAAGAAAGATATGTGGATTTTGAATGAGCATAAATTTTTTTTTCTATGGTTTAAAGAAACTGTGAAACCAGATTCATCTTAAAAATATAGATGCATAGTGGGAAGACTCTGTTTAAATTATATTACATGGTCTACATATGACATTAATGGCTATACATTTCATATGAATGATCAGAACAACAGAAGTGCAGTTCAGAATAGTAGTGCATCAGTGTTCTCAGAAGCAATGAAATTTTCATGTTCCAAATAAAAAAAATCTTAGCATCAACCACATATTATAGATTCATTTAAGAAATATGGGAGGTTGATTAAATTAAATTTTAAATTATATTGTTTAACTCTATATGGTTTATCAGTAACAGAAGTCTCCAACACAGTGAATTTGAAATGACAGTAGTTAATACGAATTAATTGGAATATAAAAATGATCTTTTTATCATAGAAATACATTAAAAATTTTTAATATCTTATTGATAAATCCGATATGTCCTGGGATATTGCTTCAAATAGAAAATAGTATGTTTCTGATGATAAACATGACGAATATTTTTATTTATGTGAGATCCATGCATCCATGGAATGAGTAAAAAATAATATTGATGAACGCATCGAAGACATGGTTTTTGCCATACAGAATGATCATGAAAAATAAATTTGGTAAAACAATATTTAGTAAATTCCAAATATTATAGGTAACATATGTCTAAATATGGTTTAAATTTTAAAATTTCATAAGTTAGATATTTTAATTACATTTTCCTCATTAAATCACGTATTATAACTAATAAATTAATTTTTTTTGTTTATATTAGTTTTTTTGTCAAGTTGTACAGGATTACACTTAAGTAAATTATCTATTAATTGATTATTTGAAAACCAATTCATTCATATTTAACATTTTAAATAAAAATAAAATATACTGTATAAGAGTATATTATAAAATAAATCTTTTTCTCATAAAAATGATTTATAAGGTTTGTGAATTTTTACTATGTCATTTCATCTCTCACTAATATTGTATAGTTTTCATTAATCTATGTCATTTATTCTCTCATTAATATTGTGTCTTATTCATTCATTTATGTCATTTAATTTCTCATTAATATTTTCAACATTTAACTTAACTATATCAAATTGAATAAAAATTTGTTATTTTTTATTTACTTTTATTTTTGTTTGATAGTTTTTAATTTTTTATTTACATTTGAATGTAATTGGTGAATTTGTATATTTTTGTACTAATTGAGGATTCATTGATTTGTAGGATAATGACAGATCAATCCACTAATCCACCAAATATTTCTAGACATAATCATACTCATACCTCTAGGGAGGAACATACATATTCTTCTGTTGATGATCCTCCCCAGCCTTCTTTACACGAGATGTCTACATCCATAGGGGAAAAAAGAGTTAGAGGGTAGGTAAATGTGGAAACACATGTTTACAATAATTTTTAGTTTCTTGTATCTAGAAATATATGTTAATAATAGAAATTTATTATAATGATATCCCAATAATTCCAAATTCAAAATAATCTAAAATTGTTGTATCGAAATAGGATAAAAGAAAAGTTAGTATTTTTTTTAAGATTAGAGAAGTGTTTAAAATGTGACATTATTTCTATTTTGGGAGAACGTTTTGGTAATATTGATTGTTATTATTTTAATGATCCTTAAATAATTATAGTAATATATGTTTGTCACATTTTTATTAGATTACATATGATATAAATGACACTTGAGGAGTCCTGTGGAAATGATTATCTTTGGAGTCTATGAGATGGAGGTTATAAAAATCATCCCTCACATCACAGTTCATTTTTTGAAATAGAGAAAATAAAAATCCATGTGATTTATATCCATTTATAAATGAAGATACGTTGAAATTATTTTTTTAAATTATACCATGAGAGGAGTGTTTTGTAATTACAATCTAACCTTTATAGAATTTTATTTTATATTAATGTTCTTATTAATGATTTTGTTATTATTATTTATTAATTTATATGAATCATAGATATCTCATCCGGAGGTTAAAGATAGAAATTTATACCCTCACACGATATCTCGTAGAAGGTATATGTTATTGGAAGAACACATGGAAGAAGAAAAACATAAAAATATTAGAGATGAGACCTCACGATTTAGAGGATTCCACTCCTCCCCGCACTAGACATGAAAATTTTAAGAGGAATATACAAATAAAAACAATATCATATAGAAGAGCCACGAGTTACAACTGATAAGATTTTAAGAATTTAATTTATTTTATTGGAGTTAAATAATGTCATTATATATTGAGATTTAGAACATATTTTTTCAAATATTCCATATAGGATTATCTTGAGGAGCGGAGCACACATGGGGTATTTATTACTGAGGGTAGACAATGTATTTTAGTAGCAATATTGGGAATTCTAAAATACTTGAGTCATGTACAATGATACTTGATAGGTGTATCAGTAAAAAAAAGTGCTTCAACGTTTGGAAGCATATTCAAAGGAGGTTGTTTATAACAAATAGAATATTTGGAAGGAAAAATTAATGATATTCAAGCAATGATGAATGAAAATATTAGAGCTTTGGTACAAGTGATTTTTGTAGGCATATAAGTACAATTTTTTCTTGCCGATCTGACTCCTCCCCCTCCACCAGTAGATCCTACTCCTCCTTCTTATCATACTCACACATTTATGTTTCCAGACATCACTCTTTAATATCCTACCCCAACAACAATCCTACACAACTTCCATGTTACTATGACTTATATGTTGATGATTCTCATAATATTGTTGCATATGGGATTTTATATTATATCTTTTATACCATTCTTCATCACCATATGTAGATAGAGCATCATAGGGTCACTATACAATATATTATAGATAGAAAAGAAAAAATACCATGTCCTATAGATGAAGTGAGTAAAGTTGTACACAGTATCGGTCATTTATTAGTTATTTCATCTATACTACTTCGATATATTACCATGAAGGTGTATATATATATATATGGTATCATTTATTTCATTTTGTTAGTAAATTTATTTTCTCATTTTAATGTTTATATATTTATCAAAAAAAATAAAAAATAATACATTAAAGGTTAATAAATACTATATAGACAACAAAAAATTCAATGTTCCATGGAATCAGATACAGATTCTACTTTTCTTGATCGATTTTCAACATACTAAAATTCATTAATGGGAGTATATGACATTCATTTTATGATGTTATTTTGGGTTCTCAATTACTCTAGTGCTTTTGAAAAATGATATCATGGAGGATGTAGCTATAGATCATTTGGTAATCAATACGATTCAATTTTTTCCATGTTAGTAGATTTACAAAATTTGATCATTCCATTAATTTATTTAAATTTTATAATTATTTTTTATTTATATTAGGTATCTTTATAAAATGTGTATAGATCAAGACATGGTAGATGTATATGGATTTATTGACCCCCAATTTATTTCTCCTCTAGCTTTGATAATGAATGGTGCTGAAAGAACATCTTAAATAGCTGAAAGTTTTTAGAGAAATGTCTTAATTCAGTGTTGGAAATTTCCATATCTTGAATGGTATGATATATATTTTCTCAAAATGTGTTATATATCACTTAACATATTAAAAATCATATTAAATATTCTTTTATATCAGTTTTCATTGGATGCTGGGTGTTTTTTTAAAGACAGAAGACATTGTATTTCTTATGCTCTATCCATTGTGAAGTGAGTGAAATTTTTAAGAATATATAGAATAATAATGCTTGCTTATTACATAAATAGATTATATTATAGTGAATAAAATTTATTATATTCATATCATTTTCAAATAGGGCATGGAATGTTTATAGAGATATGATAGAAAATAATAGTGCAAAATCAAATTTGTAAGGTCAATGGTGAATTTTCATTTATAATAAATTAATTTTGGATATATTAATTAAAAAATATATTTTGATTTATAATATCATTAAAATAGTTTCATAAACAAAAATTTGGATCTTAATGTGGATATTTTGTTTTAAGATTCGTTTATAAAATAATTTAAATTGGGACAGTTACAAAGTCTCATAAGGATGGAATTTTTTATAAAGATTTCTGTAATATTTAATATATTTTATTGAAAATTCAAGTTAAATGAATTATGTATTATTGTTGTATATTTATTATGAAGAATAATAATTAAATGAAAAGTAGTTGAGACATTTAAAAATTGAATGGGAAAATAATTTTATTGGTTTGATTGGTTTTTAGTGTATTTGAATGTTCAATTGCATGTGTATTTTGAGGCATTTTCTGGTTTTTTTCTATTTTCATTCTACTACTACGGTATAGGATGGAACAATATATATAATTTTTAACTTTTTTTACCTCTGTTATTGGATAAGTGACATGAAAAAATTACACAGTTTTTTTAATGTTAGTTATTTGATAACAAATATCCGATGTGATAAATGGTGCGTAATTGGTTTTTCACATCAGTTATCTAATAACCGATAAGAAGAAGCAATTGGAGAAATTACTTATAATATCTTTTTTAATTAAATGATGTGAAAATATTATTTAATACTTCCACTACAATAACTTCTCTTCAAACCCAACATGAAATATCATAAAAACAGTCATGAAAACCCATTTATGCACTAGTGAGGATACAAAGTATGCCTTATAATTGCCCTATACCATCCTCGAGATATTAATAACCACATTGGTTTAAAACAAACTCTGGGGTAACCGGTTGTATGGTTCCGAAAAATAAGAATCTACCCATTGAATGTAAATCAATGAAGAACCTAAAATTCATACAGATGATATTGATAAAATATTCCCCTTCATATATATAAGGATTTAACCAATGATCATTTTTTTAAGGTAAGTGATTCAATATCATGATTATGAAAAGATTCGTGAACACATCTTAAATCTATAGTAGAGTCTAAGAGTAGGCAATGGTTCCCCCCAAAAACGTGTGATGATCTCAGACTCACATCTTCTTAACCAATGTGAATTCCTATGTTCCATTGGGTATGAAATAGCAATTCACTTATTAACTTTAGAAAGAAGATATGTACTATGTTATAGATGTGGAAACCATTGAGACATTCTAGGGAAGATAAACATGAATGGTTTAGTTGATGTGAATGATTTTACCAACATTGAACCCCCCATAATAAAATCATTGTCCCAAGTCACCCACATTTTCTAAAGACACATAAATGGTGAGACCCAGCATGAAATCATATAATTGTGGAATCTCCTTCAAAAACGTACATAAAGGATAGACTACCCAATTCTCATCGAACCATTTTTTCTTTCCACAAGGGTTTTCAAAGTTGAAATTAAACATTTTCTGAAGAAACAACCCCACTATTTTTACCCATTTTTGGGGGACCTACCATGTTCCAATCCCTATTAGTATATATGGATTTCATTTTGACATCTATTATATTTGACCATTTATCAAAGGAAGAACACTTGATTTTATTTGGGAAAGATGATTGATCAAATTATATGATTATTGCAGGAGTCATTTCCTAAAAAACCACTTAATATATAATTTTAATTAATTATATATTAATAAATTACATATAATATGATGATTATTATTCTATAAACCTTTAATGTGATAGTGTATGAAGATTATTTTTCACATATAATGCTTATAATAGTTTACCGTAGTAATGGGAACCAAGAGATACTATGAAAATATTAATAAATATATGATCTATAATCCTGATAACATATATTTAATGGGACATAGATGATTTTTCAATACTAGTTTTTATAGTTCTATAATAACATTATATTTCTTCTCCTGAAGTTTTCATGTGGTGGTTTTCTAGAAGGGTGGTCATGAAGAAAAAATTACCATTTATAATTCCCCATGATCTATGTTTCATTATATATTACTATCAATGAAAATGTGTATTGTTCCTTTGAAATGCGATTAATATTAATTTCTATCATGAATCATATAATTTAATGTATGGAATAAAACAATTATGATAAATTTTCATGGTGAGGTAGCATGTATTGGATTAATCATAAATGATGTGGAAATAATTGGATATGTCAAGAAAGAATTTTACCATATCGGTTAATGGATGAATATATCTCTTACCCTTAAATATATAATTTTTGTAAAAAATCCAATGCCATGGTAGTTTATATATGAGTTCATTTTTAAAATTCAACAAAATAAAAAACAATTAGAGAGGATAATGGAATAAGTGTGAATCTTGATTGATGATATATTGAGTCAAAGTGATCATATTACATGGTAATATTCATTGGACAAGTTTTTTTGTTGAAAATGAAAGTTTTCCTCTATAGTTTCCTTCGAATTATTTATAATTAAGATCATTGAATTTATGTAAGATCACTTAATAACACAACGAAAGAGTGTATATAGTCACAAAATAAGTGTCACCTTAATCTATTTGGTCTCTAAAGGGTGGTGGAAATGGAAAATATAGGGATAAATTTTAATTTATAAAAACTCAATCAAAGCTACAATTTAATTTAAAAAAAAATTCATTAAAAGATAAATTAAATCAACTAAAAATAATATAGTTCTTAAAGTTTTAATAATAAAATCATAAAAGAAATTAATCAGAAGGAAAAAATATTTTTATATCCTTTTATATATAAATAGTCATACATCTACTATTATCACTCCAAACATAAGAGTATGAAACCAAATATATGATTAATTGATTTTGAAGGGGATTAATTACACTTATTGACTGAATTTATAGCACCTTTAGTCACTACCCAAAACACCTTTTCTTTTTTGAAATCATGCAAACACCCAACCATTTATAGGATGATACCCAATATGTAATACTAAAGGGGATATCATTTCCACTAATGTTTTCTAGTATAGGTGGAACCAAGAATTATACAAGTTCATTCATAACCTATAATCATAGTGGCTAGTTCATTTCCTTAACTATTTTTGGCATAATTTGAACCTAGTACTCTCAAGGTATATTAACAATACCTATGTAATTTTTAAGGGAAAGAGAGACTAGAGAATCTTTTGGAGTACCCCTAATATCTCAATACTTTTCATGGTATACATAGAAACGATGTAACTTTTATAGGAATAGATTAACCACATAAAACACACACAAATTTAAAACATTATAATGTAGATAGTAAAATGTAATGAAATATAACAAAATAAAACGAATGATACAATTTTGATAAAGGTTTTTGATTATAGAACAAGTAGTATAATATCCCTTAAAGATGTATGAGAAAAAGTTCAAGAAAACAAAAAAAGAATAAAAAATTAAATATTCTTAAGGATAAAATGATGATTATAACAACACAATATTTGACAATAAGTATTTTTAAATAAATCCAATCTCTTCAGTAGTATGAATTTCACACAGCACTGAGATCAAAATGGTAATGATCTATTATCATATGATCATTATAACCTATCCATTAAATTGGTAAAAAAAATAAATATATAAATTTTGAAAACATATATGGTATATAAATTTATAAAATAATTTTTTTTTCAATTGATTATATATAAAAAAATTAAAAAATAATAAAATAAATTTTTTTCTAAAAAGCTATTTTTGTGCACAGAATATATTTATATCATACCTGAATTTATAAATATTGAATAATTTTTATATTGAATTTTATATATTATATATTCAAAAATAATTTTTTAACATTTATATAATATTTTTACTATGTATGTGATAATAATAAATCGAGTTTTAATCTTAAACACTACATTTTATAAAATGAAATTTTTATTATGTCTTGAAAAATTATTTTAATATTAATTTATAACACTAAAAGTATTTATTTTTCTAAAATGAATTATATATTTAGATTTGGGAGGTTCAGATTTGGTGATTGTTCCCCTTTAGTTTTGATCAAAATTAATAGTAACTATAGTAAAATTTATCACATCCCTAGTGTTTCAATTGGGTTAATTTAAGTTAAAAATTACTAATAAGTCCATTATCATTCATCTTAATTATTATTTGATTAATAATATTTGACAAATTTTCTATAAAAATGACTTATATATCATTTAAATCAATGATAGTTACAAAATGTGACTTTTTTTTATTTATGTGTCCACATATGGACAATTATAAGGAATGAAATATCATAACTATATATATTTATATTAAATAAATTATTTTAATTATAGAAATTTATTTTTTATTTTTATAAATTATTTTATTACCATTAATGCTTGGGAAATGCTAAAACAGTATTTATTTATTTAATAAAAAAATAAAAAAAAATGTTTTCAGAAATATTAATTTATATATAATTTAAATGATTTAACGCATGAAACCCATTTTATAGATCTATATGACATAATAAATATGTTTTAATGATTTAGATCTAAATTTCCACTTTTTCTTAATATATATGAAGTCAAATTAAATGAATTGTGTCAAAATTGATCTGATCTACAATTTATAATAATAATACATTAATAATTATTTAAAATTAATAACAAAACTTATCCTACTCCATGTGAATTGGTTATAGTTTAAAAATAATACAATTTTCATTTATGATTAATTTTTTCATTTATAGTAACATTATTAATCCTTTATGTGTAAAATATTGATTACCACGGTTAACGTAAAAGATAACTAACCAAGGAGTTAATAAAAATGATGCGTTTTAAAATGACAACAAATGTATAAACTATAATAGTTAATGGGATTAAAACAATATCCTATCTTATATTCGAATAACAATCCATTTGGTTGAATTTTTCATTATAATGTAATTTATTATAATTTAATCGTTTTTAAATTCAAAAAGTGCCCTTCACCTCATTTATAAAAGAAAACCTACAACCTCACTTATTCACACCACATTGAGCGATATATATCAATCAAAACCAGTATATTCATCTACCCAATATCTTTATCCTTGATTTGGAGGTCTTGAACTTCCAAGAATACCATCTCTAGAAGATATCTAAAGGAAGTCTGCTAAAGAAGATGCAATCTTTTTTACCAACTCATCCATGTTAATTTCTTCTTGTACTTATCTTTAGGTAATGTTTCCATCCTAAATTAATAAATCCAGTATCAAAAATATATTTAAATTTTATTATGACTATGTTAAAATGTTATTTCATTTATTCACCAACCTATGAGAAGTGAAATCATCGCTCGTTCGTACATATGGATTATCGTCTCCACATAGGAAAGAAATTCGTTTTTCACCAAAAATTCTCATGGATGGTTATAAACTTGGAAGTAATGAATATATATGATATATATGGTATAATAATTATTCATTAATGATGAATTAGTATTTAAAATTATTTTGTGCCATCAAATAAAATGAAAATAACATTCATACGTACGTAAAACCTAATATCTCAATGAAAGGTGTAATTCATTTTTCTATCTCTATCTATATAAATGAATATAAATATAAATATATTTAATATATATGATATTTAAACCATAACTAATATTATAGTGATGATTTAACTATGATATAAGTATATGAACTGAAACTACCAAATTAAATCATAGATGAAAAATTAAGTAGTTACCACCAAGAATAATTATTTTAATAATTAATTGATAAAAATGGGTGATAAAATATTATAAGTAAATAACATATGGTGTGATATATATGAGTATAGTTTTAGAATAGATTTATAATAAATATATATTTATTATACAAAAGGATTTAATATATACAAATGATTTCTAACTTGAGGTAATAGTTTATTTCTCAATCTCATTATTATTTGGGATTGTTTATGATCAAGTATCTGTTGTGGAATATTTTGCTAATATATCCATGTTTTATAAAATTATTTATAATTTTTTTACGATTACCCTATGAATTTTTTAAATCCATTATTACCCATTATTGTTATGTTCTAATGGATTGAATAAAAACTAGTGGAGTGGGTTGTATCTGTTGTTCACTTTTTATAAGTTTTAATAATTTTTAAACTTATTCCCTATAACGTATTAAAGTTCATATCCTTATCATATTTTATTAAGTAATAGTTCATGATAAAGTAGGAAATGAGGTAAAACACAAGATATTCACAATGATTGGCCTCGATGTGAGAACCAACATTTTTTCCATAACCCATATCATGGGCCTATGAAAAGGTACTATTACAATGAAGTGAATACAACCTTTTCCAACTCCTATTAGACACCATATATCTCATAATAATAATGATTATACTAAATCACATCCATTTACAAAGTATTATTACAAAAAAAATGAGCCAAACATGAATAAATACATTGTTCAATATTCATTAATAATGCTCCTAGGTCTAATGACCTTGAGTACGATGGTCTTCCCTATAATTGACATAGTCTGATAGACTCAATACGATGGCCCCTTTATCATTATACACGTGAAGAAAAATACTATTTTTTCTAGATAATAATAGCATATCTCCTCAGAAACTACTCATAACTCAAGACAAAATCCCTCAGTTTGATGAATTCAGTCTGAAAAAATATGTATGATGAATCTGTTATCAATTTTTCAAACATAAAACTCTACACAGATTCCCAATATGATCTTCCTTTATTCGGTAAAAAAATTTCAGGTGTCCAAATATATTTTTTGATCTCACTCTAGAAATAAAAACATGACAAGAATTATGTACTTCCCTATGTTTTCTTCTAAATAAAAAATATAAATATTAAAAACATAATATTCTTTTGTATATAGGAGACTCTAAATAATAAAGGAAGGAAACTAAAAAACATTTCGGGCTTTGTAATATTTAAAATCATTGAAAATATTAACATTTAAACTTCATCCATCACTTCTTAAAAAATTCAAAAGATTTATCTAAGCACACTTTTATCAAATATAATAACTTTTCCTCAATCCTATATAACTTCTTCATCTTTAGTTTGATGCAACTTTCTCGTCTATATTATAAATAGACTTCCTCGTCTCATTACAACCTAACTATCTTACATAACTCATCATGATCCGACTATCTTTGATTTCTTATTACAATATGAATGTCCTGCATTTTATATTATGATGTGACATTCCTCTTTAGAGTTAGTCTGATTGATGCTCCTAATCAGAGTTGGTCAAATCATTTTTCCTTCCCAGAGTCCATTTTATATAATCCACATAATTAGGGATTTCTCATTACAATGGTATTTTCATTACGATGTTATACATGAGATGATAACTCCACTTAGAAACATTGAAATTATTCAAGCATCTTCATCATTACTCATTCAAACATCTAATAACTGATTTGTCAGGTAATTTTGGATCCAATCATCTATGTATAGGTTATTGGAAACAATACAATATTTTAAAATACTTTTTAACAACCTCAATTCTTCAAATGATATTATCATGAGTCTTTATAATGATTTATGATAACTCTATGACAGAGAAATCACCATTTGATTTGAGGTTAGAAAATTTAGGAACATTATAACTCCTGACACAATAGTTTTACCTCAACTTATTTAGTGAGATTTTTATTTTCTCACTAAGTAACTTCATTATTTATCAGATTATGGTAAAGGAAAACATTCGGTAATCAACAAATTATTTCCTTGATTCTTTTGAATACGATGATCTAAATCTGATGGTGTTTCCAATAAAAAACATTATAGAACATAGAACATCCATCTTCCTTCCACCTTCTACATCTGGTACTGCTCTGTCCAAAAACCTATGTATGGAAAAATATTGTTTCATATATAAATCAATTCTCCCAATTTGTGTTTGGATTCCAATATTCATCAAATTTCAAATTTCATACAAATACTTATTACGATTGACTGGGACAAATCCTGAATAAAATACATTAATTAAAAAAAGGATTGTTGTCAAAAAATACAAAGCATTATTATAAACGAAACATCACAGTGGTGCTTTAATAATCCCATATTTATTGTTTTTAAAAATGTATACGTTTCCAACTCTCAAAAATTTATCACAAATCATCATTTGAAAAAAGAATCAAGGTTTTTTACATTTTATAAAAACATATACATTCTCAAATAAGAATTTCCTGATACCACACTATATAAATTAGTTTTTTTAAAGTCATTATATCCATCCATTGTAAGAAAATTTATGTCCATGTTAAGATAAAACCCCCCTCACTTTTATCATTTTCCCTTATTTTTATTTTTCTATCACCCATTCATTGATAACCATATATTTAGATTCATTAATGATAAATAAGTAAAAACGTCTTACAAATTAATGTGTTGTTACATTATCCCCCTATAGTCAATATAAACAAAATTATAGTGTGAGACTTCATTATGAGTATTATAAAGTCATTGGAGGAGGTTGAACATGAAGTTCCAGCCTCAATTCCACAAATCTATCATTCAACGTAGCCTTTGAGAAGATATAAAAAATTTGATACTTTGTTGAGGTATATAATAGCATAACAACTTCATCAGAAAATTTAACATTTATAAAGTGAAACTTTATATCAATATGTTTTTATATTGAATGTTGTATATAATTTTTAAAAGATTAATTGAAATCTGATTATCACAAAGTATCTTAAATAGATTAGAAATAATCACTTTCAATTTTTCCATCTGAACATTCATCCACAACATTTGAGTAAAAGCCACAGTAGCTGAAACTTATTTTGATTCTTATTTACATAATGTTACAAAACTTTTTTTTCATTCTATGAAATACTACAAAACATTTACAGAAGAAAAATTTTTCTCCTAAAGATGATTTTGTATCATTAAATCATATAGTATAATAGGAATCAGTATAGCCAAAAAATTTCAACTCACAATAACTTTTGTTTAAAAACCCATTTGACATGTTCATTTTTCATATCTCATAATTCTCTTTTATGCTAATATATGTGCTTATTTCAGATTATTTTGATACCTATAACACAAAGACAGAAAAAAATCAGGCCTCGATAGTGTAAGGTAAATTATATTTTCTATCATCTTCCGAAATTCATTCTGATTCAGACATTTTCTTTACTCATATTTACTCTAATTTGTTCTCATATATATAAGTATATATATCTTTTATTCATCAATACCAAACTTCTTTAAAAATTCCACAACATACATTTATTGAGAAGAGAAATTATACTTTAGTTTTTGTGGAACTTGTAATAAAATGAAGAAAATTAATTCTCCCAACATTGAAATTTCAAAATAACTCTTCACTTCCATAGAAAACATTTTAAAATCATTTAGTTCCTATTAATAAAATATATATTATCCACATAAACAATTACAATTAAATTTCTGGAGTCAACATCTTTTACATATATTTTTCCATCAACATTTCCTTTATAAAAATTCAACCTTCCCAAACATATATCATGTTTTCAATACCATGTATGTGGGGAGTTTTTCAACCAATAAAATTATTTCTACAAACTAGAAACCATATATTAATCATTATAATGTTGAAGTCCACAAGGTTATTCAATGTAATCATCTTCCCAAATTTTAAAATTTAAGTAATATGTCTTTACATTCATATGAAAAACTTTGTAATTTCAATGTGAGGTCACTGATAGAAACATTCTAATAGTTTATAATCATGATACTAGGGAAAATAATTCTTTAAAATCCAAGACATTCACATGTGCATAGACTTTAAAAACATGTCTTTATTGGTTTCTTGAAACTTCTCCATTATTATTTTATTTGTTTATTTAAACCGACTTTGTTCCAATAAAGTTTTTTTCTTAGATGAAGAATAAGATACCATGTTTCATTATTTTCAATCAGATCCAACTATTTCATCATATAATATAGAAATTATTCGTGTCTAATAGATTTTAAAATTGATTCTGGTTAAACTTTTGAGATAAGTGAAGTTATATTTTCAAATCTCAATATGCTTCTCATATGAATTGAATCCTTATGATTCTCGATAATGTTTTCATAATAAACATATTATTTAATGTTAGAAATTATAATGCTTATCTCCCAGTGGAATATTCTACATCAAATGATTCTCCTAAATCATGAATTTTTTTTTGATTTACTCTCAATATATTTGGAAATCATTATATTATCCTCCTAATTATTTTGAATTACATTTGTTCAAGGTTTTTTACTTTTAATTACATTCACATCATATGAGCCATCTAACCAGTCTAAGCGTTTGTCTGAAAATTTTTATCTTCTTCAATTGACTTATTAACCCGTAAAAGTTCCTTTCTTAGATTTCTCAACAAAATATTCAAAATCTATATTATTTCTTTTAAGTAAAAATGGAGTTCCAAAAACGTTAAAATACTTTAATGAAGGTTTATTTATGATACCAAATTTTAAAAAAAGTCATATTGGTTTTCAGTCTCAATAAGAATCTATTTCGAACATGTAAAACAGTACTAACAAAATATCTCTAATATAACATTGAATGTGTTTATTCTTTCTAATAAACTTCTTCCCATTCCCAATAAATGTATATTCTTTTTTATGCTACTCCATTTTATTTTTTTAATATTGGGAGAATTATTATGATTTTTTTTTTAAAGGATGGGGCCAAAGCCTCATTTTTTATTAAATCAAAGAAAATGCCTCTTTTAACAAGGTAGAGGTAAACCCATTACAAAACACGAAGGTACATTGGGAATTTATCCCATTACATTGCGCGTAGGCCCAAATTGATTACTCAAATACCATTCTATTAATAGTACTGCTACAGTACCCCGCCTACTATAGTAACCTACCACCGCTACACTGCCCATCATTACTACAGTACCACCACTACTATAGTACGCTATAGTACTGCTATAGTACCTTCTCCCAATGGGTTTTGAACCACCATTTTTTATGAAGGATTATAGGGTTCTTACCACTATTCCGAACCCCAACTACATTATTATGATGTTTTATACCAGGATTTCTCAGATATGATTCAAAAGTATTTGTTTTGAATTTGGTGCCATTATCAATTATCAAAAACATTATATTAACCACCATTGATTTCTCAACTTTTTTTTTGAAAAACATGAACATTTACAAATACTCTAACTTATGATTCACAATCATGATGTTTTTCAATCAAGTGAAATCATAAATAAAACTTATAATGTATATATCTCTATTTGTTGACTAATGCCTGATCAGCCCACATAAATTGGAATGTAAAAGTTCAAGAGGTCTGGTAAATTGAATGACAACTCTCTTATGATTTTCTAGTCATATTTCAATTTTTAAAATTTAAACAAACATATTTATATCTTCTTTTCAATTTTGGGAAATGAAGGACCCCAATAACATTAGAAATATCTTTCATGTTTTTCTGCTCAAGGAAGCAAAGTCTTTGGTGCCACAACCCCAACAATAGCCATAAAATCTTGATTTTCTATTGAAGAAAGATATTTCTTCGTCCAATATTTTTTATGTTTGATAACATATTTTTATTCTGTCATAATGAGGATGTGGTCCATCATTCCAACTGAGGATGTATTTTACTTATTTATATGTGATATGTTTCTCAAATCCCTTCTCAGCCCAAAATTTCCCAGCACTTTTCTTATCACTAAAAATGTTAGAAAAATCAGATGAAACGTTATTTTTGGAGGGTGAGAAATTCTCATGATTCTTGATCTAAAATTTATTAAAAAAAATTAGTCTTAGATTTTACATATGATGTTTTTCCGAAGTATTAATTTATCATATTGAAGTTATATTCAGACCCAAGATGTTTTTATTGAAACTTGTGAAATTCTTCTTCCTTAGTTTCTAGATTGTTAATGATATCATTAGCCACATTTCCTTATTTTTCAATTATAAATTTGTAACTTAATATCTATTGACTATATTCTTTCTCTTTCTTGATGACATATATTATTCTTTTATTACATTCCTCACAGTCTTTCTTCATTACACTAATTTATTTCTTGAGAGTCGTATTTTTCTCAAGACATGCAACATTTTCAGTTCTGAGTTGATTTTATCTATATGAGTCTTCACCACCTTCTTTAATATCAACATAATATGTTGTTTTTTCAATTTTTTCAATAAAGGCTATTAATTTTTATAAACATTAATATTATGAATAAGTTTTTTCAGTTGAGTTTGATTTGACTTTTTTTCTAAATATACATATTTTGTTTGAATAAACATATTCTTATATTGGTTGGATGACTTTTTTTGTCATTTTTGTTCCTCTTATTCCATAATGGTTTGTTATTATAATTATATCAATTTTCAAAATCTTTTTCCTTTGGGTAATTCATAACCATGTTTATGATTCCACCGCACTGAAAACATTTGAGAGGAAGTTTAACTTCATAATTTCCTCTTCCTCTTATATAGTTCTTTGATATTTGTGGTGTGATTTTATCATTCAACTAATCATACTATTTTTCTTTGGAGTCACTTGTATTTCCATTTTCTCAAGGATTCAAATGGAATTTCATCTTCAATATTATTTTTCAACATTGAAGCTTTGCTCATTTTATAGGAACCAAGAATATTACGAAACTAATCAAGAGATAAATCCTATTTATTTTCTAAAGATGAAATTTTAGAATCAAACATGTATGGAAAGTTTCTAATAAGTTTCTTCGTAATTGTATAATATTACCAGAAATCTTTGAATACTCTAATTCTTCAAATAATTTCATTTATATGTTGTGCTATTCATTAATACTTTCCTCATCTCTCATTCTGACGCATTCATACATACGACTCTAGATTTGTAACATCTTCTCTTAACATTAGTATTCCCTTCTAATTACATACTAGCATGTAACACATACTCATTTATGTTTTCAGACCAATGAATGTCATATAAAAATTTTCTGATAAGGGAATAAAGATATAATTTCATGATTTTTCCTCAACTTTAGCATTTCTATTATCAATAAAAAAATTCAGGGCATCGTTCTCAATAAGACTAAATCCAATTGTATAAGAATCAATAACATACATGACAGGGGATTACGAATAAGGAATAATCCTATTTATCTATCGATAATAATTATTCAAAAAAATGTAATAATTCATCTAATATTGATAGAAATTGTATTATCAATGATAGGGATTAAAAAATATACCCTTCCCATTGATACTGATTAAAGCTCCAAAGGGTAGAATAACAATTGAGAAGGGAGGTAAATTGAATTATTTTTTCACATTATAAGTTTAAATACTTTTAAAATTCATCCTCTATATCCATTTAATTTTTATATACTTTTTATATTTAAGTAAATAATAATTCATAATAAAGTCAGAATGAATGTAATGAAAATGACATTTACAATGTTTTTCATCACTAATAGAACCTACATCAATTCCATAGCCTTTCGCATAGGTCTATAGAAATTCATTATTATGAATATGTGAATAAAACACATGCTAAATCCTATTATACACCTTCTATATTATGATAGGAATTATTATACTGACTGCCATTAGTTTTAAAATTCTTTTTATAAACAAATGATCCAATAATAGTAATAAAATTTTGTTCTATCTTCTTCAAAAGATTTCTTGGGTCTGAAAAATTTGAGTTTGATGGCCCTCAGTCCAATGTACATAGTCTTATTGACTTAGTAAGATTGAATTTATATGATGCTCCCATTATAAAACTATTCAAGAAGAAATGTTTTGTTCATATTGGATAAAAAAACATGATCTTCCCAGAAAATACTCATAACTCAAATAGAATATACTCAGTTCGATGAATTCAGTCTGATAAACTCAGTATGATGAACCCATTCTAAATCATCAAAAACTCAATATATTCTCAAATGCTCATTATGATCTCACTCATGTTGGTAAACAAAATATTTATGTGTTCATCCTTCTTCTGAGATCATAGTCTATAATTAAAAACATAACACAAATTATAAACTACTCTATATTTTCTGAATAATAATAATATACAAAGCATGAATGTAGTCTATTTATATTAATTTGAGACCCAAAATATTAAAAAGTGAAACTAAAACACTTTTCCTAGTTACTCATATTTTATATCTCTAAAAACCCCTCACATTTAAACTTCAAATTTTATTTCTAGAAGCCTTCTCAATATTTCCCTAAGATTAGTTTTCTCAAACAAAATAACTTTTCTTCAGTGTGATATAACATCCTCAGCATTAGTCCAATGTAACTTCCCCAACATTATTACGACAAAACATCCCCATGTCAGTAAAATATCACTATCTTTTACTACTCATCACAATATGACTATCTTGTATTTCTCATCATGATATGAATTTCTTACATTTCTCATTACGATCTAACTATCCTCTTCAGAGTTAGTCTACTTGGATTTCCTTCTTAATGTCATATTGATCCTTGTTCCACCTCAAAGTCGGTCATATGGATTTATTGTAATGATGGAATTATTATTATGATATCATCATCATCATCATAAACTAGATTTTTATTATGAGAAGGTGCCAACGAGGGTCCGGGGGTGGGGGATGGCTATGAGGACGAAAATGGTGAAGGCCAAGCGAATCCCCTTGGATAATGTCAGTAGCTACTGGAGTTAGGATGTGAAGGTCGTAAATGAAGAGACTCTCCCTTCCATGAATGCCATAGGAGGCCAAAATGTCTGCCGCCTTGTTACCCTTCCATAAGGTGTGTGAGATTTCGATGTTGTCGACAAGGTGATCTTGGAATTTCTGGTTAGTGTAATAAATAGCCCACAGGGTGTCACCCATTCCCTTGAGGGAATTATGAACAATGAGACAGTGTGTTTCAGCCTTCGCAAGGATGATCCCCTTCTGCTTGATAACCGAGAGGCCCGCCAGCAATGTGTTTTCCACTGCGATGAGTGACGTGCCATTGCCCAAGTATATGGAGTATTCCAGAATGATCGAACCATTGGAGTTGCAAATAAGACCTCTGTCGCGCATGTGTCCCGCAGTGCATGACCCATCGGTGTTCAGCTTATGGCACTGTGACGGGTGATTCCACCTGATCCATCTGCCAGCAGAGTTACAGTCTGTGGATGCTTGGCCGTGTGGGCTGTGGGTGATTTGTTGCATGGTGGGGGCATCCTTTCCCATGTTCTATTCTCTAACCAAATCAAATAGAAGGTTTTTGGTTCTGATCACGATCGCCCGACTGGTGGAGGATGCCCCATCGTGAAGACTGTTTTTCCTTTCCTGCCAAATGCACCAACATCCCGCTTGGAGAACCATAGAACATGTTTTCCCCTCCGACCATTGGGGGCCCGATCTGTGGAGACAGCGAACAAGAAAGGATTACCCTTCCAGTCCAGGAACCGAGAATCTAGTAAATTCTACAATTCTAAACCATAGTAATTTTACTAAGTTTCTTTCGTAAAAAATAGGGTTTGTCCTCTACTCCTTGTGCTCCTTCTAGAAAACACATCATGAGGCCATGTACACGCCACATCGCTTAATGTTATCGTCTGTGGGGAGGGATCTATGGCGTATCCTCCATGTGAGAAAGTTGAGCTTAGTCCGAATAGCACTATCCCACAGAACATCGCTGCATTCATCCACCTCCCCCAGCATGTTGGAGATATGAAGATAATCCTTAGACGCGAAGGATCCTGAAGGGGATGGGGTGAAGACAAAGCGGTCTGGGTGTGAAGACCTCACGATGAGAAGAAACACTTCCATTTGGTCTTTGTTAAGGACCGTGTTGATAAAGGACAGATGAAAGCTGGCCTCCTTGAATGAGATTCATGTGTGTGGGAAACTTGGGTATTAAATAATTGACTCCCACCAATTTCCATGCCAGAATAAAATCTCCCCGGTTCCAACGATCCATCGGGAATGGATCTTAAGCAAGGTGGTGAGTGGAGTGAGTTCAGGCCAGAAGGGGGAGGTGCAGTGGTCCCTGTCAACCACTACCTTGTCGTAACAGGTGCTCATGTTTCTTCCCCAAAGGGTGCGGTTTTCTAGAACCTCCCATGCCAGTTTCGCATGCATGCATGCCATTGTTTCTTTTAGGATTAGGACGTTGATACCCCCATCATTGAATGGTTTTGCGAGCTTCCCCCAGGAGGCCCAATGCCTCCTTCCCTCAGACTGAAGATCCTAGATGAACCCTACAATTATTATTTCCATGCACTAGATGACCCCCTTGGGAACCTTGATAGAAGAGAGGGAATATATAGGGGTTTCTAAGAGGATTATTTTGATCAGGGTGATCCAGCCTCCGAAGGATAGATTTTGATTCTTCCAATTGAGAACCCCCTCTGTGATCGTGGAGACAATGGGGCCAAGATCCCGAATGCGCATAGGCTTTGTGGAAATCGGAGCCCCCACATACATCATGGGGAGGTTTCCTTTTGGAATTCCCAGTGAAAGGATCATATTTAGGGTGTGATCCTCAGTGTAGTGATTTGAGATGAGGAAGGTGCTCTTACTATTGTTGATGTGTTGTCCTCTCCAGAAGCAGTACACCTCCAGCACTCTGCGCATGACTCGCATTGATCTGCTTGATGCATTGGTGAAGAGGATTGCATCATCCGCGAACATGATGTGCGAGATGGAGGGAAGGTTCATCCTCCTACAAAATGGGAGGATCTCACCCTTACTGATGGAGTTATGAATTAGTATTTTGTGAACATTCTGTGTGATGATAAAAATACTCAGGGAGATTGGGTCCCCTTGTTGAAGACCTCGCGTGGCTTTAAAGAAGCCGAAGGTTTTCCCCATAAGTGAGATCTCCATCCATCCTGAACTGATGCACCAGAAAAGAAGATCATTGTTACATAGGGAAAGACCCATACCTGAAAATACCTTGTTGATGAAGCCCCACTCCACATGATCGTAGTCCTTGCCCATATCGATCTTGACCACCAAGTTGGAGCTGCGGGGTTTGAAGTGTAGATATCTGATCATTTCTTGGGCCAAGCCAATCGTCCCCTGGATGAAGATCCCTCTCACAAAGTCATGTGGGTCCATTGAGATCCATTTAGGTAGATGAGATGATATCCTTGCATTAATGATGCATGCCATGATATTATAAGGTCCATTACACATGCATATCGGGCGGAAGTGCTCCACTGTGGTAGGGGGTCTGGACATGGGAATGAGGACCACTGTGGTGACACTAGCAACACGAACCAAGGCATCGCCCCTGAAAAAATCCTAAATGGCCGCGGTGAGGTCATCCTTCAGAGTGTCCCACATGGCCCTGTAGAAGGATAAAGGGAACTCGTCAGGACCTACCATGCTCTCTCGGATCAAACTCCGCATGGCTCTCCGGTTCTCCTCCTCCTGCGGTAATGCACATAGCGAGTCATTATCATGTCTTGATAGGATGGGATGAATAACATCAAGAAACTATCTGTCGTCACTATTGTACCCACTGAGAAATTCTCATTTTGGCCAGTAAGTAGGTTGAAGAAGTGTGTGTTGGAATGATCCCCCACCACCTCCCTTTTTCCTGAGTAGGAACCGTCCCCCAGAGCAATGTTCAGAGATGTCTTTCTCTACTGGATCCAATATTTATTGTCTATGTATCTAGAACTGATAAAAAATTCTATATACATTCAAAAAGAGCCATTCTTTAAAATATTTAATCATGAGACTTTATCACGATTCATGATAACTTTATGATTATAAAATAATAATGTGATTTGATGTTAGAAAGTTTAGGAACATTATAACTTCTGATTTCACTATCTTCCTTCAACCTTGTAAGTAAATTTTTACTCTTCCACTCAAAATCTTCCTTATTTCTTGGATTATGGTTTACAAAAATTTCAAGTTATCATGAATTTTTACTCGGATTCTTTAGGATATAATGATATCTGTTAGGAACACTAGGCTAGATACCCTGAGAGGGGGTGAATCAGGGTATGCCAGATTAAAACAACTGCCCCTTTTGATCTTTTTTTCGGTTAGACAAAACCCTCTTCTCTCTCCTTCCTGATGCAGAGTATGAGCAAACATTAAAAGATGCACTGGAAAAAACGATTTTTACTTGGTTCACCCTCACTGGGCTACGTCCAAGGAGCATACACTGACAGTGTGTCGATGTACCAATTCCAATATAAGTGCACTACTGTTTACAAGTTCGAAGCGGACTCACGGTCCCTCCGGGTTTACAACCATTCACAATTTTAGAACTCACTGCTCTCTAAACTGAAGTGAGTACATTGATTCTTCAGAAGATCCACTACCAGTTTATAGACCTGTAGGTCTCTTCATTTTCATGAAATTATGCATCCTAAACTTTTGATAGATTCTCTGTTGAATTTTAACTTTATCCACTGATGAATACCCCTATTGCCTCTGAAACACTGGGCAACTACCTTTTGGAACACCTTCGCAAAGCACCCTACTTCACGAGGCTCCCAATTTCGCAAAGCTCAAACAAGCCTTTGCGAAGCTCCTGACTTTTCGCAAAGCACTCTCGTGAAGCTCAAGCCCTCACAATGCTTAGGCAGTTGTGGAGATCCTGCCCTTCGTGAAGCACACTCCTTAGAGCATGCGGCCTCGCGAAGTGCACTACCTTTCATGGAGCTAGATTATCCTCTACGAGGAACCTATCATTCGCGAAGAACACTATCTTTTCGAACCCCCTTCGAGAAATGAGAGAAATGGATTTTCATTGGAAGCTCTCTCGATTTCTCTTGACGGGGTCGACTTCTATTTATAGGAAATTCCACTGACCCCCGACTCTTCTGCGCGATGTCAGCGCCACGTCATCGTCAATCGCGAAGCTCCAAAATTTTTGCCGTAATTCTGTCGAAATTGCGAAGCACCACGAAAAGTTTCTGATCGCGAAGCTTGTTATAATCACGGATCTTGTCGTTATCACAGATCATCATCGTCATCATTATTTCACGCCTTCACCGAGAAGCTTCCTCACAAAGCTCTTCACCACCGCGATGCACTTCAACCTCTTCTGTTCGTGAAGCTTTGACGTAATCATGAAGAATCACCGCCATAATTCTTCTGGTCTTCGCGAATTCCAAACCATGAAGCCTCTTTTCACGAAATTCATGCCTTTTTTATATTAAAATATAATATTTATGGAAATAATATTTTCGCGATTTTCACCAACCTCCAAATTTTGGACCCCAAAAATTTGGCAAACTCTGGGAAACGGTTCCACCTTATACTGCTCTTTTTTACCTCCTCCATATCATCCATTCTGTTGTCATCATTCTTTGTCAACATGGATTGTCAACAACTTTTCAAGAACTCGACAATTCACCATGGAATCCTTCTTTGTCAACAAACATAATCATCCCAAAAATAATGCAATGTTACCTTGAGGGAATTGTTCCCAACAATATGAACATGATGGTATCTCGGATAAAAAAACATTACAAATAATTCATATTCTATCTACCTTTCACCTTCTCTATCTAGTGCTGCTCATTCTAAAAACATATGTACAAAATACACCTTTCTGAATTGTAAATTAATTTCTCACCGAATTTTTATTCGATTCAAACATTCATAAACCTCAATATTTCTTAGAAAAACACATTATGATGGACTAGGTCTAATCCTGAGGAACTAAAATGTTCCCTTAAAAAGGTTAGTATTCAAAAAATAAATAAATTTATTAAAAAAACATCACAAATTTTATTCATTTTGAATTTTTACAAAAACGGTTTTAAAGTAGCCTTTTTTCATTTTACTAACAAGATGATTTATGACATTTTAAAAAAATATATTTAGAAGGAATTTTTTTTAACATATATATCATGAGATTATTATCATACCGACATGGTGACTCAATGTTTTTGAAGATTCTTTTAGACATTTACATGGTTATTTGAAAATAAATTGTCTAATTTTATAATTTAATAGCATTTTAAAAATATATGATTTTCAAAGTGAAAAAGGGTGATTCCTCAATAAATATGCAATGATCGCATTTAAAGTGTTTTCATCTATGTTAACAACCATTGTTGAATATTATGAATTGTTTATGTTTATATCTTATGATACCATATTCTATATTTTATTTAATGGGTTATGATTAGTTTGATTATGGATGTACTATTTTAAAACCATTAAACATTTTACACTAGTTGGTTTATATTTATGTTTGTTGATTGGGAAAATTGTTAACATTTCATATGATATTTTCAACATGAATGTTTATTTTGATTAATATTCACCCCATTTATATGAGGAATGAAATTTTACAAAGTGTGTGATGGGATGAGCCTACTATAAACCCTCGATGCATCGATAGGTCTCATGAGACAATCTAGTTTGGGTATCAGTTGAGGCCTTACTCGTATATGTATGATGTCTTGGAAAAATCCATTAAAGTATGTTTTTGATGTCACACATTATAAATAATTCATTATGATATTAGTTGTAGATTCCCAAGTGATTATATTATTATTTTTGATAACCGTGGAGAATTATTAGATCATGTTATTATGTAATTATTTTATTTTCATTTATTCCTCTCATATTATACTCATCTTATCTGATTAATGAATGTGTTTCAGTTATTTACCTTTATATATTGTTTATGATTATTTATTTATAATAACTTCCTTAATATTCACACCCTTACTAAGCCTTTTATCTCACCCATTTCTTATGTTTCATTTTTCTATTGGATTCCATGATGATTATAATGATTGATTAATAGGGTTAGCCTTGGAAATTAATGGTATTCATAGATTATTTACTATATTGTGTTTTATATTATTAATTATAATTTAAAATTCATGTATGTATCTAGTTTTCAAAATCTATTAAACTATTCAGTCATTCTGGATGTGTTTCCTTATATGTTATTCAAATGTAATTAAGTAACCACCAACTCTGGCCTACTATGGTGGGGGTATTTACAGTTTGTATCAGAGGAATGTTAGTCTAAATAATGGAAACTATATTTAAGAAAACTTGTATTAGTGAAACAAAAACCCATAATGGACATTGAGAATATTCCCAAAGTAATTAGTCTTATTATTTTGAGATTAGTTATATTGAAATTTTCAATTTAGGATTACATGACTTATAGGTTCAAAATTATACATTAAGATTCATAATCTATTATAGTATATTAAGTTGTTTAGAAATGTTTCCTAGTGGAAGGAATGTAAGCCTTATCAATTCACATAATATATATAGGAATTTACCTCTTAGGTAAGACAATGATATTAGAGGTGGAGTTACAGTTGGAGATGAACAACATCTAACTGTACTAGGATAGATGAATCATCTAATAAGAAATAACCATACCCATATAGAATAGACTGTTGATCCATAATGTGGTGTATCAAGGTTAGACCGCTTCATGCATCAACAACTTCCATCATATATTTGAACTAAAAATCCATTTATAGCTCAGTAATGGATAAGTTCCTTACAGAATATTTTTCAAACCTTGGGAATTAATGAATGGGAGAAAGTTGTTATGGAATTATGTCTTCTTTCATGAGATAAGGATCAATTGTGGTCATTAAATAAAAACACTATGGAGGAAGGGAAAGCATTAAACATAATATGGAAGGATATTAATGATATTACATTTGAAAAATATTTTCCTTGTGAATAGAGTTAAAAAGTAGAGAGATAATTTTTGAGTTTGAGATATAAGAACAATGGGAATGATTCTATGTTAGAACCATACTTTACAAGGTTACCAAGGCCCTCCATAGACTACATACATAATCCAGTGATAAAAATTACTGTTTCTTTTATGGGATTAATATAATTCTTGAAAGGGAACTAGTCTCCCAAATATTCTCTCCATATGAGGATATTGTATCATATGCTATCAATATAGAGAAAAAATTACCCAAGTCATTTGACTTTGATGGTAAGAAAGAAAATTGGAGGCTACTATGTACTATAGGAAAGAAAAATAGTAACAGTGAGAAGGGAAAGCTGTTATTTCCAAATGGAAATGAATTTGGAATCAAACATCATGGAACATGCCAATTGGAAATGGTAGTTTTCTAAAAGTCTTGATAAAATTCCACCATACCTATATATTAAAGTTTAATAAATTAGTATAAAATGTGTGAAGATTTATTTATAAGTTAATGGGACACTATGAACATTATTTTTCTAAGAATCAGAGGATCATTCCCCCATACAAAGCTATTAGAACAAGCCCAAAGCTTATGTGATCACAACAACTAAGATTAATGTTCTTAATTATTTTGTGAGATGAACATTAATCATATCCTGAAAATTAGATTATTCTTTATTTAATTTTGGATAATCACGTTCTTTTTTATATTCCATGTTTTCAAAAAAAAATTATAAATTTACCATTCACTATAATAAGGGATTTATCAGTTAAAACTCTTAGAGGAAGTCTCAATACAAAAAAGTTGTGTCAAGTAGTTCCTATCAAGAAACATAAACATGGTCTATTTTATTATTTTATTATAATACTTATAGTTTGCATTGATATAATCATTGGTATTTACTGTCTTAAAAAAATTCAAACTTTAATTGCAAAGAGAATGAAGTTATCATTGATGATGAAGATATGTACTTTTTTATCTTTAAGGGGCATGATTTATCATATAAGTCATGTATAGATCCAACTCTAGTTTATATTCTAAATTAGATCCTTATATAAGATGGGAAGACACAACCTATTTATGAAAAAAGAAATATTCAAATCAATAATATAACTATTTTATAAGAATAAAATCATATAGTTATAGAGAAATTACATAGATATCCTCCAGATTAAGAAGTTGAGTTTTCCATTTATTTAATCCTTAGTGGAAGAATTATTTAAAATAATCCCTATATAATGTAAATTGTGGAGTTATTGAAATTGAATAAACACCTAAAGGATTTTAGTTTTCAAAGAATTTTATGTCCTATTGTTTTACCTTGAGGTGCAACTATTCTTTTCCTTAACCAGAAAGATGGATATATGAGGGTGTGAATTGATTATAGATAATTCAATGCTATTATGATAAATAAAAATCAACATATACCTAACATTGATGACTTATTCTAACAACTTAATGAAAATCAATATAATTCAAAATTTACTTTTCTTTTGGATATCATCAATTGTGAGTAAAAAAGAAATATATTCTGAATAAAGTGTTTGGAACTAGGTATGAACATTACAATTTTACTGTAAATCCGTTTGGATTGACTTTTGAACATTATATATGTATGAATCAAAAAAAAATTTAATATATTAATAGCATAATTTTTTTATATTATTTATTTATGATATATTGGTTTTCTCAAAAAACAATGAGGACAATGAGAACCACTTGTAGATTACTGTTGGGACTCTTAAAAAAATTTATATAGTAAATTTTTCAAGTGTGAATTAAGTCCTAAATAAGTATATTTTTTTGGCCATATCGTCTTAAAGAATGGAATCTCAGTTAATCCAATAAATAAAAATTTAGTCAAAAAATTTCCAAATATAACAAACTATACTAGGGTACATAGTTTTATTTGTTTGGTAGGTTTCTATCTAATATTTTTTTAAAAACTGTCTCGATTATCTTACATGTTAACCAAGTTTACTCATAAAGAGAATATATTCCTTTGAAAAATTAAATTGAATAATTTTTTAAAGAATTGTATAAGATATTGGTGGATGCTTCTATATTGAACCTAGCATCATGAAATAGAGGATTTGGGATTTATAGTGATGCATCAAATAATGAATTGGTTGTGTCCTGATGAAAAATGAAATAAATACTTCCTATACATAAAGGATGTTAAAAACTCATAAATAGAACTATAAAACTCATGATCATGAGTTAGCATATGTAATATTTTTTCTAGAGATATGGATACACTATCTATATATCTTAATATGTTAGATATATAATGTTCTCCAAATTTTGAAATATTTATTCTCATAGAAAAAAAATATGAGGAAAAGGTGATGGATCAATCTACTAGAGGATTATTATTGATCAATATGATACCATATTGGGGAAGATAATATGGTACAACATGCATTGATTAGTAACGATCATGGAGTTTTGATCAAAATGAGGGGTGATAGGGATCCTATTCTCATGGATCTAGTAAAGATTGATATAAGAATTATTAATGAAGAGGAAACATCACTACTTTTAAAATGGATTACAATTCATATTTATTAGAATAGATAAAAATTTCTGAGTCTGATGGTTATATTTTTCAAAAGACAATTAAAGCTCTAAATGATGCAAAATCACAAGACTCTATACATTAAGATGGTGTTCTGAATTTTGGAAACAGGATTTATGTTCCCTCTATATGCGAGCTCGAAAGAAAATAATTGGATGATGCATATAGATCAAATTTATCTATGCACCATGGTATCAGCATTATGTATAAGGGTTTCAGGGAGAAATTTTGGTGGGATAATACGAATTTAGAGATTACTGATCATCTTTCAAGATGTTTAGTTTGTCAACAAGTGAAGGCTAACAAACAACATCATAAAGGAAAAATACAACCTCAACCTATTATTAAATAAAAATGGGATGACATAATAATGGACGTTGTCAATGTATTACCAAATATTCTAATAAATAATGATTCAATATGGTTTATTATTGATATAATTACTAAATCTACAAATTTAATCGCTATATAGAATGATTTTTCACTGGAGAACCTTGCACGACTCTATATTAATTATTTTCAAAATTTTATTATTCATATATTTCTATTTTGTTTGATCATGTACCTAGATTTACAAAGATGCTCGGGCTCATATGATCACCTCATATCACCATCAAAATGATGAATAGTAATATATTTTGATTTCATAGTCACTTGACTTTCAAAATGTGTGGGATCCTTAGTTACCTTTTGTAGAATTATCCTATAATAATATCTTCCATTTAGTATTAAAATGGCTTCGTATGGAGAGTTATATAGAAATAGATTTCATACACCAAATTATTGGAGTGATTTTGGTGAAAGGAAGCATGTTGTTCTAAAACATGTTAAAGAATCAATGGAAAAGGTAATGACTTTTGAAACCCATATAAAAAATATTAATGTAGAAAAATGAGTTTTTATGATATCCAAATGAATGATTTGTTATTTCAAATGTGATCTATCATTTTATTGAAGGTATCTCATTGGAAGGGTGTTATAGAATTTGGTATAAAAGGAAACAGTTCCCTGGGTACAATGAACGTTTTCAAATCCTTAGAAGAAAATGAGTTGTGGATTATTGTTTGGAAATTCTATCTAGCTATTCCAAAGTAAATGATGTTTTCCATATATCTCTATAAAACCTATACATACCAGACCCGACACATGTTCTAACTTATGAAAATGTAGAATTTGAACTGGATTTTTCATAATGTCAAGAGCCTATATAGAATCTAGACACTAGTGAATAAATATCGAGGATTCAAATGACTTGGTTGGTAAAGTTTCTCTTAAAAGTCCTAATATAAAAGAAATGGTGTGGGAATATGAGGAAACTATAATGAACTACCCAAATATTTTTATGAGGTGAAATTTTGAGAACATATAGGGATTGTGTTTTTTTAGAGAAGAATGTAAAACGCCAATATTTTATGATATATCTCATTTTAAATAAATTTATTCTCTTCAATAGTATGTGTTGCATGCAACACCGAGTTCAAACATATTGTGATCTCTTATTATATGACTGTTATAACCTAGTCATTAAATTGGTGGGAATAAAAAGGACTGTGTAAATTTTGAAAACATATATGTTATAAACACTTCTAGAATAAATTAATTGTTCATTCATTGATTGAAAATAATAAAAAAAATAAAAGTGGTGTTTTTCTAAGTTACTATTTTTATGTGCACAATATATTTATATGGAAATTTAATTAGTCAGTATTGGTGAATTATTTTTAAGAAAATTATATATTATATATTCAATAAATTTTTTGAAGATTCATATTAAATTTTTAATATGAATGAGAGAAGAATAGATCCATCATTTTCATAAAAATAACAATTTTTAAAATGTTATTTTTATCATGTTTTTCTCAGTTATTTTAAAATTAATTTTTTCCACTTATAGTTGTTGAATTTTCTAAAATTATTTATACTTTCAGAATCTTGTGGTTCAAAATTGGAAATTGGTCCTCTTTAATTTTTAGAAAAAATTAAGAGTAAATATACAAAAATATATCAACTTAGTAAAGGGTAAATTGAGTTAATTTAGGTTAAAACTATGTGATAAGTCAATATTTATTCATATTATTTCTTATTGGAAAGATATTATTCTAACCTTATCACATTAGACTGAAATTAGTGTTTTTTATGAATGTTTGTCCATTAAAATTAGGTATATATTATTTTAATGGAGGAAAATTATAGAATGTCACTTTATTTTTAATATCTTTTCTGTATCCAGATAGGGGAAAAATAAAATATGAATGAATATAAAGGTATATATTGATATTATTAAAATTATTTTCATTATATATATATTTAATTTTTAGAATTTATATAATTACCATAAATGTATTTGCAACTCTAATACTATATTTATTTAATTAAGAGAAAAATAAAACAAATAAATTTTAAAATATTTATTTCGATATAATTTGATTGAGTTAATGTGTTAAAATAATTTTATATATCTATATGTCATATTATATGGTTATGAATTTATTTTATTTGTATTTACATATTTTTATTAATTTATTTGAAGTCAAATATAATGAATAGTGTCAAAATATAAATTAATGATAATTTATTAAAATAATATTCTATTAAAATTTTCAAATTTCCTAAAAACATCATCATCATACATTTGAGTTATTTATAGTTTAAATCATCATAAATATTCTATTTATGAGTCATTTTTCATTTACAGAAACACTAATAAAAATTTATTATTAAAATATTAATTACATTGGTTAAAGTAAAAAAATAATTAACCAAGGGGTTATTCGAAATGATATGGTTTAAATAACACCAAAACATTTATAAAATATGTTTTTTATTGTATTATAACCTTATAGTATTTTATATTCAACTATGTTTGTTTTTTGTGCCATATTTAATGATAAATTAATTTATTATAATTTAATCCATTGTGAAATTACAAAATTGCCCCACATATAAATTATAAAACGACACCTCCTCCCTCATATAATAACACAAAATTGAGCCTTATATATTAACTAAACACTCTAAATATCTCTTCCAAACATCATTATTCATGTTTCAGAGGTCCTGGTTTTTCAAAAAATCAACCAAAGAAGAGATCTAAAGGATGTCTTATGAAGAATGGGTGATCATTTTTACCAATTCATTGATGTTAATTTCTTCATTTAATTACTCTTAATGTGCTATTTCCAACCAAATTCAATAAATCCAGTATCAGGAACATATTTATATGTTATTATTATTTTGTTATAATCATATTCCATTTCTTTTCTATCCCTTGAAAAGAGGAAACATCTCTCTAATGTACGTATGTCTTATCGTCTCCAAATCGATGAGTTAATTTTTTCATTACCACAATACGTGGATGGTTATGAGACCTAGAAATAAATAAAATATATTATATATATGACATAAAAATAAATATTTCATTTTAAATTAATATTTATCATTGCAATTTTTTCATCACAAAAATAAAAACAACGTTCATTCTTTTGTAAGACTTATCCTCTTCTTGAATCGTGTAATTTATTTTTCTTTCTCATTCACTATAGATAAATATATTTATATTTATGTTTTTAATATATTATATTTTAAAAATTAATTATATTATATATATATGAATTTAATATCATAAAATTATATGAACCGGAACAAGAAAATCAAAACATACATGAAAAATGAAGAATTTACCATATAAAAAAATGATTTTAACTATGAATTAATTAATCACAAATGACAAAATATTATATCTAAGTAATATATGGTATGATATATATATATATGAGTATTTTAAATAATATATTTATAATAAATCTATATTTAGTATAAAGGAGTTTTGAACATTTATAAAAGACGTCAAGCCTTAGATAAGGGTTTATTTCAAAATTTCATTACTATTCAGGATTGTTTATATTTAAGACTCCACTGGGAAATTTTTCTATTACATATTTATATTTTATAAGAATATTTTCAAAAAAATATCTTTAAAAATATCTTAAGAACATTTTAATAACTTTTTAATTGTTTTATATTTTTTATAAAATATTTATAATAGAATCTGTTTTTTCTTCTAACTAGGTACTTTATGAATAATCTGATAAAAATATGGATGGTCTCTTTTTTACCATATACTAGATGAGCAGATTTTCCCATTTTCATGATGCCTAAATTATTTCAATCCTCATTTATAAGTTTATAGGCTTATTTTAGTGTAGAAAATTTTATTTTATATTTACACAGTGTTTAAAAAAATATATGATTTTCAAACTGGAAAGGGGTATTTTACTCAATTTTTTAAATGATATAATTTGAATGAATTTTCATTTTTTTGAAATTGCATTGTCGAATATGATTAGTCATTGAGTTTATAATCATATTATACCATATTATATATTTTATTGAATGTTTTATGATCAGTTTGAGTATGAATGTACTCTTTTACTACTATTCACCATATTAGTGATGATGGTTTAGGATTATGTTTATTAGTTAATAAATTTTTGAACATTTGATTTGTTAGTTTGAATATGAATGTGAATATTGATTATATTCCACCCCTTTCATATTAGAAATTCATTGGACTTATTATGTGACAGGTGGGTCCCATTATAACCACTCCATGCATCGGGGTGACTTATGAGACAAACTAGTTGTGGTATCAGATGAGGGATTTCACATTTATGTATGATATCTTGGATGAGGCCTTGATGGTATATTTATGATTCTTTCAATATGAATTCCCTAATTATGAGATTTTTTATTAATCTTCATGTGAATATCTAGTTAGTTTTTATATGAATGTATAAGTTTTAGTTTCTGTTGTTATGGAATTATTTGAATTTTATTTATTTATTCCATATTATGATCAAGTTATTTGTATAATGTATTGTGTCTTAGTTATTTACCTTTATATATTATTTATTCTTATTTATTCATGATATCTTCCATTGTATGGATACACTTACTGAGCATCTGAGATCACCCATTTCTTATGTTTCATTTTCCCCCATGATTTCATGAAGTTTATTATGATTGATATGTAGGGTTAATGTAAGATAATAACTGTGTTATCAAAAGATTCACTGTGTGTTACTTTATTTTATCAATAATAATATAATATTCAAATATGTATCTTGTTTTCCAAAACTAATTAATTGTTCAGTCCTTTGGGATGAATTTTGTTGTATATTTTTCTAATGTATTAAAGTAACCACCGACTATGGGCTACTAGGGTGAGGGTATTTACAATTGGAATTCGAGAAATTTTAGTAAAAATCATGAAAAATATATTTACAAAATCACAAACAAGGTAAACATAACCCTATAAAATAAGATAAGAATATTCCCAATGTAACTAATCATATGATGTCGAGATTAGTTATACATAAATTTTCAATTTATGAATAAGTTTCTTATAGTTTGAAATTGTACCTTATGATTCATAATCCTGTATAGTGTATGAAGGTTTTTATAAAAGAAACATAGTAGAAGGAATGGAATCTATATCAATGCACATAATCCATATAGAAATTTCCCTCCACGGAAACATAATGATGTTGGACATGGAGATGGAGATAGAGTTGGAAAACATATATCTATACTAGGACAACTGACTCAGGTTTTGAGCAATGGCCTTACCCATATGAAACGAACTGTGCATCTATAATGTGGTGTAACAATTATAGATTGCTTCATGACTAAACACCCTCACGAATTATGAGGGACTAAAAATCCATTTATAATTTACAAAATGGAGAATATTATTAGAGAATATAATTCTCAACTTGTGAAGTAATGAAAGGTATATGGTTGTTATGGTAGATTATCAACTTTTAGGAGATATGGAACAATGGTGGTAATTATTTCAAAACACTTAGGAAGAGGGGAAATAACAAACATGGAATGAAGTTATTTTAAGTATATTTTATTGAAACAAAAACATTCTTAAAAAATAGTGTTCAGATATGGGGATAAAATTATTCAGTATTAGAAATAATGAGGATGAGATTGTTTCTATGTATGAAGGCAACATTACAAGATTAGGAATGAATTACATGAACTACGTGTATAATCCATGTAGAAAAATTTACCATTTATTTGATAAGATTAAAGAAATTTATATTAGGGATGTAGACTCCCAAAAATACTCATAATATTAGGAAATCATATGATGTGTTATAAATATAGAGAATGAATTATATAAGTTATATTACTTTTATGGTATTAAATAAAATAAAAGGGTTACTAAGAACTCTATGAAATTAAATGAGGTAAATGGGAATAAATGAAAGCTGTAATTTATGACATGAAATAATATTGGACTGAATCACCATGGAACTTTCGTATTGGGAATGTGAGTTTTCTATAACTGTGAAGAAAATTTTACAACAGCCCTGGTTGAAAGTGATATAAAGAAGCAGAAAATGAGAAATGATTCAATTTTAATGAGATGAGACATTAAGAACATGATTTCAATTGGTGTTAAGGTAACATTTCTAGAATGTCTAGAATGGAAAGGCCAAGCTTATTTGATCAAAATATTTGAGGTTTGATTTCCAAATGATGTGGTTATAGGTACATTAATCATATCCTAAAAATTAGATAATTCATTAATTTATTTATGATTATCACATTCTTTTATATCTCCCCAATTTTCTTAAAAAATAGACATTTCCCATCCACATTAGTAAGGTTGTTTTGAGAAAAAACTCCTTCTTGAAATGTCATTGAAGAATATATGTGTTAATAAGAACCTATTAAGATACATAAATTTTACTTATTTATAGATTCATTTATCATACCAACTGTTGAATTTGATATAATCCTTGGTATGTATTATATTTCAAAATATAATGAATTTGTTAATAATAAAAAGGAAATTATGATCCATGAAGATGATATAAAATTAAATATCTTTAGAGGGTAGACTTTATCCTCTGATTTATGTCTAGATCCACCTCCAGTAGATCTTCTCAATAAGATTCTAAGAGAATAAGAGAACAAAAACCCTACTAATTAAAAATAATATCATCAAATTTAATATGTAACTATTATAGTGGAATACATTATTGTATTTCATATGTAATTAACTGAATATCCACCATAGTGTGAAGTTGAGTTATTCATTGATTTAATCCCTAGTGTAATACCAAAATCATATACTCCCTATAGAATGGAAACTATAATGTTAGTAGAGATTAAGAAAAAAATTAGAGGATTTGAGTGGTAATGGATTTATATTCCTTAGGGTTTCAAATTGGGGAGTCCATATTATTTCTATTAAGAAGAAAGATGGTACTCTGAGGTTGTGCATTGATTATAGATAAATCGATGATGTAATGATATATAAAAATTATTATCTACCTCACATTAATGACTTATTCAACCAACATAGTGGAGCTAAATATTTTCCAATATTTAACATTATCCTAGATATCATCTATTTTGAGTAATAGAAGAAGATATTCTCAAGAAATAATTTTGAATGAGGTATGTACAGTACAAGTTTATAATAATTCCATTTATCCCCCCCCGAATGGCCCGAAGGCCTTATTTTTATTTTATTATGGATTATACCCATTTTAAGGGTTGAAGGGGAATACATACATGACCCGTAGGCCCAAGGCACAAGGCCCGACATGACTTGCAATACATGACACAAAGTCCCAGCTGCATACCATGCCCAACACATAACCCATAGACCCAACCCAATAGAACTGCCCCTACCTAGCTTCTGCATCATTGATCACCTAGCTCCTCACATTGCAATGTTGATCAGCTAGCACTCCCTCATACAAAGCTTCACAGTGCCTGGTCCCGATGGCAGTTGTCATACCCTCTCATTATTCCAATCCGGTTCGTTTTGCTTTTGGTGACTGCTATTCGTGTTGCTTTGATCCTCTTCTCGGGCCTTCTCTATGTGAATTAGGCTACTCCATGGTCTCAATGATTAGAAGGCTCTGTGGCCAGAAGGTTTTTGATGGCCTGATGGCCCTTGATACCTATTGGCCCAAATTGGTGGCCCAAAGGCCCAAATCAGGCGAATAGTTTTGGCTGCTACAATACCTTCTATAGTAACTACCACAGTACCTGCTACAGTACTGTTTCAGTTGTACCTCAAAAATTTTCCTCCACCTAGTTTTAAACATGGGTCTCTGGAATTCCATGTAGAATACCATACCACTCGAGTATAGGCTTGTTGGAATAATTCCATTTATATAGACTAATAAACCCTTTGTTTCTACACATCTAATGAATAGAGTATTCAAGGAATATCTTGTTAATTGTTTATCATATTTAATGATCATATCATGGTTAATTCTAAAAACTATGAGGACTATGATAACCACATGTGTCTCTTTCTTGGGACTCATAATTGAAAATAATTATATGGAAAATTTAGAATATGTGAATTATGGATTAAAAAATGCTTCTTTTCATGTAATTATTTTCTCCAAGGATGTAATCTTAGTTGATTATAAAAATAAAAAAGATTTCCATGAGTGGCCTAAAACCAAAAACATAATCGAGGAACATAGTTTCATTTTTTTGTTGGTTACTATCAGAGATTTGTTCAAAATTGTCTAAATTTTTTAACCAATTAACCATGATTTCTTGTAAATAGGATAGATTTATTTGGGAAAATAAATTTGATTAATATTTTGAATAATTTATGTAGATATTGGGGAAAGATCAGATCATGACTCCCCCATCGTTAAATGGCTGATTTTTGATTTACAGCTATTCGTCAATGAATGGACATGGTTGTGTCCTTATGGATATTGATAGAGTTATTTCTTATGTGTAAATGTAGCAAAACAATATTTAGTATAACTATCCAAATCAAGATCTTGAGTTATCTTCCATAACATTTTATCTGAAGATATAGAGACATTATCTCTATGGTGAAATATGTGAGATACATACAAATAATATGTTTTTTAAATATATTTTCTATGATAAATAACTCAATATCATGAAAATGTGATGACTTCATCTTGTCAAGGATTATGATATGTCAATATACTACCACCCAGGAAAGGAAAATAAAGCAACACATTCATTGATTAGAAGGGATCCTGGAATTCGAAAGAAAATAAGTATTGATAGGGATCATGTGGTCATGGATCTTCTAATGATGTATATGGGTATTTTTTTAGGAAGGGGAAACATCACTCCTTTTTCAAATGGTTTATAAATCATATTTATTACAAAAGATAAAAAATTATCATCTTGATGATGATAATTTTCAAAAGAAAATTTATTATATGAATGATAAGAAATTGGATAACATCATATATAAATATGGTGTTCTAAAATTTTGAATGATGATTTGTGTTCCCTATATAATCAATATAAAAAGGGAATTATTATATAATTCTCATAGACTGAATTTTAATATACACTGTATAAGAAACAAGATATATATATATATTTGAAGGATCATTTTTTGTGGGATAATATGTAGTAGAAAGTTGTTGATTATGTATCAGAATGCTTAGTTTATCAACATGTGAATGCTGAAGTACAACATCCTAGAAAATTCATGAAACCACTACATATTTATATATCGAAATATGATGACATTAATATAGAAATTATCAATGTATTGCCAAATAACTCAAGAAATAATGATTCCATAGGGGATATTGTTGATTTGTTGATGAAATCTACACATTTAATTTCTATAAAAGATGATTTTACACTACATCACCTTGCAATAATTTATATTATTGAAGTTATAATACTTCTGTTGCATATCATTGAATTGTGTCTGATCATTATCCAATATTTACATCATAATTTTTGAAAAGAATATAGAAAGATCCTGATATCGAGATTCATTTGAGAATTACATATCACCCTCAAAATTACCATATTTTGGATGGGACTATCCAAAAATTAGAAGGGGTTTTGAGGTCATTATCACTTGCTATTCAAGTTATTTTAAAACATTATTTACAATTAGTATAATTTTACTCTTACAGTAGCATCCATTCATGTATTAAAATGGAATCGTATGAAGTGTTTTATGGAAAGAGATGTTTTACACCAACTTTTTAGGATTAAGTGGGTGAAAGGAATCTTATTGGGAAAAATAATTTTGAATGAAAAATAAAGGTAAATACTTTTCAAACCAATATCAACGTAGCAATGTGTAGGAGGAAGAGATATACCAATACCCAAGGGACATATTTGAATTTTCAAGAGGGAAATCAAGTTTTCATTTAGGTATCTCTATGGACTGGTGGTATGATATTCACTAAGAAAGGAAAACTGGTCCTGAGGTACATAAAAGATTATTTCAATCATAGAAGGAATTTAAGATATAACTTATCTTTTGGAAATGACACCTAGCCTTTCCAAAGAACATGATCTATTCGATATATCTAGATTAAATATGTACATTCTAGACCCGAAATATGTTTTCAATTATAATGAAATAGAATTAGAACCTAATTTATCTTATTATGAAGTGCCTATACTAATTATGGACATAAGATAATAGTGATGATAAATAAGATGACGTAACTGGTAAATGTGGTTTGGAAAAATTATAAGATATAATAGGTATCATGGGAACCTAATGTAAATATAATGAATAACTTCACAAATTTTTTTGTGGTGATATTAATAAAATTTTGAGGAAAAAAATTTTATATATGGATGAATTTAACAACCCAATATTTTATGGAATTTCCTTTTTGAATAATTTTAATATCATCAGTATCTTGTGGTGCACGCAACATTGAGTTCAAATGGCCCGTGATATATTATTTTATGACTGTTATATCCTATAAATTTAATTATTGTGAATAAATATGAATAACTAAAATTTGAAAACATATATTTCATATAAATTTAGATAATAAATTTTTTTGTTATTAATTGATTCGAAATAATAATAATAATAATAATAACAGAAGTTTTTTTCCTAAAAAACAATTCTTGTGTGTGAAATATTTTGATATAATAATCAAATTAGTCACAATTAGTGAGAGATATTAATTAAATTTACATTTTATATATTCAATAAAGTTTTATAACATTCATGAAATATTTTTACTATGTTTCTGATAAAAATAAATCCAGTTTTATTCTTAAAAACAACATTTTCAAAGATGTGATTTTTATCACATTTTGAATACATGTTTTAAAATTAATTTATATGAAATATAGGTATTTAATTTTATAAAGTTGATTACATATTTAGAATCAGGTGTTTCAATTTTGGTAATTTTTTTCTTTTATTTTTGTACAAAATGAATAGTAAATGTGGTTAAAATTGTCAACATAGTAATGTGTAAGTTGGTTTAATTTTGGTCAAAACTAACTAATATGTCCACAATTATTCATCATATTTGTTATAAGATGAATATAATTACAATATTATACAATTATTCTTGAATATGATTATTTTAATGAATAGGTTTCCATGATAATTAATTACATTTTATTTAAATGAATGATAGCTTCAAAATGTCACTTTCGTTGTTTTTAATATATTTCATGTTTCCAAATAGGGACAACTGAGAGATATGAATGAAAATAAATGTCTATAATTATCTTAATGAAATTAATTTCATTATAATAGATTATTTTTAATTTATATAAATTCTATAATATTCATAAATTCTTTTGAAATTCGAATACAATATTTATTAATTTAATATAAAAACAAAATAAATGATTTAATTTTTTATAATTTTGATATAATATAAATGGTTTCTTGTGTGAAGTAATTTTATAGGAATATATTTCATATTATATGGTTTTTAGTCATTATATTATAATTTCAAATTTTTATTGATATACATGATATGAAATTAAATGAATAGTGTCAAAATTGGCATTAATGACAATTTATCAAAATAATATTTTATTAAATTATTTAAAAATTATAAAAAAAACATTCCTCCTTGTGAATTTATTATAGTTTAAAAAATAATACATGTTCAATTTTTTAGGCATTTTCCACTTATAGTAATATTATTATCCCTTTAAGATTAAAATACAGATTACCATAGTTAAGGTTAAGAGTAACAAACCAAGGGATTAATCAAAATGATATGGTCTAAAATGAAAACCAAACATGTCAAAAATAAATTATTTGATGGTATTACAGCACTAGACTATCTTATATTAAAATTAAATTTCATTTGTATGAATTCTAAATGATAAATTAATTTATTATAATTTAATATTTTGAGAAATTCCAATATTTCCCCTCACCTCTGTTATAAAAGGGTACCTCATCCCTCACTTCATCACACCAAATTGAGCCTTATATATTGACCAAACCACCCTATTTTCTTATCAAAATCGTTAGTCATGTTATTGACTCCCCATTATTCCAAAAATACCAACCTCTAAAAGAGATCTAAGGAAGTCTGTTGAGGAAGAGGAAATAGTTTTACCAACTCATTGAAGTTCATTCATTCTTCTACATCCTATTAATTTATTTTTTACACCCTAAATTAATAAATATAGTGTAAAAAATATAATGAAATTTTATTAGTATTTTGTGACTTCCATATTACTTTTCAATCCATCCTACAAAAATCGATGACAACATTTGTGCGTACTTACAACTTACTGACTCCACATAGTAGTGAAATTCATTTTCCATCACCACTTTATATGTATGGTTATAAAAATGGATATAGTTAACAAGTATGATATAAGTGAAATAATTATTATTTTGGAATTTTTAGTTATTTTTTACCATTATTTCATTCCTTTGATTATAATGAAAACATTGTTTTTGTCTACGTATGACCCAAAACAATTATTTTAACAATGAATTGATAAAAAATGGGTAACAAAATATTATAAGAAAATAAAATATTGTATTATATATATATTACTATGGTTATGTAATAAATGTATGATGAATAAAATTTTTATAATATCGAAGGATTGAACATGTACAAAGTAAGTCAATCTTGATGTAGGGGTTTATTTTAAAATATCATTATTATTCGGGATATTTTATTTTTAATCCTCCAATAGAAAATATTTTTCTAAAATATATGTGTTTTCTAAAATTATTTTCAAAAAATATATTTTTAATATTACCCTATGATTAATTAAATTGTTTTTACCCAAGTTTTATGTTTTATACAATAGGTTACAAAGAATTTATTTATCTTTATAAGGATATAGTTTGTGAATTTTCCAACAAATAATATAGAAGGAATGTTATTTAAATAATATTAAAATAGAGGAGTTTTATACCATCATGAAACATAGTTTTATTAAAATTATTTTACAAGTTTAATCGGTTAATTTAAAAGAAAATGTTTTCATTTACAATTGTTTAACATTTTAGAAATAAGTGAGTTTTAATGTGAAAAACGTATTTCCCTTTAAAAAAATTCAATTATCTCATTTAATTAATATCTATCTATGACAAAAATATTTGTTGAATATTATTATTTATTGAGGGTGATCCCATTTGATACCATTTTCTATATTTTATTGAGTGTTTTATGATAATGTTGACTGGGAATATACTATATTAATACTATTCACCATATTACTATGTTTGGATCATAACTATGTTTATTAATTGGTAAAATTATTAACATCTTATATGATAGTTTCAATATAAATGTTTATGTTGATTATCTTTCACCACAGTCATATTAGGAATGCAGTTGACTAAGTAACTAATGAGAGAGGCCCCTAATAACCCCTCGATGCATCAGTAGGTATCTTGAGACAAACTAGTTTGGGTAATGGCTATTGGATTTCATGTTTATGTATGATGTCTCTGATGAATCCTTGATGGTATGTTTATGATGTCCAACATTATACAGTCCATATTTATGAGATTAGTAATTGATTCCCATTTGATTATCTGATTATTTTGTATATATGTTGTTATATTTTAACTCATTTTATTATGGAATTATTTGATTTAAATTTATTCCTATCATATTACTCTAAATTAATTTGCCGTCACATATTGTTAATTAATATTTATATATAAAATATTTCGCTGTATTCATACCCCTACTGAGAATCTGATCTCACACATTTCTTATGATTTATTTTTTCCCAAGAGGCTATGTAGTTTATTATGATTGATATGAAGAGTTAACTAGGATAATAATGGTGCTCTCAAAAAAATTAATGTGTTGTAATTTATATTTTCAATTTCTATTTAAGATTCCATTATGTATATATTTTTCAAAAACTACTAAAATCTTTTGTCCTTCGGTGCACATTTCCTTGTATATTACGCCAATGAATAAAAGTAACCACTACCAATAGTGTACTATAGTCATGGAATGTAATTGATTTATAATTGAATAAACAACACACCTCTGATAAGAATAACAATATGAAAACCTAGTGTCAAATACACTCTCAAGGGTTATAGGATAAAAACCATTAGAATAGTAACCACTTTTAGAACTCACACCACTATAGAAGAAAATTTTGAGGGAATGAATCAAAGAATTCCACACTTCTCACCCCCCCCATGAGCTTGAACCATCCATAAATTTTGTCACAGTATCCACCAATAAATGTAGAACTAAATCCACAATAGGATACCCATGCCACATCGGTACACACTTCCTATCAATGGGAGTATCAACCCTTAACACTAGTCTGTCTCCACCAAACAACTTCATCCACCTAGAACCAACACTGTAGTTGTGTTGGGGTTCCCAGACCTTTCCAAAAGGTGAGATAATCTATCAATAAAAACATCATCGACCAAAAAATAAGAGTTTTTCTAGAGGAGAGGGATCTCCAAGTGAACATTTTCTAATGTTGAAGACTTATACCCTTCTTGTAAAGGGGTTTTATCTCTAAAAAATGAGAGGATCCTCTCTCCATGACCTATCACATATGCTCAAGGAAGGTATCCAAAAATACATACAACACTACAACTTCTACCTTTTCACCGACACCATATGTCCTGTGAGGGGTACCATTGGGAATGTTCCTCAATGATTCTATCACTCCTTCAGTTGCAACTAAAGGTGGATCATGATAGAGAGAGAGAGAGGGTATCAACCATCAAATTGTGCTTTCAAAAAAGGGCTTCATGGATGATGATCAGGTTTCCCACTCCACATTCCTATTAATAATGGTTTCATGTATTAAAATTAACTCTGTGGTGCATTTTGAGATAGATATTCATTCCATGTGTCACATGATTGAGTGAGATCCATCAAACCGCAATATGGGGAAGAGGGTACAAATCACATATATATGAACACTATAATTCATTTCCTTCATCCTCTAAGGAAATAAATAAACAAATATAACTCTATAAGGGGTTTCAGCCTCTGAGAACATTTGATCAATTCAATTCCTAATCTCAAATTGGTACTTGAGAAGTTAAAAGCCCATCACCTACTCTACTCCATTGTCAGCATCCCATCATCGTCACTAAATTATTAGGAATCAAAACTAGAATAAAAAAATCTCAGCAAAAACATCTAATAGACTTGAGGACACCAATGTAATTCTCTACATGAGATGATACTTGAAAATGACTATGCATTAGTAAAAAAACTATGGAGTAAGAATATACACATATCCCAGTAAAAAAAAGTACATGGTGTTTCCACCCAAAACATTCCTAAAAGAATATATTCGGACCAACATAGTGTGTACTTCCCCAGTACATTGGGTGTCCCTAAATTACATAGAGCATGGAAGTGTGTGGGTACCTAGCCATGCACCCAACCCAATTCTACAACACGTCACCTGGAATGGAATGTACATGTACATCCCCTATGTCACACATAATTGTATGGTCATGTATATAGATAACAATTTTTTTGTGTTCTATAGGATTCTACTTAGTATGTAAATTCTAAATAAACACCATGAATACCCTACATCTGATCTACGATGGAAAAGAGGTACATTAAATCTCTTCCTGAGGGAACACATTGTGTAATTATAAATTCAAAATTCAGATCAACTATGATCTATCCAAAATCATCATTGAACACACAAATTATAATGAATCAAAAATTTAGATGAAAAGTAGGATAATTACTATCATAAATTTAATAAAAGAAAAAACGTCAAATAAAAAAGTTGTATAAATCAAAATAAATATTCCTAGCTCTTTTTACATCATGAGAGATTAAAAAATATTTGTTTTTAATCCTTGAATCAAGGTAATTTCATTTAGATTGAGGTAATGATCATCCTTGGATAATGATTCCTCCCACAAATGCTTCCTCTATGTAATGAATTACAAAATGGGAAGGGGGATAGGAGAATTCACATATGCCATAGAAGGAGTGGGGATAAACATAAGTTTAATTGACACCCTGCTTAATTAAAAAAAGTCCCAATAAACGGGTCTTGCACAGGCCAGAAATCTGGATGATGATTATACATTGCATTGAAGAAAACCACCCTTCATGATAAAAACGAAAATAATAAATACAAATAAAAGGATCTATATAAGAGATATTATCCTAAAAAACCACTAAATATAGTTAAAATTTCTATAGTAAATATTAAATACCCTGAATAAGGTTTTAGACACCAAATCCCACCAAACATCTTCCCTATGTTAATCGACACAATCTTGAGTCAACAGATCCATCAGAATTATTTATGGAATTTGACAGGTCAAAACTACCATTTTACCCTTATAAAAGGGGTTTTGGGATCCAAAAATCTAAAAAATTAAATTTTATTCACATGTAAAAACATAGATAATTATATTCGCCCCATATTATGTCATTTTTTCTTTAAAAAAGCAACCTCATCCACTCTACCAGAGGCCACCAATGATACCTCATGCATGATTTAAGAATAGTACCACATGAGTTCCTCCAACCACGGAAGTCATTGAACACAATGAACCAAAAGATATCCCACTAAAGAACCTATATCATCATAAAACTCTTATCATGGATGATTTCCCCAATATTTCCATTTTCTTTCCACCTACCGACATCCACCCATAACAAGAGAAGGTTTAAACCCCCATGCAACTTCACTTATACGTACTCATCAAGGCTTCCAACTCAATAGGCATTATCTTTCTATGGAAATGACTCCCAAAGATACTAGAACACTGATTTTTAATGAATCCAATGTATCCATCAGATAAAATCAATTTAGTGAACCCTCCTAGGGTGTCACACACCCCCCATAAAATCAAAACACCTATCATGACCCACCCCCCAGGGTCCATGTTGTGACAACCCCAAGCTCTCCTTCCATAGGCTAGGGGTTGGAAACTAGAAAAATTCTGTACTCAATGTAATGCAACAAGATGAGACCACAAAGTAAAACTTCTATAGTAAAATTGTGTACTCAAAGTAATGGGCTAGAATACAAGACCAACTAGAAAAGATATAACGACAATCAAAACAGAAAAAACTCATGAGATCCTCCATAAAGAATCATACATGATGGGTAGGTACAACTCATCTCTACAGCTCTCCACATCAATCGTCACTTCCATCCACTGTCAGGTCCTAACTCCCCATGTCTCAGTCAAGGCTTCCCATCATTTGCACCGGACACAACAAGGTGGGGGCGAAAACCCTACAGGGGTGAGTATAACAATACCCAGTAGGGACACTCATAACATTGAAGGTCTCTCAAAATTCTAGAATGGAAAATCACAAGTGTGATCTCAATCACAAAGCACAAAGAAAAAGACTCAGATCAAACAAGGTATAAGTAAATAATAGAAGTACATATGATTAGTTTAGAGGTTATATCATATTATTATATCGAGAGGCACTACTGCTGACCATATAGAGTCTGGCATATAGAAGATCAATAGGTACTAACCCCTGCAAGACCTATATAAGATCCTAACAGCCGAGAGTCGATAGGTATTAACCCTAGAAAGACCCACACATAATCTAACCCACACATGATTGATATGCGATGACCCACACAAGATCGTTAAACGCTGACCCACATTGGATTTGACCCAAACATGATCGGTATGTCGATGATCCACTATGGGCTGCTCTAAGGCTGGTCCTCGTAGGGACGCGTACTAAGGACCCACATAGGATCACCTAGTTATGATCCAAATAGGATCACTAGGAGATGACCCACACATGATCACTCAATACTAACCCCCGTACAATCTGTCGCCAACCTCTACCTCACTACCAACCACTGGATTCCCACTCATAGTAAGATTTATTCTAGGAGAACCACTTCTCATGTAATCATTTGTATTTCAACCAGAACAATGTCCCATTAAGAAATAAATGGATTTTCGGTCACGTCATTAGGGTTCCAATGCAATATACCACATGTCAACCAGACGCCATGTCTATAAGTTATAGGCAATTTAGTGTCAAGGGAACAGTTGGATACATGTACGATCCAACATGTTCATAATCAAACTTCCTCCAAAACCTAAGTGGAGTATTTCAAAAGGATCGACTTGCTACAAGGACCCCAGTGCCATATATAGTTTATCAAATGGACGTCTGGTTTGAAAGATATGGACTTTTAAGAGTTTTTGGGATCGAGAGGGGTCCGCGTCCGGTCTGACCCGGTCGGGCCGCCCGACCCGGTCTAGTCCGCCACCCCAGTATATGCCGCCCGACATGGTCCGGGCCTCCTGCCCCTGTCCGGGCCGCCCTAACCCAGTCCTGGCAGCCCTGACCCTGTCTGGGCAACCCGACGCGGTCCGGACCTCTCAGACAGTCCAGGACGCCTGCAGTATTTGGGCTACCCCGAACCGGTCTGGGCTGCCCCCATTTCGAGGTGACCCGACCGGGTCTGGGTTTCCCAACCCGGTTCGGGTATGGATCGGCTCAGTCGGGTTGTTCCGCGGAGTTCTTGGTCGTGCCAGCCAGGCAGTCCGGCCCACTGGCAGGCACGAATCACATGGGGGTCTCACGATCTACCTCCAAAACTGCCAAAATATCCATTCAGTTTATTAAATAGTGGAGCTAGGTGGAATATCCTCATCACCCATGGGACCTACAAAAGCCGAGTCCCTTGCCAACTCGTTGCGTCTTTGAGGTCGCAACTTCCACCATTGTGGCGCGCGACAACGCGCAGCCTCTACCTCCGTGGTTGGCCGCTCATATGAGCACTGCGGCACTGCTCTTCTACTGGGTCTGGCGGTTTCCAACTCCCACCGTCTTTTGTCGGTGCCATGCCGATGCTTCTTCTACGGGCCATAAAGTGAGATCATGTGGTATGTGCTTCCTTCCGGATGCACCTATGGTCCTCTCGGGATGCCACCGTCATTGCACGGCCCTCAAAAAATGCCTTGATGTCATGTTTGTTGTTATTCCACAAAGAAAACACCAAGGAATTGTTTAGTGGAGGGTCCAGGCATTTTTGGATTCGGCATGTGCCCTACCCTTTATCATTTTACACATGATAAAATTTAATAATCAAAAAGGAAGAATCACCCCCAAATTTAGGAACCCGCAATAACCACCAGCATGAATAGACGAGACACAGATCAAACCGTTTGTTGGTTGGTCCGAATTCATTATATTTTTTAAGAACAGAAGAGAGGGAATATTACAGATTTTAAACCCCTACCTCATGATTTATTGGAGTCGTCACAGTGGTGGTAGGAGAATTCACGCTTTGATGAAGCTGTCGGTGTTCGTCGCTCTTAGGTCATTGTCGCCCGAGCATCCATCTTTGTTGGTGGAAGGTGTAGCACACTTCACTAGAGGTTCCTTTCTTAGTGAAAGTGTGTTGAAACTCCACTCGATCCTCACTTAAATAGAGGAAAAAATGGTGAGTAACGCACCGAGGAATTAATGAGATTAATTAATTGACGTAATTAATGTATCTCATTAATTACATGAGGGTGGTTACACAAGCAAATTGTAACCGAGAATTTAAGATACCACACTAAATGTCTGACTACCTCTACAGTCCCCGCCACTGCCGCTCAAATGGTTGTAGGAAAAGGATGATTAAAATAACATCTCCATGTTGTTTTATTGTTTTTTTTAAAGTCTACAAAACAAAAAATTTCACCTGAACAACTATAGTTGAATTTAAGCCTCCCTTAAGAGAATCCTAGTGCTATTGATTCAATAGTTCCCTTATATTTTTAATCTGAGCACTAGTTCAAAATATAGAAAATTCCGCCCAAGAATTTACTAAATTTACCTTTAAAAATAATTCATAAAATTATTAACAGTCACCCTCGACCTGCACTGGTCGAGGTTAGGCTCCGCCTAAGGGGAACATGCCCTCACAAGCTCAATGGTACTCTTTGATTTTATATACGAGTTACCATTTAGATGTTACTAATTTTATAATAAAATAATAGTCACATAATTATTTTATTTATGGCCAAAACTAACTTCCACTGATATCCCATGCCAGCCAATGATAGTATCTGCCTAAGGAAAGCATACCCACATGAGTTTAGCGCTGGCCTCACATTTTTAATATGTGTCACCACTCATGAGTTATAAGAATTTGAAAAATAAAATAATTATAGTTAATTGTTTAATTTATGGTTATTACTTTTTTGGGTTTTCTCACTCAAGGCATGTGCCGACTAAACATAAGTCGCTCCTAGGGTAAACCGGCTATCTTGAACGCAACAGTGTTCTTAGATTTTTGATCTAGACACCCGTTTAAGAGTTATTCTACATTTTCTGGAAAAAAATTCACACACATTATATGAAGCTCAACAATTTTCAATAGACCATTTTGGGCACTCCATGCCTCAGAATCATGTGCTGTCAGATTTGGAAGTCTTCAAATATTTCCATATAAAAAGCTTCATACAGAAATTTTGGGACATTACATTCTCCCCAACTTATGGATTTACATCCTCGAAATGAATATTAAGGGAAAAAATGGGGTACTAAGAATGAATCTGAGCCTCCCACTCCATTGTGATCGCATAGATATTTTTATGCTGCCAACGAACTCGCACCAGAGGAATTGACTTCCCACAAAGGACTCGTTCCGGTCAATCATCTATCTCCATCGAGAACACCATAAATTTCTCCCCATCGTCAAAGTCCTTCTCACCATAGTCTATAACGATCTATGAATCATGCATGTATCTCCTTAGCTATGACACATGGGACACTATATAAACATGGTGTATCTATGGGGGAAGTGTTAGGTGGTACGCCACCTCCCCAACACTGCTAAAAATCTGGAAAGGTTTGATAAACCTCGGACATAGCTTGACGCCCCAGTGAAGTCTCCACTATACATTTTGGGGTGAGACTTGTATGAATACATGGTCTTCCTCCTCAAGCTATAAGGGTCTCTATCTCTGGTTGGAATAAGAGTTCTTCCGACTCTGTGCATTCTTCATCCCTGGATATCGGTTCACACGAGAGGTCCTGGTATAAAGTTTCCACACCAGGATGTACCGCCAAATGAAATGTGTGGAAATCCCTGAACACCTCCCCTCATAGTGCAACTGGTACAATGGTGCATCCTATGAAAAGGAATATATACTCCCCATGTTCAGAAATTACTTCAAGAGCCTATCATGAGGATATTTGAGCACGTTGAGACTTGTAGTCCACGTCCCCAAGTTGTGCATCCTGAACTCGCTAAAGGAGTGGGAGAGTGACAGTAATAGACTGGAGGTATATTGTTCCATCTCCATCCACGAATGATATATGTAATGTCGATAGCTTCTCTTCCACCTCATATAGGAGCTATAAACCATACCTCATGTTGAGTGTGTTTGCCACCACAACCCGCTTCCTAGGAGAATAGAATATCTTGACATTATAGTTTTGGAGAAACACCAACCATCTCATTGTCTCAACTGCTGAATGGCCTATGGGAACCTTTACATCCATGCGAGAGGCTACCCATTTATGACTGATTGATGTTCGCATCGACCCTTTGGTTGTGGTTAATCATTAACTACAACCACATGGTAAATGTGTCGGTAATCCACACATAACCTCGAACACTGTGTATTACTAATTCCATCCATTAGAAGTCCCCCATCTAATCTATCAGCTCCCAAAGTTCTGTGGGAGCCATCTGATATGCAGTTTTAGATATCAGTTCCATCCTTGGGTACAAGTCAAAGCAGATGTCCCATTCCCTGTGGGGATGTAATACGAGGAACATCATTAGAAAAGGTGATCCCGCACCCTTCAACTACTGTTATGAATTGAAAACCAAAAACTCCTACTTCCATGAGGGTTAGGTTTCCCGACTCGTGAATGATCAGTTTCAGCCTCCTATGCATGATTTTAACCCGTGATTCCTTGGTTTCCTTATTTTCACCGAGCACAGAAACCCCCTTCCAATGTTGTAGATATACTATATACTTTTCTCTTAAAAGAATCAATTTTAGTATGAACTATGGATGAAAAATCCATATGAAAACTAATGTCGTAGGGCCTCGATGCTGCCACCAAGAGGTTCCAACCCAAACTCTCACCTCAATGGTAATATAACACCGTTGTCATAAGTGTGATTATCGAGCCTCCTCTCATAGATATCTTTAATTATAATGGTCAAGTCAACTGTTTATTTGGAAAATCCAGGTCTTGAACAAGATTTGTGACAAGAAAAAATGATTAGTACCTATGTTAATTAATAAAACAGTTAGTAGTAGACACAGACTGTACATCAAATCATTCCCGGAGCCCATCGGTCACACTCCTTGACTGCATGCAGCTACTCCTGTACCCTCTGCTCTAGCTCCCTGAGCCTGGTGGAGACAACATTGGGTTGGTGGTTGCAACATGTCGAAATGTGTACCACCTCATGCTGCTCTCCTAGTTCCGCATCCATGTCTGCTGCCCCACAGATTCATCTATCCTGATCACATCCTCTTCCTACAACATTTTACTCATCCATGTCCCTATGACTGATGTCAGTTTTCTACTTACCCACTGCTAAAATTCACTGGAAGTATCTGTCCAGCCAAATAACATTCAACCACAATGATTATCTCTAGAACCCTAAAATTAATAGGAATGCAAAGAGGAATAGTTACGACTCAGAAGTCCCTAAACACATTTATTCATTAGTTCTGAACCCTCAATCACTTTTTATATTGTATTCATCAAGTTCTTGGAATGATCGGTTCACCTCGATGCATAATCAGCTACCGTCATTTCATCCAGCTGAAGCTGTAGAAGCCCTTTGGAATACATACCCCTTAGCTTTTTGAATTAAGAGACCCCTTCCAGGGGGACGGTTCTTATGCATGTCTATAGATAAGTCACCTAATCATAATTTCAATGAAATCTGAACCCTTTCATTGCCCTGCTGATCTACGAAAGAGGCTGACAGCTAGGATCACCATCTGGTCTGCTAGTGACTCAACCAAGAGGAAACCCATGACATAGCCCCCAGACAGTCCACAGCTGCCTGGGGATCTATCTCTCCTTGAAACCTCAATGGAAAGCATCTTTGGAACTCATAAAATGTGCTCAATCAGCGTGCATGATCTACTAGTTGGGTTGTTGGGAACTGCCACCCTGCGAGTGGTGGTGTTGCTGGTACACCACCGGAAGTTGATATCACTGTAAGAGGGCCCTGCACCAATGCATCATCGTTCGGTGGGCCATCATCGTGATCTCTAATTGGAATACTGGCTGGCTGTCTACCTAGAGTCATCCCTTAGAGAAACAGGTGTGCCACGATTAATAAGTTATACCTTGTGAGCCTACTCAAAGAGATCAAAATAAAAATAACATTTCCAAAACACATCCAAATAGTGTTTTCATACACCATGTCAGGAATCAGAATTTAGGGTCCTGGTGTATGGATACGACGGCTGTCACACCAACACTAAACTCCCAGAATATAAAACCATACTAAAAAACATAACACAATTTCTCTATTAAAATGAACAGAGTCCTAGTTCTTCAATATAACCGACTGCCTCTCATACCACCTTTTCTCGACCGGTCCCCCGGGGCCCGTGCCCTGACTACCCCATGCATGCCTTCCATAAGACAGGGGTTGGCGACTAACACCGGAAAGGTGTATACCTAAAACGGGAAGGCATTGAATTTAAACATGTAAAACAAATAGACTAGAACACAATAAGATGCATCCACATAATATAACTTGGTAGTAAAAGTGTGTACTGAAAGTATGGGGCTGGAATATAAGCCAAACATAAATGGTACAGCTAAAACTAAAACAAAAAACAACTCATGAGGTCTTCAACAAGGAATCACACCTTAAGGGTAGGTATCACACCTTAATGGTAGGTACAACTCGTCTCCACAGCTCTTCAATTCAACTGTCTTCTCCATCCACCGTCAGGTTGAAGCTCCCCGATTCTCAGTCAAGGTCGATCGTCGTCTGTACAAAACACAACAAGGTGCAGGCTAATCCCATGCATGGGTGAGTTTAACAATACATAGTAGGGACCCTGAGACCCCCGAAGGTCTCTCAGAATTCCACAAAGTAAAATCACAAGCATGATTTCAATCACAAAGCACAAAGTAAAAGACTCAGCTCAAACCATGTATAAGTAAATCACAGAAGTACATATGATTAGTCAAGAATCTAGATGATATTATTCTGTCGAGAGGCACTCCTGCTAACTATACAGATTCTGAACCACAGAGGATTGATAGGTACTAACCCCCACATGACTCACATAGGATCCAACCTACTCGGAGTCGATTAGTACTAACCCCCACAATACCCACACAGGATCTGACCCACACAAGATCGACATGCACTAACCCACACAAGATCGTTGAGCACTGACCCACATGGGATGTGACCCACATAGGATTGGTATGTCACTGATCCATGACGAGTCACTCTAAGGATGGTGCTCATTGGGTTGCATACTTTTGATCCACAAAGGATTGCTCAGTGCTGAACCACACATGATCTTTTGGTGATGACCCATATAGGATCTCTCAGTACTAACTTTTGTATGATCTTTCTCCAACCTCCACCTCACTGCCAGCCACTGGATTCCTACTCATAGTATAGTTGATTCTAGGAGAACCGATCCTCAAGCCATCAGTCGTATTTTACCTGGCATGAAGTCCCACGAAGAAGTAACCCGATGATCTATCACGTTGTAAGTGTTCCAACGCAATATACAGTGCATCAACCAGACACCCGGTCTGTAAGATATTGGTATTTTAGTGCCGAGGGCCCGGTTGAAATCAAGTACGATACTACCCGGTGATACTCCAATTTTTTCAAAATAGAAGTCGAGTTTTTCAAAAGGACTATCTCTCTCCAAGAATTCTAGCACTGTAGACGGTTCGTCAAACGGATGTCTGGTTCGCAAGACGTGGCCTTTTAATCATATCTAGGACTGACAGGGGTCCGAGTCCGGTCTGAACCAACCCGAACTAGTTCGAACCGACCCGGTCTCGGTTATACCCAGACTAGCCCAAACAGGATTGGTCTAGCCTGGTTTGCGGGGTCGCGGTTGGCTTGGCATGCTCGCAGGCGTGACCCGTGTGGGGGTCACACGGTCCGCCTCCCAAATTGCTCAAAGAGCCGTATGGTTTATTAAAGGGCGACGATAGGTGGTGTCGCCTCGTCACTCAAAGGACCCACATGAGGCGGGTCCCTTTCTAGCTCGCCATAGCTTTAATTCTATGACTTCCTTCAGTGTGGAAAACAATGGCGTGCCGCCTCCACCTCCACGGTCGGCCACTACCGGCCACCCATCCGATCATCGCAGTGCTGATAGACACCACTCTTCCCCCGCGGTCGGCGGTTGCTAGCTTCTGCCCTCATCTACTGGCGCCGACTGCTAGCACCGCCGCAGCTTTTTTCACCATGTCGCTTATTCCACTGGCCACTAGGTGAGATCTGGTGGTCCTTTATCTCTTCAGGACGTGCCTATGGTCCTCTCGTGATTTCACCGTCATTTCTCGGACCTAAAATATGCCTTACTACCACATTCGTTGTTCCACCATGAAGAACACTCTAATTTCATGTTTAGCAGACAGTCTAGGCCCTATTGGAATTGGCTCTCGACCTTCGTGTTAGCATTTTAAACATGAGGAAATATAATAATAATAATAAATAATATCCCCCAAATTTAAGAACCTGTAACAACCACCCGCATGCATAGATGAGATGCAGATCAACCCATTAGTCGGTTGGTCTGATTTCATTATAGTTTTCAAAAACAGAAGAGAGGGATCATCAATGCACATAAACTCCTACAACGAGAATTGTTGGATTCTTCATTGTGGTGGGATTAGAATCCATTCTTTATTGAAGTTGTCGATGTTCTTTGCTCCTGCTTCATTGCCACATGAGCTTCCATCTCTGTCGGTGTAAGGCATTGCGTCACATTGCTAGAGGTTCCTTTCTTGGTGAATCTGTGTCAAAACTCCATCCCGATCCTCACTTAAATAGAGGGGATAAATGGTGAGTAACACACCGAGGAATTGATGAGATTAATTAATTTATGTAATTAATGTGCCTCTTTAATTACATGAGGGGTGGTTACGCAACCAAAGTGTAACTGAGAATTTAATATCCCATAATAAATGTCTGAGTACCTCTGTGGTCCCCACCACTACTGCTCAACAAGTGGTAAAACAAATTACTACATAACAACCTCAACATTGTTTTATTATTTCTTTAAAAGTCACAAAAACTAACTTTTTCACCCAAAAAACTATGGTCGATGTTAAGACTCCCTTAACTGAATCCCAGCACAGCGGAATCAACGGTTCCCTCAGATTTTTAATCTGAGCCCCAGTTGAAAAGATAGAAAGTGTTGCTCGCGCGTTTACTAAATGTAACTTTAAAAACATTCATAAAATTATAAACTATCATACATGACCCATTCTAGTCAAGGTTAGGATATGCCTAAAGATAAAATTCCCTCAGGAACTCATAGGTTTTCAAATATTTTCAATCTGAGGTACCAGTTAGAATTTTTTGATTTTATAATAAAATAATTGTCGCATAATTATTCTATTTATGGAAAAAATTAACATTCACTAATGGCCCACACTGGCCAATGTTAGTATCTTCCCTATAAAAGAATACCATGACGAGTTCATTAGTGGTCTCAATTTTTTAATTTGACTCACCATTCATGAGTTATAAGCATTTGAAAAATAATATAATATTATTTATTTATTTTATTAACGGTTATGCCATTTTTGGGTTTTCTCACTGGAGGCATGCACTAACTAAACTTAAGTCGTGCCTAGGGTAAACCCACAATCCTGAATGCAAAAATGTCCTCATATTTCAGATTTGGGAAACTTTTTATGAGTTATTCCACTTTTTCCGGAAAACTGCTCATGCACATTGTTTAAAGCTCTAAAAATTTCAACGGGCCATTCTGGGCACTCCGGGCCTCGGAATCATGTGCCGTCAGATTCCTCAGTCTCAAAATATTTCCATATAATAATAAAATTATATGGAATTAATAGGACATATCAAAAAAATCAAAAATATTTGTGAAAGATGTTCAAAATGAACCAACATCTACTATTGGGCATCTCAAAGAGAGTACAACTCTAATCATCCACTACACCACAGTAATTAATAGAACCCATGAATGTATACATCAATGTAAACTATTTTAGGTAGCCAAGGTAACACCCCTCACTATCCAAACCTCATGAACGAATGTGGGCATACCAGGACTAAATAACTGGACTTTTCTAGGTCCTCAACCACTATAAAATAACTAATAAGTTTATTGTTAAACTAAAGGAAAAAAACCATATTTCATTCAAACTCAAATAAATTATCAATAAAAATACATATTCATACCCACATTCACAGAGTTTCAATTATAAAGATCCACAAAAACACAAACCATTTTTCTTGAAGGGGGGAAAAATTACTATGATTGTTAGCTAGTGTACATGATAATTGGGTATTATAAATATAAACAATCAAAAATTCCTATGACCATGTATATATAAATTCCTAATTTTATGTTAATTTAAAGGTACTAAATGTGTGGCCCCATTCATAGACAACCCTAAACAAGAGCATACATAAAATTCTACTATATACCCTCTCATCCTTCCAATGCATGACACAATCATGGAATCAATATTCAATTCCTCCCTCTCATAAAGTACATTAGAAAGGGAAAATAAAAAACCTATTTAATTATAGATCTCTGTATGATCACACAAAAACTATATCAAATGAAACTAAACTCACCGACATATGAAGGAATTGGATGAATCCTCTAAGGGTTATCCTTGTTCACTATCTAGGCCCCACTCTTATATGATTGAAAAATGACATATCCATATATTCACCAAGAACCCTAACTAAACAAGTCACATTACTGAATCTAGTAGGAGGGTGATGGTCCATCACTATGAAAACACTACTATATTTCACCACATCATGACAAATATTCTTTGTGTATGACAATCTAAATAGTATCTTATCCTTGATCAAAACAAAGATAAATGTTTACCCCATAGAGATTACTATGATATAAATGTACCAGTACAAAGGTCCTATAGGGATATCTAGAATCCCAAAAATCAATGAAAAATGGAGATATAAGAAGAATGTGTTGGTGATAATGAATATGTATACCCCAAAGGGTCATAAACCATGCCTTAATCATATAGGGTCCTACCCAGCCCCCTCATATATTTGTTAATCTACAAACACATCATCATAGAAATCACAGTGTATTAATTACCTACATCAATAATATAAGGTAGATGAACAAATATTTCCCCATATTATCACGAGAAATTACTATAAGTTTAAGTTTACAAATCCTATGATAGATCTCTCAATGAAGTAATGGTCTAGGAAAAATATTATTCTATACAATACTCACTATTATGTGATCACATTTAATGTCACATTAATTAAAAATTGCATCGATTATTGATCTATAGTGAAGGAATATAACCTCACCAACTGTCTACATATATGTCAAGGGACTATAATCCTCACCCACAATGGTCGTCACACATCGAGTCATGGTGGAAGTAATACAACATATGGTAAAACAATCATACCCTACATGTCAATCAAACATTGACATCTATAGATATTGGACCAGTGCCCAACCTCATAGGGTCGTATCAACTCCTCTGTAAAATAGAGGACCCACACCTCATCCGGATTGACGAAGTATAGACCTCATGTCCAAATGGAATGTACATTACCCTAGGGGAATAATACCTATCCCATGGAGTACCCATGACCATCAAATTAGTTGAGTGCCAACATATATTGTCAATGATTCACATCAATCCAATCTACAATTGAAAATTGAGGACCCATACCCTTTCTTAATAGGGGGTATCTATCCCACTATATTTTGGGTCACTCAAACCACATTAGTGTAAGGAATTATAGACCTATTTTTTTGAAGGAACCATGCCACGTGAGTGGATTTTCAATTCCCTATACACATTTGGGAGTTCCAAACACCCCAGTACCATATAGGGGTCCAACTAACCACTAGAAGACACCTCATATGAAGGGTTACTAACCCAATTGAAGTATCATGTACCCTTTATGAGTCCTTTATATAGGGGAGACACTAATACCATTTGAAGTTGGTATTATGAATAAAAAAATGAGATAACCTCTCCAAAACCCTACATGTTTAAGAGTAGTACTAAGCCTCTCTTAAGCCACATAAAGGCCAATATGAACTTATATAAAAATAATCTTTGTGAAGGAAATAAGAATCGATATTTCATAGAATAAACACTATGATATGATGACACATCTTAAAATCAATAAATTTATGATACTACTACATGATCCATGGACCTATAAAACTGTACCATTGGAATAATTTTATATGGGAAAACGTTATCCACCTATATCATCAAATTTATTTTGTAGGAATTTATTATGCCATGCACCACTGTTGGGTTTCTTGGTTTTAAAACTAATCATATTCATCAAAATAATTAACCCCACATTTCATAAACAAAGAACATGGGACACTTTTCATAAAACATCATCCCTATGAGGGAACTTCTATGATGCCACTATGTCATGAAATAATCCATTGGGGCTTCACCCAGGTAAATGGTAAGTCATGTGTGATACCAAAATCTCACTTCCAATAATTCTGGGGTAGCTAACTAGCACCAAGAAGGCATATAAAATCCGTGTTCTTAGCATAAACATTTTGGAGTCATTAAAACTACTAATATAAAATCATAACCACAAAAACACATGATATACTAGTATAACTAGAATGTATAAAAAAATATACATGAATACATCTCAAGATACTATGAAATGTAATTCACTACACAATGTCATATCCATTTTCAAACACTATTAGCTCCAGAATATCGTTGTCTCTACCAAACCCTATATATATTATACCAACCTCAAAAGATTATCAATCTAAATAGTGTATTCAAAAACACATAATGTTTGGGCCCAATGACCATGTGTGGATCAATATAAATTGAATTAGTAGGATTAACCAAAAATAGAACAACAACAGGTCTGTAGGTGATAACTCAAACAAGACCAAACTATACGTCCACCCAATGTATCCTAAGGAAACTCGACATGAGAATGTACATCACTGAATAACCCAAACTCAAGGCCACTCAATTTTATAGGTGACCACAAATTACCCTGATGAATCAAACAACCATATCGTGGAGACACCAATAAAAGGTCCAACAATTTAGGGGAGGAATCTTTCCTACCAAATATTCACCATAGATAAATAACATGATTGGTCCAAGTAAGGAAACCACATCCTAGCACCATTAGTGCATCTAATGAGATACCCAATAGATATTTTTAAACCCATAAATAAACCTCACTACTTCATTAAAATAGTCACTAACATCATAGGAAAATTACTAGAACTACCAACACATCATCATTATTAAATGAGGTCCTACACCACAACAATATCAAAACAGAACCCAAATAAAAGATTCATGTAATTTCAACATTTTTAAGAGGAGTCTACACATAAAAAAACTCTATTTATGATCATAACTAAACAATTGAATGGAAATAAAAATCTCTAAGAAGTAAAAAAATATGAGAACCCATCATCTCAAACTCACTCAATGGTTAAAGGAGAACCATCATTTGAAGAGTAACAACTATTGAAACTCACTCATCTTGACAATAGAAATGAGAGGGAAATAACTAAATAAATTTTACCTCCTAAAATCCATGTTGGGAAGAATTATCCATGAAATTATCCATCATAAAAAATAATATATGTAATACTGAATCCATTATGAGAGACTTTTTCCTTATTGGAACACATAACCTTGCCAAGAAAGTACCAACTATTGAAATTAGTTTTTCGATGCCAAACAACTAATAATAAGAAAAACCAACAGTATGGACATGTTGGGGTTCTCACCCCACACCAAGGGGGTAGATATTATGAGAATAGAATCATAACTGAACATGAAATTTCATCTCACACCTCAGGAGAGGGATCTCTAATAAAATATCACTTAGAATGGTGGACCTACACTATTCCGTCATTATCTCCACTAGATTAAGAACCACAAAAATCATGGAAATTCCTCTCCAAAAAACTCTAAAAGAGAATAGGACCACAATATCATATTCTACATTTAATTATATTTATAAAGTACCACCAATTTTCCCAAAAATAGCTTCAAGGTGAGAAGATAAAAAAAAACCAGTAAAAAACAATACATGACATATCCACCTAAAAATTCCTTCTAGGTGTGTCCTGAGTACAATTAGGTATCTACTTACATATTACATGGGGTGTCCCTAATCAAAATCAGTTTTAAGGTATTTAATGGTGCCATACCATGTACCCCACCCTCAGTCCTACCATGTTACCTAGTATGGCTTGTATAAGTATACTCCTAAAGGTTACACACATATTTATGTCAATTTACATGGAAAGACCCCGAGAAGCATACCCTAGGGTTAAACATGGAATTTAAATCAAAATAATATTTCATTTAGACCACTTTTTGTACCATATATAATCAAAACACGTACATGAAATTTATTTTTTGATACCACACACAATATAGTAAAAAATGACAGAAGCATACCACCAATGATATGCCCAAATCCATGTCGAACACCCAGATTGGAATAAGGATAAATGAAAAATATATGTAGTATATCTATGATCAAAAATGAAAGGTTGGAACAAAAATCAAATCGATATGATTTAGAAACCAAAATAAATAGTCAAACCTCTTGGTGACTCATTAGAGATTCACAGAAGTTCATTTTTTTGTACTTGATTCATGGTTGTTACATCAAGATACATGTTTTAATCATCCATTCCTCTCTTGAATGTATCCTATTGGATATGTATTAAAAATTGAAATGGGTTTTAATGGATATATAATCTATAAGGGGAAAGGGGAGAAAGTAAGGGTTAATTAAAACCCTCTTTAATTAAAATGGAACACCGATTAAATGTGGCCAACCGAAGACTATAATCTAAATGGTGATTGTACCTCACAAATGTAAAACCCCTAGTTTTGGAAAATACTATGAATTTGAGATTATAATATGAATATCCATTTAGGATATATTAATATTAAAAATTTTAGTATATAATTAATATTTATTTAATAAATTTTAAATACTATAAATAAATTTTCAGAGAAAAATATAACAAAAATTATTTCCTAGTGTAAACACCACATTATGGAGTCAATGGAACATGATTTTTAGTGGTCAATTGATAGGATTCATGTTCCACATGACCATTCAAAAAGGATTCATGGGCTATAAAACTCTAAAACACACAAATTCAATCACAATTAAAAACCTAGATCATTACATGCTCGACAGGTTCCGCTAGCAGCATTGATATATTTTTATAAAACCATATGTATTGGTCATAATAACCTATTAAAAATACACAAAAGTTCATAATAAATAAAATAATAATATTCAAACGTCATTCAACCTAAATGATTCGATACTCTATAAACTAATTTTTTCAAATATTGTAATATTTTGTTGTAAATATAGTAGTAATAATTCTAAGTGAATATTACGATATTAATAAGTTAATAGAAAATAATATATTCATGAAAACAATTAATCCTTTCTCATAACCCATGATTGGAAAAATCATTAAATTCTAGAAAATTAAAATATTGAATCCCATGTAGCAGGAGTATTGAACCGCACATGAACATTTATATACACTTCATACAAATAATTAAAATATATTCATTTAACATAATAATAATTAATGATTAATTATAGAACAAAAACTAATAATATTTAATATGGATATGAAATGAATAGAATCAAAAAATAAATAATAAAAAGATCATTTTTATTACTGTGGAAGATCAATATAATGAAAAATACTCCATTAAAATTAACATTAGTTAAGGAATTAATATAACCTCTATTATAGTGAAAAATTATGTTATTTGATCTTCCAAATATATTCAATATGGATATTTGAAAAACATAAAACTAATAAAAAACATCCACTAAATAAAAAAGATGATCTTGTTGTAGAAATTCCAACCATAACTTCTAATATGGCATAAAATTCTGCCTTGGGCGAATGTGAATATCCACAAACAAACCAAAACCAAGACCAAGGCATAGTGCTCAACCAAATTTTATTTTTCTCAGTGATTTTAAAATCATGATATAATATAAAAATATCTTTACACTTTTTTATTATTCCCATTTCAGCTATAAAAATTCTTGAAAATTTTAAACCACATGAATCAAATCACCACCTTGTCATTAATTACACCGTTTCATTCCCTATTTAAATTTCAAAATTCACCTGTGAACCGCACAAAAATATTATACCACATGGTGAAATACAATTTTATAATTTGGAATAATGATATTGAATGTAAATGTGACCATCACTATGAAATGTCTATTTTTAGAATCCCCATATAATGTTTCCAATTTTATACATGTTCTATAATTATTTTCAGGCACTATATAAAGATAACATTCTATAAATTTAGGTCATGTAAAGGTTTATCTATAAATTCTATAAATTTCCTAAAGGTAAACAATTATATGTATATTTATATTTTTAATTTATTTCTCTTCTTAAAGTTATTAAAAAGGATTTCATAAATGTAATATAAAAATTATGATATGCAATGGTATGCTAAAAGAGATGCATAATGGTATGTTGCACTTTATATACTTTATGTAATGGTAATATACATCCAATTAAAGGTTACCTAATTATAATTTCATAAATGTGAAATGGTTTTTATGTAAGGGTAACAAAATGAAAAGGTAAAATCACATAAGGACATGCATGTGTTTAATAATATCTAGAAAAATGTGAAAATATTTTCATTGAAAATTTACCCAAAATAAAAATAAAATAAAATAATATGAATAAATAATAAATAGATAAATAAAAATAAATATTTAATTGTTAAATGGGTAAATAATATTAAATCATTCAAATAAAATTTAATTCACAAATATATTTTTTATAAAAATAATTATAGATTCAAATAAGAAGTACATTTATTATTATGACAGATAATTTGGTATTTTTGATTATTAAAACATAAATGAATTGAATTTATTAAGGATATTTTGCAAAAAATATCATTAATTTCTATTGATTTTAATATATAGGATAAATATTGTTACTGGTTTATGGAATAATAATTATTCATTTTGTTTTGATCACATAAATTCAATCCTGAGATATATAACTTTAGAATATATGAGTTGAATCGTATCTCTAGTTTATTTATAAACAACAAAATTTATAAATTTTTATTTATTAACTTTTTTAGAGAACATATTCATATAACTATTTATTTAGGTATAATTAAAAAAATACTTATTCTTGATTTTAATGAAAATAATATTTATTGAAATAATAATATTTATTTAATTAAATATTTTATTATTCAAGGTTCAATAAATTTTATGGAGGATTAAAATGTCGAGTTGATGACCATATGGAATGACATAATATTATTTAACAATATTAAATACATAATAATTTATTTAGTCAAGAAATGGTATTTAATTAAAAAAATTAATTTAAATAATAATAATATATTACCTGAGTCTTACTTATTATAAATTAACTCACTATGTTCACTCAAATAATTATCAATTTTTTAAACATAAAAATAAATTACAAGTTATAGAATTACTAAATTTTATTGAGACATGTTGTACATAATGAAAGGATCAATATACTTATCATGTTCCTAGAGATAATAACCCTCTCATCCTCTCTCTTAAATAAATACAGAGAACATGGGAAGTTCTTATTATAATAAAACAAAAATGGACTGAAGAACATTATTATATCATGCTAGCACCCAGATATTCAAGAAAGGTGTTTTGAGATACGTGGGGAATCTGTGGATACACATATGGTAACCCTTTCTTAAATTATCCCCTAAAATTACAATGAATCAAGAAAAGTGGTGTAAATTGATTAGAGGGTTACAATGTTTGAGGTAATTCTTATTTTAAATTAATTATAAATCAAATGTGAAATATTAACTCTTGGATATTCTAAGGTTTTCTTCTTCATATTATTTGGAATAAAAAATTTATATATTTGAAAAAATTAAAAATTTAACCCTCCCAACATTTCTATTGATTACCATAACATTATATTGGTATCATATTCATCATATTCAAGTTTATAATTATTTATAATTTTTTTTTCAATTTCATACATTGGTTTTTTTGTTTTTATATTCATATTTTTATAATCCAAGGGGAGATATAATGTTCTAACCAAAGTATGTATAGACATTAATGGGTAAAAAAACTAGAATAATTCTTTAATGTCACAAGTAATGTTTCTAAGGATACTGGCTTCATAACCAAGTTTCATGACATATAATAGAAAATTACACATCATGTACTCATAGTCATTTTAGACCTGAAGTGAGCCATACAAATTTTGGCTCACTATGATAAACAATATGAATTTTAATTACAGGATTCACTTTTCCTCTTATGTGGAATATAGTTTCATATGGATTACACAACATACAACTAGAGCACACATTATGTTACCCAATATGGTTAAACATGTTTCAGAATTTATTCACAGTCATGTGATCAATATGTTGAATCATTAAACATCACATATTGATTTTTTCCTAATGATGTAGGAAGAGTCTAAATACATGATGTATAGTTAGAATATACATGGTTTTAAACAATTATCATAAAATTTATGGTATACACCGAGTCATATTTGGAATGTCGTGTTGGTTAACACGTGTGGTTTTAAATTTCACGTAAATTTCTATAACTACAATACATGAAATGATAATCTTAAATACAGTGTACATCATGCACATTTATAGAGGTAAATTTAATTCATATTTATAATGTTCCATGTGTTCACACATTCCGTGAAGACTATGTTGTTTGACCCATGAAAATACATTTCATGTACATCACGTCATACCATATGGGCTTAAATATCTCGTATGTACATATTATTTGACAAGGACTATACACAATATCTATATTTTGATATAATGAGTAATAATAAATTTTTTGTAAGTGTTAATATTCTATAAATAAGTATACAATATTATATATAAGATGCATGTTAAGGGTCCTCCATTTACATACCGTTCAGTAAAATTATTTTAACAAATTAATTAAATTTATATAGTTTATTTAAAATTATTAATGATGGGATTCTGATTTCTTATGGGTTGTTAGGAAAAAATATTTAGATAAATAATTAATTTACTAATTAATTTAATAATTTTTTAAAATATTAATTTTACTAATTTATCTTAATTATAATGAATTGAAATTAATTTCATCGATTCTAAATGTTTATTAGTTAAATATTGTGAATGATTGTGAGTTTTGACCAACTTTTATATCTATTAGATTTATTTATTTATTTATTGTATGTTTTCATGTAATATTTATTATTAAATTTAATATGAGTATTTTTATATCACCCCTCATTTATTATGTACATCCCATAGTGTATGGTTTTTTTAATGTAACCCCAAACTCCATGATTCCCTCACTCATAAGTGATATTGAATTAATAAAGGACATAGTTCCGAGCAAGATTAGATGGCATAGGATTAGAATTCTAGTTGGGGTGAATCCAACCGAATAGATACATTAGAGAATATATACCTTTTTGACTTGATGCTAGAGTTGGACAAAGGAGTTATTTCCCTCGGATCTAGGTTTCTTTATCACTCCTCAATAATCCAACAAGTAGAATAAATCTCATGATCACGCCATGAATTTATTTTATTTCATTATTGAAGGGTTAACTTTTTATTTATTCAATTCATAGAGTATTTGGATTATTAAATGTAATTATATAAGATAAATAATTTATCAAGCATGTTAAGATAAAATTTAATTTAATTAATATGTGTAAATTATTTTATTGGACATGGATAATTTATTTTGAAAGTTATATAAAATATTATCAATCATGTAAAGAAGAAAAATATATCAATTCATTTAATAATTTAAAATCCCTCAATTAAAATTTTATGTCCAAAAAACCGTCCATTTTTTGAATTATGGAGTGGACATAGATGGTGTGTCAGTTGATCCATAGTCAAAAGAAATTTCAAATTTCATTGAGTCTTAAAAAAATCTAATGGGTTAAATCAACATAACTGGTATTGAGGGTACCAAAAACAATCTAATTAAAAAAATAGAGGCAAGTTTTTAGGAAATCTATGTTTCATGGTTTTGGGATAAAGGTATCAATTAAATAGATCAGGGAGCTACAATTTAATGTGGTTTGCAAGAAAAATCATACTGAAATACCTTTAAGAAATTTCCATGGTAGTATTAATGGTTATAAAAAGGAAAATATGGATCTTTATGGAAATTATATTTAAGAAAATATATATTTTGAATCCAATGGTTTGAGATTTTCTGATTTATTAAAATAGTGTGAGGATAATTAAATTAATTAATCATTTCATTACTTCTAATGATGAAAATTACGAAAATATTGTATTTTTATTGAAAATGGAAAGAAACAATACCACCTAAAATTTCCTATAGTCTATTTTAGTTAAAGATATTTTTCAAACTAATTATAACTTCTAGTAGTGTTATAAAATGTTTGAAATTTTATTATACAAAGAGTGTATCATTTTTATTCAAGAATCCCATGATCATTTAGAACCTTTTTGGGGGCATGTGAGGAGGGGAAATATGTCTTCTATAAACCCATGGATGATGAAATAGATGTATAATATGTAATATGTCAAATATAACCATACCATAATTACATTACTTATAACAAGTTTTAAATTACATATGTTTTTAACACCTTTTAGGTTTGGTGATTAAGAGAATTCAGAAAAAAAAATTAACCAAAAAATACACTATATTTCTTAAGTAATGTATATTATTTCTACTATATTTGAAATTACTTTATCAATAAAAATAGTTCAAAATATTCTACAAATTATAAACATGTTTTATATAATTTTAGACATATCATGTGTAGTACATTTATTCACCACCCATAGAAATGGAAACACAAGAAGGGTGAGCTCAAATTCTTAGTAAGTGAATGAAAAAACCAGAAGATTTTATTGAATAAAAAATTCATGAATAATATGATTTGAAATAATGATAATAAAACAATTCTATATAATTGATTACCTAAGCTTGAAACAAATTCATAAATGACATAAAAATTTAAATTGTCACATGGATGGAAATGGTTGGTTTTGCACTGTTAAAATTAATAATCTCATACATTATAGTCTTAAAATTAATTCCTTGCACTAGTGCATCAAAAACAAATCATCAATTCCTTTTTCGAGGGATTAAAAAATAATTGGGCACACACACACCAAATATCTAGGATATTTTATATCATGAGACATACTGATGCATCAAGGGGTAATTTAGGCCCCACACAACAGTAATTATTTCTAATTAACTTATCATGTGAATTAATGAATAAAATATAAAATAAATAAAAAAATAAATTGTAATCAATAAATATTTATATTGAAATTACAAGTATAAATATTTTAAATAATTCCTCAACAAAAAATTGAATATCACAATATGTAAAAACCGATCAATTTAACATCGTATAGAGAAATGGGTATATGGTTAATTCAATAAATTCACAAATAAATTAATTAGATTATATGATTATAAATCATCTAGATAAAAAATATTTATACTTAAACAACACATATATTATTGTTCTATATGGAAACTCATACGTAATCCAGGATAAGTATTCAATAGTTATCTATATAAAAAACATACATATAAAAATTATAAATTTCTCCCCATTCAGTGAAACAATATTTATAACTAGGTTAGTTTACTACCATTTTTATATAAAAAATATAATGGAAATATCCTTTATCAAATGAATGATAATAAGACATTAGTGAGGAGTACCTTCATGGCATAAGGATATCAAAAGGAAATGATATCTAAAAAATGGAGTTCAAGAGGATGAAATGTAAATCCCTTTAACGAGAAGTTTAAATAATAGAATATATAATAATAAGGTAATATAACTCAACATAGAATAATGGTTTCAATAATAATCATTATAACTCAATGAAATGAAATTGAATTTGGAAAACCCTTTAAAATATCGTATTTTGAATAAAGAATAATTATGAAAGGATATTAAAAGTGTTAATTTTAAATCCATATAAAAAATAAGAAAAAAATTATAATAAAATCATAGGTTATAACATAACCAAATTATATGAGTAATGTAATAAAATAATATTCGTAACCCAATGTATGAAAATTGAGTTAACAAAAACCCTTATGGATTAAGTAACACTGAAATTAAAATATGAATAAATAGAGGAAAATGATTTTTATCTTTATATCCCATGAATTTAAAGAAAAATATATAATAATAGTTTCATGTCAAGTTAATAAAATAAACACCATATGCATGAAAAAATCTTCCACAAAATATAACATGTCTCAATGATCCAGAATTGCGACAAAGAAACCGTTAACAATGATCCTTCTTAGTAAAACATGAAATAAACACATGTATTAATAGAATAACAATTTGAATCATATATTTATAAATTTTATCAATATATATATATATATATCCAATTATAATATTCATTTATAATCATTTATTTTAAATATATTATTTTTTTATCATCGAATGTGATTTTATTTAATTGTTTATTTATTACAAATTTCATAATGGATGTACTAATTCATGATTATAGATTATAATTTAATAATTTTGAGGTAATTATAGGAATTTTAAAAAATTTTCTAATGATTTTTAATGTTTTAATTTAATTTCATAATTATTTTACTTATGATTTGTGACAATGTAGTTAGTTGTGGGAAATTTTTTGAAATTTTTAACAAAACAATTAGTGGCATAATAATAATTTTTTTAAATTTAAATATACCCTTTTGAAGACATAAATAATTTCAACATCATTATCCAATAACACCAATCCTTATCTTTCAAATTTCATCCACGATATTGATTTATAAAATCAATCATGTAGGGTGTTAAACTAATCAAAAAAGAGGAAGATAAAATTTGCGGGCGAGTATAGTTTAGAAAATGAATCTTTCAGAATAATATAAATATTATAGAATCATGAAGATATTTTTTATATTTTTTATTATATTGAATTATATTTTAATTTATTTTTATAAATAATAAAAATCTATAGGAAAAATTAAATATATCATATTCATGGGGGTTGTAGACCACACGTACACACAAGTGACCCATTTATTTTCTATATACCAGAAAGAATATATTGAAAGTTTTATAATTTACTAATATTAATATGGTTTTAAATATCATGTCAATACATTAAATTTTATTTTTATCTATTATAGTATAGAGGTGAAGAAAAATCAAACACGTCTTTCATGGATGTGGTGGTCTACATGTACCCATCACTAAATTTTTTATTTATATGTAAAAGGGAATGGGTAATTAGTTTTTATTGAATCATCATAATAAAATTTCTTAATAATAATAAAAATTATTTATTAATTATATAATCTATAGAATATATCTTTTTTAGGTGGAATAATAATGAAAATAATTGAAACGAAAAAGAAGTAATAATGATTGTTTTCCTTACTCCTTTGGAAACTCATTTGCATAAAGGTTTACTCCTTTGAAGGGCATTCCATTGAGAAGAGAAAACCCAATATATGTGGAAATAAATTTTAGGTGGGGGAGAAAATTTTTGGTTCATGAAAAGTGGATTTGGGTGTAAGGATAAGTAAGGTGGTTAAGGATCTTTTTTATAACTGATGTTTGTGTCATTTTCTTATAATATCAAAGGAGAAAGGACTATACATTGGTAAAAACTATCAAATAATGGAAAATAATGAATATGGGATGAGGTATGGTTCAGAAATATCTTATATATTCATTTGGAGATATGTTTTTATATTGTGTTTGGGATCATACCCTGGGTTAAACCCTTTTTAACTTATTTAACTTGTATCGCGATAACTAAATTTTATGTGAATAATATTCATTTAATTACAAAAAATAAAATCAGTCTTATTAAAAAATTTGAACATAAATATTAAATCCATTTTATTAAATAATTTTTTATATTGTATAAAAATTAATTTTATCATTAGCGTATGTAACGCAAAAAATCAGTTTTAGAAAAAGTATATTTTTATGTTTAAAATTTGTGTGTAGGAAAGAAATTCAATGCATATTATTTTTATAACAAAAATTGGTATATTACAAAAAAAATTATTTTATATGGATCCCATAGAAGCATCTAATTAAATTTTACAAAAAAAATATTAATTAAAATAAAATACAAAAACAAATTTTTTTAAAAAAAATTATTTAATTTGTTAAAATGCTTTTCGGAGGTTTTTATATATTAAATAAAATATTTATAAAATGTATAATTTTATAACAAAATTACATATATTATCATTTAAATCCTTTTATTAACTTATTAACACTTCTTATATAATGATAATGTAATAAAATATAAAATTCTTGTAAAAACTATATTTTTCACAATTCCCCTAAAAATATACTATTTTTAAAAAACACAAAAAAATATTATGAATAAAATATTGTTTTTATAAATAAAAAATTTAGGTTAATTTGTTAAAATTAAAATTCTATAACTTCTTAATATAACGTTTACGTAAAAACATAATGAAAAATATTTTCCAAGAAAAAACAATTTTGAATATTTATATTCCTATTTTTTATCAATTAATAATTTGAATTGTCTCAAAATATTTTTCATGTCAACAATATATTTAACCAAACATAAAACAAAACATAATTAATTTCACAAAATAAAATATCATAGGACACCAAAAAGGTAATTTTTATGACAATACATTTTTAATCATAAAATGATCATACTATTTATTTGAATATAATAATTGAAATTATCAATTAATTTGTCTTAAAATAAAATTTTAGTTTTATTTATATATAGGTTTCAAAATGTTGTTATTTTTATTTATAAACACAAATTCAACGGCTACATTATAACAGACTCATTTAAAAGTTGTAATATTATCATCATAAATGTTTTTGAAGTATTTTTAGTTTATTATTTTATATGGAATAATATATCTTATATGGTATTTATTTTATAGAGAATTACATCATAATTTTTTTTGGATTTACATTCCACCGCTAAATAAATTGCACCCTCTCAATATAAATTATTACTTACTAATGAAAATAGTGAAGGGTATCCATATTATAGATAAGGCTCAAGGTACAATTTATAATTGATATCAATCTCAATAACATAAGTATGATCGGGAAACTCAAATATTATTTAATAGTTAGAATATACACAATAATGAGTTTTTTTGTAACCATTTATGCCCATATTTCCTAATTATTTGATATTTGGACTCATAGTATATTATTTTCTTCCAAAGAGTGTTCATAATCAACCTTTTAATGATAGACTATGAAAGTATATTTGAAATGTAATTTCTTTATTCCAGAAATTAATTTTAATTTTATGTGGAGAGAGATAATCGATTTACAATACCAAGATAAATTTATCCAATGGAATAATTGTAATATTTTTAATTAATATTCGCACAATCTTCAAATTATGATCCAATATTTTTACAACTAATATTTTTTTTGGTTTTCAATACCAAATCATTGGGGGTTGTGATTTTTTACCCTTAGAAAATATCATAGTTATAGCATAGTTACTAGAATCAAACAACAATTTGACATTAATAACTCCTGAGTATAGGATAGTTGTTCTGTAATTATAATGATCTACATTAGTCATTTTAATTACACATAATACACATTGATCCCATGGTGGAGAAGCTTGATAATGTCTATTATCATTGTCTGACCTTCAGATAGAAAATTAAATCAAATAATGCATAATTACCCTTTATTGTGTTAAAAAATTACTTATTTTTTTTCAAAAATTAGTTCCTCTATTTCCTCATTTATCATAAATAAATCATGTATCATTACCTTGATTAGATTTCATGGGGTTATTCTTCCCAAATTCTTGACATGTCAGAAATTGAACATTCATTCCTTCATCATCATTTTTCACATGATATTCCATAGATTAAATCATTCTCTTCATTATTTTATTTTAGAATTCAACTATATTTAAATCATTAATCAAAACTTTTGATAGCCGGTGTGGAATTATCACAATATTCCTCAATCCTTCTCCTGTCACTTTTGGTAGATCTTTCAGAAAATCAACGCATTTCCCATAACATCCATTGTTAACTTAGATTACCCTTCCTCAAACCACTAAATAAATAATGTAATGTTGAGGTATGATAAAATTAATAATTTTATTAAAGGAATCTATAAACACTGATGAATTGATTCATAAATGTCATGTTTCACCTAACTTATGATTATCAATGTTTCAAAATAGGTTATCCATGTTCATTACCTATCATTGTTTCAAAAGTAAATATTTTGAAATCCATCATAATAGTTCAAAAATGGTATATGAATTTACCAATCATATCCCTAATGAGTTTCTAGATAGGTGTGCAATATTAGAACCACTAATCATGCATCTAGTAATGATCAAGTTGATAAAGAACTTGCCTTTTTAAGGTGATTACCCTAGGTCAATCTATCCCACAACCAAAACCAATTTCTACTATCTAGACAGTGATGTAATATTTAGGAGAACCACACAATCTCCATGTTACTAGAATATTATGATGTTTTCTTGTACATAGATTTATTTCTAGGGTGTTCTCTAATGTTATCTCATCATAATTCCCAAAAACATATAATATTATATATTTTCTCAACTAACTCAAAGGGTTATATATTTATATATGAAATTATTATCAACCGTAACTTATCAATACTCAATGAAATTTATAACAGGTAAATTAACCTCAACTATTGAAATCCTAATCTCTAAAGTTATCTGACTCCTTCTCTAATACCAACTACAACAACCTAAATTTATCCATCCCATAATTTCCTAACATATAAATATTATTTCATTTTATACAGTTCCATGACCACTTAGGTTTAAATATTTATAGGATTAAAAAAATGTTAGCTAATAAATCCAATTTAATTTTAACAAATAGACATTTTTACCAAAACATTAGGAACTACATAATCCATAATATGTCATCAAATTCTCCCAAAAATCACCACACATGATTTTTTAGACATATATTGAGTGATATGTTTCTTAATAACTTGGGGAAATGAAGAAATAATAAGGGTGTCAACTCAAACCCGTTGTCATGTAAAGTTAATACCTGAACTATCATAGAATAAAACGGCATTAATAATATGAAAAGAAATAAATTTAATTCAAAATAATACCATATAATTGATCATATGAATTTGAAATAAATTAAAGAATCACATAACAATAGATATAATCACAAGGATTAAAATAACTTTTATCACAATGATAGATTGAATAATTCCAAAAATCATAATATTACCATCAAGGCCTTGTTCCCTGACAATATAAACAAATTATTAAGTCCACATGGAAATACATCACAAATAATTAGGTTGACAGACTTCGAATACCCAATCATGTTTACCTCATGAGACCTACTGATACATAGAGGGTCTATTATGGGCCCCAACTATAAAAAATTATGTCTAGTGATTTCATTATATAAAGGATTGAATAAACTATAAAATGCATAACCATTATTCCTAAATATAAATAAAAATATATATTGAAGGAATGAGTATACAAATTGTCAATATTTCCCAAATAAATAAATAGAATAGCTCTATATGTAGGTATCCCTTAGTCAAATTCCAAATATAGTATTAGGTATACAGTTAAGTAAATAATTTCCAATATCAATAAATTCAATTATATTACAATATGATATCCAAATAAAGAATGTGGTTGGCTAAAAAACATATCTTAATGTTACCTAAGTAACCTCATACATAATCATGGCTAAGTAGTCTATAGGTATCCATAAATAAATAATACACACAAATATTATAAATAATTTTTTATTCAATGGAAGAATTTATATAATTAGGTGAATATAAAATAATAGTAATAATTATAATAAAATTTAGTGTTCCCTTGTTAAAGGAATTATAACAATGAACTGTGAGGAGTACTTTTGATGCACAAGGATATCGATAAGAAATAAACTGTTAAAATAGGGGTTCATGGGGATATAATGTATGTACATAGAAATGAATGGGGAAATACTATTTTATACAATCATAGTCTAAAATAACTCAACATATATTAATGGTCATTAAGAATAATCATTATAACTCATGTAATGGAAATTAAGTTATGAAAAACCCTTACAAAAATCATATTTTGAATGAAGAATCCTTATTAAATGATTTACTAATAAATGAATTTAAAAACCATGAAAAATAGAAAATACATTATAAAAAATCAAAGGGAATAATATACCCAATTTATACGAATAAATTTAAAAAATAACAATCAAAACTCAAGCAATGGATATTGAGTTAACAAAACCCTTACGTCTTGGGTAACACTTTAATTGAATGAAGAATAACTAAAGGATGTTGATTTGTATTTGTATACACTATGAATATCCTGAAAATTAATTTATAGTAATTTCATGGATAGGAAATAAAATGAACACCATATATAAGGAAAAATTGTGCACAAAATATAAAATTCTCAAATATTTATAATTGAAATTATTTCTACTTATTTCAAGACGAGGCAGCACACTACCTCTTCATCTAGCAGATATGCACTTTCTTGTTTCCCCACACTCCCAATTTCTAATATAAGGGCCCTCACCACAATGGTTGGTTATGTAGGATCATTGATTGAAATGAGATAATGGGATATTGGGTCCTCCTTCCATGGATTCTACTTTGTAAACCATCACCTAGTTCGGGACACCCTCATATAATTGATTCATGTTCTTGAAACTAATTCCTAGCATTATCTTAAGGTGGAAGACACTTCATTATTTCACTTATATCTCGAAAGGTTAAAGTAATTCGATTAGAGTAGATGGTATCATTGCGAATGTATGTGAGTTTATATCCTCTTCTTATTTTTTAGATCATTCATGTCTGAGGCATCCTAGGTGCAGAACATATAGAATCCCTTGTTACCTAGTTGGTCACTAACAAACTAGGAAAATGTATTCTTATAATTTTTACCTCATGAATGCCATGTTTAATGAATGGAATAGAGATTATAGATTAGGTTATTGGTTTAAAATTTATGGGGAAAAATTGATCATAGGTTTAATATATTTTAGGGATAGGTTGGTCATGAGTATAACAGCATGTGGGGATAGGTGTGTCATATCTCTATCAACCTGTGGGGAAAAGTGGGTTACTTGTTTAATGTCTTGTGGGGATTGTTTTTTTCACGAGTTTAACATATAATTAGGACATGTGGGTTATAGGTTTAATATCTTGTTTAGACATGTTGGTCATATATTTAACATCTCTTAGGGACAGGTGGGTCACATGTTTAACATCTTGTGGAGAAAAGTTGTTCATATATTTAATTTCTTAAAGGTATAAGTTGTTTATTAAGTGTGTCAACAGGGGTATATTTCAGATTTTGTATTTGGTGGAATGTTGGGGAATTAGGATTGATCCTCCGGGAGGTAACCTATATGTATTTTTATGTCAGCATTGAACTATAGAGAGGTGTCCTACATACCCTATTTTGGAGAGAGGGATCAAAACCCATATATTTTGATGACACAACATAAGGTATTTTGATATTATAGGTCCATGTATATTAGAATAATGTGGTGTAGACACCTGTGTCATGGAAGGAGCATCAGTGTTGGATGGGGTGGGGCATACACATGGAAGCTACTCAAAGGATTGGGAACATCCCTTGTTGAATGTGGATAGCGTGAGGTGTAATAATGGAATATTAAAATAGTTGGAGGGTCATCCCATAATGATAGAGTTGGTGGAATCCCATGAGGTTCATACACTGGGAATCACGTGATCATAAAAAATGGTAAGACTGTAGTTTAACATCATGGGGTGAGGATGTTTTCATGTAGTTCAATGTTGTATGAATATGACATTAGGTATGATTGGGAATTATGCAGCTTGCCTATATGAGTGCTATTTAATGTTATGATGGAATTAATGGGTTTTATTATATTTAGAGCTTCCCAACTGTAGTTAAAAGTAGCCATAACATGGATGGGTTTTATAAACGGAGGATTTCTATAGGATGGAAAATCATCTCAGGCATATCACATGAAGAATATCATGCTCATAAAATGAGGTATCTTGAACTTATTACATAGGGAATCTCTTGATCAGTTCATAGGGTAAGGCTATAATTTAATTTCATGTGTGGGATGTTTTGTGCAAGGATTAAACATTGATATTCCCATCCTTTCATCCTTATATTGAATCAATAGGAAATCTTTTCCTGTTGATGGTTCAATGAATATGATTAGGGGTTATACTTGAGGTGGAGGCCCATGGTGGCTCTTTGGGAGCAACAAAGATATATCGAGGGATCTCATGATAGGGCCTCATGTTCTTCTTCCTCATTTCAAGTTAAGAGATAATCTCGAACCGTTGATGGTTGGCATAATATTATTTGGGATTATACATTAGGATGAGGCCCTTTGTGTCTATTTTTTAGTGGTAGGGATTCATGTGGATCTTGTACTATTGGGATTACAGTTCTTATCACTCATGTTGAGTCATAAGGGAATCTCATCATGCTGAGGGGTTGTGGTATATTATATGTGCTTAAACCTAAGTAGGATTCTAATAGTGTCTATTTGGGAAGATCAAGGATATATGTGGGGCTTCTAATATACGGTTTCCAATTTTTCTTTCTAATTTTGGGTCTTATGGTGATCTCAATCCGATGATGGGTGGAGTACTATGATTATGTATTTTCAGGAGGATGGATCCCATGTTTATTATTTAGGAACAATATGGATACATGTGGGGCTTAAACTCTAGGGTTCCCCATTCCTCTTTCTCATGTTGGTCAATGAGGTCATCTCATTCCGTTTATGGGTGGAGGAATATAGTTAGGTATAAAAAATGAGCAGGAGTCCATTGGTGGCTATTTGGGAATAACAATGATACAGATGTGGTGTACACTCTAGGTATACCCATTATTGTACCTCATGTTGGGTCATGAGAGAATCTCAACTTGAGGATGGGTAAACTTATATTGTTGTTGCTTACACTATATTAGGAGGCCCATGGTGTCTATTCGGGGGTCATATGATGATCATTACAAGTGGCATCATATGATGGATAGATAAGGAATATCGTGTTTTTTAGGAGGCATTATATTCACATCACATAGTGTATACTATAGTTTAACGTTATATAGTGTGGATAGAGGGGAAGGACTCATGGTAATAGAATGTGGAATCTTATGATAAATACATGAGGTATATAGTTACCACAATATGAGGCATACAATTAATTCTATATTGAGTATACTACTGTTTAACATCATGTCATGTGGACTATTGGGTGAAATATTCCGATGAATGTCTAGTTTAGAACGTATGCTAGAGAGGCCCTTTCTGGAACAACAAGGAATATGATTCATGTGATGGAGTTTCATGATTTTTTAAGAAGAATTTCTATTCTAGGAATTTAGGGGATCCAAAAGGAGAATATCAATTCATGTAACAGGAAAGGAACCATGATGAGATGGTTGAATGAAGGTAATTTTGGGTGTTCATAGAAGTATATCGACTCAAGGAATTTTAGGGGTGGAAGTTGGGGACATATAAGTGTTCAATACAAAATTTACTCCACCAATTCATAAATATTCAAGGTTTGAATCTCCATTTTTCATGGGGTTTTGTGATGGTTGTGAAAGGACTGAGCCAGGGGCCTTGGATTACATCCCGATAGTGATCCTAAGTTGGGGTGTTGGAGAACACCATCTATGATGTGAGCTATAAGGAAAAAAAGGTATACGGTTTCGGAAATAAAGAGGTTTCATGAAGAATCTCTACTTTTTTAATGTATGTTAAAAAATAGAGGTATCATAATGGATATGGAAAACACTATTTTTTGAAACTTTAGAGTTTCATGAAAATCAACATCGATGGGGGGAATTTATTCTATAGAAATTTGCTTAGAATAATTTCAGTTTTACATCATGAAATGAGGACGAATGGAATCTGGTTTAATTTCTTGTGGTAATGAAGTCAAACACAAAACATAAAGTCATAAAATGTGGAATATGAATCATACATTTTAATTTCATATTATTGGATTTTTATAGAACAATTTATCATCATATGACTAGGACATGTGAACTGTCATGAATAGACCTCTTCAAGTCATGGTAGTGGGACACATGAATGCAAAACACATGGGTTACACCTTATATAATAGCTTCTGAGGCTGAGGGAGAAGATATTTGTCTCTAATTATTTCTTTAACTGATGTGTTTGATGAGAAAATACATATTTTTTCCAATGTCAAATTTGGGTCCCACTACTTTTGTTCCTTTTTATTTTACCGCTTACTTTTTAGTATGTTGAAAAAGTGACTAGGTGGGTTAGAGTTGGACTTTTTATCAGGTTTCCTCTATGGGTTTGAAACCTAACAGATGTATACAACTTTTTCTTCACACAATTTATAGTCATACATGTCAGACTAATAAGTCACAATTAGTTAATTTTCATAATTTTTGGATAATGAGAAACATATATTTTAAGGTATTAATGCTTGGAATAAGTGTTGAAAATATTTTAAGGTTATATTTCTTGGGATATTGGTTACAAAAAAAATTATGGTGATAATTATTAAACCATTGGTTAAAAATTGTTTAATGTCATCATTCTTGGACTATGGGGGTGTGTCACTAGGGGGGGTGCATGGAATGAATGAGAGGTCACCCAATGTGAAGAAGGTTCCAATGTGTCCATACCACATGGAAGATCTTTGAGACAACATACACATAGTTTATGTTCATGATTCATTGATCTAATATCCTATTTTATGATCATAGATTTTGGACCATAGGGGCAGCAGTGTGTCCTTACCTTACTTATAAAAATTACTCCCCATCTTCTAATCCCATGCGATCCATGATAGATATAGTAAATAAGGAGTTCTACAAAGTTATTTTATTTTTTAGGGGTTCTACATTGTAAGGGGAATAAGTGACTATACTTGAGAAGTCTTGTGATGGTATACCATGACATTAAAGATCTTTATAGTATAGGTTAACGATCATTGGGAGGATAAAAATAGTTTACCATGTTCAAAACACAGGTTCCGCACCTATACCTATCAATGACGAGGAGAATACATTTGGCATCGACCATTGACTAAATTCAAAACATGAGAATGACCATATAATATCGAGTATCCTTTAAGAAGTGATCCCATAACTGTAGGTAAGCTATTGTGTATAGGAACTATTTCTATTTGGAAGACGCTTTAGATTAGGAAGATGATGAGTATCGAAATTTAATAAAAATGAAATGTGTACATATAAGTGGGGAGTTCCCTAGAGGGAATGTTGAGTTCCCTAGTGGATATCCTGCCACGTTCTCAAATGAGTTGGATAAGAGTGCACATTGGTGAGGAAATTTTTTTTCTTTGATGGGGGAAGAATATCAAATTATTTAGTGGTATGGATGGATCCAAGATAGGAGATCTGAATATAACGACATATACCAGGGTAATGTGAATCAATCCTCACATATTTTTTTGGACATGACGTGGTAAAAGAACGATGCTAGAAAATTGACATCCCCTCTATGGAGGATAGTGAATCCTCTCATCATTTTCATATTAAGAATTCAGTGTTTATTTTCTAGGGTAAGGATATATTTAAATGTCATGTGTTGAGGATGTAGATTTTTGTTCATCTTGTATTTATGATATGAGGAATCCTATATTTATTGCATAGGATAAGGCTACAGTTTCACATCTTGTGCTGAGTATGTCAGTTTTTGGGAATTTCATATTTTTCATATGAGGTATCATATTTTTATTGCATAATTTATGGCTATACATTAATGTCATGTACTGAGGACATGTTTGAGGATTACACATTAAACTGACTATTCTTTTCTTCGTCATTCCCAATCATGAGGGTAGTTCAATTCACTAGTGATCCATGGAATGTGATTGGAACTTGTATCAAAATAGGAGGTCCAGATAGGTATTTAAGTGTAATAGTGTTTAGGTAATGGGGGGTTTTGTTATGTATTTTCTATTGCACCTGAAGAAAATAAATCTAGGAATCACTATGTATCTAATGGACTTGGGAATCTATCAATATGTAGTTATGGAATATGACGTGGATGGAGTATAATAAAAAAAGAGGTTTCTCATATCACACTTGTTATGTGAGGCATCCTGTGTTTATTTCATAGGATGATACTATAGTTTAATTTCATGCACTGGGGACATTGGGATTTTCAGTTTAATGTCACAAAACATGGAATATGGATGCTACTAGTATGTTCGTGGATCTCATACCCTAGGGTACTGCAAATTTTTTAAGGTCATATCACAAAAAAAGAGGGACTTCAAATAGATTGACTACAAAATTCATGGACCAAAAAGACTATATGTAGTTTATGGTCAAAATCATCGACTAAAGAGGATGTTTTTAGTTTATGATTATAGATATCAAACCTTGTATTCTTCTATTTAAGGTCACATAGTTTTGACCATGGAATGTGAATGTATTACAGGGGATTGTGGGGGATGAACGAGTTATAACATGACATGAATGGAGGGCCAAGGAGACCCTTTTCCAAAAAATCCTTTAATACACACTGCAAACAGGTTACCATTTTGATACTAAACAAGAAAAGAACCCACAAAAAATTGATTGTCAGAGATTGATGTAGTATATGAAATTTGGGTGTCTCTACATGTCCCATAAGAATGGGAATCAACCGAAACATAATTCTAGAACATGGTGTGGTGTTATAAAAATAAAGAAATGGTGGAATCCTCTTTGACGAGGGCTTGGAATATCTTAGTGTTTCACATCATGCGATGGAGATGTTGGGTTTGGTTCATATCACACATATCAGATGAGATATATTATTTTTATATATGGTAAGAATAAAATTTATCTCTATATTCTATGTATGTTTAGATTTATAGTTTAAATACATATAGCTTAGATAATGAGGTTGATGTTCCTTTGAGGTCATATAGCTAAACCATGAGATCTTTGATTATGGTCATAGACTTTGGACTTGGAGTTGAAAACATTATAAGGTCATAATTATTGGCCCAAGACTGTGGTAAATCATTCTCAGGAATGTTGGTGTGGTGGAAGAGTACAAACCTGATGTAAAAATATGGTCAATTGGGGCCCCCTGTGTTGCATGATACATCAACGAGACAATATTTTCACAATTTAATATAATGATTCTTTGACCAATTGTGTTCCTATTCAAAGGTCATAGAGTTAATAATGGAGAGTGGCGAGAGTCAGAATAGAGTTTTTATGGAATGGATGAGTAGAAACCCAATATGTATTGAGGGATAAAGGGCCCTGATTCCATATGACACTTTCCCAGGATGACATTCACATATATTAAATGTCATTATTCATGGAATTTTGATGTAATTTCTTGTCCGTAGAGTTTAGAACACGATGTCACTTCTTCATTTAAGGAGTTCCCATGTATGTCAATATTTATTATGGAAAATTCTACACAAAACCTAAACTCACATGATCCATGTTCAGTGTGATAAAAAAGGAGGTCTATGGAGGTCACTTTATTTTTTGGGGATAACAAAATAATAAGAACATGTAACCGATGTGGGAAATTACAAATAGGTATCATCTTATTTGGTCACGATGAATTTGTGTGTAGGTAAAGGATACATATAGTGTTGGGATTCCCACTAGAGAAATAGGAGATGAAATGCGATGTAAATAATGAACTCCAAGACATCGATGGTGAAAAGGGGATGGATTATGTGTGGGGAACATCTTCTGACAATGTTAAAAACACATATTACACACACACACTAGTCAAGGATGAGGCAAACAAATGTGGTATTAACTATTGACTCAATTAGAAACCTGAGAACATCCATTTTTGTTGAAGATTCAACATATCATGATCCCATGATGGTAGGTGAGCCAACATTTCTAGAATTCATTACCATATAAGGAGTCTATTCATATTATGAGGGTAAAAACTATTCAAATCAAAGAAAGAAAGAAATGTTGAAATGGAAGTGTTGAATATCCCATATAGAATGTTCAGTGCACTATGAAATATATCTCCATGTTCCTGAAAACACTGTATGATGATGCATTTTGGAAATGAGCAATCCTAGCATAGAGGGGGAATACCATGTAATGAGTTTTTAGTTGGTATGGGCCTATGATATAAAGTTTTCTCATTGCTACATATCCCTTGGGTTGTATATTAAGACACACATAGTTATAAAATTTCGAATAGTAGGTTACTAGAACTCAAAAGGGGGGAACCCTCTGAGAAAAGGGATAATGTTATTATGGAGTTTTATGTCATGAAACTATGTTGAAGCTTTTATGGTTTAAGGTCATACATCATTGAACATAGTGTCTTATTGATTAACATCATGTGACTGATTTGTTTTACTATAGATTAATTTCATGTGACTATGGTGATATTTTATAGTTTTACAACATTTGACTAGGATGAAAGATGTTCCTTTTAATTTCATCTACATAGTACCAATGATGAAATGCGGTTTAATGTCATATATAATTGACATGGTATGTTTCATTTACGGTCGTGTAAATAATACCAATGATTCAATATTGATTAATTTTATGAATAAAGTAAAAAATATGTGCCTTTTAAGGCCATTCATGTATGTAAAATGATGATAAATACTTTAATGTTGTGTAAAAAGGATGAAATATGTTCCTTTTAAGGTTGTGCATCATGAATAATGATTCTACGTAACTTAAAATCATTTTTAAAGGATGAAATATGCGCCTTTTATGGGAATTCATACATGGCCAATGACGCTATGTAGTTTAATGTCATATAGTAAAGATAATGTTTTTTCCTTTTAAGGTCATGCATACAAGACCAAAGAAGCTACATTGTTTAATGTCACAAAGCACAAAAAAAGTATATTGTGGAGCTTAACATCATGTGTATATGAAATTATCATGTTGTTTTACATAATGTGACTATGATGCTTGGGTAATTATTCCCCCACACAGGGCTTCCAACTGTGGAGATATCATACTACGTTGACCCAGGCTTCAACATCATCCCTATGTTTGACCACCCTGAATGAGATCACTCTATTGGTCTATATGTTTGACACCATGTATTGTGGTGGAAGAGGAATGTCCATACCACCCCACCCTGATGGTTTAGTATCCTTATGTATTTGGGGGGATCCTACAGTATGATTCACCTAAAATGACCACATCATATTCATAGAAGTTCACCAAGAATGAGGTGGGATATTTCACGATAAAATTTACATGTGCTGGTGTCGGAGAATTATAGAGGACCTATGTTGATTAATTTTATTACTAAGAGGCCATCCATGGTGAATGTTGATGGAATAATCCATAGAGTGAGATGACCCAGTATGTGTGACAAGTTTTTAGGTTCTTGATTTGAATTCAGATGAATACAATTCAAATTGTAGTGGTTTGGATGAAATGGAGTTCCCTAAGGGTGGAAGGGGACACATGATCTACTAGATCATGGTAAACTATAGAAAGGATGATAGGATATGCACATTGTGGAAACCAATTAGATTGAAATGACTACCAGAGTAGCCAATCATATAGAAATTTTGACACCATATCCCTAGTGTGCTACTAGTTCCCCCAATATATCTCCTCTTGTAATATTCATAATGGTAGACATAAATTGGTTTCTCCCTGCCATGTAATATCAACTAAAAAATGGTTTTATCTTTCTAGAGAACTGGTAAATCATATCATTATAATTAGACAAGGATAAGGCACCCAATATTCATGTAATCCTCACCATCCAAATGGTCGGGTCGATGATACCCAAAAAGCACAAAATCATCACCCTTCAGATTGATGGGGAAGTGATGCCCCTGAGGGGTGGAAGCCCTCCTCTCCAAGTGAATGAGGTGATTGATCTCAAGAGGTGTAGAATAAAAAATATCTAGGTATATGGGGGGGAAGATAGAAATGAATGGAATCCTATCTCTATAGATGGATAAGCTAATGAAACCTAGGTGGTGTGGAAGCTTATCTCTCTAGATTGATGGGGTGATGGTTCCTAGGAGGCATAGAATCCTATCTCCCCAGATGGATGGGGTGAAGATTCCTAGATGGTTTTTATTCCTACCAATCTATATGAATGAGGAAATGGAGCCTGAGATGTGTTTAATACTACCTCTTCAGATGAATGGGGATATGACTCCTACGTGGTATGGAAGCCTAACTCTCTTAATGGATGAGGTGGTGGAACCTAAGAGGCCTGGAAGGATAACTCTCATAATGGATGAGGTAATAGTTCCATAGAGGCATGGAAGCCTATCTCTCCAAGAGGACAGGGTGATACTGCTCAGGAGGCATGAACTCCAATCTCTTTAAATAGAGGGCCGATATTCCTAGGAGGCTTGTAAGCCTACCACTCCAAATTAATGTCGTGATGGTACCTAAGAGGTGTGAATGTATAACTCTCTGGATGGATGGTGATAGGGTTTTTGGGACGCAAATAAGTCTAACACTACAGTGGATGGGCTGATGAATCTTAATAGGCATGGCATCCAAACACTCCAGATGGATGAGGCTGTGATTCCCAGGAGGTGTGGAAGACTGACTCTCTATGTGGATTGGACAATGACACCTTGGTGGCAATAAGCCTAACTCCCAATATTGATAGGGTGATGATGGGTAGGAGGAATGGAAGCCTAACTATCTGGATGTATGGGTGACAATTACCAACTGTCATGTAAACCTACCACTTTGTATGAATGTGGCAATGATGACGAGGCAACATTAAAGCCAAACTCTCTATATGGATGGATTGATGACACCCAAGTGGCATGGAAGAATAAATCTTTAGATGGATGGGAAAATAGTTCATAGTAGGAGTAGAAAAATAACTCTCTAGATGGATAGGGTGATTATTCCCATGGGTCATGGAATATTATCTCTACTAATGGATGGGGTGATGACACCTATGAGGAATGGAATCCAGTCTTTCTAGGTGGATGGGGAAAAATTTCTCAACGGGTGTGTAATCCTAACAATCCAGATAGATGGGGAGAAAACACCCAAAAGGCATGCAATCCTACATTTTCATATGGATGGGGTGATGATGATCTAGAGGAATGGAATCCTACCTCAATAAATTATTTCAATGACAACACCTGAGAGGCATGAATGCCTATCAATCTTGATGGACATAGATATGATGCTCGGGAGGCATGAATTCTTATGTCTCCAGAATAGTGGGGTGAGGTAACCATGGAACTTTTAATACCAATCATTATGGAATGATGGGGAGAGGTATCATATGATATTTGGATGCCTATGTCTCTTAAATTATGGGGTTAGGGTGAACATGGGTTGTGTATTCTTATCTAGATAGAATTATGGGGAAATGACACCTAGGATATATGGATGCCTAGATCAGTAGAATGATTTGGAGAGGGTGTCTATGATATTTAGATGCATATATCACCAGAATGATTGGATGATGGTTCTTAGAAGCTTTGAATTATTTTCATCACACAAAAATTATAGGGAAAGGCTGTAAAAAATATGTGTATACCTTTCTCACTGAATCGATGGGGTGAGGGCACCCATGATCTATGTAATTATATATCACCTGAATGATGGGGTGAGGTATCCTATGATATTTGGATGAATATCTCCAGAAAATTACGAGGTGGTGGCTCACAAGAGTTGTGGATTCATATCATTCTAGATTGATGGGGTGAGGGTGATCAGGATATCTGGATTCCCATCTCCCCAAAATAATGGGGCGAGGGAACCCATAATATATGGATGCCTATGTTACCAAAATTAAGGGGAGAGGGAACCCATGATTTATGGATGCCTATATCACCAAAATTATTTTGTGAGGGTTCCTAGGATCATTGTGTATTAATATACCTCAAATGACATGGCGAGGATACACAAAATCAATGGATGTCTATATGAGTGGCATCTCAAATATTATAGAAATAAGAGTAAGTATATGATTTACCTACCATAGTGTTAGCACCATGGATCCAAGACTAATGAAATTGGAGTGGGTATATGGTTAACCTGTCCCTATTCTATGGTAATAGGGCATGGACCAATGTAACTAGAGTGTTGATATGATCATCCTTCCCCTAGTTCTGGTTTGAGAGGCCCTACACTGGTGGTTTTTCATAGTGGTGGTAAACTTCCTTGGTGACTCCCATGTGGTAGTGGATGCATACATGACCTTAACATCCCCTACCTCTTGAACATTGGGGTTTTTATAGGCATATTCTAGAGAGTGTCTCTGATTTAGATAGATATAATATTAATGGGGACCACCATAGTGATGTTATCTATCATGGTATTATGCATGAAGGTTGTCGGTGGATCTAGTGACTGAGAGACTCATCCCATCCTATCTGAGAGGTGGATGGGGTCTTGATCCTAGGTGAGAAAATGGGGATCCCCATTAGTCTCTTTCGGGGATGTGATGTGATATGCCGATAGTGTTGAGGGACACTGAAGATATATAAGATGCATCATGCTAAGAAATTTTCAAGGTATTCCCCCAACATTAGAATTGGTTGTTCCAGACTAGGGATGGAGGGGAAGGGATGCATTCAACCAACTCATCAGTCTGTCGAACAGATGGACATTGTTGGTGTTGTTGGGTGGGAGGCCACATGGGTAGCTCTCGGGTGGGGATAATTATTGGCTTAGAATAAATTTCCACTACCTCTTCATCACAAGGGAGCGAGCCATCAAGATTTTCATGGGAGAGGATCCTAAAATGGATTTCTATTATAACTATAGGTGTTGTCCTTTACATGATAGTTAAGGGTGGTTATAATGGAATTATGTTATAGCCTCTTGGACATCACACAACCAATAATACTCATCATCTTACAAATGAAGGATATGAGATTCACATTGCTAATTCATTGATATAAACATACTTGAAATTTATCATCCACTCAAAAATAAAGGGGAAAAGCTTCACATTAAGTTCACAATTTTTTCCAATGATTTCATATTGGGGACTCATGTTATCTCTCTGTGTAGTGGTGACAGACTTTCTTCTTCTCCCTCATTCTTGATTTCAAAATGTGTGTAGACTTTTCCACCGAGGTTGGTGATGTTGTCTCCTTAATCGAAACATGATGATGGGATGATGGCTCCTCCTTACATATATAATTTCTTATAGACCATCTTTTAGTTCAAGACTCACTCAAAGATTTGTTTCATGTTCACAAAACTCATTCCAGGTGCTATCTCAAGGTATATGTTGTTTAATTTTTATTTTTCTATCTCAAGAGGGAATAAAAAAATGGTTTGAGTAGATCGTAACATTGGGAACATATGAGATTATATTATGTATTCTTATTTTTGTTGAAATATCATTTGTGAGGCATCTTAGGTACATAACCTAATTCATATCATGTCTTCCATGTGGCAGTTGACAATATAGGTGAAATACAACCAAGGATTTTTTTCCTCAGCCATCCCATGCTTATTTTATTGAGTAGATATTCTAGAAAAAGGTTAAAATTTTAATGTCTTCTAAGGGAAATGGTATTAGGTTTATCATTTAATGGGGATAGTTTTGTCCCTGGTTTAACATATTTTTGGGAAAGGTTAAGGTTAACATATTTTTGGGATAGGTGCATCACAAGTTTAATCTCTTGTGGGGATAGGCTAGTCATAGGTTTACCATAATGTTGGGACTGGTAGGTCGTGTTTGGAAAAGTTTGTCGAAGTATTAACATATTAATTGTATTGGTGGGTCACAGGTTTAATATTTATAGTGGAAATGTTGTTCACATTTTTTAAAAAACAATTTGACGTGTGGGTGGGTTTTTTTTCCTCAGAGGAGAGTTTTTCAATGTTGGGATTTGGGGGAATGTTGGGCATCATGATTTATCCTTTGGGAGGCACTCCCAGTGTATTGGTATGTTATAAATTATCTTCATGTAGGTGTACTATGAACCCTAATTTAGAAATATGGATCAAAACCCACATAGTTCAATGTCACAGTATAAGGCCATGTGATAGTATAGGTCTATGAATTTTAACATCATTTGGTTAGTAAACTCATGTTGTGGAAGGAGAACCAGTGAGGGACAGTATAAGGGTTATTAATGGAAGCTTCCTGAGGGTGGAGGATCAAACAACATTGAGGGATGATGTTATGAGGCTTATATGTCGAATTTTACTAAAGGAGGAGGGTCAACCCTTATCGAGTAAGATGGTGGCATCCCATGATGATCATTAATGGGGAATTCCATGAAAATCACATGATGTAAAGCTATAGATTAACTTCATGTGTTGAGGATTTTGTTGTGAAATTTAACATCACACGACTAGGATATTGGGTATTAGATTTGATTATCTAAATAGGTTTTTTATGAACTATTATGAGAATCAATGGTATGAATGAATCTCTTGTAGTTGGGATCTTATTATTTCTATTGGAAAAGTAATAGTGTGGATGGGACTTATTTATGTAATATTCCTAGAGGATGGGGTATCATCTCATTCCTATCACATGATACATATCATGATCATCACACAAGGCATACTATTATTATTACATAGGTTATCCCATATTCATTGAATAAGGAAAGTAAACCATTTATTTTATTATGTAGTACGTTGTGTGTGGGGCTTACACATTGAGTTTCCCATCCTTTCACCTTCATGTCGAATCAAGAGGTAATATGAAACTGCTGATTTTTCAGGGAATATGATTGGTGATTATACATGAGGAGGCCCATAGTGACCATTTTGGACAACCATGGTTATACATAGGGATTGGTTTCTAAAGTATCATATTCTTCTTCCTCTAATCGAATCATGAGGGATTCATTTCCCACTAATCAGTGGAGGAATATGATTGGTGATTAAATCTGAGAAGCAGGCTTATAGTAAGTTTTTTGGAGTAGTAAAGATACATGTTGGTCGTTCACTTTAGGACTACCTATTCTTCTCCCTCATATTGAGTAATGACCGAATATCATCTTATTGATGGTTTGAGGGATATCATTAGAATATACATCTTAGGATGAGTCCCATGGTGTCTATTTGCGAACAACAAGGATACATTTGGGGCTCGTACTATATGGCTACCCATTCTTCGTCATCATGTCATTTCATGAGGTCATCTCGACCTAATGATGGTTAGGGGAATATGATTGGGGATTATATATAAGGAGGATTTACATGAATGATTTTATGGAACAACTAGAATACATATTCATATAGCACTCTAGAGGATCCAAATATTATTATTTATTTCAGGTGATGAGGTCATCTCATCTTGTTGATAGGTAAAAGGATATTATTAGGTGATACACCTGAGTAGGAGGTTCATGGTGCATGTTTTGTTGTCATATCATGATAATTACTGGAGGTATATTATTCTTCACAGAAACAAAATCTAGTGTTGGTTAGAGGAGGGATCCTATTCTCATCACAGAGTGAATACCACAGATTTACAACCAATAGTGATGAATATGGGGGTGGTCTCATGTTCATAGCATGAGGAATTTTATGATAGATATGCAAGTAATCTCTTTCTTACCACACAAGATATCATATACATTAATTATATGGTATATTGTCATTTAACATCATATAGTAAGGTTTTACACATGGAAGATGTCTTATAATGGATGGTTTGAGTGATACGAAATAGAAACCCATTTTGGCCTAACGTAGCATAGGACTCAGGTGTTGTAGTTTCCAAAGTTACATGATGAGTATTTTCAGATCGATGAATTCATGGAATCTAATAGGATAATCTTAACTTTTGGAACAAGAAAAGGACTAAGAGGAGTAGGTTGAAACAAGGTATTTTATGATGTGTATAGGGGTATCTTGACCCATGAAATTTTTGGGGTGAATGGTATGTTTCTATAAGGGATTGAACCAAATTTTCCCCCACATGTACATAAAATTTCACCATGAAACTGTCTTTTTTTCATTGGGGTTTGTCACGAAAGGGAAGGGACTGGGTAAGAATCTTGATAATTTATTCCAAAATCAATATTGAGTAGAAATTATGGGGTGATACCCCTATAGTTTGGACTAAAAAGCATAAGGGTAGGAGTTTAATGAAATATAGGGTTTTACAATTTCGCTCAACTTTTGGGATTGTATGTTCAGTGAATGGAGATATCTAAATAGATATAGGGAACAATGTTTCATGAGAATGGGAGTTTCATGAGGCATGACCATCTTAAGTGAATAGTTTTGTTCATGGATATAAGTTTCATGAAACATCCCCAAACACTAACCCATACTTGAAAGATATTATTTGAGGGTATTCCTGAAATATTTCCCATGGTGAAAGTTGTTATATGAATTCACATGATTTTTTTAGAGTTTCATGAATCAAGAGTGTAATATTATAGATCAACATATCCCTTATTTAATAATGAAATTGGTGGGGGTATTGTCGGATTAGGGGATGATTAGACCCCAATTTCACAAAAGGTTGGGAATTTTGTGGAAGATTATGTACTTCACAAATGAATGGGTGCTCAGTGAATAGTCATACGCTACACGAAGGCCATCACCTCTAGCTCCATGTGGCTGGGTGATTTTTAAAAAATTATGTTATACTTCGTAGAGGTTATCATATTTCAGGTAATTTTTACCTTAGAAATTTTTTGACATTGGTAAATTTTAGAGTTTCTTGAAATTATATACTTTGTTCTAGAATCAACCTTATGGGTCGTTTTCATAAGTACAACTTTGAAAGACCATAACTTTTGATTCGTATATCCATTTTGGATCCATGATTAGTAAAATTGATTTCTGTGAAACTAAATATTCTACTAGATGAAGTTTACCAGTAGCTGGTTCATAATTGGATTCATTTTTTATTACAAATAGAGACAATGAAACCCTTAACATTAATCCTATTTAGTGTAATGTTCTATAACATCATATATACCAAAAATAACTATTTTACTCATCTATTTTAGAACCATATTCATACCTATAATATTTTATAATATTCATTTATAAAATTATATTTAAAATGTATTATTTAGTTATAATCCAATTTTGTTATCTTTGATTTTTTTAGTTCTAGTATCATAATAGTGGTTTTGATTCATGTTTGTATATATATTCATATTTTATAGTTTTCATATGATTATAAATATGAGAATAAATGTTTAATAATGATTTTAAGTTTTATTATTTTATTTCCTATGAATTTTACTTATTAATTGTGATGACGATGTGTGTCAAGATCTTATTTCTATAATTTTTAATGAAAAAAATGTGGTACAATAATATTAAGTTATATATTAATATAACCTTTATTGAACCAAGAAACAAATATTAATTTTACATTAATTTCTAACATCAGAAATATGTATTTTTCCACATTCATCTATGATAGAAATTTATATTATTACTCATGTATGTGGTTAAGCCATCCCAAAAAAAGAACAAGTTATAATCTTTCTGTGAGTACGGTTAAAAAGTTATCATTTTGGAATAATATAATTATTAAATTGGAATAATAATATTATTTATATCTATTAAGGTGTTTAATTATAATTTAATGGATATAGATTATGATGAAAATACTAGATGAAAAATGAAATACGAGACTTTGATTGTGGTGATAGTTCATACATACGCAGGAGTGACATATTTGTTTTCTATAGAATGGAAGATACACATGGAATGGTTTATAATTTCATATTCTCAATAAGTATAAAATATAGTATTAACCCATTATATATAATTTTATGATAATATGTGTATGGAGGTAATGAAAAAATGATCATACCATTCATTGCTGAAGTAGCCTTCATGCACGAATGATGACATTTTTATTTTTCAAAGTTAGTGGAGGAAGAGTAGTTAATGATCATTACAATAATCATAATAAAATTTTAGTATATTAATAATTCTATTTTAATTATAATAAAGTGGATAAAATATATCTTATGTAGTTTTAAGAATAAATAAATTAATTTAAAAATGTGTAATTAGAAATTGCTACATTGCCCAATGAAAAATCATTCACAAAAATGATGAAGCCTTTGAAGGGTGCTATTTTCAGAATAACATAACCCCTAATATGTGGATAGGAATATTAGGAAATGATTTTGGTAGTGTTTTTATTATTCTATATGGGTTTTTTTCTGATAAGATGTAATTTATTTAAGGTTCTCTTTATAAGTTAAGGGAGTATAATTTTATAATAATACAAATGGAAAATTCACTATTTTATGGTCAAATGAAAAACCTTTAGATTTTAAATAATATATTCCTTTTAGAAATAATTTTATCGATAGTGTGTGATACATGAAACACTGGATTACAATGAACCATGTAACAATATATAACCATAGAAATTTTAGGTAAAAAATATGTCATATAATTATGAAATATTTTTTCAAATAAAAATAACGGGCATTATCCATTCAAATACATTGATAAATTAAAATTTTCTACCGAAATATCTAATAATATTTATTAATTCATTAAAATGTTAACTATCAGAAAATTTATTTTTATGTGAATTTATGGATAAAATATATATTTGATTTTAAAATTATATGAACACTAATTTAATTATTAATTTATAGAATATTAAAATAAGAATATATATATATTTTTAAAAATATTATTTCTTATGAAAAAAATCTTCAATATACTTTTTAATTTTTTATTAAAATTTTATTTTCTCACATTTTAGAATTTTAATTTGAAAAGGAAAATATCTATTTTTGAATTATAATTTCAAAATTAGATCAGGATTAATTTTTTTAAATAAGATGATTTTTAGTTGGATTTAGAAATATTGATTTTTAACCAATTCAATAAATTTAATGAAATTATCATTATATAAATAAATAGATGTTTATAAAACCTTTTTATGGATTTAATATTTATTTAAGGATTAAAACTACACATTTTTAAACTCAATTTTTAATTTTATCAAATTTGGAACATAATAAAAATTTCCCAATAAAAACAATTTTGAGTTTTTTATTAATTAATTAATATTTTTGGAAAATACTATTTTGGAATTATTTGAAATAAAAATAAAATTTATTTATTTGAAAAAGAAATAATTTTTATCAGGAAAATTTAAATGATTGATAATTTTATCCTCTAGATAATTTTTATGTTTCAAAATACAACATTTCTCAAAACCCATTTTTACATTTACATAACATAATATATAAAATTTATTTTAATGTAGTAATAATATTTATATGATTAAATGAGTGTTCTATTTTCAATAAAAATTTCTAAATTATTTTATAAATTCAAATTTTTATGATTTTAAATTAAACTACTTTGGTAAAAATAATTAACCAAAAAACGAATATGGGTCATGTGAAAATTTTAAAGGTAAAAGACTTAAAAACATGTTTAAATCTAAATTAAAAATCTATTTTTGAACTTATATCATCTGCCTCAACATTAATGTTCTTTTTGGAGTCTTATTCACATGTGAAAAATGTTTTTTATGTATTCCATGTTGAATTTTTTACAAAAATATCATTATCACCAGTTATAAATGGGGAACCTTAGAACCTATTTAAGAAAACTATAAATTTTTTTCCTCTTGAAAATGTATCCTTTTTTAATTAATCTATAATAAAATTGTTTTTTTCTTGATTATATGGTCATGGTAAATTTTTTTAACACCTCCATTTTTATAAATCCTCCATAGAAAATGCAAATATTTTAAAGTGAGTTCTCATTTTTCATAACTTATTTTATTTTGTATGTTTCATTTTAAATTTTAAAATTTTAATTCATATATAATGAAATTATTATTATTATTTTTATTGAATTTTATTATTCCAATGTAATAATGATTAATAATTTTTACATTTTTCATTATTAAAAATTAATTATTTCATTCATGCAAAGAGTATATTAATGCATCCCTAAAACTATGACTTCCATTTTTCATCATCACTAATATTTATAGTTTATAAGGTCGAAATTGAAGAGTGAATTAGGATATTATAATATGTTTTTTATTATGAATCTAAATATTAAAATCAACCTTTTTCACCTTTCATTCTTTGAAAAATGAAAATCATAACCATGTGTTTTATGGACTAATGCGTCCAAGAAGTAATTTCTATTTTTTAATATTGTATTTTTTATTTATTAAAATATATTCAGATATAATTATCTTCCATAAACGAATATAAATAATATCTTCATGATTATATAATAATTATATTATTCCAAAATAAAGATTCTTCATTATCATAATTATCTATTAATTATTGTGTGTTCATATTTGGGTCAATCTATACACATACTTGAACAGTGATATAAAATAATATCATGGATAAAAATTAGAGATTAATTACTTATAATATATGTTTTAAATAAGAAATTAAATATTTTATTTTGGTTCTTGAATGAAATAATTAATTTTAATCTTATTAATTAGGATACAAATATATTTTCATGAAAAATCATTCAAAAATGCTCATCAACAATTACATATTTAAGGAACATTACCAATACTATAATAGAATGAAGCTATAAAATTATAAATAATTATAAAAAATATATTATACTACCATTTAAATAAAAACACAACTATTATAAAACTATTTCAAAACAGCAAGATTACTGACACTTGATATTGAAAATATATATATATAACAAATATAAATGTGTATATAAAGAATAATGAAGTTTATAAAACATTATAGATATGAAAAATGTTATGAAATAGTTGATTACATTGTTTGATTTTTATATAAATGATATTTTAACACTTTAGTGGGAGTCAAAAATTAAGATAAGTGTTGGAACTAACTCAATTATCTCCTATCGAGTTACATACATTCTTATTAAAAAAATTTATTAAATGCTTTTTATTATCCCTAGTCAATTATTTTATTTTTATTTCTTTTTACTATAATGTTTTCTAAAATTCATACTTATAAAATCATTATCAAAGGATTCATACCTTAAATATTACGTTATTTTTAAGGATTTGTTGTCATATAATTTCTCCCCATGAAACATATTTGTTTGTATACACTATGTTATCAATGGAATATTATATATACATCCCCATTAATATTTTTTATCATCATTGTCTCATTATTCATTATGTTTAATTATTCCCTTTAAATCTTGTACATTATGGTATTTTTAATGAAAATTTTCTATGTTTGTAACAGTTTATTTTCTCATATATTCACCCCATGTAACAATTTCATTATATGAAACCATTTTTTCTTATAATGGACTTCCCACCATTAGAAACCCCTTTTGGGAGGAAGAAATGATGATAGTGACCCCCCAAGAGACACCTACAGTAGCTCTTAGTTTGGAAACTATTATTGGGGTTATAAAACATATACAAGGGAGGCACTAACCTCTTTATATTATAGAGAAACCCTCAAATAAAAATATATAAAACCCAAAAAAATATTGTTTAAAAAACATTTTATTAAATAAAAAATAATGAATCCTATCAAAATATCAATGGAAGCTCCCCTACAATAAAAAACCACTCATAATCCACTCTCGCCTAAAAATTACAAGGACCTGTCGAGAAAAAAACTCATCAAATGGTCCTTGGGTGAGAACAAGCTACTAAATTAGAGCATCATCTCAAAAATATTAATTATTTTATGATAAAATATATTAATTAAACATAAATATAATTACAATATCAATAAATGAAAAAAAATCAATTTTATAGTGATACAAAATACGAAATATCACAAAAATCTAATATCATCCTTAAATGATTTCTCCAGAGCTGATGTACTATAATTAAATTTATTTTAAAACAAGAAAGAAAATAATAATAAAAAATAACCTATTAAAATTAAAGTTGATTATATATATACTAGTGAGAAATGTTTTACATAACAAGATAAATAATAATTTAAATAATTAAGTGACCAAATCATAATCTCGGTGAATATTATAGATTATAAATTGATAAAAGAACACCAATTAATAAATTTTATATTATCTAATACTAATATCAACACTTTCTATACTATCACTACATACCCACATCATCCAAAAGATATTTTTTATATTACCATTTTTTCATAACAATAAATAAATAATCATCTCAAATGCCTCAATAAATTAATTAAAAAATATTTCAAAAACCCAGTGTACTATTTTATCATGAATCTCCAAAACCTCATCCCAAACCCATTTGGCCTATTATATTACATGTTTTGAGTGTTTAGGTGACATTGGATGGGATTGAGGAAGTGATGAAGGATTTGGAGTAAAATATACAACTACAATAAGTGATTCTTATTATGAATCACTAATTCTTGATTTGCGATATTTGATATGGTGGGTTCATGGCCTGTCCAGAGAGTTATGCTTAGTTTGATTCATAGTATGAATCACTATTCACAACATGATTTTTCAAGGTTTAGTTTTTGGGGTTTTTTATTCTACGGTTTGTTCATGAAAAAGGATATACTCATGATGTGAAATACCATTATTTTTATAGATAAAAAATGTTTTTTAGCTGATGTGAACTACATGAGGATCATTTCATGAACTTCCCATTCAAGGATTGAATGGTATATGTTATAGGTTATTTATAAATCCCATCATTTCTTATATTTACCTTATTCTACCTTCAATTCTCTTAATCTTCAAGTGATTAACAGGAGATTTTTTGATCCATAACGGCCTCTGATCTTTATTTTTCACCCTTTGCTTAAATTAATTGGATTTCAGTGATTTTATGTGTGTTTTTATTATCTTATTATATGATTTTTTCATTATATATTTTAATTGACCAGAAATTTTTTTTTGGAGTTGGGTTCCTATTGAGATGTATCTTTATAATCTATCATTGTGTTTTATATTGATTCAATGAATCCTTGTGTGGTTATGGGCCCACAGTTTATCCTCTCTTCCTATGGATTTCCATAGTGAATCCAAAATATTATTTTGTGGAAGGAGATTTGATTTATCTCCCATTTTGTGTGTAATATGGGGATTATCAACATTTTTCATTCCATCGGGAGAGTGTTATGAATTAGAATAAAAAATATAACAAATATTTCTAATGAGGTTATGTGTGATATGTATGTTGTTAAATATTTTCCTGGATATTATTACTGTTGTTTTTATTTCACCATTTGTTTGTTTTATTCTATGTTGTGATGGTTCAATAAGATAATACCCAATAAATAGATAAATAAATAAATATGGTATAATAATAGACAAAGTCCAACCTGAATATCCGATGATTCATATTGTGTGCATGACTGGGTGGCATTAGTTGTGTGTATATTGGTGGAATTGGATGTGAGTGGCTTGGTGGCATTGGTGGTGTGTGACTTGGTGGCCTAAAGATGTTTACAGAAGTTCGATGTGGTGATTTCTTTATAGTGGTTCAGTATCAATGGAATGATTTTTCATATATCAATGTTAATATAGATAATTAATTAATTTGTTTGAATTGAAACTTATAATTAATTTATTAATGATTGGTGGATTATTGTTTAAAAAAATCATGGGAATTTGAACTTTCATTGTGTCCCATTTGTATGATGTTTGAAGTAAATTTTTATCATTATGGGTAGTTCTTGGTAGCAAGATATTTATAGATACCTCATGGTGGTTTTGGTAGTTTTTCATGTGTGAACCCATTGGCGTGGGATTGTGTGGGACAACTATGTAATTTTATTTATTTATGAATTTATTATGCTTCCGACCAGATTTGGGTATCCTAATAAATACCTAGAGACCTTGGGGGGTTTTAAGTAATATATAGGATGTGGAGGATACTGATGGTTGACTACACCATCATAACTACACTCCTTTCCTGAGAATATTATGGTGATACCAGTGGTGGGTGATGAGATATGTGGCGGGGTTCATGCATGGTTGTAGGATAACACAAGGTTTATGTCCAATATTCTTATGAAACCCTCATACCATGGTCACCAGATATGAGATATGTGATTGGTTCTTAGAGATGTTATATGTGGTTGGTTCTACAAGAATTTATGTGTGGTTTTTTCCACAAGACATTATATATGTTTGGTGTAGTAATTAGTGGATATAGAAGGGATTGGAGTAACAGATGTATTGTATTAGGTTGAGAGAGAAACATTAGTGGGGATGTGGTTATGGAAAAATTATGATTATATTCATATGAAAATTATTTTATTGTACATGGATGTGTTATCTGGTTAGTGAGACATGGTGATGCTAGGTAATTAATAAATCTATGTAGGTGTTGGTTAATTCTGATGTATGTTCACCATGAAATTTGTATGATATTATTAACTTTTCCTAAGATATCATGGGTATTATCCTACTGATTATACATTTAATACTCCCTCAATGTATATAAAAAAACATTTTTTCGAATTATAATAGGGATGGTGTGATTTATTTGGTTAATTTAGTTTTAGCTTTTATTAATTATTTTGTTCTTATTTTATTTATGTTTTAATTTAATTGTTTACTCTGTTTATTTCATATAGGTTAACGGTTTCATTCCATTTCCACTAGTTCAATACACGCTGGATACCTCACGGTCTCACCGGTTTGAGTCACAGTCTCACCGTGACAATCCTCATGGAAGCACCGTAATATTTGCTACCAAACCACCATTTTTACTTCACGGTCTCACCAGTTTGGACACACTGTTTCAATTCCCATTGTTTCAGTCACGGTGGCACCGTGGCCTCGTTTTCACGGACCCACCGTAAGCCCCAGCCACCGTAACTTCTCCACACACCGTCTCCTCTTCCACCCTGACCTCCTTCCTTCCCTCTTTCTCCGCATCCTCAAAACTGATTCCACTTCAATCTTCTACAGCATATTCTATCCTTCCACCCTATCAACAGAGATCTAGAGATCGCAACCACTATTTATCGATGTCGCTCCTTGATGAAAGATATGGATCCGCAGCTTTAAGAATCTCAAAACGTAACCACTGTATCTTTGGCCACCGCATGAAGTCGTCGCTCGAGATGTGATGACGCACGAGAAGAATACTGTCACGGCCCGCTGTAGATTTCCCGAAGCCTCTACCGTCTAAACCTTGGTGGAGTGGTGCAGTGTTATTCGCTGTTATTTATCCGCAAAATTGAGTCGTTGAGTCATCGCGGTGGTGAAGAAAGGCCGACCCAGTGATGAATTTGACCTACACACCGGAAAAGGAGCAAGACCAGGATTCATAGACTCATGGTGTAAGAACATAGGAGTCGAGGTCGTCTCGAAGTATGTGGAACCAAGGTTTGAGGAGAGGATTCGCCATGCGTGGAGTAGATTCGCACCACCCGAGACTTGATCACCGCTGGAGGGGTTCCAATGGGAGGAAGAGCAGGTACCAGAGACCGAGCTTGGAGGACAAGCTGAGCCGTCACTGGAAGAGCCCCACCGCACCTGCTGTGTTTCTGCTGAGCCACTGAAGTAGGAGGCTGAGGAAGAGGACTCCGCGCGATGGAGAAGAAGACACAAAGAGGGGGACGTAAAAAATAATAATAACAAAAATAATAAAGTGAAAGTAAAATATATAAAAATAAATTAAATAACTATAATAGATAATATTTTATTTAGATATTTATTATTTTAATTTTATTAATAAGAAGATAATTTATAAAACAGGTTTTTAGAAAAGCTAATAAAAATTTAAAGACTTAAAATACAAACAATGATATTTTATAAATTAAGTTAAAGAGTAATTAATATAAATATATTATCACTTTAATTTTAATTCTAACAGAATAATTATTTTCTTAAAGTAATTTATATTAATATAATTTACATAATCTAATTAAAATTTACTTTATAATTACCTAATTTTTAATAATAACTTAATAACTTTTTAATAATCATAATAATTAATAAACAACCATCTTCTAAGATATTTATTTACACAATGTATATAAAAAAAACATTTTCGGGTTATAATAGGGATGGCATCCTTGTCGCGAGGACGTTGAAGCTTAAATTTATAATGACCCTATGATATATCATCATGGATAACCTCGGGGTCGCTCTCAAGGAAGCAGTGTCGAGAGCCTAAGTGGTCTATTCCGAAAATATTTTTTTTGTTTTTAAATACTTTAAAAACAGAAAAACACACTCCTAAGGAAACACTAATCAGTGCTGAAGAGCACAATGGATGTGGAACAGAGAACATACATAGGAGAACAGAGTTGGAAAACTGCAAAAATAAAGATACACATGACAAAACAAAGAAAAGAAAGAAGACGCAGACATAACACAAAACTCAAAACTAACAAATGACACCAAGACACAGAAGAAAAAAGACAATGAGAACAAGGCCGGACCTAGGTTACTTCACCATATACTCCCTATCCTATATCAGCTTGCGAAATTAATTAAGAATTCTCAAATTTTCACAGTGCATGATCGATGTCTCGGATCACATACCAATCTCGCCCATAAATTGAACATTCAAGAATTGAATTTCTTCAATACTCAAGCATTCCTCCGAACTACAAGTGATTCAATCTGCAAGATCATTCCTGCCAAAAATTTTCACTCAGAAAAATGATCCTGGTAAGATTATCAAATTACACAATCAATATTGATTCTGAGTTGGAGATATCAAATCAGGAATGGGAGAAGAAATTAAGCAATAAAGTAGTCCATTATCCTATGCAAGATCTCACTCTCGCTAAATCTAACTCGCGGTCATGATCGACCAAGGGAAATAGAAAGAATGTGATTGCATTAATGTGCGGATCTCCAAAGTGTGTTAGGTTTCATAAACTAGATCTAACCCCACAAGTTAGATCCCCATTTTTGGAGATTAGAGGTCACAACGCGAAATGATAAATAAGAAAAAAAATGAACAATACATCAAGAACATCAAAATTCAAATTACAAAACACGAACCACAATATATTTACAGACTCAATTGAAATTAACACTAAAACAGAGCAATGGGGGATGAGGCAGAGAATGGAGGAGCAGGTCCCGTCTCTAGGTCAAAGATGATCCATGCCCATGAGAAGAGGATGATTTGGATGGTGAATCGGGATGGAGTATCCTCCTCCTACTGTGGAATGATGCCCTCACCCAGCCACTCTTGCCCTGGTCTTTTTTTTCTTCGTCTTCGCCTGCCTAACCTTTTCATAGAGGTGAAAATAGAAAACTAACACCAACAGGCAGCAGATCCACCTGGCACAGTTTCATGTGCATGTCACCAGCTCCCAAGTGAACACCATGTAAGTGCAATCCATCCCTTGAAACAAACTCGAGAATCTTTCGCGTTCATTTCCCACCTACTGCTTTTTTTATCACCGCTTGAATGAGGAGCTCCCCCTACACAGAACACCGAAAAAAAAGCACGTGAGTCGAATTATTATATATCATATATTAAATCACAACTTAAAAATACACATTAACATAAATATCTATATTTTTATATATTACCTAATATTATTATTAATATATAAATGTTTTAAAAACTTTTATATTCATTTAATAACATATATGATATATAAAAAAGATTATATAATATTATTATTAAACCTATAATTGTTTTTGTATAGTATATCATATATATCGCATAATATATATAAATTATATTATATGTATAATAAAAAAAATAAAAACTAAAAAAATTAAAAAGAAAAACCAAGGAGGTGGGAGGGTTTGTTCAGCGTGGGGAGAATAGGGGTAGGGTTTAGGGGGCGGATTTTTTTATCTGGGTTTTTAAAAAATTATAATTTTATAACAGGGTATAGGGTTCGAATATTTTTAAAAATGGGTCCGGGATGTGTGAACGGCGTTCACGCATCCCGGAACCGGGCGTGATGCGTGAACGCCGTTCACGCATCTTCCCGAGAGAAGGGATGCGTGAACGGCGTTCACGCATCTCACAGAATACCTAAATGATTCATTTTTTCTAATGGAAAGGTATTTCACTTAGAGGAAAACATGCAAGGGTAAATAATCTATGTGGAGAAACTCTACTCATATGACTTACAAGGAATTTTTGTATCCTGAAAGAAGTCATATTAAGATAGAAAATAAGTTCAATGTTTTTAAAGATAAAAACGAGTATAAAAAAATGGTGTTTAAAGAACCAAAATCAAATCCCACGTAATAAGAATCTTGGAAGAGAAGATGAAAAATTTGGAAGAAAAATAATGAGGTTGTACCAGCTGTGGAGGAGGGGGAAAATGTATTCCAAATAAAGAGGAAATTCATGGGAAGGAAATATGTGCATAATCCATGAAGCATGTAATAAGAAATATATCACATCCCATGCTTGGCTTAGAAATAAGAAGAAATAAAGGATGAGAGAAAACTCTCACATTGAATGTTTCCTCTATAGAATACAAGAGGTTCCTCCTTATTCCTTATTATTTTATGTGTTATGAGTTTACTTGAATGGAATTGAAGGAGAAGTATTGTTCATCATGGAGTACATAAATTCCCATGATGAAGAATGAGTTCATCTCTTAAGGAGGATCTTATAAGAGATTTGATGTATTCCAATCACATTATCTTACATTTTTTCTTAATTATATTCATTAAGGTTGAGTACTTATTTAATGAAAAAATGAGAAAAGGGGGATTTGTTCTTGCACTTGAACTTTCTAATGTGTTTTTTGAAGTGTGTGCAGGATCATGTATTTCTTATCTTAAAATTACTCATCCTGATAATTGAGAATATCTAATTTTAGTATCACATATGAGTATGTGTTATAGGTAGATTATATTATATTGGTTATTTAATTATTTCTTTCTACACTAGGATGGGTCATATAGATATAGTGTTTATTAACTAAAGGCTTTGTTCCAAGTATCATGTCATATCATCCCCTTATTTAAAATATATGTGAAGATTTTTTTGAGAAGAGATATGAGTTTAAAATTGTCCAATTATCCTTTTCATTTTATTTTAAATAAGGGGGAGATTAATTGATGTTACCACATATTAACTTTTATGATATGAATGGATATTAACAACAGAAGATAAAGGGGGAGATTGTTGGAAACAATGGTTGTATGTTTTATCAATATGTCAATATGTGAAGTGGTGGTGCTTGGATAATTTTTATGGATTCATGTTATGTAATTTAATTTCATATTTGGATAATTATCCATGTTTTAAAAGTGAGAATTATTTAAGATTATCTTAAATAGAAAAAAATGTGCGAAGGAGTTTTCAAAAATGTTCACTAAAGTATGAATGAAGAGATATATGAAAAAAGTATAAATATATTATTTATATTTTTCTTGAAGAATAAGGATTGGTATTTGGATTGAATATGGAATTTGGTGGAATATTTTATCTAACACATTTTTTTAACTTTATTTAAAAAGGAATCCATCCAACTAGCTACATAAGGGAATTAGGTGCAGCCACTTTTGAGGTGGGAACTGGAGTTGACTATTGTATGGGAAGAAATGGTAGGCGAGCATGAATTCACATGAGGCACATTGTATTAGAGTGGTGGTTCAATCATGTGCAGTGGAATGGTGTTAGAGAAGACAACATGGGTCGATGCCAGTGATGATTTGAGAGCGTACCCCAGTAATCACTTCTACCAAGCTAAAGGAATGATAAAATAAATAAGGAAGCACTCAGCCGAGTGATATTATTATATTGGAAAATGGTGACACAATCATTGTCTCTCCACTAAAAACATGCAGACATTTACACAACAGTTTGATCTAACTTTTTCAAGTTGTCTAATCAGTGATAACCTTCTTCCCTTTCTCAAGGGTTTTATAGAGCATTGGTTATCTACCATTGATGAGTCACAAAAATCATGGTTGGGAATCCTTGGATAAAACCAAGGACTCTTCCATATTAAGAAGTCCATGATGAACTTATAATATCCAAGCATGATCCAAGAACAAGTCAGGTTCAATATTCATGCATTGTCGTGCATGAACTGAAGGATCCCAAGACTTTTGATGAAATAGAGTCTTCAAATGAAGTAAGATCTAGATTTAATTCCATGGTACAATCATGATAATATATTCATGAAGTTACAATTTCATTAATATAATTTAAATAATAAAATGAATAGTTCATGTGATGAGAGTAAAAATTTATTCTAAAATGAATATCCTATGTGATGAAATGTGAAACATAAGTATTCGGGTGATTAGAAGATCATATTTTGATGAATCCACGTGAATCAGATTCTTACATGAGTTGTAACATTTATGTGAAGAATGGAGAAGACCCGAGCATTGGGTATTTTTGATGAGTTTTTTTATTTTATTATGTAATTAAATATGAGTTACATCTATGAATATAGATAATGATTCATAGAGATAGACACCACATTAAGAAGAAATAGGGGAACCTTAATCCTACTAGTATTCTTTATGAGTTGCATGAAACAAAATACCCATAGAAATTAATGGGGCATTCAATATGAGGAAAATATGATACCACTACTGATGAGTATTCATATATAAATGTGTAATTAAATGTGTTATTACGAAACAAATTTAAATAAGGATTTAAATGATTGATTTTAAATCATGTAATAATGATATATTACCCATGAACAATTATTGTTTGTTTTGTGAATAAAGTGTGTATGAAGGTGATGAAGACTCTGTGTTGAATTGAAATATTATTTCTGATAACTCGATACAATATTGTATCAGGTAAATAGAGAAAGATGAATTGATGAGTTCTTGAGTATTTGAATATTGAGGAGAATCTAGATTGCACAAAATCTGAAAAGAGTCTTAATATAATAATTTCTAAAATTATTGATAAAGTACACAAGGTAGGAGTGACTAGATTTCTTATAGAGTAAGTCTATTTGAAGAAGAACTTCTTCCTAAATTTGGAAGTAGATGTATCTTTTGGATTATAGAGTAGAATGAATCTCCAATGTATTTTGGAGAAAGAGAGTGTATAGTGGATTATTTTTTGTTATAGAGAGGAATAATGGATTATATGTCATTGTATTAACTTGTGGAGATAGTGAATAATACATATTGGGGGGTATAACCAATATAGAAATGAGTAGTATTTTCAAAATAACCGTGTAAATAACATGTGATTCTCCCTATTTCATTACAACTACACTTGAGGAATGATTGAGTGTTTATATTGAGTGGATCAAAAACCTAAAAAAATTTCAATAGGTTGAATTTAAAAAAAAGAATTAGTAAAATAAGGCTACCACTGATTCACCTCCCTCTCATTACCACCTAATTGATCCTTGGCCACTAAAAATATCTCTTCGTATCAATAGATCTTGGTGAAATAGGTTTACACACATCAATTTGCATTAGTTCAATCACTCTTATTGACCATTGATCTTTAACCTTTTATATATTTCAAATAATCTTCCCTTGTTAGAAAGAATTGCATGTATGAGTATGATCACATGATAAATTAGAGAGATCTTGAGCAGTGTCACATTTCAACAGATCTTCCATGTATGATTGGCTCATATAAACAATAAATTTATACCACAACCTATTTTCTTCTTCCTTGGATATAAAATACATATCTTCTTGTCCACTCACAAGATATAGATTCCCCTTTGTGTGTTTTCCTTACAAAACAACTCCACTATATTTTCCCTTGATAATACACACCTTATTTGTAAATATTATAGTGTGTCCCAAGTCACATAGTGACCCTCAAGGCTATGGAATGAGCATTCTAAGAATTCCCCATATTTCCACAATAATAATATTTGATAAATGGTTTATTCATGTGCATCACTAATACACCACTCATTATTCCTTAAGATCACTAAATATTCTGATTCTAATTCATACCAAAATAAATCTTTATCCACATAATAGGCTGTTGTGTTCTGACACCAATCATTACTGCTTTCTGTTTATGAACAATAACCATACCATTTGTGGCATTACGATGTATCATTTTCTTCCCTAAACATTTTTTAACTATTTTTTGGACCTATGAACCATAATTTCCCTTTTTTCCATCACTTGTGTGACCTAATTTCCTAATATCATATTAGGAGTCAAGAGTTTCTCTTGATCCTATATTTAATTGTAGGCCAACAAAATCCTCCTAATGTTCTTCAATACATTTTACTTGGTCTTTTAATATGTTATTCATAAAATAAATAGCCTTGGATTATTATTTAACCTTTATCTTGAACTTATTGAATTTATATTAGTATTATGGAATTTCTAATCATATTATTTATTATAAACAGATATATATATATATACATTGGTAGATAATTTGATAACAGTAAGACACTTATTAAAGGTATAATAGAAGTCTAGATAACAGTAATACACATACAAAACGTATCATAAATCAAATGTCAACTTAATCTACGCCTCCGGTGTGGATGCTCCTCTGTCCCACAGTCAGGCGTATACTGGATGCGTCCACGCCGTGTCTGTCTACGTCCGTGCTCTGGCGTACGCTGCGCATCCTCATCGACATCCACCTCCACATCCTCCTGTGTGACAGACGGTGGATGTACAGTCTCACCGCCTGTACCCTGGCCTGCATCTAAGGATAGTGGAAGCTGGCTGGAACTCTCACCAATATAGGAAGTAGATGGTTGCTCTGCTGCGGATGACTGCAATAAAACATCGAACTCAATCCAGTCAGCGTCTGTAAGTACCAGTGGCTGTGCCTGAAAAGCTGGAGGAGCATATGACTGGTCATGCTGAACACTCTCATCCAGTGGAATAATATCATGTGGCTGAGCAAGCTGAGCAGCCTCATCCTGTGGAACAACAGCAGGCTCCACAGCCTCCGCAGCAGGCTCCGCGGCCTCCGCAGCAGGCTCCGCGGCCTCCGCAGCAGGTGGTGGATCAAAGAAAATGCCATGATAAATCTCGTCCATCGACGGTAGCATCTGTCGTATAAGGCTGTGAAAATATGTTGGGTCAAAGGCAGCTCTCTCCACTGGATCAGACATATGCAGTAGATGACAAATACGAGCATCCTGCGAAAACAAATTCTGTTGTTAACTAATTTGAATAAAAAATATGTTGAACTGTGAAAGAAAGAATGCATACCAAGTCATGGAAGCCCCGTCCATGCCGTGTCAGAAATCTGACGGGAGACCTGATGTACCAGCCTGCATAATCCATCTGATCCATCAAATGAAAGCGTACTTTCCCTGCCCCTCGCAACTGGGACTCCCGTCGCCTGTCCCATAACGCAACATATCTCGCATGGTAGCTCCTCCAATCAAAATCTCTCTTCCCTGACATCTTCAGGGAATGCAATGAATCTAACTGACTGGGCGGGTCAAGAACTGGCTGTAGGAATCCAAACTGTCTCATAACCCTATCCGTCTGATGCCACTCGACTATATGAAAATGAATCAGTGGAACCATGCAGGAGCCGATATCAAGCATCACTGTACAGTATCGGGGCAGACTCTGAAGGATAGCATCTGTATATGGCATCCATGTTATCTGAAAGAAAAAATGAATAATCAATTAATAAATGAAAAGATTTACAGTAAAGAGTAAAGATTTAACAATATAAATAATAATCACTTACATCGTCTGGTCGAATGCTGTCTAGCATAAGTCTGTAGGCATGAACATCATGTCTGGGAGAATCTGAATGTCGATGCGCCTGACTCCACCTGTAGATAACATTTTTTTACATTTCATAAAAGAATTTTATACAAGTAAGTTACATAGTAGAAAGAATTAATAACATACCAACGTCCACGTGGAGCCTCTGCTACAATATCCACGGGTAATGGCGCATGAGCATGTGGAGCTAAACGAGGTATGTGCTCCCATACCCACATCTGTAGAAGAACCATGCATCCTGTGATCTGCATCTTATCGATGCGACATGCGCTGCATAGGGCTCTGTATGTATATGCTAGGCAGGCAGACCCCCAACTATATCGACCTGCCTGGTCCAAATCCCTTAAAAACGATAGATACATCAGGTGCACAAAAGTAGTAGAGTGGTCAACAAAAAGCGTTCCACCGATCAGCATCAAAATATATGCCCGTGCAAAGTGCAGCACAGTGACGTCATCAGCATCATCTGGTAAATGTGTGAAGTTCTGGTCTAACCAAGGCATCCGCAATCAACCACCGACGATGGTCCTGCCATCATCCTGGACCTCTATGCCCAGATGTCTATGAACAAGCTCAGGCAAATCTGATGGAACTCGGCCTGTCAAAGCATGTCCGTCGATAGGGAGGCCCAACATAATAGCCACATCCTGCAATGTAATAGTCATCTCTCCCTCACTGAAATGGAAAGTATGCGACTCTGGTCTCCATCTCTTGACAAGTGCGGCAATGAGCTGATGATCAAGAAACGTGAAGTCGCACATCGCTATGCCATAAAATCCAGCTCGACGAAGATGTGGGACGATAGCGGGAGGTGGTGCAGTATGATGGAAATGGTGAGATCTACGTACACTCAAGGGAGTCACAGGACGTCCCTCTAAAAGCAGTCGTGATACATGAGTAGCCTGAGATGTAAGCAATGGAAAACCTGCCATCTGCACACATGATATCATCGTTACTTATTAATAGTGGAATCATGATATATTCATTTTTATTTGGTGTCACAATCAATATTAGCCTAGTCTCACAATCAACATTAGTTAAGGATGCCCAGACACTCGTATGTCATTACTAAAACTAGACATCTTATAAGAAAACCATAATTTAAAAGTGAAAAATTAATTATTTCTTCTTATTTGTGAAATTACGTTTGTTAATTTATCAATTATCCATTAAATAACCATCAACATTATTCCACATTAAAAATTAACAGGAAAAAGTGAAAAATTAATTATTTCTTCTTATTTGTGAAATTACGTTTGTTAATTCATCCATTATCCACTAAATAACCATCAACATTATTCCACATTAAAAATTAACAGGAAAAAGTGAAAAATTAATTATTTCTTCTTATTTGTGAAATTACGTTTGTTAATTTATCCATTATCCATTAAATAACCATTAACATTATTCCACATTAAAAATTAAGAGGAAAAAGTGAAAAATTAATTATTTCTTCTTATTTGTGAAATTACAGTTGTTAATTTATCCATTATCCATTAGATAACCATTAACATTATTCCAAATAGATCAAGTTCCTAAGTAACTATAGAAACTTCCACAATAGATTATTCAACCAAAACCTCTTCCTCTTAGTCTTCTACTTCTTCTCATCCTCATCCTCTATTTCTTATTCTTCTTCTTCATCATCGACACCAACCACAACCTCTTCCTCTTAGAGCAGGTACACAGACTCGATCATGGATGATGAGATTTGGAACTCTGTCCTGCCACTTGGGGACATCTCTTACGAGTATGTCCTTCTGCGTGGCAGATACTACATCGTATTCTCCCTCCTCGTTGTCGAGGCCAATCCATCTCATTTCTGATGCGAGTTGACTTCGGTCTTCCTCGAGGCCGCAACCTAGTAGCATGAAGCCAATAATTTTAAAAATGACACACATTGAAAAAATTATAAATGATACCAAAACCGACTTATGAAAACCTGGAAATATCAGGGACAATGGTCGGTTGATCAGCAGGCAATGTGATAGAATGGAATTCACCAACAGGCATCCAAGCAGCACTATAACAGTTAACCAAAGTGCTCATGTGATACATCGGGTCAACATATGGCTCCCACGATATATTTACCGAAGCGCAAGCTGCAATAACATGTACACATGGATATCTCAATGCCTAAAAGCTGCCACAATCACAGTACCTGTTATCCAACATCACGACAAACACTCCACCATTAGTGCATGCACCCTGGTCGTAGCACTATCTTACCCGAAAACTCCTCTTTTCCCTGTCAAAGGCTATAACATTCCATCGTGAAGCCTCATTCCGTATCCGGTCAATATCAGTTTGAAAATTCTGAGTAAAAAGCATTACATTTTCCATCCTCTGGTAGGCCTTTTGGGACCGGTCAACAAAGTAGTGAACACATCTAAAAAATGTCTCTTGCACTAACCCTGTGATTGGGAGTTTTCGCACACCCTTGAGGACCCCATTTATGCACTCCACTATATTAGTGGTCATATGCCCATATCTCATGCCACCATCGTATGCTAATGACCATTTTTCTTTTGAAATTTGTACAATATATTCATATACCTCCTCATTAACTGTTCGGATCTCTTCAAGATGCCGATCAAACCTTTCTTGTTGGGGTTCATATGCTGAAAGCATAACATAATAATGTATTAAAATGGATAGTAAATTTTGTTAAAAAAAGAAAGTTTAGAAAACCATACCCAATTTGAGGATCGCCTTCTTTATGGCCTCATCTCTAAACTGCTTATGCACATTACTTGCAATATGTCTAATGCAATAACGGTGATAAGCATTCGACTCAGTCCAAGAAACCCCATCACTACTCACGGCCTCTATAATCGCTCGATGACGATTAGATATCAGACACACGCCCTGTTTCTGCGTGACATGAACACGTACACATGCCAAGAACCAGCTCCAGCATTCAAAATTTTCTTATTCAACAACAGAAAAAGCATGTGGCAGAGGAGCGCGATTACCATCCTGTGTGGCAGCAATGAGTAGAACACCTGTATACTTTCCATAAAGGAATGTGCCATCTACCTGAATAAATTGTTTACAAAAGGGAAATGCAGCAATGCACGGTCTGAATGCCCAAAAAATCCTCTTGAACTTCACCTTTGACCGATCAACTAGATGATTTTGGGATACATACTCAACAGTGTCCAACTGATAAACAATCTGATTATTGACAGACAAAAATTCCATAAGTTGTGGCAACAACGCATAAGACTCATCCCAATCACCATACACTTTTACAATGGCTTTCTGTTTTGCATTCCAAGCTTTGTTGTATGATACCTTATAGTTATACAACTGTTGAATTCTTTCCTGAATAAGGGCAACAGGAACATCCTGACTTGTTCGTATCATCTCACAAATAACAGTAGATATAAACTCCGCATCAAGAGAAGAGTGATCTTGTGCCAAGCTGGGATGCAGACAAGTGTGTGGGCCTTCTAATTTGGTTATCTTCCAACATCCATAACATTTATCAAATACTGCTCTTAATCGAAATTTACATTCTGACCCATATTTTTCACAACGAATGAGATATTTGGTCTTCTTTGACTCATAAACCACAAATGTGAAATGTCGCTCAATGTGGTATTTCTTTATCACATTTTTCATGACCTGTTTACTTTCGAACTCCTGCCCAACATATATGACATTATCATTTGATGCAGGCATATTCCCTATAATTCCAGGGAATTCAGAAGCTGGTGTAATGACATCCCAATCAAAAAGTTGTTCACGAGACATTACTCCAACTAAGGAACTCAAAACTGAAGGCTGATTACCTCTAACTGGTGGATGTAGTGGATGTCTGTCTCTCAAAGTAACCTCAGAAGGTTCATTTCTAACCACATCATCTCCTGCTGACTCCCCAGATTCTTCTTCCTCAGATAAACTTTCGTGCACTATATCAGCACAGAAAGGGATGTCATCTACATTTCCTTCCAAATTTTGATGATCTTCCTCATTACATTCTTCCACAGGAGTCGTATGAGAAGGAGGCAATAAAGAAGACTGTTGTGAAGGACCGACTTCTATAGAGGTCACAAAGCATGGTTCTGTAGTAATCGATTGCACCACATCAATATCAGAAATGACAATAAATAATTCCATCAAACCATTAATACACTGTTGCCTGAATAACTGAGAAGCCTCCATCTAATCCTCATCATCGACTATAGGGTAGTCGCTGTGCCACATACGCTCAGGATATTGAAGATGTCGGTATCTAATTGAAGTGATTGCTTGTCCTGCACTCAATTTTAACCGACTATGAATCTTATTACGAACTGCATCCAATGTCATACAACCATGGAGATTTACCACTTTGACAGGTGGGACACTGTAGCTAAAACCCTGCTCGGTACAAATTACCTCACCGTTGCAATATATTTGAGCAGACATAATTACCTATTAAAAAAATTTAAAAATATTATACACTACATTAAAATTTTAAATTATTTAATTTGGTTTTGAATAATTGATTATCTTGAGACTTTTTTATGTATTGATTTATCACTGTTAAGGTATAGTGATTGTGATTTTAGCACAAAAGCAAATTTAATATAATGTTTCATAAAGTTTGATTACTTATGAATATATAATCATGACTTGATCTTGAGACTTGCGATTAGTTTATCATTATCTGATAAACTAACCACAATTTATATGAGTAAACTCCTGTCTCTATTATCAAATATTGCAGCAACCGCCAATCTCCTGTCAAATAGCAACGCCTCCTCTCGAACGAGTTCTCAAATGCCTCTTCGTCGACACCGCTTCGGGGATGCCTCTTCGTCGAAACCTCTTTGGGGCGTCAGTATTTTAATTACAAATTTACTCACATGCATGTGAGAGGGTCTAGGGGTATGAAATACATAAATTAATTTAAACGAACACGCAGGTCCTTACACTTACTGAGAGATGACTCGCAGGTCATCAATACCAAAAAAATTCAATTATTACAAATTGAATAACAACATACACAAAATAAAACATGCAATTTCAATTATGCATGGTCGGTCATCTCAAGATCAGTCATCACTCATACCGTGTTTTTTGGTATATTTATTATATTATCCGTATTATATAAAATCTATATTAAATTTTATGAAATTGTAATGTTTTTTGGGCATTCTTCTACTTTTCAAAATATAAGTAAATATATTTTATACTTTATTGATTAAAAATATTATTACTAGTAAATAAAAGTAATTTAATTTACATTTACATCAAAACCATCCATTAAAATAAATTTCTCCAACATAAATTACTTTTTCTAAACATTAAAAATTTTAGACATAACATAAAACATTCAATATTTAGACAACAGACATTCAAAAAATTAAATCATACGAACATTCAACATCAAGAAAATTAAATCATACAAAACATTTCATGCATAACATATGAAATAAATAAATCATACACACAATTAAACATACAAATGAAATAAATAAATACAATTAAACATACAAATGAAATAAATAAATACAATTAAACAATTAAATTATTAAATAGAAATTTTACCTCAATAAAAGCAGCAAATATTTGTTGAGAAAGAATTTCTGCAGAGCTTCGCAACGAAAATCAGAGGAGAACAATGGGTAATGGGGGGGGGGGGGACCCCTCCTTTTATAATTTTTCTCGGCCGGATGCGTGAACGCCGTTCACGCATCCTTCAGCTCGTCCGCGAAGGATGCGTGAACGGCGTTCAGGCATCCTTCTCCGCGGAGAGAAGTGTGAACGCCATTCACGCATCTTTTCCCGCGCAAGGATGCGTGAACGGCGTTCACGCTTCCTTTAGCTGGTCAGCAAAGGATGCGTGAACGCCGTTCACGCATTACCGTCGGGGTCGGGGATGCGTGAACGCCGTTCACGCATCCCCGACCCATTTTTAAAAATATTCGAACCCTATACCCTTTTATAAAATTTTAATTTTTTAAAAACCCAAATAAAAAAATTACTCAGTTTAGGGCTGGCTGTGGTGGTTCAAACAGGGGGTGCAGAGGGTGATGCAGTGGCTTTGGCGAGACAAGGCGGCACAACGGTAGAAAGGGCGAGGCCAGCTTCGAATATGGCAGGGTCGCCGGTGGTAAGGCGTGCAGCGGGGTCGGAGGTCTTCGGGCGAGCTCGGGTACCGGTGTGGGTTCAAAGCGGCACGAAGGAGGTTCCGAGGATTTGGATTTGAATGGAATGAAGAAGAAAAAATGTGGAATGGGGAGCGGGGATTCGGGTGGAAGCAGGGTAGGACTCGCTCCGGCGAGCTAGGGAGAGGTGGAGCCGAGCAGGCAGCTCGGGTCTTCAAGTGGTGCAGGTGTTCGAATAGGGTGGAGGGCTTCGACTTTGATTGATGGAAATGCAGGAGGTAAGGGAGGATGGTCATGACCAGCAGCATACGGGTAACAAGAAAAAATTTGATACGCTGTTCTTCAATCTTGGACTTGTTCTTGTACAGACATATTCCGAAAATGCTGAAATTATGATTTTATACTGATGAAATTTTGGTTCAGATCTTGGTATTGCTGTTTGATTACGGTTTGATTCCGAAAAATTGTCATGTGTTTTTTGTGCTATGTTGCAGGTGGAAATTTTGCTGGTGTTGTTTGGTGAGTGAAGGAGCTGTGAAGAGGCTGGAGGGTGGCAAAGGATTATGGTGAAACAGTCACCGTGAGAAGAGGGAGGTGGGGGATACGGTATGTGGTGCCAAGTAGGGAGGAGACACCGTGAAGCTGCTCACGGTGAGACATTGAGAAGTGAAATGGTGGAACAGTCATGTGGGGGTCTCCGTGAAGGAAAGATAGTGAGTTCACGGTGAGACCGGTACAGAACGGTGGGACTAGATAAGTGCTGAACCAGTGAGACAATGAGGTAGTGAAGCGGTGGAACTGTGATGAAACAGTGCGACGTGCCACCGTGAGTACCTGAAAAATAAAAATAATAATAATAAAAACTAAAAACTGATTAACAAATTAAATTGAATTAAAAACCAAATAAATATAAAAAACTTAAATAATAAAATTAATTGTGTTTTATTCAAAAGAATGAATTTATTTATATTAAAAATTATAAACAGACCTAATTTAAAAGAAACTAAATTAACTAAAGTCACTTTCTTTAATTAATCAACCAATTAATTAAAGAATTAATAAAGTTAATTAAAGAATAAGAAAAATATTAGTTGAATAATATTAAATTGTTAAAACTAATTAACTTATTAAAATACTAACAACTAAAATGGGTTATTAATTTACAATTTAATGAATAAAAAAATATTTAATTAAATTAATGAATTAATAAACTAATTAGAATAAAAGAATAAATAAATAAAAGTCTAATTGGAAAGACTAAGTTAATATAAGAATTATTTAGAAACACACAAATGAATATTAAAATCAATTGATTTAAACTAAAATTGATTATTTTACACAGAAAAGTACAATATCACATTAATTATCAATTATTTACTAAAAACAATCATTTTGGTATAAAATGTCATTAAAAAATACAAAAAGGATGTGGAAAAGAGTGTTAAAACACTGCCACATCAAACTCCCCCACACATAAAGCCATGTTTGTCCTCAAACAAGTACATGGATTTGATATTAAAACAGAATGATGATTTATGACGTTCAGTTCAAAATAAGGTGCATGACTAAACTTTAATACCCATAGGATCAAAAGCAATAGTAGGTCAATATTTTCAAAGGTGTTCAGAAATAATTTCCTGCCTAGCTTCAAATACTCACCGGAAATCAAAATCATCACAAATTAGTACACTGTCAAGTGTGTCATGCCTCCTATGTGTATTCATTAACTGTCCTACTTCATATTCTAATTCATGTTCTAATTCAAAGAGTGATGACAGGTTAGATGAAGTGGAACTCAAAACATAACCAAGGGCACCTTCTATTCTCACCATCCTCCAGGTTCCAGAAATTAATGTCCATTAAATGGATCACTTTATTGATTCAACTCAAAGGAATATTAACCAACTCAATTGCTACCTTCTTCATCTGGGTTCAAAATTCCCCTCACCTTAATTTGTTCATTTTTTACAATGGCACTTTATTTTACTTTTTTCCTGCCATATTCCATGTGTAGAACATTGTGCATAACACTTATTAAAATTGTAATTGGCTTTATTCATTCACAGAAACGCACCCATTGCACCATGTCTCAGATACTCATCGTGGGATCCCATTTTCCCATTTTACTCCAGTTACAAAGGACTTAATTAATAATCATTAGAATTGAATTACTAAAGTGATTGAATATTATTTTATAAAAATGTGGGTCCCATGGGTTCCAGTGAGAACATCATGTTACCCTAAGCCATGATCCTTACTCCACAAGACCTATTCTATCATACTCCCATCCTCAGTTCCTAAACAGACAGATCTATAGAGAAAGTGAAAAAATTCACTCAGCAATCATTCATAGTTAACAGTTTCTGACTAAGTGCCACTCTCAATATCCAGCAAACCATTATCCACTAAACCATACATAATTGAAATACCAGTGAATCTCTAATGACCATCATGTGATGAAAGAATTTTGGATTTTTTTTTGAAAAATTTGACCATTTTTTTTAAAAACCACAAACTCAGGTTCAAGAAGGGGGAATTCAACATGACACTAGAATGACCCCTCAACCCCACACTTAAAACCCAACATTGTCCCCAATTTTGACTCTCAAGGTGGAAGACATTTTAAGTTCAAAATAGATGGAAATTTTAGTTGAAAAAGGATATGGAGGGGTATCAATGAAGTTCAAAAAAATTATTTTCCACACAAAAAGTGAATGAAAAAAAAAGAACAAAACCCCACCAACCATCACCAGAAACCACGTAAATTTATATTCCTAAAATGTTCAGGCATTGATTTTTTGTGAGCTGACAAAATATTTTAACAATTAAACTCCAAATAGTAGCATGTTTAGAAATTATGTGCAACAGTAGCATAATGAAATTGAAAGCAATGGGTGCAAGAAGGTTCTACAAATCAGCTCAACATAATTTGAATCTATCTAGATACTAGCAGCTAATCACCCATGAAAAAAAACACAATCATTTCTCACATATTAGGAGGAAGTCCCCCACACTTAATTCACATGAGCATGCAAAATGTATGACTCATCATGAAATAATTAAAGTAATCACTCCCTTGAATGAGCAGCTACTGGAATTTACAAATTTCTCCCTTTGATTACTTTTTGCATGAACTCTAGATGATCCATTTTAGCACCTACATGAAATAGTTTGACATTAGTGTTCCAGATTGTATGTTCAAATAAAAGTAAACCATAGAGTATGAGTTAGGGAGTGTTATCCATGATTTTCAATGTACTATTCATCTAGGACTTGAATGATAGCCACGTGGAATCTACTGCTTGTTTATTGTCCTAAGAAAACAACACTCAAATTAAAACTACATGCAATAAAAAAACTAAATCAGGAGGTGAAAATGGATAATCCTGGGATAACCGCCAGGGGGTGCTGTAGTTTGACTATCCACAGCTGGACAGTCCTTAGAACAACCCCAGTCTGATGGGGGACTTGGATTCTTTCTCCAGAACCCCCAGGTGTGATTCCTTCCAACTTTAGTCACTTTCCATCTGTGGAGTACCCCCATGTGCAACTTCAACCAAATTCCCTCCAGGGAATTGATGTAATTCATGTTGAATGATAGAGGGGAATACACAATGTAAGGGTAATGTCCCTCTTCTTCTGCATGAGGTTGAGAGTGCACAAGTTTTAATGTTGGAATACTTGGATTTGACTTGTATTCTGGTTCATTCCAATAAATTATTTTATCTTGAGAAAAACAGAAATTGTCATCCTCCACTTGTAACCTTCTACACAGTTCAAAAAATTCCTTTTCAAAACTAACTCCCAAACTGAATGTGTTAGCCAGAATGGGAAGTTCAATTAACTCTTTAGCAGAAGCAACCACATCTTCCTCACTCTCCACAAGATCACAAAAATGAGATGCATCTTCAATACCATCATAGGGAGAAACATAATTAAAATCATCTTCGATGTAATCCAGGTTGAATAAAAATACATCTTCCTCCATAAAATTGTCAAATCCCATTATCAATGATTCTTGTTCCTCCTCATGATGAAATAGTGATCTTGGGAGAGGGTTCGAGGCAAGAGCAAGGTTGTAAACCTCCTCCAACCTCTCTTCAAAACACACCACTTCACTTGTTGAATCCTCTAAGGAGAATGATATAATTTCATGTGCTGGTTCCAACTGTTGAAGCATTGAAAAATCATTAGAATAGTTATTGCAAGAAAAATCCTTAAAATCGAAATTAGGGAAAAAATGATCATCAAAAAAATGCCCAACATCATGAGTCCTTTCAAGTTCCATCTCTTGCCAGCCATTCAAAACATTCTCGGAAATTGGTTCTGGAATTTCCAACTTTGACTCCAGGAACAAATCCATATCAAAGTTAGGGAACTCCAACTTTTTCTTTCTTCTGTTTCATTTCTCATTCCTTCTAAACTGTTTTCCATAATGTTGGGATTCAATAGGAGGTGGTGGTACTTCACTTTCTTCGTGGAATCCCTTGACCTTATCCATGGCTAGTTTCATCAATTTCATGATCTCATGAGAATAATTTGTCTCCTCATCAGTAAGTTCTCGATGCTCCCTTTAATGCATCGAACATTGAAACTTAGCAACAACCTCCTCAAGCTCGTGAATGGGGTCAAACAGTGACACTATACCAGTTTCGTTAGAGTTCATCACTGGGATTGTGTTGTGTTTTTTTGTTTTTTTTTGTTTTTGCGGTTTTAAAATAAAATAGAAATTGGAAAAACCACTGAGACACTCGTTGCTTCCCCGGAAATGGCACCAAAATTTGACGGGCGTCCTTGTCGCGAGAATGGTCAAGATTACATTTATAAAGACCCAAGATATAGCACAATGGCTAACCAAGGGGTCTCTCTCAAGGAAGTAGTGTCGAGAGCCTAAGTGGTCTGTTCCGAAAATCTTTTTGTGTTTTGAAATACTTTGAAAACAGAAAATCAAACTCCTAAGGAAACACTAATCAGTGCTGAAGAGCACAGTGGATGTGAAATAGTGAATGGACATAGGAGAACATAGATGGAAAAGTGTAAAAATAAAGATACACATGACAAAACCAAGAAAATAAAGAAGACGCAGACACAACACAAAACTTAGAACTAACAAATGACACCAAGACACAGAAGACAAAAGACAATGAGAACAAGGTCAGACCCAGGTTACATCACCCTATACACCCTATCCTAGATCAGCTTACAAAATTAATGAAAAATTCTAAAATTCGCACACTGCATGATCGATGTCTCAGATCACATACCAATCTTGCCTATAAATTGAACATTCAACCATCGAATTTCTTCAATACTCAAGTGTTCCTCCGAGCAACAAGTGATTCACTCAGTATGATCATTCCAGCCAAAAATTGACACTCAACAAAATGATCCTGCTAAGATCATCAAATTCCACAACCAATATTGATTCTCAGTTCGAGAAATCAAGATGAGAAGGGGAGAAGAAATTAATAAAGAAAGTAGCCGATCATCCTACGCAAGATCTCACTCTCGCTAAATCTAACTCGTAGTCACGATCGACCAAGGTGAATAGAAAGAATGTGATTGCAATAATGTGCGGATCTCCAGATCATGTCGAGTTTCATAAACTAGATCCAACCCCTCAAGTTAGATCTCCATTTCTGGAGATACGACATCACAACATGAAACAAGAAAGAAGAAAAAAATAAACAATACATCAAGAACATCAAAACACAAATTATGAAACATGAACCACAATATATTTACAGACTCAATTGAAATGTACACTAAAACAGAGCAACATGGGATGAGGCGGAGAATGGAGGAGCAGGTCCCGTCTCCAGGTCGAAGACGATCCCTATCCGTGAGAAGTGGATGATATGGATGGTGAATCGGGATGGAGTCTCCTCCTCCCGCTGTGGAATGATGCCCTCCCCCAGCCACTCTCGTCCTGGTCTTTTTTTTTTTGCTTTGCCTTCGCTTGCCTACCCTTTTCTTTGAGGTGAAAACAGAAAACTAACACTAACAGGCAGTAGATACACGTGGCACGGTTTCATGTCCATGTCACCAACTCCCGAGTGAACACCATGTAAGTGCAAACCATCCCTTGCAACGAACTCGAGAATCTTTCGCATGCATTTCCCACATACTGGTTCTTTTATAACTACTTGAATGAGGAGCTCCCCCTGCACAGAACACCAAAAAAAAGCATGTGAATCAAATTATTATATATCATATATTAAATCACAACATAAAAAATACTCATTAATATAAATATCAATATTTTTAAATATTACCTAATATTATTATTAATAAATAAATGTTTTAGTAACATTTATATTCATTTAATAAAATATATTATATATATAAAAGATTATATACTATTATTATTAATCCTATAATTGTTATTGTATATTATATCATATATATCTCATAATATATATACATTATATTATATGTTATAATAAAATAAATAAAAACTAAAAAAATTAAAAAGAGAAACCAGGAAGTGGGGGAAAGGGTTTGTTCTGCATGGGGAGAAGGGGTAGGGTTTAGGGCTTGCTGTGGTGGTTCAAACAGGGGGTTCAGAGGGTGATGTGGTGGTTTCAGCGAGACAAGGCAGCACAGTGGCAGAGAGGGCGAGGCCGACATCGAGTGTGGCAGGGTCGCTGGCGGCAAGGCACGTAGCGGGGTCGGAGGTCTTCAGGTGAGCACGGGTAGCGGTGAGGGTTCAAGGCGGCACAAAGGAGGTTTCGGGGATTTGGGTTTGAATGGAATGAAGCAGCGCAAAGGTGGAATGTGGAGTGGGGATTCGGGTGGGAGTAGGGCAGGACTCGCTCCGGTGAGCTAGGTAGCGGTGGAGCCGATCAGGCGGCTGGGGTCTTTAAGTGGCGCAGGTGTTCGAACGGGGTGGAGGGCGTCAGCTATGATTGACAGAAATGAAGGAGGCAGGGGAGGTGGGTTGCAGGAAGTAGAATATGGGTAACAAGGGAAAATTTGATATGTTTTTCTTCATTCTTTGACGTGTTTTTGCACAGACTTATTCCGAAAATGCTGAAATTCTGATTTTCTGCAGCTGAAATTTTGGTTCAGATCATAGTATTTCTGTTTGATTACGGTTCGATTCTGAAAAACTGTCATGTGTTCTTTGTGCTGTGTTGCTGGTGGAAATTCTCCTGGTGTTGTTTGGTGCGTGAAGGAGATGTGAAGAGGCTAGAGGGTGGCAGAGGATTATGGTGAAACAATCACCGTGTGGAGAGGGAGGTGGGGGATACGTTATGTGGTTCCAAGTAGGGAGGAGACCCCGTGAAGCTTCTCACGGTGAGACACTGAGAAGTTAAACGGTGGAACAATCATGTGGGGGTGGCCGTGGAGGAAGGACTGTGAGTTCACGGTGAGACCGGTGTAGAACGGTGGGACATGCTAAGTGCTGAACCGGTGAGACAGTGAGGTAGTGAAGTGGTGGCACCGTGATGAAACAGTGTGACGTGCCATTGTTAGTACCTGCAAAATAAAAAGAATAATTAAATAAATTAATAATTTAAATAAAAACTAAAAATCGATTAAAAAATGAAATTGAATTAAAAACTAAATAAATAAAACAAAATTAAATAATAAAATTAATTGTTTTTTATTCAAAAGAATGAATTTATTTATATTAAAATTTATAAACAGACTTAAATTAAATTTTTTTAGCAAAAGTCACATTCTTACATTAATCAACCAATTAATTAAAAAATTATTAAACTGATTTAATGAATAAGAAAAATATTAGTTGAATAATATTAAATTGTTAAAACTAGTTAAATTTTTTAAAAGACTAAGAACTAAAATATGTTATTTATTTTCAATTTAAAGAATAAATAAATATTTAATTAAATTAGATAATTAATAAACTAATTAGAATAAAATAATAAATAAATAGAAGTCTAATTGGCAAGACTATGTTAATATAAGAATTATTTAAAAAGACACAAATGAATATTAAAAACAATTTATTTAAACTCAAATTGATTATTTTACACAGCAAAGTACAAAATCACCTTAATTATCAATTATTTACTAAAAACAATCATTTTTGTATAAAAAAGTCATTAAAAATACAAAAAGGATGCGGCAAAGAGTGTTAAAACACTGCCACATCAATCCTACTGATTATACATTTAATACTCACTCAATGTATATATAAAAATATTATTTCGGATTATAATAGGGATTGTGTTATTTATTTGGTTAGAACTATATCATTGTATGGGTTGTTATGAAATCTACGACTAAATTTTATTTTGGTATCATTTTATCTATAGGCGTCTTTGTATTTTTTATATATTCATATGTGTGGGATATTTGTTTTATAGATTTTTTTTATAATAAATTGGATTTTATGGAGGTTTTTTAGGATCTATTGATATCAATTGACATTCCAACCAGTTTATAGATTTATAACCTTGGCCCTAGTCACTAACAAAGGTCCTACGAGAGGTGGGGCTCAAGGTATGACTCATTATCTTCACTATTGGGCCATCATGGGTAAAAGGGGATGGGGGTCATTATAGAGTGGTATTATAGGGTTTTTTATTTGATTGGGTTGATTTTGAAGTTAGGAACTAGGGATGACCACATGGTTTGGAAAGGAAATAGTGTTATATAAACATCACACATGAAAAAATAAAGGGAGACCAGTTAGGAAATTGAATTTTATATCCTCCATCGAACCAACATAGGGAACATAAAATCTCTTAACATAATTAGTCAAGTGACTCTGCTTTTGGGATAGTCATATGAAATTTACATGCTACATACTTACTTGAGTTTTATTTTAGATGGTCAGGTTCTAGTAATAAATGAATGAATTTAATAAATAAATCCAATAAATAAAATGAAACAATACTTAATTGTTTCACATGTATTTATAGAAATTAAATTCTTTCAATTCCAATATGTGGTTTGATTTAGGGAAGTTTACTAGGATGATCCTATCGATCATCAGAGGGTCGATCCTAGTCCGGAGGAGGTGCGGTGGAAGAGAACACCACAAGCCTTTCCACCTCAGAGCCTAGTTAAGTATGAGGGAAGCATCTCCAATCTAGAGATATAGTTCTTTCTATAGGAGATATAGATCAATTTTTTCTTGATTTGATCTTGATCTAAATACTGAGCTTCCTTATCATTTATGCATTTCTGCTCAGTAGGGTAACCATGGTGAATTTTTTATCATGGAGAGTAGGAGGAGACTATTGTGTTATGGAACAACATTGAACATGATTTAATATTATATTTTGTGTTGAAAATGGTAATGATTTTAAATTTTAATGAGTTGGTCTCCCTTCAATAGATATTCATTTCAATTTAAGAGCAGGGTATTATGTTCAAGGATCTTTTCTGTTTCCCCCTAAAACATTATTAATATGGATTCATGAGAAAGATAGTTGGATGAGTTATTATGACCATACCTTTATTATTCAGAAAACCCATTTATATTACCTATATATTTTGAGGAATAGATGATTGTAAATCTAATAGATAGGGTTCATGATTTGGTTAGATAACCCCAAGTTAAGATCTAGCATGAACCTCCAAGGTGCATGGAATTTGATAGAGGGACATAGATGATAGTCCAAATGAGGTATCAATCACTAGGAAAATTCCCCCTATAGTCATCATTTCATTTATAAATATTTAATAGGTATCCTATGTTTTCAAGAGTTTTATTATGATTTTTACATTAGATATAGTGTTTGTGGTTATTTTTATAAGAATTTCACCTCATCTCCATAATGTCAGTATGGATTTGGAAGTCTGGACCCCTTCCTATAGCAAGGACTGTTACCCATGAGTAATTTTTAAAAATAGGTCCTTGGAGATTATGTTTAGACTCATTTCCATCATACTTATCCTCATCTAAGAGGATATTGAGTAAGAAGAGGTAATCCCCAGGATATTCTTCATAATCATATACTGAGGAAGAAGTGTAGAGATATAGGCCATCTAGAGGCACAGTTCTGATGGTCCCAAAGGACATTTGGGGAACAACCATTTTTTCATCTACCCAAGTCTTTAATTATTTTTATTCTATATCTTCTCACTCATTTGTTTCACAAACCTTGGTCTATGAACTGAGATTGAATGTATAGAGTATTTCTATGATCCTAGTGTTATCCATGCTAAAGAGATTCTATGAGTGTTGTTTTATGTGTTATAATTATGCAGACTCGTGATGGGAAAATACCATCATTGGGGGATTTTATTTTGTCTTAGACATGAACATATGATTTCATTATTGGAATGGATTGGTTATGTTATATTGACATGGTGGTAGATTATTTTTAGAGGAGTGTTGAGTTTCTTGATGTGGAAAGGAATCATGTGGTATTCGTTAGTGAGTGATCATTTCAGATTAGCTAGAGATGAGTGGATCATTTTCATTCCATGATGTCTAAGTCATTGATAGATCTAGTGGGGGATTAGAAGGTGGAGACCGCCATGGTTTTTGTATAGTTTTAGGTTGTTTTCATTGAGTATATTGTGACACTACACCCTCGATGTGAAGAAATGTTTTGAATAGAGTTTGATCTGGGTGCTGCATCGATATTGATGGAATCTTATTTGATGAAACCCTAGAATTTTCAAGAGTTGAGGATCCAAATTGATCACTTAATGTAGATATATTTATCATTCTTAGAGTGTCACCGTCATGAGATCCTTTTTTTTTGTTTTCCAAGAAGCTGGATGATAGTCTAAGGTTGTGCATTGACTATCGATAGCTAAATCAGGTGATGATCCCGAATAATTACCCTCATCCATCAATTAATGATATCTTTGAACAGTTGGGAGGATTTATATAGTAATCAACAATGTATCTATGCTTTATATGTCCAAATATTTGTGTGAGGATATAGATAATCTGAAGACTGCCTTCAGGTACTGGTATGGAAATTTCAAGTTCAAAGTCATGTCATTCATTGTAAAGAATACTCCATATATGTTCATGTGGATAATTAAATAAATATTTCTTGAGTTAAAAGGCCAATTTATAGTCATGTTAACTAACTAAATTTTTATATAATCTATATTTGAGGCTGACCATGTTGAATACCTGGGTATTAATTTTCACACTCTTTTACCTCACTAGTTGCATGAGAAAATGTACAAGTGAATGTTTTAGATGAGGGTGGTGTATTTTTTGGGACATGTGGAATCACATCTGGGATTTGTAGTGGATCAACCAATGGTTGAAGCATTTTTGTTCTTGACCAACACCGAAGAATGTGGTAGAGGTCAGTAGCTTTGTTGGTCTCATGGGTTATTATTGATGGCTCATATTTGATTTTTCTCGAATTTAATCCTTCTTAAGAGTTGTGACTCAGAAAGAACATTATTTTATTTGGGATAGTCTGTGTACAACATAATTCTAATACCCAAATAAGTAGTTGGTCTTTTCCCTAGTTCATCAATTTCATAAGGAAGCCATGATGCTCGAGTTGTTCTATTAAACTTACAACACATGTTATGGGTGTCTATTAAATAAGTATAGGTAAGTGACCACCCATGGGTCTATGAGTTTATTCGACATTAGTGATACTACTCAACCAATGACTTGGAGATTGTGGAAATGCATTTGTCCATAAATTTGGGTCAACATTTACTCAATAGGGATTGCTTTGTGGTATTCAAAAATAAAAAAACATGATGTATTTATTCTCCTAGTGTGAACTGAACCTATGAAAATGGAGGTGGATGGTTTTTCTTATGGAATAACATTTTAAAATATCTTATACAACAAAAAATTTAAATTTAATGAAATTTGTATTGGATAGAAAGTTTTTGGGATATATTTGAGAATATGACATTTCTCGGTGGGCGATGGAGGAGATAATGACTTTGTATCTTAGAATAAATGAGGTTGATGATAGAAGATACTTTTTCTAGATGATGACAAAACTAATTATTTTTATTATTCATAGTTTGGAGACTCAAAATAAGAGGTGATGTGTTACCAGATCATTCCTGGTGACGCCCTTGTGAAATGGTCTGATGATAGTAATTATCATCTCTTGTTCTAGATATATATGTTTGTCCCATTGGTGATACATGAGGGAATAATTCGTGAGATTTATAGAATAACTCTAGTTATACACCCTAGTTTATCTAATATTTATCATGCCTTTAGGAGAAAGTTTTGGTGTCGAGGAATGAAGTGGTCAGTGGCAGAGTTTGTGGAACAAATTATAGTATGCTAGCAGGTAATGGAAAACATAATATCTTTAGTGGTATATGTCTATAACAACTTATTATCTTCTAAAAAGTATTTATTGAACACTCTATTGATCTAAGTTTTAGGTATGTATTTTTTAATTAATTTATATCAAGTATAAATGTGTAAATTTTTTAATATTGAGCTCTTTATGATAAGAGGGAATTAGAGTTTGTTAGGGGATTTTCTACAGAATATGGACTCTGGACTACCATCTAAACACATTATGGTCCTGAAATAGTTACACAATGGGAATTCTTTATAGGGTATATTTCATGGGTTCAGATGAAAGTTTGAAAAATTAGAAGTTGTGAAACATTTTTTTGGTCACAAATGACTAGATCAGTATTAATTTAATTCGAGGGGATTCCATTTTCAACATATTTGTACCTGCATGGAATTCACACCCTGAAATGGATTCATGTAATAAATTTTCAATTTTATTATTTTTTATTATTCTATGTATATAATTATTTTCCCATTCTTCATGTAGGAATTCCTCTTAAACCATAGGGTGATTTTGGGAAATTTTGGGTGATATCACTCCTTTAGAATCACTTTGTTCAGCATTTGATACTCATGGTAGCTACATTTATTCTCCCTAGTAAGATTTCTTTCTACTTATTTATTTTAATTAATCATGGTTGTATAGTATGTAGAATTTTTGGAATGGATTGTGTCCATTTTTTTCTCTATATATCCTTTATAATTTTCTCATGTGGCTCCTCTTTTGGAGGCCAATCTGCTTGTTTCACATATCGGTTACCGAAGGTGATTATGTTTCCTCCATTCTCGGGGTATTTTTATCTATACGAGAGGTTAATTCTTGAATTTATATATGTTATATTCAATCTATTTGGGTTATTCATTTAAAATTCATTATTTGAAATTGAAATGGTTTCATTGTATAAAATTCTTGTTTTTAAATGGTTTTTATTTAATAATGTATCTATACAGAAATGACATGTTTGATTAAATTCATTAAATTATGGTTTGGGGTTTGAAACATGTTTTTAGGACTGGAAGTGGATGTGATTTGATGTGAAAATGGATTATTAATATTGAACATATTTTTAGATGTTTTTTCTGACAAACATAGTTCATTTAGTAAACATGCGTGCATTAGAAAACATGATTTCCACTCTTTTCAATTATAATTACAAAAGAGGATTTATATATCATTAGTGTGTGTAATTTAATTTAAGGATATGTTGGTTTGATCCACATTAGTCCTATATTGGAGGTATTTGTTTCATTTCTAATATATATATCGCTAGGTCAGTGCCCAAACATTGTTCTTTTTCATTTATGATTGGTTTATCAAATGATGGTATATTTTCATGGTAATTCTATCACATGATTATATTTTTGTGTATCCATGGTTTCTTATATATTTTCACTAATTCATGGAATAGTCTTGGATTTGGAAAACAAAGATTTATTTTCATAAAATTCAATGTATTTTTTTAAAACGGTATTACTTTATAAAATTCATTGTAAATATTATGTTTTAAAGCTTTAAATAATGAATTCTTGATATTATATCTTGTACAATTTAATTAGTGGTATCCTACTAATATTTAAGCTCACAACCTAATTTTTTGTTGTAGAGGTTTTAGATGTTAATTTCCAAGTCCACGGTAAAGTTATGGTCATTATATAGCATGTCATTTTCTCTTGTTATCAGTGTCTTTAGAGAAGGATGATTTGGTGTTTAGGGTTTGTCAAAAAGGGGATTTTTTAGATTTATCTTATTTTTTTCTTGTTTTAAATGTTTATTTTTCCTTTTTATATCTGGGGGATATGTTATATTTCTTTCGAAATGTACCAGTTTGGGTTTCCTTTTTCACTTTTATCATGAGACTTGTTTCTTCCACATTGTTATACTTCACCAAGTGGTGGACTTTCTTGGGTGACTTTTCTAGCTAACCTAGGTTGGTTCATTATTTTTTATCACATCCATTACCAAACCTGAAGTGTTTTCAAAATTCAAAGTTTAGGTTTAATTTCTTATTATAATTGAGTTAGCACCGTTGAATTTAAGATAGTATGTTTGGGAAAGGGGCCTAGCTAACTAACATTCTTGAATAATGCTTTGTTACCATGGGTGGTTGAGGATTGTTTTCAAAATTAAGATTTGGTGTTTCATTCTATTTGAATGAACCTTATATGAGTTTACTCAAAATGGAAATGTTCAATTACTTTTTTCTATAATTTCTTTCAAAAAATACATAACTTATTTAAATTATTATTATTTAATAGAATTTTAATAGATACCTGACGCGGGTCCTATTATTTGGGAATATGGTCATGATTTGTGGCATGTTTGTCTTGTATTTGGTGGATAATTTCTCATAGAATATATCTTTAGAATATGAGTGTGGAATCTAGTAGATAGGTTCCTTGGGTAAATACTATAGTGGGCACATTTTTTGTTGAAGTTTTAGTCCGCACTATTTAGAGATTGGGTCAAGTAGGTGTCATGAATGAAGGATTAGTGGTGTATTATGGATCAGATTTTGAAAACTATTGTATGACCATCTTCCATGTTGATAAAGGATTCCCTAAATATGAGGAGTGGATTGAGTGAAACAACTGGGTCTATAACATTCAGAGACTCTTGAAGACTATAATGTGTGGTTTTAATCATTAATTCTTAAGGTACTAAGAAGGAGATAGTGGGACAAATTTGTCGATGATAAGGGGAATGTGGACCTCACCTGGTATTCTGTGAAAAAAATATTTGACTAGTAGTTTTATCAAGACATGTTATGTGTGGTAAAGTCCTAAGTGTTTCTTACTTTATAGAAAGGGGATAATACTATTTTAATGTCTTCCACTCACTTTACTAAGATGGTGTTGTTATCACTAAAGATTGTTACTGATGACTACCTAAAATATTAGAGGTATGAGTTTGGATTGTGGGATGATATTTGTTCAACACTGGTTATAATTTTCCTTATAACATTTTTAGAGGTAGTCGATAAGGAATAATAGTAAAATTAATATATAAATACAAAAATAGGTTTTGGTATAGCTTTGGTTGGTGTTTGTGTTATCCAGTGTGTATGTTCCGGCCAGAAAAAGAAGCACAATGGTAGAAAGTTGTCTCTAGGAGTAGTGTCAGGGGATTTATTTGGAAAATAATATGTTTCTTGACATTGGTGTGGAAGGATTGACCATACCAAGACTATCTATATAAAGGTTCACAATAATATTCATAGTTGTGGAAAATCTGGCCATCTAAGGTGTTTTTTGGAAGGATGTTCCAAGGTATTAAGGCTGGATACACTCGCACTATGGGTTTTCAGGTTCAATCTATGATTACAAGGTTGGTGGTTCATATTATTATGGAATTTGTATGATCATGTTCCTAATAAATGTGAAGGATGATTTGAAATAGGATATCATTATGTGGTGGAGTTTCCACCAGAGGAATCTAAAGCACGGTTGGATACTAATAGAGGCACATTTTCTTTTTTAATATTTTATGGTTATTAGATTTATTGATAAATGTGAAATAGATTATTTTATATCATCAATTTTAGTTTATGTGTTGGGATTATGTTCATAGTTCATTTAGTTATTTTTGGATTTCTATACACATTTGGGAAATATGTTTGAATAAAGTTCATGTGTCCAGTATGCCAGGTGATGATAGATGATTATGAAGTGGTGTGGGGATTATATGTTATTGATCTTGATATCATCAACTAGATTGTTGTAATTTATTGGATGAAAACTGTTAAGAGCCATATTAAGGGTTATCAACAAGATGTTTAGCTTCTATCTCTAGATGGAGTCACTCATGTATTACAGTGTGAGTGATATTTTAGGTTTTGGAAAGAGGGACTTATTGATCCACATGCTGGGGTGATCTCATGTCAGTTTTTAGAGATGTTCCTAAATTCAATTGATCAAATTTTGGGTACTATAATTCATGTAAGGGTGTTTTGTGTAAAAAAGGTGTTTTTGAAATAGTTTTCAGGCTTACCAATAGATAGAGATGTACATAAACATAAGGTATATAACGATGAACCTGATGTTAAGGGATTTATTCATCTTCTCATGTCATCATTGGCTTCACATGTAATTTATTTCAAGTGGGCGGATTGGATCCTATGAATTTATATGAATTATCAAAAGTTAAATCAAGTGATCGTCAATAAAAAAATTCCCTTGACCAGGATTAGTGAAATCCTTGATATGATTTGGGGTGTTCATTAGTTCTAAAATATTTAACATCAACCAGGGTACCAATAATTAAGAGTCTAAGTTGAGGATATACCAAATACACCGTTTATAATCAGGTTTGATATTTTTTTTTCTGGTTATACAACTCAGTCTCACAAATGATTTTGTGGTATTAATGGATTGTTTGGACATGATATTTCATTAGATGTTGGAAACATTTGATGTTGTGTTGATGGATGATATTTTGGCTCATTCTATGTTCAGGGATGAGAACCTAGATTATTTGGATATCATTATTAGAACCTTGAGGGAACATCATTTGTATGATAAACTTTCCATGTGTGAATTCTTGATCTAGGAACTGAATTATTTGGGAAATGTTATATATGAGAGGGGAATCTTAGTGGACCATGAGATGAACAAAAATTTATGTATAGGGACTATCCTAGAAATGTGTTATTGATCAAGATTTTCTTAGGTTTAATTTGTTTATTAAATTTACTTTATTCAATTAAAATATATTTTGAGGAACTAATGCTGAGATTTAATTCAACAATAGTTTTGTTTCTTCTAAAACTAGGTTTAGTTTATGATGTTTTATAAAATGAATCTGGAAAAGGATTCAGAATTTTTTTGATGGAAGGAAAATAAGTGGTGGCCTGAATTACTTTTGTATAAAAATATCATCAGAATAAATTCACTAACCATGATCTTGAGTTGGAAGTGGTTACACATTCGCTCAAAATGTGGAACCACTACCTCGTTGGGAAGTGGTAATTGGTCAATTATGATCATAAATTCTGGAATTATATTTTTATAATGAGAGATTGAAACATGTGGTAGAGACATTAGGTTCAGTATTATCATACATTTTGTTTTTACATTTATTATACTACCATGAAAGAATATATGGTAATTGATGCATTGAAAAGGAAATTACAAAACCCATCCTTGATGGAATTATTGGATGAGTGGTCATTTATTAGTTTGTTTACAGAGAAGAGATTGGGGGTGTATATAGAAAATTTATAAGTGTTCTTGGATTTAAAAAAGTCCATATCATTTTTGATGAGAGTGTTTTCATTGATCATGTATCTGAAATGAATTTCCATTTCTTTAGTGAAATCTTTAATAGTGTGGATACCTATGGTTAGTGGTCTGAATCTATAAGTGACACATTGTGTTTTTAATGTATGATGGTTGTTATTTTTTTATAAGGTGGGAGTTGAGAAATAATAGACATAGTCCATATTTTTCTATGTACCCTTGGAATACCAATATGTGTAATGACATGATATGTTAGTATTGGTGGCTAGATATGAGATAGTGGATTGGAAATTTTGTATCATGGTGTTGAACGTGTCATTGAATTAAGGTGTAGCACCACATACCTGCTAGTTTTTATAGACCATACCCTTTACGATATAGAAGTGGGATGAAATTTATATATACATCATCATTGGTTTAACTCATTATCCTAGTGAGAAAGATGTGATTTGGGTGATCACTGATCGACTCATAAAATCAACACATATCCTCCATATCTAGGGTATGACATAATTGTAGACGCTCAAAGACTTTTTATATATGAGGGGTTCTGAGACTTATTAGGGTTAACTCTGCGATTTTTATCATTGGGATCCATGATTCAAATCTATGATTTAGAAATATTTGAAATATGTGATAAGTTCTTATTTGAAATCTAGACTGACATATTATCAGAAGATGGATGGACCGATAGATAGATATATCTAGGTTCTTAAGGATATGATATGGTTATGTGTTCATGATTTCTGTAGATTTTTGGGAATAAATTTTATTGGGTTGAGTTTTCCTATAAAAATAGATATCATGCCTCAATTATAATGAAACCATTTGAAGAATTGTATGGGAATCCTTGATTATCTCTCATATTTTTGGAAGAGTAGGGAGACTTAACATTGGATGGGATGTTTCATTTCCAATAGAAAACAGAAATAGTAAAATTAATATCTAACAAGTTTTTTCTAGGAAATGATTCATAAAGAATCATATGTTGACCATTATCATCAGATACTGTAGTTTGATGTTGTTGATAAGTATTTTAATAGTATCACCTCTCTTGGGATGTCAGTATTTGAGTAAAAAAGGATAAGTCAACCCCAAGGATTGTTGTCCCTTTGAGATAGTGGAGAATATTTGAAATGTGACATATCTATTAGAAGTTAAAATTTATTTTACTTCAATCCATGATGCTAATCATGTACCCTAGCCGATGAGGTATCAACCATATCCACCCCATGTGATGGAGTGGGAGGATGATGATCTTGAGCTCGAAACCATTGTGGTTGAGAAACTAGTTCAGATCATATATCGTTGAGAGAAGGTACTTCTTGGTAAAAAAAAATTACTATGGTATATGTACTATGATAGTTAATTTGGGATATCCATGATATGTGGGGGTATGAATTATTTATAAAGAATAATATAACTTCACGTTTTATGAGTCCATGATCTTGAGGAATTTCAAGGGATAAAAATATTCCATGGTGGGGATATTTGTATCATCCCTTAACCATCATTTAGGTAATTTTTGATCCTTGTTTTGATCTAAAGTTCATGGATGTATTTTTGTTTTAATTAATGGATTCTTAATATAAATGTTTCAACATTTTAAATAGGGATCTATTTGGTTTTTTAGGTCTTTGGAGTTGTTTTGGGAGTTCTATATATAATCTAGACTATTTACCACCTACTAGAAACATTAAAATTGTTAACTAGTTTGAAGACATGAATTATTTGTAGGGTAGATGACATGGATTAATTTCATCGAAAAAAAATTAAAGGTCACAAAGCCTTTTATAATTTTGAATTGGTTAATCAAGATTAATTTAATATAAGGTGACACATTTTCGATTTATTTGTATATTCATGGAATTCACACCATGAATGGGATTCGCGACATGAATTGTTCAATTCCAGTAGATTTTATTACAATAAATGTATAATTATTTTTCTATTTGGAATGCATTAATACCTTACCAACCCTAGAGTAATTTTGGGTGACCTCTCTACTTTCCAATTACTTCGTTCGGTATCTGATCCCCATAGTGGTTTTGTCACTTCTCCCTGGTAGGCATTCTTTCAGCTTCTTCATTTTCATTGGTCATAACTATTTAATTTTCACTATTTTAGGAATTTATTATGATTGTTTTTTCTTTTTATTGGTCCTTTGAAGTTTTTCCTCTTAAATTGTCATTTTGAGGCAAATATTCTTTCTTCCAATCTTCGTTGCCGAAGGAGACTAGGTTTCCTCCATTTTAAATATAAGTAGCTCAATACAAAGGGTTAATTATTTAATTTCTATATGTTCATATCAATAAATTTTTGTTATTAAATGAAAATTAATGGGTTGATATGGGAATGGTTTTTTGAATGATATTCAAGATTTAAATGGATTTTATTTAAATACATATATGTGCACCCACCAACTATTTGATTAAATGAATTAAATGGTGGTTTGGGTTTTGAAACAAGTATTCAATCCTGGAATAAGAAAAGATTTGATGTGTAATTTTTTTAATAAATAAGAGAATGTGTTTGAAATTATTATTTGACAATACTAGAACATTTGGTAACCTTGAATGCATTGTGAAAATGATCTTTTTATTCTTTTTGTCTGTAATGACACATAAGGTTTTGTGTCACTTTAGAGTGTGTAATTCCACTGGAGGGTATATTAGTTGGATCCACCTATGAACTATATTGGGGATTTTCTTTCATTTTTACTATTTATACCCATAGGTTAAAGTCCAAATAGTTTGATTTTTCATTTATAATTTCATTATCACTTGATGGTATATTTTTAGGGTTATTTTATGACATTATTACCTTATGGTGTATAGATTCTTTTTATCCTATTTTATCTCATACATTAGATATTCATATAATCAAAAAATATGAACCAAACATATGGTTTAAAAAAATTATTTAATTTATAAAAATTATATGTAAATTAGATTTTTTTAAATCTAGACATAATGAATTCTTGATATTTATACATGTATATATTCTTTGGTAGTGTCCTGATTGGATTTGTGATCAAACCCTACATTTTCCATTAGGCAGTTCTAGATATTTTTTTAAAGGACTATGGTAAAGGTAAAAGAATTATGTCTCATTTTATCTTATCTTATTATAATCGTATTTATAGGGGGATGGTTTAGTGGTTATGGTTGGTAAAACATAGACTTGTTTAGACCTGTGTTGTTTCATATTTCTTCATCTGATTGTTTGGATTGACATTGTATGTCTCAAGGATAAATTCTATTGGATTCCCATTGTACCCTATTGTTATACCATTTTTAGGTTTATCTTGAGAAATATTACTTCCATTTTATTATTATTCAATATATGGAGGGCCTTCTAGGGTTATTTTCATAGCTCCCCAATTATGTTATTTATCAAATCCAGTCATTCGATGATATTGAATGGGTGTGGGAGGACATATCGATGGATTTAATCACAGGTATAACCTAGGATCAAGGTGTATGTGATGTTATCTAGGTAATAAAAGACTTAATTATATAGTTGATGCACTTTCATATGATTTGGGAGTCTAATAACATGGGAATTATTGAAAGACGATATGTGGATGAGGTAATGAGGCTTCATAGAGTCCAAATGACCATCATTTTCAACTAATATCATCATTTTTATTTTTTCCCTTGAATGGATTTGTTTGTGCCTTTTTATATCACTTAAAACTTAGCACTACATTCCACCCCCAAATAGATAGGTAGACAGAGTGGAGTCTACATAAGATTTAGGATATGATAAAGGCTCACATCATGGATTTTGGTGGATCATGTGTATGATATCTAACATTGGTTGATTTTTCATATATAAATATCTTCTATGCATCCAATGGAATTTACCTGTTTATGTAATTATATGGAAGGCCATGTTGATCCCCATTGAGATGGACTCGGATTATAGAGGCCATAGTTCTTTGTCTTAATGTGGTTCAAAGCATGCTGAAGAATATCCTTGAGGTTCATGTGGGGATAAAGGTAGTGTATGACCTCTAGAAGGAATATTTTGATCAATGAATGATGGATTTGTATTAAGAGGTCAGATAACATGTCTACCTAATGGTTTCACCGCGACATAGAAAAAAACTATTTGTTTGGGTGAGCATGATCTCAACATAGTTTGTTGTACCTTTTGAGGTGTTGGGGTAGGTTAGAAAGTCGGATTATCAGTTGGTGATACCACTCCTTATAGACATAGATCATGATGTCCTATATGATCCCACCTAAAATTTAACCATTACAATGAACTAAATGTCATCAAATAGGGATGTTTATATATCAAGGATTATAAAAAGTTCATGGAACAATAGACCAAGATTCAGGAGCATCAACAGAAGGTTCTATGAAGGAATTAAAACCTCTTTCTTTAACTTGAATGGATACATAATGGTCTAGAGAAGATTACTCAGGAATGAGAGTCATTTATGTGAACCTATTTCCCAATTATGATTGACATATGATGTTTTTAATTTTTTTTACGTTATAATTTTTTGATGGTTTTTTATATTCATGTTGTTATATTTTTGAGGAATTGTTTCTCCATTGTTTAATTGGTATTTCCTAGGGAGTTTTTGGAGGTGTCTATTATTTGGTGCTTTTTATTTCAGGCCATTTTTTATTCTTGAAGATGAGAATAATTTGATCAATATCTAATATAACACATAAACCCTCCTATCCAATTACATTGTGACTTTTGGGTGTTGGGATCCATGATATTGGTTTGAGGAAGGGAGAGGTGGAGTAAGTGTAAAATATGCCAATTTAGGGGGAGATTCACACTATGAAACACCAATTCAGAATGTGTGATGATTCATGGGGTGGGTTCCCAGTCTGTTAAGGGATTTATACTTGAATCGATTCCTAGCATGAAAATTTTTTCACATCATAATTGTTAGTGGTGTATTTTTATAGGTTTTTACATTGAATGTTTTATGACGTTAAAAATATACTCATGAAATGAAATAAGCGGGGATTGTTAGATCGAGTGAATTATTTTTTGGTAGATGTAAATTTCTTGATGTTTATGGAATGAATCATTTATTCAATCCCTAAATGTGTTGTTTTTCTATTGTATATGAATTCAATCATCCCTCCAATTTCCCATCATTCAATCGTTGATTCTATTAAACATCAAGTGATTCCTCTGAGATTTTGGGATCCCAAAAAACCTATAATCTTTGTAATTCACCCTCATATTCCAGGGATTTGAAATTGATGATTTTATGTGAGTTCTTCTTCTCTTCATCACTGAATTATTCCTTGTTTCTTTAAAGATATCACAACATCCATGTTTTTTTGAGTGGTGGGTTTTTGGGATAATTTTTTTATGAGAATTAATTTTATTTTCGATTTCTTTGAGTATGTTTAATGTTGTTCTGTACCAATGATTCAGCCTCTCTTTCATTGGGAATATGTAGAAAATAAAAAATATTCTTTTGAGGTAAAGTATTCATGTTTTATCATTTTCTATGTAAAATTGTGTGATTATAAATATTTTTCATCCCATTGGGATATCAGTATAAATTATCGTAAAAATTATCATAAACCAATGAAATTAAATTAAAAGGGTATGGTGTGATATGTATGTGGTTACAAGTTTTAAATGACATTATTACTGATTTTTTTCATATTTTTTTTGGTTTTATTGCTTGTGGTTATGTATTTATTTTATAATTCCCTTTAAATGGTTAAATAATTAAATACAATAAATGAAATTACTGAGTTGAATAATCCTATTTTGTTCTTGATTTGTAGTGTGTAGCTTTGTGACCTTGGTTCTGTGCTGATTTGTACCATTGTATGTGTGTCTCTTGGTCACTATAATGGTGTATGGATTGGTGTCCATGGTTTTTTGTGCCTCAATGTAGTGATTTATTAAAACTAATTTGGAATAAATAGAATTATTTGGAGATATATAAAAATATTTATGGATAAAAAATTCATTAGTGTGGATTTATAGTTATAAATAAATGAATAAAGCTAAGTTGATTATTTGTTAAATAAAAAAATGTGAAGAGGAACTCAGGTTATGGCACCTTGTTGTTATGTTTTAGGTTTATTGATTTTTATTACAGGCATCACATGGTGATGCGATACTTTTAGTGACTGAATAGTGACTGTGTTGGTGATTCTTGTGTGAACCCATAGGCATGGTAATGTGTAAGACTAATATGTATGAGTATTCTTTTATGATCATTATTTTCACCTCACATGATTTATGTAACATAACTAACAATGAGAGAGCTTTGAGCTGTTTTACCTAAAATTTGGGATATAGATGATAAGTATGGAATTGGTTGGTACCATCATTGGTGGATATGGAGGGGATGGGGAAACTGATGTCTTCTCATTGGGAGTGAATAGAAATATAGCGGGGAAGTGGTTATATGTCATCTATGACTATAATATTTTGACTATAATATTATTGTAGATGGGTGAATTATTTTGTGAGTGATTCTTAGTGATGAAGGTGGATTAATATACTGATGAAGGTTCTAGTTAATTATTTCATTTCTTCACAGATATATTATAATTCACTTTTTACATTTTTATTAGAGACCGTGTGTATGATCATATAGAGTATAAATGCTCGAATAATAATATATATATATAAAAAAATTTTATGATTCTTGGAGTTATTTTGTGACTGATCTAGAAAATAATATCTTATATATTGGTTTATTATGGTTTCTACCACATGATTTTCTTTTAGTAATTTTTTCATTGAATCCATTTTTATCAATTTTATATTCCTGAATGTGGGATATTTTTTTTATGGATACATTGATTATTATTTTTATATTATGGTGGATTCGTTTTTTATTCTATGTTATGATATAATGATATTAAGGGAAATTTCATCCCTTTAAATAATTATACCATCAATACTAGTCATCTAACCATTACCTACTAAAGTCAAGACTCAATGGTTCACATCTTCTCTTCACTTCTAGCACATGATGGGTACATGTGGAGGATCAAACCATTACATCCATTTATTTTGTTAATTTTTGGTGTTACTATCATTGATAGGGGTTTAATAAAGAGAGAGAATGATCTAGAGTAAAATAGAAAACTATTGGTGGTAATTCACACCTTGAACCACCAGTTCAAGAAATGTGGTGTTTTCAATGTGAGTTCACAGTCTATTCTTGGATTTATCCATAGTCTAATTCATGGCATTAAACTCTATCCACATCATGAATGTTCATGGTTCTTTTTTGTGTGACTATTCCTTTAATGGTTTCACTATATGAATGTCTATATCCATTATGTGAAATTCTTTGAGGAGGGATGGATTGAGCAATTTTTTTTTGCGGCTGTGATCTATGTGATTTTCTCTCTGTGAATTGTCCATTCACACAATGATTATTTCATTTTATATCATATATATAAGTCCAATCCTCCCTCCAATTTCCCTCATTATGCCATCTATTCTTAATAACATTTAGTGATTCATAATCCTTTTAAAAATCCATAACATACTCTAATATTTGATTGTCACTGTTGGTTTTTACATATTCGATATTAGATATTCCATTTGAGTTCGTATTTTCATTCTATTTTAATTATTAAATGTTAATTCCATGATATAACAAAAGTTGTGTTTTTTGATGTTTTGGTTTTTTGGGATTCATTTTTCATGTGATATAATTTCATTTTATATTTATTCAATGATTCCATGTATTGATATGGATAGGAGGTTCATTGTCCCTTTCGTTGGATTTTCATAACGAATTAGAATGATTCATTTGATATATGTGACTGATGATATCTCCCTTTATATGTGAAATTGTTGTATTATAATGGTTTTTAATTTCATTGGTAGAATATTATGAATTATAATAATAACTATAATAAATCATACTAATAAAATCAAAAGGGGTTGGTTTGATACTTATGTGGTTATTGTTTTCCCTTGATAGTTTTACTATTATTATTACATCAAACATGATTTGGTTTAGGCATTATAGTGAAAATTTTATTATAGAATACCATTTTAATGGATTAATAAATAAATCTAATAAATGAAAAGACTAATATATACATTTTTTTTACTTGATTTATAGTGTGTGGCTTAGTTGTAACATCCTGGTTGCTGGAGCCACTGAGAGATGCCCCATACTCGGATGGTCACATGGCCTCAAGCGCAATTGTATGACTGCCAGAGGCTACCAACTAGTAGCAAGGGCCTTGGGTGTGTTAGTGGGGGAAAATATGCCCTCATTGGCAGAGTACACAGTGTATGTAAGTAATACATACAATAGCGGAAGCAGTAAATATCCAACAACAATAAACAGAAGAAGACTAAAACAATAGATAACTAGATCACACAGATATATATGAAATGATGCATGATACATCTGTCTAGGAAAGTATCCAAACAATTCACAATGATGAATACAATACTAAACCAAAGTACAAAAGAAAACAGTTAAATAACTCCTCATCATCGCAAGCCTCGTCTTGGTCCCATGCGGTCCAGCTCCATTTCAATCATGTACCTGAAGTCGAAGGGCGCTTGCCCTTGTCTATACCTGCTGCAATATGATCTGTTTGGGCCCAAAATCATGACCCAAATAGGGTGTGAGACTAAATCCTAGTAGGAAACCACCCAAATATCTGTGCGTAATAGCCAGTGAGCATATGGCAGGTGATATTAAAGTAAGTAGTAAATAGAAACCAGTAAACATGATTATACACAACCGTAAACAATCCATAGATCAACAAGTAGTAGTGAAGAAAAAAGCTAACCACAAACAAGAATCCCTCTGGGAAGTACTCACAACCAAACCCTATGGTCCTATCCATTAAATACCAATAACACCCTGGTCAGTACCCTCAACCTAACCCCTCTGGTTTGGTCATATGAAATTACAAGACTCTCAGAAGAATAACGCTCAGTGAATTCCCTATATAGTCTGAGGAAGTCAGGGACTCTCTGAGGATGACCACTTGGTCAATTCCCTTTATAGCCCCAAGGTCTAGAGACTCTCTGAGAAAGCTCACTTAGTCAATTCCTCTTATAGCCTCAGGTTGATCACAAACTCTCTGAGGAATCTCACTCGGTCAATTCATCCTATAGCCTAGAATTGTTAAAGTAAATTCAAAAAAAACAATGACTCTCTGAGGAATCTCACTCGATCTAACCCTGTTTGGTCTATAAAGCTCAAGATTCTATAAGAAAGCTCACTTGGTATATCCTTTGGTTTTCAGTAATGTCGAAGAGTCTCTAAGAAGCTCACTCAGTCTATCCCCTATAGTCTATAATGTCCAAGACTCTCTGAGGAATTTCACTTTGTCTATCCCCCTATTATCTATAGCACCAGGTTCTCATGGCCCCGTGCCAGTCAGTGCATAATAATGCTATAAGGACAAATTAAACCTACAGAGAAACTTGGCTGACTAGTCTATAGCATAACAAGCATTTCACGTAATAGTACACCATCATACTATCACTAGGAATTGAAAATAGGTATAACGGCCAAAGGAAGAACAAGGCCAGAAGGTCATAAACAGAACAAGGCATAGCCAAACCATCCAAGCATAAAAAATCGTCCTTATACATGGCCAAATTACCTCTACACAACCATACAATCAAGGCAGGAAAAATAACAGGGGAAAAACAGTAATCACACAATACCCCGTTCAAGGGTATTGTTGGAATTTTCACATAATACTCAAGGACTTTGAATGAAAAGGTGCAAACCACCTACCACAGTGCTAGGAGATCGATATACTTGAACCACAAGGAATGAATCTCCTAAAAATGTTGTAGATCAATGAAAAAGAATGAAATGTTCAACCCACAATAACATGTCGAATAAGAGGAATTGAAAAACAATGCTCTAGAAGAAGGATGATAATACCGATGTGGTTCCAACGCAATCGACGTGAGTCGATTCAGAGAACAGACGGAGGCTCGGGGTCTTGGAGTAGATTCGCGGCTATATGGGATCCTCTCGGTTGAAGAAGCTGGAGAAGAAGCGTGTTCTGGCCGTTAAACATGACCCCATTCTATTTAATGAAAAAATAGTACATGGTGTGTAATTTTGGAGTACACATCGTGTACAAGGATTTTCTGTACTCCGCTTTATGTGGTGTCCACATCACTGCACACGACCATGTGTGTGGCCCAGACACGGCTAGCACATGACCTCATGTGACATTGATGTACACAGTGTGTACTTGTAATGTACATGATATATACTTCAAAAATATTCAAGAACTCCTCTTTTCTAAGAAACTCCAGAAAAAGTAAAAACAGACCTAAAAAGAAGGTCTGGGTTCTTAAAAACTTCCCCCCATAAAGAAATTCATCCCTGAATTTCCCTAGTGGGGCATGGATGAAGAAACCCCAAATAGCTCTGGCCACTACAATCGTACATCAGCCTCTCTCTCCCAAGTCTCGTCCTGTACTCCCCCATGCTGCCATAGCACTCATACCAGAGGAACAGACTTACCATGGAGAACCTTCGTACTGCGAACGACAATCTGGATATGATGCTCCTCAAACGATGCATCTTCTTCGAGCTCAACCTCCTCAGGTTGATAGAAATGAGACAGGTCTGAAAAGTAACGTCGGAGATGAGTAATGTGGAAGACGTCGTGCATAGCCCAGTACCTATGAGGTAACCACAATCGATAGGCAACCGGCCCAACTCTCTTCAACACCTCAAACAGCCCGACGTACCTTGGTGAAAGCTTACCCTGTCTCTGAATCCTCTTGGGTCCCAACCTTGGTGCAACACGCTTGAAAACCTAATACCTGACCACGAACTCCAGAGGTCATCTTCATTGATCAGCATAAGACTTCTGTCAAGACTGTTCGGTAGCCATCCTCTTCTGAATCAACTCTATCTTCTTTGAGGTCTCCTGAACAAGATGAGGTCCCAGCAAAGCCACCTCTCCTACCTCCATCCAGAATAAAGATGATTGGCATGGCCTACCATACAAATCCCTATAAGGTTCCATCTGAATAGTCACTTTAAAACAATTATTGTAGGAACACTTCACAAGAGGTATATGCTTCTCCCAAGAAACTCCAAAGTCCACAATTCATGCTCGGAAAATATCCTTAGGCACCTGAATTGTACGCTCAGACTGACCATATGTCTTGGGATAGTATGATGTAACCCAAAGTACCTGCATACCCAAAGCCTTCTGAAGTCCTTTCCAGAATCGAGAAGTAAAATGCACATCCCTGTCTGAAACAATGGGCTGTGGAACTCCATGTAGACGTACAAAATCCCAGATGTCTAATCTTCCGATCTCATCAAAACGGAAGGTCTTATTGATTGGGAAGAAGTGAGAAACCTTCATAAGTCTATCAATGATGACCCATAGAGATTCATTCCCAAGAGGTGACCTTGGAAAACCAGTCACGAAGTCCATCGTGACATCGTTCCACTTCCACTCCAAAATGGGTAGCTGCTATAAAAGACCTACTGGTCCCTAGTGTTCCGCCTTCACCTGCTGACATGTAGATCATCTGATGATGAAACCAACAACATCTCTCTTCAAACCTGGACACCAATAATAATAGTTTAGAGCATGATACATCTTGGTGATGCCAGGATGAACTTCCCAAACTGAGGAATAAAAGTCCCACATTAGCTCCTCACGTATATCTGCTGGCACCCATACGCGCCCCTGGAAATGCATGATCTCCTCCTCACCTATGGTACTTCCATGAATAGGGTCCTCTCCTAACATACATTCCCATAGGACTAGGCCTACAAAATCTGATAATGGCCTCATTCGTACTTGATCGAGAAGAGTAGAGGTAACAGCTACAGAATACAGAAAATTCTACCACTGTCTGTCGTGCACCTCCTAATGCATCTCAGAGAACAGATCCATTAGCTATCACTCACTACTGGCCTCCTGAACTGCCTGTATCTGAGTTCACCTTCTCAACGCTCCAGCCACTGCATTGCCTTTCCCATGTTTATAGGAAAGCTCAATGTCAAAGAACTAATGATACTCGACCCACCTGCACAGTCTTGGATTCAGATCCTGCTGAGCGCAGATATACTTGAGACTTTTGTGGTTAGTGAAAACCAAAAAATTCTCTCCCAGAAGATAACGTATCCAACAATGTAATGCATGAACAAATATCTCTATCTTGAGATCGTGTTTCGGGTAGTTCCCCTCATGTGGCCTCAACTACCGAGACATGTACGCAACGACTCCATCTCCCCGCATCATTACAGCTCCCAACCCGATACCTGAAGCTTCACAGTAAAGAGTATAGCTCTAACTCAGCTATATAAATGCTTCTATAAGTGCTGAAGTCAACCTATATTTCACCTCCTGAAATACTGACTCACAATAATCTTACCATAAGAACTTTGCACCCTTCTTGGTCCGACCTGTTAGTGGTGCTGCTAAGCGTGAAAAGTCCTGTGTGAAATGAATGTAGTGTCTATCCAACCCTAGAAAACTCCGCACCTCAAAGTCATTCTTCAGCTACTCCCAGAAAACTATAGCTCTCACTTTCTTTGGGTCTACTAATACTCATGTCTCTGAGATAACATGACCCAAGAAGTGAATCTGGATTATCCAAAAGTGGCATTTCAAGAGCTTAGCATATAACTGATGATCCATCAATGTAATTAGAATGATCTCAAAATGGGTTGCATGGTCGTGTCAAGTGTGAGAGTTCACCAAGATATCATCCACAAAAACCACCACGAAGGAATCCCTATATAGATGGAACACTCGGTTCATCAGTGACATGAAAACTACTGGTGCGTTCGTGAGACCGAACAACATAACCATATACTTGTATAGATCATACCTACTCTGGAAAGCTGTAAGAGGAATATCAGATGGTCTAACATGCAACTGAAGATAACCAGATCTCAATTCAATCTTCTACAACACTCATACTCCTCAAATATGATTAAATAGATCATTGATCCTTAAAACGAGATATCGGTTCTTGACCATCAACTGATTTAGCTTCCGAGAATCCACACAAATACTGAGGGAATCATCTTCCTTCTTCGCAAATAGGACATGCGAACCCCATGGAGAAGTATTGGGTCAAATGAAACCCTTTTCCTGCTACTCCTCCAACTACTTCTTAAGCTCCTGAAACTCAGGTGTAGCCATCCTATAAAGAGGAATGGACACCAATGTTGCTCCTGGCATGAGATCAATAGACAGGTCTACCTCACGCACTGGAGGCAAACATGGAAAGTCCTCTGGAAAGACATCCCTTAAACGATCCACTACTGCAAGAAAGTCTAACTGTGAAGTCCCATGGTCATCCAGATAAAGACTAGTAATCTGGTCTGTAATTCTTCTTAACCCATGATTCTCATGTTCTCCTCGACTCGACTGGACATCCCAATCAACTCTATGAAGAAATGAGCTTCCCTATGGTGATATAAAACTCACCCTGTGGAGATAACAATCAACGACTTCCTGGAAGAGAATTAGCCAGTCCATTTCGATAATGACATTATAACCTATCATCAATAGGCCATAGAGGTCCCATAAGAAGAGACTCCCTAAAACCTCAAGAGGGAACTCTCTGCACTGACATACACTAACTACTCTAGTTCCCAACGGTGTGTCTAGAGTCAAATTATCGGAAGAGGAAAAGATGCCGAGCCTAATTATCTCCACAACAGAAGAAGAGAAAAAGCTATGCGTAGAACCAGTATCGAAAAGATCTGATGTTAAAACTGAGGCTACTAAGATTGTACCTCAAACTATAGAAGGTCTGAGATCCTGCTCCTGATGGGTCTGCTCCACTGCAAAAGTTTGGCCTGTATCGTGGCTCTGGGACTCTAGCTGTCCACTCTGAGCTGACCCACTCTGCTTTTGCTGGTAACCTAGTGACTGAACACAATGGCCGTGACCTCCACCTCGGCCCGAACGGCCAGATAAACTCCAATTCTTATACTGGTGAGAAACTGGCGATGCATCTCTGAAACACAAGGGCATAGAAGAACACCTACCAGCAGCTATAGGTGAGAATATCTGACAAAACCACTAAAGATGTCCCATCCAGCTGCATGATCGACATTCCATCGGGTCTCTCTGTCACTAAGTCCTAGTATTCCCACTCCTCCAGCACTGGTAGCATAATACCTGACTGCCCGAAAATACATTCCTCCAACTCTGATCTCCTCGAGCAGATGTCCTACAGCGCTTCCTACTATCTGTAGGAGGAACACTAGCTTTGGTGGTCGAACCACCCTAGCTCACTGCTCCAGAATCCCTCCGATTGTGCTCCATGATCAGTTCCTGGTTGATGATTGATGATATAAAATTCAACCTAATGATGTTCACCTGTGAGCGGATGTCGTGCATCGGACCATCCTCAAACTTCTTCACAAGGAACAACTCATCGCATCTTGGATTAGGCGCGAAACATTTCATCTCAGTAATGCAAGATGAGTACTCGATAACTGAAAGAGTAACCTGCTCCAGAGTCATAAACTCCAGGGCTCGATCGGCCCTCAAGGTCTCTGAGAATAAGTAATCATAGAAGATGCACCGAAACTCATCCCAAGTCATACTCTTCTAGTGCCCTGACAGCGAGATCACCTCCCACCACCTCTTGGTGGAGTCTCGGTTCATATACGTAGCGAGCTTCACCCTCTTCTCTGAAGGTATCCCCAAATGCTTGAAAATTGTCATTATTTCCTCAAGCCATGACTCTATAGCCTGAGGTCCTCTATACCATGAAAAAGTAAGAGGATGTTGCAGCTGGAAATCCCATGTCAACTCTTCCATTGATGGGGTAGGAGGCAGTGCTCCATGGAAGGTCTGCATCATCCTCAGAAATTATTCACTAAACTGCTTATTGGTGCCTGAAACTGGTATAACTGCTGGTGCCAAAGCTGGCATAGCAGGAGGATCTACAAGAGGTCACTGATCATCCATATACATTGTTCGATTGCTATCTGGTAGCTAACGTACATTCGGAGGACGTCTAGGTGGCATAAATCTGAATGGCTGAAGCACACCTTAAATCAGGATTATCAAAGACAGGGAACACAAGAGTACAGGAGGGGAACAAGAGAAAGAAACATTAAAGTTTTACAAAAGATAACTAAATGGTCTGTATAAAAACTACACGGTGTGTTCATTTAATCCATTAACATGGACATGTACATCTTCCACAACAGGTCATGTAATTCCTCAATCACATGACATGTTATCCCTACACACATCATGTACATGAACTTTATTCCCCTGACCAGGTCTCCTTTCATAGCTATCCCACATGGTCCTCAAAATCCTATGAAATTCGACGTGTTCACAATGGACACAGTGTGTACTAGACAATGTTTCAACGACCAATGTTGTTAGTTACACGGTCAGCTACATGGTTCAGTCTTCATGGTGTGCTCCCTAAGAACACAGTGTGTACTTGAAGGTTTTCCCCGACCCATGTTGTTCGTGACACTGCCAGGTACTTAGGTTACATGGAATAGTGTGTGATAATAGGACACAGTGTGTATAGTCAAAGTTTCATCCATCTATGTCGTTAGTCACACTAGTAGATACACGATCACTATCACACGGTGTGTATGTACCGTACACAGTGTGTTCCTGAAGATTTCTCAAAACCCAGTGTTTCTTCCCACACAGTCAGTGACATGGTTTAAAAACTACATGGCGTGTATTAATAAAGTACACACCATGTATTCTGGGTTTTTCCAGGAAATAGCTCAGAAACAGCTCTGAAACCTAGGAAACACCAAAAGGAAGAGTTAGGGTGCCAAATTCCAATCTGTGAGGTCCCATACTCCCCACGAATCATATCTTGTCATCATATACAAGTCATAACAAAGAAACCCATCAAAGTGTGGTGTCCATATAAGAAATGTACTATACAAACAAATTATCTATCAAATAGTAGTGATTCTATCAAATCATCTATCACAACATCATGAATAATCTACACCATTTCTATTGCAACAAAATGCAATCACTAATGCGTCCTAGATGGTAGGGAAAGAATGCATGGACTGTGATTTCTAACAGGTGCCTATATGATGAATGATATGGGATCTTCTCATCTCATAGGGTTGCGACAGAAATAGAACTGCAATAACAATAAGATTAATATCACAAAGCATGTGAATCACACAATGGTGAAATCATATCAATTTTAAAAATTGAAAAACCTAATGAAATTGCAATCAATGAGGTAGATTGGATTTTCCCTATACACAAGTTAGCTACTCCCAGGCACAGCTTATTACCAAGTACCTATTCCATCTTATCCCTGTCTATAGGCTCCAAACATTAAGTCAAGGGAAAGGAATTCCTCAGATACCACTTTGTAACATCCCAGTTCCGAGAGCCACCAAGAGGCTCCCTATACCCGGTTGGTCACATGACCTTAAGTGAATTTCCCCAAATTCTAGAGGATTACGACAAACAACGGGGGCCTAGGGTGTGTTAGTGGGGAAGCTATTCCCTCATTGGTGGAGTACACAGCGGACGTAAGAAACACATACAATAGCGGATGTAGTAAATATCCAACAACAATAAATAGCATAAGACTAAATCGACAGACAAATAGATCACACACATATATATGAAATGATGCATGATAAATGTGTCTAGGAAAGTATTCAAACAATTCACAATACTGAATCCAATACTAAACCAAAGTATGAAAGATAATAGATAAGAAACTCCTCAGCATCGCAAGCCCTGGCTTGGTCCCATGCTCTTCTGCTCTAATGAAATCAAGCACCTGAAGTCGAAGGGTTCTTGTTGTTGTCTATACCTGTAGCAATATAATCTGTTTGGACCCAAAAGAAGGACCCAAACACGGTGTGAGACTAAATCCTAGTAGGAAACCACCTGAATATCTATGCCTAACTATCAGAGAACATATGGCAGGTAATATTACAGTAACCAGTCAACAGAAACCAGTAAACAGGATGATACACAATAGTAAACAATCCACAGATCATCAAGTATTAGTGAGGCAACAGCTAACCACAAACAAGAATCCCCCTAGGAAGTACTCACAGCCAACACCTCTGATCATTTCCAAGAAGTAACAACAACACTCTAGGCTGTACACTCAGCCTAACCCCTATGGTCTGGTCATATGAAATTATATGACTCTTTGAGGAAGCACTCTCAGTAAATTCCCCTTATAGTCTAAGGTAGTCAGGGACTCTCTGAGGATGATCACGCGGTCAATTTCCCTTATAGCCCCAAGGTCTAGAGACTCTCTGATGAATCTCAATCACTCAATTCCTCTTATAGCCTCCAGTTGACCACATACTCTCTAAGGAAGCTCACTCAGTCAATTTCTCCTATAGCCTGGAATGGTTTAATGAAATTCAAACAAAAAAAGACTCTCTGAGGAAGCTCACTTGTTCTACCCCCATATAGTCTATAATTCTGATGACTCTTTGAGGATTCTCACTCGGTCTATCATCCTATGTTCAATAATGTCCAAGACTCTCTAGGATTCTCACTCGGTCTATCCTCTATTGTCTATAATGTCCAAGACTCTCTGAGGAAGCTCAATCATTCTATCCCCTATAGTCTATAGCACCAGGTTCTCACATCCACGTGCCTGTCAGTGCATAATAATGATATAAGGCCAAAGTAAACCAACAAATCTACTTGGCTAACTATTCTACAACATAACAAGCATGTCAGGGAACAATACTCCATCTTACGGTCACCAGACATGGAAAATAGGTATAACGGCCAAAGGAAAAACAAGACCAAAAGGACTCAAACAAAACAAGTCATGGGAAAACATTCAAGCATATAAATTATCCTTATACATGGCCAAATTACTATTACACAAGAATACACGCAAGGCAGGAAAAACAACATGGGTAATATAGTAATCACATAATACCCCGTTCAGGGTTATTGGTGAAATTTGCACATAATACTCAATTAATTTAAACGAAAATGCACAAACCACCTACCTTGGTTCTAGGAGACCGATATACATGAACCATGTGGCATGAATCTCCATAAAACGTCATCAATCTATAAAAATGCAAAAAATATTGAACCCGCGATAACTTGCTAAAGAGGAGGAATTGGAAAACTATGCTCTAGAAGAAGGAAGATATTACCGCTACGGTTCCAACACAATCTGTGGTGGTAGATTCGGAGAACAGATGGAGGATCGGGTGCTCTAAGAAGATTTGCAGCCGTACGGGATGCTCTTGGTTGAAGAAGCTGGAGATGAAGTGTGTTCTGGCGATTAGACGTGACCCCGGTCCGTTTAATGAAAACAAAGTAAATTGTGTGTACTTTTGGAGTACATGGCATGTACCAGGATTTTATGTACTCCTCTTTGAGCAGCCTCCACATCACCCCACACGACCGTGTGTGTGTCCCGGACACGGCCAACACACGGCCTCATGCGGCATCGAAGTACACGTTGTTTCAGGAACTCCTCTTTTCTCAAAAACTCCAGAAAAAAGAAAAACATAACTAAAAAGAACGTCCGGGTTCTTAGATCAGTGGACTTGGATGTTTGAATCTTGTAGGCCTCGAATGTGTGTGTGTTGGCGGTGTGAGACCTGGTAGACCTATAATGATTATGGTGGTTTCATATTGTGACTTATTGATAAAGTCCCTTTATTAATGTAATGATTGTAACATATATAAATTTTATTATGGATAAATTAGTTTTCTGTGATAATGTAAACTGATTATTAAATGAATAATGCTTTGTTACAATTTTTTTAAATTTAATAATGCAAAGTGTAACTAGGGTTATGTCACCTCGGTGTGGTGTTTGATATTAATTCTTCTGTATTAGAGGCATCACAATGTATTGTGATATCTATAGTGACCTGGTAGTGTTTTTGGTGTTGTTTATTGTGTGAACGCATAATTGTTGTCTTGCATGAGTCTAATATATACTATTATTCTTTTATAATGATACTACACACCCCACCAAATTTTGGGGACCTAACTAACACCTAGAGACTATGTGAATTTTTATACCAAAATCTTGTATGGGGTGGATCTGGATGGATGACTACCAACTCTCACTTATTTTCCCTTCATAAGTTTCTTTTGGTGATACCAGTGGTGGATGAAAAGTTATGTGGTGGAGGTATCCATGGTTGAAAGAGTAAAAAAGGATGATTTCATACACATTCATGATACCATACAACCCTAGATACCTGATACTAGATATATGATTTGTTACCTGACCTTGATATGCATTTGGTGTCCTGATACCTGAAATGTGGTTGGTTCTATGAGACAAGATATACAATTGGTGTCATTATTGGTGGATACAGAAAAGACAAGAGAAAAGGAAATAATCTCATTTTTTTAGAGTGGAAAATAAATAGGGAAGTTACTGTGTGGCAACCTATGATTGTATTATTCTTACTAATATTTTACAGTACATGGATTCATTATTTGTTGAGGGATATTTAGTGAGGCTATGGAGTTGGATGACCTGTGTAAGTGATAGTTAATTATGTTGTTTTCTAACTAGGTTATTAGTATTCTATTTTCAATTTTTCATAAGATAATTTGGGAATAATATTATTTTTTAAAATTTTATTCTAACCGTATGTATACATAAAATATTTTCCAGTTCTATAGGATGGATTTAGTGGTCGATTATGTCTATATTATCTTAGTGATTGGATATTTACAACTTTATCCATATGAATTTCTTTCAATTTTGTTTCATCTTTGGAAGGAATTGTGTCTATTTTATATTCATTCATGTGGGATATTTTTTTAATTTATTTTAGTTTATTTAATTTTTTATAGTATGGTGGATTAGTTGGATGTTTTATGTTATGATACAGAGATATTGATAGTAATGCCTCCCATTTGAGTATTTTATACCCTCAATTTTAACCACTATCCAGGATCCTACTAGAGGATGGAGTTGATGGTTTCTCCTTCACTTCTCTTATAGCTTAGGAGGGGGTAAAAAGTGTTATCAATGATTTATTTATTTAGTTATTATTTTAAATTCACACAAATGATTTATTTTTCCATGTTGGAATAATTATATGTCAAAATAATTAAATTTATACGAAAACTCTATCATTAAAACACCACATCGAACCTCAGTAATCAACCTAGGGCCACCAAGTCGCAAAGCACCAAGATACACACATCCATGGCCACCATGTTACACATAACGAAGGCTACCAATACACACTCAAAAAATTAAGCATAAAATATTCATGTTAATATTAGTCTTTTCATTTACTATCATTGAGTATTTATCTTTTTATAGGGGTTTTTTCAAAAAAAAATCACTATAAGTTATAAACCCAATAAAGAATGAAACAAAAAACAACCATAATAATGATAATAACAACTAGTAACCAGTTACATACCACACCCAAACCTTTCAATTTTAATTTTTTGGTTTATTATATTTATTATGATAATTCATACAACTCATCTAGTGGAACATAAAATCAATATAATACCTAAATTCACATATAAATTCATAACTCAAATACCCTCTCTTTACAAAAAATTTCTGATTCATTGGGTAAATAAAAATAAAGAGAGGATGTTTCATGGGGACACACATTGGAATTGAATCCTCAAATCAATCCAAAATGAAATGAGGTATCATATAAAATTCATCCCAAATAAACTAAAATATAAACATCATAGGAACTATGATATCACTGAATCAAAAAAGATTAATTTTAATATGATGTGAATTAGAATTCACCTGGAATCACTGATAATAAATATCTGAAATATGATGGTCAATGCTAATGATTAGAGGCTATTATGTAGACCAAAATCACTTGGGAGTAACCAAAAAGAAAATTATAATCAAAGGGATAATAAGGATAATTAGAGAGAGGATGTGATTTATATATTACTTAAAAACACGCCATTTATGGAATGAATGGTTTGTTCACATTGTGAACCTCATACATTTCAGATCCATTGATAAAACATCCATTGATTCAATAAACATAAAGGTATTTAACATTTTTAGTATATAATTTCAAGTCTTGAATCCATAAAATATAAATCCAATAAAAAATATCCCCTAAATATTGATGATGTAAAAATATTGTCATGACATGAATCAGACTGAGAAAAAACTAAGAAACATATATAAACCCACCCCATTAAGCATCACACATTGTGAACTAGTGATTAATAGAGTAAGCCACCACATATAGTTGTATATTTTACTATAAATCCTCTTATAGCCCAGACAAACCATTTTCTAGGATCCAAACATAAAAACCCATTATTTAATTGTCTATAATGGTACGGTATATTACATTACATACCTCTCAAATGAATATATTTCTCCAGAATTAAAACCAAAAATAAAAGAGAAGAATCGACTACCATAGGCCACCAAAAATACTCCATGATATGCATTTCAAAAATGATGAAAACATTCCTAAAAAATAACAATAGTATGTTGAAATACCATAAAAAATGTTCTAACATTAAAAGGCAAAAAATAAGAGAAAAAAAATCTAGGAATTCGATGTCCATATGTGACTCTCACTCCTATGATCTCTCATCTAGACCACCATTCCTTCATAGAACATGATTCAAGGGGACATCTCATCTTCACAACACATTCTCATAACACTATGGAACCTTGATAATTTATTACATGAACATCACATCTCCCATGATATCGAACACTCCCTAGTCAATGAATGGTGAGCATCATTATTATTCAAACTGTTTTAGGTGATGTGGAAGAAATAAATAACTCTATCTATCTAGGGAGGTACCTATAACTAATTATCCACAACCCCAATGCACTCCAAAACCAAGAGAAATCCAAAAAATTAGCATGATATATTTTTACCTTGATCAATCCTTTATTTTATACAACAATGGTAGAATTTTATGAAAACATGTTCTTTGAACTAAAACTATGAAGGACACCTCTTCCACCTATCATAATATTTTTTCTAGTCATGTTCCGTCATCCGTTCTATTCCCACCAATTACAGAACCAACCATATATATTTTCTTGGGACACCAGAAACACATAATTTCTAATGAAACTAAACCCATATCATGTCTTATTACAACATCCAAATATCTTATATCTAGTAACTAGGTCTGTAGGATAACATGAATGCATATTCCATAAAACTCATGTCCTCCTCCTACCATACATCACCCCCAACACATATCTCAACACCCACCATGAATATCACACAATAGTACTATTGAAGTTATAGTAGGGTATAAGGGGAATTAATCCATACATATCATTCCCATAGTAGATGTTTTGGAAAACACCAATAGGTTTTATTTGGGTTGATCCGGTTACCCCAACTTGGTGTGTTATATAGAAAATTCAAAAAACAATACAAGTAATGGTAGTATATAGACAAGACCACACATATGGCCTAGCATGTGCACTACCACCAAAACCACCATCAGATCACTATAGATATAACACCGAAAATAAATATATTTAATGTTAAAAATCAATATCAAACACCACACCAAGGGCCCAAAACCCATGATCCAATTCCCATTATTTTATTTAAAAAATCATCCATAAATATTTATTTATTTTGTAATTATTTTAATTTTTCACCAATGAATTATTTATCCATAATTACATCTATATATGTATAAATCATTCTGTTATTAATAATCCAAAATAAATTAATTACCTCACTAAACCCATTCAACCAGAAAAGGACACCAATCTATACCAACTAAGTCCACCATTCCATACACATCCAAGGACATTATGCATAACATAACTAAGGCATTAATGCCACACTAAAAAAATCAGAAATAAAATAAGAATGTTTAAAATTTACTTTTCATATACCAAATTTACATATTTATTAATTTAAATGAAATTATAAAATAAATATATCACCATAAATAATATACTCAATCAAGAATGAATTAATAACAATAGATATAATTTTAATGAAAACCAGTAACCCCATATGTATCACTCTATCCCTGATCAATTTCATTAATCTATATTATTATCTTCATTATGATAATTTATACCACTCACCAATGTAATTAGAAATCATGATATTATAATAATTTCACATAAAAAGGGAGAGAACCCAAATACCCTACCTCAAATGAATCTTTTTTATTCTCTTCATAAATCAAAATAATGATAGGATGAACTACATTAACAAAATAAAAAAAGGAATCCTTGAATCAATCTGAAACACAGTGAAATTTCATTGAAAATATATACCAAAAGACCCGAATATCTATAAAAATATCTATTGTAATATCTATAAACAATCAAGGAATAATTCTGCGAGGAAAAGAAGACTAACTCAACTAAAATCACATATAAAAATCATCAAAATCTTATAATGAACACCAAATATCAGAGGAAATTGGGGAATCATACATATCCTAAGAATGATGTAATGTTTGAGATAATATGTGGTCAAATTAAGGAAATTAGAGGGACAATGGGGTTTTTAGAAAAACTATAAACCATCCCATTCAAGTTGTAAATGTATGGTTTATACCATGAATCTAACTTTATTGTAATAAAAAAAGATATCAATCTAAAAAACCTAGATGTATTTCACATCATGAATACATTATTTCTTTCCAGTAATCCTTCAAAGACCAATCCTCCAAAAATAACACATGGAAAATTGATATAATGAATAGGGTTTAACACAATGAATTAAAATGAGAAGAAATCCTAGAACATACAATGTACCCAACTTGTGAAACATCACACATTATGAATTAGTGATTTGTAGTGTGAATCACCACCGGTAGTTGCACACATTACTGATACTCCTTCTCTATTTTCCACAAACACATTCCAACTCTCCCAACACTCAAAACACATAAATTAATGGTGTATAAATTTTCAATACATTACATTATGTACCTACCAATGAAATCACATCCTCAAGAATAAAAAACAAACCCAAAATAAAATCACTAAAATCTAAAAATCACCAAACAATCCCTGAGAGTTTCCACTCAAAAAATTTTGAAGAAAAAAAAACTAGGATGTCAAACAACTGTCAAAAAAGTATAAATTCAAAACAACCAAAATATTATAGGATATGAAAATATAGATAGAGGGAATCTATCTGGGACTCTCACTCTCATGTACTCTCCTTTTAATTGGCATTCCTCCCTAGAACATAAACTAAAGGGTAAAAATTCCCTCCCAAAAACCTTCTCATGATAGTACTAAATCTCAATTAGTATCTAAAAAACAAAAAAAATTTCTCTAAAACAAGTCCTTCATAGTTGTTTTCATGGAGATCATCATAAAGGTATTAGTGGAGATGTGACACTAGAAAGATATCCTGAACTATATCTAGTAAATATAGAGTGTCCAAAACCTATTAGTTCTATTATGTTGTTATTTTTGAATTTCAAAAAAATTTAAATGACGTTGTAGGAGGAATTAATGAACATTTGATGAAATTATAACTGTTAGAAAAATTCAAGACATCTATCTATATTCAAGGCATGGAGTGTAGTTCATTGTTTAAATAGTGTGGCTTGCAGTGTGGTGTGTTTACAAGAAAAATCAAGGAGGTTAATGGTTATAAAAATTCATAACATGAAGTATTTATTAATTTAATTAATTATTTTGAGATATAAATGTTCTGGATACATTGATTCATGGTGAATTATTTAATCTAACATTTTATATGTTTATTTCCATTGCCATAATGAATGGGTGTTTCCTCAAACATCTATAAATTCAAGATGCAATCTGAATTCATTCTTTTCCCTCTATTAACCAACATAATCTAGTTGAAATGGGTGTGATTTTTTTTCATTTATGATCCATTAAGATAATTGTATCCATCTTATTTAAGGGATTGATTCTATGAAATCTATGGCTATTCATAGTTCTTCTCATGTCGATCAGATCTAATTGATTTCTTCTCATTATTATTCTATTCAAACTAGTATCAATTTTGATGCATTGGTTGAGGGTGGGGATCTTTGAAATTATCATTCATCTCATAGAATAATGTTTTTGATTAAACTTATTATGATCCATTCCAAACATGTTGATGTAATATACCCTTAAAATGTAAGGATTATTCTTATTGAGTGATGGTAAAGAGAAATGGGATGAATAAAAATAATTAACTGGTAAAATATGAAATTGATGAGGGTATTTTTGGAAATATAATTTATTATTGACTTTCTTGATACTATTTCAGTTCATAGTTTAGGCGGTATTGATTTTTTTAGTTTTATTCTATTCTTATTTTGAATTATTTCTTAATGGGGTGATTTTTTTATAAATCCACTTAAATGATCAAGAATATAAATTTTATAACCTAAATGAAAGATGTGTGAGTCTTGGTAGATTTGATTTATGGTTGAATTTTTATCATTGTTTGGGTGTGTCTTGGTCTCCCTTGTTGTGTTTGATAAATTTATAGTAGCAATGTGATGAATTAGATTGTAAATAATTAACATGAAATGGATGGAAATTTGATAGGAGTGGTTGATTCTATTAATAAATAAGTGAAAATATAATGAACTGGAAAATATAGATTTTATTTGTTCTATGATTGTATATGAAATTTTTATAGTGGATTGTGTTGAACTACTGGCTGCTCTTGGGGGAATGTTGACAATGAAGTCAAATGGTAGTGGATTTACCATGTGAAATCATAGTTGTTTGCCTATGTGAGAATGTTATATATATATATATATTCTATTTTTTTCCATTATTTCTACACACATATATTGAGTTCGATAACCATATCAATACCCAGTTATACTAAGTTTTTTTCTAACATCGTGGATGGGTAGGATATAGATGTTCAGACACACCCACTCTCTCACCCTCTCATTAGTAGTAGTACTTGGTGATATTAGCGATGCATAGTTAGGGGTGGTACTCGATGTTGTTTATTGAGACATGTGTTGGGGCTATGTGTTTTAGTTGGAGGAAATGTGGTTGATGTCCAAGGATTTCATGATACCATACAACCTTGGTAATTAGATACAAGATATGTAGTTAATGTCATGAGATGTGAAATGTGTTTGGAGTCTTAAGGTGTGATGTTTGGTTGGTTCTACGAGATTTGATATATGGTCAGTGCTATTATTGTTGGATATAAAATGGATTCATGAAAAGAATGTATTCTCATTTTGAGAGTGTGGAAAACAAGTAGAGAATTTTGATATTGGTCACCTGAAATATATTATTATTCATTATACAAAACTATAATCAAAGCCTCATATTTGATGATATTATCCATGATATGGACTATTTATGTTGATGCCTTTGATTATGTTCTGATGATGTATGCTATTGTTATTTTTTGTTTTTTATCCCACTTGTTTACTCTTACATATTATTTCCAACATATATTGGAATATTTAAGGGATGATTTTAATGAGTAATCTCAAAGTTCTCACCCCACCAAAATTTTATTGTCTTTACATGATAGATATATATGTATTTTAGCTACTATACATATATTTTAGTTATAATTAGATGATATTTGAGTTTTCTTATCATTTTACTGCCTATATTTTATTGTTATTTTATGAACTGTACCTGATATTTGGGTTATGGGAACATATAAAATGGATTTTGTATATATTTTATTTATATGTTTTTTAGTGGATTTTTATATCATGGATTTGGATAATTAAGAGGGTATTTCCTCCCATTATAGAATCATATATTCTTGGTTTTGGTAAAAAAAACAAATTATTTTGGATGTGGTACTTAGGGTGGTTACACCATCTCTTCACTATAGGCCCGTGAGGGGTACCGATGGGGTGGGGGATAAAGTAAAATGTTCAAATGAGGGAGTTCATTCACACCATGAAGTACTGGTTAACTATATGGAATGTCTTATAGAGTTGATTCATTTCATTTTTTTAGTTTTTTTCTTAGTCAAATTCATAACAGGAAACATTGCTCATGTTGAAAATTTCCAGGGTCCTATTTTTGGAGGCTCTATCTTAGAAGGATTTACAACATCAAAGGATATACTCATGATGTCAGATACCTCAATATTTTTTGAATGAGTTACATTTTTGGATTTTTGAACTATGTGTGTTTCATGGTGTGAACCAACCCTTCATTCCAAGAATGACGTGTTTTCCAAGATGTCTATTTATCATATCCTCCCTACTATTTCTATAACACCATGAGATTTTTTTTGAAATAATAAATTTTAAAATAAATATATTAATTTTATGTTTTTTATTACACGAAACATCATGTAAATATTTAATTACCTGAAACACTTGAGTATTAAATGCATTAAATGCATCATTGAGTTTAATTTTTGTTACATACAATGTTGAGTTTAAAAGGAACATGACATATTACTAAAATATTATTATTTAAAATGATAATTATATCATAGATATAGGAATGTTAGATATGAATATTATTAACTAAATCATGAAAATATATGTTTTATACTTCTATATAAATTTAATTATTTGGTGACTAATTAACTATAAATTAAATTCAAATATATTTGATGTAAAGGAAGTTTTTTCCTGAAAACAATTTTTATGAAAATAAACTCGTTTTACCTCAATAAATTAGGCAATGAAATTTTGGTGAATAATTATAATTAAATAAATATAGTATATATTTAATAAACTATTTAACATCCATCTTCTATGTTTTCAATACAATATATAAAAAAAATCCAATTTTATGCATAAATATTTTATTTTTTATAAAAAATAGATTAGTATCCTTTTGTGGTTATGTTAAAAAACATATTTGCAAAATTTAGTAAATTTATTTGAAAAATTAATGTTTATTTTTGAAATCATCATTTAAAAATTATATTTTGGTGAATTTTTTGTAATGTTCTGAGAAACAAATTGTTTTGAGGAATACTAAAAAATACAAAATTTCAGTTGAAAACTACCTTTTCATTTAAATTAGTTAAAATTATAAATTATATTTTGAATTTTTTATAAACTAAAATTGGTAAATTAATATATCAGTTAATACAATTTAATTCATTTTCATCATTTTCATATTGAATTTATATATAAAAAACTTGTAAACTTGAAATCTTTTTCTCTATCAAAACACACAATCTCTTCATATGTACAAGATTAACTATAAATTAAAATTATCAACTTCTGTGAATTGAAATGGGAAAATTTTATTAAATATGTTTATTCATTACAATTTATATTATATAATATTTTAAACATAATTTTTAATAAAATTAATAGTCAAAACATTAAAACCTAACTACCATGGTTAAGTTAAAAATGAGTATATCTGGAGGTTATAATAAAATTATAAGCATAAAAAGCCCTAAAATATTTTCTAATATATATTTTATATCCATAATTTTAAGCTATATTTTATAGGTCTCTATAGTAGTCCATTTTTATCTTTTTGGCCTGAGAAAAATGTTCATACACCTTTTTCATTTTCAAATTATAAAAGTGTGTCACTCAACTCACTTATAAAGGGCCACCCGTAGCCTCTCCTATCAACATACTAAACCATATTGTTTTCGAAAATATCTTCCATAATAACCTCCCAAGAACCCTCATATAATCCTATTCTCCTTTTCTTTGGAATGAATTATATGTAAGAAGGATTTTGGTGAAAATCTAATGAGATTACCCGAAGAATAGGTAATGTTATTCAAAAAGAGAATTAATATTTTTTACACATCATTCTATTATTATTAAAACATGATTACAAAATAAACTTAGTTTCTTCCACATACTAATATTTTCATATGTTATGTTACTAACCTACAACAATATCCTCTTCCATCAAATGGGTTATGAAATTATCATTCATGTGCACGGCAGATTACCGCCTCACAAACTGATGTTATTTTTTTTCCATTACCACCTTTCATGTCTATATATAATGATTGATTAAATTTTTATATATTACATAAATATTTTATATAATTGTTCTTATGTAATTATTATTTCACATACCTTCATACCTTCCATTGTATGGGAATACAATAATGTCCCAGTTGTGTACGGGGGACTACCGCATCGTGAAGCAATGTTGTTCATTCATACATCACATGAATGGTAATAAGAATAGGTTAAATCAAAATATGTGATATATATGAAATATAAATCATTTAAAAATGATAATATTTTTTTACTCTATTTCTTTCTTTCCTTTGGGAAAATGGAAGCAACATTCATGCCGACGTATGGCCTGTCATCTCTATGAAGTGTGTATTCTATTCTCAATCTATAACTTTTATGGATAACTATTGATACAAATACACTGAATATATATTATGTTTATATAATGTATAGATTTATATATATGATTGAACCCTGATCAATGTCAGGGACTAAAAATAAAAAAACATAAAATATATGAAAAAAAGCGGTTATTACCCGAAATGTGACTTTGACAAAGAATTATAAATAAAAGAGAAATAAAAAGACATATGTAAATCATATATGGTATAATATATATAAGTGTGGTTCAATAATATATTTACAGTAAAATTATATTTATTATATATGAAGATTGAACATGCAAAAAAGGAATTCGAGACTTAAGGTAAGAGGTTTTTGTCTAACTTTTTACTTCTGTGAGATAAATTCCATATTCAACACATTTTATATTATTTTGTGAATATTTTTCCCATGAATGTATTTTTTTATGATTATTCTCATAAAAACTATAGGGATTACATATCCTTCATAGGACTTCTCTTTCATGGAGATAATGTTTCAAATGATACCCATGTGGTAATGGAGTTGTGTTACAATCTCATTATTTATCAAAATTGTTTATGATTAAGTATCCAATGTAAAATAATATAATATACATCTCATGAATTAACATTAAAGTTCTTATCCTCTATATGTACATGATATGTTCATTTAATATTACAATTTTCACACACTTTGGAACTTAAAATAACTATGATTTTTTTAATAAAAGTCACCGTTATTTATGTGTTCATTCAAAAAATAATAATTTCTTCTAAACCCCTGTTTTTGAATATGTTATTAATGTTCATAAAATGATATATTAATGAAATTTTTTCCCATTTTTTTACATATAATTTTTTTAAATGAATCTTTATGCAATTTATCAAATAATTCCCATTTGGAATTTATAGAGAAAACAAAAGGATTATTATTTTTAACATGTATAGAATGAATGAAATATCCCAATATATAACAATTATTTTATTTAAAGATTATTGTTTATGTATTAAATGATATTTTAAATGGAAAATATTTCTAAAATATATGATGAGTTTTTATTTTTTAAATTCATTTTCAATGAAAAATTATCTCCCTCAAAAAATGATATAAGTGATCATTCAAAATCATTATACATATAAGATATACTAGTCTGATATAACATATGATTCTAGATAGATATAATCCAAGGATACCATTATTATTCTTTCTATTAATGGTTTATTATGACATGATGTTTATGAAACCTGTTAATCTTCAATAGTTTTTTCCATGATATAACTCTTATTAAAGCCACTTATTTTTCCACAGGTTATGCTATAATGAAATGATGAATTGATTATGAAACCTATATCTTTCACATAGGCTATCATATGATGAAATTTTAATGAAAACCATTTCATGTCAAGGTGTATGTTATGAGGAATGTTTTATGATCATGTAGAATACATAAGGATGATTGTCACTATGTGATGGGTGGGATATATATCTCCCTCTAATGTACTGGGAAACAATTAATGTTATATATGATAAAAGGTTATATGAAATGTTTACCCAATCCTAAAATAGGGTACGAATAAGGCCATACCAATCTAAATACAATCACATGTTTGGTTATCCCAATACTTACATGTTATGATTATCTTGAAGGGTATCCTTAACATATAATTTTCTATTCGTATGTGTATGCATTAAATCTATGTATTATACCAATGTTATGATCTCATGGATCATGTTATTTTATTCCCTTATTATTCATGTCTTATGAACTAAAAATCATTATATCATGACTTAATATTATGATCTTTGATATATAGAGTATGGTTTTGAAAAGTAATGCAAAATTTCTCATACCCTTATGTTCTTGTTTTACTTACATTTCTACCTTGTTTACCCTTACTGAGAATCATAGCACAAACTTTCTTTTTTCCATTCCCCATGTTATTAAGAAATGTATTATGTATGAAATTTCTAATAAGTGTACTATTTTTGGAGAATATATTGGGATATGATGTTGTTTACCTATCAGCTAGGATTTTGTTTTTCAAATTTTCCAAAGGCACTATACCTTTACGGTGCTCATGACTTTTTTATGTAATTTATAATATATTCATCAAAATGATTTAATATCTATATATGATAAACTTGGGGATCTTTAATTTGACTCATTTTCCCTCCTATTATATCAAATATTAGGTGATTCCAAAGTAATTTTTGGATCTATAACAACCTCTGAACTTTGGTACTCACCGTAAGCATCTATATAATAGACATCAGTTATTTTAGCTGAGGTATACTTTACATTTTCCAATAATTAATCCCTTTTTATTCTTATATCTCATAGTGGATATGTTTTTTCAATTTTAGTGTTTTTTGGTCCCGTTTTTAAAGATACATTAGTATGTTTCATTTTGATTTGAGGATTCTTTGTATGGTTGTGGCCATGTGGTCTATCATATCTTTTATTTTATTTTAGTAGTTAAATGAGAAATATTTTTTTGCGGTAGTGGAATAATGTTATGTATATATATGTAAACTTTTTAAATTATAATTATTTTTATTTATGTTGGGTGAGTGGTAAGAATTAAAATAAAAAATATTGTAAACCAAACTGATGAAATTGAAATGGGATGGAATAAAACGTATGTGGTTACTAGTTTTCCATGATATTGTTACTATTATTATTTTTTCATGATTTATTCGGTTTTTGATTTTTTAATGGATTGATTTTAAAATACTCTTTAAATAGTTAAATAATTAAGGTTGGAAAATGAAAATACTATTATTAATTTTTCAATTTTAAGATGTATTTTTTGTGTGTGGCTTGGAGGACTACAATGTAATTATATTATTTTTTTAATTTTATACCCACCCTGCCCAATTTAGGTAACATGAATTACACCAAGAGACCATATGGTATGTTTTACCTAACATTTACGATTTAGAGGATATATATTATTGACTACCCCTCTACCCCACTCCCCCTTAAACAATATCTTCTAGTGATAACAATGGTTGGCGATGTGATATGTTGTGGGGGTTATGTGTGTAAGAAGGACTACCTGATGTTGATTTACAACACATTCATGATACCATAAAAACTATATTTACTAGATAAAAGATATAATGTTGGTGTTATTATAATTTATGTGTTGTTGGTTTCACGAGACATGATATACCATTGGTGCCATCATTGGTTGATATAGTAGTGATAAGTGTTGAAGTTGTCTTCTCATTAAGAGAGAGAGGAAAATACATAAGGAATCCAATGATGGGATATCATGAATATATTATTCTAACCAATATTTTATTATAAATTGATGTTTTCTTTATTGGGTATGCCTTGGTGAGGTTGTGGGATATGTTGACATGTGTAGGTGCTGGTTAATTAAATTTTGTTCACACTAGAATTAATATTCTCATCTCAATTTTTCATGAGTGAAATTTTTGTATTATAATAATAATTATACTTGTAATGCTGAGAAAATATATACATAAATATTTTTTATAGTTTTTATGATAAATTTGGTGATTTATTTGGTCAGTACAAGCTCATATATTGGGTTTCTACAGTTTCTTCTACATGATTTTATTTTGTTATTATTATTAATTTTTGAACATGTATGATAATATTTGAGTGTTAGTTATTTCTTAAATTTTTTTAAATTATAATTTCCTCACATTTATTTAAATTATTACTATCTAGAAATTTACATTTTTCCTAATTTTATTTGGAATAGGTTAACTGATTTAGAAATTATTTTTTCAATCTTAATATTTGTTGTTTTACATTATGAATTTTTTAAATAATACCCTATTAAAATTTTAATCATAAAATCTTTTTTAATCATAAAATATATATTTTATTACATTAATAAATATGTTGAAATATTTTTTATTAATATTATTAATTTAATTCAGTTAGTGTTTAGTATTAATATATATCCTGGAAATATTATAATTTTAAAACAAAAATTTAATATTGTAATTGTATATTTATATATCCATATATGTATATACCTATATATAGTATTCACATTGGATCGTCTTGTTCATTTCATAATCTAGTGCAGTAACATGAAACTATCTTTAGGAAAAAATCCCCATCACCACAACAATAAAACTCTTTGTTACTCCTTCATGTTTCATCATCTGAGTATGACCAATTACATTTATTATTCCACTCTATTCATCCGACCCCATCCTTAGTAGAAAATACAGAGCGTTTCTCACATGAAGAACGATACCAGTATACCACATCCCTTGTTGAAACGTACTACTAGCCTCACTCTTTGGTTCATCCTCCATAGTAGTAACTCCACTCTTTTGGGAAATGGTCTCACGGTGGTAGAAAATTCATATAGTAGATCAACTTTGTTATTAAATCTATTGTTTAATTGAGTGTTTCATTGACCATAAAAAGTTTTTATAACGTTACTATTATGATCCAAGTTGATGTTACTATATCTTAATATAAATTTACTATGATTTTTTCATCATATCTAAAAGTTTACAACCAATCTTGATGAGATTAATTATAAATCTATCATGAAGAAAATTGAAGTTACCATGAGTAAAATTGATGTTAGAGAGAATGGAAATTCATGTTACTGTGAGTGGGTAAAATGAAGAATATTTTATGGTATTATATACCCACCATGAGGTTACTTACCCTGAAATACATTTAAATCTACCACATGACTAATTTTTAATATTACTACATGACTATTTTTTTATGTGACTGCATGAGTATTTCAAATTGACTATAAGACCAATCTAATGTATGTAAGTAACACATGAGTATTTTATGAGACCACACAAAACATTTATTTCATGATCTAGATATTGTCCATGTGATTTAATGAAATGGATGTTTTACCAATATTAAAGTTCATGTATCACATGATCAGTTCTTTATTTTTTTTATTTTGTGAAAATTTATCTTTTCCACTATACTCTTTTTAGCCATTCTTTTTTAAAATAATTAAATGTAAATTTCATTTATTTTTTTGTTATTTATATTATTTTAAAAAATAATTATATATTATTAAAAAAAATTTAACTAGTGAATATAATTGTTTTTGAAATAATAATTTTCAATATATTTCTTTTATGATTTGTTTATTATATTTTTTACTATTGATTTACTTCAATTTTATGGGAGTCATTTTTATCATTTTAGTAATTTAAATAATCCTCCATTTTTTAAATTATTATATTCGAATCTATTTTGATGAGTATAATGTTAGAATTTAAATGAGTTGATATTATTATTGAATACATCTGATGTATTAATAGGTAATGAAGTCTTTCCATATTCTAAAAATTTCAAACCGTTTTATGGAGGTGATAAGTTTAAGAAACACGAGAACAATGAGAAATAAAGATTTAAATTAGTGATTAGTTGATAAATAGATAACAAGGCATGTTATGTGGATAAATATTGATGAATTTTAGAGCACATGATGATAAGAATTATTTTCTTGATACATGGAAATGTTTTTCTGCAACTATAGTAGTGTTTATATGATCACAAAAAACATCCACTATTCCATTCATTACAACCAAAGTCATAAAATGTCAACAAGAAACCTCATTTTATATATATTCATATATCTCATGGTCTTCATTATTATATAGTTTTATTATTTTTATATTTTATTAAACCATTTGTAATTGTTAACATCATTTTATGTTTCTAATATTCAAAAATAATCTCAGAATTTGGTTATTCTACTGACCAAAATGATGGTTCATGGGTCATAACCCCCAAATATATGTTATGATCGACTAAGTTATGACCCATTTAAAAATTCAATGTTTTGACTCATGGTACTGTAAAAGGAAGAGTCTGTATAATAGATATGAAACCTTTAAAAGTGATTATTCTTAGCAGGTACTGATCTTATATCTGATTGGATGAAATATAAGACTGGACTAAGATGTTGGTGATATGAACCACTATAAATATATGATGATAAAATTTTAATTTCCACCACACTAAATCTGGAATACTACTATGTTCTATTGTTATTCAATAATAAAATTCTTATTGATAATTTTTTACATGTTTTTTTAAAAGAATATTTACCCTCTCCTATTTAGTTTATTAGTATAATCAATCTCAATTAAATAATTGTTGTCATAAGTATTAGTTCTTTTTGGGTGTATTTTATGTTTTCTATTTTTAAAAATTGTGATAACACGAATATATTGGATCTAATAGTTTAAAGAATAATGATTAGTTATAGAGATTGCAGTCATTAATGAAAATGATAGATGGATCCTAGAAAAGCCCCCATTTTCTTATTCATGTTCCTATGGGTATTGAATATTTATAATGGAATAATAAATGAAATAGATAAGTATGGATCATTTTAAAATCATGAATAAATCATTTGAACAACACAATATTGATGAAAAACACCTTTTGGAAATGATATAGTAATATATTTTTTGAATTATAACTTAATGATTATATTGTACTGTGATATAAGTATAAGTGTGAATAACCATATTTTTGTTTTTAAGATATACCATGTAATTTTAATAATAAATTAATGTAAGTCCATTAAAGTTAAGAAAAAATAACATAACCTTTTTAAGAATGCTTCATGCAGAATACCGGGATTTTAATATGGGAGAAATGAGTCAGTGGAATAGTTGTTTCAAAAGATTAAGAGTATTACAAATCATTTGATTGAAATTTGTGAAATACTAGAAAAATATTTGTGGTTGAAAGAGTTCTAGGATAATTACCAAAAGTATGGTATGAAAATAATGCAGTGATCAATTAATGTAAGAATTTTAATGAGTGAGCCTTGTATGGAATACTAATTTCTTTATTGTATTATGATCTTGAATTAAAAAAAATATTGATGAGGAGTATATAAATAAAGGTAATTTTTTTATTTATCATGTTAATTAATACTTTAATACTAATACATTTTAGTTCCATGAATGTGAATAAGATATGGATCATTTTAGTTATAAAATTTTTATTTTTATGAAAATCAAAGGTGAAAAGAGGTTATTCAAATAGAAGTTCAAAAAGATGTAAAATAAATATAATAATATTAATAATAATTATGTATCATAATTAACATATTATTAGTGTTGGAATAATGTTCACATAAGTACTAACATTCTAAAACTCAAACTTCCAATGAAATAAAAAGGGAAAAGGTGAAAGGAAAAGAAAGGTTTTTTAAATGATTTAACTATTCAGAAAGTTCCAACTCAAGAAATAACTCATGATGTGAACATGAAATAATTATCCTTTCATTGATGGATACACATTGTGAGGTACCTGATTCATTCTATACCTAATTAATTACTGTTTATAATGCTCATCATAGTGATATTTTGAAATATGAAAAAAAACTGATTTTGAATTTTTGTTCTGATTCTCATTCTATAAATTCTAGAGATAAACTATTATTTAACTAAAATAAAGAATTATGAAATTCTGATGTAAGAATAATTAATGTATATACTGATATAAAAATGTAAAATAATAATTTTATTAATGAAAATGTGAAATTTAAAAGGAATGTGATAATTTTAATATTCTCATTTCCCATAAAGTGGAACCTAAAATGAATTTTAATTATGATATATTAAATCTAAAAGAATCTAATAGATGATAAAAAAAATTAGAAAATGAAAAAAATAATACCATGAAGTAATTTTTGATTCAAAGTTATATGACCTTTCTAATATTGGGAATGATATTAAGACGATCAAGAATAAAAATAAGAAACTGAGAAATTTAACTTATATCTATTTTGAGAAACATTTTTCTGATTTAGAGTATATACAAAAAGATAATTTAAATAAGAAAAAGGAATTGTACAATATTATGTAAATTTCATATAATTTTATTCAAGTAAAGAATAATAATGGTAAAATAATGTCTATGATAAAACCAAAGTATAACAAGAATGGTTTTTATTATAATAGCTTATCCCCATGGATGAATAAAACTACTTTATGTTAAAATGTGAAAAGGAAGTATTTCAATTGTAGCATTTTTTAAATGTATAATGTAAGGAATTTATGATAATGAATTTTTTAGGATATTTACAAAATAATTTGGTCATACTATATCATTTACTATTAAATACTATTTTTTTAAATAAACCACAAATAGATATTAAAAATATTTTTGGATTCTAATATTTTCTGCTACTAATATCATTGGACCCATGTTAGATTACATACCAAAACACTCTACTTGATTATTTAATTTCATAAAATATTCCATAGAAGTCTCTAATATTCATCGTATTTATAAAATGGTTAGTTAAGACACATGAAATGTGTTATTTCAACATTTCTTTCTTTTAATTCATGTGAAGGAGGCCTAGTCACATTTAAAGACCAATCTAAAGGCATTATTAATGGAATTTGCGAATTTTTTTTCTAAGGGTGTTATTATTTTAAAAGATAATTTTTTGATCCTCTAAAAATATTATATATATATATCACGGTTCTTGGATAGTGGACTAAATTTTATTTTTGAATGTTATAAAAATAAATTTTTAAAAAATATATCTGTTTTATTCTCTGTAAATTAAAAGAGAAAATTTTTCATTATTTGTTTTTCTATTCCATCCAAACAAGTGGTCAAGTGTTTAAATTTTAGAAAATAATATGACAATTTTCGTCATAAAAGTATTGGAATTGAAAACATCATATCGCTATACAATTTTTCAAATCATGAATCAGTTCTACAACTTCCAAAGTTACATAAAAGTAAGAACATTTTCTGTGACTTCTGTTTAAAGGTTATGAAATATAAATAATGATTTAAATTAGTAAATCATGTTACCACTACTGAATTAATTAAATTGATAAGTATTGTCATATTTGGTCCTATAAAAACATACTAGTTAAGGTGGAAAAGAATATGTATTTTAAATAGTATATGATTATAGTAGACTAATCTAATTTATTTATTATCACATAAAAATAAAACATTTCCCATATTTTATGCTTTTTATAACCATATTCCAAATACGAAAAAAAATTAATCCTCCCTATAATAAATGATAAATGTGGTGAATTTTTTAAATTATTATTTGATAAATATTGTGAATATAATTTATAAAAGAATTATTTTTATACCCATATGAGACAATAGTAAAATTGTGTGTTTGAAATAATGAATATGTCATTTGATGAAATGATTATATCAATTTTTATTAAATTTAAATTTACAAATAATTTTGGATCAATGATGTCAATATATATTATCAATTTTTAATTTGAGTTTCTTTTACAAAAATTTAAAATAAAACTCATAATGAATTTATTTAAGGGATAAAACACAAATGGAAATTTTTGGCAATTTGTTTTCAAATTCTATATCATAAATAAAAAACATAATTTAGGAGAGTTATAATCCTAATGTGATGAAATAATATTTTAAGGTTATTTTTAATCCAGTTATGTATGTAGAGTTCTCAATAAGATATTTTTAGTTTTTGACGATTTTTTCATGTTAAATTTAATTAAAAGCATAATCAAAACCATAATTCAGATTCAAATATAGATGATGATTGATTTAGGGAATTGAATTTTTTTAATGATAGTCAGAAAGAAAATGATAATGCATCAGTTGGGGGGATAAAATATCTTCTAAAACTATTCCTAATGTGTGGAAACACTTAAAGAGTATAATATTGAAAAAGTAATTGGAAATATTGAATCTGGTATAGAAACTAGAAAATCTATTTAACATTACTAAGATAATTCTATATTTTTTACACATTTTTATCTTTTAATATTGATTATTTATTGATTGATTCATAATTTTTTAATGATATTTAACATTAATAAAATAAATTTCAATGAGATAATGTGTGTAATTTGGTTGAACTACCAAAAGATAAAAAATGATAAGAACTATGTTTATTTTTGTGTAATAATACAGATGAAGAAGGAAAAATAGTTAAAAATAAAAAAATACACAATTCTCAAGGTTATTCTCATGCATGTGGAATTGATATTGAATAATATCATACTTCTATTTCTAATATAGAATGCATTATAATTTTATTATCATTTCTTATTTTGAAATTATCAGTTTTTTTATTTTGGATGTATAATGTGAATTATAAATGGAATAAATTTTCATGAAGTTTTTATTTAACAAAACCTAAACTTTGAGGATGAAAATTTACCGAATCATGTTTGTAATCATAATAATGATTTATATGGTATAAAAAATCAATTTAATATTTTTATGAATGACTCCCACAATTATTAAAGAAAACTAATTTTGTAAACGGAATTGTTGACCCAATGTTTTTTATAAAAAATGCTTCAAAATATATTTTGATTTAAAAAAATATATTATTGATATAATATTTGTTTTAATAAATTATTTAACTGTTTAATTATTTTTATAAACTTTTTAAATCTATGTTTTATAAGTTCATAATAGTAAAATTGAATTTTTTGTGCGTTTAAAAATTAATCAACAAAAGTTTGTTATTTTTTTAAATAAATATAATTATGATATAGGATTTTTAAAAAAGGATATGACTTGATTCATGTATGTCTATAATGATACCTATTATTACAAATTTCAAATTATTTTTTGGAATAATATAGAATGACTATTGATATTAAACTGTACAGATTCATGAAAGATATCTTACTGTATTTGACTACATCCAGATTAAGTATAATGTTTTTAGTCTATTTATGTTCAATATTTCATTCTAATATATTAGGAAGTATTATTAAAGTTATTGATAGAGTTTTTTGATATTTTAATGGAAATATTGGTAATATTTTATTTTTTATGTTTTTGATTTTTTGTCTTGTTCTGAACCTGATTTTTTTAGTTTTAAGGATTGATTAGAAAGAGACATTAAGTATGTTTCACCTTATGGGTAAGAATATATTTTCTTTGAGTTGCAAGATAAAACTATTAGTTTCATTATATATAGATTTGGATGAGCATGTTTTTTTATTATAGTTGATTTTCTCAAATTATATTGTTAAAAAACATTATTTTATTTTTGATATATGTTTTGATAAAATTCCATTTTTTTGTGAAAATTCAAGGGAAATTTCAATTTCAAAAAACCCTTTTCAATACACTCAAAATAAAAATATAGATATTGTGTTTCATTTTATAAGGGATCATTAAAATATTGGGGATATTATTTTATAATTTTTTAACTAAAAAAACTTGTTTAAATATTTACCAAACCATTAGATTCTGTAAAATTTGAAAAATTGACGTTTAATCATGGTATGTTAAAAGCATAATATTTTTATTATTATAATTTCTTCTTGTTAAAATGATTACATGAGTACTATTACTAAATGTTATATGTTTATAAAGATTTTCTACTTTGTTAGTACTAGGTTTTTGATTCTTTTTATTTCATAAATGTTATATATTTATAAATATTTTCTACTTTGTTAGTACTAGGTTTTTGATTCTTTTAATTTCTTATCAAGGTGAATGTTTTAGATTTATTATATTTTAAAATTTTGATAAATTTAAAAAAATGCATGGATGTTTTTGAAAGTTTAATTAAATGTTTTATTTTGTAATTTACTAAAAGGGGGAGATTATTAGTGTTTTATCTTGTCTGATAATATTGTTTTTGATAATGATTTATTATAATTGTTTTTTTAAATTTAAATTACCTCACATTTATTTAAATTCAAATCATATAAACATTTATATTTTTTTAATTTTTATTGGTATTTGTTAACTGATAAAATAAATTTTTTTCTAACAATATTATTTCTTATTATAATTTTTGAAATCTTATAATAAAACTTTCTTAAAATTTTAATCTTACAATTTTTATTAATCTAAACATCAATATTTTGTTATATATAAAAATATATAGTTATATTTTTTATCTTAAACATTTATATTTTGATTAATTATTTTTTAATATTACAATTAAATATTTTTATCTTGTCAATATTTTAATTTTAAAATGAATATTATATAATATTTTTATTATATACATATATATATCGATATATGTGTAGTCATTTATATAGTATGCACTATGGATCCTCTTCTTCATCGCATCACCTAGCGTTGCAATGCGACACTAGCTTTGTGAATTCATCTCCTTATCCATAGCACCATAACACAATGTAACAACATATTTGAGTTTCTTCATATGATCATGATCAGCAACATTCACGCTTCGACTATCTTCATCTCTACACATCCATGGTAGTAGATCCACAACAGCTCCCCCATATAGCATGACACCAGAGTACCACTTTCTTTATAGTTATGTGACACTGACATCCCATATTTTTTCATCCTCTATAGAAGTGACTCTTCATTAAAAAAATGGTATCACATCGAAAAAAACTCCATTCATACACAACAAATTTTTATTACAGACATAGTTATTATGAGTATTTAAGTTACTATAATGATTTTTCTCTCACGTCACTCTAAGGATCCACTTTTAAATTAATATAAGTTCATCTAAAGTTACTTTTAGAGTTTAAACGTACTGAAATCTATATAACCTACCGTAAAAAGGTGTATTATCAAGATATTATGAAGTATAATGAAGTTATCATGAATCATAATTCAGTTACTGAGAAGAATATTTGATTTTTTCAGGAGTGTCTAAAATTATTTTATCCTGAATGTATTATCAGCATACCCAAGTTAATCTACCATGACTGATTTTTAAATTTATAACATGACTTTTTTTAAAGTTATCATATGTCTAATTTTTTAAAATTGACTGCATTGGTATTTCAATGTAACTGCAAGACCAAGCTACTTCTTTTCAATAACCACATGAATATTTTGATAGAACATTTGATTTTTTTTCACATGGTTAGTATACCAAACATGGACTTAAATGGATTGATAACTTAACCACCCACAAGTATTATTCCCCACAAGATCAGTTAGTATATTATTTATTTTTTTAAAATTTATGTTTTTTAGTATAATATGTTTATTCATTATTTTTATAAAATTATTAACTATTTGTTTATTTAGTATGTTATAATATTTATATTTATTTATAAAATAATTACATATTTTAAATGTTATATTGTAACTAGGGAATACAAATATATAATAGAAATAATATATTTCATATTTTTTCTCTTATACTCCATTTTTAAACGTTTTTGAACTATTGATTTATTATAAATTCATTATATTGATTTTTTTAATTTAATGAACATAAAAATTAATTATTGTTCAAATGAGAATATTTAAAAAAAAATTATAATTTTAATGCTAAAATTAAATTTAGTCAATATTATTATTGAATACACATGAAATATTAATAGGTAATGATGGGTGTCCCTATTTTAAATATTTCTAACCATTTTATGTGGAAGGTGAGTTTAGAAAACATACATGCTATGATAAATGCTGATGAATGTTGGATATTAGTTAATAAAAAGAGATAAATGCATTTTTATTAGAAATCTCTTGTTGACATATTAAATACAGGGTGATAAGAAAAAAAATTTGGACACTCTACTATGTTCTATATTGACTATTATTCCATTGATATCATAAAAAAGAAGTATCAAATATTCAATTCTTTACTATAGATGTGATGAAATATAAAAAAATATAAATCATATTTAATATCTTTTGATATCTTATGGTTTTCATTTTTCCATGGATTTCATTATGTTTCCATTATTTAACATTTTTTTAATTATTACTATTGGTTTATGAATTTCCCAATAAACAAGTCAGTATTTAGTTTTTATACAAACAAAATGGATGGTTCTTGGGTTGCGATTGCTATTGAAAATTCATGTCAGACTAGGTTATAACTCTTTAAAAAAGTAAGGCTTGTTACATTTCGCATTGTAAAAGACATAAAATATAAACAGGTTATCACAATATTAAAAGTGAGTTTTCATAGTTGGTACATATATCTTTTCCATGTATAGAGAATTGAATACTGTACTAGGATCTTGGTGATATGAATAATATGAAACCAATATATTCATATTTTAATTTTTGGTGAGCTTTTTCTTAAACACTACTGTACATCATTGATTATTCAACAATAGAAGTCTTATTGATTATTTTTTTGGAAATATTTTAAAAGACTATTCACACCCTGCAGTCAATTATTGACATTTATCTTGAACAAAAAATTTCTTTTCATTGGATATTATTATGTAAATTTATATTCATATATGGGGGGTATTTCTTGTATAGGTTATTTTTCATTATATGGTATATTGGTTGGTAGTTTTATCTTATTATAAACTTATATTGAGAAAACTAACTATTATTTTATTATTTTATAACCTTTATGCTAGTAACCCTACTTGGTATTACAAGAGACAGGGCTAAGAGGGTCACTCCTTATATTAACATATGCCCCACGAGGGATTATAGTGGAGGGGTCATGATATAGAGTTATCAAAGTTGTTGGTAAAAAGATACGGTGGATTTTGGAGTGGGGAACTTGGGAGGACATAATTGTTTTGTATGGAAATAATACTATCAAGAAATTTCATGTGAGGACAGTAATAAAATTAGCTAGGAAATAGGATTTTACGTCACCATATGAACAAATGAAATAAAATTATTCTCCATTAATGTGTTAGTTATAATTATGATTATTTCTGGATAGAGACATAATCTATGAAAATTTATCATACTTCTTTAAATTATGTTTTGAATTGGGTGGTTCTAGGAATGAATAAATTCATTCATTCATTAAATCTAACAAATCCAATGCTACTAGAATAAGGTGTTTCTAATTTCTTTATTTATATTTAAGTTGGTCACTACCCATATGTGGTTTTTGTTATGTAGTTTTAGTAAAATTACCATACTGATCATCATAGGGTTTTTCCTAATCATGTTGAAGTGTTGTGGAAGTAGATATTGCATACCTTTTAGTATTAGATACATTTGAAGTATGACGTCACCGTCTTGAATCAACATAAGAATCAAAAGATAAAGGACATAGATATTTCCTTCATCTTGAGTCAAGTTTGATACGAGTATTTATTTTCCTTATTAGTTATTCAGTAATGGGAGTATCATGTTAGTGGTGGATATTACACCTTGGGGAGAATGTGGAATCCAATGTGTTTTAGGCTAAATTCTAACATGGGTTTATGGTCATGTTTTTATTGGTGATGAAAAATGAAATAAATAAGTAGGAGATTATCTCAATTTATTAGGAGAGAATTATAATTGGGGATATGGGTATTAGGATCAGGGATATTATAGGATTTACTCTAATAACTTACCAAATAATGGGCACTTTGAGGATGTTTTATTTCCGACCCTTTATTCTATAGTCACACCATTTACAATACCATTTTATTTAAAGGTTTATAAGAATAATAGGATGATATAGAGGGTATATGAGTGGGATATAAGACCAATGGTTGAGATATAGTAGCTACCTCCATGAAATATGGATTCATATGGAGGTTTGTGGACGATGGACTAGTAGAGATCTCGATTTTCAGGGAAAGACATCCAGTATTTAGCAACAAATTTTACAATGGATATAAGTCCTATGCAACTTTCAAGAGATATCCACTTCTGGGATTTGTCTATGAAGACCATGGTCATTTCAACATCATTTATCTTTATCCTTAGGGAGTCAGTATGGATTAGGAAGCTATACCACCTTCTATTAGTAGTGATATTTACCCCTTATTCAGTTTCAGAAGTATGGGGTCCTTGTTTATGTTCATGATTCGATCCAATGATATTGTTTTCAACCAATATGTGTGGATTTATAATATTAATTCCCCTACATGTTCCTTCCCATTAGGTACCCTATCCAGATCATGGACATGGAGGTCATCCATAATAATGGAGACGAGTTGTGAAAGGTTGTATGCATGCAATTCAAGAGTAATTTTTTAAGGCCCCATAGATTTTTTAGGTATGATTTGTTTTTCATATACCATTGTATATGAATTTTTTATTATAATGATTTGAACCCCTTAATTCCACCCACATTGGTTCAAGCACTAGGATTAGATGTGGAGAAGATTTCTTTTTCCATGGGGTTATCCACGCTAGTTGGAGTCCAAGCTAGTATGTTTGATGTCTGTCAGTGATGAGTACTAATGATGGGGAAACAACAGTCATTGGGAGATTTATTTTTATTGCATATATTTCCATATAATGTTATAATCAACATGGGTTGGTTGTATTCCATTCATTTTGTGGTTGAATGTTTCTAGAGAAGATTTATTTTAATTATGTTCAAGGGCGAAGCATTTTTTTCTGATGAACGATGTTTCTGGAAGGGAAATAGGTGAGAATATATCCTTATATCTTTGATGTTTTATTCATTGATAGTGACAAAGAATACTCATGTAGTGGAGACCCATATATTTGTTAAAGTGTTTTTGGATTATTTACTGATGATTTTTTGACTCTTCCCCTCGATAGGATATTGATTTTTTAAGAGTTGTGGTGAGGTTGTAAAATGATTTCAATGGATATGTATTGGATGGAACCCTCATAGTTCCATGAGAAAATGATCTAGTTTTTTTAACTTGGAATAAAAGTATGTTCATATCGTGAATGTCTTTAAAGATGTTATTCCATTAAAGGATGTACTAATAACATGATATACCTTTGCGTTTTTTGGATTGAGAAATATTTTTAGAGGATGTGAAATTCTTGAGATTCAAAGCATGAACTGGATATTTATTCCATGGATGCGGTGTATTCCATTCTATATATAAACCCATACTCCCTCTGATTTCCATTATTCTACATTTAACTTTCCTGAGCATTTAATGATTCCCAGCTGATTTTTGGAGCCCCAACAACCTATGATATTTGGTGTTCAACCTCAACATATGGAGGTTTTTTTATCTATAATGAATCTTGGTTTTATATTTTAATAATTCATATATATAGATATATCTCAATTATTCCTTACAATTGGAATTTTTTTTGTGTGTATGGGCCATAAAATTAAAATATTAAAATTTTTAATTTTAATTAAAGTGTGTGCATCAATATACCAAGAATAAATGGATTTCCTATTGATTGGGAACTCATATTTTAAATCAAAGACCATGGATGTTTTCAAAATATGTGGTTTACTCTAGGACTAATATACAATTGCTCAACATTGGTCATTTGTTTAACGGAATTTGGTGGCAGGTTAATTAAGTGAATTAAATAATTTTTTTATTTAACTTACTTTATTTCCCCAAAACATAACCCTCATCCACAAATATTTAATTATGATGGATTATCAGGGTTATCCCCATAACCCTGTGATATTAAATAAGAGTATAATAGCTTCATTGGTGTTTTTGGATCAGGAATGAGGATTGACAATGAATTATTAGGGAGAATCATGAGATGGATGAAGAACATAGAAGGATCACCATCTTATCTACTGAAGGAAACATTTATCAGAATAGATCGATCCATTCTTGAGGAAGGGCTCATTATTTTTCATTTTTATTCTTTTTGATCAATTTAACAAGCATGTATTTTTATATATTCATTTTTTTGGATATTTTCATTCATTTCATGAAGCATAAGTTAAATTGAGTTCTTTAACCCGGCCATTTATTTCAATTTCACTTGTTTCCTCAATCTAGGATCATTTAATAGGATCAAATCAACCAGGTTTTTTACTCCATTTTTTCACATGATTTCCCCTACCATTCATTATGTTATTTTTCATTAGCTGATAGGGTTTCCAATTCATCATTTCTAGGTTATATTCAAGAATGATTGAATCACATGATTCATGGAGGTTGTGAAAGAAATGTATCAATCCTTTTATTTCATGTGTATTAAGGTGTGTTAGGGGATAAACATTTTGGGATTTTTGATAAGGACCATTTACGTTGATAGATGGTGTTTCTAGTCCCCCATGTTTAATTAGAGATCTAATTTATATTCATTAGAGGTCGAGATTTGATGATCTAATGATTTTAACTTCTACTTAGATGTAGTTACCATGGTTATCCATTGAGGAATGAATAAAAGAGAAGATGATATAGAATCCACATAATTATACCTGGGTTTTTATAAAATACTATACTACAAACCTTGTAACCCATATTAAGACACGATGTGTAGTACGAGTTCTCTCAGCAGCTAGGGTTTGGGAGAGATAAATATCAGACGTAGTGTGGTCGAGTACACATAACCTATGGCCCTATTTGGGAATACAGGTCATGTTTCAAAGGCACATTCCAACTACCTGGTGTATATATACATGTCATGTACCCTGAGGGAAATTATATGTATATGTACATTACTAACTATGTTATGTACTTTGTGTTCATCGCTATAGCACATGAGCACAGATAGAGTACCAAGGAACAATCCATATGAAACGCGGATGGACCAAAGGACATGGTAATACCTCAGGATAAAATGAAATTATGTTTACTCCATATATAGAATGTGTATTTCTACATGGAAAACAAATCCATGTCCATTGGAAGTCACAACCGGGAATCGATGTGAGGTCACATAGTATGTGACCCTATTTACACGTTGTGTACTTCTCTTAGAGACTCCTACATTATGTATATCTAATGATACATGGATTTGGGACTATGATTATCATATCCTGAGAAGTGTTCCAAATGAATATTATGGTTTAATTTTCTAAAATAAATAGATACAGTGTGAGGTGATTCTATTAGGATTCTTCTCCCAGTGGTGCTTAGTTAGCTGTAGAGATCTTGTTTTATCATTGGAGTTTTACCGATATCAATACTCCATTTTCCAATTCTAGGTCACAAGTCCCCAAAATAATTTATACAGGTATATATAAAACTCAACCCCCATTATAATGGTTTTGGTTCTTATATATGTGGAGTGGACTCCATATATAAAGATCAATAAATTAGTGGGTCCTCCATTGTAGTGGTTCTCTTTAATTTAAGCTACAGAATAATGAGGTGTGGGGACTCTATATTTTTGAGAGTTTATATATGATACAATGATATGATATATGACCTTTGGAGATACAATACAACTCATTGTTCCTATATTTGTTTTGAAATACAGACCCCCTTCTCTCTTCTCTTGTGTGTCTTCTGAGCATATATGATGTCGGGTTTCCATTACCATCATGATTTTTGGTTGAACTAACTATTTTTTATTTCTATTTCCATCCCTTTTTTGGGAATAATAATTTTTATATATACAATCACCATCAATAATGGAATTATAACATAGGTTTTGTGTTATACATATAAATGAAATATTAGTGGTTACATTGTAAACCATGTTTTAGTAGAGCATAGTCGTTCTTGGTACTGACTTTGTTCAGTGGTATGTCATGGATATTAGGAGATGGGATCTCTTCCCATATCATTTTTCTAGTTTTTTCTAGGTAGGGACCTCATTTCTAGTTGGGCATATATTATACCCTTTATATCCATTATGTTATTCTATTATAATTTAATTTTTTCCTATAGGTTATTTCTTCAATGATTTACACTATACATGTTAAGGCATTCTTTATACCATTGCACTATTTCATGGATCCAGATTCATGTGGGAATATATGTACATTAGGAAAAGTCCTAAAAGTATATTATTATGCATACTTAGTGCGTCTATCCAAATCTAAAACTATTTGATGTGGTCTTTGGGTTTCACATTTGGTTTACCACTGACCAAGTTGTCATCAATTAGTCAGGTCATAACAGAGTGGTATTATAGGTGGTATTTAATGTAGTTTGTTGTTGGTAGTTTTACTAGTGGTGAAGCATGAGTTTGGAACATAGGTAAAATATTCCATAGTGTTTCAAGTTTTCATTTCAATCAAGGGAACCCAATTTTTTTGTGGGAGTAGATGTATCCACACATTATGAATCTGACATCCTTCTTGTCAACTCGATATACAAAGGCATTGGTTTCAGGGAATTAATGATAGATGAATCATATATGATTGGGTATTTACAAATTTATTTCCTTCTTGAGTCAAAGACCTAGATATTCTCATCTAACCTTGGTATGAAATCTAAAATTTTTGATGACTCCCTACTGACAACTATCTAGGATATCGATACAAGATTTTGATAATGATCAGTTGGGAAATGAGGCCTGAGTTTAGGGAACTATTCATGAGGTGTTGTCTACCAGTGAGGAAAAAGTAGTGCTACCACAAGTTTATATGTTTGTGGATCCACCATTATTTTCCTGGAAAGACGATTTAGGGATTTGTGGGTTACTAAAATCTATATTTGGTCAAGGAGAAAAAAAATATTCCTAGTGTGTTATGTGAGTTATAAAAAAATGGTCTCTAAAGAATCATACAATTTCTTAGCCTAAGGGAGTGGAGGATTGTATCAAAGTGGTGGTCTTAGTTTTTTTTATTCTTTGGACCTTCATTAATGAAGTGGTTCTTCTTGAAGATAACATTCTTCATGGAGTAGCATAGCACTGGTAGGGTCTAATTACAATGACCCTTGATGAAAGGATACTCTCATGGATAGACATTCAATATCTATTCAATGATGATTATTTCCACTAATTATTTTGATATGTGAAGATCCATGATTTTCTGGAGCTATAGTAGGGATATAAGTTATGTGTTGAGTACTCTTATATGTTTACATACATCACACATTACCCTACTAATATTGTATATGATGGATTTTTCAAGGTTCATATGTTTGAGTAGGGACTTCAGAGAGACATTAATTCCACTCTGTTATCCTTACACATTTCTATGTATGTTTAGGTGCTTGAGTGGGATTTGGTCAAAGGGTACATCATAACAGTTAGATTATAGACAAAAAAATAATATAGTTGTTATCATGGAGAAAGATCATCTACAGTAGATTGCAGGCATCAATCAACAAGGTATCTATGGAAGAGGCATACTCATACCTGAAATCATATTAATTGATTTTTTGGAATAGGGTTATTGTAGATATTCTTATAATACTAATATGGGATGATGTTATTTGTGTGATGGGAATGGTATCATAGAACATGATTTTATGACCCGTTGTCCTAATATGGTCTATAGTCAAATAGATGTACCTCTGAGGCCAAGGAATTGATATGTTAAGGGATCTCCATTGTGTGGTCTGTCCAGACCCTAGGGGGGAGTACTGTTATAGGAGAAGGTGGAGCACCAGAGGGATGATCAAATAGTAGAGGAATACACTTTGAGATACATCGACCACCACCACTTGGTGGACCATGCCAGGCTTAGAGGGATGACAGTCGATGGTGCGAGTAGTTGTAGAATAAAGAGGGATATGATTAGGCTTCTCATGAGATTATTAAAGGAACGATGATTATCTATTATAATTTATCACGAATACTTGTAGAAATTTTTTTGATTCATTATATTATATCCATATCCCTTGGGTGGAGCCAGTTCTTTTAGTTGTATCTTTTTTCTAGTAGCTATGTGTGTTAGTTCCTATAGGGAGAAATTAATTTATGTCACATATCATCTAATAGTATGAGTTAGTTCGTAGTGAATAATGTTTATTATAGACCTTTTGGTCATCGTGGTGAAACAATATGATTTCAATCTAGGTATATACTGGTTTTTTATAATGTGTTTCCAGATATATAATCATCTTAAGAGAGATAGATTCATTAATAGAGATGGGAAAAGTTTCCCCATTACATGAAAATGAGATCATATATATTTCTGAGTGGGGCTTGTGAGTAGGAAGTTTTAACCTATCACCCATCATAAAAAAATGTTATTCCATGGTAAAACAAGATCTTTGGGAATCTAGCTTCTAGTGTCATAGAAGGATTATATGGAAATATTTCCTAAATATATTCCAGGACTACATCCATGATGGGAGATTGACTTATGTATTTAATTTAACACCATGAAAACATTAATAAATTATGAAGCATACAGAAGGTCCCCACCCATAACCAAGGATATGAGGGTGAAGATGGATTCACTTTGAGAGAAAAGTTATATTAGACATCATTTTCCCCTCTGTTACTCCAGTTTTTTATATGAACTAGGTGGAGGGGAGTTTGAGGATTTTTATTTACAATCATCACTAGAATCAGTTAAGGATTAAAATAATGTACCCCTTATAGAAGATTGATGAAATTTTAAAATAGTTTAAATGTTTGATTTGGTTTTCAATGATCAATCTCATGACCAACTACCCTAAATTGAGGGTTCTTAAGGATGATAATCTAAAGATGACATTCAATGAAATTAAAGAAATTATGAGTTATTGTTGGTTTCTTTTAGTGTGGTTGATTCCCAAAAAAATGTTAATTCCTCTCAAAACCATATCTTCCAGCCATACATGGCCGATTCATATTTTTCTTCATTGAAAAAATTCCCATATATTATATATCAGAGGAGGAGAATGTAGAGAAATTAATGATTGTCAAAGAATTACTCTAGGAGAAACAGCTATAAAGAAATATATTGAAGTGTTAGATTTTAAACTAATAGTTTTAACTTATAAGGAATATCGACTCTAATAATGGTTTAATTTTTAATATAATTATTATTGAACTAGTAATTTCTTGGTAACTAACCAAAAATGTTTTAATGATGCAACATTTTATTAGTTTGGTCGGGTACTACTATAGTTTCAAGGAAGAATTGTCCATGATATCATTCCCTTTGAATGTTTTTTTATGGAAAGGGAATCCATTTAACAAGAATTATTAATTTCTAAATATCTTTCTAGGATTTGAGGTCGAGGATTAATTCAGCTTCTATGTTGAGATTAACAATGGTGGGTGTTGAGTGAGTGGTGTTTTTATGGGTCTAGAGTTGGGATCAGATGCATGTTGATGCATTGTCAGGAAGTGATCATATATGGGTCAAGTTAGTTGATACCCCATCAGTATAATTATATTACCCATGAATTTTATTTGGGAGTATTAGTATTCACCTTGATGACATGGATACATTATCTTCTATGAAAGCATTTTATTGATTACTCAGTCCACCATAGTCCCAGGTATATCTTCACTCGGATATATATTAACTTGAGATAAAGTGATTAGTTTGAGTTCTTAATAGACCATGAATTTTAGATATTTTATAATCCATGAGTAGACAACATAGTGGTAGATTAACTTTACAATAAATCTCTTTATTTCGTGGTGGATGATACATTTGAGATGTTTTTTGTTATAGATGACCCTAATGGAGGAGAGGGGTGTAAATTATCTATAATAAATGGTAGTGAATCCACTATTCCTTAGAATGTGATAGAATATCTATTTATAGATTTATACTATGAGTAAAATCATGAAAAAATTTCCTCTCATGATGCACCAGATGGATTATTTCATGGAAAAGATCACATCATCCATTTTCAGAGGTAGTATGAAGTTCGAGACACCTACCAAGAGGAGGTGTTGAGGAAGTTTCTTAGTTCTCCCATGGTTGTACATATGAGTGAATAAAATACACATATGTACCTTTAGTGATAGTTTTGGTGGGATGGAATGAGGTAGATCATTTATTTGTTTGTTTCTCAATGTCTCATTATTCAGTAGGTAAAGGAAGAACATTAGGTTCCAACATGATTAATTCAGCCTCTTGATTCCATCATAATTGAAGAGGGATGGAATATCGATGTATTATTTAATGGTTCTTCATTGTTAAGTCAGAGGCCATAATTTTATCTAGGTAATAGCTAACCGACTGACCAACATGGCATACATTCCAACAATCATGAGGAAATGTTTGGTTGAGAGTTTCAGGTAGTTTTAGGTGAAGGAGATCATCTGGCTTCATGGGGTACCCCAGATGATCATATATGGCGTTGATATTTGGCTCACATGGGTTTGGAAGGGGCTTCAAGAGACTTTTGGGACCCATTTAAAGATGATCACTGTTTTTTAACCCCAAATGGATGGAAAAATTCAAAAAGCTATCCATGTATTAGAGGATATGATGAGATCTTGTGTGTTATACTTCATTAAAAAATAGGAGGAACATTTTCCATTGGTAGGGTTTCATTATATTAATATTTATCATAATAATATAGGCATGTAACCTTTCAAGGACCTGTATAGAAGAATATTAAAGTATCCATTATTATAGAATGATATTGGTGAGATGTCACTTGATGGTAATGAGTTTTTGTAAGAAATGAATGATAAATTTCAAGTGATATATGAGCATATGAGGGCATACGAGAGATGATATACATATTGAAACATCTCAGTTCCGAATATTACCCGATGTTTCCCCAAACCTAGTTAGTCACATGGCCTCGAGCGCATTTACATGAATGCTAGAGGTGGAAGACTATCAACGAGGGAATTAGTTATGATTGTGGGGAAACTATGCCCTCATTTGCAGAGTATGCATAATGAAATCACAATAATACACTGTAGTAGAAGAAAAATTCTAAACAACAAGTAAAAAATAGAAGACTGAAAGTAATAAAACAATTAGAGAACGTATATAAATGATTCATGTCACATATTTCTAGGAAATTATCCAAACAAGTAAAAATAATGGAATAAATTACTAATCCAAATTACAAAATAAAACCAGAAAAATCATGAAGCATTGAAAGGCTAATCTTGGTCCCATTCTCTCCAGCTCCAAAGAAATCAAGTACCTGATGACGAAGGGACCTTTACCTTATCTACACATGAAATAATATAATCTGTTTGGTTCTAAAAGAAAGACCCAAATAGGGCAGGAGATGAATGCAAGTAAGAAACCACTACAAGATTTGTGCCTAACTATCAGTGAGTATATATAGCAGGAAATAATGAAAATGCATAATAGAAACAAGTGTACACAAAAGTAACCAAATCCCACATTTTCCCTTTACATTCATTATAATTTAACGTTGAACATTTAATCAAGTATTAGAAAAAAGTATCTCATAAGACAAACTAAAAGGTCAAAATACAAGATTGTTCATTGGATTGGAAGACGCTTCACAAACATTCAATATTTATGTTAACCCTCTAGGTATCTCACACAGCCTAACCCCTCTGGCCAAGTAATACAATGAAAAGGAAAAGACACTTTGTGGAATCAGTAATAATCAATTCCCCATATTGTCTTTCTAGAATAACTACATACTATTTATGGAATCACTCAAAATCAATTCCCACTGTGGTCTCATAAGGTAATATATATAAACTCTAAGGTAGAACTCATTATCAATCCCCCATGTGGTCTCATAGTGTGAAATATAACAGATACTCTGAGAAAGCACTCAACATAAATTTCTCACTCTGATCTAACTACACCAGTTTCTCACAGCCATGTGCAATTCAATTGTTCTTATATGAAATCAAACAACCCAAAGTAATCTCAACAACTACATGTAGAAAATTTTCTAATGCATATCAGAAGCATTTAAAAATAGGTAAAAGAGAATCAGTTCTATTCTATCAAGCAAGGAAAGAAAACAAAGTCTTCCTCATAGGAAACCTGGACCAAACGACCTTAAACAATTAAATGAGGAAATGAAACCAATGGGTGTTACTTAATCATGAAATCTCACATAATACTACAATAAAAAACCCTTTATACAACAATCAATCTAAGGTAGATAAAATCGGGTTTAGTTATCTTAACCCAAAATACCTGAAACATGGGTAATCGACACATTGTTATATAAAACTCAAAGACAAAAAACTAAAGGCAACAAACCACCTACCTAGAAGTTGTACCAAGAACACTCTCGAATATCATACCTTGAATCACCCTAGAACTTTTTAGATCTCTAAAAATTTCAATAATGTTAAACCTTTAATATATCAAGAAAGAGAAGGAATCTTGAAGAGATATTCATGATGAATGAAGGACCCACCGGTAGGATTCCAACTCACCCCCTGAAGATCAAATCAGACAACGGATGAATAAATGGTGGATTGGAAAAAATTCATCGCTCTCAATTTCTCCTCGACAAAATAATTTCATAAAAAGAAGAATTTGTGGTTTAGACGCGACCTCGGTCTAATTAAACAATTAAAATAAAAATTACAAGGTGGGTTTTGTTAATTAACATGCCAGGTATTTTCCTGAATCATCCCCCATCATTAGATGTCTTCTATGTCACCCCACATGTGTATGTCTTAGGCATTACATTCCCAAGTCATAGATGTACTTAGAAATTGGGTACACGGTGTGTACTCTTATGTACACGGAATATACTTTTAAAATTTACAAATTCTCACATTTATCTCAAAAACTCATGAAATCAAGATTTATTCTTTAATTGAAGATCTGGTCTCTTACAAACTTCCCCCTTTAAATAAATTTGTCCCCAAATTTCCAAAACAAGATGGCGATGAAGAAATATAAAATAGTTCCCTCCACTGCAATCACACATTGGTCTCCCTCTCCCAAGTCTCCTCCTACACTCGGTTATGCTACAACAACACCCATACAATAAGAATAGACTGACCATGGAGAGCCTTCACACTATGATCAACAATCTAAATAGCATTCTCCTTGAATGATGCTTCTATATCCACCCCAACCTCCTTGGGTTAGAAAAAATGAGATGATTCTGAGAAGTAACGTCATAACAGAGAAACATGGAAGACGTCGTGCATAGGATATTAACTCTGAGGTAACCATAACTGATAGGAAATATGCACAAATCTCTTTAAAATCTCAAATGGACCAATGTCTCTCAATGAAATATTCCCATGTCTCTTAATCCTTGAATATTCCAACCTCGGTGTGACACATATGTAAACCTGATCTCTGACCACTAAATCCGGAGGTTATCTCTATCAGTATTCATAAGACTTCTGCCAGGACCATGTAGTGACCATCCTCTTCTAATTCAACTCCACCTGCTCTATGGTCTCCTGGACAAGACTGGGTCACAGAATAGCTGCCTCTCTTGCCTCCAGCCAATATAGGGGTGATTAGCATGGCCTACTATACAAAGCCTCATAAGGTTCTATCAAAATAGTTACCTAAACCTATTATTATAGGAAAAATCCTACAAAGGCATGTGATTCTCCCCAAAACCTCCAAAATCTAGGATACTTTCTTGAAGCATATCCAATACCACATGAATCGTGTGCTCAGACTATCCATCTATATGTGGATGGTAAGCGGTACTCAGAAGTACCTATTTACCCAATGCCCTCTGTAGTCCCTACCTAACCTGTGAAATAAAATTGGTGTCTCTGTCTGAAATGATAGATTGTAGAACCTCATCCAACTATAGAATATCTCATATTTTCAAACTTCCAAGAACATCAACATTGCATGTCTCCTTGATGGGAATGAAATTTGAAACCTCGATAACTCTCTTAATGACAACCCAAACTGCATCATTCTATTGAGGAGACCTTGGTAAACCTGTCACAAAGTCCATCACAACATCATTACACATCCACTCGGTAATTTGTAAATACTGTAAAGGCCCCGCTGGTCACCAATGCTCTGCCTTCACCTGCTGACATGTGGAATATATCAAAACAAAACCACAACATCTCTCTTCATATCTAGTCACCAATACAGATGGTGTGGATCTCGATACATCTTGGTAACACCATGATGAACTTCCCTTACTGGGGAATGAAAATCTTGCAATATCTCCACTTGTATATCTGCTGACACACATATTCATCCATGAAATCGAAAGACCTCATTCTCACCAATGGTCTACTTAAGAGTAGGGTCTTTCTCTAACATAGTATCCCATAGGACTAGGATTTTGGAATCTGATAGCTACCTCATTCGCACCAGATCTAGAAGAGTAGAGGTAGCCACTATATAAGAAAGAAACGTCTACCCCTATCTATCTTTCACCTACAAATTCATCTTAGAGAACAGTGCCATAAGCTTCCACTCACTGCTAGCCTCTGAAAATACCTGTATATAAGTCATCCTACTCAACACATCTACTACTGTGTGTCCATTACCAAGCATGTAGGAAAGTTCAATGTCAATGTACTAAAGGTACTCAAACCATCATCTCTATTTAAAATTCAGCTCATTATAGGTAAAGATATACATGAAAATTTTGGTCAGTATACATCACAAAATTCTCTCCTAGAAGTTAATGTCTCAAACAACGTAAAGAATGCACAACTGCAGCCATCTCAAGATCATGCATTGGGTAATTCATCTCGTGTGGCCTCAACTGCCGAGATCTGTATACAATGACTCCTTCCAAAAGAATAATCAATGCTCCCATATTGATACCTGATGCATTGTAGTAAAATGTATAACCCCTTCCCAACTCTGGAAAAACTATTATCGAGTCTGAATTTATCCTCCCTTTCAGCTCCTGAAAGGTTGTCTCACAAGAATATGTACACTTGTACTTCACACCCTTCTTAGTCAGGCTGGTGAATGGTGCTGATAAGCATTAAAATTCTTGTATAAAATGACGTTAGTAACTAGCTAGCCCTAGAAAACTCCATACCTCAATGACGTTCTTCGTATCCTCCCAAGAAACTGTTTCTCTCACTTTCTTTTTGTTTATTGATACCCCTGTCTCTATGATAACATTCCCCATGAAGTGAATCTTCTCCATCAAAAAGTGGAACTTTGAGAGCTTATCATATAATTGATTCTCTCTGAGTGTACTCAAAATGATAACAAGATAGATATCATGGTCAAGTCAAGTATGAGATTACACCAAGATATCATCCACGAAAACCACCACAACAGAGTCCAAGTATAGATGGAACACTTAGTTCATCGGTTCCCTAAAAACTACAAGTGTGTTTGTGAGACTAAATGTCATATCCAAATACTTGTATTGACCATAACTACTTCAAAAGGCTATAATAGGTATATACAATGGTCTAATGTAAAACTGATGATAACATGATATCGAGTTAGTATTCGAGAACCCTTGGGCTCCCAGAATCTGATCAAAGAAATCATCAATTATTGGAAAGGGGTATCCGTTCTTAACTATTAACTGGTTTAGCATCCGATAATCCCTGAAATGTCTAAGGGTACCGTTTTTCTTTCTTGGAAAATAGGACAACTGAACCCCAAGGAGAAGTACGAGGTCAGATGAAACCATTTTCCCACAACTCCACTAACTTCTTCTTGAGCTCTTGAAACTCTATTGTAGCCATCCTATATGAAGTAATGGATATTAGTGATACCCAGGGAACACACGTAATAGAATATTCTACCTCATACTCTAAATGAAAACCTAAAATTTCATCTTGAAAATGATTAACCACTAGAGGAAAATCCTTCTGGGAAGTTCCCTGGTCATCAAAATAGAAACTAGCAATCTAGGATATGACACCTCTCAATCCAGGATGATTGGTTCCAACTCTACTCTCATAGATATTCCATTAACCCTTTTGTAGAAACAGGAAACCCTCTGGGGATGTGAAACTCAGCCATCGATGACAGAAATTGATACCATCCTATAAGGGAACTGACCAATCCATTCTGAGAATGATGTCATAGGCCGTAATCTCTAAGACATAAAGGTTCCATAATAAGTGACACCCACCAACCTCAAGAGGGAACTCCATTCATTGATGAACACTTGTCTTCCTAGTCCACAAAAGAGTGTCCAACATCATGATATTAACAGAAGTAAAAATATAGAGCCCAAGCCTTTCCAGAACATGCACATATAAAAAATATATGGGAAGATCCTATATAAAAAAGTGTAGAAGATAAAGATTATGAAAAAAAATCATACCTCTAACTGTAGTTGGATAAGGATCCCACACCAGCTGAATCTACCCCAGCACAAAATTTTGACCTACGTTGCAGCCCTATAAAGCTATCTGAGATCCCTAAGCTGATCCACCCAATAGTTGTCGAAAACCATATGTCTGACCACTGTATCCAAGACCACCACCTTATCCTGAATGGCCTAAATAACTCCAGTCCCTAGAATAATGTGGAACTAGTAGTCCTCCTCTAGTATGAGGAGTCAAAACATATTCTCCCACACTAGCTGCTGGAAGGAGGGTGTTGCAAAAAATCTAAAGATGTTTTATCTTTCTACAAGATTAGCACTCTATAGGGTCTCTTGGCCACTGAGGTTTCTTATGTCTGCCTTTCCCACATTGGTATAACACCACCTAGATACATGACGGAAAATCCCACCTACTCATATCTCCACAAGTAGACTCACTATGGAGCTTCCTACTATTAGTCGAAAGAGTACCAACTCTGGATGATAAACATCTCTAGCACACATCGCCAGAATTCCTCATGTTTCACTCAGAGATCTGCACTTGGTTGACTATAGAATATATAAAATACAACCTAAGGAGGTTCACCGGAGATCAGATGTCCTGCCTAATGTCATCCTCAAACATCCTATCCAGAAATAACTCATCACCTCCCGAATGGGTGTGAAGCATTAAATCTCTATGAAGCGAGAATAATACTCTGTGACTGAGAGAGTACCCATCTCCAAACTCTTGATCTCTTGGTATTATTCATCCCTCAAGGTCACCAGGTAGAATTAGCTATATAAGATCTAATAGAACTCGCCTCAAGCCATAACATAATGGCATCCTGGCTATGATATCACATCCCACCATCTCAGGGAAGAATCCCAAAGCTTTTATGTCATGAGATTCACCCTCCGATCAGGAGGTGTCTCGAGATGCTCAATGATAGTCAGAATGGATTTTAACCATGACTCTTCATCCTAAATTCCTCCATCCCTTGAGAAAGTGGGAGGATTCTTTTGGTGAAAAACCCTCGTCCACTCTTCCATATATGGGGAAGGATGAGGTGATCCCTTGAATGACTTTGTCATCCTCAAGAATCATTCTAAAAAATATGCATTGTCTCCTGTATCCAAAATGAAATCTGGTGCAATGATGGGTACGACAAGAGGATTTGTTGGTAGTCCTTGGTCTATCATTTCTGGTGTCTGTTCGTCTCCCTGAACATGGTGTACAACCAAAGGACATCTTGATCTCAAGATTATATATTGTCAAGAACAAAAGAAAATTTCATTATTATCAAGAACTGAAATCGATAAGTTCAAGAAAGGATCCAGAGAAAGGAAACCTTCAATTTTTTCAAACCATTCATACATGGTGTTTATGACCCCTACATGGTGTGTCCCCTTATTCTTTTAACATGGCGTGTACCTCTACCAAAACTGGTTGTGTACCACCCTTACACACAACATGTTCCTCCTCAAGACATGGCATGTGATTGAATTTTCCCTCTTGTTTGTGTTCTTCTACATGGATAAACCACATAGTTCATTCCTGGGTAACACTACACGACATGTTCACTCTAAAAATAGTGTGTACCAAATAAGTTCCAACTACCCGTGTCATTCATCACCTGACCGGAGACATGACCGACTCTACATGGCATTTAAGAATGGGACACGGTGTGTACAACATATGTTTTATGAACCCATGTCATTAGTGACATGGCTGGATACTTAGCCTCTTTGGCATGGCGTGTAATCCTAGTATACGACGTGTTCTACCCATGTTCCCCATTCTTGTGCCTCTTCACACATTTTCAGTCATACAGTCATCATCTACACGACATGTAGAAAAAGTACACGGTGTGATTTTTAGAAAAAAATCATTTATTCCCAAATAGAAGAGAACATGGTGTGTATTCATCATCAAAAACCATGTATTCAAGGTTTTTCTGAACAGTAAGCCTCAAAAAATGCTCCAGAACCCCATAAAAACACAGGTACATGCAATTAAGTGCCAAATTCCAATAAGTGGGGGCCCACACTCCCCACGGATCAAAGCATGGAATCATATTCATGCACATAACAATTTATAAAATTTTAATCAATCACATGATCCACCTAATTCTGATCCATTAGGTCCCATAACATCTCATGGATCAATGTTTGGTGCCCATTCAAATAAAACATTAAATTTTACAGTACCCTTTCAAAATATCTAGTAATCTATGACAACATAAATCACAACAACATGTATATATATAACAAAATCTATCACATCATCATGAAAATTGTAATTCACCCAAAATGGAATGAAACTAATGCATGAGATTTGATCCCTATCATGTGAATATAAGATTCATCAGATGTAATACCCTCATCTTATTGGGTTGTAATAGAAATAGAACCTCAATAACAGAAATCATAACAGCTCAAATCATGTTAATCATCCAATGGTGAAATCAAATCAACTATAAAAATTGTAAAACCAAAAAAATTGCAATAATCGAGCTAAATTGCATTTCATTATACATGGGTTAGCTAATATTGGGCACAAATTATTACCAACTACCCATTCCTTCATATCGTTGTATATAAGATAAAATTAATGAAAAAAAGTAGAAAAGAACCTCCCTATGATACCAATTTGTAACATCTAGGTTCTGGGTGCTGCCCAAAGGTGCCCCGTATCCGGTTAGTAGCGAGGGCCTTCTGTGTTATAGTGGGGAAATTGTGCCTCAATTTTTATTGTATTCACATATTATTTACAATAATAAATAGTAGTAGAAGAAAAATACTATACAACAAGTAAACAACCGAAGACTAAAAGTAAATAAAAACTGGAGAACATATATAAATGATACATGTCACATATGTCTATGAAAGCATCCAAACACATCAGAATGTTGGAATACAGTACTAAACTAAAGTTAAAAAATAAAACAATTAAACTCTTGCTGCATTGAAAGCCTCATCTTCTCCCAAGATCTCTATCTCCACAACAATCTAGGACCTGATGACGAAGGGTGCCTGCTCTTATCTACACCTGCAACCATATAATCTCTTTATGTCCAAAAGCATTACCCAAATAGGGTGTGAGACAAATCCTAGTAGGTAACCACCACATGATATGTTCATAACTATCAGTGAGTATATATAATAGGCAATAATGAAAATGAAACAAATAAACTAGAGTACACAAAAGTATCCAAGTCCTATTATTTGTACATACATTCATTAGCATTTAATGTTCATCATTTAATCAAGTATCAAAAATAGGTATCTTAGAAGACTACCTAACAAGTATGAATCCAAGCATGTACTTTGTATTGGAATTAACATAAAAAACATTAAATATTTATGTTAATATTTTGGGTATCTCAAAAAGTCTAACACCTATTCCATTTAATGCAATGAAAAAGAAAATAAACTCTGGGGAAACACTCGCCGTCAATTTCTTCTATGGTCATTCCAGAATTATTGTAGACCCTCTTGGAAAGCACTCAATGTCAATTCCCCTTTCATTCTCGTATCATAATCTATAGTAACTCTGAGGGAGCCCTGAAATTCAATCCACCATGTGGTCTCATAGCGTGAAATATAACAAACACTCCGAGGAGGCACTCAACGTCAATTCCCCATGTGGTCTAACTACACCAGGTTATCACATCCCTATTCAATTAAATCATGAAAATATGATATCCAAAATCCCAATCTAATCTCAAATGTTACATGGATAAACTTTTATAATTCATATCACAAGAATTTAGAAATACTTAAATGAAAATCAGTTCCACCCTATCAAGAAAATCAAGGAAATAAGGTCTACCTCATTGGAAACCTGGAACAAAAAACCCTAAACAATCAAACGAGGAAATGCACAGAATAGTTGTTCCTTAAGAAAGAAATATCACATGATACTACAAAAAAATGATTAATCCAAAAATCTATCTAATTATGATAAAATAGGGTTTGGTTTCCTTAAACTGAAATACCCGAAACATAGGTAATGGGAACATTGGCATATAAAACTCAAAGACAAACAATGAAAGGAAACAAACCACCTACCTTGACATTATATGAAGAACACTCTTGAACATATCCCCTTTAATCAGACTATACAGACGGAGATCTAAAAAAAGGTCAAAAAATTTCAAACTTGAAAAACATAAGAAAGAGGGGGAATCAAGAATAAAGATTCAAGAAGAAGGAAGGAATCCTCGGTGTGATTCCAATCCACCCACCAGAAAATGAATCAGACCATGGATAGGGAAACAGTGTCTTAGAAAAGATTTTTCTCCCTTTTCTCTCCTGGATGATACAAGGCAAGAAGAAATGAATCCTGGGATTAGACGCGACCCCGATCTAGTTAAAAAATTATTGGAAAAAGCACATGACATGTACTATTAATGAACACTCCGTTTATTTTCCTCCACCGACCCCAAAATTAGCAGTCTACCATGTCACCCCACACAACCATGTTTACCCATTACATGCCCAATACATGGTTGTACTTGGTCACTAGGTACACGACATGTACTCCCAAGTACACGACATGTATTTGTAAAATATCCAAATTCTCCTGTTTTTCTAAAAAGACCCTGAAATCAAGATCCGTACCTTAAATGATGATCCGACTTCTTAAACATATTATGTATAACGACATTATTGGACATTGGAGTTTGATCATGGATATGAAATTTTTATGAGAGTTTCCCCATGATGAGGATTGTAGACATTTGAATGGGAAAGAAAGCTATCCTAGAGGTTTTTTGGGATATTCAAGAAAATACAGAGGGTTGGTGGGGTTTCTTACCACATAGAGTTACCCCACAGTTATACTAGGTGTATAATGCATTCCATGTGTCACAGAAAAGGATATACATGCATGAACTAAAGGAAAGTGTCGATTGGTGTGAGATGATTATCGAGGATGGAGCCACATTTTTAGAGTAACCATTGGTGATTGAGGATCAATAGGATAAGATCCTATGTGTATAGAAAATATCTTGTATTTGAGTACTTTATAAGCATTGGGAGTGTACAAGAGGGTTATTTGAATCATGAGATTCAAATTACGGCTAAGTACCCCCACCTTTTTATATACCTTATCTTTTTGTGGTGAAGTTCCATAAAGGATGGGAGAATATAATGACTCTAGGTTTTTTATTTTGTTCATTTAAATATTTCTACATATATATCCATATTTTTAATCTATCTTTTCACAATTTATGGGTGTCGCAAGACCTAAAAATTATTAAATTAAAAATATTAATATATACTAAATAAAATGCACACATTTTTTTCAAAATAATGGTTTTTCCCATTTTGTAGGACATTTTATAAAGAATATGAGACCATGATTTCTTATAAAAAGTAGGTTTCACCCAATGTATGACATAAATTTGGTAAGATTCTGGAATTCAATTAAGGGATGATGGTGGATGGTGCATTAAGTGAATGAAATATTTAATTTATTTAAATTATTTAATTTCCCCCAACCCAAAACATTTTCTATAATATGAAAAATTCATAGGCTTAACCTCATAACCCTATGAGATTAAAGGGTTGGAGGAGAAATCTATTAAATTTGTTTGATCGGGAATGATGATTGATGTTGAATGATTGAGGAGAATCATGATATAGATAATGAATCCATTGAAATCATCATCTTTTTCACTAGATGACATGTTATTCACCAGTGATCAATTGGTTCTTTAGGTGAGACTTGTTTTTTTATTTCATAAATTTGATTAATTTGTAAAGAATAGATTTTTATATCTAATTTTTGTTTTCATTGATTTTCTTTATTCACGAGATCTTGTTTTTAAACAAATTAATGGATCCTTGATATTTTTTGACCTATTTTTTTCTTTTTTGGTATAATATATGATAATTAGATGGGATAAAAATTTCCAATGATGTTATTCAATTCATTATTATTCTCTTCCTCTACTATTCCTTGTTTTCGTTTTTCCAATGACGTTAAAAATTCAACATTTCTGGCCTAGATTCAAATAATATCAAACATTAAGATTCATGGAGGATCCATGTTTTGTATATGGATTGAGTTTTTTTGTGGGGTGTGGGTGTTGTATTAGGGGAATGCTAACCTGTATGGAAATGGAATGTCCATAGACTCCACTATGGATAATTAGAGTTCCAATATAAAGAAATTTTGGATGATAATGGATTATAAGATCTATTCCCTAAATATTTTGGAGAATTAGGTCCATCAACTTGTGAGAAAGGTGAAATAATAGGCATATATGGTGTTCAAGTGAAGATAATTTGTTTTGGAAATAATCCAAAAAACACCATGTATCCCAGAGAAACATAAGCTGTTTAGTCCGTGTTCTCATGGATGTTAGGGTTTTGGTGAGATAAATATCTCACACGCTTATTGGTTGGGCTCACATTCCTTGTAACACTTCATGGAAATCAAATCATTATGGTAAAGGAAAATTATGAAGACCCACTTTTGGTATATAATCCATGTACCCTGATGGACACTATGTGAAGAAGTATATGGACAAATGAGCCATTTACAATGTGTAAACACATATAGTAAATGGTAATATCCAGAGTATATGGGAATGGCCCAAAGTACATGGATACATTGCATAAGACCTGGAATACTCTAAGAAACCATGACACATCAGGTACTCCATCTACACATCATATATATATATATGTACAACCAATATCTATCTAGGGGAAGACTGGCCTAGGTTTTTGGGTGAGGTCATAGGCGATGTGACCCAATATAAAAATTGTGTAATTTCTTAAGAAACATATAACTTGCGTATCTCCTTCTCCAAAATTTGGATTTGGGATTTTGAGAAGCCTATCCTACATATTTTTTAGTGTATAACAAAATTTTGGACATAATTCTTGAAGTATTGGTACAATGTGAGGTGATATTAGTGGGATTATTCTACCAATGATGCTTATATGGTGTCAGTGATCGAGCCTGATCATCAGAGTGTTATAGGGGTTGATAGTCCTCTTTCTATATCAAAGTGGATAGTCCCTCATATCATGAATACATGTAGAGAAGAATATATACCCCACATTATACAGGGTTTGGGTCCTCTATCTGTTAAGTGGACTCCCTATATAGAGCATAGGCAGTGAGTGGTTCTTCTATTGGAATGGTTCTCCCTTATATATGCTACACAGTGGCGAGGTGTAGGGACTCTATATTAATGGGAATTTATAAATGATTCTAGGAAATTAGATGGGACATTTGGAGATTCAATTAGAGTATTCTTTATTATTTTTCTATGGAGATAGATACCCCCTTTCTTTCTTCACACTAGTTTATTCTTATCATATCTGATGTAGGGCTTCCTTCACCCTCTTTCTCCTAGTTTGAGTAGACAATTGATTATTTATAATGCTTCCCATTTTTTGTGGGATTATACTAGTTATTTAAATACATTCCACTACAAGGGATTCCCCCCCATGTTTTTCCCATATACAATCGACATACAAATCGATGGTGACCTCATTCGACTTGGTTTTGGTGGTGGATTGTGGTTATTAGTGATAACAGTTTTTATTAGTCATTAATAGAGATTATGTTTTGACCTCTATTCAATTTTATCTGTTTTAGTCATTATTAGGATGGGACCTCATTTCAGGTTGGGTATATATTTTACCCTATATATCCTCTGTGTTAACCTACTTTACAATGATGCTTTCTAAGAGATTGTGGAATGGATGGTTTACACTCTAGATGATCAGTCATTATTTATATCTTTGCACTATATCAAGTTACTATTGGTTTGTTCAAAAAAACTAATTTCGTATATGGTCTACCATTTCGGTATTGTGGATACTTTTCACTTTTTCAGCCCCTTTCAGATTATAGGAGGGCCTAGGGTATCACACCTGGCTTACCACTGGAAAGGATTTCCCCAATGGGTCTATTTATGATAATATCAGTGATTATGGATTCGTAATTTTTCTATTACCCTTTAAAATCGTCATTGTTTCTTTTGGTATATCACAGTGGATATATTATTTGTAGTTGGGAGGTTTTTGGGGATAATTTATTTAATGATACATCATTGTTTTTTTGACTGATTTGAGTATTCCTCTTATCGTTGTAGCCCAGTGATTCATCTTCGCTCATTGTATCATTGTCCAATAAATAAAAAATATTCTTTTGGGGAGGGGGTTCTAGGTTATCCTCTTTTATTTGAGAAAATTTTGGATTATCATTTCTTTTTATTATATTGGGAGAGTGGTATGAATTATCAAAATAAATATTGTAATGGAGACTCATGAAATTTGAAATGTATAGTGTGGTACATATGTGGTTACCATTTTTTCATGATATTTTTACTATTGTTTTTTTATTATTGATTTGGTTTAGGTATTTTATTTATGGATTTATCTAATAATACCACTAAATGGTTATATACATAAAGCATGTAAATTAAAAGAGTAAACTAAATAATCCTATTTCAGGCTTCATTTTTGTGTGTGTATTTGTGTACATGGTTATGTTATGAGGAATGATTTTATCAAGAGGTGTCTCTCTTGCAGTGTTGGGAAGTTTCTAGTAGATAATTCATGCCTTTCCTGGTCGGTTTTTATTGTTATGGATGAGAATAATTTGAGAGTAATCTAATTTAATATCCCATATCATTTGAATCCATTAAATTGTGAGTTGGGGGTGTTATGAGACTTGATATGAGATTTCAAAAGGGAGTTGAAGATCTCAAGTAAAATCTATAACTTAATGTTGCAATTCACACTGTGAATCATTGGTTCAAAACATGTGACATTTAATGAAGTTCTTTCATGAACTTTTCAAGTCTTTTATCGTGGTTTGATTCATAGTATAAAACATTATTCATGTCATGAATGTTTGTGTTTGAGTATTTAGTGGTTCTTTTTTTAAAGGTTTCATGACATGAATGTATATATTTCAAAATGTGAAATACCTCCATGTTTTTTTTGGAATGAGTGATAGGTTTTTCAGTATATGTGAATCATATCAGGCTCACATTTTGAACCTTCTATTAATGACATGAATGGGCTATTTTGTGGATATCTATATTTCTTATCCTCCCTCTAATTTTCAACATTATCAATTTGATTATATTCAACATTAGGTGATTACCATTAAAGTTATTGTTGCCTACCAACCTTTGATCTTTGGCATTCGCCATTGAATTCCACAGATTTGATATCTATTGATTCAATGGGAGTTATTCATCTCCTCCCCTATGAATTATTACTTATCTTCTTTATACATATCAGAGAATAAATATTTTTGGTCATGGTGGATTTGTTTTGATTCATTTTTATGAGACATTATTGTGTTTTAGATTAATGAAATGATTTATAAATTGTGTGGTTGTGGCCTCACACTCGATCCTCTAATTCATTGGATATCTACAGTGGATCAAAAAGGACATTCTGAGTTAGGGTATTTGAGTTTTCTCCTATTGTATGTGAAAATATGGTATTATTAGTATTTTTTTTTCAATGGGTGGGTGGTATGATATTGAATAATATTAATAATAAACTATACTACTGAAATTAAATGAGGATGGTGTGATACGTATGTGGTTACCCATTTTCAATGATATTGTCACCATTATTATAGTTTCATGATTTATTGGGGATGATCACATTGGGAATATGTGTTATCATCACCCTACATATACACAATATATTTCTAGGTTTCCAAGATATCTTGATGGATTGATTAGTTTTGTAATATTAAGAGCTTATATTGATATGGCTATTTCCACAAGATTTTCTTTTGTTATTATTTTATCATTAGAGATGTTTGTATCTATTTTTTTCTTATTTTTGTTGGATATTTATTATATTTAATTTTTGGTTTTTTTAAGTATAGTGGATTGGATTAAAATTTTATGTTATGATCTTGAAAAATTGGGTGTAAAACCTCGATTTTGAAGGTTTTATCCCTTTAGTGCTAATCAACAACTCTGATATTATTAGTGGAAGGATTCAAGGGTAAATATTTCTCTTCACTATTGGCCTAGGATAGGTATAAGTGGTGGTTCATGAAATATGTAATGTACTAGACCATTTAGACTTATTACAATATATGATTTTGGTGGTTGGAGTGATGAGATGGGTTTCTAGAAGGGTTGGGATGATTTGTAGTAAAATCTCAAACTGTAGGTGGATACTCACACTATTAATCAATTATTTTTGATTTGTGAAGTTTCTAGGGGTGGGGTATTGACATATATTATGATTTCTTATTGGTCTAATTCATAGTGTGTTACTCTTTTCACATCGGGAATTTTCATGGATGATTTTTTGGATTATCAATCTTCGATGGTTTCATATTGTGAAAGGAGATAATCATGAATGGAAATACTTCTAGGTTTGTTGGATAAGGGGAACTATTTTTCAGTGGATGTGAAATGTACAAGGTTCATTTTGTGAACTGACCATTCGCACCATAAATGATTTGTTTTCTAGGCTATCTATAAGTCCCATAATTTCTCGGATTCCCTCATTATCTCTTCCATTTATTAAAACATCTGTGGATACTATACAATATCAGGATCCCAAAAAACCTCCCATTTTTTTAATTCACCCTCATCTTTTGTAAATTTATCTTTTTGTGATTCCTTGTGAGTTATTCTTCCCTTCCTTTATGAATTATTCCATGTTTATTTAGATATCTTATATTTTTTTATTTATTTAGAGTTTTGGGGTTTTGGACATTATTTTGTATGATATTTTATTACATTACTGATTGATTTATGGATTCTATGTGGGATTATGGACCTATAGTCCATCCTCTATTCTTTTTTATTTTTGTAGAGAATTATAAATCTTTTTTTGGGGTAGAGTGTTAATGTTATATTCCTTTATATGTTCATTTTTATGATTATCATGCTTTAAAATTCCATTGGGTTAGTGGTATAAATTATCAAAATAAATATAAAAAATAAAAATAATGTAATAGAAATTGGATGATGCGATAAGATTGTGATTTCTCATTTTCCAAGTTATAGTTATTACTATTTTTCATTCTTTATTGGGATTCTTCTTAAGGGTGATACCTTTCTTTGATATCACTATTTAAATGGTTAAATATATAATTCTAGTAAATGAAGAAACAAAGTTACACAAGAATGTTTTGTGCTTGATTTTTTGTATTTTGATTGGTGGACTTGGTGATATATGACTCAGTAGACATGGATGTGAGTGAGTTGGAATCCTTAGTGGTGTTATTCTCGGTTTCATTTGTTGCATTCAACAATTCAATGTGAAAATTTCTTGGTCGATGTTTAGTAGAAATGGAATTATGTTTTCATATATAGATGTGATTGTAGATAAATATGTAATTATTTTGTATCTAAACATAAAACTAAATTAAAAATATTTGGTTTATAATATTTTAAATAAAACAATTAGAAATGGAAATCAGGTTTTGTCCCCTTGGTGTTATTTTTGAGGTTTCTTATTTTGCGTTTAATGAAATAAATAGTGACATGATATCTATAGTGTGTTGATGGTGGTTGTGGTGGTGATCCTTGTGTGAACCCATTGGTGTTGGATTACATGATAATACTAGGTACTTGTATGCTTTTATGAATTTTCTAAAAAAACAAAAAATAGGCCAACCTAACCTACATTCATATCCACCAGGGGTATTTCCATAACATCCATGATGGAGAGGATATGGACATCTAAATACCCCCACTCTCCTACTCTCACTTCAATAGAATATTGTACTGATAAAAGTGGTGGATTATGGAATATGTGGTGGGATAAATAAATAATATTTATTTTCTATATGTTAATGATATTATACTTAAATGGATACCTTATACCATTCACATTGTTCTTTCTATTAGATGTTATAAGTTGTTAGTGTTGTGAGATTGAATGTGGTGTTGGTCATGCAAGATATGACAAAACATTGGTTTCATTAGTGGCGTATATATAAGGGATTGGATACAAAGATATATTTTGATTGGGAGTGATATTCAAATCATTAGGGAAGGAGTTATAGGGAACTTATCCTTATATTCTTTATTCTATTATTTTAATGTATATGGATGCATTATTTGGCGAGTGAGCCTCAGTGAGGCTGGATGATTAGTTTATATATGTAGGAGACCATTAATTTAGTTTTTCATTCACTGATGTGTATGTATTCTCATTTCACTTTTTCACATGAGACCATGGATATTGTCTTATTGATTGTAATGGTAATAACCCTCAACATATAAATAAACAGTTTTTGAGGAATCTATGGTGGATTTGTTGATCGAGATGGTAACTACTAGATTAGAACATAGATTCTTACAGTTTCTTCCATAATATTTTATATTAGTATAGTTTTATCATTGTAATATTTTTTATCTATATTAAATTCATGAATGTCTAATATTTCATTTATTTTATTTTGGTTTATTTCTTTTTTATATAGTATTGTTGATTGGTCATCAGTTTTATGATATGATACAAGAATATTGAGGGTAATGCCTCTTATTTGAGTGTTTTATACAATGAATTATAGTCTAAAACATGGATCCTACTAGAGAATAGACTAAATCATCACCGTATCTATTTAATAACATCCCAAGAGTGGTACTATTGGAGGGGTAGTGAAATAGTAGTATCAAAGGTGTTTGTTAAGATATATGGTGGAGTTTGGAGATATATATCAGTTTGTATTGCATGGGTTGTTAAGGAAAAATGTTAGCTAAACTTATAATGTGATGATACAAAGGGAGACAGACTCGAACATTTGATTTTATGCCCCCTATGATCTAACACAAGGATAATAATATCTCTACATATTCAAGGTAAATTGACGCTTGTTTCACGATAGAAACCATGGAGAGGTAAAGTAATCACATTTTAATGAGTTTTATTTTTAAAAGGGTGGTTATGGAAACGAATTAATGAATTACATAATTAAATATAAGAAATTCAATTCTATCAGACATATGTTTTTATTCATTATTTATAAATATTCTCGTTGGTCAATTCTACTGTTTGGTTTCAATTGGTGAGTTTCAATAGGATGAAACTGTTGATCATCAGAGGTTGAATCCAAATTAAGAATATAATAAATTGTAGTAGACATTACATAACATTAAAATTCATAACATGTTAATGTATGTGGGAAATATCTATGATCTAGAGACAAAGAACTATCTTAAAAAGATGGAGAAATATTTTTGATTTATTTGAGCATGATATGAGTATGAGGTTCCCCTAGATTTTATCTATTTTAGGGGAGTTATTTTTAGTGGTAGATAATGTATCTTGAAGGGTTGGAGGTGACCAACGTATTATGGGATAACATATAACAGGTGATCATGGCCATGTTTATTTGATGAAATAAAGGTTAACAAAGAGTTAGGAGTTTCTCTAGATTAGGGTCATGGATATTTAATAATTTCCCATTGAAATATTTCTTAATTAGGAGACCCAAGAATGACACTTAGAAGTTGTATTCTTCCCCACCTTCTATTCTATAGTCACTCTATTTATGTTACAGACATATATTGTGTCATATAAGAAGGAGGAGGTAATGTATAAGGAGATTGAATTTTTTAGAGAACCCATGTTAAGAGTCATTATGGACCTCCAACGAGTAGGGTGTCAGAAGTATAATCATGAGTTATGGGACACACAACATTCCAATCGACAAGAAAACACCCATAGCAATCAACATCATGTTTCTCGATGGATGGAAGTTCCCATGATTTTTGTGGAGATCTATCTCTTTTCATCATTGGTTTTGGAGGTCGTGGTCATTACAATTGTAAATTCCCTTGAGAAATAGAGAGTCAGTATTGTTTTGGTATTTGTAACCCCTTCTATGAATAGTGGAAGTTACCCTTGAGGTAGTTTAAGCAGCAAGTCCACTCATCATGTGTCAATTAGCTTATCTAGCGGGATTTTTTCTAAAAGTGGAGGTGTTGGATTTGGTTTAGGGTATACCTAGGAAATTCCTCACTATAATGTACCTAGGATGGATCATGGATGTGGAGGTCATCTATAATGAGTAATTGTATATGAATGAGCCTAGATGGATGTCATTGGGGTAGTTACCAAGGTCTCATAGGCCATTGTAGGTATGATTGGTTTATCATATTCTTCTTCCTCTCTTCTTTTTTATTCTGGTTATTTTCAATCCATTTTTGAGCCAACCTTTTTTCACAAGATGGGAATAGACATGTATAGTCTTTTTGTAACACTAGTGTTATCGATAATAGTTAGATACTAGAGTAGTTTATTTGATGTGTGCTGGGGATATAGGTTGATGATTTGGAAACATCAATCATTAGGAGATTTCAATGTCTTTTGTATATAACTTTATGATGTCTTTATCAAGGTTGATAGTTTTTATTACATTAATATAGTGGTTAAATGTTTTGAAGAGTTTTCAGTTTTCTAATGTGGAATAGTGACATGTAGTTTTTGTTGGAATTTGTGGTTTTTTGATATATTATAGGAGAGAAGATCCCCATTATTCCTTGATATCTGAGTCATCAATAGATCCAGCAATGGAATAGGTAGTGGATACCCCCATAGTTTTTATAGGTCTTATAGATGTTTTCCTCAAGTGGGCTATGAAACTACCCCCTCCACAAGATATTGAGTTTCGAATAGAGTTTGAGCCAGGTGCTATAATGATTTTATTTGCTTCTTATCGAATGATACCCTCAAAGTTATAGGATTTGAGTATCCATATTGATATCCTGATGAAGAATGGATTTATCTTACCTATTGTTTCTCCATGAGGATCTCCTTCTTTTATCTCCATGAAGGAATACTTTAGTTTTATGTTGTGAATAGTCTACTAGTGGGAGAATCATGTGATAATGAAGAACTGTTATGCTCATTTGAGAATTGAAAATATCTATATACATATGAGAGTATCTAAATTAATATTTATTATCGATCATCAGTTTGAATATCATTAGTTGAGGATAAAAAATATAGAATTCCTTAATAATTCATTCTGATGTGAGAATAGAATTTTTTGACATTGGTGCCATGTTAGTTGGTGTTATGATTTCACAAGTTGTGTTCATGTAGCTCATGAAGACTGTATTTTGTATTTTCATAGAATATTTCAGTTTCATGTTAACTAAGGAAATTCGTATATACTCAAGATCAAGGTAAGAGAATGTAAAACACATAAATATCATTTTTTTGAAACATTGACACCACTAGTTTTTATTGAGATATTTCTAATTATAATATCTATATATGAGTGATATATTTCAATTAAAATGTTCTGTCACAATAGGGATTATTCATTACTATAGAAATGTTTTAGGATATTGTGTATTAGGAAGAATCCAATAACATGTATGAGGGTTGTTTCTTTATTGGTCTCACGTATTATTATCAGAGGCATGCATGTAATTTCTTTTATATTGTATACCCTTTAACAGAATTGACACAGATGTACTATGAATCCATTTGGACTTAAATATTTCAGGTAATATTCAACCCCTGAAGGATAAGTTCTTTAGTGACTAGTTTATTTGGTTACTTGTGAAGGGAATAATGTTTAAGGTGTTCTTTGTCACATTTCTCTTTAGTTTGGGGTGTTTCTTGATACTATAATAGGTATTGATATCCTATCAGTCTAGAAAGTTATACCCCCATGAGAAAAACCATTCCACCCATGACATGGAGATGAAGGTAATGGTGTTTTACCTGAAGATATGATAACATTACCTCATCAAGTAACACTTTTTGGTATTAAAATATCATGAAAAGAAGAGTCATGATTTTTCACAGCATGCCCTAAATATTCAATAATATATGTGTTTAATGTTTTTAAAATAATATTATTATTATACCACAAATAAACAAGGAGTTGAAAGAATCATGGAATACACACTTTGAAAAAAATCATACAGAGATGTTCAAGAATCTAAGGATTCATGGAGAGTGATGGGGGAGGTAGTATATTTAGTTCATGGAGTATTGGTGTTCATTGTTAGAGGATATATTTTATCTATGTGAATATATATTAATTAATTTTAGTAGGCGGAGATGTCTTAGTGGGGGACCCATGGGTAGAGGTGATTCTTGACAAGATCATTTATAGTGATTCCCTTGTGGAGTAGTCAGAGGATGCACAGTAATGCGTTATGTTCTAGGTAAGGATGTCCATCTTAATGGTGATTCCTGAGGGTGTCATACCTGAGTATCATATATAAAATCTAGATGTAAAACCTAACATATCTAAGATTTATAATGGATTGTAGACTTAGTTTTGGTATCTATGAATGAGTTGCTCAGTGGTGGTGTTTTTGGAATGATGTCTAGTCAACTTGAAGGTGAATCCAAAAAATCATGTCTTTTTTAGTTTTATATATTCTATAAATTTTACTAAATGGATGTGGGAATAGATATCATTGGAATTTATCATCGGAATTCCCTCATATTAGGGTGCATCTGATTCTTTATAAGTGAAAATGGTTCAAGTGATGATGTTGGCCAACTTTCTGGAGGTATGGGATTTCAGTACCATAGATGATCTGGTGAGACATTTTGTGGATGATATTGTGAGGATATATTGTTCCCCATGTAACATCTTTTATGAATGTAACCCATGGTATAATTCATCATTTTGTCGGAGAATATAGAGAACCGTTGGACCTTGATTACTACTTATCATTGTTTTTAACCCATAGGTGGATATGCATACAAATATGATCTTCTAGAAACTGGAGGATATATTACTGGAGTCTAAATTGAATATCAATGGATAAGGTTTCTGAAAACAACCACTGGTTGAAATTGTATAAAAAAATACATAATTACTCAAATGGTATGTATCCCTTTATGAAATTATATAGAAGGCCTTGTTGATCCTCGGTGAGCATGACTGGTATTCGAGAGGTAGAAATTCAAGGTTCTAATGTTTTTTAGTCCACAATAGAGAAGATTTAAGAGACTAATGAGATGATTAATTATTTCTTAAACCCACAGAACGATTATCCCAATATGTGAAAGATTCATTTGTAGTTTTATTTTAGTGACCATGTTTTCATAATTGGTTTTGATTGGGGCTGAAATCTGAGGTTTGGTCCATGGAGAAATATTTAAACCTAGTTTTTATTTTATTTTTTGATGTGTCAGAGTTTGTTGTGGAGGTGGATTATCATTTGGTTCTACCATCACATCTAGACAGTTTATGATGTCATCTACATGACCAAGCACCACAGGTAGCTTTATGCTCATTTGTGTGCCTTCTAATAGAGAGGTTTAGATATCAATGATGATACTCTAATATTGGATTGGATTATTGACATTCATTTTTATCAGAAGAAGGTGTTATGACGGAATTGTTACCCCTAATTAGAGTTATATAGAGTCATGTCGGTTTAGTGGAGGGTAACAAGGTTCAAGAGTCAGAGATCCACACCTAATACCTAGAGTTTTGTTTCTTATAATGTTTTAGTTGTTTTTATTTGTTATTTTTGTCATGGTTTTTTTAATTCTGGTCATTATTTGTTTATTCGTGATCTCATCCTTGTTTAAGAGGTGTCTTTAGGGGAGTGTTTGGTGGTTTTTCGTAGTTTTTCTTTTCTTTTCTAGTTGGTTTTGATTCTCAAGGAAGAGAACCATTTGGTAGGTATCTAATGAAATGAAACTAACCCATAATGACCATTATTTTTAATTCTTGGTTATTGTGATACATGATATGGGATGAGGAAGGGAGAGGATAACATGGAGTAAAATCTGAATCTACATGTGGTGATTCATATTTTGAATCTCTAGTTCATGATGTATGATGTTTTATAGGGTCGGTACACAACATATTCTGGGATTTCTATTCAATCTGATTCATGGGGAGAAACACTAGTCACATCGTGAATGATTATGGGAGATATTTTGTAGGTTTTATATTTCAAGGCTTCACGGTGTGAAAGGAAATACTGACAACATGAAATATTTATTGGTTTATTAGATCAAGTAACTTTTTTTCTAGTGGATATGAACCATGTGAGTTTCAAATAATGAGCTATCTATTCAAACAATGAATAGAGAGTTTTTCTTGATATTTATAAATATCATACCCTCTCAGGTTTCCCTCATATTATCATTGAGTCTCTCAAAGTTCAAGAGATCCCCCCAATGATTTTGGGATCCCTGACAACCTCTATTCATTATAATTTAACCTATTATTATTGAAATTTTATATATGTGATTCGTAATTATTTTATTCTATCTAACACTTTATTTTATCACATGTTTATTCAGATATCTCACTGGGGATGTGTTTTCTAGGATACATCATTTCATTATGGATTTATTTGACGATTATTTATGTGGTTGTGGCTTCAAAATAAATCCTCAAATTCTTTAGATTTGTGTAACAAATATCAATTTTTATTTTGAGAAGGGTGTTGGATTTATCTCACTTTTTTTGGAATAATGGGATTATCATGAATTTTTTATCCATTGGGTGGGTGGTATGAATTAGAATAATAAATATAATAAAATGGTCAAATGAAATTATAATTGTATAGTGTGATATGTATGTGGTTAAATGTTATAATTGATATTTTTAATTATGTTATTGTTTCATGTTTGATTGTGTTTATGACTTATGGTGATAGATTGATTTTAATATTTCATATAAATGGTTAAATATTTAAATCCATTAAATTAAAACTGTATATTGAACATTTCTATTTTATTCCTTACCTGTTGTGTATGTCTTGGTAGAATTAATGGTGTATATATTGTTGGAATTGGTTGTTTGTGTAATTTTGACATGGTTATTAATTGATAGTGGCATAGAATAAAGGTAATTTTTTTACTTATATAAATATGAGTATGGATAAACAATTCAACAATGTGAATTTAAACTTATAACTAAATGAATAATGTGTATCACCCTAGGTTTATGATACATAATCATTTATTCATTTATTTTGAGTTTATATAATGCTCGGGTTATGTTTCCGGAGGTTATAATAGGTTTCATCATGTGTTTGGAGGATTTTATAGAGTTTAACGTTTGGTGCATGGTTAATAGAAACCATAAAAAATCTCTAAAAAATGAAATAGATGAATGTGGGTACATGGCATGTACACAATTGGTGCATGGTTTAGAAAAACTATGATAATTACCATGATAAACCATGTATCATTAAATAGAGAGACAATTATACTTGGTGCACAATTTTTTTAACTATGAAAGACAACAATGAGAGATGTTTCCTTATAATAATAACACTAAATGGTTAGGTCATGGTTCAAAAAACTATGTCCCCAAACTATTTGACGTATAATTGGCCCTCTTTAATTTATTGATCTAATACAAATTAATACAATTAACAATTTTATTTCCCATAATAACACCATGAAATGAATTCATATTCCTCCCATGCTGTGAGAGATGATCTTATTTCATCCCTGAGTGATCATTAGGAAAATAAATGTGCATTGGATGCACGAATTCATCAATCAATATCTGTTCTTTCTTGTTTTTTCAAATATCCAAGGTTTATCTCTCTCTCAAAGACATATATGTTATCTATTTCGGATTTAATTATGTTATTTAAATGGTTTTATGATAAAATATTCTTGGATATAGTGAATAAAACGTGGTTTGTGATCAAATATTGATGTTTTTTGTGTCATTCTTCATTTTCTCCAACCATTAAGAGGTAGGTGGAATCTATTTCAACTGCACCTGGTTTAGAACATGAATGTGTTTTTTAAATTAAATTTTTTATCGAAATTGTTGTGAAATAATTGTGTTATTCTGGGTGTAAATCTCTATTGTCATTAAATTTCGAAATAGGTGGAAAATTGGTTAGATTTTGGAAAAATCCTCTATGTTTTAATTTAAAATGTTGATATTAAAATTATGGATTCGTTTGGATACCAAATTTTCTTTTGTGGAGATTATATACAAAACATAAAGGCTAGTGGGATGGTTTTAAATGAAAATTGGATTACATGGTTGGAAAGGGCTAATTTTCATTAGACATGACCCTATGGAATGGCTGTGCGCCATTATTAGCTATGGAACTATCACCTAGGAATACATTGTGCCCTTGGTGACATGGTTATGAGGATTCAAAATGATTGTAAAAATGTTATATTCTTCGTTTATTACATTCTATTGAAAAAAATTATTGCTTTGTTATAAACTGTTCTTCTACTTAAAAATGTTTTCTAAATAGTGCTAAAAAGTTTTCTCATTGTGGCATGAGTTTGGTAAGTCATTAGGGAAATCATACAGTGTTTAGATTAACCCCATTCTTCTGAAATATTTTGAAATTTTTATTTCACATATCTATACACATGTAAAGGTAAGTTATCTCAATTCTTTAGTGATTCTTCTTCAAATCATGTGTTTTTAATGTGGATGCGGAACATTGAGTGGGTTGGGGGTTGGGGGTTACTACTTGATGTCACCTCAGTGTTTTGATTTTTGTGGCATTTTTTCCTCGTTGATATTTATTTTTTTTCGTTTTATACATTGATATTTCTTATATATTTGGGTATGACTTGATATTTATTTTTTACTCATTCAACATATAGATTATTGTTTTTTTAGTACAGATGATGTATATTTTAAAGTGAAAATAATCCCCCAAATGTTCTTGAGGAACATGAAATTTAATTCCATAATTTTGGTGTCTTGGGGATGTTACCTAATTTCTAGTATAACCCCTATCACACCTTACTATAATTAGGTGGAGTGGGATGTTACATATTGTATCAGAGATTCTCGGTATCTCTTTCATTTAGGGAGAAATAATATCACAGTGTTATGTCCTTGAAATAAGAACTAATTTTAGTTTTGTTTGGTCCTGAAGTTAGAAATGGTATCAATATCTATCATTGAAATGTTTTAACGACTGGTATTAATAAAAATTTAACAATAGAAAATTAAAGGTGTAGATATCCCCTTTATGTTTAACATCATGTTTCCAAGGCATTTAGGTACATGAGTGTTTTAAGACAATTATATGTGAGTTTTCACCTTATTGAGTTGGGTTTATTTGATGGGAGTTTCATGACATGAATTGATGGTTTTAGTTACAAATAAGGCCACAATTTTATTCTTAATTTATTATTTTATGAATTAAATAATTTTTTTCATTTGTGAAAATATTGAAATTTTTTGTTTGGAATAGATTGCTTGTAATATTTTTAAAAAGGACTGAAATATTGTTGACTGTTAACTTTTGGAATGGAAATGTTAAATATATCTTGTTGTGAAAAATTGTAATTTCTAAACTATTTTTTTCTAATAAGTGATCCTAAATTGATTTTTAATCTTGTCATAGTGAATGAAATTGGGTAGGCATTATAGAAATCCACTAGAAGGGGATGCTAAGAACATGGTTGCAGATGATCCACTAGATAAACAATAGTTGGTCCAATGTATTTATTGGATTAAAAAATGGACATGGTTAATAAGAATGATGAACCGTGGAATTTGTACCATTAAATTAAATTCCAAATGAAAAATCCACCCATCTTTTAGGGTGATTCTGAGACGGATAAAGAATAATTCAAATTGAATAGAATAAATCAAATCTTCATTTTCATTTAGACACTAGTAGTGTCAAAAATTATTGATATAAATGTGTATACAGCAGGATTTTTCAAGCCAATGATGTAAATTAGTAGTTAATTCTAAACAGTACCAAGACAGACATTATAGGATTTTAAAGAATTTTTAACAAATAATTCTATCCTCACACCATACAATTTTCAAGAATAACAGAAATATTTGTATTGAAGACAGAGAATATCATGGTGCTAAAATATATATATATAAATATGTGATTTTAGTATTTTTTTTCTATGAAAGATGCCTCAATTTAATTCTTTAAGGTGTACATTTTTTATTTGGGGTTGATGTTAGACATTTTATCAAATATGAACACACTTTTTACAATAGACTATACAAAATTATTCAATAATTAGATTTTCTAAGAGAGAGATATATCAAGGTATATGGATTTGGGGATAATGTTTATTCTTATAGGATTAGGTGGGAGAACTAATGATGGGAATAATAGGAAGAGGGACACCTATTTTCATAGTTGTGGCATGACTAAAAATAAAACCATGGGATCAATACATTTTCCTACTTAACCAAAATATAAGTCAATATATTTTTAATGTGGTTCATTCTACCATATAAAGTGGGATTTTATGGAACCTCCTAGATCTTGTGAGAATTGTGCCAATGTGAGATATCATAAGTGTTATTATTTTCTTTCTGTAGGGGAGGGTGATACAGAACCATCTCGTGCTTCTTAATAATTTTACACTTCGATGAGAATCATGTATTAGAATAATTCTCATCTTAAGAATAGATAAATAAAATGGTCTCTAGGAACACCATGAATCCTCAACCAGTTCAATCTCTAGATTGTAACAAAGGGAAATTTTATTTTTTTAATAAATTCTATGGATCTAAGAAAATGATTATGTATGATCATTCGGTTCCTTTGATTGGGATAAGAATGATTCTGTTTTAATTTTACCCTTATAAAATATTTTTATGTTATGGTAATGTCTCTATCATATATTACATATCTTTTTTTATCATATATTTTTTCATGGTAATAAAATTCCATTTTTTGGTAACTTCAAAAACCTATTGGCTAAAGAGAATATTGAGACTTTTGTGTAAATATTGTTCAATCACTTTAAATAGAATAGATATTCATTGATATTTCTCTGTGCTTGAGATGGATCTCTATGAAATGTTTTTACATATGTATTGGTCAACATAATTTAAGGTTCACATTGACTATTATACCTGAATGGTTTTTTTCTCATCTCTTAATAGAGTAAATCATTTCTTTTGAGAATATTAGGATGTACAAGCATATAGATCTGGACTTTTTGAACATGTTATTGGAAACATATACTTTCAGATAAAAACACATACCTTAGAATCAATGGGTGAAATAAATAATAGATATTTTTTCAACTATTTTAACATATTTCTTAATATTTTAATAGTAAATTTCTTACGGTTTCCTCGAAAAAGTAAAATGGTGTTTATAATTGATATTCTTATCAGGAAGATCCCAATTTCACTTCTATATTATCAAATGGAACCAAAAAAAATTAGAGAGTTGACTGTTCAGTTGGAAGAGTTAGAATACAATGTCTTCATTTTATTGGGAACATATAAGTATGAAAAATCAGTTCTATTTTTGAATAAGGATGATGAAAATATTATAATTTGTGTAGATTATAATAATCTTAATAGATTTATGATGAATAATTTTTATCCTCTTCTACGAATTGAAGATCTATTATATCAATTGATGGGAGACCATTCCTAATCTAAAATTGAATTATATTAACACTATGACAAATTACATGTTATGATGGAGGAAATATTAAAGATATTTTCCAAAGAAGTTTTTACCATTATGAATACATTGTTATGATTTTTTATTCATGTGAATTCACAAACAATTTGTATGGAATAAATGAATTGAATATTTCAAAAGTATCTAAATTCCATTATAGTGGTGTTTTTAATGATATATTAGTGTATTATATGAAAACAAATCATCATGAGAAACACATGGAAATAATGTTGGGTATCTTGTGTGAGCATCGATTGTGTTCCAAGTTATCAAAGTGTGATATATGGATTCAATAGTTATGTCTCATTAGGCCTTACATTTCTGAGAAAGGAGTTTCTATAAATTTGGTATGGATAGAAGATATCATCTATTGGAAACCACCAAATATTATATTTATGATATATAGTTTAATTGGCATAACTTGGTACTACAAATTCTTTTTATATGATTATTAATTTCTGGAATCACAAATGACATATTTGTTAAGAAAAGGAATTCCTTCTCAATGGAATGATCAATATCATAAATCCTTCCATGACTATAAGGTAAGACATACATTAGCACCTATACCCACATTTATAGAGTCTATAAGGGGACATATAGTCTATTGTTATGCATCAAGATCTGGGTTAGGATGAGTTCTCATGCGGGGAGATCATGTTATTGTTAATGGTTCTCGACAGTTATAATTTAATGATAAATACTACCTGATAGAAGATATAGAATTATCAAATTTGTTGAAAGATTTAATGAATAGAATACATTAGCTATTTGGTGGGAAATTTATATTGTTTACAAATCATAATATTTTTAGGAACATTTTCTCACAGAAATATCTAAATTTAATGCAGTGCATATGAATGGAGTATCTACAGGTGTTTGACACTGATTCACTGGATATACTTGGTTAAGATGACTATTTTGTAGATACCATGAGTAGAAATTAATATTATTAGTTATATAAAGGGAATTCAGACCAATGAAAAAAAATGTATGATATAGAGGATATTCATAAATATTTCCTGGACTAACGTGACATTGTTGTTTTCATTCCTATTTCATTTGTGCGAGATTTAGTTGACCAAGTTATAAAGGCATAGACATATGATCCTAAATTTGTTCCATTGTTGTTAAAACTCAATGGTTGGGATACCATTGAGTGATTGAAACTAGATTGATTCTTAGTGTTGTAGTTTAGATATTAGGTTTTCATACCATTGTCTTTTCAGAAATAACTTCTTAGTGCCTAGGACTATTTGAGATGATTTCTTTACCCTTGGATACTGAAGATGTATAAATAAATGAATGGATTATTTTTTGTGGGTTGTCATAAAAGTAGTTATGGTGGATAATGTCTTGTGATTCCTTAACTATCATCGGGTCAAAGAATATTATCAACGGCTAGCTGGTATGTTTTAATCATTACAGATTCTATGTGGAAATAAGAGTCTATAGCTATATAATTTGTAATATGTCTATTAAGTATGATTAAGAAACATGATTCCATATTTTTTATTATGTATTTGATCTAAAAATAATATCTATTTATCTTTATTAGTGATATTAATTCTGTGGAAGACTTGTCGAAAATATATATTCATAAAATTGTAAATATTCCTATTGTTCCAGTCTTGATTATATCAGACCTAAACCACAATTTTAGTGCTTTTTTTAAATCCATGATATTTTCCATTTAAACACAATTGTATATGAGTATATCTCATCATCCTAAAATGTATTCTTATTCTAAATATAAAATCCTAATGTTGTAGGACAAGAATAAAGATTTTGTAATGTATTTTGTCGGCGCATGGGAATAAAATTATCCATTATTGGAGTTCTTGTATAACAATAGTTATTAAGACTTTATATATATGTATAATTTTGAAGCTTTGTATTTGAATCCATGTTTCTGAGACTATTTTGGGTAGAAACAGGTGATACTTTTCTAATTGGACCCATCCTTGTACAAAATAAAATAGAGAAGATTCAATGGATTAGAATGTAGATAGAGAAAACATAGAGTCATCATATATCATTTGATGATCATAATCAATTACTATTTTCACTTTAAGTGTGGGCTCTTATATTCTTGAGTATCTATCCATGGACTGTGCATCATTATTTTGGTAAGAGTTGAATGTTATCTTTACAATTTATATTTCCTTTTGAGATTCATGAATGAGTTGATGATGCATCATATATGTTGTCTTTTATACAATGGTTTAATTTTTTGCACAATTTGTTTCACGTATCTCAATTAAATAAGTACCAATCTAATCATTCTTATGTGATTTTATGGGATCGGGTGAACGTAGTGCTGGAATATACATTTATTATTATTTTGGTACTAAATATGGTTTGGAAATAGAATATATATCATTTGAAAAAAATTATTATAGTGATGATTTTGTTGAAACATGGTCAGATTATGAAAGAAACATGGGAGAATGTAAAGAAAATAGAGGAGAAAAAAACCAAAAAACGTTTGTGAAAATAAATGTTTTTTAAATTTTAATAATGTAAAGGAATATGGTGGGGAGAATTAAGCTCGACCAGTCTCAGGTATGTGGCCCTTTATTCATTTATTTTGATTCTATATAATATTTGGGTTAAGTTTTGTGAGGATTCACAAAGATTTTAAAATTTCTTGAGGATTTTATAGAGGTGCAAGATTTGTAAATAGTGAGAAGAAATGATGCAACATTTCAATGAAACCATATAAGGGATGACAATGGGAACTATATAACCACATTATTAGCACACAATTTAGAAAAATTGTGTAAATCAATGTCCATTAGAGGCCCATATTCATTTGGTAAGTGGTTGTAATTACTTGTTCTTCTTAGAGAAAAAGTTCTTATCTATCTTGGAACCATAGACCTTTTCTATTATAGATTGATCTATGAATATTGATGTAACACACTGATATTTTATGGAATATTTCTCTTTAAATAATTTGATTTCTTCGATAGCTTTAGTGGCATGCTATGATGTGTTCAAATAGACCATGTAAAATTATTAAAATATTTTTTGTCTATTATTTCATATCTATTTGATTGGACAGAATGATTAATAAAAACTAAATTTGATAAAATATATTATCTTTACATCTGTAAAATTAACACATGATTAGAATTAAAAACCCCAAAAAATAAGATAAAAGTGATGTTTTTAAAAAAAATTAAGCATACAATTAATTTTATGTCAATATATTAAATTATTCCCTATTTATGAATGATTTTGATGAAATTTATATATTATTTTATAGAATAACGTTTTTCAATATTCAAATAATATTTTTCTAAAAATACAATAATAATAAATCTAGTTTTTTTTTCTAAAAATGTATTTTTCCCAAATTTAATTTTTGTCAAATTTGGAACACATAATTTAAAATTAATTTCTTCCATTTATTTGTATTTAATTAAATATAATCAATTTAAAATTTATAATTAATAAGATAATAAATTTTAATTAGGAAAATTTTATTTTTGTTCAAAATAAATACCATCCATTGTAAAATATCACACCATAGTAAAGTTTAAATCAAGTCAATATACTTTAAAACAAATTGATAAGGCCATAATTACTCATCATTATAATTATTTAATAAATTAAATTCAATCATTAACACCCATTTTTATATTTTTTTTCATCTAATGGATACGTTTATTTGAAAATTAAATATATTACTTAAACCATATGATGTGAGAAAATTTCATTCTCTTAATTTTAAATATCATGTTTGGGTTCAAATAAGAGAAAAAATTAGTTATGAATGAATATTAATATTAATTTTTTTCTAACTATATAATATTCATGATTATTATTCATATATAATTATTAGGTACTAAATAATCACTTTAAATACTTTAACAATGCATATATAGTAATTATTTAATTAACATAAAAATCAAATAATTGATATTAAAAATATTAAATGTAATATAATTTTCGATATTTAAGGTTTTAAATTTATTATATAGATTACCATTTAATTTTTATAGAATAATAAAATAGTTTTTTTAAAATATTACATCATTATTTTATGTTATTTTAGACAATGTAATAAATAATATCAAAATTGACAATATTGATATTTTAGGGTATTAATATTTAATTGTCTTTTTTTAAATAATAAATTCTAAATATGAAAAATGGGATATAATACGGTATAAAATATTATACCATGATCATTTATAGTCTAATTCTGAGAAAATTTATCTATAATAGACTTATTATATTTTATTCTTTTTAAATATTCCAAAAGTTCCCCTTACCTCAATTATGAAAAGAAGGCTTACTACTGCACTTAATTTCACAACTTTGTGTCTTATATCTCAACCATCCAAAAGAAAATTATTTTATCCACCTCTATAGTTATATTATAGATGTTTTGTTCTGCTAAAAAGACCAAACCTAGACCCCTTTAAAGAAGATATAAAGGAGTCGTTTCGTATAAGACATATTCTCTTTAACCGATCACTTTCTTTTTATACTATTCTTTACCTCCTCTGAATCTATGTTATTCATCATAAAATAATAAATTAAGTACCCTAAATATTCTAAAATATTATTATTATTTAAAAAATACAATTATACTCTCTATTTCCTATCATATAAGTTGTGAATACATCACTTGTGTGTACGTATGGCTTACTGTCTCCTTGTAGAGATATAATTCATTTTTCATCAGAATATTTTTTTAATGAGAATTATGAAAAGTTTAATATTTAAATTTGATATTTATAACAAAATTATACTTATGGAATGATAATTTCATGTATATTTCTTCTATCATTTAATCTTTTTGTAAATAATATTAGTGTTCATGAATACATCAAGACTATCAACTCCCTAATGCAATGCGATTGTTTTTCATTTATATTTCATATGGATGGTAAAAAGGATGAAATTTATTAATATATCATATATTTATGAAATAATAATAATATTTATAAGGTTTAGCGTTCATTCAAACATACGACCTACCATCCCCATGAACGGTGCAATTCATTTTTCAATCTCTATGTTTTATAAATTATTGTAAATATATATATATATATATATAATAGTTATTATTTTTATATCATGATAAAAATTCTATAAATTATGGGACCATGATCAATGTATGAGGACTGGATTTACCCAACATAAACATGCTTGGAAACGTAGTTATCTCCTAGAATAGTGATTTTAATAACAAAATATTTATAAACGGGTGATAAGATATTATATGTAAATAAAAAATGGAAAAATATATATATATATATTGAATAAATTTATAATAAATTCATATTTATTATATAAGATTTTTGAACATGAACAAGGAAATTGGATACTTAAGGTAAGGGTTTATTTCACAATCTCATCATTTTTTGGGATTATTTATTTTTATGTGTCCCCTAAGGAAAATTTAACTTAAATGTATAATAGTTTTAATAATATTTGCAAAAAAAATTCAATTATCCAAAAAAAATATATATATAATTTTTACCCATGTTTGAGTCTTCACAATATAGTTTGAGTGGAATCTTTTTGTGTTTCTCTAAATGTGGTTCTTTGTGAAATTTTCTACCAAAATATGAAAGGAATATTTTTTTAACTTATACAGAATGAAATAATTTCCAGGATTTAAGAATCATCAATGATTTGAATATTAAATTACAATTTTATAAGAATATTTTCATAGAAATTTTTTTTCTTTATAATTGCTTGGATTAAAAAATGATTCCAAAATAAAATGAATATTTTCCTCAAAATTTATTTCAAGTGATATTTCAAAATAATTTTCCATATAAGATATAATTATTTTTTGTTAGTTATGATTTTTAGGGATATGATCCCAGGATACCATCCTTATTGTTTCTATAGATCATTTATGTTTAAGATTACATAATATCTATGAAACATATTTTTTCCCATGCGTTATACTATGAGGAAATATTTATGAAACCCATTCAATTTAATGGGTTCTAATGTGATGAATGATTTATCTTATTGTGGGAAATATATTTATTGTGGTCATTATGTGATGTGCAGGACCTATATATCAATCCAATAAATTTGAAAATTAATTATTTCTCATTCGATAATTAGGACTGGAATTGGGAGTGAACCTAGTTTACTATGGACCTTGTCCATTATGATACTCTTGGGAATGAACCTTGACTACCACAATGGTCTTGTAAGGGAATCCATTAAACGATGATTGTCTTGGAAAAAATACATATCTACTAAGGAAATTACTTTTTATGCTTATTCGTATTCCAAAATTCCATTTCTTATGCCAATTTTATTCCCTCTTTTATCATGTTCCATTATGAATAATATCCTTTAAACTACTAATAATTATTCCATGACTCAAAATTATGTTTTTTCATATTCAGGGTATAATTGTCAAATGTTATGTTCTTATGCTCTTATTATGATTGATATCCCCATGTTTTACCTTACTAATCATATAATATCAGCCCTTTCTTAAGATTATCTTGACTAGGATATTTAGAAATGTATTAAGTATGGTACCTAAAAAGGGTACTAGTTATAATGAAATTATTTTGAGACGATGTAGATATTTTGTGAACAAGTTGTTTATGTCTCCATGTTTCCAAAGGAACTATACCTTTATGATCCTCATCCATGTTTTTGTGTACTGTAATGAATATTCATCTAAAAAATATTATATATATATATATATATCAAAATCTTGGGTTTCTATAGTTGGTATCGGAGGGAGTTTTAGTTAACCATTAGAAACTATGATAAGAAAATTGTTAAGTATAAATTTATGTATATTATAATATATTATTGTTTTGATATCAATCATGAATGAAATAGGTTAAAACTAATATTTCATTAAACAATGTGACATGATTTATACATCCTCGAATTTATTTTTAATAATAATATGGGTTTCTAATATGATTATTGTTTCTCACACTATGTTTTTTGGTTATAGTAAATTGTTGTAACATAAAGGAATAATGTTAATTCTTAATGAGATGGAAAATGAAATTATTTTACTCCTATGAAACCAAATGATATGGGATTTGGAATACTCAATCATGGTTATATGATAATTAAATATTCTCAGTTTAGGAATCTTTCTTAGATTTGAAATAATCAAAGGAGGGAACAACATAATTATTAATATTTCTTGAGGAAACATCCACCATCATTTAATGGGTCTTCTAATATACTAATGGATATATGATGGATCAATACCATTGATAAAAAAATTTCTATTATTAAATTCCTAAAACATTAAAGAGTTGTGTTAGTTTTTCATCATCTAGAGGGTGAAGCAGATCAATGGTAAAATCCTATCCACAATATGAGGTAGAATTAAAAACTTGAATCCATTGGATGTGATGAGTTTAATTGAAAATTATATAGTAAGTAAATAACTTATATTATATGAAAAAAGTTGGATATTAAATTTCTTCTTCTACAACCAAAGGATAAAAAATCCATTGGTACCTATTAGGAAAAATATAGATGGTTTTCAAGGTATAAATCCAGTATAATTATTATCAATGAAAGGAAAACTGATTGTTTTTTTATTGTCATAAAACAATGTCACTAAAAGTAATTAACTATAAGATAATTCTGTAACCAAGAAGAAATTGTAAAATGTGATCTTAATGTGGAAATATAGATTAGAGTTACCCATAGATATCATGTTTTTGATAAGAAAGAAGAACTATAATTGTAAAGAAATTCTAAAAACCCTCGAGATAAGAAAATGAGATTTCATTTATGCTAAATGTGTGGAAAGAAACCTAGGGGAAATTGTCTTAAAGGGAATAGTAAATTTTTCTTCTATAGAAAGGAAGGTTATAAGGAAATTGAATACCAATGTGATGTGAGGAAGTTAGTTAATGATTCAAATATAGATAAATCACTATAGACTTCCCCACCCATGCTCTAAAGATACAAATGGAAGGGTTATGGAATTTATACCAACTAGTTCATGAATATAAATGTTTTTGAAAATCATAATCAATAACCAATTAATACCAAGGATAGAGGGAAATATCATGAAATCATAACTGCCAGAGTGGATTACGAGAATGGCATGGTTAAATATACACATATTATCCACTATAGAATAACTATCGTATTATTCAATTATATATCCACCCAAATATTTCAATTCTATTTATTTTTATAAGAGTATCACCATACCACCACAATAATTAAATTTTTAGTTATCTATAAAAAATCTTAATGGAGAAATAATAGAGTAACGTATTTCCCCTACTCATTAGATTATGATGGTATTAGAACATAACTAGGCCCTATGTGACATCCCCAAGACACCAAAGGCAGGAAATAAGTTACATGTACTTCATATAAAGTTAGGGGATTATTTCCTATTTGAAAATAAAACAAAAAAACCTGTATAAATATAAACAAACACCACTATATTATTCTAGAGTACAATTTAATATGACTAAAAGTATAATTAACTAGAAAAAAACTACAACCATGAACCATTTCAAAGTACAAAGTGGACAAAAATAAAAACTCAAAAAAACCAATACATTTAGAATCAACTCCCAAAAAATATCCAAGATCTAAAAAAATAATATATTACCAATGTATCTTGATGAATTACTAGATAATTTTGATACATTTCCTTTTACCTTTTTCTCAATATACAATATCTCTAATTGTACTAAAGTTCCCATGTAGTGGGCGGGTATAAAACCTAGTAGGATTTCCCCAATGATTTCTATACTAACTCTGCTAGGATTGATCTTATTAGCACATTTATATAAAATATTTTAATTAATTATAAAGAATTTTATATCAAATCCAAAATATTTTTCCAAAAAAAAATTCAATCAAATTTTTTTTGCGGAATGAAACTAAACAATTCCATTAAAAAAATTTACCAATCTATTTTTCATAACTCATTGTACTCCAAAAATTCACACATTCCAGGCCAGGAGACCATTCCATATTCCTAAGGAGTCTCTCGTCTATCAACCATGTCATCATATGGTAACCAAATACCACATTCCCCAAAGGCACATGACCCTTCAATAATGTCACATCAATGTAAATGAACAAATTACATACATTTATGACAAATAAAATGCCTAACCAATTGTTCCAAACCATTTCAATAAAAACATAATTTTATTTAAAATAATAATACCAACTATATTCATTACCAAAACCCAAAAAAATTAAAATACTTATGTAAAGACCCGTAAATTCCAAGGAAATGTTTTTTCTTAATTTTCTTTGGAATTTTACAAGAACGCAGTTTCTGACGGCGCCTGATTCTGAGGCCCGGTGTGCCCGGAATCAATTTCCGAAGTTTGGCTTGGGTACGTTCAGTGAACGGACGAGCGGGTTTTTCTAACTTTTGAACCGGTGCTCGAAATCAAATTCTGAGGGCACCGATGGAATCGAAGCGCCGGTAATTTCTTATAAACGCCTCTTCCGGAGTTGCGTTTGCTCAGGTGTGGTTTTTAATTTTCGGGCTTAAAGTTAAGAAATAAAATAATTGTACGACAAACTTTATTTTATTTCACTTAAGCCACTTTGAAGCCACTTGAATGCCGCTTAACCTGAGTTGAACGGATAGGGTAATATCCAAAAATATCCTACCCTCTTGGTAGGATATTTGTGAGGTGGGGCTCGCACGAGCCCCGCCGTTTCTTTTCCGCTAAGTAAAGCACCCGCGAAAACCTCTTCCATAATGAAAGTCAACTGTGCGTTTTTCTGGTTAAGAAACGCCCCAATTAATTGGGCAGTTAAATCGTTACAATTAATTCAATGAATTAATTGTTCGCTTCTTATCTTTTGAATTTCAAAAGCTTAGGTCAATAATAAAATAAGGGTTGTACTTATTTTATTTAGTTGGACTTGTGGCATGGAGTGAATTTGGGAGGGAAGCGTTCTTCTTCCACGAAGAACGCGAAGAACGCGAAGGACGCTCCAACCTCCGACGAAGAACGCCAAACCCTCGGAGATCGACGACGTGACGTTGTCAACGATGCTTCTTCCGCGATTCTCCCTCCGCGACGCTTCTTCCACGACGATTCAACCCCGCGACAACCTTCGATCGACAACAACAAGGTAGGGGGTTGCGCCCCTTTTAAATTCTTTGTGGATTATAACTAACAACAAGGATTTAATTATTTTTAATTAAATATTTTTGTTCTTGGACATCGGAGTTCAACGAAGAAGCTCGGAAGCGGAATCGGGTAGCAAGCGACGACGGCTTCGCCGTCTCTCGAGTCGGACGAATGCCGACGTCCCCCTTCGACATTGTCATCCTCGCGATGCCATACCGCGATGAACCTCGAACGATGACGCCTCCTTCCGATCAGCTTATACCCAAGGTAGGGGTTTTATTTGAATGTTCTATACTCCGTAAATGTTTCCATTCAAGGTGAAGAACCCGGATAATAAGAACAATTTTAATTCGTTAAAATTGTTTTTTGTTATGTATTCATGTGTTGAATAAACTTCTTCCGTTGTTAAAATCTAACGCGGAGGGTGAGAGCCAAACGAACACATCCCGACAACCCTCCGCAAATTGTTTGTTGATGTGTGGATTGACGGGCGATGACGAAGTAGGCCGTTTGGGCGTTTGAATCCCTTCGCAGTGAAGATGGGGTCCCGGGGGGACCATAGGCGAAGACGGCGGGAAGAACGGATCACCGGAGCGCGTCCGGTGGTCCGCGGAAGGCGGAGGCGGCGGCGACGACCGACGGTGGCGGCGCGCCACCAGAAAAAGGGGCGGCCGGCGAACCGCCGGCCTCAATCAGCGGCGAAGGGCGGGGGATCCGCACGCCCCGCCCGCGTGTCGGCTCGGCCACGCTAGCCGAGCCGCGACCGGCCGGTCGGGTCGGACCGAATCGGACCGCGATGGACCGGGCCGGGCCGGGCCGGGCTCTGCCGGGTCGGACCCGGGTCAGGTCGACCCGGTTCGGGCCGACACAAGGGGGGTCGGGCCGGGTCTGCCCGAGCCCAGACCCCGTTTTCGGGCCACTTTCGGTCAAATGCCTGTAACTTGAGCTACGGGCCTCCAAACGACTCGCCGTCAGTGGAACCGCGATCCTTGGATCGAGGCGGTCCTTTCGGTATATCGCACTCAAGGTTTCGGATTACTTTGGGTTCGTCCAGGTTGATTCGGATACGAAACCAACCGGGCCCTCGGAGCGGGAACGCTCGTAACTCGAGTTCCGGACGTCCAAATGACGTGCTGTCAACATTGTTGTTTTCCTCTAAGTGAGACGGATCTTTTGGCTTACTCCGCTCAAGGTTTGGATGCCGTCGGAGTGCGGTCGGGTTGGTTCGCTGACGAAACCAACTGGGCCCTTGGGACGAAAAAGCCAATAACACACAGACCGGGCGTCCGATTCACGCACCGTCTGTCTCGTTGTTTTCCACTTGTTGAGACGGAACGTTTGGCATCCTCCGCCCGAGTTTTGGATGCAGTTGGATAGTGGCCGGGTTGGATCGCACCAAAATCCAACCGGGCCCCTGGAACGGAAAAGCTGATACCTTTCTGACAAAACGTCCATTTGAAGAACCGTCAGCGGCGTTGGTGATCTCGTTGAGAAGCGGTCCTTATGAGTATACCCTATGAGTGTTCGGGGTATAGTTGAGTTACGGCCAGATTGGTTTGCACACGAAACCAACCGGGCCCCTGGGACGAAAAGGCTAATAACTCACAGACCGGGCGTCCGATTGACGCGCCGTCTGTTGCATTGAGACCCCTATGACGAGGTGGTCCTTTGAGATACTTCTTTGTAGGACTTTGTGATACTTGGAGAATCGACCAGTAGCTCGTGGAGCGGACCCTCCCGGAGATGAGCGTGCGGAGTACGGAGACCGTGTTGCCGGCTGAGACCTGACGACTGCTTGACCGACTCGACTTGGAGTGAGTCGACTAGCCCAGTGGACGGAGTGCCCGGTATTTGGCGACAGACCCACAGCGAACGGAGCGCCCGGTAGTTGGCCGCAGACCCGCGGTACTCGACAGGAGGAGTACCTCTGTAGGCTATTGGGGGGAGCGCCAGGTATTTGGCGACAGACTCACAGCAGACGGAGCGCCCGGTAGTAGGCCGCAGACCCGCGGTACTCGATAGGAGGATCACCTTAGCAGTCTTAGGTTAGTGATCAGTACCTCAGAGTCGTGACAGGACCACTGTACACTCCCGAGACGGAGCTCTTCAGTAGTTATGGTTTCGATAATGAAAATCCTGGTTTGAGATGAGACTTTTTGACCTTTGTGTTTACCTCATGATTTATATGGGTCACTTGATAACTTAGGTATATGTATGGGAATATACCTGGGTAGTGGTTATCCGTTGATTTCACACTCCTTGTGTTTCCTCATTATTGAGATGGGTTACTTGATAACTTAGGTATATGTATGGGCATATATCTAAGTAGAGGTAATCTGTTGAGATCTTCTTCTGGTTATCATTGTTGGTTTAGTGATACCTTGAGAGTCTCGGGGTCCCTACTGAGTATCGTTATACTCACCCCTGCACGGGCTATGCCCGCACCTCGTTGTGTTGGTTGCAGGCGATGGGCAGTGCTGACAGAGGCCGAGTGTTCGAGGACTGGACGGTACCCGGAGGTGGACTACACGACGATTCAGTACCCGGAGGTGGACTACACTACGTGACGACTCACAGAGGAGGTTGACGGACGAGAGCGTGGAGGAGGCCATCTGTACCTACCCTTCAGGTAGGATCCGTGGTGGACGACCAGGAGCTGCGCTATCTGTACCTACCCTTCAGGTAGGATCCGAGGAGGACGACCCAGGAGCTGCTTCCCACATCCAGCTGTTGTCTTTTGCTATTGTAACTTGTTCAGTTGTAGTCGTACTTTCATTTGGGTTTGTATTCTGGCCCATTTACTTTTCATCTTTTCTTTTGTACTTTGTGTTTTGCTTCCGCTTATACTCCTTGGTGCTTGTTTTCTTTTATAAAGGAAATGTCTTCCCAGTTATCGGGATTTTACGCATTTGGTGCTAGTCGCCAGCCCCTAGCCTATGGAAGGAGGGCTTGGGGTAGTCACGGCACAGGCCCCGAGGACGGGTCGTGACAAATTGGTATCAGAGGGGTTCAGTTCTACCGCAGAACTTATAACTCTGATGTTTCCTTCTGTGAAGCAATAGTGTTAAGTGTACGGAGTGTGGTTTTCAGTTCAGGGAGTCCAGTGTTGGTGTGGGTGGCCGACGTATCCATACACCAGGACCCTGACAACTGATTTCCGACTTTGTGCACAAAAACACAGATTGCGTGTGTGTTTTCCAGAAGTTTTATTTAAATATCACCTCAAACCAGCTCAGCTCACCAGGTATAATCGTTGGACCGTGTTACGTTGTTTCTTTCAGGATGACTTTTCTCGGACGACCAGCTAGAGCCCAGAGGGATGTGCGTGCTAACAGCCTGTCGAGTGACGAGGCTTCGGTACAGGGCCCTCTTGCAGTTGAGGCACCAGCGGAGGCACCAACGGTACTACCACACGTTGGGCCACCGATTCCACCAGCCCCAGTAGTAGGCCATGCCCGCTACTTGAGTGCGCTGCACGAGTTCCAGCGCCAGAGGCCACCCGGGTTCCGGGGAGAGATGGAACCTCAGGCGGCTGAGGATTGGCTGGAGGCTGTGGTGAGAGTCTTCAGGCTAGTAGGGACGCCGACAGACTTCATGGTGATCTTTGCTGCCAGACTCCTTCAGGCAGCAGCAGGCAGGTGGTGGAGCCACTTTTTCCAGTTTTGCGACGGGATGACCTTCGCATGAGATGACTTTGAGACCTTCTTCAGGCTGGAGTTTGTGCCAGTAGCTCTACACCCCGAGCGTGTACAGGGGCTTCTGCCTTTGCCGCAGGGTTTTCGATCAGTTGTCGAGTCATCTGTGGGCAATAGACAGATGATGCAGAAGTCCAGAAGGACCAGACCAGTAGTTGGACGATCTCAGGTTTTAGGACCGGTGGTGCGGGGCACCCGGGGTGGGAAAAGAGCTAGGCATGCCAGAAGCAGATTGTGTTACTCATGCGGAGGAAAGGGTCACCGGGCACGTGACTGTCCGAATCCTCGGACGGTTGATCAGCGGGTGTTGGAGGAGCCACCGAGACAGAAGCAGCGGTTGGTGCTTGAGCAACAGCCGAGCAGTGGACAAGGCAGTAGAGCTCCGAGAGCAGGTGGGTAGGAGAGGAACTAGTGGATACATCCTTTGTACTTCTAGTTCCATGTTGTTTTTGTATTCGTGTCTTTTTACTATGAGCTGCAATAATAAAAATACACTTATCTTTATTTGCTTTCTTGTCCTTTTGTTTGGTTGATACTGAGTAGTCCTGGTTAAACTGTGGACTTGACCCTCACTTTCGAGATTTCTACAGGAGGAGACCCAGTGACCTCACACTGATGCCGACAGTGTGACTCGACCCTTGGAGGCGAGAGTGACAGTTGGATCTCTTGGTAGTTACGTCGAGGCCTGATGACGTCATCCATGGCATGAATGCATCATTCATGTCAGGATTGACTATATTAGGCAACGAATGTGGTTCATCCAGGGGATGAGACCGGGTTTATCTTATCAGCAAAGAAGAAATCATAACTGCTCTTATGAGACTAAAGGAGGTCCAGGTCATCCATGAGCGGATGAAGACTGCACAGTGCAGTAAGAAATAGGAAACTGGTGCCAGTCTTTGAGACTCAGGTGTGTTAAATGTTTCAAGAAGTGGAAGATTTAAGGATAGATGAGTCTGCGAAGCAGCAGACGTGGAGGCAGGGCTAGGAGAGCAGTATGAGGTGGTGTACATCTTAACATGCTACAACCACCCACCTTAGTTATCCCCACATGTCTCAGGGAGATGGAGGGCGGTGGAAGAGTGCGGCTGCTTGAGGTCAAGGAGTGTGACCCAATGGCTCTAGAAATGATTCAAGGAACAGTCTGTGTCCACTACTAGCTGCTATAGTAACGGACGTCGATATGAATCATTCCTTACATTCAAAAATCTTGTTCCAAACCTAGAGTTTCTGTTATGCCGTGGACTTGACCCTCACGTCTGGAGATACCTTGAGAGGAGACTCGATAATCACACTTACGCCGACGGTGTGGTCAGATCCTCGAGGCGAGAGTTTCGGTTGGAATCTCTTGGTGGCTGCGTCGAGGCCTTACGAAGTTGGTTTGAGTATGGACTGGGCAATCACGGTTCATACACAAATTGATGGTATTAGGCAAAAAGGTGGTAGTTTAACTACGAAGTCGGGAAGGGTTTTCCTTGGTCGGCAAAAAAGGAAACCCCAGGCAGCGTAGGGTAACTCTTGCACAGGAGGGTGCGACCGATCACTCTTGAGTCGGTCAACATTACCCTCGTATCAGCAGTCGTTTTGAGTTTCAGTTCTAACAGAAAATGGAGACCTCTGGAGTTCGAGGATGACGACCACGTCTTCTTACGGGTCTCACCTCGACGAGGTTTACGAAGATGTGGCCAGGGAGGCAAGTTATCTACGAGGTTCAACGGACCATTCTAGGTCCTCAGCTGGGTAGGCGAGGTGGTTTACCGCTTGACCCATCCACTTCAGTTGCACTAGGTGCACGACGTTTTCCACATATCTCAACTGAGGAGATACGTGCTCGACCCTCTGCATATCATCGACCTTGATGAGCTGGACGGTGGCGATGAGGTGACTTCTACGGAGGTTCCTGTGGGGATCGAGAATCGACAAGAGCGAATCCTAGGAGGACGGTTGATTCCTCTTGTTCACTTTCTTTGGCAGCACGGGAACCTCCAGGTGAGCACATGGGAGCAGAAGGCTCAGATGCGTGCTCAGTACCACCTTTGTTTCCCTAAGTTTGTGGTGAAGCTTTACGGGGACGTAAAGCCCTATGGTGGGAGTAAAGTAAAGAACCGTAAAGTCCAAGGGAATTTTTTTTTTCTTAATTTTCTTTTGAATTTTACAAGAACGCAGTTTCTGACGGCGCTTGATTCCGAGGCCCGGTGTGCCCAGAATCAATTTCTGAAGTTTGGCTCGGGTAGGTTCAGTGAATGGACGAGCGGGTTTTTCTAACTTTTGAACCGGTGCTCGGAATCGAATTCTAAGGGCACCGATGGAATCTCAGCGCCGGTAATTGCTTAGAAACTCCTCTTCCGGAGTTGCGTTTTCTCAGGTGTGGTTTTTAATTTTCGGGCTTAAAGTTAAGAAAAAAAATAATTGTACGACAAACTTTATTTTATTTCACTTAAGCCACTTTGAAGCCACTTGAAAGCCGCTTAACCTGAGTTGAACGAATAGGGTACTATCCAAAAATATCCTACCCTCTTGGTAGGATATTTGTGAGGTGGGGCCCGCACGAGCCCCGCCATTTCTTTTCCGCTAAGTAATGCACCCGTGAAAACCTCTTCCTTAATGAAAGTCAACCATGCGTTTTTCTGGTTAAGAAACACCCCAATTAATTGGGCAGTTAAATCGTTACATTTAATTCAACGAATTAATTGTTCGTTTCTTATCTTTTGAATTTCAAAATCTTCGGTCAATAATAAAATAAGGGTTGTACTTATTTTATTTAGTTGGACTTGTGGCGTGGAGAGAATTTGGGAGGAAAGCGTTCTTCTTCGAAGAAGAACGCGAAGAACGTGAAGGACGCTCCGACCTCCGACGAAGAACACCAAACCCTCAGAGATCAACGACGTGATGTCGTCAACGACGCTTCTTTCGCGATTCTCCCTCCACGACGCTTCTTCCATGACGATCCAACCCCGCGACAACCTTCGATCGACAACAACAAGGTAGGGGGTTGCTCCCATTTTAAATTTTTTGTGGATTATAACAACAATAAGGATTTAATTATTTTTAATTAAATATTCTTGTTCTTGGACCTCGGAGTTCGACGAACAAGCTCGAAAGCGGAATCGGGTAGCAAACGACGACGGCTTCGCCTTCCCTCGAGTCGGACGAATGCCGACGTCCCCCTTCGACGTCGTCATCCTCGCGACGCCATACCGCGACGAACCTCGAACGACGACGCCTCCTTCCGATCGGCTTATACCCAAGGTAGGGGTTTTATTTGAATGTTCTATACTCTGTAAATGTTTCCGTTCAAGGTGAAGAACCTGGATAATAAGAACAATTTTAATTCATTAAAATTGTTTTTGGTTATGTATTCATGTGTTGAATAAACTTCTCCCGTTGTTATAATCTAACGCGGAGGGTGCGGGCCAAACAAACACGGCCCGACAACCCTCCGAAGATTGTTTATTGATGTGTGGATTGACGGGAGATGACGAAGCAGGCCGTTTGGGCGTTTGAATCCCTTCGCAGTGAAGATGGGGTCCCGGGGGGACCATAGGCGAAGACGGTGGGAAGAACGGACCACCGGAGCCCGTCCGGTGGTCCGTGGAAGGCGGCGGCGGCACGCCACGCCGTCGCGGCGGTGCCGGCAACCGGCGGAAAATGGGACGGCCGGAGAACCGCTGGCCTCAATCAGCGGCGAAGGGCGGGGGATCCGTGTGCCCCGCCCGCGTGTCGGCTCGGCCACGCTGGCCGAGCCGCGGCCGGCCGGTCGGGCCAGACCGAACCGGAGCGCGCCGGACCGGGCCGGGCCCGGGTCGGGTCGACGCGGTTCGGGTCGACCCGGTTCGGGTCGACGCGGTTCGGGTCGACCCGGTTCGGGTCGACGCGGTTCGGGTCGACCCGGTTCGGGGCGACGCGGTTCGGGTCGACCCGGTTCGGGCTGACCCATGGGGGGGGGGGGGTCGGGCCGGGTCGGCCCGGGCCCAGACCCCCGTTTTCAGGCCACTTTCGGTCAAATGCCCGTAACTTGAGCTACGGGCCTCCAAATGACTCACCGTCAGAGGAAATGCAATCCTTGCATCGAGACGGTTGTTTCGGTATATCGTACTCAAGGTTTCGGATTACTTTGGGTTCGGCCGGGTTGATTCGGATACGAAACCAACCGGGCCCTCGGAGCAGGAACGCTCGTAACTCGTGTTCCGGACGTCTGAATGACGTGCCGTCGACTTTGTTGTTTTCCTCTAAGTGAGATGGATCTTTTGGCTTACTCCGCTCGTGGTTTGGATGCCGTTGGAGTGCGGTCGGGTTGGTTCGCTCACGAAACCAACCGGGCCCCTGGGACGAAAAAGCCAATAACTCACAGACCGGATGTCCGATTGATGCACCGTCTGTCTCGTTGTTTTCCTCTTGTTGAGAATGAACTTTTGGAATACTCCACCCGAGTTTTGGATGAAGTTGGATAGTGGACGGGTTGGATCGCACCGAAATCCAACCGACCCCTAGAATGGAAAAGCTGATACCTTTCTGACAGAACGTCCGTTTGACGAACCATCAGCGGCGTTGGTGATAACGTTGAGAAACGGTCCCCATGAGTATACCCTATGAGTGTTCAGGGTATAGTTGAGTTACAGATGGATTGGTTCGCACACGAAACCAACCGGGCCCCTGCGACAAAAACGCTAATAACTCACAGACCGGGCGTTCGATTGACGCGTCGTCTGTTGCGTTGAGACCCCTATGACGAGGTGGTCCTTTGAGATACTTCTTTGCGGGAATTTGTGATTCTTGGAGTATCAACCAGTAGCTCATGGAGAGGACCCTCCCAGAGACGAGCGTGCGGAGTACAGAGACCGTGTAGCCGGCTGAGACCTGACGACTACATGACCGACTCGACTTGGAGTGAGTCGACTTGCCCAGTGGACGGAGCGCCCGGTATTTGGCGACAGACCCACAGGGGACGAAGCGCCCGATAGTTGGCCGCAGACCCGCGGTACTCGATAGGAGGAGTACCTCGGTAGGCTATTGGGGGGAGTGCCCGGTATTTGGCGACAGACCCACAGCGGAAGGAGCGCCCAGTAGTTGGCCGCAGACCCGTGGTACTCGACAGGAGGAGCACCTCAGCAGTATTAGGTTAGTGAGCAGTACCTCGGAGTCGTGACAGGACCACTGTACACTCCAGAGACGGAGCTCTTCAGTAGTTACGGTTTCGATAATGAAAATCCTAGTTTGAGCTGAGACTTTTTCACCTTTGTGTTTACCTCATGATTGAGATGGGTCACTTGATAACTTAGGTATATGTATGGGCATATACCTGGGTAGTCGTTATCCTTTGATTTCACACTCCTTGTGTTTCCTCATGATTGAGATGGGTTACTTGATAACTTAGGTATATGTATGGGCATATATCTATGTAGAGGTTATCTATTGAGATCTTATTGTGGTTATCCTTGTTGGTTTAGTGAGACCTTGAGGGTCTCGGGGTCCCTACTGAGTATCGTTATACTCACCCCTGCACGGGCATTGCCCGCACCTCGTTGTGTTAGTTGCAGACGACAGAAAGTGCTGACGGAGGCCGAATGTTTGAGTATTGGACGGTACCCAGAGGTGGACTACACGATGAGTCAGTACCCGGAGGTGGACTACACAATGTGACGACTCACAGAGGAGGTTGACGGACGAGAGCGTGGAGGAGGCCATCTGTACCTACCCTTCAGGTAGGATCCGTGGTGGACGACTAGGAGTTGCGCTATCTGTACCTACCCTTCAGGTAGGATCTGAGGAGGGCGACCCAGGAGCTGCTTCCTACTTCCAGCTGTTGTCGTTTGCTGTTGTACCATGTTCAGTTGTAGTTGTACTTTCTTTTGGGTTTGTATTCTGGCCCATTTGCTTTTCAGCTTTTCTTTTATACTTAGTGTTTTGCTTCCGCTTGTACTCTGTGGTGCTTGTTTTCTTTTATAAAGGCAATGCCTTCCCAGTTATCAGGATTTTACGCCTTTGGTGCTAGTCGCCAGCCCCTGGCCTATGGAAGGCGGTCTTGGGGTAGTCACGGAACGGGCCCCGAGGACGGGTCGTGACACTTAATTTAAAATTATGACACAATTTTTTTTTCACAAAACTGTTCAATCTTAAAATTTCTCCAAACCATCACTACAAAAGTTTTACACTAAGAATCAAACTTCCATTTCACAATTAAATTCATGTATTTTAATAAATATGAAATTAAGGCTTCATGTTATAATAACCGGATTTGATATTGAATCCACCTACCTCGTAACATAGGAAAAAATGAAGAGCTATATAAAATCTTAGACAATACTTTATTATCTCTTCTAATAATCGCTTTATATATTGTTCCCTAATATTCAAACAGTCATATATAATCATTATTATCATCACACATCATGGATATTTTTACAATGGATTAGATCCATTAATCCAAGAGAGGGGAGAAGATGAAAAATAAGTAAAACAACCAAGAATGGGCACTTACCAAGGAATATGGGCCTCTGATGCACTTAAAATACCCAACATATCATCCCCAGATCTAGTGGAATGCTCTATCCAAAATTTAGAAGGGAACGAAATCATGTTATTTACAAACTAGGGAAAGAATTATGGATTGGGGAGGTGATTTGGATTATATCTATAAAATCATGATCTAATTTTTAACATTACATGGTTAACGTGCACTGTTAAAAAAACCATCTATTGATCGTGGGCTAACCACTTCCTTTAAACACTCCTAGAATGGATGGCTCACAGATTTATACAAACAATATGATATCTATACTGAAGAACTATATCTAACATCACACATTTTTTCATGGGTGTCTTAATGGTTTGGAAAAAATATGCACCTAACTATGCACCTACCCAGTGACCACTGTTTTAGTTACATGGTTTTCTAGGAGGTATTGCACAGTTTCTACTAACCATTCTAAAACCATGAACCTCTATAAAATCCCCAAAATAACAAAAAAAAAATCCAACCCTCCCAAAAAATAACTCAATTAATTAATATACTTAATATAAATAAATAATGGGTTAATTGCCTAAATATTGGGGTGCTAAAATATGCCTAAAATTGGCTTTTAAATCCCCAAAAAGTAGAAAACAACCATTGTACATAATGATTTTGGGTTATTACTTGACCATGTCCTTATAATTTTCAAATGTTTCTTCCTAAATCCTTCCATTTTTCCATAAATCCCATAATAGAATAATGTTTTCCCCAAGAAATAGTTCTTCTTGGCAATCCAAAATTCATAATTGAACATGAACAAATGTAGCATATGGCTCTAGGATAACATGATCTAATAAAATCACATGGTCAGGATTTGCATCCATCTATTGATGATGCATGAGGATCATAGTAAAATATATCCAAATGGATTTATGTAAGGATTTCCAAAATAAATATTTAATTCATGGATCTAGATATTATACTGTTGAAATTGGCACACCATTCCTATTTACCACACTATTAATTTTGATATTAGGAAATCCTTATACTATATAATATTTAGTAATATGGATTAAATGGTATAACATTGTGTGTCGATACACTATCACCCATATGGAATTATGTTTCTAAACCATCTGTGGTATACCTATTAAAAAATCAATAGCTATCTGCTCCAATTTTGGGATAGGAATAGTTAATGACTAAAACCTACCTACTGGCCAATAGTTCTATAAATTAATCTATTGATAGGTGATACATCTCATCACAAACTCACCCACTTTTAGTTTCAGTCCAACCCAACAAAATTGTTCTTTCTTTTCCTTATAAATATTCATTATTCCTGGATGAAAATCCCCTCTTGAATGGCGGTAAAAATGAATTTGTTATTCCATATATGAAAAAGATACAACCATTTAATATTGAAACTACAAAATTGAACTCCCATCAAATTATTATATCTTAATAGTCTCCCCGTCATTGATTTTTGACCTCATAGAAACACATTGAAAATCAGATTCATGTGAATCTTTGAGATTCTCTACTAAATCATAAATAAATTAATCTATAATGAAAATCATAAAAATTCCTCAGTCTTTACATTCCAAGGGAATATCAACTATTAATGATATCAACTACTATTGATCTGCAGTATCTCTTACCAACCGACATTACAACATCCGGATTATTGAATTTTCCACTAAATTACCATTACCTGGTGTAGACATCAAGTGAAAAGCATTCATTTAAAGATACTCCATCCATATTATTTTTCTCCATTATATTTTTGAGAAAATATTTTTCTAATTATTATGATTTGATAACACAAAAAATTTATCCCCAAAGGGTAAATGACACCAAATATTTTATGCGTGGACTAAAATATCTAATTCATAACCATGTATTAGGTATTTATTCTAATGAATACATAATATACATGATTCATAAGAAACACCATGATCTACATACATGGAAACACATGCCAACTCAATCCATGAAGCATCATAATACACTATATAGACATCCTTTGATTCCAACAATATCAAGATTTGTGTTTATTTAAAGACAACATTAGGCTCTTGAAATGACTTTTAAAATTCATAATTACATTTAAATGGAACAAATTTCATTTTCAAATCCATAATCGGTGAAACTGGTCTTGAGAGGTCATAAAAAAAATTAATAAAAACCAGACATACCAAAGAAATTTCATATCTTAAAGACATTATATGGTTGTCTTCAAGATATCACATCCTCTAATTTTTCAAGAACCACAAATCAAATTTCTCATAGATTACATGGACAGTGAAATGTAACTCTTGTATCCCAAAATCACACTTTGAAATTTTAGCATACAAATGATGATCTAGTAAGATTCCTAACACTATCAACAATTGTTTCTCATGATCCTCCCTTATCCATGAATACACCAATATGTAATCGAAAAAACTACCAAAAAATATAGATAGATTTGAAATATCCATTTAATAATGTTCATAAAGACTTATAGTGAATTCATAAGACCAAAAAGCATAACCACATACTCACAATGAACATATCTCCTCTTGAATGCTATCTTGGGAATATCATCCTTTTGAACATGTAGTTGGCGATATCCCGAACACAAGTAAATTTTATAGAACCACTGGGATCCCATAAATTCACTAAACATATCCTCAATTCATGTAATAAGATAATAATTATCTATACTTTCTTAGTTAATCTTATAATAATATATAGAGAGTCTTTAGTTCCATCGGCATTTTTCACAAACAAGACTATTTCTTCCCATAGATATGTACAATGGAAAATGAAACCATTTATTTAAAACTCATCCAATATAACAAAACAATACATTAATTCTTTAAGTTACATATGGTAATCTAAAAGTATAATAGGACAAGTCCCTGGAAAGAGATCAATCATAAACTCCACATCCCTTTTTGTTGGAAAACCTAATACATTTTTTTAAAAACAATTGGAAATTGATCAAGAATTATTTTGAAAACATTTATCCACTATGTCATCCACATATGAAAATGTAAAATATTCTAATTGGTATAGTATTTTTCCAACCATTAGTTTCAAAAATCCTGATACACCTTCCATTATATTCTACTCTCTTCTAAAGAGATTCTCAAAGCCATCCTCAGTTGTAAAACAAAGCCTTTAGTTAAAAAAATTGCTGTGAGATATAAACATTAACATCCAATCCATAACAATGATTATATTCTAGACATAAATCTCAATAACAGATAATCCTATATAAATGTTTCCTCCTTGATAGTTATAGAATATTCTTTCCATATAAGGGATCAAATTTCCCGGTGATTAAGAGCAGTTTAAGGTTTCAAAATAGAAGGCATCATCACAACATGAAAACTTAGAAGATCAGCAGTACATGTTGTAATAAATTAAGGGGACACACCCAAAAAAACAAATCATTCATAAGGAGATAATCCAAACAAATCATTTCTATCACCCTTAAAGGTTCGAATGGATCATACCCAATTACTTACTCTCCTCCATCTATTCGATTACTCATTATAAATTGTTCTTTATTACCCTCTTGATATTACACTACTTAAGGAGTCATAGTAGTTATAGAATCATCATGTATTCCTTGTTTCTATTAAGGAAAATTATTCTACTCCACATATCCCATCGAATCATACGACATAGATGAAACATTAGTTGTTTCTCAAACACACGACCATGGAAAACTATTATAATAGCATTGGTAACGTACCATATAGTTTCAATTGTGGAATGCCATAGGTGGTTCAGTATATTCTCAATTCATGTGGAAAAATAACAACATTGAAAACATTTAGTATTTTCCATTATTTTTTAGGAAGATTCTCTAATCCAATCATCTTATTCCGAGTCATTCCACTACCTTAGAAATAGGTGTCCCACATCTTCTTATTCCCAGAATTAGAGTTTCCACTATTTCCCATAGGTATCAACATGCTTCCTCCATCCCTAGTTTTTGGCATATAACTTTCTACCACTACTCACTATTGACCATATTTTTATAATCCATTAAATAGAGAACGAGACTCTTTGAATGAATTTATGACCTCATCCCTGATTAAAAAATGCATGAATTCAAGGATGTGCCTACATTAGCTTCCTATGAAAATCAGATTACATTCATAAATTTATCAGCATACAGTATCACAAATAGATTCTACTGCTTCAATATGAAATAATCTATTTCTTTGAAATCCTAAACATGTGAGGAGATAAATTTTTGTTGAAAAATTCTTCAAATCCTCCCATGAAATAACTTGGTCCAATTTTTCCTAAAATGCTATGTCCTAACACTGCTATGATATATCCTCTAGTATATATATTTATGACTTGACACTGATCCCAGTTGGTGTGCCTATGAAATTAAATATCCAATTCATCCTATTCATCCATACCTCATCCTTTCTAGTTTTGAATCACCCTGAAATATGATTTGATTATTCTCTTGGAACTGAACAGAATGATCCACTTACCTTGGTTCATCCCTTATGTTCCCACTATCCATAGATTTGGAATATCAGAAAATAATATGAACCATCTGTTGGTTTATGTATGGATTAGGTGAAACCAGATTATCACCAGCCTTTTCCGGTTGGTTTCTACGATGTCTAACTGATTCCATTATGTATATCAAATATAAAAAAAATTTCTATCCCTTTATAGCAACGATAATCTTATAAATTTAAAAATTTCCACATTATATATATCACAATAGGGAATTTATAAAATCAAAATAGTTTTTATTTCAATTTTTTTGAAGATTACCTCATGCTATTTGAAAATAAATCCTTTTTCAATTATTTTCAAAAATTGACACTTTTATCCTAAACACAAATCATTACTCAAAATGAATAATGTACTCATATTGGGAAGAAATTTCTAATAATTCATTTAAAGTTTTTATCATTGGATAAACCCATGATAATAAGGTTACAACTCCAAAAATATTCTCAAAAAAACTCATGTCTCAACTCCCTAGTAACATGATGACCATAAGAAATAGTTTAGATTTTCCTTTTTATGATCTACATTAAATATTCTGGCAATCCAATCTATGTGTTACAAACCCAAGATAAAGAATAAACAACATGATTTTAAACTTCATGAATGAATAAACGAATATCATTTTTTTCAAAATTTATTTGGACTGACCAATACTAATAGAATTTGTAACATCCCACCCATACTCATTGTCTTGGGATAGTGGTGGAACATTTCTAGGCTTTTTGAGATATCCCTAAGACACAAATATCTTGAAATAAATACAGATTGATTCATAAAATCATGGGGGATTATTTTCAATTTTAAAATGATATAACCTAAACAATATAACTAAATCCAAAAAAACACTATCAGAAGCATGAGAAAAATGTAATAGAAATCAAAGTATAACTAATCGAAACCAAAACCAAACTACTACCATAAACCATATTAGAGTAAAACCAAGGATGAAACCAAAGACTCAAAGACAATGAAGAAATACAGAAACATGTCCCAAAAAGATAAAATAAATAATTCAATAATACATATTTAAGGTATCTCTATTCATTACTAAATAGTTGGGATATCGTTCAATTACCGATGTCTCGATATACAATATCTGTGAACACACCAATGTTCCCAAGCAAGGGGTGAGTATAAAACTTAGTAGGATTTCTCAAATTACTCCCCTAATCATACCAATAGGATATAATATTTAATCACATTTATATAAAACAATTTAAAACAATTTAAATAATTCTATATCAAATAAAAAATAGTTTTCAAAACAATAATTTCAAAACCATACAATTGCCATTGGAAGAAACCCAAAAAGTCATTCAATCCATTTTTCAAATCTATTGGGAATAACACATTCTATTTCACACATCCACACATGTATTCCCAATTAATATTTCCATACTGATGAGCGATCTCTATTTTATCTACAAAGTCATTGCAAGGTATCTATATACCATGTCCCCACATAGAACATGTTGCTTCCACTAGGCCACAACAATGAAAAAAAAACACACCAACTGTTTATCAAATATACCATTCCAATCCAGTTTTGAAAAACCATTTCAAGAAAATAATAATTTTATTAAAAACATTAATAAAAACCATATTCCTATTAAAAAACTATTTTAAAATCATCATTTTAAAATCATGAACAAAACACATTCCACAAAACCATCCAAATTTGAAATTTCACAAAACCATCACTAAAGAGGTTTTATATTAGTAAATACACATTAATTCGATTATTGAATCCATGAAATTAACTATATTTGAAATAAATATATAATTTTATATTAATTTTATTTGATATTTAATCCACCTACCTCACAACTTAGGTTAAAATGAAGAAAAAAACAAATTCATTAACAAACATGGCATTAATCTTCAAAAACATACATTATATCTTATTCCCTATCATCTAAATTATAATATATCTTCATTATTGGAATCAAAGGTCATTGATATTTCCATAATGGATCTAATAAATTAATATAGTATATGGAATAAAATAAAAATTAAGTAAACCCAACAAGAAATTGAACTTACCAAGGAACAAGGGCCTCCAATACACTTAAAAGTGCCAATATATTTCACACAAATAATGTCGAATGGTCTCTCTATCCACTGGAAGTAATGTAAATCATGTTATGTCCTATATTAGGAAAAATAATAATGATTAAGGACAATATTCACATTATATCTAAAAAATATTAATCAAAATTTTAACATTGCACGATTTAGTTTCATGTTTAAGAAAACTGTGAACTATCCATGTACTAGCCATTAACATCAAACACCCCATACATAGTTGGATTGAATGTTTATAAACACATTTCACCAAACATGGTAAACCAATTTGTGTAACATCAAATAGTTTATCTTATGTTCCTGCATGGATTGCCTAAATCATTCACCTAACCGTGCTCCTACCTAGTACCCACTATTTTAATTGCATAATTTTCTGGGACATATTTCATCATTTATACTAACCATGAATCTCTATAAAAGCCCCAAAACATTCCAAAAAATCTCCAAACCTCCAAGATATTAACCCTATTTCATTATATAGTTAAAATATTTAAATATATTGTAAATTAACTGAAACCATGGGTATTACATATCACATTTAATATTTATTGTTCTTCTATAACATATGTTTATTGGAAAGTGTTTCATAAAAATATTTTGATTCACCCATTAGTTTAATTCAATTTTATTCGAGTCATGGATTTTATTTCTCTATATAGATCACATTTATATTTTAAAGGAAGATAAGTCACATTTAATTTTTTAAATTAACCTATAATCATTTATCAAGTCAAGGATGAATATAAAATTCCAATATAAATTGCTTCCCTATCAGGTGGATTAATTCATATTAATTAAGGATATATATCTAATATTGTATTGGAGAAAATAAAAATTAATGTTGGATCTATTTTTTGGGATCTTTTAATGTCATTCCCATCAAATTTTCTTATCTTCTACCAAATTGTGAATTTGAGTTTTCAATTGAACTCATACTTGGTGTTATACCTATTTCAAAAAATCCTTATTTAATGAAATCATTTAAGTTTAAGGCATTGAATAATCCACTCCATGTAAATATGATAAGGGATTTATACACCCTAGTGTGTCACCTGGGGGTGAACCTACTATATTTATTAATAATAAATATGGGTCAATGCATCTTTTCATTGATTATCAAGAGTCTAAAAATTTAAAATCAATAATAAGTTACTTATCATCCACATTGATTACTTATTTGATTTACCATGTAGATTTAGATTCCTTTACAATATTGATATTCATTCTAGATATCATCAATTTAGGTTCGTGAAGGAGGATATACCAAAGATGACATTTGATATAGTTTATAGAGAATATGAATTTATAATAATTCCTTTTGGTATTAATAATTACCCCTATATCTTATTAAAATTAATTAATATAGACTTTATATACTATCTTGACCATTTATTTGTAGTCATTATAGATAATATTATTTTATATTAAATGAACAAGGAAGGGCATGAATATCACTTGAGGACTATGCGGATAAACATGAGGAAGGAGGAGATTTATGGAACATTTACCACATATGATCTTTGGATTAAAAAAGATTCATATTTGGTTCATATAATATCAATTGAGTATATATCAATAAATCCTTTAAAGATTAAATTTAATGAAAAATGTCCAAAACTAACCAAAATTCCTTAAATCCAAAATTTTATTGGATTCACTGGATATTATCAAAGTTTTTTAGAATATTTCTCATGATTGTCTAATTAAATCACCATGTTGACATGGAATTGAGTTATATTCATATAGATAGAGGACGTTAAAGATAATTTCAAGGTGATGAAAAGCTGTTTGTTAATTACACAAATGATCACACTAATATATATTGGATAAATGTTTTTGATCTATAGCAATGCTTCAAATAAGGGTCTAAGATCTGTTCTCATGAAAAATGAAATGATGAAAACATTTGACTCACACTATTTGAAGGTCCATGAGAAAAATTATCCCACTATTGATTTAGAGTTAGTTGTGGTAAAAGTTTCATTAAATATATAATGGAATCGTCTCTATCTAGAAAATTATGATATATATAGCAATAAAAAATGTTTAAAGTGCATTTTCACTCCAAAAGAGATGAGCCTATACCAAAGTAGACGGTTGGATCTGATTAAATATTATTAATGCTCAATACATTACCACCCAGTGAAAGGGAACAAAGGTGAAAATTCATGGAGCCGAAAGGATCATGATAGCTTATCTATGATGAGGAAAAAAAGATCAAATATTATAGATTTACCAAGGATATGTCTCTAAATATTAATGAAAGGGGGTAAATATTATTTTGTTTAAATTAATCTTCAACTATCTATTTAGGTGATGATTAAAGAGGTATATAAGGAATATATAGAGCATAAATATATGTATAGAAGCATTCCTAAGTCTAAAATTGATTGAGATGGTATAATAAGGTTCATGAACCTTGTATGTTTCCAACCATACCATATTTGAAGAGTCAGTTTTTGGAAGAGGATCATAATTATTCATTCTATATTCATTGTGGATGTACAAAGAAGTATATAGACCTAAATGAGTATTTATTGTGAGATGGATTAAATAGAGATTTTTTCAAGTATGTTTATCGATGCTTGCTTTTTTTAGAATGTTAAGGCTGAGAGATATAACTCTATTGGGATGATACGTCTATTAACAATACCTAAATGGAAATTGGAGAACATCACCATGTATTTTTCCTCAGGCATCCCAAAACATCAAAATTCTATTATGCTATATATGTTATATTTTATCACCTTATGAAGTTAGCACAATTCATGTCTATCAAAGAATATTTATTTATTGATCATATTTATATAATATATATTAAATAATTGGTAAGATTACATGGTGTACCAGTTTCAATTATTTCTGTTAAAGATCTAAGGTTTACCTTGTTGTTTTGGAAAAACTTTCAACATGATTTGTATATATAGTTATGCTTGAACATTACATATCATCATTAGATAAATAGTTAGTCTATGGGAAACATTCTAACTCTACAATACATGTTTAGAGATTTCACTTTTTATTTCATTGGTGTGTGGGAGAAACACCTTCATTTATTAGAATTTTCTTATACTAATAGCTTCCACAACATAATTCTTGTTTCCCTTTATAAATACCTTCATGGTAATAAGTGTTAAAATCTAACATGATGAAATTATTTTGGATAAATACATATATTGGGACATGATCTGGTTTAGTAGATGACAGAGAAGGTTTGATCCACTAAAAAGCACATAATAACATATTAGAGTTGAAAAAAAGTGATATTGATAATCATTAGAATGATCTATAGTTTGAAGTGTGTGATAAGGAATTACAGAAAATATCACCTTGAAATATATTTATGTGATTTGGAATGAAAGTAAATCTGATCCCTTATTATATCGATCCTTTTAAAATTCTTGATCGTATTGGGATGGTAGCTTATTGGTTGGTTCTTCTATTGAATCTATCTCCTGTTCATGATGTGTTCCATTTATCTCTATTATGGAAGTACATATCTGATCCTTAAAATGTTCTAAAATTTTAGATCATACCACTGGAGAAATATATTTCTTATAAATAAAAAATAAATAGGGATTCGGGATCATAGATATAGTGTTCTATGAAACAAGACCACTCACACGGTTAATGTTTTATGGTGAAATCACCAGTTCGAGGAAGCGACATGGAAACCTGAGGATTTCATAATGTAGAGGTATCCTCATATTTTTGTACAGTGACAATGTTTTATAGTAAAATAAATTTTAAATGGGGTATAATTTAACACCTCCAGTTTTTATGATGCATTTCTCTATAAATAATTTGATTTCCTCAATGGATTGTGTTGCACACTACAACGAGTCCAAATAAACTACATATTATTGTTAAGATATATGTGTTTATTATTTCCTAGATTTTAGATTGTTGAGTATCATAGTTATTAATTAAAATATATAAAATATAAGGTCTATTCCTTTAAAAAATGAATTCATGATTAGAATTAAAAACCAAAATTAATTTTAAAATAAAAGTGATGTATTTTTCAAAAAATTGTTTTTTGTATACTTAAATTTGTATTAATATATTAAATTAATATATATTGGTTAATTATTTCTATTAAATTTATATATTATTTACTTGATAAAAAATTTTAAAAATTAAGCATATATTTTTTCGAGGAATATGATAATAATAAATCTAGTTTTATGCCTAAAAATATATTCTTTCTATAAAGAAGTTTTGGTAACATTTTTTGAACGTACATTAAAATTAATTTCATCCATTTATAGGTATATAATTAGGTTAAATGAATTAAATATTTATAATTAGAAGTATGAAATATGGTAATTATGACCTTTTTATTTTTGGTCAAATTGAATTGTAACAATATAACATTTATCACCATAGTAAAGGTAAATTGGGTTATTATAGTTTAAAACTAAGTGACAAGGCCATAATTATTCATCATAACACCTGTTGAATGATTTAAAGTCTTCCCTTAACACCTAGGGTTATAAATTGAGATATTTAATGGACAGATGTCCATGAAAATTAATTATAAATTATTTGAACCAAAGGAAATGAGAAAATATCACTCTTTTAGTTTAAAATATTATTTATGTCTCCACATAGAGGCAAAAAATAGCTATGAATGAATATTAATGGTAATAATTTTCATAATGAAATTATATTCATGATGGTAGTTTTTTTCTTTTTAATAATTAAATAATTACCGTAATTATTTACATAACGCTGATACATTAATTAGTCAATTAAAATAACAATGAAATAAGTGATATTTAAAATATTAAAAGTTGCATAATTTGAGATATCTAAGCTGATCCATGAATTAAATATATTAAAATTATATGTTTAGGGTATAATAAAATTGTTAGTTTGAATTTTTTTGATCTTTATTATTATGAAGAGAAAGTAATGAAAAGTATCAAAAAATGATAATAATGATATTTTAGGGGATTAATATTTTATTAATTTATTTGAAAGTCATAAAAATACAAAATAAGCACAAATGTGAAAATATATGGTTTTGAATATCATAACCTATGTATTTAATGTCTATTTTAGGAACCTGTATCTTGAATAGTCACATTATATTTTAATCATTTGGGAAATTTCAAAAGATCTCATCACCTCAATTATAAAAGAGAACTTATTACTTCAATTCAATTCACCAAATTAAGCCTTATAGATCTACCATAATCAGAATATTACTTTTATCCAATACCTTATCCCAATTATATAGGATTTGGACTTCACAAAATTTATACCCTAGAGCCATTTAGGAGAGATATGAAAGGGTTGTTTCAAAGAAGAGGTAGTCGCTCTAACTGATCACTTTATTTTTCTTCTATGATTTAAGTATAATAAATCTATGATATTCATTATAAAAAAATAACTTAACTATACTAAACATTTTATAAGAATTTATGATTTTTAAAACACCAATATACAACCTCCTTTCCATCAAATTGGATTTGAATTTATCATTCGTGCGAACGTATGACATACCGTCTCCACATCGTGATTTAATTCAATTTCCATAAAAATATTTTTTAAATAGGAATTATGATGGTTTATTTTTTATATATTATATTTATTAGATAATTATACTTATAGAAATATAATATCATATATACCTTTTAATCATCCAATATTTTGTGAAATAACAACGTTAGTTATGCGTATGTGTGGACTACCATCTCTATGATGTGATATGACTAAGTTTTTATTTATATATATTTCTTGTGGTTGGTAGTAAAGATTAATTTTATGAATATTTATGATATATCTAAAATAATTATGCTTCTGGAAAGGTTTAATATTATTTACCATTCATTCATTCCTTTAGATGAGAAATAGAAATAACATTCAAGCATACGTATGACCTTCCATCTCTATTGTAGGTGGAATTAATCATTCGATCTATATATTTAATGATTGATTATAAATGCATATATAAGTAATATATATGATGATTTATACACGTGTAACAGTCTATAAATGATCGATCCTTGGTCAAAGTATGTTGACTGTGAATACCAAAATGAAACATGCTTGGAGAGAAAAGTAGTTATAACCGAGAATAGTGATTTTAATAACAAATTATTAATAAACAATTGATAATATTTTATAAAAGAATTCATAAATGGTATGATAGATTTATTTATATAGAATAAATTTACAATAAATTCATATTTATTATACATGTGGTTTGAATGTGAATAGGAAATGGGAGACCCTATTAATGTTGTATTTTACAATATCGTCATTATTCAGTATAGTTTATGTTTATGTCACCACTATTGTATATTTCCATTACATGTCCATGTTTTCTAAACATGTTTTAAAAAAAATTATATTCTTCTATAATTTTTTAAAATCTTTTTTTACCCATTTTTGACTTTTTACAAATTTGTTTTAATGATTATTATTTTCTTTTTGTATACAAGGTTCTTTGTAAATTTTCTGAAAAAACTATGAAATAAATAATATTTTTACATATAAAGAAATATTTTTTTTCGTAGTTATTATTCCTTAATAATTTCTTAAATTACTTTAAAAGTCTAAAATTTTCTTTTCAATGAATATTTTTCGATAATAATTTCATGACTTTTAAATAAAATAACTCAAAATTCAATGGATATTTTCATAAATAATTTCATCATGTGATCTTTAAAATAAAATTTTAATGCATGTTTAAATTATTTAATGTTATATATGAATTACTAGGGATGTGATCTAAGGATACCTTCCTTATTATTTCACTTGTTGGTTTTTATTTAAAATGGAATGATTTTTATGAGACATATTTTGTTTTCCTTGGGTTATGCTATGATAAAATGATTATGAAACCCATTTATTCTAATGTGTTCTAATATGATGAATGGTTTATGATCTTTTTTCAAGAATATGTATGTTTTTATTTATGATATGGGTGGGGCCTATATCAGCCTCTAATGCAATAGAGAAATAATGACATCTCTTGATATACACATGATTGGAATGGTGCATGAACCAAGTTCAGTAATGACCTTCTCAACAATGAAAACATTTAGAGTGGACCATGAATAATATAATGATTGGGGGGTAAAATAATTCTATAATGATAGTCATGGTAAATATCCTTAAAAACCAAAGATATTATTTTCTATGATTTTGAGTATACAAAAATTCCATGTATTATTCCAATTTCATTTTCTCATAGATAATGTTTCTTTATTATTAAAATGCTGTGAACTACTATGATTTACTCTATGACTTAGGATTATGATTTTTTATTATGGGTATAATTTTGAGATTTTATTCCCAATATCTAATTTTAGGATTAATATCTCCCTTTTTTATCCTTACTAAGTATACGATCTAACCATTTTCTTGTGTTTTCTTTTCCAAAAAATATAATGAAGGGTAATAATTATTATAAATCTAAAAGGCTCTAGTTATGAATAAATAATTATAAAGAGATTTAAATATTTAATGAACCAACTTTTATGATTCTATGTTTTATATGGCACTATAACTTTATGATCCTCTATAATTTTTTTGTTTAATGTAATTAATATTCATCTAAAAATATGAAATATCTATTTATGAAAGTTTTAGGATTCTATATTGGAATGGTTTTATAAAGAAATATTATTAGATCCATTGAATGAAATGTCGGTTTTGACCGGATCATGATGTTTTGTTATGTCATTCTTGTTTTCACCAACCATTGAGTGGTAGGTAGATTATCTCCCAAATCAAATTTATTTACAACTTAAAGATATCTTCTTGTTTAAATTTTTTGGTTGCAATATCAATGATTTTTTTCAGATTTTTGGGGGAGATACAAATTGGTATTGACATCAGAAAATATATGGAAATTGGTTTGATTTATGAAAACAACTTTGGTTTATGATATTAAAATACAAACTATAAAATTATGGTATATATTTAATCTATGGTATTGGTTTATAGGAATTAAGTAATTAATTAATGGTTCGTGAAATGGTTTTTCATGAAACTTTTCACACAAGGTTAGCATGAGTTAATTTTTATTAGATGTGTCCCTATGAAAGGGGTGTTTTCTATTAGAGAACCTAGTATTTTTTAACCTAGTATAGCTTAGTGGATTGATAAAAGACCACTCATGAGTATGTAATAATGACTAGGTCATCTATGGTGTGTGTGGAGACATGGTTATGAGTATTTCAAATGATGTTGAAAAGGTTTTATGTTTTTTATGTCTTTTCCTAGAATATTTTTAGGGATTATTTGTAAAATTGTTTAATACATAGTACTATATTATAAATTTTTCTATTATGTTTTCTACTAGTTTTAGGAGTTATGAAGTCATTAAATAAAAAATATTGAGTTTAGAATCAATACCTTGTTAGAAACTATTGTGATTTTTTAGATATCATCTATCAAGACACAAGAACCAAACATATATATCTGTTATTTAGTGATGCTTCATGATACAATGTGATTTTTATGTGGAGATAAATCTATTAGCAGGTTGGGGTTGTAGGTTGAGGTAACCATGGAATTATGATTTTTTGGTCTTTTGTTTCTCTTTGAGTATTGGTTTTGTTTTCTAGTTTTATATTAATGCATCTTAATACTTTGGTTATTCCTTGAGCTATATTTTGTACAAATGCATTATATATTATTTTTTTGTTATTGTGTTTTTACTTTAAATGTTCTATTATTCCATAGTAAAATCATATACTAAATTTTATTGATTCCATTAGAATTTAATTCCAACCATTACTATCTTGGGTTTTTCAAAAATAAAATATAGCGCCCCATCACTCTTCAAGCTAATGAAGAGGGTTATGATGTTACATAACTCTTTGAGGTTGATTTGTTAAATAAATTAATGGGATGTTGAACTTTGGTTGTGGAACATTGGTGTGATGTCTGAGGTTGATTTTTCTACATTATAACTTTTTCTTTGTGGTGTGATATCCGTAGTAAATTAATTTGGTTTTTGTTTCTTTTATTATGTGAGCTTATATTTGTGGTATTTTCTGACACTACTATGTAATTTATTTATTTATTACTTTTCTACACACACCACCTTAGTCAGGTAACCTAACCAACACATAGATACCATGTGGTTTTTCATTATAATTTTGTACGGGAAGGATATATATGAGTGAATAAACTTATCCCTTACACTCCCTTTATTATTAGACTATGGTGATATTAGTGGTGGATGATGAGATATGTGGTTGGAGTTATGCATTGTAGAAAGAGGACATGAGGTTAATGTCCTACACATTCATGATAGCCCAATGTAGCTATTACCTAATATATGATATGCTATAGGTTCTATGGGATTTGATATGTGGTTGGTTCTGTGGGGATTGATGTTCGGTTGGTTCCATAAGGAATTATATACAATTGGTGTTGTCATTGGTAGATATGTAAGTGATGTGAGAGAAGTATGTATTAAAATTATGTTAGAGTAGAAAAGTACTGTGGAATTAGTTTTGGGAAACCTATTACTATATTATTATATATATTATTTTATCATACATGAATGTATTATTTGTAGAATTATCCTTTCTGGTGCTAGGGGATTATATGACTTGTGTATGTGTTAGATAATATTGATGTTTTCTCACTATTGCATTAGTATTCTCTTTTCAAATTTTCAAGAGAGTCCTTAGGTATGATCCTTTTGAGTATACATGTTAAGATCACCCTATGTATACATAAACTAGTGTTTTAGATACCCCCAATTGATTTTTTTGATTGATCTAGTACGTACCATATTAGGGGATTGGTTTTACTGGTTTCGTCCATAAGATTTTATTAAGGTATTAATATTTATTTGGAGACGTTTGAATCTATTTTAAATTCTCCCTTGTTGGATATTTCTTATTTGTGATTCTTTTTTAATTATTTTTTCATAGTATAGTGAATTTTATCAAAGTATAATGTTATGAACCATATATATTGAGGTAAATTCCACCAATTTGAGTTTTTATACCCTATATTCTAGTTTCCAACCTAAGGCCCACTACACATTGGACATGGGGGAATACTTTTTTCTTCATTAGTGACCTTATATGGGTACCAGTGAAGGTATTTCATTATAGTGTATAAACTTCCAATTAAATATTTTATATCATGACCTTCTTATTATTAATGTAATATTATGTTTCATTTAAAATTATTTTCTTTAAAGGGGTTGATTTAAAAAAATTTAAAGCCTTATGTGTTATTTTTATCTATATTCAAATCCAGAAGAATGTTTTTATATTGTAAACCATGTTTTATTTTATATAGTGTATTCAATACCATATTTCCTTAAATTATAATGGTTAACATTTATTTCATTATATTTTAATTCCATGGTGTCCCAATCATGGTATTTTTATTCTTTTCTATTACACTAAGGGTGTTTGCATATCAATTTTTCATAATTGATATATTATTTGTATTCACAAAATATTTACTTTTTTTAGGTAAACATTTTCCACGAATGTATTTTTAAATAATCTCATACTATTCGCTTTTAGATAATTAGAGCCACGGAAATCCATCACTACCATTTTCATCCAATATCATCCAATATTATAGACATGATTTTTCATTTAAATCATTTTCTATGCAAACACTATATTTCTTACTTTTATTTGAAGGTGTTCCCTAATATTCTATATATAAATTAATTTGGGAAATTATTAACTTAACCCTATAAAATTACTTCATATAGTGGTGGTTTGAGTAATGGTTATAAAGGAAGTTATTCCATTTTTTGACTGGGTAAATTATTGACTTACCTATATATCATTACTCTATATTAGGTTAGCTTTAGTGATTCATACAGATAATGATATTCCATTTATTTATTGGGTAAATATTGAAAATCCTTATCCATTTTATTTGAATACGTATTTTTATTAATAAGGAATGTTGGTATTTATATTCTAATTATCATTCATTCCTTCATATAATAAATTCATTGGATTTAATTAACCTCAGGTGGGTCCCATTATAAACACCCACTCAAGGTATTGATAAGTATCAAGATACAAATATTTTATGGGTATTTTCATGTATACCTACCATGAAAAAAATAATTCATTGACACATATCATTAATAGTATGATAAATATGTTTAAGATCATGAAGTCTTTGTTTTAGGCATAAATGTACCTATTAGGTATTATGCAATTCATCGATAATATACTAGTTATTATTATCCTTGTGATTATTTAAATTCTATTAATATCCATGTATATATTATTATTTTTTCTTCATTTAATTATGAAATAAATTTTTCATTATCTATCTCTTCCATATTTTTTATTCTCATCTTATACAAATTATTAAACATTAATTTTTATCACATATCTTTACCTATACTGAGTGTTTAATATCACCCTAAATATGTTTTCATTTCCCCATGTTATAAATAAAAATGTTATACATGATATTTATAGAATATTATCATGAATTTATAATTTTTTGTGGGATGTTTTAGTCTAATAATAGATTAATTTGTTTCTTATATAGTGAAAAACATTCCATTTTATAGTAACAACATAGGATTTGGTTATTTAAAATAATTTCTTAACTATCTTGATATTAAGACATAAAAGTACCATTAATGTATTTTACTCAATATTTGTTGGCGATATTTTAATTATTGATGGTAAAAATTGTATCACATTGGTTCATTTCAAAGAGTATATATATAGTATGTTTTTTCATCATATTTTGGAGTGTGGGTCTAAGGCATTACATTTGGTTTTAATAGAATTTCAAAATAAAATCAAAGGATATGATTTTATCTAAGGATAATTTATAGTTTAATAAGATAAGGTTAATCATACTTTTAAAGGTTTAGATAAGCATTTTGATTTACTAAGGTTTCATTGAATATTTTAGAAATTATGAAAATGTAAATTTAGTCAAATCCCTAGGCTAAAACTAAGGGGTATGTTTAAGTATAGGATAAAATTTTAAATTTTTTAAAATTGTATCATCATCCTAGAAATTACATATCTATCTAGATTCTAAAATTGAAAACTGTTTATAAAAAATATGTTCATAGGGGTCATAACTAAGGAAATGTTGGATTTGGTATTAACATGACAGCCACATGGTTCATGAAAAATAGACCTAAATACACACTTATTTTGACACTCCATGTGGATATTATATTATTAGCCACGTTCTCTTTATAAAATATTTTTAAGAATTTGAGTATGATCATAACATATTTGGGTAGAAAAACTACTAGAAAAATGATCATGGATAACCATTGATTAAAAAAGCGATCCATAGGCTGAACTAAAAGCATCATATGCAAAAATAATTGTTTCATAAGAGAAGACATATTTGGATTGATTTATTCAAAAAAATATTTTTGGTTTAATATTTTATGGTCATAAGATCACAAAGATGAATTTGATAATTGTTTATATCCATAAAACACTTTGTATTTTTACCAAATAAGATAGAATAATGAAATTGTTGAGAAAAATTTTTATATGCCTATTATGATGGAAAATGTTATTTTCCCAATCTTAATTAATTTTGTGAGGTTGATTTCATAATAAAAATTAATTATTTTTTAACTTATCTATTTTCATTAGAGAGTTATGATTAACAATGATATTCTATAATATTGATTATTTTTAGGATTATGTAAAATATTTAAGGATATATTTTCATCAGTTTTACTTTAATGGTCTGAAAACCTATATTAAATGGTATTAATTACTTTGAGAAGTTATATTATAAAAATATTATATTTTTTAGGAATAAATATTTATGAACAAATTATTTGTGGAATGGAGTCCCAAGCCATTGAATCATATTATTACATGATATTTAAACAAAAATATCCATTAATACAACATAATGATCTTAATAGGAAAGTGTCTTTAAGAAATATGTTAATATTACATCAAAATTACTTAAATCATTGAGTCCTTATTTTATTATCCATAATGAAATCGTAAAATTCATTTTATCTCTTAAAAATGCACGAGATAACATGTAAAATACATAATTAATTTGGTGAGATAAAAATTCCAACAAAGGAATAAACATAATAGATAAACATAACATAGAAGTCAAAGGTATAACATGATTTCATAAAAGGAATGTATTTTAAGTAATTTCCTAAAAAAATATCATAATGAAAATTGTATTATAAGATCACGGTTTCCTAATAAATGTGAAAGAATAAAAAAAATATGGCATAATCATGAGTCCATGATAACTGTCTTGAGAATATCACATAACAAAAAAAATCCCATATTATATTAGGATTACTCTGTAATCCCATAAATGATGCCTCCTGAGACTAATGCTTTAACTATTTCATTGGAGTGCTATATGGGAAAAACCATGATAATATGTTCATGATTTATATGTCTAACATAAAATAAATCAATCATAAGAAATAATATAAGGATTCCTAATGAAAAAGTGGGTTTCATAATCATTCTTAATATTAAAATAAAATGAACTTTCAAAATTTAGGAATTTAAGAGAGAATCATAAAGAATGTGTTACCCATTCAAAGGAAATATAAACTAGGTATGTATGTGAGAGAAACATATACAAAATTTAGAAGAAATAAATAAAATAAATGGTTATTGTCATTGGTGAAAATAATTTAACAAAAATTAAAAAAAAATTGGGGAAAATAATCATTTAAATTTGAGTAGAATTAAAGAATATCGTCATAAATAGAAAATCATTCTAAACAATATATTTTAACATTTATTTAAGAAAATAAACATTCATTTAAAATAAAATTTTAAATCTAATAAATCATTAAACGTTATTTGAATTATTTTCTTTGAAAAAATCCATGAAAATTTTTAATGTAATATTTAAATTTGATTTATGAAAAATTATTGAATAAAATATCATTTAATATTTCATAAAAATTTATAGAACATAATAAATTTACTGATAAATTTACTTGAAAATAAATTTTTAATTATATAAAGGAATCTTTAAAAACATTTAGTGGTCATGATGGAGGGAAATTATGTTTACTTTAAAATAGAGATTCCTTTCGCATTTTTAGTAAAATCCAAACGAGAAATATTGTAAATAAGACATCACTATTCATTTGAAACCAATTTTTAATGAGTAAAAAATGGTTAAAAATATAATTAGTTAATGATAAAAATATTTTTGAATTTTTTTTAGAAAACATGGTTCTGCAAAAAAAAGGGTTTTAAAATGAAGAGGGAAATGAAGATGGTTGTTCTTAAAAAAATTATTTTAAAATCATTAGATCATAAAGAGAGTAAATGAAGGGAAAAAATTATTCTCTTGATATAACAATAGAATAAAATGATTCATTATGTTCTAGATATTTGGATCAGAATATTTAATCATGATGAACATAATCATAAAAAATACACATAAATGATGAGATTGTATCATTTACCAGTTTACTAACAATGAATTTGAAGATGTATGAAAGATTAACATTACATTAGACATAAAATTTCATGATAATAAATAAATTAATGATATTAAATGACAAAGGGTCTATATGTACACCTCATAAAATAATATTTTTTCATAAAATGACAAATTTATCAAAGATGGAAAATTGAAACAAAAATCCCTTACAAATATTGTGTTATTGATGTGATAGTTAATAAATGGGTTAATTATATGAAAGAAATATAAATCCATTAAAATAAAATTTAAATTATAAATAATCATATAAAAATACATTTCACATATAATATTGTAATAATGCAATCAATGAAGCAGACATATAACCCAATGAATAAAAATTGTGTTAATAAATATCTTACCATATGATACCTATTAGTTGAGATCTATTTAACCTCCTATATATTGTTTTTATGCATGTTATTAACTAATAAAATAATAATATTATTATTTATAATATCATATATTATCTTTTTATAACATCTTCTTACCCATTCATTAATAATCATTCATTACTATTGTCATTTTTTGGTGTTAATATCCCCTTTTCACAAGAGCATTTCACCGTGAAAGATCCAGATCATAAACATAGATTATAGTTCAATGATATCCATAATGATATTATTATAATAATTATTATTTTTTTATTAGATAGATATTTTTAATAACAATTTAAAATTTTAACATGTATAATGAATCACATCACTTCGTTGAGATTGGTGGTCGTACGTACACACGAGCGATGTTATCATTCCTTATCAGATTAATGTGTAATAATGAAGATTTAATAATAATTTACTATAAAGATTAATAGTTCATGAATATAATATATAAAAATATAAATAATTCTTATCACCTTCCATGAAAAATGAAAGTAAAGAACGAATCACATCCCTTCGTGAGGTGGTCGTTCGTCGTACAAACGAATGCCATTATTGCATTCTCTAGAGAAAGGAAAGTAAAAAATATATATACGATATTATAAATCCCGAGGAATAAATATATCATAACTATAATATGTAAACATTATATACATAATTATATCAATCCTTGAAAATATGTTAAGGAAAACAAATTACATCAGTTTGTGATGTGGTATGCCGTTATACACAAAAACAATTATTTTGTTTCCCTTTTTTTGGAGAATTATATGGTTGTAAGTCATTAAATTGACATAAAAAATATCATCATGAATAAAATATTTATATTATTATATCACTATTTTTTATTAATATTTGGAGAATATGGGTAAGAAATAATATTATAATGCATAGATAATGAATATATATCTTCTTCAAGAGAAACATGTAGGCTCACTCTAAAATAATTCTAATGATAGGTTAATAATAAAAATAAGGGCTCTTGGAAATGATGAGGTAAGTTAGGAATATTTTTGGACTGTACATTTTTTATCCAAAAGGATATTTTAGTGTGGATACGAGAGGAGGGGATAAATCCTTTATTATTGGTTAAAGGAACCCACTTAAAAACTACATTGAAAATTTTCAAATGACTCCCAAATGGAAATTTATTTACCATGAAAAATATTATAAATGACAATATATTAGGTAATTTAATGTATAATATTTATCTATGTCCAAAAAACATAATTTTACATTTTTTTTTGATTTTAAAACCTTATATTTTTTAAACCCCTTGTAAACCAAAATTTTTTACTTTAACTACGATAAATAATTTTTACAATTTTAATGATTCATTATGATAAATATTTATGTTGAATTTATTATAGATCATATATTATGTTGAATAAAAATATGGAATCATTTTTTATAAATTATATTCATATAATTTGCTAAATTTAATATAAAAAATAAAACCACAGACGCGATAGAAATATAGGTTTTCAAGAAGTGTATTTCTCAAGAAAAATATGATTTTATAATAGATCTATTAATTATAATACTATTTGAATGAAAATAATTAATAATTAATAAAGTATAATCTATAAATATTATTTAAATCACTACTCATTAGGGGTTTTAAATAATTAAATAGGTTAAAAATATTCACTTTAAAAAAGTGTTTCGAAAACCCATTTTTGAAACCAAAAAATAAAAATATTCTAAAAAATATAATATAATAACCCAACATTAATCATTAATTAATACAGACTATAAGAAAATAATTTTATTTTATTAAATATTGAGGATTTTTTTAGGTTTAGAAATTTAGAGACTTAGGTAATAACTCATAAATAATAATTCCATTTATTAAAAAGTTGACACTTTCAATTAGTATCCATTTCCCAACTATTTAAAGTGTTTCAAATAAAAAATGTTTTATTTTCAAGTAAACACTTCATGAAATTAAAAATAACAAATTATTTTCCCTTTCCCATCATAAAATCTATTGATTTTTTTTCAAAACATTGGATGAGAAAAAAAATCTCTATATGTGTTCTAAATGAATAAAACTATTAGTATTTTAAAAAATGAAAATAAATGAAACCCCATTTCATAAAAAATATAAATTTTTTCTAGAAATGGAATTAACATTCCTTTAAAAAAATATCATTTTTTAAAATATAATATTTCCATCAAAACTCATTTTCAATAATAAAAAAGTAATGTAGGTGAATTTGGATATCATCTCATAGAACCCTTATAGAACCCTTAGAAATTGGAATAACCATACAACTAACTTCCAAAATAGTTGTCTGGAGAACATAATCATTACCCAAAGAAGTAAATCACTATCTATGGAAAACCATATTTTAAACTATAATGGGATCAACCAATGCTATTTGGGTGCCCCATTATATATATTTCTTAACAACCACAACATGAATAAAATATTTTCTCATTTGGAAAAATGTATTAAACTTATATACATATGAATTATAGATATTAAATTACAGTTTTCATTTAAAATATCATTTTAAATATATAGTATGATTTTCTTTTGAAAAAATAAATTTCAACACTAAAATTCCCGAAAAATGGAAAGTGGGTATTTCATTCAACCCAAAAATTGAAATATTTAAAAGTAATACCAAAATAAAATAACATCCATGATGGTGGAAAATTAGTTGTCACTATCTAAATTAATATTAGAAAAATCATTTTTTCGTTTTTCAAATTGTTTTATTTAAAATAAATAACTATATTAAATTTATAAACATTTTAAATAAAATAAAATGGATATTATAAATATTTTAGGTCCATATAAAATAATTTTAAATATCAATTCAAAAACATAAACACATCCGGGAAGATGGTTTTGGAGGAAAAAATTTACAATATGATTTATAGAGGATAAAAGTCCATTATTAAATAAGAATTTTTGATTCATAAGACAAATGAAAGAATAAAATTATAGAAAAATTAAATACATTAATAATAGAAAAATTAATGATATAAAATTTCAAAGCGTATGTATATAAACCTCATAAAATAATATAGATTCATAACATAAAAATATGCCTTAATGAATGAAAATTGAGGTGATGTCAATTATGTCATGTCTAACTTATCATGCATGTATTTATATTCTTGAATAAAAAACATATGTTAATTATTAAATTAATTAGATACCTTTTCAGGTTAATTATTAATTTTATTTCACTTATTAAAAAGTTATATGCAAATACATATTCAGTTATTTTTAATTCAGATTTCTTGACCATATTCAACTTATTTGTCAAAAATGAATTTGGTAGGTCGATTATGGTCAAAGATTTCATTATTGAAACATATTAAAAATTATAACAATGAAATTATGATAATAATAATACATAAATTAAAATTTTAAAATCAATCATGAAATATAGTTTGGAAATGTGGACTAGTGTTATGAATATAAAGTTGGTAGGTCATACATCCACATGAGTAACATTTCCATTTCACAATTATCATTAAGAGAAAAAGGTAAGTAATATTCTATATTTTTAGAAATATAATTATATCTTAAATATAATATTATTTAATTATATATATATATATATCATTTTTTGGGAAGAAAGGAGAGGCATATCGCTTCATGAAGGTTGTAGTCCACATGTACACAAAAGACATTATCACATTTTATTTGACTAAAAATGTATGAAATAAAATGATATATTATTAATTTAGAATTAATAATAAGTAGTAATATTGTAATTAATTAATTTATGTCTTGTATATTCCTTATATTTACACTTATTATCTTCCATGAAACACGTTATTTAAGAACAAAATCACATCGCTTCGCTAGGCGTAGTCCTTCGTACACCTGAGTCAAATTATTGTATCCCATATGAAATGGAATATAAAAATGGTATATATAATATAATGACTCATGTGGTATAATAATTTTATTAATATTATATATATATATATATTCTATATGTCCTTAATCATACACATCCATGATAGTTGGTAATCGAAAAACGTACGACATCAGCTCATGAGGTGGTAGTCCTTTATACAGACGAATGAGGATTTCATATCCCGTTTTATGGATAGGGATATGGTTATAGGTAATTCAGTTATTATATAAAAAATCCTAGTATATTGAAAAAATATGTTCTTTGATGAATGTTTCCTCTTCTTTGCGTATCATCCTTAGGTTTTCACAAAGATCATTTATAGGATGGATTTATGCCCAAAATAAGGCTTCTATGATAAGGGTAGGTGATTTGAGAAGTGTTCTGGGAAAGGATTAGCTGATACAAAGTTGTTTTAAGGTGTAAGGAATAGAAGAGATATGTTGTCCCTTCATAAGTGAGTTGAGTAGAGAACCTGTAATATTTTTAAAGGATTAAATCATAAGAACATTATTATCATTCCAAATGCATCCCAAATAAGATATTATAGAATATATAAAATTAGACGTTTAAATATGGCCATAAAATAGTTTTTGGAAATGTTTTATGGTCCTATTAACCATTATCTTTTTGAGTTTGACAATCCGAGTAAATTCATTTTTTCTATAACCTCGGTAATTAATTTTTACTATATTTACTATTAATTTTGATACAATATTATGTTAAACATATTAAAAATTAAGAATTATTCTTATTTATAATAGGGAATAAATTTCCATAATTTCAATTTAATAAAATATAAATATTTAATTTAGTAATAATCTTATAGACGTAGAGTGACTGTAGGGTGTTGAAAATGTTATTTTTGATGAAAAGATTATTCTATATTAACTCTATGATAAATAGCAATGATTTTTTGAAACTAAATTTATAGTTAATGATATATAATCAATAAAAATCAATTAAATAATTAATAATTAGGGATTATTTTAGCTAATTAAAATTGAGAAACATCATGTATTATAAAATAGTTTTTAGAAAAAACCTTTTGAGAACATAAACCAATATTATACAAAGAACCCAATATAAAATTATTTCACATGTTATTAGTTAGATTAAATATATATAAATAATAATGAAATTTAATTAAAAAATATTAATTTTTTGCATCATTAAAATTAGTCGAATTTATTACTAATAAAAGGTTTTTTCCAAAAAATGATAGTTTCCACTATTCCTTGAAAAATATGTCATTTCAGAAAAATTTAAAAAATTTAACCAAAATAAAATTTTATATGTTTATTTTAAAAATAATATTCATTCTGTTAAATTATCATTATACAATTTGGAAATTAAACTTTTAAATTGTACCTTATATGAAAATAGTTTCGATAAACTATTCCTATTGGGATTAAAAAATTACTTAGTAATCTTATAAATAATATAACAATATAATTCTTATTAATAAATATTGAAATGATTTATTCTATCATTAAAATGGTTTTGACATCCCTCCCCCTTTTATAAAATTTTCCCTCACAAATTTCATTGGTTATTAATCAAATTGGGATATCTTCCTTCATAGCATTTTCAGATTACTAGGTTGCCTTTACACCCATATGATATTTCCACAAAACATTAATCTAAGGAATCACTATATTCCAAAAAGAATTATCTACATGCTCTATAATATAAGTATATGGTTCCTCATTATAAAGGTTATTTTCCAAGTGAATTTCTTCTTGGCTCAAAACCTGAGTTCAATCTGGAACATTTTTTCTTAACAGAAAAACATGAAATACATTGGCTACCTAAGATGAACTCAAAAGAAAATCCACACAATAGGAAACTGATCTATATTTCTATTGGATTTCATATGTTCTAATGAACCATCTTCATATTTCCCCTTTCATACCAAAATGCACAAATCTCTTCCATGGAGAAATTTTGAGAATACATGATCGCCTTTATCAAAATAATGATATCTCCTCCAGCCATCCACATAAATTTTCTACCAATTCTAAGACGTCATAAATTATGAATAAATCTACTAAGGCTTGTCTTCCACTTATTATACTATATTTTGTCCCATAAAACTCATTTCTCCTACTTCATCCCCAAAATATGGGTTCCAACACAACATTCCATATAATGCCTCAAATGGTTCCATCTACACACTAGAATAAAAAATATTATTATGAAAAAACTCAACGAAGGAAAACTTTTATTCCTAAAATCTCTATTAATCCATTGAACAATAATGAATCATATCTTCCATGGTTTGAATTTTTTTACTCAGATGTTACATCAAATATATTATGAAATGTTGAATTGGGATTTAATTTAGTACCCAATGACTTATGATGTCCTTTATAAGAATTAAATGTGAATATGGGATAATAGAATGATAAAATTAATATAGGTACTCTATATGACCTGACTATCTCTTTTATATAGAGTTTATAAAGGTTATCTAAATATATTTTCTCTCTAATAAGAAGGAAATGATGAGATTTTGTTAATAAATCAAAAATAAACAACATCACATTGGTTTCTTTTGATGTTCTTGGGAATCCCACCATGAAATCGATGAATATATTCTCTCATTTCTGCTTTAGTACTAGAAAATGTTGAAGCATCCCCTTGGGTATTTTTCACTATTATATAAAATAATATCAATTCAAACATTTCAGTGTAGATTTATAAATTTATCTATTCATATCATCACACCAGTAATACTCCAGAAGATCTCTATACATCTTACTGATACCCTGGTGAATGGAAAATAGAGATCTATGAGATTCACTAAAGAAATCATTCATTAAATATAAATCACGAGGCATGAAAAATATTTTTCAAAATTGTATAAAAAATTCTTCATAAATATTAAAATCAAGAAACCTATCCTTTTTAATAGATTTGATCATTTTTAGCAAGGATTGATCCTCCTTAAATGATTTCTTAATTCTTTCTGTAAAAGTTAACTATACTGAAAACTCAAACAAAAAAGGGGACATCCCAGCACCTATAACATCATTGATAAATTACATCAAATAATTAACCAAAGGAACACATTATAAATGTAACATAGTCAATATAGCATTATTTTCACTAATCAAAGAATTGAATTCTTATTTTCCGTTCAGGGATTGAAATAAATTGTGTATTCATAATCCGTTATTATTTTCATCCCTATTATTTGTCTCATGTTTAATTATTTTTGAGTGAATATATACTTCAAAATATTTTTACCAGTATATATTTGACAGTTCACTCCAGAAAAATTATTCCTCATAATTTTTAAAGAAAAAAAATAGAGAATCTACTTATAGATTTTGTGTAGGGTAGTTTAACATAGGAGGTTTCAACTAACATGTTGAATAATAAATTAATTGAACATTCCTCATTAGTAAACACCCAATTAATTTTAATGAATCAAAACTATACATGAGGAAATATTCATTTCTATATTGAAGGAAAAATATATATTATTCACCAATATACTATTTAGTTCCTAAAACCGATTATAAAAATCCTTTTTCGAGATGATTTTAACTCCTTTTCGGGTTAACATAATCATTGGGCTAGAAAACCAAGAAACAGTTTCCACAAACAGTTGATTCTAACCAATAAATTCAAGAATTCTGCTAATGTATATGATATTTGTTGGTCTAGTACATTATTTAATAAAATTAATTTTATAATGGTCAAAAGATATTCCATATTTAGAAATAATATCTCCAAGGAAAGAATGTTTTTGATACCAAAATTAAAACTTTATTAATTTACCATATTGTAACTCTTCATTTAATGTTTTTTAAAAAAATCATTCAGTGTCTATCATGTTCCTACCAAATTTTATAATATAGAAAATTTTCATTAATATAAACCACCAAAAGATTCTCCATGAAATTAGGATAAACTATATTAATTAGTAGAACAAAAAAATAGTTCATTCGATAACCCAAATAATAAAAATAAAAACTTATAGTTCACATATCTAATCTAAAACACAGTGTTTATAATTATTATAATATTACATTCTACTGATGGTTCCCTAATCTCATTTCAACCTTCTAAAAACATTGATATCCCTTGATCTAATCAAAAAAAACATAAATACGAGGAATATGACACTTTTTTTAATAGTGATGTTATTCAAGGATCTATAATCAATGAAAAGCCTTATTAAACCATCATTCTATTTAATAAAAAAATAAATTTGACCAATATAAATTTTTTGTTTAGATAAAAACATTATCTAAAATTTCATGAAATTTGTTTTTCATTTTTAAAATTTACACTTGAGAAATTTGACAAAGGGGATCATAAATAGGATTAAGATAATGTATAAAGTAAATAGTAAACTCAACCTCTCGATCAGGAATAACTCCAAAATAATCATAGAAAAAACATCCCTTTATTCATTCATCACTAGAACATTTCTAATTTGACTAGATTCATTTATTTAAATAATGTAATCCTGGAAAATTTCAATTCCATCTCTAATAAATATCTTATATTCCTGTTATTTTATCAAAGGCTAAAAATCTTTGAATAAAATTTCATATAAATTCAACCTATTTGGCACGATAAACAAAAATCAAATCCCTAAAAAATAATATTAAATATAATATGTCTAGTTAAACTTCATTTTTTAGAAATACCATCCCACTTATTACAATTGTTATATTCCAATAAATCATGGTTTTGTTAATACTTACTCCCTTAGTTTTCACCAAAAGTTATAACTTACATTAATAAGGTGATATTCACAATTTACATGAAAATTTCTCCAAAATTATAGAAATTGAAGTTCCCAAGTCAAACAGGGTATTGGAATAATTTGAATACACAATTAATATACCTATAATTACCTTATTTGATAGCCCATAATCAACCATAATAGTAGAAAAATATTTTTCCACACCCTTTTTATTATGATAATTATTATTTTGATTCCATGTTGCTAACTTAGGGAACACATTCACATGATGACCCAAATTGTTGAAATAAAAACATATTACCATTGGATGGTTATTAGTTACCCCATTCTTTGAATATTCAGGATTATTTTCCATGAAAACATGAACCATATTACCAAACTTTTCACATTAGTAAACCATCCATGAATCCAGAAGACATTATACAATGTGATTTTTACAAAACTCACCACATAAAGGGATCTTCATTTTCCTATATCCATATTTCTTCGATATTTATTTCCCAATCACCTTCCATCCTGACCTCTTTTTACTTTAATCACCATGAGGCCCCTAATTTTCAAAAAACTCCATCTCAAATTTTTTCATCATAATGAACTATTTTATCATATATTTTATATTCTCATGTGGACAAGAAACATCATATATATAGTTTAAATCCTATGTGATATCTCCCAATTAAACATTCAGGGACTTGAATAATTAATGGATCACATCCAGTTAATCTTGGGAATTTTTATTCATATGTAGGCACATAATCTTAATCTTTTTCCCTCAACTCTAAGAATTTAATTTCTATCTAGATTTACACAACATAAAGGGAAATATTTCTCAAAAAAACATCCTTAATATTTTCCCGTTTCATCACGTTAAGATCAAATATATCCCTGGTAAACATAACCAAATACCATCATCAATCACATTCACATTCAAATCAATAAACATAAATTGTTACCTTTTGATTTTTATAATATCCCTTGAAATCAAATGTATTCTAGAGAGCATTGATACATCATTCTTCTACCACTAGGTCAGATGATACACCGAATGATGGGGGGTGTTTCCTCATGAAATTCTTTATAATATACATGTCCCTTTTATGGTAGATCATGTTCCTAAGTATAATTTAAACCAAAACCATTTTTATATTTTTAAATCAATATATCACTATAAAATATGATATATTCTAATTCTATACATCGTGAGATGATGGATTGGAATGATATTTTCTTCTCCATTCCTTCCCAATATAAATTCCATGTTTAGTCAATGGAAAACCTTTTTGATGATATATAATTTGGCGGAAGAAAAATGGTAGTCATTAAATGATTTATAATTTTTACTTGACCATCCAATAACACATCTCAATGGAATGCTATTAAAATTATCCTATCCACTAATGTAATCTAAAATGACCACTAATACCAACTATAATGACCCAAACATAAACATTACATAATCTTGCGTTTAAGTCACAAATTTAAACTTCTTTCACTTTGAGTATTTTTTTCGTTTTGAGTTTTAGAGAATTATTTCATAACTCCTACATAAATAACATATAATACATTGAATATACCTCTCACTTTACCATACGCATCCTTACATTCCCTAATAATATTTTTTAAAATTTAGGATGAGAAAAAAATCAAAGTATAGATATAAAAGAAACAAAATCATTAGTTCGGTGAAAAAATAAAAACCCATGAAAACAAATTCATAAAAAACCAAAAACAAATTCCTATAATGGTAATTTTTATTCTATAAAGGAGAATTTAATTATACTTTTTAAAACCAATGATTTCCATGAAAAATGATTAGCATGAATAGAAAATTCTTGTGTGAACCTTTAGACAACATCTTATAAAACCCTTATAGTGAAAATGCAAAACCATTAAAAATTGGAATAGCCATAAAAATAACTTACTATATAATATCTAAATAACATAATCATTACCAAATGCATTGGAGTGGTATCAGGGTGAACCCATCATTTAAGATATAAGGGGGCCACCTAACACTGTTTAGGATCAGCCATAAAATATATGTTCATAGAACCAAAACATGAATAAAACACTTTATCATTTGAAAAACTTATTTAAACTCATATTCAAACCAATTACATATATTAAAATACCATTTTATTTCAAAATCCCATTTTTAATATAAAATCCACTTTTATTCTGAAGAACAAATCTTCAATACCAAAACACCCAAAACATGAAAGATGAATTTTTATTTAAGAAATCTAAAAATATTTCAATGTAATCTAGATATCAAATAATATAAATGAAAATAGAAAAGAAAATATCTCTATGTATGTTAAGACTAGATCATTTAATTTGTCTTTTGCCAAAAAAATTATTTTTAAGACACGTAAAAAATGTTACTTTTAAAAACCATAGAAATAAAATAAAATTATCTTTATAAATCATCTAATTCCTTATAAAAAAACCTTAAAAAATTTAAAAAAAATTAACTTTTAAAGGATAGATATTTTGATGGAAAACTTTAAAACATGATTTATCTAGAAGAAAAGTCCATTTTTACTTTGGAATTATTAATCTAAAGCCTCATGAAAGACTAAAATTAATCAAAACTGTAACAGCCCAAGATTTTATAAAAAAATATTTTTTTAATTTTATTAATGTCTTGTGTTGTACGCTACACCAAAAGGAGCTTGCACAACACACATCCTTGACTTGACTTGCATTACACGCAATCGCGACCTTCCTCGATAGCGTGTGTAGTACGCAATACCGAGTTTCACTAAACAACGATATGCTATAAAAATATTATTAAAACTAGCCGTTATGAATAGTAATAACCAGTTTTTGAAATCCAGTAAATCTTATTTTTCAAAATGAACTTTATTTTTGGATTCGGAGTATCGAATTTAGCCTAAGGTGAAATTTTGGTACTTTTCGGATAACTTTCATATTCTGATGAATAGTGAAAATTACTAAATTATAATTAAAAACAACTTTTTTAATCGAAATAATTAATAGTGATAAATCATTAATTTGAGTGGTTTTAAAGTATATTTAGAATATATTTTTACAATTTAATACAATGTTGGTCATTGGATGTAATTTCACATTTAAACTAGACATAAACAAGTGTCAATCTTTTGATAGATATTGTTTCTTAAAAACACGCTATTTGTTTTAACAGCGGGATTTAATTATAAAATTAATTAATGCAACTTATATGTTGGGAATTTTTTAATATAGAAATCATTTTTGAATTCAGAATATCAATTATAGCTTAGGGTGAAATTTTGGCATTTTTTTCTGAAAAACTTCAATTTTTGATGAATAGTGAAACCACTAAGTGGTAGGTTAAAAACTGAATTTTGCATAAAACTTAATTTTACCGCTTCTGTGAATGGAATTTCAAAAATCCGAGAGACACGGTTAATATCAAGGACTAAAATGTGGTTCAATGAGATGAAAATAATTTTTGGTGAATAGTAACTTTTTACTTTTTTTTTACCGCGGTTAATAGTAAATAGGGTAACTAAGGGTAAATATGATATTAATATTACCCTAACACATGTCCTAATCCTATTGGACAAGTGTATCTCGACCAAAAACAACCTTAAGTGTAAAATATTATCATTTAGCCCCACTTGGATTAGATTAGGACATTTATTATTATTTAATTCAAAGAAGAGTTAAAAGAGTTAAAATCAAAGTTTATTTACTAAAACATTTTTAATATGGGGTTATACATAAGATAAATTCGATTGTAAATATTCATTAAAAAGCTAAAAAGATTTCCTACATAATGGTATTTTATTTGTAATTTTTAGACATCAAATAATTTAATTAATTTATGACACAAAGATGATTCAGTAATTATCTTATTTATGAAATATTGACATAATTGATGTTATAAACACCAAAATAAATGTAATTTGAGAATTTTTATGAATTACACTAATTTTCTAGGTTACTATGATATATTAATGTTGATTTAATCAACTTGTTTTGAACATTTAATTCTGTTATGACTTTCACAAAAATCATATATCAAATAGTGTCAAAATTGACACAAAATAGTTTTTAAATCAAATATTATATTATTAATTGTTATTTTATTCCTAAAAATCTAAGGTTCGGCCAAATGACTTAGAAAATGATATATATATTAATAATAAACAATTTGGGGTTCGTTTGGCATGTTATAGTAAGTGTATTAACCATATAGTGAAAGAAAACAAAAAGACACGGTAAAAGTTAAATTATTTAACTTAGAGTTAAATCTAATTGATAAGGTTTAAAATAAGATCCAAACATGTCTAAATTTGATTGGTTGATGAGATTACAACCCTATCTCATCTAAGCTTAGAATATGAGTCATTTTTTGGAGGTTTTTAAGTGGGGTTAGATTTATTATAAATTAATATTTTTAAGAATTCCTAAGGTGCCCCTCTCCTCCCCTATAAAAGGACACCTCCTCACCCTCCTCCTCACACCAATTTGAGCACTCAAGCTCGGCCAACCCCTGCCAAAATCTCTTCTCCACTTCCCTAGAAACATCCTAGAGGTTCTGGTCTTCCTCAAAGACCAATTCTAGTGCCCTAAGAGGAGGTCTCAAAGAGGCGCTTCAAAGAAGAGGTAATTACCGTTACCAATTCTTTCATCTTTATTTCTTCTTCCACTTCTTCTTCTTAGGTTGTTTCATTATGAAGTAATAACATCAGTATCACTCATATACTGATATGTTATAATAAGTATGAAACAACCCTATTTCACCATCTATCCATCCTACGGAAAAAGAAATCACCGCGCGTGCGTACGTACGGAATACCGTCTCCACGCCGTGGTGTAATCTATTTTCCACCACCACCTTACATGGATGGGTATAATGGTGTAAAGAATAACTATACATAGTTATTACAACATCATATTGATTCTGATATATTTTATAATCCACTCCAATTCAATTCAATATTTATAGAAATGATATCATCACTCGTGCGTACGTACGGACTACCGTCTCCACGACGCGATGAGATTTATTCTCCATGTTAACCATTTAAGAATGATTATAATGTATATATAAGAAATAATAATGAAATATATGACATTATAAAGCTACTGGATTTATGTATATATGTACATATGTATGTCATCTACTTACTTCCATTTCAAGACAATAAGGAAAGGAAAACAGCGTTCATGCGTACGTACGGACTACCGTCTCCATGAACGGTGTTTTTTCATTTTATTTATCTACCTATTATATATATATATATATAATGAATATATATGATATATAAATCATATTTTATATTTTGTAAGTGAGTAAATCATGATATAAGTAATAATGATGTCAAGAACAACAAGTCAAAACACCTACGATAAATAAAACGATTTTACCCAAAACGCTTCTTTAACATGAAATTTACAAAAGAACGGGTAATATAATGTCATAAGTAAACCATATATGATATCATAACAATTAATATGATTCTTTAATAAGTCAATAACATGATTTAAATCATTATACAGGAGGTTCGGACACTTACAAAGCAAGTCGGACCTAAGGTAAGGGAAATATCACAATCTCATTTTTATCCGAGATTGTTTATTCGTAAGTATTTACTGGGGTGTATTTTATCATCCACATCCATGTTTCATCAATATGTAATATTATTTCCATCCACCTACAATTGTTTAAATCCATTTTTACCCTTCGTTGAGTTTTTAGTAATATGTATGAAAGGAATCTTTTGTCATACGAGGTACTTTTTGACTTTTCCGACAAAAGTACGAAGAATGTTTTTTTTAACTTAAACGGCACGAACGGATTTTTACGGTTTTATAAAGTCTTATTTTCATGAAGCTTCCTCCAAAATATTTCATGACTATTTTTAATAAAATCTCTTTCTTTTAAAATTGCATGATGTTTTGTGAAAAGAAATTGATTTTGAAGAAGAAAGGATATTTTCCTCAAGAATGGAGTTCAAGTATTTTATCAAAATTATTTTCCATCTAAGATAATAAAAGGGTTCTGTTTTTATCCCTATTATTACATTGATTTGACTATGTTGTGATGGAATTATGTTTATGAATTTCTTTATCTTATATGAATGGTTTTATGATGTCATGTAGTTTAAGAATCCCATTTTTATTACATGGGTTATGCAATGATGTATGATTTATGATTTTGTGGCACACATAAGAAAGGATTCATTATGAGATGGGTGGGACCTATATCTCCCTCCAATGCATTGGGTAAAGATTTTATATCTCATGAGATAGACAGGGCTGGAATGGTAGGTTATACCGGTTCAGTGAAACAGGACTGAAACGAGGGTTACTCGATTCAGAAAGGGAATTTGTCCACTAAGATAGTCTTGACAATGAGTCTTGACTAACAAGAAATGATTCTCTATGATTATGTGTGAATTACACAAAGTTTCATGTTTTATGTTATGATTATTGTGATTACATTTCACTGCCATGATTTACCCCATGTTATGAAATTATGATCTCTTTTGCAGGTTAAGATTTTCCAAAAGTTATGTGCTTATGTATATGATGTGATTGATATTTCTTTTGTTTACCCTTACTGAGCATTTGAGCTCACCCTTTTATGTTTTCTTTTCCCCAGGATATAAAGAAAGGTTTTAGGTAAAAAAGAAGAAGATCTTTATGGGAGATTTTGAAGATCTTTCACCACGATTAGAAGATTATATTCCGAGTTTCCAAAGACACTAAACTATTACGATCCTTGTGTGTGTGTGTTTTTGTTATGTAATAAGTATTCCGCAAAAGTAATGTAATTTCAATGTACGTCAAGCTTCGGGTCTCTACAGTTGGTATCAGAGGAAAGGTTTAGTCAACCTTTGGAAACTAGGATGCGAAAACGTTAGTGAGATCCCTAGAGATATTTCTAAGGTATGTCTAGGGATGTCCCTAATGATAAGTATACGTATAGGATATAGTCCTAGAACTACGGTAACGATATTAGAATTTAACCTATGATGTTAGATATTAAGTGTACTCCCCTTTATTATGTTGTTTTCCCTAGCATGATTTTTGCCTCTCACATTATTCTTTTTGGGTTTTAGAAAATGGCTGGAAACAAGATGATTCACAATAATGGAGGATATGATGGACAATGGAATGATATTCTTCATAATGAAATGGGATTTGGAAGTCCAAACATCATTATTATGCCGAATCAGCAATCTCATAATATGATCAATAAAGTAAAATTTGGTAAGTTTCCTGACTCGGCTAATAAGAGAAAGATGGAGTTTCATGATGATCATAGAGGAAAGAAAGTTCAATTTCCCCTATGTAAATCATGTGGGAAGAGGCATCAAGGAGAATGTTTCAAAGGAACTGGAATATGCTTTGGGTGTGGAAAAGAAGGACACAAAGCAAGTAAGTGCAAAGGAAAAGGTTCAGTTAACACCATGGATGAGGATAATGGTATTGCTACGACATTAACAATGGATAAATGCTTTAAATGTGGAATGTACGGGCATTATGCAAACCAATGCCCTAAGGGAAAGTCTCATGAAGAGAATCAGTATGGTCGTATGGGAAGTATTTATGTTGATGATGATGAAGAATCTACAAATGATATATGAGACGAAAGAAATGTTGAAGCTCGGTTAATGGTCTAAGAATGTAGTGGAATGATTACATGTTTATCATGTGTAATATAAGTAATCTCATGGAATAAGGAGACATCTAAGGAATGTTACATTGTTGTCTTTCCTTATGTTTTGAAAGTGTATGATGAATGGTACCAGTAACCATGAAAGGTTATTCAGATACTTTTGGAAAGTAGATGATAAGTGCATAATGAAAGGATAAGAAGATAATGAGATGTTTGATTGTATTCATGAGCTCATGATTGATATAAGGACTAAGTGATATCATGGTTTGAGTATATAGAATTTCGAGGATTTTGGTATGTGGAAAGTGTTAACTTTTAACTGCATTCATGTTTTCACTAAGGTTCAATGGGTATTCAAGAGAATACATGATTACGGACTTTGAATGTTTGGAATGTGACCAACAAGACATATCTTATGATATGTGGGGATCAACGACAGTATTAAATCTCTGGTAATCGTTGTCACTATATTATGAGAGTGGACTGCAGTATTATGTATAAGCCTAAAGATTAGACTGGATTATGTAGGACATAAGTCAGTATTGTTTAAGGATAGAAGTTTTTTCGATATTATTGATGGGATGTTATAGTAATATAGTTTTAGAAAAAGGACAACCTGCAGGACGGGCGACAGCCCATCGCTTCGGACAAGGCTGTAGGAATCGAACCCACAACCAAAGTGCGACTGGCCTTTATCGCCTACCACTGGCCTACAAGAAGTCCCTGTTTAGTAGAAACTAGTTTTATTATATTAAGCAGTATGATATATGAAGTATAAGTCCATTTTAGGAACTATATTTGATTAATCTCACTATAGAATGACTTATGTATATTTAATAACTTTTGCTTACCTTTTGTTTGAGACATATGTAATGACCCGTCATTCTATCACATGATCGGCTAACACTTCATGAATAATAAATTCAACTTCATTTATTTAAGAGATGAAGTGGAAATTGTTCAAGGCACGAACAACAGTGATATTGTATCAAAATAAAGTAAGTATTTATTCTAATTAAAATTTTCAACTTTAGGGAAATGATCTTGAAAACCAAAAATGTTGTCCTAGTGATCTTATACCTGATGAATCAGATGGTACCTTAGATCGTCACAAATTTATGGATTTGTGATTACTGGCTTTTCCATAGCCATGTTCTCTACCACTCTCCATCAGAACATGATGGTTAGATTTCTCTTCCATATCCATATTTTCACCTATGTGGAAACCCAGTGATTAGTTTATTTGGGTAATCGTTACATTTCATACTTTAGTTTTTAAAGCCAAGTTTTGGTATTCCCTTTTACGATGTGGGTTTCTATTAAAGAAACTTTCAAATAGTAAACCATTTATAACCCCGACGAATTTCGAGGGCGAAATTCATTTTAAGGGGGGTAGAATGTAACAGCCCAGGATTTTATAAAAAAATATTCTTTTTAATTTTATTAATGTCTTGTGTTGTACGCTACACCAAAAGGAGCTTGCACAACACACATCCTTGACTTGACTTGCATTACACGCAATCGCGACCTTCCTCGATAGCGTGTGTAGTACGCAATACCGAGTTTCACTAAACAACGATATGCTATAAAAATATTATTAAAACTAGCCGTTATGAATAGTAATAACCACTTTTTGAAATCCAGTAAATCTTATTTTTCAATATGAACTTTATTTTTGGATTCCGAGTATCTAATTTAGCCTAAGGTGAAATTTTGGTACTTTTCGGATAACTTTCATATTCTGATGAATAGTGAAAATTACTAAATTATAATTAAAAACAACTTTTTTAATCGAAATAATTAATAGTGATAAATCATTAATTTGAGTGGTTTTAAAGTATATTTAGAATATATTTTTACAATTTAATACAATGTTGGTCATTGGATGTAATTTCACATTTAAACTAGACATAAACAAGTGTCAATCTTTTGATAGATATTGTTTCTTAAAAACACGCTATTTGTTTTAACAGCGGGATTTAATTATAAAATTAATTAATGCAACTTATATGTTGGGAATTTTGTAATATAGAAATCATTTTTGAATTCAGAATATCAATTATAGCTTAGGGTGAAATTTTGGCATTTTTTCTGAAAAACTTCAATTTTTGATGAATAGTGAAACCACTAAGTGGTAGGTTAAAAACTGAATTTTGCATAAAACTTAATTTTACCGCTTCTGTGAATGGAATTTCGAAAATCCGAGAGACACGGTTAATATCAAGGACTAAAATGTGGTTCAATGAGATGAAAATAATTTTTGGTGAATAGTAACTTTTTACTTTTTTTTTACCGCGGTTAATAGTAAATAGGGTAACTAAGGGTAAATATGATATTAATATTACCCTAACACATGTCCTAATCCTATTGGACAAGTGTATCTCGACCAAAAACAACCTTAAGTGTAAAATATTATCATTTAGCCCCACTTGGATTAGATTAGGACATTTATTATTATTTAATTCAAAGAAGAGTTAAAATAGTTAAAATCAAAGTTTATTTACTAAAACATTTTTAATATGGGGTTATACATAAGATAAATTCGATTGTAAATATTCATTAAAAAGCTAAAAAGATTTCCTACATAATGGTATTTTATTTGTAATTTTTAGACATCAAATAATTTAATTAATTTATGACACAAAGATGATTCAGTAATTATCTTATTTATGAAATATTGACATAATTGATGTTATAAACACCAAAATAAATGTAATTTGAGAATTTTTATGAATTCCACTAATTTTATAGGTTACTATGATATATCAATGTTGATTTAATCAACTTGGTTCGAACATTTAATTCTGTTATGACTTTCACAAAAATCATATATCAAATAGTGTCAAAATTGACACAAAATAGTTTTTAAATCAAATATTATATTATTAATTGTTATTTTATTCCTAAAAATCTAAGGTTCGGCCACATGACTTAGACAATGATATATATATTAATAATAAACAATTTGGGGTTCGTTTGGCATGTTATAGTAAGTGTATTAACCATATAGTGAAAGAAAACAAAAAGACACGGTAAAAGTTAAATTATTTAACTTAGAGTTAAATCTAATTGATAAGGTTTAAAATAAGATCCAAACATGTCTAAATTTTATTGGTTGATGAGATTACAACCCTATCTCATCTAATCTTTGAATATGAGTCATTTGTTGGAGGTTTTTAAGTGGGGTTAGATTTATTATAAATTAATATTTTTAAGAATTCCTAAGGTGCCCCTCTCCTCCCCTATAAAAGGACACCTCCTCACCCTCCTCCTCACACCAATTTGAGCACTCAAGCTCGGCCAACCCCTGCCAAAATCTCTTCTCCACTTCCCTAGAAACATCCTAGAGGTTCTGGTCTTCCTCAAAGACCAATTCTAGTGCCCTAAGAGGAGGTCTCAAGAGGCGCTTCAAAGAAGAGGTAATTACCGTTACCAATTCTTTCATCTTTATTTCTTCTTCCACTTCTTCTTCTTAGGTTGTTTCATTATGAAGTAATAACATCAGTATCACTCATATACTGATATGTTATTATAAGTATGAAACAACCCTATTTCACCATCTATCCATCCTACGGAAAAAGAAATCACCGCGCGTGCGTACGTACGGAATACCGTCTCCACGCCGTGGTGTAATCTATTTTCCACCACCACCTTACATGGATGGGTATAATGGTGTAAAGAATAACTATACATAGTTATTACAACATCATATTGATTCTGATATATTTTATAATCCACTCCAATTCAATTCAATATTTATAGAAATGATATCATCACTCGTGCGTACGTACGGACTACCGTCTCCACGACGCGATGAGATTTATTCTCCATGTTAACCATTTAAGAATGATTATAATGTATATATAAGAAATAATATTGAAATATATGACATTATAAAGCTACTGGATTTATGTATATATATACATATGTATGTCATCTACTTACTTCCATTTCAAGACAATAAGGAAAGGAAAACAGCGTTCATGCGTACGTACGGACTACCGTCTCCATGAACGGTGTTTTTTCATTTTATTTATCTACCTATTATATATATATATATATATAATGAATATATATGATATATAAATCATATTTTATATTTTGTAAGTGAGTAAATCATGATATAAGTAATAATGATGTCAAGAACAACAAGTCAAAACACCTACGATAAATAAAACGATTTTACCCAAAACGCTTCTTTAACATGAAATTTACAAAAGAACGGGTAATATAATGTCATAAGTAAACCATATATGATATCATAACAATTAATATGATTCTGTAATAAGTCAATAACATGATTTAAATCATTATACAGGAGGTTCGGACACTTACAAAGCAAGTCGGACCTAAGGTAAGGGAAATATCACAATCTCATTTTTATCCGAGATTGTTTATTCGTAAGTATTTACTGGGGTGTATTTTATCATCCACATCCATGTTTCATCAATATGTAATATTATTTCCATCCACCTACAATTGTTTAAATCCATTTTTACCCTTCGGTGAGTTTTTAGTAATATGTATGAAAGGAATCTTTTGTCGTACGCGGTACTTTTTGACTTTTCCGACAAAAGTACGAAGAATGTTTTTTTTAACTTAAACGGCACGAACGGATTTTTACGGTTTTATAAAGTCTTATTTTCATGAAGCTTCCTCCAAAAGATTTCATGACTATTTTTAATAAAATCTCTTTCTTTTAAAATTGCATGATGTTTTGTGAAAAGAAATTGATTTTGAAGAAGAAAGGATATTTTCCTCAAGAATGGAGTTCAAGTATTTTATCAAAATTATTTTCCATCTAAGATAATAAAAGGGTTCTGTTTTTATCCCTATTATTACATTGATTTGACTATGTTGTGATGGAATTATGTTTATGAATTTCTTTATCTTATATGAATGGTTTTATGATGTCATGTAGTTTAAGAATCCCATTTTTATTACATGGGTTATGCAATGATGTATGATTTATGATTTTGTGGCACACATAAGAAAGGATTCATTATGAGATGGGTGGGACCTATATCTCCCTCCAATGCATTGGGTAAAGATTTTATATCTCATGAGATAGACAGGGCTGGAATGGTAGGTTATACCGGTTCAGTGAAACAGGACTGAAACGAGGGTTACTCGATTCAGAAAGGGAATTTGTCCACTAAGATAGTCTTGACAATGAGTCTTGACTAACAATAAATGATTCTCTATGATTATGTGTGAATTCCACAAAGTTTCATGTTTTAAGTTATGATTATTGTGATTACATTTCACTGCCATGATTTACCCCATGTTATGAAATTATGATCTCTTTTGCAGGTTAAGATTTTCCAAAAGTTATGTGCTTATGTATATGATGTGATTGATATTTCTTTTGTTTACCCTTACTGAGCATTTGAGCTCACCCTTTTATGTTTTCTTTTCCCCAGGATATAAAGAAAGGTTTTAGGTAAAAAAGAAGAAGATCTTTATGGGAGATTTTGAAGATCTTTCACCACGATTAGAAGATTATATTCCGAGTTTCCAAAGACACTAAACTATTACGATCCTTGTGTGTGTGTGTTTTTGTTATGTAATAAGTATTCCGCAAAAGTAATGTAATTTCAATGTACGTCAAGCTTCGGGTCTCTACAGTTGGTATCAGAGGAAAGGTTTAGTCAACCTTTGGAAACTAGGATGCGAAAACATTAGTGAGATCCCTAGAGATATTTCTAAGGTATGTCTAGGGATGTCCCTAATGATAAGTATACGTATAGGATATATTCCTAGAACTACGGTAACGATATTAGAATTTAACCTATGATGTTAGATATTAAGTGTACTCCCCCTTTATTATGTTGTTTTCCCTAGCATGATTTTTGCCTCTCACATTATTCTTTTTGGGTTTTAGAAAATGGCTGGAAACAAGATGATTCACAATAATGGAGGATATGATGGACAATGGAATGATATTCTTCATAATGAAATGGGATTTGGAAGTCCAAACATCATTATTATGCCGAATCAGCAATCTCATAATATGATCAATAAAGTAAAATTTGGTAAGTTTCCTGACTCGGCTAATAAGAGAAAGATGGAGTTTCATGATGATCATAGAGGAAAGAAAGTTCAATTTCCCCTATGTAAATCATGTGGGAAGAGGCATCAAAGAAAATGTTTCAAAGGAACTGGAATATGCTTTGGGTGTGGAAAAGAAGGACACAAAGCAAGTAAGTGCAAAGGAAAAGGTTCAGTTAACACCATGGATGAGGATAATGGTATTGCTACGACATTAACAATGGATAAATGCTTTAAATGTGGAATGTACGGGCATTATGCAAACCAATGCCCTAAGGGAAAGTCTCATGAAGAGAATCAGTATGGTCGTATGGGAAGTATTTATGTTGATGATGATGAAGAAACTACAAATGATATATGAGACGAAAGAAATGTTGAAGCTAGGTCAATGGTCTAAGAATGTAGTGGAATGATTACATGTTTATCATGTGTAATATAAGTAATCTCATGGAATAAGGAGACATCTAAGGAATGTTACATTGTTGTCTTTCCTTAAGTTTTGAACGTGTATGATGAATGGTACCAGTAACCATGAAAGGTTATTCAGATACTTTTGGAAAGTAGATGATAAGTGCATAATGAAAGGATAAGAAGATAATGAGATGTTTGATTGTATTCATGAGCTCATGATTGATATAAGGACTAAGTGATATCATGGTTTGAGTATATAGAATTTCGAGGATTTTGGTATGTGGAAAGTGTTAACTTTTAACTGCATTCATGTTTTCACTAAGGTTCAATGGGTATTCAAGAGAATACATGATTACGGACTTTGAATGTTTGGAATGTGACCAACAAGACATATCTTATGATATGTGGGGATCAACGACAGTATTAAATCTCTGGTAATCGTTGTCACTATATTATGAGAGTGGACTGCAGTATTATGTATAAGCCTAAAGATTAGACTGGATTATGTAGGACATAAGTCAGTATTGTTTAAGGATAGAAGTTTTTTCGATATTATTGATGGGATGTTATAGTAATATAGTTTTAGAAAAATGACAACCTGCAGGACGGGCGACAGCCCATCGCTTCGGACAAGGCTGTAGGAATCGAACCCACAACCAAAGTGCGACTGGCCTTTATCGCCTACCACTGGCCTACAAGAAGTCCCTGTTTAGTAGAAACTAGTTTTATTATATTAAGCAGTATGATATATGAAGTATAAGTCCATTTTAGGAACTATATATGATTAATCTCACTATAGAATGACTTATGTATATTTAATAACTTTTTCTTACCTTTTGTTTGAGACAGATGTAATGACCCGTCATTCTATCACATGATCTGCTAACACTTCATGAATAATAAATTCAACTTCATTTATTTAAGAGATGAAGTGGAAATTGTTCAAGGCACGAACAACAGTGATATTGTATCAAAATAAAGTAAGTATTTATTCTAATTAAAATTTTCAACTTTAGGGAAATGATCTTGAAAACCAAAAATGTTGTCCTAGTGATCTTATACCTGATGAATCAGATGGTACCTTAGATCGTCACAAATTTATGGATTTGTGATTACTGGCTTTTCCATAGCCATGTTCTCTACCACTCTCCATCAGAACATGATGGTTAGATTTCTCTTCCATATCCATATTTTCACCTATGTGGAAACCCAGTGATTAGTTTATTTGGGTAATCGTTACATTTCATACTTTAGTTTTTAAAGCCAAGTTTTGGTATTCCCTTTTACGATGTGGGTTTCTATTAAAGAAACTTTCAAATAGTAAACCATTTATAACCCCGACGAATTTCGAGGGCGAAATTCATTTTAAGGGGGGTAGAATGTAACAGCCCAAGATTTTATAAAAAAATATTCTTTTTAATTTTATTAATGTCTTGTGTTGTACGCTACACCAAAAGGAGCTTGCACAACACACATCCTTGACTTGACTTGCATTACACGCAATCGCGACCTTCCTCGATAGCGTGTGTAGTACGCAATACCGAGTTTCACTAAACAACGATATGCTATAAAAATATTATTAAAACTAGCCGTTATGAATAGTAATAACCACTTTTTGAAATCCAGTAAATCTTATTTTTCAAAATGAACTTTATTTTTGGATTCGGAGTATCGAATTTAGCCTAAGGTGAAATTTTGGTACTTTTCGGATAACTTTCATATTCTGATGAATAGTGAAAATTACTAAATTATAATTAAAAACAACTTTTTTAATCGAAATAATTTATAGTGATAAATCATTAATTTGAGTGGTTTTAAAGTATATTTAGAATATATTTTTACAATTTAATACAATGTTGGTCATTGGATGTAATTTCACATTTAAACTAGACATAAACAAGTGTCAATCTTTTGATAGATATTGTTTCTTAAAAACACGCTATTTGTTTTAACAGCGGGATTTAATTATAAAATTAATTAATGCAACTTATATGTTGGGAATTTTGTAATATAGAAATCATTTTTGAATTCAGAATATCAATTATAGCTTAGGGTGAAATTTTGGCATTTTTTCTGAAAAACTTCAATTTTTGATGAATAGTGAAACCACTAAGTGGTAGGTTAAAAACTGAATTTTGCATAAAACTTAATTTTACCGCTTCTGAGAATGGAATTTCGAAAATCCGAGACACACGGTTAATATCAAGGACTAAAATGTTGTTCAATGAGATGAAAATAATTTTTGGTGAATAGTAACTTTTTACTTTTTTTTTACCGCGGTTAATAGTAAATAGGGTAACTAAGGGTAAATATGATATTAATATTACCCTAACACATGTCCTAATCCTATTGGACAAGTGTATCTCGACCAAAAACAACCTTAAGTGTAAAATATTATCATTTAGCCCCACATGGATTAGATTAGGACATTTATTATTATTTAATTCAAAGAAGAGTTAAAAGAGTTAAAATCAAAGTTTATTTACTAAAACATTTTTAATATGGGGTTATACATAAGATACATTCGATTGTAAATATTCATTAGAAAGATAAAAAGATTTACTACATAATGGTATTTTATTTGTAATTTTTAGAAATCAAATAATTTAATTAATTTATGACACAAAGATGATGCAGTAATTTTCTTATTTATGAAATATTGACATAATTGATGTTATAAACACCAAAATAAATGTAATTTGAGAATTTTTATGAATTCCACTAATTTTCTAGGTTACTATGATATATTAATGTTGATTTAATCAACTTGGTTCGAACATTTAATTCTGTTATGACTTTCACAAAAATCATATATCAAATAGTGTCAAAATTGACACAAAATAGTTTTTAAATCAAATATTATATTATTAATTGTTATTTTATTTTTAAAAATCTAAGGATCGGCCAAATGACTTAGATAAGGATATATATATTAATAATAAACAATTTGGGGTTCGTTTGGCATGTTATAGTAAGTGTATTAACCATATACTGAAAGAAAACAAAAAGACACGGTAAAAGTTAAATTATTTAACTTAGAGTTAAATCTAATTGATAAGGTTTAAAATAAGATCCAAACATGTCTAAATTTGTTTGGTTGATGATATTACAACCCTATATCATCTAAGCTTCGAATATGAGTCATTTAATGGAGGTTTTTAAGTGGGGTTAGATTTATTATAAATTAATATGTTTAAGAATTCCTAAGGTGCCCCTCTCCTCCCCTATAAAAGGACACCTCCTCCCCCTCCTCCTCACACCAATTTGAGCACTCAAGCACGGACAACCCCTGCCAAAATCTCTTCTCCACTTCCCTAGAAACATCCTAGAGGTTCGGGTCTTCCTCAAAGACCAATTCTAGTGCCCTAAGAGGAGGTCTCAAAGAGGCACTTCAAAGAAGAGGTAATTACCGTTACCAATTCTTTCATCTTTATTTCTTCTTCCACTTCTTCTTCTTAGGTTGTTTCATTATGAAGTAATAACATAAGTATCACTCATATACTGATATGTTATTATAAGTATGAAACAACCCTATTTAACCATCTATCCATCCTACGGGAAAAGAAATCACCGTGCGTGCGTACGTACGGAATACTGTCTCCACGCTGTGGTGTAATCTATTTTCCACCACCACCTTACATGGATGGGTATAATGGTGTAAAGAATAACTATACATAGTTATTACAACATCATATTGATTCTGATATATTTTATAATCCACTCTAATTCAATTCAATATTTATAGAAATGATATCATCACTCGTGCGTACGTACGGACTACCGTCTCCACGACGCGATGAGATTCATTCTCCATGTTAACCATTTAAGAATGATTATAATGTATATATAAGAAATAATAATGAAATATATGACATTATAAAGCTACTGGATTTATTTATATATATACATATGTATGTCATCTACTTACTTCCATTTCAAGACAATAAGGAAAGGAAAACAGCGTTCATGCGTACGTACGGACTACCGTCTCCATGAACGGTGTTTTTTCATTTTATTTATCTACCTATTATATATATATATATAATGAATATATATGATATATAAATCATATTTTATATTCTGTAAGTGAGTAAATCATGATATAAGTAATAATGATGTCAAGAACAACAAGTCAAAACACCTACGATAAATAAAACGATTTTACCCAAAACACTTCTTTAACATGAAATTTACAAAAGAACGGGTAATATAATGTCATAAGTAAACCATATATGATATCATAACAATTAATATGATTCTTTAATAAGTCAATAACATGATTTAAATCATTATACAGGAGGTTCGGACACTTACAATGCAAGTCGGACCTAAGGTAAGGGAAATATCATAATCTCATTTTTATCCGAGATTGTTTATTCGTAAGTATTTACTGGGGTGTATTTTATCATCCACATCCATGATTCATCAATATGTAATATTATTTCCATACACCTACAATTTTTTAAATCCATTTTTACCCTTCGGTGAGTTTTTAGTAATATGTATGAAAGGAATCTTTTGTCGTACGAGGTACTTTTTGACTTTTCCGACAAAAGTACGAAGAATGTTTTTTTAACTTAAACGGAACGAACGGATTTTTACGGTTTTATAAAGTCTTATTTTCATGAAGCTTCCTCCAAAATATTTCATGACTATTTTTAATAAAATCTCTTTCTTTTAAAATTGCATGATATTTTGTGAAAAGAAATTGATTTTGAAGAAGAAAGGATATTTTCCTCAAGAATGGAGTTCAAGTATTTTATCAAAATTATTTTCCATCTAAGATAATAAAAGGGTTCTGTTTTTATCTCTATTATTACATTGATTTGACTATGTTGTGATGGAATTATGTTTATGAATTTCTTTATCTTATATGAATGGTTTTATGATGTCATGTAGTTTAAGAATCCCATTTTTATTACATGGGTTATGCAATGATGTATGATTTATGATTTTGTGGCACACATAAGAAAGGATTCATTATGAGATGGGTGGGACCTATATCTCCCTCCAATGCATTGGGTAAAGATTTTATATCTCATGAGATAGACAGGGCTGGAATGGTAGGTTATACCGGTTCAGTGAAACAGGACTGAAACGAGGGTTACTCGATTCAAAAAGGGACTTTGTCCACTAAGATAGTCTTGACAATGAGTCTTGACTAACAAGAAATGATTCTCTATGATTATGTGTGAATGCCACAAAGTTTCATGTTTTAAGTTATGATTATTGTGATTACATTTCACTGCCATGATTTACCCCATGTTATGAAATTATGATCTCTTTTGCAGGTTAAGATTTTCCAAAAGTTATGTGCTTATGTATATGATGTGATTGATATTTCTTTTGTTTACCCTTACTGAGCATTTGAGCTCACCCTTTTATGTTTTCTTTTACCCAGGATATAAAGAAAGGTTTTCGGTGAAAAAAAAGAAGATCTTTATGGGAGATTTTGAAGATCTTTCACCACGATTAGAAGATTATATTCTGAGTTTCCAAAGACACTAAACTATTACGATCCTTGTGTGTGTGTGTTTTCGTTATGTACTAAGTATTCCGCAAAAGTAATGTAATGTCAATGTACGTCAAGCTTCGGGTCTCTACAAAAACACTATTTATAATGATAATAGATTAAATAATTATATAAAATTTAAATGTTTCCATATATACAACTCATAAAATAATATATGTACATAACATGAAAATATGCCAAAATGAATGGAAATTGAGATAAAGTCTTTTACTTTGAGTCTGACTTGTCATGTGTGTCTTTATATTCTCAAATAATAAAAATATATTAATTTTTTACCTTATTGAGACCCTTTTAAAATTTTATTATTATTTTAATTTAAATTATTAAAATTTTATATAAAATTACTTAATCAATTATGTTTATGTTAGATTTTTGGATAATATTAATCTTATGTGTAAAAAATGAATTTGGTAGAACGACTATTGTAAAATAAATCATTATTTAAAAATATAAATAATAATAATTTTTAAATAATTATCATATTTATACATCAATTATAATTTCAAAACCAATAATGACATATTTTCATAAAAAATAAATGAACATTAAGATCACAGAGATAGTAAGTCGTATTTCTGCATGAGCAACATTTCCATTTTTGAATGATCATTTTGAAAAGAAGGTATTTAATGTTTTATTTATAAAAAATGATAATTATATCATAAATAACATATTATTAAATTATATATCATTATATATATAATTATTGTAGTGTTGTGAAGAAAAGAGTCACATCACATCGTGAAGGCAGTAATTGACACCTACATGAACGATGTTATCACATACTTATTAATTGAAAAGATAATAAATAAAATGATATATTTTAATTTAAGAGTCAAAAATATGACATTAATATCATAAATATATAATTTATATCACATATATTAATTAAATTTACCCTTAATAACTTCCTTGTAAACTATTAATGAAAAATTAATCACATCACTTTGTGAGGCTGTAGTCCACCATTCACACGAGGGATGTTATTGTATAACTTACAGAATGGAGTCTGAAAGGATATTTTTGATATAATAAATAAATTGATATAATTATGTTATAAAAATAATATATATACATTATATCCATCACCATACCCATCCATGAATGTTTGTAATATAGAAAGGAATGATATAGGTTTACGGGGCGGAAATACGTCATACACACAAATGATAATTTTACAAACCATTTTGTTGAAGATGAGATTTTTTTGAGTAATAAATTACAATAAAAACTCAAATTATCAGGAATATATTGATGTTATTATATGATCATGTTTTAAAAATAAATTTAAATGGTGGTGAATGAAATAATATAAAAACTCTCCTTTAATAAATTCACATGTTCTTCAGGTATCCTCGTTAGTTTCCACCAAAATAATTCCTAAGATGAATTTATACCCAAAATAAGAATTATATAAAAATGGGATGGTATTTTTGAAGTAATTTTTTATGTTATTTTATGAACTATATTGGTTAAAATGTGTGCATAAGAGAGAATAGGGGTGAACTTTTATAAGAGATGTGTGTGGAAAACTCGTAATTTTTATAAAATATTCATTCATACCAACGTGTTTACCATATAAAAATATTCTAAATGGTTATTTGTATAAAATATAAGATTTATGGTCTATATATGGACATAAAAGTATTTTTTACATCTTCTTAGGTCATTTTAACCATGATATTTTTAGTTTAACATCCAATAAAACCATTTTCCTCATAACCATTATAATTAATTTTTACTATTTTTAGCATTCATTTTTATCAAAAAATAAATATGAAAATATTAGAAAATATATATCCTAATGATTAAAAATATGGAATCCATTTTTAAAAATTCAATCCATATAAGTGGAAAATTTTAATTTAATATTTATTCAGCAGGAGTGATGACAATGCATGTTTTTTAAGAGGATTATTTTTTAGATATATATGAATATATATTAACTCTATGTTTAATAATAATTATTATATGAAAATAACTTAATTTCATATGAAATTTAATCTATATATTTAATTTCAAAAATTCATCTTTAATTATTATAATTTTTAATTAATATAGTGAATCCTTAAAAATTTAAAAACATAAAAAACGATTTTAAGACCAAAAATGAACTTATACTAAAAAACCAATATAATGATGATTTAAAATTAAATATGTAAATTAAATATAAAAAATTAATAAATATATTTCCTGAAAATTATTAAAAAAATATTGGGTCTTTTAAATTACTACATTTTCATAAAATTTAAAACATTTTTTTAAAAAATCTATATTTTCACTATTCACTGGAAAATCAATATTTTTAGAAAAATTCCAAAATTTCACCATAATTTATTTTTGATATACTAATTTAAAATATAATATTAATTTTATAAAATTGAAATTCTAAAATTTATAATTTACACAGTTAAATAAAACCATACAAGAAAAGGGTTTATTTAAAATTATTTCTCTTTTTATTGAAAAAAATTAAATAATATTTAGGAATCCAATATAACAATTGAATTCATACTAATAAATATGATAATGATGTATTAAATAATTACATGGGATGTTACATATAATTTTTATTTACATGGATTAAATGTAACTACAAAAATACTTAGTTTATTTTAAATCAAATTCAATACATAACGAGTCATTAAAATTAGTTAATTTATTTAAAATAAATTATTGTTTTTCAAAAAAGATGGAAATTTTTACTATTAGTTAGAAAATAAATATTTTCCAAAAAATATAATATATTTCACCACAAATTATTATTGTCATTGTTATTTAAAAAATTATTTTTTCAAATACATTTTTTAATTAGGTAAATATTAATTTTAAATTATGAGGGAAAAGCGCGACAAAACCGCCTTTTAGAAAAATATTTTTTCTAGGAAAAAATTATTTTTAAATCAATTGGTTCTTATTTATTTTCTAATCAATATATAAACATTAAATATATTTTATACGAGTGTAAGGAATATAATTTTAAATATTTAGTTATTTCAATTCATATCCACTAATTTAATGGATGGGTTATAATATCCAAGATTAAATAATAATAATTTAATTGATTATAATGTTTTGTTTAATACAGGTGTTCATTGCATCACAAGATATCATAGATGATGAATTTATTTAAAAATTAATATACCATAAGGTCTCAGGGTGTTATATTCTCTTTTAAGCATGGTATTTCGTGTCATATATGTTATCTAACACAATGTTACATTTTTAAAACATGGGTTGTTACAATATTCAACCATAAATAAATGTTTTCCTCAAAATTTATTCTTGATCATTGTAATTAAGGGTTTTACATTGTAAAATAACATTTATGGAATCCCAAATCATAAAAAATTGTAAATTTAACATCTCCTTGATAATATAAATGGATGTATGAATGTCATCCAGAATAACACACTATTAGGTTTCTATATATGTTAAAATTGGTGGAATGTGAAAAAATATACATGGAAGAAAAGATTAGATAATAATAGAGATTAATAGAGATCATGGGTTACAATAAAGTAATGATCAGTCAAATGGTTATGACCACAATACCATAAATCTATGAGGATTTAAAAGACCATTTGATTAATTGAATGTGATGGTATTATGATAACATTTTTTTTAAGATACTTTTCCTAAAGTTAAGGACTTATTTTGATATATAAAATTTTAAGGGAATATATTTACTTGATGTATATCAATTCCATAATTGAAATATAATCATTTTGTTGTGCTTCAATATGATTCCACCTCGTCTCTTACTTCATGAAACGAGTATCAAAATAAAAACAAATTCATCCTAAAGAACTAGAATTAAATTACAATGTATTATAAGATCAATAAATGTGTACCCTTATATTACTCATATATTTATTAAAAAAATGTTTATAAAAAAGTCATATATTATCCAAAATGAATATGAATATATTAGACATCGAAATTCAATATTGAAACCAAGTCATTATCATAGATCATTCCATAAATAAATGACCCTATATCATGAATACCCAATATACCCTCAATACGAAATAAGGTTTTGACCTCAAAGGATATGTCATAAGCTTTCAACTTATGTCTCAATTACATAATATAATTCTTACCAAATTACCATTTATATTAAAATAATATGTAATGTACACAACAACAAAATAAATTATCACCCAATCTATAACTAATAACCTCAAAATATAGTTACTTAAACACTCAAATTTAGTGTCCAATAAATTCAAATTATGATCTAATCTAACATAATAATTCCACTATGCTATCCATAACTCTTAATATAATTTAATACGATGTCATATATGATTCTATAACTAACATAATCCTTGGATGTTTCATGATTTTTTATAACCAAAATATCATTAGTAAAAATAGTTCTATGGAATAATTCTTGAATCATAATACATAAATTCTTGAAACCATTTACATAATTTTTTTTATAATGAATGTCCTTCCTTGTTATTTAGGATAAATTTCAGTTTGGATAATTGACTCATATAATTACCAAGTTCCCCATATTTCAGACATCGAATTTATTGACAATTCGTGGAACTATGACCTCCATTTCAACATAGAAAACATCTTCCCCTAAATTTTAGATATTCCTATAGGTTCTTCTTCCCACATTATTGAAATTTTTTAAGATGAATCTACTTCACATAATGTTTATTTATACTTCAATTTTCAAAAAATTACATCCTTCTTTTCTTTGAATTGTTAGGAATCTTACCAAATTTCACATTGTTAATCATATATTGTGGTAGATGATTTGGAATAATCAATACATATTTCTATCCAATAGTATTATATTTTTGTTTCTTATAATCACTAATGTGTCTATCACATTCAGTGTTAACATTATTACTCATGGGTTTATCCATTTACTAAAACTACATATCATTGTATGATAAATAATAATCATAACAGGAAACCACATAATCACAAAAAAATAATTTATAAGATTTTTAAATCATGTCATGTTATTTTAAATCTATATAAATATTGGTTTATCCTTGGTCATCCATAGTCACTGTTTTATTCCTTAAAGATGTTTTATAATGTGTTGTAAAATTATAAATAATATCCCATTTGAGTGTCAAAACAATTGTGCAATAAGGAACCCTGTCATGGACCAGGTGAATATTGTGTTTTGCACAATACACCCATTTTTATGTTATTACACCTAGATAACTCTAGGATAGATATATATCTACTTGTAGTATCTTGGAAGGGATACAATTACCTGGGAACCAATTTTTCTATACTCTAACAAAATTCAAAGGCATTTTTATATACATTGACTCAACCTTGATCTTATCCATCGACATATCCTTAGACATATCCATATAAATACCCCATGGTATTCCACTAATATTTTCCCATACTTGTTTCTAAATGTTAAATAAAACATTTATTTTATACCAACCACGATGACCCGAGGCTATTAGACATATTATGACATGATTTGTAAACATAAATATCCATTAATATAATAGAATTCTCATAAAGACCTATTATCTTAGGATATTACGTTCATATTAAATCAAAAGTAACTTAAAACATTGTATCCTTATTTTATTCCCCCTAGCGAGCTCCTAAAATCCATTTGAGATCTCAAAACCTTATCAGAAAACCTTTGGAACACATAAGGAAAGGGGTGAGCTAAAAATTCCAATAATGGAAAATCATGATAAGAAAACATAACTTAAGAGTCAAAGGTAAATCACTATATCATAAAAGGGAAGGATCATGAGAAATTGGTTGGAATAATATCATAAAAAACATGGTATCATAAGATCATTGTAGCATAAGAATTGTGGAAGAAATAAAATAACATCACCTAAACATGAGTCATTTCTATGTTCTTAGACAATATCACATGGTGGAAAAATTCACATAAAATATTAGGTTTACTACCTAATCCGAAATAATATGCGTCATGAAACAAAAGCTTTACCCAATGCAATGGAGTGATATCTTTGTGCACCCATCATAACATGTTCATAATCTATGTGTTCCAAATAATGGAAATCGATCATAAGGTATAAAGTAATACATAATTATATAAATAAAATGGGTTACACAATCTTCCTCTGTCTCATAAACAAATTAAATTTAATAATAAATGAATTTTAGAAATGTTAATTTGGAAAGTATTATTCTATTAATGGAAGGGAGAATAAAATAGTTTTATATGTGATAGATACATATTAATAATTTATAAGAAATCATTATCAACAAATATTATTTTTTTCTGAATATAATATTAAAAATAATAAAAAATATCTAGAGGTATATATCATTTTCATTTTGAAAAACATAAAAGGTTTTCCTCTTAAATGGAAAATTATTTTGAATGATCACCACAAACATTTCATTATGAAACAAAATTTATTTTAAGATAGATTTTTAAATGTAAATTATTTTAAAAAAATTCATATACTTCTCCAATAAAATAACCTTGAAAACATATGAATGGGCTATTAAAATATATTTTAAAACATTTCTTAATGAAAATTAATATATTGATTTGAAAATTATCATTTAAAATATAATATTTTTTTTCATAATACATTTATTTAAAAATAAATTTATAAAATTATAAAGGAATCATAGAAACAATTTATTGGTCACGATGGAAGGAAATGATATAAACGTTAAAACAAAGATCAATTTCACATTTTTTTAAAAACCCGTACAATAATTGTTGAAAAAAAAAGAATGAATATTATTTTCAAAATAAATTTTAAAATTTAAAATTGGGTAAAAAAAATTTTAATAAAGAGTTCTATTAATGTAATAAAAAAAATTTAAAACATTTTTAGAAAACATGGCTTGAGAAGAAAAATTCATTCAATCAAAGAGAGAAATAAATGAAATTTGTCTTTCAGAGATTTTTTTAACAATTGATTAACTAAAGGGAAGAAATAAATAGTAAAACACTATTGTCATGATAAAACCATAAGATAAGAACATTAAGGAATTTATAGAGAGATGAATTAAAATATTTCATTATAAGTTTACAAATATAAACAATCTCTATAATTGATGACATATTATCATAAAAACCGTACATCTTTGGTATCATTGAATTATAAGATCAATTAAAGAATAGTATTAAATTAATATTAATATATCATGAGAATAAATAAATTGATGATATTACATATTAAAGGGGATATATATACAAATCAGAAAATAACACAGGTTCATAACATGAAATATATCTCAAAGAAGTTATATTAAGAAAAAAATGCCTTACAAAGATTGTATCATTGAAGTGGGAGTTAATCAATTGTGTAATTATGTGTAATAACTATAGATCCTAAAAAAATATAGTTTAAATACAGCATAAATCAATAAAATTTCATTCCTCACATAATCATATCCCAATATAATCATCGAAGTAGACATATAAACTATTGAATGAAAACTGAGTTAATAAATCCATTAACGAACACTTCCCATTAGTTGAAAAATTATCTTCAGTGGTTTCAAATATATTATTAACTTGTACCATATTATTATTATTATTTATAATATCTTCTATGATAATTTTATAACAACTTATTATGTTTTCATGAATAATATTGCATTATCACTATTGGTTTGGGTATTAATTTTCTTGTTTTCTCCACCTTATTTCATCCTGAAAGTTTTGGATCTTGAATGTAGATTATAGTTCTATCATATACAGAAGGATATTAACATTACAAAAATTATATTTTTATTATGAAAAATCTTTATAATCGATGTTTAATTTTTGAACGTGTATAATGAATCTTATCACTTAAAAAAGATGGTATGCCACACATATGCACAAACAATGCTATCATTCCATAGAGGGTGAAAGGGGTAGGTAGTGGATTTTATATTAATTTCAGAGAATGGTTAAATTTTAATTAATATAATTTATAAAAATCAAATAAAATCAAACTAACAGTCATTTAAATAGTATGTGAAAGAACAATCATAATGCTTCATAAGGTGGTAGTCTGTCATACACATGAACTACTTTATCGCACTCTCTATAGAATGGAAATGAAGATAGTCTATATGATATTATAATTAAAGTAGTATAAATATATCATCAATATAATATATATATATATTAGATACTTTATTATATACATACTTGAGAAGTGGTTATGGAAAATGAATTACGTTGTTTCATGAGGAGGTAGTCCACCGTACACACAAACAACAGTTTCATTTTACATTTGAGGGAGTAAGAGTTTATTTTATGTATTTTCCTTAAGATAAATATATATTAGTTTATATAATAGAATTATTTTTTAATATCATAGTAGTTGAAATAAACATGGAGGACAATGAGGAAGAAATAAAATGAAAATCCATAGTTAAGGTTTATACTTCTTCATTGGGGAACTCATTTAGGTTTACACATAAAGACTTATACAGATAGATTCCTAATCAAAATGAGGTATATATGAATTGATTTTTGAAGTGATTAAGAGTTTTAGGGAGGTATTTGATGACCCAAAATATTTCTATATTTTGGAAATGATATTTAGGGAGGTGCCCTTTTGTAAGTAGGTAAAAACCAACATTGAAACTCCTTATAAATTTTTCAGAAGACTACAAAATGGTAATGTATTCACCATGATAAAAAAAATTAAAATATCTTATAACATTTAATTTATATTATTTCCATATGACACAAAATAATAATTAGATAAGTGGTTGGCCATTTTTAATGCTTATAGTTTTTGTTTAACCCCCAAATAAACCCATTTTATTCTTAACATATGTACATTTTTTTATTAATTTCACTATTAATTTTAGTAAAAACTTATTTTAGACTTTTTAGAAAATATAAATTATTCTAATTACAAATATTTCATCCATTTTTTAAAATTCAATTCAAATAAATGTAAAATTTTAAAATAAAAATTAAACTCATAAAAGCGTTGAAAAAAGGGTTTTAAAGAATTATATTTTTCAGGGGAAATATGATTTTTTTAATTATATAACTAATGATATTAATTTTTTAATATAAAATAATATTTTATTATTTATAATATATATATTCTATTTAAATGATAATTTATTATGGGTTTAAAAAATATATAAAACATTATAAACCTTAAAATAGTTTTCATAACAAACCACTTTTATGAATTAAATATAACATTATAATAAAAAAATTATCTATGTGGACTAAATACAACCAAGGATAATTATATTACTTAAAATAATGATAAAAATATAATGGTTCCTTTAAATAACTTCATTTAATGAAAATATATGACACTTTTTCAAAAGTCGATATTTTTCATTATTCGTTAATAAATATATATTTTCCAAAATATTTGAGAATTTCAAAGTAATATAATATTGATATGATTGTTTAAAAAAACGTTTTTATCCAAATAAATATTCTAAATGTGGTAAAATTAATTTTCAAAATGTGTGACTAACTTCCTTTTAGAAAAATATAGTTTTTATCAGAAAACATTTCTTTTTCATTCCAATAGTTCATTGTTTAATTCTTATCGATAGATAAAAATTGAAGTTATTTTATACATGGTTAAACCATATAATTTTATCAATTTAGTTATTTATATTCATACTGACATATTTAATGTCAAAGTTATAATAATAAAGTTTAAATAATAATATTTTAATAGATTATCTCATTTCATTTAAACATGGTGTTTCTTGTATCAAAAGCTATCATAGAGATATAATTTATTCAAAATAATTATTTCATAAAGTCTCATGGTATTAAATTATCTTCTAATAATTTATTGTGTAATATTACCTATCCAAAAAATGTTCCTTTTTTCAAATATTGGAGTGTAATAGATGAAGGGATGACTCTAAGGTTTACCACGCACCTTATGTTGAGATAATAATGGGTTTATTTTTTTTGCAAAAGTATGTTGGACTATATTCTTAACCTTTGTACTGATAATTGATTCCAGAATTTTTTTTGAATTTCATAACAATTTTGGGATAGTAGTTTATATTTGAAAGAGTTTTATATTATAACTAAGATATTAATATTATCTAAGGGTTAATTATAAAGTGAACTTTTTTATGAATTTATGGTTTTATTATGTTTTAATGTCTTGGAGATTCATAAGTTTTTGGAAATGGTATATATTGTATAATGTATGACTAGAGTATATACATACATGAGAATAATAGTTTATAAAATTCTAATCTTATTTAGGTAAGATAAGTAACTAAATCTAGAATAAGAGGTTAATGTTGATATTATATTATCTATTTTATCTAGAAAGATAAATATTTTATGAATTACTTCACCTATATTCATCAGGGAGTAATAGTAATTATTTTTTAGTTGTAATTTATTTGACGGGGTAGAATATAACACCCAACCATTTTAAATTACATATTCTTTTAGGACATAATATGATTTTTATCATCTGATACATAGAACACCAAACCAAAAAAACCCACAATATAGTATATAACAATATAATTGGTAGAAGAAAATATATGTAACTATGTTATGAAATATAAGTAAAAAAAATGGGTCATTATACATGATATTACATTGATAAATTAAATTTCTATAGATAAATAACTAATATGACTCTAACATTTATAAAATTTATCTATTTATCTGATTATAAGGTTAACATACATCACTTATATGAATAATATATTATCACCAATTTTATTAGTAATTAAAATTCTATAAGAATAAGAATTTTTAATATTTATAAATAAATTATTTTCCTATGAAAATAGATTTTATCAAATTTTTATGTTTTTATTTAAAAGTTAAATTATTACCATTAATAATTTTAAATAGAAGGTTAAGATCATTTATATAGTCTATATGTAAATAAAAGTTTAAGATCAGTTTTTGGTGTTTTTATGAAATGGGTTAATTTTAGGTGAATTTTGAAAAATACATATTTCACCAAAATTTTAAATTTTATGAACATTATATATTTAATAATTAATTATGAGTTTTTAAATCCTTTTGATAAATAAAAAATCATTTAATGGGTAAAACTATTAATTTTTAATACCACTTTTTATATTCATTTTTAGAAACTAATGAAATATTTTCCAGTAAAAAATTATTTTTGTTCTTTTATTTTCATTAAATATTAGTAAGTTTAAATTTGGATATGAATTTTTTATAAGTAAAAATAATATTTATGATTTATAATAAAAAAATCATTAAAAATATATATAAATTTTTACCTTCACTTGTATTTTAATATAAAAACACACTTTTTCTAAAAATGGGCTTTTACATTTTACATGCGCTAATGCTAAAAATTATTTTCTCACATAGATATATTTTTTAAAAAAATATTGATTAAAAATATTTAATCAATAGTTATAAATTATCTAATATATGATATATTATTTTATTCATTGAAATTAAATAACTTCGGTGAAAAGTAGTTACCACTGTAAAACAATCTTTGGTGGAAGTGTAAATTCTAAGAGTAAAAAACATATAAACATGTTTTAAATTTTGTTAAAACAAATTTTTGAGGTATTATAATCATTATTTATTCTAATAACACTATTATTTTCTATTTTTGAGTCTTATTTACCAGTGAAGCATTGTCTCTCTTTAATTTATGTTGAAATATTTCCAAAAATGTCATTCTGACACCTTATAAAAGGGGAATCTCACAACCACATAGAAAACACTTAAAACAATTAATCAAAAAAATATTACATTATTAATTCACACATAATTATATTTATTTTTCTTAATATTATATCCACAATAATTTGGCTTAATGCCTCAATTTTTTGAGGAATACCCCATGGAAAACACGATGATTTTAACATGAATACTCATTTTTTATAATTTCTTTTTGCTTCTATCAATATTTTTAAATTATAATTTTTTAAATCATATATAATGAAATTAGTATTTTTTTATAATTAATTTCATTATTCCTTGTTAATAACTATTAACTACCTTTCCCTTTTCCATAAAAAATGAAAAATGTCATTTTTTGGTTGTGCAGACTACCGCCTCCACAAAGCGACGACTTCTGTTTTTCACCAATTCCAATCATAAATTATTAACAGGGTGTAATTGAAGAAAAAATGTGAAATATATAATATAATTATTATTATTAATAGAAAAATTATAATCCATCTAATTTCATTATTATTCATTAATAAATTAAAACATTAACCTTGCTTTATATAGACTACTACCTCTATGAAGTAATGTATCTCATTTTTATCTAGTTTATTTTTTTTTAATTTTTTTTCTAATTATATGATTTTAACCCTTAAAAATATATCAATAAAAAATTTTGTTTCTATTATCATGATATTATGCCGAAATAGACCACATAAAAATCATAATTGTCCCTTAATTATGGTTTGTTCATGTTTTGTTCGGTCTAACCACTTACATGAACACTTATATAAAATTATATCATTGATGACTATAAGATATTAATTAATATAAATATATGATATAAATAATAAAATAATTTTTTTATTTTTTTCTCAGGAATCATAATATGCAGTTTAATCTTATTACTTAATATACTAACATCTATTCATGAAAAATTTCTAAAACATGCTAACCATTGATTTCATTGTTAAAAAATGAAACTGAAACACCCATTAAATGAAATTAAGATTTTATAAATAAGTATAGAACATAAGTTCTAGTATCTTGTACATAAACACACCTCTATTATAAAACTCTTCTAACAAGATCTAGATTACTCACACCTATTATCAAAAATAGATAATAAATAACTAATATACATGTAGAGAAAAATTATAATTAATGTTTAAATAGGAAATAGAAATTAAAAGCATAATGAAACAGATTGTGTTTTTAATTTTTATATATTAAATTTAAGAACATTATTGAAAATCATGAATTATGGTAAGGGTTTATACAAACTAAATTTTCTTTCATTGAGTTAAAAACATTCTTATTGAAAACTATTGCTCTAATTTGTTTTATTCTCCATATTGAATGGTTTTATTTTTTATTTCCGAATTCCATTATAGGGTTCTATAATTCTTTATTATAACCACATTATGAAAATATTCTTACCTAAAATAATGTGTTACTTGTAAGTGTTTCTTATCTCACATATTCTCCCCGTGATATATATTCCTTATTATAGGCAATGTTTTCCCTGGAATAATGTATCTACTACCATATTATTCTTTTATATCATGTTCCAATTACTGTTCATGGTATTTAATTTACCATTCTAAATCATACCCTTTAATGATATTTCAATTAAAATTTTATAATATTTTAAGGGTTTTTTGTTTCAAAATTTCACCCCTTAAGACATATTTCATATTACACACTACGTTTTTTTAATGGTTTATCCACTTACCCATTAATATTTTGTATACTTATCCTCTAATTATTCAGTGTATTTAATATTCTATTTGAATGTATGTCCTTTAAAGGGGTTTATTTGAATTATTATAATGTCTTATTTGTTATCTGTCTATATTTTCAATTTTACAAGACATGTTCAATATTCTGCAACATATCTCATTTAACATAGAGTATTCACTTCTCTATTTCCTTTAAGTATATGTAAAATATTTAATTTCATTATATATAATTTTTATGTCATCCCGCACATTTTCTTTTCATTCATACATTTCCATTATCATAATATTTTTTTATCTAAATTTTAATTCACTGGGATATCATTTCTATTCACTAATTGTTTCCACTTTTAGTGTATATGTTTTCTATGGGTTAATTTCTAAATCATCTCATACAATTTTACATTCGGTAATAAACAATCAGAAATCCATAAAATCCTTTTTCATTCCAAATCATTCTTTTTAGCATGCATAATTTTCTTCGAATTCCTTTCCATTATGAAAAATATATATTTCTATCATTTGATTGAATTTGTTCGTATAGATTCCTTAGATCGGTTGATTTAAAAAATTGTTGACTTAACTATATACCATTACATTATATGTTGTCAAATTGAGGGATTCTTATATAAATGGATATTTGATTTATTTTTTGGGGAAATTTTTAACATAACAATATACCATTACTCCATATAGTGTTTTTTGAGGGATTCCAACAAAGAAGAATATTCCATTTATTTATTGGGGAAATATTTATAATATATAATATTTTTGTTTCCATCATAATTTTATTTGATTACTATGGAATGATGGTTATGTATTGTGTAATATAATCACTCCTAATTATAATTAATTTGATGGAGTTAATTAACTATGGGTTCGGCAAAGTATATATAGCCCATCGATTCATTTATACATCTTATGAGGAAAATAATTTTTCTATTTTTGTGTATTCCAACCCAGAAAAAAAATTTCATTGAAATAAGGCCTCGATGGTAAGATTATGAAGTGTTTCCATAGGACATGAAATTATCTATTCATAATCATTCATTTCATCTCAATAGAAACAATTATTATTATATATGTGATCTATTCTTTAATAGTATTATCTGTGGATATATTATTATATTAGTTTCATTCAATTATGGAATTATTATTGGTTATCTATTATTTTGATATTATTTAGGCCCATCTTAGGTTTAGTTATAATTCATGATTTATATCTCTTATATGTACCATTACTAAGATTTTGATATCATTATTATTATGTATCAATTTCCACAGGTTATAAAGAAATTTGTTACACATGATATGTCTAGAAGAGTAACATGTATGGAGAATTTTGTGGGAGATGATGAAGATTTATTATGGACTATGTAGTTTCTTATATAGTGGAACAAATTTCATTTTTTTGAGAAATTTATGTTCATTTATTAGTTAAAAAGTTATTAACTCTCTAAAACTATAAACATAAAATATCCTTTGAATGCATGTGACTCAATATTTATCGCTGATATTGTAATTATTTATGGTTATATTGTTATGTTTGATTTTATTTAAATTATAGTATGTAAAGTATGCATTTTTAGAATAGGATCTAAGAGTATGGGTATGAGATGTTACACTTGGTATCAATGGAGGGATTAGATAAATTTTGAGTTTAAAATGTTAGTTTAGTATAATTTAAATGTTTATAAGTTAATAATAATAATAATTTATACGTTATTAATAACCCTTTTGGTTAGCTTAGGCAATATAGAATAATATATGGATTTTTCTATGATAAAATTAGTGAAACCTATAGGATAAAGCTATGTGGTTTGTCTAATTCTAGGATAACATCAGAAAAATTTGATAAAGTAGTGATTTTATAGTTATTCAATAATTTACATCCCTATCTAGATTCTATATGTGGAAATGGGATCCAGAGTAAATGTACACAAGAGTGATAACCCTGAAAAGGAACGAATGTTTATTAACATGATTTTAACATGTTCCATGACAAAGTGGCATAACTACATATCTGTTATAACCCTCATGGGGCATATACTTTGGCTAGTCACATTATATTTATGAAATATTATAATGTATTTGAGTAAGATATTAATCAATTCAGATAGATAGCCTAATTGAAATGGCCATGGATAACCATGGATTGAACAATGAGAATCATATGTTGAACCAAAAGTATCATATATTAAAAATGACAAAGTCATGGGTGATGAAATATTCAAATCGATGTTTTCATATTCATATTTTGGATATTATCATACACAATTTGATTTTTTATTTGGTTGAAATAGGATCACAAAGATAAAACTGATAAATGAAAATATTTGGAAACTACGTTGTCTTATAACTCAATAATAAAGAATACATGAATGGTTGAGAATATTAGCATGTTCCTGTTATGATAGAAAACCTGAGTTTCCTAGTATTTCCAAAGTTACTAAGGATGAAATTTTAATAGAAATAAAATAATGATAATTATAGTTATTTTAATTTGTTAGTGGTATTTATTGAATATGATTTAGAATATTTTAAAAGTTATGAAGATTATTTGGAAAATATAATTATTTTTATTTAGTAGTTTTTATCCAAATTCTTGGAAACATATATTAAATGGAATCAATAAACATGAAATATGATTTTATAAAATGGGTATATTTTTTTGATGGGGGTTACTATTAAAGATGACATGATTGAGGGATTGATATATCATAGGTTTAACGTATGAATTTTGTTTATATAATAATGGTTTTATTTATTTTGAAAATTCTAGATAGCTAGTTTTGGTAAACTTCGGTTTGATAATATGTTCATTATATTTTTAGTTAATTTTATTGAATTTTTAGTTTAGGGTATTTATTGGACACTATATGATATTATGACCAAGATATAAATACTGGTTTTTTGGTTAAATATAGTGTTAATTTATTAAAGGCTTTATAGTTTCACAATAGTTTGGTATGTTAGTGATTTAAATGGTTTTGGGAATGGTATTTTTCATAGAATATATAATCTGGGTTTATACATCCTTGATTATATGATTTTATGAATGATTAATATTGTTTCATGAAAGATAATTCACTTAATATATCTTAAAAGTTTATGGTATCTTACATTTTAGAAGTTATATATTGAATGATAAATGTTTTTCGAATACCATCATTTATATTCATAAAAGTGTAATAAATAAAATTTTGAGTAAAAAATTTATTTAAGGATTAGAATATAACACCCAATGATTTTAAATTATATATTCATTTAAGAATTAATATGTTTGATATCTTTTCATACACATATTACCAAACCACAATGAATATAGAAAAATATATAACCTTAGAATTGGAGGGTAAAAACAGGTATAACCAAATAATTAAATATACATATAAATAAAAAAATATTCTGTTATCCATGATATGGAATTTAGAAAATAAATTACTGTTTGTAACTAATAATACTGAATAATACATTATAATTTAATCCTACTAAAAATTTATTTTTTATGGATAAATTATATTATCATTATGAAAAATATATTGACACTAATTTTATTAACAAAACAATTAATCTTATTATGTGGTGATTATATATAAAAGTATTAGAATTTTATATAACCTTTTAATTAATAAATTATTTATTTTCGGAGTAAAAATATAATTTTTAAATAAACATTAGGTATTTTATTCTCTTACTTGTATAATTAATGTCTTCCAAAAAAATATCTTTTTTTTATTCTCAATTAATTAAATATTATTTTGGTGAAATTTGGTTTTGGTTTTCTTTGAATGACTCATAAATTATTTTAGTTAAATAGTAAACATATTTTTATCAAGATAGGAACAATACAATGATTATTTTACCATACAAGTAAATTTATGTTTAAAAATACGCTTTATCTAAAATTGGATTTGTAAATGTTACATATGCTAAAGTAAAAAATTGAATTCATTACAGATATAAATTTTATCAAATAAATATTTAGAATATGTAGTTATATATTATATATTTTATTTTATTTCTTCTTTTGGAATTATTATTAAATCATGTAGGTAAATACTAGAAAAATAGTAAAACCAACAAGGATAATAGTGAACAGTATAAGAGTAAAGGACTTAAAACATATGTTAAAATGATTTTTTGATGGATGGTTAACCTTATCAAATATATTTCACCATTATTGAATATTTTTTTGACTTTCATTGCATGTGAAACATGTTATCAATTTATATTATGTATAATTATTAACAAAACTACCATTCTCACAACTTATAAAAGGGTTATCTCACCACCACATCATGATAACTCTTAAAAAAAACACCCTTATAATACTATAGATATTAATTCCCATAGAATCCAATTTATAATTTTTTATACTCTAATCAAAATAAATATGGTTAGTATATGAATTTTTAATAATCCTCTATTGAAAATGAAAAGGTATAAATATGAGTACTCATTTTTTTCCTAACTCCTATTCCTTTATATAATAATTTTTCAATTATAATGATCTAATAATTATATAATGAAATGGTTTGTTTTTATATACATAATTATATTTTCTAAATATAATAACTATTAACCACCTTTTCCATTTCCAATAAGAAAAATGAAAATTGACATTCATTCATTGAACTGGATACCGCCTTCAGGAAGCAATGAATTTTATTTTTTACTGTCACCTATTATCATTGATTATTAGGGTAAAAATAAAAAATAATATCATATATATAAAATAATGATGATTACAAAGAGAAATATTATAATTCACCATCTTTCCCTCTCAATATTCATGAAATTAATACATTAGCCATGTGTTGTGAAGAGTACAACCTCTATGAAGCAATATATAACATTTTTCATCTAGTTTCATTATTCTATGTTAAACTCTATTTTAATGTAATTAATTTCCTTAAAAGAATATAAATCATATAATTATTTTCTTATAATACTAATATTATTAAAAAATAAACCACATTCATAATCATAATCATCCTTTAATTATGGTATGTTCATGTTTCTATTAGTTGAACCACCTAGTTGAATAATAGCATTAAATAATATTATTTATTAATATTAGATTTTAATTACTCATATTTAATGATATAAATATGAAAAAAAGAATTTTATTTTTTGTTCTAATTTTTTTTAAAAAAAAACTTATCAATTAAGATACCATACTCTGTTTTTAAAAAATCATCGAAACTTGTGTTCCATTAATTTCATCTAGACGGAATCGAATGAAGGCATCAATAATATGAAAAAATACATTACAAATAATGATGAAAAGTAAATTCCATTACCTTATAAATAACAACACTTCTATTATGAATCTATATCAAAATAATCCGTATTACTCACACATGATATCGAAAATTGATAAAAAATAAAAAAAATATACATGTAGAGAAAAATTATAAATGATGTTTTTAAAATATTATGGATCTGAAAAATTTACTAAAATTTGATATTAGGATAGTTATATTTTTATATATAATTATAAATTGATTTAGTGGTGTCATTAATTAATGAATGAGTTTTTTTATAACTGAGTTTTCTTTCATTGAGTTAATTTTTTTCATTAAACTCTATTGGTCCAAGTTTGATTTTTCCCCATTAATGAACATTTTTATTTTTATTTCATAATTCCATTTTTGGATCTAAAATAATTCATTATAATATAATAATCAACTAATTATTATATTAAATATTATGTTACTTGTATGGGTTTATTATCTAAAATATCCTCTTCTTGAGAAATATTTTTTAATATAAACAATATTTTATTTTGAATAGTGTATCTCCCCCCCCCACCAATTTAATTTTTTTAATTACTGTCCCCTAATTATTAATGTAATTTTATTTTTCATTTGATATCATATCGTTCAAGGGGTTATAACTCAATAGTTTATAAGGTTGTAATTATTTGTTATCTCAATTTTTCACCCCTTGAGAAATATTTCCTATACAATGCCTTGATTTCCATAGAATGGGGTATTTATATACCCATTAATATTTTATACGATTTTCCTCTCATTTATCATGATATTTAGTGTTAGTTTATAGACTACTAATCAAAGGTTTTGATTTGAAATTTTCCATATTCATAAGTGTACTTTGTTTTAATTTTCAATTTCATGAGAGATTTTTTATATTACACACCTTAATTTATTTTATATGGGGTATTCACGGTCCTGTGAACATAAATTATAATGAATATATATATTTTAATTATATTTCAATATCATGGTATACACCTTATGTTAGCTTTATAATTATTTCATCACTCTCATAAAGGTGTTTGAATATCAATTTATCCTCATTGTGGCAAGATTTGTATTCACTACCTTTTTTCCATTTTGTGTTATATATATTGGACATGTATTAATTTTTAATTCCTTTCATACTATTTTCCTATGGGGGATTAAACTCATTGAAATAAATCACTAAAATTTTCGTTCTAATTAAACATGTATTACACACATACATTTTCATCCAATATATTTCAGCGGTGATTTCTCAACATTTCCTTCCTTTGATGGATAGTGTTCATGTACAACCCAAATTTTATTTGATCATGAAAATTATTTATTTAAATTTTAACTATTTATCCATAGAGTTTTATCTTTATGTATTCTTAGTTATAAAATTAATCTATTTATTGATTTGGGAAATTATTTATTTAACCATATATCATTAATTTTTATGATGTTAGAATGATGTATTCTTACCTAGAAACCTATTACTTTTGTTGATTTATGAAATATTGAAAATAATTATACTTGTTATTTAAATAAGGATTTTATTGATTACTAAGTTTTATTTTTAATTTATTGTATAGTTTATTTATTCCATCATATGATGAATTCGATGGTCTTAATTAGTGATGGGGGTAGTATATATTTATCCTCAATGTTTTAAAAGGTCTCATGAGATAAACTATCTTAGGTATTTTGATGTATGAATTCCCAGAAAAAAAATATTTCTTTGACATAGGGACATGATGGTAATATCACGATGCATATGATCATGATATCATTGCATATAGAATTGAATTAGTTGGTCAAAATTGTACATTTCTACTCTAATGAAAAAGTTATTGTTATCTATGTGATACTTTCTTTTCTATTATTATACATAGATATATATTTCTTCTAGTTAATTATATAATAGAATTATTTTTGGTTATCTATTCAAATGATATTATTTATGCTGATTTTATTCTCGTTTATGATCTTTGATTATTATCAATTATGTTTTCCCTTTCTAAGAATTTGATCACTCCATTATATTGGGTCCACTTACACATGTTATGATAAAAGGTATTAAACAGGATAATTATATATGATTATCATATGTGGGTAATGTTTTGGAGACACTAAAGACCTATTACGGATTAACTAGTTTCTTATATAGTAGAAAAAATATATATTTTATGATAATGAAATGGGCTCTGATTAGTTAATTTTTATCTTATATATATAAAAATACAAACCAAAAAGGTCCTTATAATATATGTGGATCAATTATATTAGGTGATATTGTAGTTATTGATAGTTAAAATTGGGTTTCTTTTCTTCATTCAAACGCCTTTATATAATATATGTAATTTCTACAATTATTCTAGCAGTGTGGGACTCGGGAGTCCCATCCAAAGGATATAATAATGGAAAATAATGGAGAGGGGTGATTTAAGGTAGATCCAATTTTTTTAATTCAACTGAAGATTCAATAATGTCATTGTTTAGGATTCTTACCCTTAGAAAAACTATTTTAAAAAAATTTACCTTAATAGTGGCAACGAACTGATACCAAAGTAATTTACCATTAATTCCCAAAATATTAAATAGATTTTATGAAATAATTTGTTTATACAGATTCCAAATATGAAATATGTTTATAAAATAAAATTTTAAAGATTAATAAAAAAATAATTTAAACTTTATAGAATTTAACACGTAAAACCCCGTTTTTAGGAAAAGTGTAATTTTAAGCGTAAAACTTATTTGTAGAAAAACATTATCAATGTTTTTTATTTTCATAAAACAAAATTTGTAAAAAAAAATTACGTTTCATCCATTGAAAACTAAAACCGATATTTACCGAATTAAAATTTAATTAAATGAAAAATAATAAATAATTTTTTATTTGAAAATATTACATAATGTCTTAAAAAATACTTTCATTTTTAAATTCAACATTGTAATTAGAAATTTTATAATCTTACTTTAGAAATACATATTTCATCAAATAAATTGTTTTATATACTTATAGGGAATTATTATATATTGATAAATTCCAAAAAATATACATTTTAGGTATACAAGTGTGTTTTGTAATATTCACTAAATGTTAAATTTTATTAGAAAAATAAAAAATTCCATATCATGAAAATGTTATTATTCAAAATAAAAAAATTGTGTTTATTTGGAAAAAATAAAATTCTAAAATTTTGGAACTTGACATTTAAGTGTAAAGATAATGAAAACTATATTAATAGAAAAAAATATTATCATTTTTTTTCTTAATATTATTTCTTATTATTTAATAAATATATTGGTTATAATATATTATTCATATAAAAATTATATTTAATCATCATTAAAAAAATATTTTTATTTTCTCAAAATAAAATTACATATCACCAAAAAATAAAATTTTAAGGAACATAAATTTCTAAATATAGTATGATCTTTTTAGATATTTAGGTATAATAACTAAATTTAGCATTTCATTTTTGTTCAAATAAATTTTTATTTTTTAGGATATAAACATTTTAGAATAAAATTACTTCTCTTTTTTCCCACAAATTCAACAACTACATTTTAATGAACTCATTTAATACATATAATGTTTTCTTCACAAAATGTTTCATGGTTTTGTTTATGTATGATGCTATATGTGAATCATGTTATTCAACACTGTATTTATTTAAAAGATAATTTGATATTAAAATCATGGGGGTGTTTCAAAATACAACATTTCTTATCCATGACTAGTGAGGTATTTAATCTTTACCAAAACATGGACAATTAGTCCATGTTTTTTTTATATTGGGGATCCCTATCTAGAGAATGAAAGACAAGGGTGTTATGAAACCTAGAATACATCATTACCTAAAATATTTGTTTAAGGAGTTCCAGATTGACCTCATAAAATTAATATAATCACATATATTGAGAATTTAAAAATTCTAAGATTCAATCTACCCAAGTAATTATTCACTAACCATTCTCTATCCACACTTATTCTAACATTATTATCTTTTTATTGTAAATTTTGACAAGAAAAATATAAATGATATGAATATAGAAGTCTTTATTTTTATTCTTTAACTAATTAAGGGTAGAAGTTGAAAAAAACATTTAGTCTATTTAGTGAAAATGGAAATTAAATAGAAAACGTCCAAATAAAATCTCTTAGCCTAAGGCATCTTCAAAGTTCCCTTAAATTAAGAGAAATAAACCAAGGAAGGCTGAAGAGTGGGATGAAGTATGTTTTGATTGTGGAATGAAGGGGAACTAAAAGAATAATTTCACAATAGTAAATAAAAAGGGGGAATATTCAGGTAAATTATTTATCAATTTATACTTATCCATATTTATAAATTTTTTATTAGAGAGAGTTTATGGTTTTAACATTTGAATTCATATTAATGAAGCAAGTATATTATATAAGATTATTAATGGTGAGGTGGATATTTAAGTTACAAATGGAGCAAGACATTATGTGATGGATATAGGAGACTAAAATGTCACATTGTTGTCTATATTGGTTTTAGTTGTAATGATCTATTATTATATTCCTATTATATCCAATAATGATGTACCAATGTTAAATCTCTATGTGGATGGATTTATTTTAAAATTTTAAAATAATATTTGTTACTTTTACAAAGAGATATTATGTTATGTTTTTGGATATCTAAATATTGGTATTTATATAATATAATATTAATGTATGATATTATAAATAGATAAATAAACATGCTCACATAAAACATATTGCTCTATTTTGGGTAATCACTAATTTATTCGTGAAAAAATAAGAGTTTGATAAAATTATATCAATAATGATTTTTTATTTTTTTAATGAGATACCATAAGATATATGTCACAATTTTTTATATGTAAAAAAGACCAAATCTTCTTTTTAGTAGAAAATATGAGATCCTTAATTCTATATAATTAATTCAAAATGATATATATGGAATTTTTCTAGTGTATTGTATGATTGGATACTCATACATCAAAACATTTAATGATGAATTTAATATATTTGGATATAGTTACTTGATAATGTTTAAGTCATGGACCATTGAAAAATATAAGGAATATAAGAATGAAGTAGGGAATTATCTTGGAAATAAGATAAATAAAATCCCATAATATTGAGATAGGGAGTATCCTAACCAATAATCTATTAATTATCTAATAGAGTTTGAGATATTATACCAAATAACATTTACTTATAAACCACAATGGAATGGTGTTAGTGAATGGATTAATTTCACATTTCTCTACATTGTGAGATCAATTCCAAGAACTTGATATTATAAATTATAATTTTGGGGATATGAATGATATACTATGTTATATATACAAAACCGGGTTTTAACTAAAGTACAATGTGGAATTATATACAATTTATAGTATGGAACGACATATTCATTGTTATAAATTCATGTATGAGGAAATGAGACATGTTTTAAAGATAATATTAGTAGAAAAATGGAATCTTGTAGTAAAACATTTATATTCATACGTATCCCAAATAAACTAAAGGTTATTATCTATAAAAATACATTACAAAAAAAATTCAAAGCCAAAATATAATCCATAATTATTGAAATTAAACATATATCTAAAACAGATAGTTAGAAACTAACGAACCACGTTTTTCATACATGGACACTACATTTATTTTTTAGAATACATAATACATTACAAAAATAGATTCCTATAGACCATATTACTTTAGTGTCATTGGAAACATGGAACACATTCTTCTAACTTGGTGATAGATATTCAAAATCTCATATAAAGATCTTCCCCTTTATATTTTCTACCTATAACATTGATTTATATCATGGGTAAAAGAAAACATGAATGGGTGATCTCAAATACCCAGTGAAGGTAAAAAAAGGGTGATATGTAAACATAAACATGAGAATAAGGGTTATTATAATGTCATCATAACTTTATAAGATCCTGCCCTGCATAAAAATGGAAAACATGAATCATAGGGAGAATCAAAGAACATAATACATATGATAGTAATTGTAAAATAATACATGAAATTCTACCATACTAATAAAAATATAACATTACAAACATGTATAAATAGTAACGGTCCCACTCATTAAATTATGGACATGAAACTAGGCCCTTGCATAAACATATGGACATGGAAAGTAGGTTCACCCATAAAATTGTAAACATGAACTCAGGTTCATGCATAAGCTACATACCTCATGATTTATACATATTTACTCAATTAACTATAGGGAGATATATATATCCCATAGATCATATAAATAATACATTCTTAGTTGTACCACAAAAACAAAATTTATTCATCATAGTATAACCCAAGGATTTATAATTGGATTCTTAAACAACATTCCACCGTTACATAATCCAGAATCAAAAAAATATATTTCATAAATAGAAACAAAAATAAAACCATACTACTAATTTGGATATTGTAATTGAAACATATACTTAAACATATATGAATTTTTTTTGATAAAACACATTAAATTAATTCTTGACAAAAATATCCTTTTTTCTTAAAAAAAATTATTTTCTTAAAAACCTCATAATTTTAAAATAAAATAATTTAATTGAAAATAACCTTGAAAAATTCCACAACAATCTTCATGGAAATATGGAGTTTTTAAATTTTAAAAAATCTATTCATGTAGTATAAGTAAATAACATTCTCCTTGTACAGTAGTCTAAAAAGTCAAACAGTACTTCATATGAAAATCAAAAGAAAGATTCCTTACAAACAATTTTGTAAAAATTCAAAAATGGGTAAAATGTAATTAAATTTTCATTATAGAATACTAAAATATATTTTGAAAACTTTATAAAATATGGAAATTTGTTATAAATAACCCCCTGTAGATACATATGTATAAACAATCTCAAATAATAATAAGATTGCGAAATTATTCCTTAGTGATTTATAATCACTCAAATTGGATGCCTCCTAAAATAAACAAATATATAGGTATATGATATCCCTCATAATAATTACCATAAAAATATTCATGGGAAATATAAACAAAACTAAAAATAAAAAGGTGGCTTATAAGGCATATGTCCAACATAAATAAATGTGAGACAAAATAATCCCTTAACTTTGGTACGATTTCTTCCATATGCGTCCTAAACTCATTTATAGTGGTTTTAAAAATATTATTAACTTTTGAAAGAATCATAATAACATTTATTATGTCATATATAATTCACATATGACATTTTATTACCCATTCATTTATCAATTCCATGTTAATGAAATATTTTCGGTAATAATCGTTTTGGTTATCGTATAGGTTTTGACTTCTTATTCTAGATATTATTACATAGATAATGATTATCTTTTTATAAAATATAAAAATTAATATATATATATATATATAATATATTAAATATATAAATATATATAACAGATAGATAAATGAAATGGAATACACTGTTCACGGAGAGAGTAGGACGTACGTATGCAAGAATGCTTTTTCTATTTTCTTATTGAATTGAATGAAAGTAAATGATATATATATATATACACAGATAATTCCAATAGAATTATTATTTCATATATTTAATTCTAATTTAATATATATACTTTATAATAATTCTTGTATGATGAATGTGGCTAATGAATCTCATCATGTCGTGGTGAAGATATGTCATACGTACGCATTAACAACAATATCATTCCCCTAATGGTAAAATGGAATGGAATTGGATGGAATATTAATTATAAATTTTCATTATAATTTATCATTCATTATTTACGTCCTTTATATTCATCCTTATACCCTTATAAATAAATTAAAGTTGAATAATAAATTACATACTCGCATAAAAAAGGTAAGCCATATGTATGCACGCTTGGTGATTTTATTTTTCAAAAGAAGTATATAAGGTGGAATATGGTTGTTTCATAATTTTAATAACACTAATGTATATAATTGATTCTATAGTTATTACTTTATAATGAAAAAACTCATGAAGAGGAAGTAGAAGAAGGAAGAAGTTAGAAGGAATCGGTAGAATGGATTGCCTCTTCTTCGACGTGCTTAATCTAAATCACATCTTAGAGCACTAGAGTGGATCTTTAAATAAAACCAGAATCCCTATAATGTAACTTGGAAAGTTTAGAAGAGGTAATTTTAGTCGATTTATAATCAGGTAAGCTCAAATAGTTGTAAACAGGTGATGAAGGAGGTTCCGTTTTATAATTGAGGTGAGGGGAGCCCTTGGAAATTCTTAAAATTATACATTATTATGAATTATTTTCTTAATAAAAATGGTTAAAAATTAAAATATGGATAATATAAGATGAGGATATTTATAAATCATCTTATCCAATAATTCTAAGATATGTATTTTTTTTTTATTTTGAACCTTATCTTTTTAGTTTACTCTTAATTATTCTCTTTTAATTTTATTTGTGGTAACAATATTTTAAGTATTAAGAGGCTATAAATTTTACTAATATGGGATAAATTTCACATTATTTGGAAACCTAATGAAACTTCATACCTTATTATAGTCACATTTTTATATTAATATATTTGTAGTATTTTTATATAATTTTATAACTTACTATTAATAAAAAATCAATTATGTAAATTTTTACACTGTTCATTTTATTAAATTTAAATAAAATCTAAATAGAGAGATAACATCCAGCCAAACAATTGAATATTATTTTAACATGTCATATTAACCTTTATAAATCATGGATGATGTAAATTATGTCAAATAATATTTATTTAAATATTTATAAAATCATTTATTTTATTACTTAATTAATAAAAAAATAATTCCATCATTGTTGTTTCATAATTAAATTTAATAATATAATGTCTAAAAATTATAAATAAAATACCAGGATGTTGGAATATTTTATTATTTATAATTACTATATATAATCAAATATATCACTTATATAACCTCATATTCGAGTTGATTTAGTAAGAATATATATGTTTATAACATATGTTCCTTTAAATTAAAAGTTATATGTGTCACAATCACACCCACGTGGCTTCCAAATGCCAAATTTTCATCCCAAGAGTTCTTATGTTCAGAAATATCTCATAAAATAATTTTAGTCAAGTGTTAGGGTAGTTTTATAATAACATTCTTACCCTTAATTACCTATATTTCTATTTTACCATATTAATAAAAATTACGAAAGTAACTATTCATAATGGCCAAACATAAAATAAATATATTTACATAATATGGAAACACTGATTTAAAATATGGATTCCATTATAAAATATTTAATACACAGATTTTTCATTAATTAATTTAAAATCAATCCCATTGTCCGAATGAGAGAATAATGTTTTAAAAAAAAGTAAAAACAATGAAAAAGATTGAAATTGTTTTATATCATGAATAAATCTAAAATTACTGATAAAGATATAAATTATATTGAATAATAAAAATATATATTTTGATATATACTTTAAAACTACTCAATAATAAAATTTATCTACATAATTTTTTTGATGAAAAAAGTTGTTTTCAATGAAAATTTTAGTAGTTTTTTACTATTCATCCAAATTTAAAACTTATTATAAAAGTACAAAAAATTCATCCAAAGTAAATTTTTATATCGAACATCCAAATAAAATGTTTATTTTGTTAAATATAATATATAAAAGTTTCAAAAACTATATTTAAAATGTTTGTTACATCAAATGGTGATAATACTGCATTTTTTGAAAAAAAATACATCTTTTATCCATAAAATAGAATTTGTTCTTATATAACATCTAAAAAACATATAAGATGAATTTAAAACATTATATTGAATATGTTATATATATATATTACATTAAAAAATCCATCATAAGTGATGTCAATATTTTATTTTCATTTAAGTAGTTTTTGAGAAGAATTTTATTGTTTTTTATAACTTACATTATAATGACTAGGTTCTAAGGAACATAATAATATTTACTTTTACTCTAAAACTAGATCTAATTTTAAATAGATTCTATAAAATGAACTCAAAATATTGTGTAACACAAGCCATGTAGAGTGTTGTGTATCCTGCAATCTAAGACGATGTTGCGTATACCGCAAGCTAATATTTGTGAAGCATATAACACAATACATTAATGAAATTAAAATTAATATATCTTATAAAATCATGGATTGTTACATTATACCCTCTTTAAAATGAATTTCACACCTGAAATTTTTCAGGGTTATAAAAGGATAGAAACCCAGATCATAAAAACTATAAAATTATTTTATAAAAAGGATTGTTGAAAATGACAGATACCCAAATTAAATCATAACTAGTTATATACATAGGATATTATATGTGAGGATTGGGAATAGATGAAAAGCATAAATAGTCATAATGATTGATAAAGACCACTGATCATAAAAAAGTCAGTGGTCTTGTGAAATTTAATAATTACAAAACCATAAATTAAATAAGTTTGGAAGATATCATTAATATCATAAAAAATGTTGATAATAAGATACCCTTTTTCATCATGATCCCATTTCATAATTTTGATGAATTTTCATGAGAACATATACATACTTAATTCTAGTACAATCTCACCATTGGTTGTTCCTTGAATAATTTATGCTTCATATCTTATTCAATGAAATAAAGCATATTCCTTGATCATGAGATGAATTATTACATTGATAGGTCATTCCATATGTCTCAACAAATTGGTTATAAAATGTTATCAAATATACACAATTCCACATATAATGATATAATACATTAATCTAATAAACAACAACCTGATTATAAAATATACTATCCATAAATGGATAACCTTACTATCCTTTAGAAAACTAAAAATCTAAAACATTAGAAACAGGTAAACTAAATTATCTTAACATTTATCTCCCATATTTCATAAGGTCGTTCATGCTTATCACATTACAGACATGTGAATACTACTTTTGTGTGTTATAGTTACCAAAAATCCTCATTGAAAACATTCTTACATACATATTCTTAAGTCCAAATTTTTTAAAATAAATCTCTGATTTCATAAACCAATTTTTAATAATCATTAATCTGTTCTATGGAAATAATTTCCATCTATTTTATATTTTCATCTCCAACATATCATTATACAAATATCATTATCTCATCATCATGCTCATATTAAGGGTTATACTTCCCTTATTCATATATTTTCCAAAAACATTAATGTATTACATTATTCACTATTCATGTTTACCGATACCATTAAATATATGCTCTTAAATAATTATGAAAAAACTACAGCATACCAATTAATAGATGTTTCGTTACTCATTAATACCATAAATTTACATCCAAAACATTATTCTTGAATTCTAACACAGAAACCCATAATCTATTAGTAACTTAATTGTCATATGAAAAATCAATAAAAGTTATCACATGTGAAATTCCTTTGTCTATTTCCTTAAGAGATTTTTGACCTCAGTTATAATCCATAACACTTGAATTTTGGAATTGGTTATAATAATTCCCATTTTCCTAGCACTTGTAACACTTACTTGAGGGAGGAGCACTCTTTGGAGATTCCTATTTATTCCCATTATTTCAGTTGAAAATTTTGCAATGACCTTCTTTCCCAGATATAAAACATTTTTCACTCCCATTAAGATAATTTCATCCATGTTTCCTTCCACACTTTGAGCATAAATAAAATCTAATATTGTTTCTTCCATAATTTTTAGTGCTTCCTTCGAATTTTATCTTTATTTTCTTAGCATAACCATTAGAAAAATGTGAAATTGTAATATCTCATTTTTGTAAGATGAATATGGGGAAAATACATACAGAAAACAAGTTATTGAAATCATCCCAATCCATGGATTAAATATTATCTGTTTTCCTCAAATTCTTGATAACGTTTCACAAAAAAAATCACTTTACCTTCCATGTGATATGTTCGCAACATAAATTTTTTAGATTCAAAATTATGGAGAAAGAAAAGTATATTTTCAAGGGAATAAATCCATTTTCCAATAACTAGTGGATCATTCATTCAATTAAAATAATTTAGACATTACCTTAATAAGTATTTAAGAGAATGTTGTTCCCATATTTGGTCATTTAGAAACCTAGCAGGGTTTGTTGTCATGGAAACATGATTTTTTATTCTAGCTCCTCAAACATTCGATTGATCACGAGGACAATCACTACATTTACCATTTCATTTATCATTAAAAAATTTCCTTAGGGTTCCATCAACTGTCTAAAACCCAAAAGAATGGTGAGAGAGGCAAAATTTATACTTGAAAAACAACATATACATGGGAAAGTACTTTTAATCTATAAAAAATAGGTTTAATCCTTGGTTATCCATAATCATTTACAAAATTATAGGACACTGAACTATATTTAGACGTATACTTATGATATCCTAAAACATATCCCTAGAAATATCTAGAGGGATCTCACTAAAGTTTTCACATCCTAGTTTCCAAAGGATGAATAAACCATCACTCTGATACCAACACTAACAACACATGATTTAAATACATGGGAATTAAATTTCATTTATGAAAAACATAATACATTACAAAAATAGACTCCCAAAAACTATATTATTTTAGAATAATTGGAAACTTGAACACATTCTCTTAATATGGTGAATGATCTTCAATATCTCCCATAAAAATATTCCGCTTTACTTTTCATACATAAAACCATTCTTTATATCTGGATGAAAAGGAAACATAAAAGGGTGAGATAACATACTCAGTAAGGGTAGGAAATGGTGATATGTAGACATAAACATGATCATAAATGTTATGAGGACATGATAATAACATTAGAATATCACTCCCAATTTATCAATGGAAAACATGAATCTTAAATGAAAAATAAAAGATCATAATACCTAAGACCATAACTGTAAAATAATACATGAAATTATGTATTACACAAAAAAAATATAACAATGTGAACTTATATTAATATTTATAGGTTCACTCAATAAAATAAGGACATGAAACTAGGTCCTTGCATAAAAATATGGAAATGGAAACTAGGTCCACTCATAAAATTGTGAAAATGATATCAAATTCACACATAAAATAGACACCATATGAGTTATCCATCTTTGAAAAATGCACCAGAGGTAGATATAAGTCCCACCCATCATAAATGATATCATTCTTATGTGTCCCACAAAAACATAACTTATTCATCATATCATATCCCAAGGAATTAAAATGGGATTCTTAAACATCATTCTATCATAAAATAATCTTATAACAACAAATGGATTTCAAAAATAGAATAAACATGATCAAAACATATTAATAATAGAGATATAATACTTTAAACATATCTTTAATCATATAGGGAATAAAATTTTTATAAAACCCTTTAAATTAATTCTTGAGGAAAATGCCCTTTCTTCTTCAAAAAACATATCATTTCTTAACACACCACACAATTTTAAATGAAAATAATTTATTTGAAAATAATATTGAAAATTTTTGAGAGAATATTTATGTAAATAAGGCATTATGAAATCATAAAAATCCATTCATGACGTATAACATAAAAAAACTACTTATTATATCTTTTTCAGAAAACTCAAAATGTACTTCATATGGATAATAAAATAAGGGTTTCTTCCAAACCATATAGTAAAATGTCTAAAATGGATAAAAATTACTATGAAAATATTTATTATAATAGTTAAAAAATTTACCTAAATATTATAAAACATGGAAAATTATGATAACTAAAAACCAGTAAATACTTATGTATAAACAATCTTGAATAATAATGAGATTGTGAAATTATCCATTACCGATATATAGCCAGTCGAATTGTAGTCATCATAAAATAAAGAAATTTATATTCATATCATAACCCTAACAATAAGAACCAAAAAAATATTCATGGGAAGTGTAAACACAACTCAAAAGAAATAGGTGGTGTATAAGGCATATGTCCCACACAAATAAAAGTGAGAGAGAATAATCCCTTACCATATGTCTAATTTCTTTTATTTGATTCTGAAACTCATATATAGATCTTTGAAACATATTATTAACATTTAATTGATCTATAATAATATTTAGGACATCATATATGGTACACTTATGACTTTTTTACCCATTAATTTATGAATTCCATGTTAAAGTCACGTTTTTTTAATAATCGTTTTGTTTATCGTACATGTTATGACTTGTTATTATTGATATTATTAATTATATCATGATTTAAATAATTAATTAATATAAAAATGATTTATATATCATATATGTTCAGTATATAAATATATATAATAGATAGATAAATTAAATGGAATAAACTGTTCATAGCGATACGCACACATAAATGCTATTTCCATTTCTTTATTGACTAGAATGGAATAAATTAAATGATATATATATATATATACACATAATTCAAGTAGAATTATTATTTCATATATTTAATGATTATATATTATATATAGATTTTATAATAATTCTTTTATGGTTAATGTTGTGTATGGATCTCATTGCGTCGCTGATACAATAAGTCGTACAAACACAAGAGTGTTGGTATCATTACGTTAATGGTTAAATCGCATGAAATTGGATGGTATATTAATTATAAATAGTCATTATCATGTCATATTCATTATTTAAATAATTTATATTCATAATTATGTCCATATAAATATAGTAGTGTTCAATGAGAAATTACACCACGGCATGGAGACGGTAAGCCATACATATGCACCTGTAGTGATTTTATTTTTCATAAAATGTATAGAAGATGGAACATTTTTAAATAAATATTTTAATTAATTCTTCAGTATATATGTGATAATATAGTTACTAGTTTATAATAATAAAACTCATGAAGATAAAGAATAAGAATAAATATGTTTGAATGAATCGGTAGAGAAGATTGCCTCTTATTAGATGTCTTCCTCTAAATCTCATGTTAGAGCACTAGATTTGGAAATTTAAGAAGACAAGAATATATATAATGTTACTATGGATGTTTAGAATGGAAACTATCATGGTATTGAAGAGCATGAATTCCCAAATTTATGTGAATAGGTGAGGGAGGAGGTTCCCTTTTATAATTGAGGTGAGGGGAACCCTTAGAAATCTTTAAAATATTAAATTAAAATAATTTTTTTTTAATCAAAAAAATTCCAAATTGATTTATATCTAATATAGGATAAAAATAATTCAAAATACTCTCATAAAAAAAATTTCAGGCATGGATTAATTTTATGTTAACCCTTCTCTTTTCGGGGTTCCCTTAATTATTATCATTTAATATTAATTGTGGTAACAACATTTTAAGTATTAAGAGGATATAGATTTTACCTTTATGGTGTAAATTTAAAATAATTGGAAACATAATGATCTTTCTTAACATATCATAATGACATTGTGATTTTAAAATATTTTTTGTATTTTTAAAATATTAAATGATTTACAATTTATGAAACATTAATAATGTCAATTTTTCTACTATTCATTTTATTGACTTTTAATAACATATGGACATAAAGTAAATTTATAACTAAAAATAAAATATTAATATAGCATGTCATATTCCACTATAAAAATTGTGCATGACATAAATTATTTAAAATAATATTTTTCTAATATTTATAATATCATTTATTTGATTCCTTCATTAATAAAGAACTCACTAAATCGTCATTGTGTCATAATTAAATTAAATTATATAATGCATAAAAATTATAAATAAAATTCCATGATGTAACAATTTTATTATATTTCTAATTACTATTTATAATCAAATAGATAACATATATAACCTCATATTAATTTTTTTAATAATGAAGATATATGTTTATAACATATTTTCCATTACATTAAATTAAAATTTATAAGTTTTTTATTCACACCCAAGTGGTTTAAAATAGAAACTTCTTCCCTATTATGGTTTTCTTGTACTGTAATATTTCATACAATTAGATTAGGACATGATTTAGGTCAGTTTTATAACAATATTATTACCCTTAATTCCCCGTTTTTCCCTTTTACCATATTAATAAAAATAACTGATGTTATTATTTATAATACCTAAAAATATATTTAAATAGTTTTAACCCACTAATTCTAAATATAGAGTCTATTTATCAATATAAAAACACATAAGTTCTAGTAATTATTTTAATATCATTCCCATTGTCGTAACGAGAGAACTAATTTTTTAAAAAAAGTTATAACATTGAAAAATATTGAAATGACTTTATATCAGAATTCAATGTAAAATTAATATTAATGACATAAGTTTATTTAATGATAAAAATAAATTCTATTTATACTTTAAAAGGAATAGATAATATAATTTTACTATATAAAATATTTCGAGGAAAACAGTTGTTTTCATTTATAATTTAGTATAATTTTACTGTTCATCAAAATTTACAACTTATTAGAAAAATATAAAAAATTCATTCCAAGTAGATTTTTGTATCCCAATTCCAAATATGTTGTTTATTATTTTAAATAAAATACATAAATGTGTCAAAAAATAGATTTAAAATGTGTGTTCCATCAAAAGGAAATAATACTTCATTTTTTCAAAACAAATAATTCTTTTGTACAAAAAATTGAATTTGTTCTTATATAATTTCTAGAAAATGTATAAGATGAATTTTAAAGATTAGTTTTAATATATTAATTATTTAAATTACATTAATAAAAACCATTAAGTGTTCTTTCATTATTTTATTTTCATTTGAATAGATTTTTAGAAGAAAGTTAATATTGTTCATACATTCCATTATAATGGATTGGTTCTAAGGTACACTAATAATGTTTAGACATTGACATAAATTTGGTCTTTTGAGAAATGGATTCTATAAGAAAAATCGAGATTGTGTGTAACATAATCCAATCATAGTGTTTCATAAACCACTGTGCGAGACAGTGTTGCGTATAGTGCAAGCTAGCCAGGGTGTAGCGTATAACACAAGACATAAATGAAATTAAAGGGAATTCATCTCATAAAATCTAGGTGTGTTACACATACCATGGTGTACTTCTATGAAGATTAAGTATAGGATGTACTAGAGTTTTCACAGTGAACATTCCCCATAACCTAATGGTAGATATAGTTTTCCAAGGAGACATGTATTGAATATGACTAATATAAAGGATAAAGAACTAGATATGTATAATTTAATTATCATTGAGTAGGTTGGTGCATTATTAATTTAAAATAATAAACCTCAATCCTACATGTATTTAGTAATCATCTACAAAGTTAAAAAATGTAATGAATAAATGAATTCTGAAATCAAATCCATGCACAAAAACATAGTTTTTTATTGGTATATTATCTAGTAGAAGAAATGTTTATTGGGTTTAAATGTGTATTAAATAATGAAGTATACTATTATGGTAATTTTATAAAATATATTACTTGATTGGTTAGAAAATGATGAAACAAACATCATGGATTATATTATGATGAAACCTTTTCAACGGTTTCTAGGATTATACCTATTGAAATTATTCTTTACATTATAACATTCCATGGTTATGGAATTTTTGAAATGTATGAAAAAAACATTTTATAATGAAATACTTATGGAATCTGTATATATTATAAGAATAGAATCATTCATGATTTATAATAAGGTGAAAAGATTAAAATATCTATTTATGGGTTAAAAATCATCATGATCAGGGAATACTAATTTCAAAAGACCAATATTTATTTATGAATTAATATGAGACTTGTTTATATTATTGGATTGTTGGCAGTACATATGTTTTCTTATATATAAATGTTGATGATATATTATTGATGGAAAACAAGATACCATTCTTATATTCAGTTAAGACGTGATTGAATAAATACTGATTCCTGAAATTAGACTTAATTATAGGGATAATGAACCTATGGTAAAATTATAGGAGGATTCTTAAGTCATGGTATAAATGATTACATGGTATTGAAAAGACAAAATATATATTAATCTATGAGGTAATTATTACCTATAAAACATGGTATATAATTCCCTTATAAAACACGCAATTAAATACAAAAAGGTAAAAAAGGATGATTATAATCCCTTCTTAATATATGATTAGATATATCATATATATCATGATATATACTAGTATGGATGTTTCATATTTCATGAAATAAGTAGGTAGATATAAAGTAGACCTAGGAGATCCATATTTTTATGTTTCAAAGTCTTATAGAAAGTTCCAATGGTCTAAAAATAATATGTTTTGACTTTATAGAAGAGATAAGGAACTGGTTGTGAGTGGATACATATATTATTGTTTCTAAACATAATAGAATGATTTGAAATTACATTTGGGATATTGTTTTTCCTTAATTGGGGATCTATATTCTTGATGAGTTAAATTTATATTGTGGTAGAAATTACACAACAATGTGTGACCACATATTCTACTAAAAAATTAATGTGAATATAAAACATCATCCAAAATATTGGTGTGTTATGTAAATATATAGAACAAATTATATAATATTCTTATAATAATTTAGTAGCGGTTCTTCCTAAGGTCTCTAAGTCACATAATTAGATGAAAAACATTATTTGGATGTATCACCCCTTGGGGAATTTTTTTCAAATGGGTGAAGTCAAAGAACAAATATTATCCAAAAAAATAGATTATGGTATTCACATTAACTACTGCTTATCCTGAGAGAATATTTAATATAATGTGAGAGCTATAGGGTTGAAAGTTGTTAGGATTTGGTTATAATTCATGTGACATTTCATTAGAGTTGGCTCCAAATAACCAATAGACTATACACTTTTGATTGCAAGTATATTAATAAATATCTTATCAAGTCATTGTTATTATTTTGTGAACTATTAATGTTACAACACCCATATAATACATGTCTCAAGGAATGGTTATAGTAGTTCCCCACAATAATGTGAACCTAGAGATGTTACTAAAATAATCTTAAATATACATCTTATAGTATATATATTATTTTTTCTCCTTGATGATACATTATGAAAAATGTTTTATATTACCCGATAAAAATCATTAGAAGGTTGTTGTTATGTCATTAAATTCCTCCTCTCTGGATTGTTTCACATGTTGTCATAAAAATGATCGAGGAATTTTGGTAAGATCACCTAATTCCTCAGATAAAGATTCATAGTGAGTCAGAAACTATGTTGATATAGAATAACATTAAATTATAGGGAATTTAATATCAAGAATAACTATTATTATCAGTTTATAAAGTAATAATAATTTAATTACAGTTTATCACATAAATTCAATCATGAAATATTCAAGCATAATATATCTTTGATTAATTTTAAATCCTATTAATTTACACATAAATTAATCAATAAATATTATTGTTTTCAATATTTAAGGGAATAGATTAAAAGAAATATATTCTATTTATGTGATTTTTATAATAAATATTTATTCTATGATTTAGTAAATATAATATTAAGTTATTTATTTAATTAATATTGTTATTTGAACAAATATTTTATTATTTAAGGTTCATCAAATTCACCATAGGATTAACGGATCATGTAGTTTTCCTAATGGTAATGAAAGAATTTTATTTAATATAATTTAAATATATAATAATTTACTAATTTGGGAAATTATATTTTAATAAAATCATAGAATGGATATAATTAAATATATATATTTACTATTTGACATGGGGATTACATTGAATAAATATATTGGGGAAGGGAAGGTATAAATTTATATATTATTTTTACATTTAGGTATAGATTCTATGTTATATAATTTTTTAGAGTTTGATAAAAATTTTGTGCATAATCAATTCCATTTATAATTTTATTAATACTACAAAAAATAACCTACCTCTCCCCCATCTCAAGAACATATAGAGAATAATTGAAACTTATTGTTGTGATTATATAATGAACAATTTGAATAACTTTTATCTTCATTTTTTCCACCCATAAATTCAAGAATGTCATTTAAAGATGCATGGAGCACATGTAGATACAAAAAAAGGAATACTCACTTGGATTCTCTCCTACAATGATAATGAATCAAGAGTGAAACATATATTTATCAAGAGGAATATTATGATCAAGGTAATTTTTTTGAAATTAAATATAAATTAAATATTAAATATCACCTACTAATGATTCCAGGGTTATATTATTCATGTGTGAATGATTTTAAAATAATGGAAGAATGTGGTGGGTCATTTCCAACATTTCTTTTTGATTTGATTGATGGTCAATATGATATTAAGATGATGAAAAATTCCATGATCAATATATTTGAATAAAATAAAACATATAGTGGATAACCTTTAGAACCAATGGATAGGATAATCATTTATTATTTATAAATAATTTAAGAAATTAAAGAATTACATGGAGAGAAAATCAATCCATGTTGATGGATCTGACATTGGATATATGTCATACCATCATTAAATTGTTGGAATAAATGGAAGATTCCCTCTATGGGTGATTCACAAATGTTCTACCAATCTCATAATATCACTTTAAGAATCAATGTGTGCTTCCACAAAATATCTTACGTCTTGAGTCAGTATTCTTTGATTTTCCCATGAATCACATCTAAATGACTCTCTCTGATTTATCTTAACTCAATATTGGAAGGTGTATAAAGAAACTTCTCCTTTCTTGGGAACATTTATGGAGAAGGGATCTCTCTATCTCTTCGATAAGATTCTCTAGATTCATTGTTCACAAAAAAAATCAATTGAACCTCTTAAAAATTAATATAAATGGGTTTATATACTAGAATTCTTGGAAATAGGTAAATTCCAAATAGAATTATAATATCAATTTAAACTCCATGGAACCCCATTTCTTTAATAATTATGTTATTATTACTTCTAAAGATGTGCTAAACTCATGAATTAAGATTAAATATTATTTATTCAAATAATATTCAATATATATTATTTCTCACCAAACCTATGAACATTATCTTCCATTCCTACACAATATTTATCAGGGCTTGAATAATGAATATTAATTTAATAAAGAAATATTACTACATTATTCTCCAATAAATAGTTAAATATTATCTTTAATAAATAATAAGTAAATATTTATCAAATATTCCACTAACATACTATTCTCTCGAATAACTAGTGAAATAATATATGTGATCTAGAAAACAAGAATAATTATTAAACCACTCGTAGGAATAATATTTATTAGACTTTTCAAATAAGAAATAATATTATATTATTTATCATAGATTCTCAATACACTTCATGTCTGACCCTCTTAGCCTCTTTCGCTATGACATATAACAGGGTTAACAAAAGTACAAGGATAGAATGTAGAAACATGCCATGAAACCCATAGAGAAATATATTAATTATGAAATGAGATAATACATCATATGTACACTCATTGTAATATAATACCTTTATAAAAATATCTTTAATTAATCATGTTGCATTCTGGTGTCATCAACATATGTTCTCAATGTCTCTTTATTTGAATTTATAGAAATAGAACATCTCAATATAACATCATGTCCATAGATTGATTTTTTATATATCAATTTCATCAAAGGGCCTATGATATATAATTCCATTAGATAACAGAAGGGTTAAATCCTCTACCACATAATTGGTTAATTAAATATCACTCATAACACACCCAACATATCATACATCATTGTAAACATATGTCATCAGTGTATTGATCCAATACATCAAAATATGTGACTTATAATACTAATTAATAATAATATTAAAGTATAAGGATCAGCACTATAGCATCCCGCCATTTTATAACATAAACTTTCATTTCATTACACGGAACTGAGGATCGTTAAGGTTTAGTGTCTTGGAAACAAGGATCATAATACATAAAAAAAACATAAAACATTCTTCTTAAACACTTGAAAGGATTATCCTTTAGTTCATCCTATGTTCATTATGCATCTCATAACCTGGGGACATACATCAAAAGAAAGGGTGAGCAGAAGGCCCAGTAAGGGAAACAAGAGAAACATTTTACAAGTGAACTTGAGATACTTCAATAAGGACATGAAAAGAACTTTAAGGCATGAGAAATAATTCATGAGATACATCATAATAAAAATAATCATTTTTCATAACTTGAAGATGTGGCTACAACATTTAATATTGACAATCGTTTCGTTTCACCAGGGTCCATCCCCAAGGTGTCGTTAAAAATTACCAAGGTTATTCACCAAGGCGTCGTTAAAATGGTCATCTCTAGAGATTAAGTCTTTACCCAATGCATTGGAGCGCTATCAGGGCGCACCCTTAAATTTGTCTTTATTTTCAGGTGAGCCACATATATCATCATCAAACATTTCATAAATAACCCATATAGCATAAAATAGATGGGTTTCATTTCATAGTCATAACGTTTTAAAAACTGCTTTAAAGACATGATCTTTACGTTACTTTAAACCCACGGAAAGGGAAAGCGGGTATCATGTATGTAAATACCAGAATTTAAAATAGAACATTTTTATATATATGTGAATACCCCCTTTAGAAATAGGAGCTTTGAGTATTCACTTTATAACATAAAATAATTTTGCGAAAAGAGAGGCATTTTGAGACGACAATTCTGCAGCATAACGGTTATGTTACAAGGTTTTAGAAACTTTGAAAAGAGAGGGAACATGGGTTGAACAATCATAATTGACCCATAAAAAGGTAGAGGGACAGAATAAGAAGGATATATGGACATGGTGATTCAATTTAAAGGACATGCCAATTGAAATGAAAAACATGGAAGGAAGACAAAAATTTGATTTCTCTTATGAAAATTCTGCAGCCTAACGGCGTCACTTAAACTTCAACAAAAATGAATTGGACAAATAAAATAGGGTCTCTCATCATATGATCATAAGAGATCAGTATGATAGATATAGAGATCATACCCCAACATAATAAAAAGGAACTTGAAAGATTTGACATGAAAATCGAACTTGAAAAAAATGAGAAGGGTGAAAGAATCACTTAAACATTCGGCAGCCTAACGGCGTCACTTATTATTTCATAAAACGAAATTATGAGAGTATGAGGGGATCTCTCATCATATAAACATGAAAGGGCAGTAAGAGGAATATAAAAGAACATCCTCTCACATAATCACATGGATCATAAAAGGAATGACATAAAAGAGATTACACGAAAAGAAAGAGAGGGGTCGGATCCCTTACCTTAAAACGTGACTCTTGAAACTCAAAGGATTGGACCTTGAGGGCTTGGGGGCACCTTGGGAGGACTCTTTGGAAGGTAAGAAGACCAGAACTTCGTTGGGGAAGAGTTGGGAGTGAAAACCAAGGGAGGAAAGGGTGGTTATTTATAGGGAAAGTGAGGAGACAAAGCATTAATGGCCAAAGGACACCTCACATGTGCTTTTCTCAAACCCATGGGCTCTCCCTTGGCATTTATCATGGAGTTAGGCCACATGGGGCCCCCAAAACAATAATTCATCACCCTTGGCCGGCCAACCCTCAAAAGATCTCATGACATCATCATGACATCATTATGATGTCATTAAACATACTGAAACCCTAAAACGGTATTTTTACTATTCACTGAAAATTCAACTTTCTTAGAATAGTCCCAAAATTTCACCTTAACCAAATATCAATGCTCTGATTTCAAAAATGAAATCCATTTTATAAAAAAAAATTTCTAAATATTTTTAATTTAATTTTTAAATAAAAACACTATTCATCGAAAATTCCTTTTTTTCAGAAAAATCCCCAAAAATTACCTTAACATAATATCGATGCTCTGAGTTCAAAAATAAAGTCATTTTTATAAAAATAATTTTCTAATTATTTTTAATTAAATTTTTAATTAAAAAAACACTATTCATCCGAAAAAACTAATACTTGATTAATAATTTATGAAACCGTTATTTACCCATTTAATTGAATCACATTACTTAACCAAGGTGTCTAAATTATATTAAAACTTTCTTTAAGTGAAAATTACTAATCCATTTGGTCACATTACTAATCCTAAGCGTAAAATCACTATTCATAATTTACTATTCATCAAAAATTAAGTTGATCTTATTAGACTCCAAATTCCTTAATGAACACTTTTGTAGAAGACCATTTTTTGAAAATCATTACACATCATCAGTTATTTAGGGTTTACATAAATATTTCAAAATATCCCTTTTTCAAAATTCATCAATAAAATACCTTCTAAATTTATCTAGGCATTTGAAATTTCACAAACATCACTAAAGGAAGAAATCTCAATTTATTCACCCGAAAGGATTACACAAGGAAACTAGGGTCTCATCACATAGCCCCTTATAACACTGGCATAAGACCTAAGTGTAAGGTGTGCTATGGTGAGAGAATCTGAGGGAGTCTCAGATAACATTGCCCTAGTAGCAATCTCCACTAACTTGAACTTCTCCTGCAAGCGTTTTCGTTCAAGCTTGACACGCTGGAGCTCGGCTTGGGCTTGGTCCAAAGCGAAGCCCACATATGCTACCTCCTTCCCAAGCTCTGATAAGTGGGCTTCGTAAGGGTTGAGTCTACTGGATGAAGCCATCAACTCCCCTTTCTGCATTAACCATTAACATCTTATTAAATCATTAAGAGTAAGTTAATATAATACTCAAAAAGATTGGGTCGTTACATTCTTCCCCCCTTTAGAAATTTCGTCCCCGAAATTTATACTTGAGGCCTAGTCGAAAAGGTGAGGGTACTTTTGCTTCATTGTTTCCTCGGGCTCCCAAGTCGCCTCTTCATATTTATGATTCCTCCACAACACTTTCACAAGGTGGGTAGTCTTGTTTCGTAGGACCTTGTCTCTACGGTCTAAGATCTCCACTGGCTGCTCTTCATAAGAGAGGTCATGTTCAAGTTGTACCACCTCTGGGTTCAGTACATGCGAAGGGTCGGGTATGTACTTCCTCAAGAGAGATACATGGAAGACATCATGAACTTGAGCTAGGTTCGGTGGAAGTGCTAGACGATAGGCCACTGCTCCTATGCGATCAAGGATTTCATAGGGGCCAATGAACCTAGGGCTGAGCTTCCCTTTCTTCCCAAACCGCATGACTCTCTTCCATGGAGAGATTCGAAGGAAGACTTTGTCACCAACCCCAAACTCCAAGTCTCTTCGACGATTGTCAGCAAAGCTCTTCTGCCGACTCTGAGCAGCCCTTATGTGTTGTTGGATGGCATGAACCTGTTCTGTCATCTCTTGCACGAGATCAGGCCCAAGAAGCTTCCTCTCACCAGTTTCATCCCAACAAGTAGGAGTTCTACACCGCTTTCCATATAGAGCTTCATAGGGTGCCATCTGAATACTCGAATGGAAGCTGTTGTTATAGGAGAACTCCACTAATGGGAGGTGTTGATCCCATCCACCTTTAAATTCCATTGAGCATAATATCAACATGTCTTCGAGTGTTTGAATAGTCCTTTCAGATTGGCCATCAGTTTGAGGATGATAGGCCGTACTAAAATTCAATTCAGTATTCAGAGCATGCTGAAGACTTCTCCAGAATTTTGATGTGAATCTTGGGTCACGATCAGATACGATGGATAGTGGTACCCCATGCAGCCTTACCACTTCCTTCACGTATATCTTGGCAAGATGATCCAGAGAGAAATCTTCCCGAATAGAGATAAAATGGGCTGTCTTGGTGAGATGGTCCACAATAACCCATATCGCAATGTTTCCTTTGGATGTTTTTGGGAGACCAGTTACAAATTCCATGGTGATATTATCCCACTTCCATACTGGTATGGGTAGCGGTTGTAATACCCCCTTAGGAAGTTGTCTTTCTGCCTTTACTTGCTGACACACCAGGCACCTTGTAGTGTAATCGGCAATCTCCCTCTTCATGTTATCCCACCAATAATGATCACGAAGGTCTCTATACATCTTAGTGCTTCCCGGATGTATAGAGAAAGTAGAGCTATGAGCTTCATCCATCAGTTCTTTCTTTATCTCCGGAATAGATGGAACACATAGTCTTGTACGAAATTTCAATACACCTTCTTGATCAATATTGAAATCAGGGAACTTCCCATCCTTTACAGCCTCGAACTTCTCCTGCAGCAAAGGATCTTCTTTTTGAGCCTTCTTGATCTTCTCTAGTAATGAAGGTTGAGAAATCATTTGGGATAGGGTTGATGATGTCCCTTTCCTTATAATTCCCATGTCCAGTTTTACTAGATCTTTAATCAAGGGATCTCCCAGGATCCTCATTGTTGCCAGAACAACAGGATCTTTCCTGCTTAACGCATCCGCGACTTTGTTTGCTCTTCCAGGGTGATAATGAATTGAACAATCATAGTCTTTAATAAGCTCCAACCATCTCCTTTGTCTCATGTTCAATTCTTTCTGAGTGAAAATATACTTTAGACTTTGGTGGTCAGTGTATATATCACATTTCTCCCCATAAAGATAGTGCCTCCATATCTTTAGAGCAAAAACAACTGCCGCCAGCTCTAGATCATGCGTAGGATAATTCTGCTCATGAATCTTCAACTGTCGAGATGCATAAGCAATTACTTTGTCATTTTGCATGAGGACGCACCCAAGCCCTTTCAGAGATGCATCGCTAAAAATAACGAATCCTTCTCCGATAGAGGGTAGTGTTAACACAGGTGCAGTAACCAATCTCTTCTTCAGCTCTTGGAAACTTTCCTCACATTCCTTTGTCCAGATGAACTTAACCCCTTTTCGAGTCAACTTAGTTAGTGGATTAGAAAGCCGTGAAAAGTTTTTCACAAACCTCCTATAATATCCCGCTAAGCCAAGGAAACTACGAATCTCAGTTACTGTTGTGGGTTGAGGCCACTCCTCCACAACCCTTGTCTTTGCAGGGTCAACCGAGATTCCTTCATTGGTTACGATGTGCCCCAAGAAAGCCACTTGTTGTAACCAAAACTCACACTTGCTGAACTTCCCAAAGAGCCTCTCCTTCCGTAGAGTTTTCAAAACAACCCTCAGATGATCTTCATGCTCCTCACGACTTTTTGAATATATCAAAATATCATCAATAAAAACTACCACAAAGTTATCAAGGTAGTCCTTAAAGACTCTATTCATCAAATCCATGAAAATAGCAGGAGCATTTGTCAAGACGAAGGGCATAACAGTAAACTCATAATGCCCATATCTTGATCGGAAGGCAGTCTTTGGAATATCTTCCTTCTTCACCCTCAGTTGATGATAAACAGATCGAAGGTCAATCTTAGAGAAGAATTGAGCCCCGCGAAGTTGGTCAAATAAATCATCAATTCTTGGAATAGGATATCTGTTCTTCACTGTGATCCCGTTCAGTTCTCTATAATCAATGCATAGCCACATTGATCCATCCTTCTTCTTCACAAAGAGAACTGGTGCTCCCCAAGGAGACACACTCGGTCGGATAAACCCCTTCTCCAACAAGTCTTGGAGTTGTTTCTTTAGCTCCTCTAGCTCCACATTTGCCATTCTATACGGAGTCTTTGATATCGGTTGAGACCCAGGTACGAGTTCAATGGAGAACTCTACCTCTCTTTCTGGGGGAGGTCCAGGTAACTCCTCAGGAAATACATCCATGTATTCCTGAACAATCGGAACATCTTCAATTTGTATGCTCCCTTTCCCTTCTTCCTCATCACCGATTAACTCCATAAAGAAAGCTATAGGAGGTGCTTCTAGATAGGGATCAGTTTGGGATATCTCTCCTCGGAAGATAACTGTAGGTCGTTCATTCAAGACTACTGAGATTTCCTTACTTCTGCATTTGATCTTAGCATTATACTTTGAGAGCCAGTCCATCCCTAGTATAACGTCGAATTCCATCATGGGAATGACTACTAGATTTGCGATAAGATTGTGCTCACCAAAGTAAACACTAGAGTCTCTAAATACTGTTGATGCAAGGATAATACCACTTGGAGTCTTGACAGACAACTCTACTTCTAGCAGTTCGGGGGTTGATTCTATATTCCTTGAAAACTTGGAGGAAATAAAGGAATGCGTAGAACCAGAATCAAATAAAGTACTTGCTAGTTTTGAGAGGACAACAAGAGTACCTGCTACCACATCGTTTGTAACTTCAACTTCAGTTGTTGTGATAGCGAAAGCACGACCTTGATCTCTTGGCCTCTGCTGAGGTTGGTGGTGATTCCCCTCCACCGCCCTCGGATTGGGACATTGGTTAGCAAAGTGCCCAAGCTGTCCACACTTGAAGCATGTGACTTCGGGTAGGGCCAGAACCATCTTTCCTCTATCGTTAGTGTTGGGAAGCTGAGGCTTCACCTCACTATGACAATTCCGAGCAATATGGCCTCCTCTTCCACACTTGTAGCACTTGCCACTTCCGTTCAAGCAGTTCCCCAGATGATTCTTCCCAAATTTATTGCATGTGGTAAGTTGCATTTGCTTTCCACCTCTTCCCTGATCAAAAGACTTCCCTAAACTGGGCTCCAACGATCTCTTCTTTTCATTTGGCTTATGAGACTACTGTGTCTCACCAAACTCCAGCTCGACTTTCATAGCACTTCGAACTATTTCTTCATAGCTATCATAGTCCCTGTTGGCTAGATTCTTCCGCAGATGAGGTCTTAGTCCGCCAAAGAATCTATCAACCTTCCCATTAGGGTCCATGACAAAGCTTGAGGTATAACGGGAAAGCCTTGTGAAGTTCATCTTGTAGCTTCTGACAGATTCGTTCTCCTTCTGCTTCAGCTCAAGAAACTCTTTCTCCATTTTCGTTCTCATGGAATGAGGGAAATAATTGTTAAAGAAAATCCCCCGAAATTCTTCCCACTCCATAGCTTATATCTCTCCTCGTGGCTTCGTGTTTTTGATCAGTGACCACCACTGATCAGCTTCTCCCTCTAGGCGGTAAACAGTAAGGGTGACTTTTTGTTGTTCCGAACAATGAAGTACAGAAAAGATCTTTTCAGTGGAGCTTATCCATTGTTCCGCAACCAATGGGTCAGTAGATCCACTGAATGTTGGCGGTCGTTGACGCATGAAGGACTCAACAGAGTGTTGTTCCCTTCGTGGTGAGGTCGGCCTCTCAGCTTGATTCAAGTTATTACTCATAACTTGAGTCAGTTGGTTCATCATTCGCATGAATGTTTCCATTCCGGCTTCCATCGGAGGGCCGTCAGCACATGGTGCATTGCGGTCACCATCAGCACGGTTCCTCCTATTGCCCGCCATTTCTAAAAGAATAAAACCTTAGTAAGAAACTTATTTCATTTATGAATCTTTTAACTAAGACTTAATGATTAGACAATTACACTTTTCTATAATTCCTTCATAATGATTCATAAAAAGCTTGTGATTAACCAAACATATCCCCCGGGAGTGTCGTAACCAAGAGTGCAGCAAGGCCCTTTATCGTGCACCAGTTCCCGTTCGAGTCTAGCTCAAAGCGGTGTTTTCGGGTTTTACCCCTATGTACATCTGTGCCAGAGCTGCCTCTACCTGCTCGTATCCAGACATGGATGTATTTGTTTGATAAACCACTTACTCAATACTTACCAAAATACCAGGAAGTTTTCCTATATTTAAACTTTTCTATAGGGTTATTCCTAAAGTTTTTATATCCTAATTTCCACAAATAACTAAACCATCATTTGATACCAACTATAGCATCCCGCCATTTTATAACATAAACTTTCATTTCATTACACGGAACTGAGGATCGTTAAGGTTTAGTGTCTTGGAAACAAGGATCATAATACATAAAAAAAACATAAAACATTCTTCTTAAACACTTGAAAGGCTTCTCCTTTAGTTCATCCTATGTTCATTATGCATCTCATAACCTGGGGACATACATCAAAAGAAAGGGTGAGCAGAAGGCCCAGTAAGGGAAACAAGAGAAACATTTTACAAGTGAACTTGAGATACTTCAATAAGGACATGAAAAGAACTTTAAGGCATGAGAAAGAATTCATGAGATACATCATAATAAAAATAATCATTTTTCATAACTTGAAGATGTGGCTACAACATTTAATATTGACAATCGTTTCGTTTCACCAAGGTCCATCCCCAAGGTGTCGTTAAAAATTACCAAGGTTATTCACCAAGGCGTCGTTAAAATGGTCATCTCTAGAGATTAAGTCTTTACCCAATGCATTGGAGCGCTATCAGGGTGAACCCTTAAATTTGACTTTATTTTCATGTGAGCCACATATATCATCATCAAACATTTCATAAATAACCCATATAGCATAAAATAGATGGGTTTCATTTCATAGTCATAACGTTTTAAAAACTGCTTTAAAGACATGATCTTTACGTTACTTTAAACCCACGGAAAGGGAAAGCGGGTATCATGTATGTAAATCCCAGAATTTAAAATAGAACATTTTATATATATGTGAATACCCCCTTTAGAAATAGGAGCTTTGAGTATTCACTTTATAACATAAAATAATTTTGAGAAAAGAGAGGCATTTTGAGACGAAAATTCTGCAGCATAACGGTTATGTTACAAGGTTTTAGAAACTTTGAAAAGAGAGGAAACATGGGTTGAACAATCATAATTGACCCATAAAAAGGTAGAGGGACAGAATAAGAAGGATATATGGACATGGTGATTCAATTTAAAGGACATTCCAATTGAAATGAAAAACATGGAAGGAAGACCAAAATTTGATTTCTCTTATGAAAATTCGGCAGCCTAACGGCGTCACTTAAACTTCAACAAAAATGAATTGGACAAATAAAATAGGGTCTCTCATCATATGATCATAAGAGATCAGTATTATAGATATAGAGAACATACCCCAACATAATAAAAAGGAACTTGAAAGATTTGACATGAAAATCGAACTTGAAAAAAATGAGAAGGGTGAAAGAATCACTTAAACATTCGGCAGCCTAACGGCGTCACTTAAACTTTCATAAAACGAAATTATGAGAGTATGAGGGGATCTCTCATCATATAAACATGAAAGGGCAGTAAGAGGAATATAAAAGAACATCCTATCACATAATCACATGGAGCATAAAAGGAATGACATAAAAGAGATTACACGAAAAGAAAGAGAGGGGTCGGATCCCTTACCTTAAAACGTGACTCTTGAAACTCAATGGATTGGACCTTGAGGGCTTGGGGGCAGCTTGGGAGGACTCTTTGGAAGGTAAGAAGACCAGAACTTCGTTGGGGAAGAGTTGGGAGTGAAAACCATGGGAGGAAAGGGTGGGTATTTATAGGGAAAGTGAGGGGACAAAGCATTAATGGCCAAAGGACACCTCACATGTGCTTTTCTCAAACCCATGGGCTCTCCCTTGGCATTTATCATGGAGTTAGGCCACATGGGGCCCCCAAAACAATAATTCATCACCCTTGGCCGGCCAACCCTCAAAAGATCTCATGACATCATCATGACATCATTATGATGTCATTAAACATACCGAAACCCTAAAACGGTATTTTTACTATTCACTGAAAATTCAACTTTCTCAGAATAATCCCAAAATTTCACCTTAACCAAATATCAATGCTCTGATTTCAAAAATGAAATCCATTTTATAAAAATATTTTTCTAAATATTTTTAATTTATTTTTTAAATAAAAACACTATTCATCGAAAATTCCTTTTTTTCATAAAAATCCCCAAAAATTACCTTAACATAATATCGATGCTCTGAGTTCAAAAATAAAGTCATTTTTATAAAAATAATTTTCTAATTATTTTTAATTAAATTTTTAATTAAAAAAACACTATTCATCCGAAAAAACTAATACTTGATTAATAATTTATGAAACCGTTATTTACCCATTTAATTGAATCACATTACTTAACCAAGGTGTCTAAATTATATTAAAACTTTCTTTAAGTGAAAATTACTAATCCATTTGGTCACATTACTAATCCTAAGCGTAAAATCACTATTCATAATTTACTATTCATCAAAAATTAAGTTGATCTTATTAGACTCCAAATTCCTTAATGAACACTTTTGTAGAAGACCATTTTTTGAAAATCATTACACATCATTAGTTATTTAGGGTTTACATAAATATTTCAAAATATCCCTTTTTCAAAATTCATCAATAAAATACCTTCTAAATTTATCTAGGCATTTGAAATTTCACAAACATCACTAAAGGAATAAATCTCAATTTATTCACCCGAAAGGATTACACAAGGAAACTAGGGTCTCATCACATAGCCCCTTATAACACTGGCATAAGATCTAAGTGTAAGGTGTGCTATGGTGAGAGAATCTGAGGGAGTCTCAGATAACATTGCCCTAGTAGCAATCTCCACTAACTTGAACTTCTCCTGCAAGCGTTTTCGTTCAAGCTTGACACGCTGGAGCTCGGCTTGGGCTTGGTCCAAAGCGAAGCCCACAGATGCTACCTCCTTCCCAAGCTCTGATAAGTGGGCTTCGTAAGGGTTGAGTCTACTGGATGAAGCCATCAACTCCCCTTTCTGCATTAACCATTAACATCTTATTAAATCATTAAGAGTAAGTTAATATAATACTCAAAAAGATTGGGTCGTTACAAGCACCCATATCCACATATATGAAAATCCATTGAAACATATAAATGTTGGTTCCCAAATACCAGTTCTCGTTCTCATAATATCCTACACTGTATATACCAACTGAGTTTATCCTGAGAGGATTCATCAATGTCCTGTATGTCTCCACCCCAGACATCTAGAATCATTTATGTCCATAAATTTTTTTTCACATCCTAAATAACATATATTTACTAATTTTGACGTGGAACACCTGGGTTCTCATCACAGTAGGGAACTACTAGGACCTTTTAGTGTGACACATACTCTTAATACATTATCACATACAATGTTACGCAAGAGAAAAATTGGGTTGTGATAAGATGTTTATTAATATAAAAAATTATTAATATAGGTTATCATAAAGTACACAAATTTTGGTTCTAGGGAACCAACTCTAATAGAATCCGACTTACACTAGAGTCAACTTCTATCAAACTCATGTCTTCAATCCCTCACATGATAATATTGATTATGCTAATATATACTTTTATTTAAGGGGATCACCATTTTTTATTATATAGGAACCCATCTTAATGAAACCTCAACCCTATAATAAAAATCCCTCAAGAATTGATACTTGTAAAGTGTGAGTTTTTTCTATTGGTGTGACCTTGACTTTTTTGCAAGATTCATCATTGCATTATTATTGAAATAAAATGTGACATGTCCTTTATATAAATGAACCCCATCATGTTCATGGAAAAGGTATCATATTAGAATGGATTCCTTGGCTGTTTCCAAATCCTATATATAATCAGACTCCATATTATAACTTGAAACAACTCGTTTCATTGAACACTTCATGTTTGTGGCTCCACTATTGAGATGAAAAAGATATCTTGAATGTAAATTTGGGTCATTATGATCTATTTGATAACTAGCATTAGCATAACCCCAAACGACCAGCTCCTCATCTCCTACATACACTAGTAACATATTCTTAGTTTCTCTCAGACACTTGATTATAGCCTTTACACCAGGCCAATGTTATTCTAGAAGATCATCTTGATATCTTAGAAACATTCTCATTGCATATAAAATATAAAGTCCAGTACATAACACAGAATACATGATTTCTCTTATCACTATGGAATATCAGATTTTACTCATGCCATCTTTATCCAATTGTGTCTGAGGATATATTTTCATAGAAATATCTAAACCATGTAACTCAAGAACCAATCCACTATGGAATTATTCCATACTAAATATCATTAGTATTTGATCAGTGTATGTACCCTGAAATAGTCCAAGAAACAACATGGATTCTTCATGAATCATCTTAAACCATAGAATATATGGGACTTCACTTAATTACTTAATGGTTAAACACTTGTTTATAAATTTATTAAAAGATTTTAATATTGGTATATCATTTCCAATAATTTATATACCTGTAAGAACCTGGATCTTCTTTTCAGGTTTGTTTTTCTTTTTTCTAGATTCTTTGAGAAAAGAGGAGTTTCTGGAAATTTTTAAAGTACACGTCGTGTACATTCTGAGTACACATCGTATACTTGGTTACCACAGGAAACCGTGTGTTGGCCATGTAGAATCCTAGAACACAGCCATGTGGGATGACCTTGAGGCCACATAGAGGGGAGTACAGAAAAGGAGAGTACACGACGTGTACCTTTTTTCATTAAACTCACCGGTGTCATGTCTAACAGATATAACAATAATCTTCTAGTTCATGTTCATCTGAGAGAGTCCGTACGACCACAGATCTTCTACGAGTCCTCGAGCCTCCACCCTTCCTCTGAATTGAACACTCTTGGTTGTGTTGGAATCGCATCAGTGAGTTCTCTCTTCTGCTTGAGCCTTGTTTCATGAGTTCACCTCTTTTGTGAGTTATCGTGGGTTGAATTTTTTTTCTTTTTCATAGATCTATGACATTATAATGTGACTCAAGCCTCTTGATTCAAGTATCATGATCTCACAACACTGAGGTAGGTTATTTGTTCCTTTCCATAGATTTTCCTTGAGTTTTTTGTGAAAAATTTCCTAATACACATGAACGGGGTATTGTGCGTTTACTATTTCAGTCCTATTGTTTCTGTGCTATGCTGTTATGTTTGAGTAGATAATTATTATTTGTGAATATGGTGAATTTTTGTGCTTTGGATGTTTTTCCCATGCATGTTTTTCCGATTTGACCCTTTGGGTGTTGATTGCCTGTTAGGCTACTGTTTATTTTCCCATGCCTAGTATAGTAGGATGGTGTGACTATCGTTCTGTTATGTTGTTGTGTTGTAGAATTCTAGCCAAGTAGGTATTGAGGTTTACCTTGGCTGTTACGCGCTGCTACACTTTGTTAACTTACAAGGGGCTGTGAAAACCTGGTGTATAGACCATATGGATAATGTTTGTTGAGCACTTCTCTATATTGTATTTATAGTTTACGATGAGAGACCATAGGTGGAAATGATGTTGATTTCTTCCTCAGAGTGTCTTTATTTCCTCGACATGGGTCATAGAGGGAATGTGATGTAAGTGCTTCCCTAGAGTGCCTTTAGTTACAATATGAGATTATAGGGAGAATTAAAGGTGAGTGCTTCCTCAGAGAGTCTATTCTTAAGCTGAACCAGAGGGGTTAGAATGAGTGTACTACCCAGAGGGTTTCTTGTACTTGTTATACAGGAGCAGAGGGGTTAGACTGAGTGTACTGCCCAGAGGGTTACTTGTAGTGTTTTATCTGTTTGTTTAGTTGTTTCTTGATATTGAACTGTGCGTGGTTTACTATTGAGTACCTTCCTTTTTACTACTTCCTGTACTTTTTCATGCCATATACTCTTTGACTGTTAGGCACAGATCTTGTGGTTTTTTCCTACTAGGATTAGTATCACACCCTGTTTGGGCCATGCTTTTGGGCACAAACAGATTATATTGTTGTAGGTATAGACAAAGGCAATCACCCTTCTACTAAAGGTTCATGACTTGTTATGAAGCTGGAGAGCACGGGACCAAGCTTAGGCTTGCGATGTTGTGGAGCTGATTACTGCTTTTCTTTTGTACTTGGTTTAGTACTGTATTTCAGCATTGTGCTTTGTTCGATGCTTTCCTAGGCATATGTATCCTGCACAATTACATATATCTTCTCCAGTTTATACCCTCAGTTTTCTACTATATGTCATTACTACTGCTACTACTCTTGTATGTATTTTTTTACTTCTGTTGTGTACTCTTCCAATAAGGGCATAGTTTCTCCACTATCACACCCATGGACCTTGTTTTTAGTCAGCATCCTATGGCGTTTCAGAAGATTTGTTTTGGGCCATGTGATCAACTAGGTACGGGGCGCCATTGGGTGGCTTCTAGAACCAGGATGTTATAATGTGGTATCAGAGGAATTCTTTCACAGGACTTATTATTTGGAGCCTTTAGCCAGGGATTGGAAGGAATAAGTACTTGGTAATAAGATGTATCTGTGAGTAGCTAAATCATGTATAGGGAAAATCCAACCTACCTCGTTTATTGTAAGTTTTTGGTTTTTAATATTTACAGTTGGTTTGAATTCACCTTGAGTGATTCACATGATTTGTGCTATTATTTTTGATGTTATTGAGGTTTTATTTTTGTCGTATCCTGATGAGATGAGGGTATGCCATCTCATGCATCATATAGGCACCTGTTAGATATCACAGGTCATGCATTCTTACAATGCCATTTAGGGTGCATTATCAATTGAATGTTGTTGGGATAGATGCTATGTAGAATATGCATGTTGTTGTGATAAATTCCTTGATAAGAATACTTAATGTTTGATTGGGTAATGTTTTATGTAAATTTTTTCTTGAATGGATGTCAAAATTTGGTTCATGATGTGTTATGGGCCCTCATGGACCGGAATGTGGTAGATCATTGACTTGTTACATTGTTATAAAATGATTAAGAGGCCAAACTTTGATTTGCAGGGAGTATGGGCCCTCATGGATCGGAATTTGGAACTTTCTGTGTTCATTTTAGTGTTTTCTAGGTTCCATAGTAGTTTTTGAGGCTTACTGGTTGGAAAAACCTTGAATACATGCCGTGTAGTTTTTACTACACTCCATGTGTTCTTCTGTTCGGGAAGAAACTATTTTTCTTATGTACATGCCCTGTACATTATATACTCACTATGTAGTCTCTGACCATGTCGTAGGTTGTGCAGGAAGAGATATGGGATTTGGATGATTCTGTGGGAACACGCAGTGTAATAGAAAAACACTTCGTGTCATGTCGACCCTGTGTCTGCCCGTGTAACCAGCAAACATGGACAGATGAGACCTTAATCCATACAAATCATGTTTGCGTTGAACATGTCGTGTAGTCTCACTTAGGTATCCGGACATATCATCAACAACATGGGTCAGTGTATCCTATCACTGGCACGCCGTGTCCACCTAGAACACGTTGTGTGGTGTGAGACGTGTGCCAGGCCATGTCGCTAACTACACGGGCAAGGTGAAGCTTGTCTAGTACACGACGTGTCTATCTTGAACGCTTCGTGTAATCATTCCATAGGAGAGCCGTGTGGATTATCCATATAGAAGGACTCATGCATGGGAAGAGGATTCAAGTACATGTTGTGTGTTAATACAACATGTCGTGTGTTTGGGGTGTTACACAACCAGTTTAGACAGGAGTACATGCCCATGTAAATGACTTAAGGGAACACGCCATGTAAAAAATATATACGTCGTTTCGTCATGTTTTGTAAAACATGAATGCTTACTTTCTCCTTTTCCATTCTTTCACTCCATGTTTTTAGTCCTTGATAAACTTGATCTAAGGTGTGCATTTGACCTTTCAGAGTCATACTTCCGAGACATCCTCCAGTTGTTCCACAATTGTAGGGTAGTTATCGGACACATGATATGGCTGATCAGGGACTACACGTAGATACTCTGGTTGTGCTAGTCTTGAAATCAGTCATTATACCGGACACAGGTGTTGATTCATAGCTTATGGAAGGCATTATGAGGATGATGCAGACCATTCAGGGAGCGCTGCCTCCTGCCCCATCGATGAATGATTTGATGCGCGTATTCTAACTGTAGTATCCTCCTACTTTATCTGGGGATGGAGGACCCCAGTCTACAGAATCATGGCTAGAATCCATGCTGACGATCATTGAACATCTGGAGACATCTCCAGAGTGGAGGTTCTAGCTATCTACCTATATGCTATGAGACTCGGCCAAGACGTGGTGGGATGTGATCTCACAGGTGGGACTCAAGAAGGTTATGGCATGGGATGAGTTCCAGCACATCTTCTATGTCATCTTCTATCCAAAGACCTTGAGGGCTGATCCAGCCCAAGAATTTATGAGCCTGTAGTAGGGAACTCTTTCTGTTATGGAGTATTCCTCCCTCTTTACAGAGATACAGTGCTTCATGCCTTTTAAGGAGTTGATCTGTTATTCATGGCAAGGAAGTTCAAGGATGGTCTGAGTCACGACATCCTATCATAGGTGAAAATATTCCAGTTGACTTCCACCACATCTATCATCGACCAGATGCTTATCACTAAGTGTAATCTGAGGGATTCCAGAGTTTTGAGCCATGGTGGATCGGCATCTGGAGTTAGCATCCCTCCTACAGACTATAAGAAGTGCCGTAGGGAGTCTTCGTGTGGTGATTCAAGGAGGAGAGACACTTCATCTGGTATTTACGTGGTCTGCTACCAGTGTGGGAAGAGTGGGCATACAATTCCACACTGCCCGAGAGTCCCAGTAGAGTGCCGATCATGCAGCATGTTGGGTCACCTTTAGAGCTTCTGTCAGATCTTTTCACCAGCAGTTGGTGATAAGGGTTCTTCTATGACTCCTCATTCAAGATCAACACCACCAATTTCTCACCAGTCAGGGAAATAGAGCTTTTTTGGCCATTTAGGCTGAGTTGGAGGCTGTGGCAGTGGTGGTCAGTTCCTAGTCTTTCAGCGACATCAGAGTGGATCAGCTCAGAGTGGTGAGGAAGGGTCAAAGGGCCACGGTGTATGACGGACTTTTGCAATGGAGCATACCTAGCATGAGCATGATCCCAAACATTCTACAATTCGAGGTACGATCTTAGTTGCCTCAGTTTTAGTTTCATCTCTTTTCGATACTGGGTCTTCCCATAACATTATATCTGATGTGGTTGAGGAGAGCATTGGGCTCTACATCTTTTCTTCTGCTGATATCTTGACACTAGACACTCTGTTGGGGACTAGAACGATGAGTGTATGTCAGTGTAAGGAGTTCCCTCTAGAGGTTGGTGTGTGTCACTTTTTATGGTACCGCTATGTCCTATAGATGATAGGCTATGATTCCATTCTTGGGATGGACTGGCTAGTTACCTTCAATCCATCATCAACTGGTATCTCCATAGGGAGAGTTTCACATCAGCAGAGGGCATATCATGTTTTCATTAGGGAGAGTGGTATGTCAAGGAGAGAAGAGAGAGTCCATGACATCATGGGTTATGAGACATTACAACCCATATTTATAGTATATATCTTGATGACTAGGGGACTTCACAGTTAGAATTTTCCTCTAGTGGTGGACCATTTCCGATTTGTCTTTCTAAATGACTTTTCAGGTTTTCCTCTGGAGCGTGAGGTAGACTTTTCTATTGAGCTTGTGCTAGGAGCGGCACCGGTGTCCATTCCTCCTTATATAATGGCTAGACCGGAGTTATAGGAGCTCAAGAAGTATTTGTAGGAGTTGAAGGAAAATGGTTTCATCTGACCCAGAACTTCTCCTTGGGGTTCACATGTCCTGTTTATGAAGAATGAAGACAGTACCCATAGTTTTTGTGTGGATTATCAGAAGCTGAACCAGTTGATGGTCAATAACCGATATCCATTGCCGAGGATTGATGATATCTTAGATCATCTTCGAGGATCCAATGTGTTCTCGAATATTGATTTGAGGTCATGTTATCATCATTTTCCCGTTAAACCATATGATATACCTCTTACAGCCTTCCAGAGCATGTATTGTCTATACGGGTACATGTTTATGACGTTCGTTCTCACGAACATGCCTGCAGTTTTCATGGAATTGGGGAATCGTGCTTTCCATCCATACTTGGATTCTTTCACCGTGGTCTTCATGGACGATATCTTGGTGTACTCTCTCACTCGACATGACCATGCTACTCATCTTGATATTGTTTTGACTACACTGAGAGAAAATAAGATATATGCTAACATCTCAAAATTCCATTTTCGGATGGATCAAATTCACTTCATGGATAAAGTTATCTTAGAGGCTGAAGTATCAGTAGACCCAGAAAAAGAGTTGTAGTTCCATGGGAGCAGCCAAAGAATGTCTTTGAGGTTTGGATTTTTATAGGGCTGGCAGGATAATATAGAAGTTTTATACAAGACTTTTTATGATTACCAGCACTGCTGACAGGTCTGACTAAGAAGGGTGTGAAGTTCTCATCGTCATATTCTTATGAGTCAGCCTTTCAAGAGCTAAAAGGATGGTTGACTTCCGCACTGATACTAGTCTTTCTAGATCTAGGAAAGAGCTTTATTTCTTTCTGCAATGCTTAAGGTATCAGTATGGGAGATGTTATTATACAGGGAGATGGAGTCATTGCATTTGGGTCTCGGCAGTTGAAGCCACATGAGAGGAACTACCTGACTCACAATCTAGAGTTGGCAGCAGTTGTGCATGCCTTATGCTATTGGAGACATTATCTTCTGGGAGAGAATTTTGTTGTCTTCACTGTCCAAAGAGTTTCAAGTACATCTTCACATAGCGTGATCTGAATTTGAGACAGTGCGGGTGGGTTGAGTACCTAAAATCAATTGACATTGAGCTTGCCAATAGGCTTGGGAAGGGAATCGTAGTGGATGATGCATTGAGAAGGAGGACTCAAATACAGGTAATTCAGGGGGCCAACAATGAGTGACAGCTTATGGGTGTATTATCTGAGATGCATTTGGATGTGCACGACAGACAGTGGTAGACTTTTCTACCTTCTGTAGTTATTACCTCTACTCTTCTTGATCGAGTTCGATTGAGGTAGCTATCAGATTATGAAGGCCTAGTCCTAAGAGAGAATGTGTTAAGAGAGGACCATATTCTGAGATGGACTAAATGAGAGGATGAGATCATGTGTTTCCAGGGGCGTGTATGGGTTCTAGAGGACATACGTGAGGAGCTGATGTGGGGTATTGATTCCTCAGTTTTGGTTGTTCATCCTAGAGTCACTAGGATGTATCATGATATACATCATCAGTATTGGTGGCCATGTATGAAGCGGGACGTTTTCGGTTTCGTCATGAGGTATTCCACTTGTTAGTAGGTGAAGGCGGAGCATCAGTGAACAATAGTGCTCTCAAAACAGTTACCCATTCCTGAGTGTAAGTGGAATGATGTCTTGATAGACTTTGTGACTGGTTTTCCGTTTTCGTCTAAAGGAAATGATGCAGTTTGGGTTGTCCTTGACAGACTCACAAAGGTCTCTCACTTCTTGCCGATCAAGGAGACCATCACTGTTGATGATCTAGGATGGTTTTACATCCGAGAGATTATATGTCTGCATGGATTTCCACGCTTCATTGATTCAGATAGGGTTGTGCATTTTACTTCTCATGTGTGGTGGGTGCTTCAGAAAGATTTGGGTACACAGGTACTTTTGAGTATATCTTACCACTCCCAGACAGATGGCCAGTCCGAGCATACTATTTAGGTGCTTGAGGACATGCTCTGAGCATGCATTCTGTATTTTGGAGGATCTTGGGAGAATCACATACCTCTTCTGGAGTTTCCCTATAACAATAGCTTTCAATAAACTATTTAGATTGAACCTTTTGAAGATTTTTACGGTAGGCCATGCTGATCTCCCTTATGTTGGCTGGAGGTTGGAGAGGCAGCTTTGTTGGGACCTCGTCTTGTCTAGGAGAAAAAAAATCATATAGAGTTGATTCGGAAGAGGATGGCTATTGCACAACCTCGTCATAAGTCTTATGTTGATCATTAGAGATAACCTCTAGAGTTCAAGGTCAGGGATCTGGTTTTTCTACATGTCACACTGAGGTTGGGATACAAGAGGATTACGAGAAAGGGTAAGCTTTTGTCGAGGTACGTTGGGCCGTTTGAGGTGTTGGAGTGAATCGGGCTGGTTGCCTATCGGTTGCAGTTACCATAGAGGTACCAGGCAATGCACGACGTCTTTAATGTTTCTCATCTTTGACATTACTTTTCAGACTCGTCTCACGTCTTCCAACCTGAGAAGGTTTATTTGGAAGTGTATGAATCCATTGAGGATCATCCTATCCAGATTTTTAATCACATGACGAAGGTTCTCCATGGATGGTCTATTCCTCTGGTATGGGTGCTTTGGCAGCACGGACGAGTACGGGATGAGACTTGGGAGATAGAGTATGAAGTGAGATCACAGTGGACAGTGATGTTCTGGGTTTCGTCTTCTACGCCTCCTATCATGGGAAATATGGGGATGAATTTATTTAAGGGGGGAAGATTATGAGAACTGGATCTTCTATTCAGGTATGTTTATATTTTCTCTAGTGTTTTTGAGAAAAGAGGAGTTTCTGAAAAAAAACATTATGTACACGCCGTGTACTCGGTTACCACAGGTAACCGTCTACTAGCCTTGTAACAGCCTTGCACACAGCCATGTGGGATTACCTAGAGAATACTTAATGTGGAGTATAGAAAAGGCGAGTACACACCGTGTACTTCAAAAGTACAGGCTGTGTAATTTCTTTTTTTATTAAACACACTGAGGTCACGTCTAATAGACAGAACAATCATCTTCTAGGTCTTGTTCGACCAAGAGAGTTCGTGCGGCCATGAATCTTCAACAAGCCTCCGAGCCTCTTTCCTTCCTCCAAATAGAGCACATTTGGTTGTGTTAGAATCACATCGGTGAGTTCTCTCTTTTTCTTGAGCCTCATATCATGATTTCTCTTCATTTGTTAGTTATCGTGGGCTGAATGTTTTATACTTTTTCATAGATCTGCGGATGTCTATGGTGATTCAAGACTCGTGGTTCAAGTATCTTGACCTCCAAACACCAAGGTAGGTGTTTTGTGCCTTTCCATAGATAGTCCTAGAGTTTTATGTGCAAATTTTCCAATACCGATGAACGGTGTACTGTGCCTTTACCGTTTCAACCCTACTATTTTTCTACTATGTTGGTATGCCTGAGTAGATAATTATTGTTTGTGAATCGGTTGAGCTGTTGTGCTTTGGATTTTTTCCCCATGAATGTTTTTCATGTTTTGGTATTTGGGTCTTGATTTTCTATTAGGCTGTTGTTTATTTTCTCGTGCCTAGTATTATAGGATGGTGTGACTGTTGTTCTGTTATGCTATTGTGATTTAGAATGCAAGACAAGGTGTTCTTGAAGATTACCATGGCTGCTACATGCTGCTACACTTTATTGACTTACACGGGTCTTTGAGATATTGGTGTATAAACTATAGGGAGAATAGACATTGAGGGATTCTCTAGAGTGTTTTATAGTTTACGATGTGAGACTACATGGGGAATTGACGTTGAGTGCTTCCTCAGAGTGTATGTAGTTCCTCGATGCAGGCCACAGAGGGAATGTGACGTAAGTTATTGCATGTAGAGACTTTAGTTATGATACAAGACTATAGGGGAAATTGACAGTGAGTGCTTCCTCAGAGAGTCTATGATTAAGCTGAACCAGAGAGGTTAGACTGAGTGTACTTCCCAGAGGGTTGCTTGTACTTGTTTGGTAGGACCAGAGGGGTTAGACTGAGTGTACTTCCCAGAGGGTTACCTGATGTGTTTTATCAGCTTGTTTAGTTGTTTCATGATACTGAATTGTGGATTTTTTTACTGCTGAGTGCCTTAATATTTACTACTTCCTGTACTATTGCCTGCCATATACTCTTTCACTATTAGGCACCATTATCATGGTGGTTGCCTACTAGGATTAGTCTCACACCCTATTTGGACTACGATATTGGGCCCAAATAGATTATATTGTTGCAGGTATGGACAAGGTCAAGCACCCTTCTACTTAGGGTACATGACATGATGTGGAGGTGGAGAGCACGGTACCATACATAGGATTGCGATGATGTGGGGCTGATTACTACTTTTGTTTTGAACATGGTTTAGTATCGTATTTTGGAATTGTGCTTCGTTTGCTCCTCTCCAAGACATATGTATCATGCATAATTATATATATATTCTCCAGTTTATACCATAAGTTTTCTACTGTATGTAATTATTACTACTTCCACTCTTGTATGTATTTGTTTACTTCTGTTTTGTACTCTGCCAATGAGGGTATATTTTCCCCACTATCACACCTAAGTCCCTCGCTACTAGTCAGTAGCCTTTGGAATTAGTGGATATGCGCATGAGGCTATGTGACTAACCGGGTACGGGGCACCAGGGGGTGGCTTCCGGAACCGGGATGTTACAATTCCATCCACAAAAAATACTTAGATAATGACAGCATTACCACTAAACAAGTTATAAACATTGGTCTCACATTTATTCTTTGTAAAACCAAATTCTTTTATTTATTCATTAAATAGAATGTTTCATGACCTAGATTATTTACTCCATCCAAAAATGGGTCTATATAACTATAAAATATATTTGGAATCACCTGGACTCCCAAACTATTCTAGTTGTGTCATATAGATATCTTCATAAAGGTTCCCACTAAGGAAATATGTTTTTTTTACTTCCATATTCAAAATTTTATATTCATGGAAATATCTTATTGAAAGTAGAATTTTAATGGATTTAAACAAGAAACTACTGAAAATATTCCATCATATTCAATTTCATGATTTTCTTTCAACCTTTTACCCACTATCCTTCCTTTATATGTATTTACTTTACCTTTCATATCCAGTTTTCTATTGAATACTCATTTTTCCCTATGGGATTCACATTAATAGGTGCATCGACTAGAATCTAAAATTTGTTATGATACATGGAATCTATTTCAAAAATAATATAATCATTCCATATTGGCGCTTCTGAGCTATCTAATACATCTACGTAAGAGAGCGGTTCATCATTTTCAACTAATAATGAGTTACTGTTTTGGTGACTAGAAACCCTTACTTTTCTAGTTCTCTTACCTATGATGTGCTCCAACATAGTACTTGATTTTTAGGAACAACAGATTCAATGGGACCTATGGAATCTATTCTTATTCCATCTCTTGTGTATCTTGATCATCGACTTCAATGATGTAAATATTTATCCCACTATCATTTTTGATACTTTTGTCTCTATCAAGAAAATTGGAATGTATGTCAATAGAACCATTCTTTTCTAAGGGATTTATAGGTAGTATCTATTTGTTTCTTTAGGATACCATATAAAGATACACATTGTTCCCCATAGTGATAGTTTATCCCATATAACTCCTTGAAAAATGCCTCACTACCCCATAAATGTGTCTACTATAAAAAAACAGTTCCTTCCACTCCATAACATGAAGGGAATTCTATTTTCCACTTTAGTTGGTACATGTTGTAATGTATATGTCATAGTTTGTAACACTTATATGTAAAAGGATAACAGAATATCTCATGACTCACCATTGATCTGACCATGTCTAACCACGTAAAAGCCATCCTTTCACTAGAATTATGTAATTATGGTGTGTAAGGTAGAGTGAGTTGGGATAAAATCCCAAAATCTTGTAAAAATTTGATAAATACCTTTTTAAGATGTTCACCACCATGATCAAATAAAATAATCATAATTTTATGTCCATGTAGATTCTATATATCATTCTTGAATTGATATAATTTCTCATAGGACTAGAACTTAAACCTCATCATGTCGACATAATCATATCTACTCAAGAAGTTTTAAGAAGTTATAAAGGAAGAATAACCATCTCAAGATTATATTGGAAATGATCTACATATACTAGTGTGTTACATTCCTAGAACCACTATGGCCCATTAACCATATCCAGAGACTGTCATTTTGGTCTTTTTTCCTTATAAAAAATCATGAAATCTATCAAGAAGATTTAGTTCAGAAGAGTGAAAATAACCATCTTGATAGAGTTTTTTCAAAAAATACTGCTTTACATGATCAAGACATTGATGCCATAACTGGATGTTATTTGAGTCATGTGAACACGATTCTATATATTTTTCCAACACTTGGTTTTCATAATTTAATATATAAAGACCATTATTCAAATATTCAAAAAAAATGTTTTTTCTTTATAAAATGGAAAGAATTTTATTCCCAAACATGGAAATAAATCCATATGAATCTTGGCATGTAACAAAAATTATTATTCCTGGTAATAGTTGATACATAATAGTAATTCCATAAAACCAATATCATTCCCATTAAAAATGAACGGTTTTTTTCACCTATAGCTAGAGAATTTAACCTCACACTATTGGCAGCTTGAAAAACCACCTCTCCTTTGGAAATATTTCAACATCTACTTGGTTCATATATTTGGATATATATGTGAGAACCACAATCCTTATCTAATACCCAATGGGTATATTTTGAAATATTACACTCAATAATGAACACACTATTATATTTCCCTTTCTTCTAGGTGCAGTTATTATTTCAGTGGCCTTGTATGCCGATGAAAAACATAATGCCTCATTTTCCTTGACCTACCTTTATATCTTACACTTCATAGAAGTATTATGCATGGGATCTTTATAATTTGTATTAATATTGAGAACATTTTCCTTCTTATTTAATTACTTATTCACAATAAGGACTATTGGTTTGTCACGCCACATTCCCTTATCCAATTGTTAAATCAAAATAATAATTCCTAAAACAATATTCTCATTATTTATCATGTTATTATTAATAATAAAATTGGAGAAGGTATTGGTTAGTGATGAAATCATGGGATTTATTCACAACTCATCTAGGAATTTAATCCCTAAGAATCCAACACATTAAATACAGCTAATAATCTTGACTATATGAGGCCTAGATGGCATAGAATCTCTAATATTAGTTGTAAACAAATCATTGGAGATCTATTATCTAGATTATATTTCCTTCCCTTGAGAATGATCCTGAAGGTGAGACATCATGCTATACGCTTCCATGGATTCATATAGCTTCGAAATAACATTGTTCATAGATAATATCCTGATTCCTTGAACATCTATAGCATCATTTAATTTTTTCACATAGAGAATCATATCATCCTCACTAGAATCATTATTAGGAACATTAAGAATAATTTCTTCTAGTACATACAATTTCCATTCCTAGAATATGATATTATATAAGCATAGATATCATAGTGATATGTTTTAAGTAATTTTATTACTATTTATTAAAAGAAGATGAACAGAGTTACAATACATCATTTTATAAAATTCAGATAAATAAAAAAAATATTTTTTAGTCTCCTACTATTTTATCGAAGCACAATATCCCTCAAAATTAGTTTTATAATATCTTGTTTATTAGATATTCTAGTGGAATGGATCCATATAATCATTCTCATTACACAAACATTTTTTGGTCAAGTAAATTGAAGAGTTTTAGATAGGAATTATAAATGAAAAATGTATTAACTGATATATCCCTGATGGATTTAGTGGGCACCCTAATCTTGAAATCCTTAAATTGGTTTTCCTCTAACCTTGAATATCAGTTACACCAAGTCCTATTTAGAGTGAAACCATTGATGGGAATTATATTATGTCAACCCAAAACATCATGTTAGAAATCCCTGATAATTGAAAGCTGTCCATATTTAATTGGTCATGTTCTTTGAACTATGGTTCAATTTTATCTAATGTAGTGGAAGGCGATACAGACTTAACATATAATTGAGTGATTTTATCTTTTATGTGTAATTTTACAAATATTTTTTTATTAGAGTATTGGTAATATAAATAGGATTTAATTATATGATTAATAATTTCTAAGATAATATTTACACATAATCTAATTTATTTTAGTTTTATATTGTATGATTTTTTAATTTCATTAATTCATGTGATCATAAAGAAACATCCATAATAAAATAAACCTGAAACATTATAGATATATAATAATCAAGAGGTATGATCATTAAATTTTACTAATCATTATATTACCTATCGTATGGTATACTAGACATCGACATAGTGAAAAACAGCATGAACAAATTAAGGATTATGTTGCAGCTTTCCACATGTACACCTATGTATCTCCCCTAGATGGATTTTTCTCATCTCTAATTATGAACCACCTCCACTAGATTGGGATCTTTATCCATTAAATGTGATTTTACTCACATGCAGGTGAGGGGAAGGGGTTTTATAAAAGAAACCATGGCCATGAAAGTCGTTAAATAATAAGGGTAGAGAGGACACAGATGAAAAATGTATAATTTAGTGATAAATTAAATGAAAGAAATAACATTCAATGGTATATTATAGGCTTGTGATCATTAAAATGCATGCAATGAATTAAACATTTAATAAAATTTGTATTCAATTCATAATAATTATCATTTAAGATAAATCAAGCTCGATTAATTACCTATCTTCTTTAATTAATAAATTATTTATCTTAATTCACATCTAAAAATAATTGAGATTCCACCCATCATAATTTTAAACAAATTAAATAAATATATTTAAAATATTCTAGGTACAATAAAAATGTACCTTAAATTCAACATGGTGAGTACCCATCCTAAATACCTAACATGTATTCAATTCAAATACAGTTTACGCTTACGATATGTGGCATACATGACATGTTGCAAAATTTCATGAAGTTTATTAAAAGTTCATGATGTGTACATTAGAGCTATAGAACGTGTATTTTTTCACATTGTATATTTGTGGCACATGACTAGGGAATTTTCATGTAACATTTCCATAAAAAAATGTAGAGTACATAGAATATACACGGGTTACAGATCCTATTGTCTTTGAGTTAAACTATCACTAGTTAGGTAAGTCATGTAAGAAGACACATAGCTCATCTAGGACTAGAGTACTACACGCAATGTCTGAAAGTTACATAATCCATACTCTAGATAAGCATGTAATACGTTGGCCTAGTACACACAAGATGTATAATTAAATGAACCACATGTAACAAATTCCCAGGCATTGAATTATTTGAAAATCAATAATCGGTACATTAAACACTAGTACATGGTGTGTACCGCAGGGTTACATGGTGTGTACTTGTGTGTTTTCTAAGACGATTCTTATGCACCATTAGATGAATTTTTTGAATTTATTTCATTCTTAAAATTATTTATTCACTTATATTTATGAGGAAGTAATAGGAAAAATCATATCATTCAATTTAGATTGATGAAAAATTAAACTAGATTTGAAACCCAATTAGATATGTTCGATTCAATAAATGATCATTAAATAATTATATATAATTATGTGTCCTGCTTTGATACCTCTATAGGGTTCCCAGTGTAGTGGAAGAAGGTAATGGGTTGTTGCTAATATTTTTTTTCATGATCGATGATCAATATAATATTTAAACTATGATACATTCCATGATCAATTGATTTAAATCAAAGAATATAGACAATGAATAAATGCAGAAACCAAAGCATATTATTTCCACTTATTATTGATAATTAATTTAAGAAATTAAATAATTACCATGAGAGAAATTATTTCCTTATTGATGGATCTAGAAATCAAAATATGTCATACCATTTTTGAGTTTTTTGGAATAAAGGGAAGATTACCTCTAGCAGTGATCCACACATGTTCTACAAATCTCTGAACATTATTGTATGAATGTACTATTGCTAGCATGATAGATCATATCGATTTCATTGTTCTCATTTAATATCCCCAATAATATCTTTCATATTATTTTCATTGATATCTTTGGCCTTGTGAGTTTAAGGTGTATGAATATATCTTTTTTTAATGGGAGTGATCTAGGAGAAGGTAGTAGTGTAGGGTTTCAAGAGGATTCAACAAATTCGTTGGGTACAGTAATACAGGTCAATAGGATATTTTGAAAACTAATATATTGGGGTTTATATACAGTTAGAGATAAAAATATATCACTATATAAGAGACCTTTAATAATAATTTGATCTATATAAAAATCCCATGTCTATAACAATAGTAATATTATTATGTCTTGGCATGTGCTAAACTCACAAATCAAAAATATATATTATTTACTAATATAATATTCAACATGGGTTATTTTTATAAGACCTATAAAATTTTTCTTCCATTCCTAATGAATATTTATCATATCTTATATAATGACTATTATTTAACAAATAATTATTAATTCTTTATTCACAAATAAATATTTTATAAATATTCAACACCCATAATATTCACTTGAATAACTTGTTATAAAATAAATGCGATCGAGAAAAAAAGATTAATTATTAAACCATGAGTGGGGATAATATTTATTAAAATTGATAAATAATAAATAATAATATAGTATTTAACTATAATTCTATATACACATTATGTGTGACCATCTAGACCTGTTTCTCATTGAAATAATGAGGATCAGCCTAAATTCCATTGTTAGCATCTAGAAACATCCCAAAGAACCCATAGATAAATTAGATGATGACATAATGGCATAATACCACGTACAGATGCTCACTGTGTAATATTATCCCTTTATCAGGATATCTCTAATATGGAATATTTCATGCTAGTTCCATCAAATTATGTGCACAATGTATCATTCTATGAGTTTTTTATAAATGAATCTATCCAATGGAATATCATATGCCTGGATTTATTTAGGAAATATCATTTCAATAAAGGAACAAAGATATCAACTTTCATTAAATAACAACATGTAAAAATATTTTCTCTCATTATTCACTAATGCAATATTACTCATGATGCACCCCACATATCATACCTCTATGTGAAAATATGTCCTAACCGATTTCATCAATACATAATAGTACACTACTTATAGAACCCATGAATAATAATATTAAATTCTAAGGCTCAATACACACATTCAATGATTAGATCATCTAATAAAAAACATTAATGTAGATTTCTTATTCCTAGGTGTCATTACCATAATATCCTATAATGGATAATACCAAGGGTGTACACAATGAGAAAATTCCTCAATGCCCTACAATTTTCCATACTAGATAGCATGAAACATTTATTTCCTCAACTGATTAGATTTGGCTATGAAACATAAATTTTAGAATAATTTCATGGCACTTATCGGTACTCATCAAAGAGGGGAACTATCATGACCTTTTAGTGTAACAACTACTCCTAGGAAATTATGAAATACAATGTTACATAAATAAAAAATAATAATGTGATGAAGAGTTTATAAATATACAAAACCAGAGATGCATGTTTTCATAATGTATGAAAAAATTGGTTCTAGGGAACCAAATCTAAACAAGTTATTCATGTTTTATCTATTGATATAAATTAAAATAAAAAAAGTAAGTTAGGTACCATTGTAATTCTTATACTACTTCGAGAACCATCAATTATTACATCACATTCCCTAGAAAACGTAAATCCTTATCTCTCAAGTCCTTGATGAAATCTGTTAGATATTTATGTTTCATTTGTATTCCAAGTTAGTTAATTTTGTAAATACTTTTCTATTTTCAACTCATATTATCATGATTAATGCCTTATTTTTGGTTTTAAGAATAATCCATTTCAAATATACTCGTAACAATTAATTTTTAATTATATTAAATTTTTAATAAGATGGAATATGAAGAAACATATTTTGTATATTATTGATTGTAAAAATAACAACCCATTGTCACGTTAAGATTAGAAAAATATAAAAATTTATTTAATTAGGATGAAATTTACTTAATTTAATACATATAATATATTCCTCATAACCCTATATCAGTGTAAATGAAAAAATAGGATGCTTCATAATCTACATTTCATATGGTATCATTTTTATATATTTTGATTGTTCATAATTTATTGGAAATAAAGTATTTTTAGAGGATAAACGACAAATGTAACAGGAGGTTATTAATAACTCATCATTGACTGAACAATGTCTAAAAACATTAATTTATCCTTTATGATACACTTTTATATAATAGTGTACATAGTGGATTGACTTTTAATATTAAACTATAATCTATTAGATATTCATTAAATTCATGACTTAAATATTGTCCACCTAGATTAGATTGAAGCATTTTAATATTTTATCCATTTTGATTTTATACTTCATTTGTTGATATGATGAACATTTTTAAGGATTCTTACTTTTTATTTATAATAAGAACTTACCCAAACCTACTAAATTTATCACTAACTATATTTAAATACTTAAATACAAACTGATATGCTCTACTTACATGACCACATACATCAGAATGTTTGATTTATAATAAATATTTATCTCTTTTCCCTATACCTATAAAGTTTATTTGATATATTTTATTAAATGGGTTGAAAATATAAAATATGATTCATAAGACTTAAAATTCCATAATTAATGATTGTGGAGTAATTAGATTCACATCTTGTTTCTATGGCCTATGCAACAATGAAAAAAATAATTGGAATTAAAATAATTTATTTTAACATTATTTTTATTTTTATTATAAATATGACTATTAAGATCTAATATTAATAATAAATAAAATACTTTAGTAAAAACATACACCAATTTATTCCCAGAAATTGAATAATATTTTCTTTTTTTACAAAGGAAAATCCTGCCCTATCTAAGAAATATGTAGAAATCAAATTTATGTTTACTGAAGGTAGAATGTAATAGTCTTATATAAATATTGTAAATCCCCTAAAAACCAAATTAACACTCCCAAAAAAAATTGAACAAATGTAACAAACTATTTAATGATATAATAAATCGCATTAATGTTTTTATTCATCATAAAAATATTATGTATTTTTAAAATAAAAAAGGAAATAAGTTAAACTAAACTATTTCCATATTAAGTTTTATTTAAAATTTTAATTTATAAATTTCTGAATTTTAATTTTGAAAAATGAATTTAATTTTGTAAACTATAATATAAATATTTAGTTTGGTAAAAATTTTAGTATTTTTCAATAAATAATGATTTTTCATAGAAAAGAAAAAATAACAATTTTTTTAAAGGAGTCATTTATTTTCAATTATTTAAGAAATTTAAAAGATCTATTATGTATTGAATTTTATTTAAAGTAAAAAAAATATTATTTTGTTATATATAATCCCCATAATTACATTTGTATCAAGTTTATATTATTTTTAGTAAAATTTTTTTTTGGGTTTAAAAACAAGATTTTTCTAAAACCTCTTTCAAAAGAAATAATGTTTATTCATTTTAATTAATTAATATAATCCAAAACAGGAAACATTTTTAATGAAACTTATGTATTAAATATAATTAAAAATTAATTTATATTCATATAAGGATTATTATTAATTCTAGTGTTAATTTAAAAATATATTTTTCTTGAAAGATACACTTTTTTAAAAACCCACATTTTTATCCTATATACAGGATTTGTTTTAAATTGAATGTTGTAGATTATGGGAATATAATTTTGTAAAATGTATTTCATATTTTGAATAATCATATTTTATATTTTATAATAATTTTTACTTAATTTTCTACCATAATGAATAGTGAAAATAGTAAAAATTAATTATCACAATATAGGTAAAAAGAGTTTACTGAGGGGTGAAACAAAATATAAAAGGATTAAAATGACCTAATACATTCTTAGGGTTTTTTATGTTCATATTTAGAAATTATCATGTTTATGTATCTCTAATACTCTATTTTGGACCTTTTTGGAATTTGAATATGTCGGAACACCTTTTTCTTTTCAGACTTTTCATGTGTTCTACTCACCTCACATATAAATACCACCCTAATCCTATATTCCTCATAAAATAAGACACTTTTAATTGATAAAACATATAACCAAATCACTTAAAAATAACTATAAACTAATTTTATAATCTTTTGTTTGGTCACCAATCAACACTACTAACAGTTCAACTATAATCTTAAAGAGGTGGTCTGAGGAGAAGTAAATGGCCTATCTAATCTTTTTTATTTATTCTTCCACCTCATTAAAATATAATTATTTTATTATTAAATTATATAAAAATTATATTCCATATAATTATATTTTATTATGATATGTTTATGAAAAATATCCACCTCCTCTTCCCTCAAATGGGAAATCATAACGGTGCTTGTGTCTATGTGACACTACAACCACATGAACTGATGTGACCCATTTTCCATTAACACCTCTTACGGTTAGGTATAATGATGGATATAACACACACACACAAAAATATATATATATAATATATTTAGAAAATACTTATACATATTTATTAATTTACGCATATATAATATTTTTACATTCCATTCGTTACGAGATACGATAATGTCACTCATGTGTACGGCGGACTACCACCTCACGATGTAATGTGATTCGTTTTTCAGTAAAACATTACTTGGAATGTAATAATGATAAATATATGGGTTATAAATAACATAGATACTATATTCATCACATATTTATCAATATTAATTTATAATATATCATTTTATTTGTCACACTGAAAATGACAATGTCATTCATCTACAAGTGGATTACCGTCTTCACAAAGAGATGTGCCTCTATTTTCATCACCACACACATAGAAGAGATATATACTTATATTTAAAGATATAATATGTTATATATAATATTATTTACTTTTTAGAAAGATAAAATATCACTTACCTCATTTCCATAATGATTTTTGAAAAATAGAAATGTTACTCATGTGTACGTACAACCAAACATCTCCATGATAGTAGCATACATCATTTATCGAGAACATATTTTTTTATTTGTATTAAATGTATAATTTATGTATAAATATTATAATTATTTAATTATTAATATTTTGGGTATGTTTAAATAATTATCACTTTTACCACATTCAACCCACTAATGTCATTTTTGACTCATAAGCTGAATATGGCCAAAACTACCGACGCAAAAATAACAGATAATTTAATCATCTATAACATGGTTATAAGTTAAATTAAAGGAATAATAAAATTTAAAAGGTTTATTAAGAATATAAATCATTAACATTAGTTTAGTATTTGGGAAGAAAATAACATTTGTGACAAGCCGAACTCAATGTAAGAGACTTCGTATCAATTTCCTTTCATTGAGGAATTTTTTGATATTAAGTATCTATATTATTTTAAAAGGTTTATATACCACCCTTTTGAAATTTCATATCATTAATTTATCTATTATTATTATATTTAATGTTTTTTAAATGTTATTATTTCATGATACATATGATTTAAAAAATTTCAATGTGATAACAGAATTTTCTTTTCTTTTTAAATCATGTTTTAACTATTTCATTCCACCTGTTTCCCATAAATTTTCATGGGTTTAAAATGATTTTAACAAAATTTTAATGTGGACATAAATTATTTATAAAATAAAATTTGCGTCAATTTTTAATTTATTTAAAATTTTTCAATTGGAATCTTTTTACGTGTTGTTTAAGGAATATTTTGGCAAATGAAAAAAGGAATATTTTATTCATTACTATATGGAGATAAATAAGTTTTATTTACCACCATAAAAATAATATTATCTATATATTATTTTTTAATATTTCATTTTTTATTCAAATAAAACCCCACACTCCATTTTTTTAGTATTTTGTTATTCAGAAATGGGTTTTAAAAAATGATGGAAATTTTAATATCATAAAATTGTTTCTTATGGGTGAAGAGAATATTTTATGGGGAAACATCCCAAATTATTTAGTGGATCATCATCACCTATTGATGATGAATAATGGTTCAATTCATTAGATAGGATGTTTCATGTGATGGGATGTTTGGAACCTCAATATTTAACTCTTACAGTTTATCATTTTGAAGGTGAAGTTGATCAATGGTGGTATTTGGATATGAATAACATAGAGAAAAATGATGTTTATTCCATGGAATGGGAAATATTTAATGTTATTTTAGTTGATATATAATTTCCTAAGGATTATTAACTCTGTATATAAAAAAATTATATAATTTATGCAAAAAATGAAGATTTTATAGCCATGTATCATGCCAGTTTTAATATTGTATATGTATATAACAAATTTTCTTCAAGAAATTGATATTAAAATTAATATATTTTATTCATGACTGAATCCAATTCTATGAAATCATTTTCTAAATATGAATTTAAATGATATTGCTGAAAACATAATATGGTGTTTTTAAACACTGATGTGTCTTGTGATAATGAATGTAAGAAGTTTCCATGATGGAAGCTGATGGAAGAAACATAAAAAATAAAATATCGAGGTAAGAAAATGAAGCTCCCATTTTGAGGAATGTGTGATAAAAATAAACCTAGAGAATTTATTTTGAAATAATGGAAGTGTTATCAATGTGGACTGTTTGGCCATATGGACAATAATTTCAAGGATAATTATCTTGAAGAATCAATGATTGGGGTAACCAATAGCCACCCAATAGTGAGGTGTTATAGTTATAATGATTTGTTTCATTAGTAAATCACTTCCAAAAGATAAGAACTTTGGATTGATATCATCACGATCAAAGTCAAAATTGTGTGGACAAATCTTTTTATATTACTACGGTTTTTGATGGATCTTCAAATTAAGTGGTTATAGGTAAGATATATGTGTATTAGAATTATGTCAATACCCTATTTGACTCCATATATTCACATTCCTATATTTCTATGAAAATATAATTTATGTTGAGAATATAACCTCAGGAAATTAATATATAACTTTTGGTTAAAAATTTGGGTAGAAGTATTAATGAAACCAAGATTTATTTGAATCTACATGTTGTTACCATTGGGTTTGTCTTTCCTAAAAATCTTATTGAACATGACATAGTATATATTGATAAAATTATTGGAATGGATTTGATTCTATTTTATCATTCTAGGACATATTAAAGAGATAATAATTTTATGTTCAATGATCAATTCCTTTAATACATTCCAAGAAATAGATAAATATATTAGATTTGGAGTTGAAAGCTGCTTATATATTATTCTTGAAAATAAAATATTCAAATTGGGGATGTTTAAGTATTAAATGAATACAAGTATGTATTTATTGATGATTTCCGGGTGTTATTGATGATCAAGAGGATGAGTTTACTATTGAAATACTGATTTATTCTAAGCCTCTTTTAACCCCTATGGTCAAATAGATCATGTTGAAATTTTAGTGTAGAAAAAGAAATTGCATGAGTTATTATTTAAGGGATTAATTTTCCCTAGAATTATTCCAAGGGATTGTCTTATTTTTTTATTAAAAATAAATATAGTTCTATGAGGCCTTTTTTTAAATTGGTGGCCTAAAACCAACTACATTGAACTTTATTCATTAATAAAAACCTTATCACATCTTGATCGTTCTTCTGCATGACAATGTAGGTGATAATTTCCTATGGATAGTTGTTACACCAAAGGTTCATAAAGTATCCGTGCTATGATGAGAACCCCGGTGCACCAAAACACTATTCTTGAATATATGTTCTATAGATGGATGATTTTGTTTGAGGGACACAGATAATATAGGCCATTAGGGGTGAGAATTCATAAACCATTGAGGCACCTTATAATGGTGTGGTCCCTTGGTAATATCAAGAATGAAATTATGATAACAAGACCTATGAGTAAGAAATCCACATTTCATAGTGTTTTGTAACACTCGAAAATTCCCCGATACGTTTTCTTTTGAATAATGCAATAGCTTTTATTGTATGCATCTTTGAGATTCTGACACACCGCCACCAATCAAACTAGTCGTTATGAATAGTAATACCTAGTTTTTGAAATTTTATAATTTTTATTTTTCAAAATGGTCTTTACTTTTTTATTTGGAATATCTAAATTATCTTATGGGGAATTTTTTGTTATTTTTCTGAAAACATTCATTTTTTGATGAATATTCAAAAAAAACAGCGTTATTGGATAAAACCGACTTTTTATTTAAATAATTAGTTATATTATTTTAATTTATTTTTGGTCAAAATAGATACATAATACTTATATATTTCCAACATAATTCAATGGATCCATTTTGTAATAATTATTGATATATAATATTTTATCAAACTATTTAATGTCTTTTACCCACATCCTAGGATCATTTTCAAACATGAATAAAACATAATATTACTGCTTCTGTGAGTTTAATTTCAAAAATCAGAGTGACACGGTTGATATCAGTATGTAAAATGTGGATCAATATGATGAAAATAATTTTTGGTGAATAGTAACATTTTACTTTTATTTACCGCGGTTAAAAGTAAATAGGGTAATTTAGGGTAAAAATGATATCATAATTACCCTAACACATGTCCTAATTCAATTGTATAACTATAATTCGATCAAAAACAACCTTAGGAATAAAATATGATCCTTTAGGTCCACTTGTCTTAGATTAAGAGATTTATTATTATGTTATATAAAGAGGAGTTAAATGAGTTAAATTCAATGTTTAATAACTAATCCATTTTTAATATAAGGTTATACATAATATAAATTCGACTATAAATATTTCATAGAAATATAAAATTATTTCCTACACAATTTTATTTTATTTATAATTTTTCTACAATAAATAATTAAATTTATTTACGAAAAAATGATGATGGAGTAATTATCTTACTAATGAATGATTAAAATAATTGATATTATAAATATCCAAATAAATATACTTTGAGACATTAAATGAATTACGTTAATTTTATTGGTTAATATGTCATTTTAAAATTCATTAAATTAATTTATTTGATGTAATAATGCTGTTATAAATTTAACAAAAACAAAATACCAAATAGTGTCATAATTGACATAAAAGAGTTTTTTAAAAAAACAAATTATATAATTAATTGATATTATATTCCTAAAAATATAAGTTTCATACAAAGGGATTCAATAATATTATATATTCCATTAATTAACCATTTGTGTTTCTCTTTTAAATTTATAGTATATTTATTAACCATATAACATTAAAATACAAAGAGACATGGTAACTGTCAAACTATTTAACTAAGAGTTGAATATAAAAGATAAGGTTAATATGATGACCTAAACCTGTCTAAAACCTATTTTTTGAGTGGATTTTTACCCATCCCCACTTTATAATTTAAATAATTCATTTTGGAGCTATTAGAAACCGAAAATAAATTTATTATAAAATAATATTTCAAGCCTTTCCAAAAGTGACCCTCACCTCTCTTATAATAGGGAACCACCCCTTCTCACCAATTCACACCTCCAAATCCATTTGGCTTGGCCAAACCCTACCCAAATATCTTCTCATCATTTCTCCCATCATCCTAGAGTCCTTCCATTAGTCAGAAAGCCAACCTATGGTTCTTTTTTGATCAAATCAAAAGGAAGAACCTGAAGAAGAGGTAAATATTTCATCACCAATTTCTAGTTCTTTTCTTCTTTCACTACCTCTTTAAGTTTTTGTTTCAATTATAAAATAATAACAAAAGAAACTTCTATATAATGGTATGTCATTATAAAAATGGTACTACCATATGCATTGTTCTATCTATTCTATAAATGACAAAGTCACTATAAATGCGTACGTACGAATTACCGTCTCCATGTCGTGGTGTAGTTTGTTATTCAAACACTTCATCATTTGGATACGCATAATAATGAGTATAAATGATGTCAATAATAAATATAAAATTATAATTAATATGTATATATTATATACCATACAATTATATACTATATTAAATCAAAATAATGATATTGTCACTCATGCGTACGTCCGGATTACCATATCCATGAACGCGATGAGATTCATTCTCCATCGTAATCATTCAAGAATAATTTTCATTTTATGGTTAAAAATAATTTTTATTAACATAATATCATTCATTATATTAATCAAATATATCATATTAATAACAAACATGGAATTCATGACCAAGCATATAAAGTAAAACAAATCAGTTAATACCCGAAACAATGATACTACTGAAATATCATTAAAAAAAATATTAGAAGATCATATATGATATCATATTAATTTATATGGTTATTGTATAATTTAATAAAAATTATTTCAACATTATATAGGTTTTTGACCTACCCTTGACCAAATAAAAGTACACGGTAAGGGTTAATTTCACAATCAATTTATTATCTGAGGTAGTTTTAAACGTGAGTAACTACTGTGAGCTCTTTACCATACACATCTGTGTTTTCTTGAAAATGTATTTCAAATAATTTTTTACTATTTACTAGACAATGGGTTAAATTCATTTATACCTTTATTTTACCTTATATGTTTTTAAAGGAATCTTTCTATTATTTTCCAAACAAGGTACCTTATGACCTTTTCGACAAAATTAAGGTAAGACTGATTTTTTAACTTATATGGAAGGTGAGGCTATTTTCCGCCATTATAACATCATTGAAGTTACCCATACAATCTTAACAAAATATTTTCAAAAAAAATCTTTTATAATTATATGAATTTTAAATTATTTCAAGATAGAAAGAGATATTTCTCTAAATAAAGTATTCATTTCATCTATGTCGACATCTTTTTATGGATTGTGATCATATTTGAAGTTGATTTATTATGATACATAACATACATATTGTATTGAAGGTTTTGTGATATGTTTGACTATGGATGTATAATTTTTATACCATGCATGGTTTATGGATAATGTATTGACATTTCATATGCTAGTTTTAATATGAATTTTTATGTTATGTTTAAACCTTTTCATATGGGGAATTCATTTGACTTAGTAAGTGATGGGTGGAGCCCCTTGTAGCTCCTCGATGAATCAGTAGGTCTCATGAGAAAAATTGGTGTCTTAGCACAAGGCCATGACAAAATCTTATTTGTTTTTTTGGCACAAGGCCTTCACTATGTGGTTATGAAGTTTGGCATTATGAATTCTATCATTATGATAGTGGCTATTGATATTTCATGTGAGTATTCTACTAGTAGAATATTCGTGTGAATAATTAAATTGAATTATGAGATTTTATCTCTTCCATGTTATGCTAAATTTCTTTTTAAAAGGATTTTGTTTTAGTCTTACATTGCCTTAAATGTTTATTCTTATTTATTAATGTTTTCGCTATATTGTTATCCTTACTGAGCATCTGAGATCTCCCCTTTCTATGTTTTGTTTTTCCCAGTATATGAAAACATATATTTTGACTGACCTGAAATGATAGTCTAAAGGATATTAGTGTGTCCTATCTAGACTATGCTGTTGTAGATTATCATTTTATAATTTAATTTAAAACTTATGAATGTCTCTTTTATTTCCAAGGCTACTAAACTAATGGACTTTCTAGACTTGATATTTTTTATCATGCCAATATTATTTAATAATGAACCAACTCTAGGTAACAAGGGTTAGGGAATTACCATGGGTATCATAAGAAGTTTAGTACAAACCATGAAAGCTAGATTTAGAAGAACTCTGATTAGAGAACATTTCCCTATAATAGACTTTGAGGATTAGTATATAATAACATCCTGGAATTTTGGAAATGTAGATATTTTGTGAGTTTTCCCAGCAATACATCCCTGTCTGGATACGAGCAGGTAGAGGCGGCTCTGGAACATATGTACCTAGGGGTAAAACCTGAAAACACCTCTTTGAGCTAGACTCAAACGAGAACCGGTGCACGACAACGGGCCTTGCTGCACTCTTGGTTATGACACTCCTATAGGATATGCTTAGGATAATTCTCATTTTCTTTACAAAATATTATGAAGGGTTTATGAGTATATACATCCACAAAGAAAACATTTTTATGATTATGGATTATATCCATAAACTACTTGATTTATGTTATGTTTTTTAATAATTATGGAATTATGTATTCTGATTCATAAACTAATATAGTGTATAACAGTGATTAGAAATGGTTCCTAGTGGAAGGAACCGAAACCATATCAATGCACATAATCCATGTAGGTATTTTCCTCCTACTCAAGTTAATTATAGTGGAGCTGGTGATGCAACTGGTGTGGACCAGCTTATCACCATACTTGGACAACTCACTCAGGTTATGAATAATAACCTTACCCATATAGAGCACCCTGATCCACAACACAGAGGATCAATGTTAGACCACTTCCTGAGGGAAAAAACACCAACATTAAATGGGATTACAAATACATTAGTTTATGATCAATGGAAAAATTATATAGAGATAATATTTCATGCTTTGGGGGGTAGTGAAAGGGAAAAAATTGTCATGGAAGTTTATCGCCTCACGGGAGATGCAGATCAATGGTGGTCATTGATTCGAAACAAAAATGAAGTTGATGAAGTATCAAATATGTAATGGAGGTAGTTTAAAGAGATTTTCTTAGAGAAATACATTCCTCGTGACCATCGAGCATATATGGAATGAAAATTTCTGATTCTGAGGCAAAAAGAGGATGAGAATGTCACAAAATATGAGTCTAACTTTACATGGTTAGAATGTCATGCATCAAATTATATATGTAACCCAAAGAGTAATATTGGTCGATTATTTTATGGGTTAAAGCCATTTCTTTGTCAATAATTAGTCTCACAATATTTCTCATCATACATATATATTGTCTCATGTGATATCATGATTGAAATACAATTCTCTAAATCTTACAACTTTAAATCAAAGCCGAAGAAGAAGAGATCTGTTGAACAGTTTAGAGATGGAAATAGTGGAAAAATGTAAAAGATGAATATCTATCATTCAGTAAATGTGGGGAGAAACACCCTAGTGCTTTTATGAAGGGAATGGGAGTCTATTACAAGTGTGGTCAAAAATGCCACCAAGCTCGTGATTACAAGGGGAAGAAAGATGTTCTCAATGATGAATGCTACAATTTTAGAGAAAATGGTAATTATGGAAATGAATTTCCTAAGAGCTGAGGGAACATACCTCAGAAAAGGCCAAGGGAGAAATTCCAAGCTTATTCGATCAATACTACTAAGGTTGAAGCTCCGAAGGACGTGGTGGCAGATAATTTAATGGTTTCCTCATGTTCATCCGATGAATTATTTGATTCTGGATCATCGCATTGTTTCATATCTTCCTAGTATGCTATGAAATTTAGATATTTTCAATTGGACATAACAAGGGAGTTTTCAGTCAAAACACCTAAGGGAAGTATAATCACAAAAAAAAATGAATATGTTCCCATTAGGGAATATAAATGTTCTTCAACTGTTGATCTCAACGTCCATGATTGAATTTGATATAATCATCAGTATGTGTTGTTTTTCAGACCATAATGTGAAAATGTACTGTAAGAAGAATGAGGTTACAATTTTCGATGATGATAAGGCATTCCTTATCTTTAGAGCAGAAACATCACCACTTGATTTTTATCAAGATCCACACCTAGTATCTCTACAAAATTCAATTATAGGGGAGTATGAGAATGAAATAATTATGGGGGAGGAAAAGAATATTCGAGTAGAGGACATACCTATTGTGCAAGAATATGTTGATGTGTGTCAAGAGTATTTACCTGGACATCCTCCAGAATGAGAAATTGTGTTTTATATTGATTTAATTCTGGTTTCAAGGCCCATATCAAGGACCCATTATAGAATGCCCACTGTGGAATTAGTGTAACTAAATAAAAAACTAGAGTAATTTAGTAATAAGGGATTTATTCACCGTAGTTTTTCTCTATAGGGATACCATGTCCTTTTTGTTAAAAAGAAAGATGGATCTATGATTTTTTGCATTGACTACAGGGAGATCAATGCTATAACAACAAAGAACAAGTATCCCTTACCACGCATTGATGATTTATTCAACCAACTTCATGAAGCCCAATATTTTTCAATGATTGACCTTCGATATAGATATCATCAGTTGTGTGTGAAGAAAGAAGACATTCCGAAAATAGGATTTCAAACTAGGTACGGGCATTACGAGTTTACAGTAATGCCTTTTGGGCTGACTAATACACCCTTTGTTTTCATGGATCTAATAAACAATGTTTTCAAGGAATATATTGATGACTTTGTAGTGGTATTTAAGGATGATATCCTGGTATACTCCAAAATCTATGAATATCATGAAAATCACTTGCGCACCATTCTAAAAAACCTCATAAGAAATGAATTATACAAAATTTTTATCAAGTGTGAATTCTGGCTTCAAGAGATTTATTTTCGTAGACATATTGTGTCTGAGGATAGAATATATATTGATCCTTCAAAGGCCAAGGCAATCCATGAATATCCAGCACCGACGATTATAACCATGGTATGCATTTTTATTGGTTTAAAAAGTTATTATCAGCATTTTGTCTAGAATTTTTTCCGATTGGCTAACCCATTAACCAGGCACACATGTAAAAGGGATAAATTTGTTTGGAAAAAAGAGTGTGAAACTATTTGGGACAATTGAAGAGAAGATTAGTCAATGCTTCTATACTGACTCTACCATCAGGGAACGATGGGTTTGAGATTTCTAGTGATACTTCAATGAAAATACATGGTTGCTTCCTTATGTAGAATGATAGAGTTGTTGCTTATGCATCATGAAAGATAAAAATTCATGAGAAAAACTATCCTACTCATGATCCTAAGTTAGCAGCTATAATCTTTGTTTTGAAAATATGGAGACACTATCTCTATGGTGAAAAATATGAGATTTATACTGATCACATGAGTTTAGAGTTTATTTTCTAAAAAAAGAATGCAACATGAGTCAAAGGTTATGGATTGAACTACTCAAGGATTATGATTTCACAATACACTACCACCCAGGGAAGGAAAATAAGGTGGTAGATTCTTTGAGGAGAAATGTTTATGGAGTTTTGAACAAAATGTGAGTTGAAAGGGATCCTTTTTTCATAGATAGAGTGAAAATGGATATGGGAATAATCATGGAAGGCGAGACATCATTACTTTTTCAAATGTTTGCCAAAACATCTTTACTAGAAAGGATAAAAAGTATCAGGCTGGTGATGAGGAGTTTCAAAATATGATTAATGCTGTGATCGATGGGAGATTGACTGACTTCATATATGAAGATGGGATTTTGAAATTTTAGAAGTGACATTGTGTTTCTGATATACCAGATCCAAAAAGGGAATTATTGGATAATTCCCATAGCTCCAATTTCACTATACACCCTAGTAGCACTAAGCTGTATAGAGATTTAATGGAAAAGTTTTTTTGGGGAAACATGAATATGGAGATTGTTGATTTTGTGTCAAGATGTATGGTTTTTCAACAAGTGAAAGCTGGAAGGCAACAACCTAGAGGATTCATGCAACCTCTTCACATACCTGAGTGGAAATGGGAGAATATTACGATGTAATTTTTCATGGGGCTACTAAATACATCAAGAAATAATGATTCAATATGGTTCATTGTTGATGGTCTTACCAGGTCATCACATTTTCTAGCTATAAGAGAATATTTACCACCTGAACGTCTAGCAAGACTATATATTAATTATGTTGTAAGACTTCATAGAGTACCCTAATCGATTGTTTTTTATCATGATCACCATTTTACATCAAGATTCTAGGAAAGTATTTAGAATGCCCTTGATAATAAACATTGTTTGAGTAGGGCCTACCACACACAAATAGATGGACAATCAGAACAGACTATTCAAACCTTAGAAGACATGTTGAGATCTTTATAACTTGACTTTCAAGGTATGTGGGATCAATATTTACCTATGGAATAATTTTCCCCTAAATATAGCTTCCATTAAAGTATTCAAATGGCACCATATGAAGCGTTTATGGAAATATATGTCGCACACCAACTTGTTGAGATGATGTTGGTGAAAGAAAACTCATAGGTCTAGAAAATGTTGAGGAAACAATGGAAAAGGGGAAGGTTATCCAAACCCACATCAAAGAATCCAAAAGTAGGAAAAAATTCCTTACTGATAACCAATATAAGGATTTGGAATTTCCTGTAGGAGACCATGTTTTCTTGAAGGTATCTCCACAGATGGGTGTTATACGTTTCAGTAAGAAGGTTAAATTGAGTCCTAGGTACAAAGGACCTTTAAAATTTTTAAAATTAATTGGAGTTATAGATTATTGATGTTATTAATATTTTCATGACTTATTACATACTCCCTTTACTGATTTTATATGAAATGTGCATAATGTGTGTGAAATGTTAATATTTTAATACTAAGTATAATTTTTAAGAATTTTTAGAAGTAGTCCAATTGAGTCTGTTTAATATTTTATTTATAACTCTCCCTATACTGATCCAAATTGTGTGATTTGAGTTTTTTAGGATTTATAATTCAATATACAAAATTTCATTAAAAGGGATCATGGTCTAATTATTCCATTTTAAGGCTCATATGTACCACACAAGAGGGCCAAAATAATCTGTGAAGAAAATGGACCAGCCAAGAAGATTTAATTACTAATCCCAATCTAGAAGTTAAAATTCCTTCATTATCCTCAAAGGTTCGGGGGAAATTTAAGGAGTCATGGATAAAAATTTCAATTCCCAACTCCAACAACAAGGGGGCCAACCTATTCTTTGAAGTCCAGCCCACCATTCTAGCTGAGAAATAAAATCAGTATAGTATTCATGACATATATCATGATATAAACATTCAACCAGGATAAGATTTTTCAATGTGAAATAGGATCTTTATGCAGCCGACTTTGTTGAATAAATAGTTCATAATTAAAGACATCTTCCTATTCAAAAACCCATTCACATTTTTGACATTAAAAAGTTAGAATTGAAATGGACAGATTAACTTTGTTTAATCAACCAGCCATAAATTTTCCTCATTAAGTCCAATGGACACCAAATATTAATAGTTGACAGAGGATATATTTATCTACAACTATCATGAAGATCATATATCTAGATTCATCTGTCTAATTTTTCAAATTGTCGATTCAAGTGGAGGGACAGATTGGTAATGAAAACAGTCCACTTATTTGGGCTATAAATGCATCCCCCTCCTCTTCTTCAAAGGGGTTGGAATTTAACAATAGAGGAGCATCAATTGGCATGACCAATGCCTTTCAAAATGATTGGGAGGACCTTCCATACTCATGTTTTCACTTGAGATACCTTTCCTCTTCTCATTGTTTTCATTTTCCTTTGTGTTCTTCATTTTTGTAATCTTTTATGTCTCTTTCTTTGTAATTATATTTTATTGAAAGTTTTTTATTCAATAGCTCTTATTATCATCAAACTATTGTAGTTTAATGTTAATGTTTATATAATAGTTTCAATACAGTTTAATCCCCTTCCCTTTTCTTTTGCTTCCTCATTCAATCGAAATCCCATTTTTAATTATCATCATTGTCCGTGTGTGTGTGTTCGACACACCACACTTTTCTTATCCCTTTATGTTTCTTGTCTTCATAATTTATCATCATAATCATTATAACAAGAATATTAAACACCCAAATGTATGAGTAAATCTATCATTGGGATGAGTCAAAATTTAGGGATGTTAAGTGATTTAGAGTATCTACTCAATGAGTATTCGTTAATTTAATATTGTGTATGTTGGACTTAACATGTCTTGGATTAATGATATATTTTGTTTAAAATGTGTTTTACATGGATTATTAGAACTATAAATACCCTATCATAAACATGTAATGGTAATCATTAGAAACCTAAGTTATGTTAAGGCCTGGATTAAAGCCTTAACACTTAGGAATTCCAATCAACGTTATCTTGTGAAGTGGTTGTTAATTTAAATGAAATATAAAGCAAAGCTCAAGGATATCACAAGCATAACTCCCTAATAATGAATATACCCTAATATTTATCAATTTTTTAAATCAAACATAATCCATAAATTATTTCATAAGATCTTAAAAAACCCCCTCAATCATAATATAATTAACTAAAAACAACTTCTTATTAAAAAGTATCATCGCTAAGGATTCCACCCCAGTACTGCTATATACATTATCAGAGCATCAGAACATTGACTGGTCGATAGGATTCAACCGGCCATGTGTTTCAAATGGTTCTATTTCTGGGGATGGTGCTTTAATTAGTCATTAGTTTCTGGTTATTGTAAAAAAATAAAAAAACAAAATTTAAAAAAAATATTGAAAAAAACACACAATGAAAAACTCGTCTTCTTTTTCCTTCCAACAACTCTCTGAATGCCCCGTAGCCTCCCAAATAATCCCTTGGATTTTTTGACCTTGAAATTGAGTGAACACTTCGCCAACGTAGGAGGAACAAAAGAGATAATCAACTCAGTCAAGAACCGGTCCATTTCCAACCAATTGAATTAGATATGGCCAATCCAAGGGAACAAACACTAAAATAACTTGTTGTCCCTGATATGAATTACCAACCATGTGGTATTCAATATCCAAACACAGAAGCTGAATTCTAACTCAAATCAGAATTGATTCATCTTCTTCTTCATTTCCACAGGCTAGCCGGTGAGGATCCACATCATCACCTTAAAGAGTTCCAAGTAGTGTGCTCTACCATGAAACCTCAAGGGGTTTCTAAGAATCAAATCAAACTTCAAACATTCCCTTTCCCTCTAGATGACACTGCTTTGTCATGGATTTACTACCTACCTCCTGGATCCATAACCACATGTAATGACATGAAGCGACTCTTCTTAGAAAAATTCTTTCCTACTTCTCGTACTGCTTCTATCTGAAAGGAAATAAGTGGTATCTATCAGTTCCTAAGAGAATCACTCAATGAATAGAGGGAGAGGTTCAAAAAGCTTATTCCAACCTACCCACACCACTAAATACCTGACCAACACTTTATCCAATACTTCTATGAGGGTGTATTGGCTATGGAGTGAACACTCATTGATGCCACAAGTGGCGGTGCTCTTTTTGATAAAACTCTTGCAGCTGCAAGAGATCCAATAAGTAACCTGGATACAAACACACAACAATTCCATACTCGAGCACATGCTCAAGTCAATAAATTCAAAGAGAATCAATCAATTTATCCAAAAAATGTGGTCGAGTGGATGAGTGAACTTACAAGTCTTGTGCGACAACTAGCTGTGGCTACCAAATCCCCAACCTCATCTTCTCCACAATCATTGTTTTCGGACCTGTCAAAAACTATGGAATCTACAACTCTTCATCTCATCCAACAGACACATGTCCACAACTTCACGAGGATAAATATGATTCATCTGGACCAATGGAGCTCAATTAAGCATATGCTCAACAGAACACCTACCCTCAAGTATCATGTCAGTTTGTTAGAAACTTCAACCAACCTCACTTAAACCCCTCTCTTCTTCCTATAACCAAGGCCTTATGTATGGTAATCCCATATCTCATTCCCCTCAATTCCCTCTTCAAAACCCAAACAAGTTTCAATATGTTCAAGGTGTTGGTAATTTCCAACAACCTTATCCTTTAATTCCTCAACCTCAAAGGAACAATCCTCCTCTTGGATTCCATTATCCTAGTGATCCATCCCAATTCCAAAACCAATATAATAGAATTCCCAAGAACAAAAATCTAGGTAATCCCAATCTGGGACAAGCCTCTAAGAAACCATGGTAAAGTGCAGTGGAAGATCTTTCCTCCATCACCCATTCCATCCTCAAGAACATTGAAACCAAAATTGGTCAACTTGCATCCCCCATTAGTCAGCAGTAACCATCCAATTCTTCCCAACTTCCAGCTCAACCATTACCCAACCCCAAGGGTAATGTATGTGTAATTTCACTTACATCAGGAAAGAAAATTGCTATGCCTCCAGAGAATTCCTCCAACCCTCCTATGAATGTTGACCTAGAAAATGAAAATAAAAAGAAACATGAAAAGAAACATGAATCCAATCCCTCATGTCCTTCTATTCTACAAAGAAACCCAATTCCTTTTCCTCAAGCCATTTATAAGGCAATGAAGTCCTTTGAACACGATCCTGAAATGCTTGACATGTTTAGAAACATTGAAGTCAACATTTCCCTCTTATATTCCTTGAAACAAATTCTTATGTATTCCAAATTTCTCAAGGAGTTGTGTACCCATAATAGGCAACTTAGGACCTTGAAAAATGTTTCCAACCAGAAGTCTATTTCCTTAAAGTGCAATGATCTTGGGACTTTTATGGTTCCATGCCAAATTGGAAGTTACAACTTTGATGATGCACTCATAGACCTAGGAGACTCAATTAATGTCATGCCCAAATCCATATTCTCCAACCTTTTTCTAGGTACCTTACATCCAACAGGTGTTGTCATTCAATTGGACAATAGAAGCACAACTGGTCCTAAAGGAATAAATGAGTATGTACTTGTCTGAGTCAATGATCTTATATTCCTTGTTGATTTCTATGTCCTTGTCATGGAAGGTGAGATGAACTCTTCTCAATCTCCACTAATTATAGGATGACCATTCTTCATGACTATGAGAACCAAGATTGATGTTCATTCAGGCAATTTATCCATGGAATTCGGTGACCATGGTCAAGTTCAACATTTTCCAAGCCATGCGATAACCATCTGAGGATTACTCTGCATTCTCAATCCATGATTTAGAAGACACTTATAAGAGTCAACAAAACCATAATACACAATGTTCTTCATGTTCTAATGACAATGGATCTTGTGAAATCAATACCATGATTGACCTAGTCATAAATGGTGAAGTTGATGTGGACCTCTCATTCATAGACTCCATAAATCTAGAGGAACTTGAAAACTCTCTTGAATCCCACATCAACTCTGATCTCTACTACTCCACCTTGGACACTATTAAGGAAAATGAATCTCAAGCAACTGATGTCCCTTCATCCATTCCAAATATGTCTAACCCGCAAATGAGAGATGATACTGATCTAAAACCTCTCCCTAAACACCTAAAATATGCATTCCTTTTCCATTATCACTCTTATCCTGTAATTATCTCTTCTTCACTTACCAAAACTGGGGAGTCCAAACTTGTTTAGGTGTTATAGGATAACAAAAAGGCCTTAGGGTGGACCCTAGACGATATTCCAAGAATCAGCCCTGCTCTTTGCATGCATCACATCCATCTTGATGAATCATCCAAACCAATTAGGAAACCACAAAGAAGACTCAATCCACTCATACTTGAGGTTGTTAGGGATGATATCACCAAATTTCGTCAAGATGGTATTATCTATCCATATTTTGATAATGAATGGGTTAGTCCAATTCAAGTTGTACCTAAGAATGGTGGGATAACTGTTGTAAGAAATGATCATAGAGAGGTAGTCACAACTCGAGTAAAGAACAAATGGCAGGTGTGCATCGACTATAGGAAATTGGATGTTGAAACAAGAAAAGATCCCTACCGTCTTCCATTAGATGATCAAATGCTGGAACGATTAGCTGGAAAGTCACACTATTGATTTCTCGATGGATACACCAGCTACTTCCAAATCCCAATCTCACCTGAGGACCAAGAAAAGAATAATTTCACTTTCCCCTTTTGAACATATGCATATAGGAGAATGACTTTTGGCCTTTTTAATTCTCCTGCAACCATCTAGTGGTGTATGATGAGTATTTTTTCTGAATTCATTGAACACTAAATGGAATTCTTCATGGATGGATTTACCATTTATGGTGAGTCATTTGAATCTTTATTTAATTCACTCTCTCTAGTCCTTCAAAAGTGTTTCATGTGTAACCTTGTGTTAAATTTTAAAAAATGTCACTTTGTAGTTGCAAATGGGAATGTTCTAGGGTAGATAGTTTCAAAAGATGGTATTGAAGCCGATCCTGCCAAAATTAAAGTGATCCAATCACTTCCTCAACCCACTTTTGTTCAAGACATCCGTTCATTTCTCGGTCAAGCCAGTTTCTATCAGAGAATCATCCATAACTTTAGTAAGATTTCCCTCCCACTCACTCATTTTTTCTAAAATGTTGTCACTTTCTATTTCGATGAGGTTTAAAAGAGATCCTTTCATGAACTCAACACTTCTATAACATCCATCCCAATATTTATCAATTTTTTAAATCAAAAATCATCCATAAATTATTTTATAAGCTCCAAATCAAACCCCCCAATCAGAATACAATTAACTAAAAACAACTCACTATTAAAATGTGTCATCACCGATGATTCGAATCCTATGGTTGAATCCTTGACAATGATACTTTTTAATAGTCAGTTGTTTTTAGTTAATTGTATTCTGATTGGGGGGTTTGTTTTTAGAGATTATGAAATAATTTATGGATGATGTCTGATTTAACAAATTGATAAATATTGGGGTGGATGTTAGAGTTGTTTTGTGTTCAACAAACGCTCTCTTGAAAACCTCATCGAAATGGATGGTGAAATCATTTTGGAGCAACCGAGTGAGTGGGAGGGAAATCCTACTGAAGTAATGGATTAATCTCTGATATAAACTGGTATGTTTGAGAAATGAACGGATGTCTCAAACAGAAGTGGGTTTAGGAAGTGATTGGATCACTTCAATTTTGGCAGGATCGACTTCAATACCATATTTGGAAACTATGTCCCCTAGAACAATCTCATTTGCAACCATGATGTGACATTTTTCAAAATTTAACACAAGGTTACACTTGACACATTTTTGAAGTACTAGAGAGAGTGAATTCAAGCAAGATTAAAATGACTCACCATAAATGGTAAAGTCATCCATGAAGACTTACATGTAGTGTATAATGTATTCAGAAAAGATACTCATCATACGCCTTTGGAATGTTGCAGGAGCATTGCAAAGGACAAAAGGCATTATCCAATATGCTTATATTCCAAAGGGGAAAGTGAAAGTATAATTTTCTTGGTCCTAATGTGTGATTGGGATTTGGAAGTAGCCAGTGTATCCATCAAGAATGCAATAGTGTGACTTTCCAGCTAATCGTTCTAGAATTTGATCAAGGAATGGAAGAGGGTAGTGATCTTTTCTTGTTTCAACATTCAATTTCCTATAGTCGATGCACACACACCATTTTTTCTTCACTCGGTTTCTCCTTAATGATGTCAAATTCTATTTAGATGTGGTTTGCAAGAGAGCCTTTGTTGAACTCAAAACTACTCTAATATCCTCCCGAATACTCCTACCCCCAGATTGGTCCTTACCCTTTGAGCTGATGTGTGATGCTTCTGATAGAGCCGTTGAGGCTTTTTTTATTCAAACAAGAGTAAAGACTTCTCATGTCTTCTATTATGCCTCAAAAAATTGGATGAAACAGAATCTCACTACACTTTCATTGAAAAGAAACTTTTAGCGGTTGTTTTTGCCTTCGATAAATTCCGACCCTATCTCTTAGGTGCCAAAATCATCATCTTCACAGACCATTCTACTATAAAGTTCTTACTCAAGAAAAGTGACTCCAAACTTAGGATAATAAGATGAATCATAATTATCCAAGTGTTTGACCTTGAAATCAAAGATATACCAAGAAAAAAAACCATGTGGCTGATCACTTGAGTAGAATTTCTAATTCTTCTCATTCTGAAATAATCGATCTTGAATTCCCCACTGATCACCTTTCATCTCTCACTCCAAAAATACCATGGCATTCCCCAATTGTAAATTACTTGGTTTCTAGTGTTTTTCCTGAAATTTTTTCAAAAGAACAAAAAATGGAGTTTAAAAGTGATTCAAAATACTATTTTTGGGATGAAAATAAACATTCGAAAACTGGGGCTGACATGGAAATAAAGAGATGTGTCGATGAAGATGAAAATTCTTCCATATTATAATTCTGTCACTCAATGCCTGGTGGTGGCCACTTTGGACCACAATGGACCTCCCTAAAGGTCCCAGACTCTGGATTCTTCTGGCCATCACTCTTCAAGAACTCACATGAGTTCTATCAATCATATCCCACATGCCAAAAGTTTGGCACAATTTCAAATAGAAATGAAATTCCACAAAGCCTTTAATTTCTTGTGAGATTTTTGATGTTTGGGGCATCAATTTCATGGGACCATTCCCCCTTCCAATGGTTTATCATACATTATTCTTGCGGTTGATTATGTTTCTCGGTGGGTCGAGGCCAAACCCACTAGAAAGGATCTTTCACATACTGTTAGTGAGCTTATAAAGACACACATTTTCCACCAATTTGGCACACCTTACGCCATGATAAGTGACTTAGGATGCCATTTTTGTAATAAAACCATAGAATCTCTTTTGAAAAAGAATGTGGTTGTATATAAAACATCAACTTCATATCACCCCCAAACAAATGGCATGGCTAAACTATCGAATAGGGAAGTAAAAAAGTGTGCTTGAGAGAATTGTAAAACCCACCAAAAAAGACTGGCCTGAAAGACTTTGTGAAGCACACTGGTCTTATCGAACTGCCTATAAAACACCCATTGGGATGTCTCCTTTTAGGCTAGTTTTTGGTAAAGCTTGTCATTTGCAAGCTAAAATCCATCATAATTCATTTTGGGCTGTGAAAACATGTAATTTTGATCTTGAAAAATCTAGTGAAGAAAGATTGTTGCAATTGGCTGAACTTGAGGAGCTTCGACTCGATTCTTATGATAATTCTAATCTCTACAAAAAATCCAAGGCACTCCATGACAAACACGTCATGAGAAAGTTATTCCATGAAGATGATAAGGTAATACTCTTTAATTATCAATTTTAGCTTCACCCAGGTAAGCTTAATTCATGTTGGGAAGGTCCTTTTGTCATATATAATGTTTACACATTTTGTGTAGTGAAAGTCCAAGACGTCTCTTCCAAAAGAACATTCACGGTTAATGGCCATCGGTTAAAGCATCACCATGAGAGGACACACAATCCTAGATCAACATCGACTTCTACTCGATCTACAACTTCTCTAGTCAACCTACCACTAGATGGAGATGGAAACTGGCAATATTCAAACCAGGGGGAACCTCTTTCCATTTAACTATATCTCTCTCTCTCTTCCTCTATCTACCTCTTTCTTCTTCTTCCTCTGTCTTTAATTTTTTTAACACTTTCTTTTTCAAACCTTTATTTTATTTCTCTTTTGTGTCAGTGTGTCTTTATTAAAAACTAAAAAAACAAAAATAAAACAAAAAAATAATCATAAAAATTAATAAAAAAAATAAAGCGTCATGCTTACTCACCATTGGGATTGGAAATTTTGTCCAACCTTTTTGGGGATTCAACATGAATGTTTTCGTCTCAAATTTTTTTATTTTCATCATCACTTTGGATAAATAATTTTCTGTCAAACCCAACAAATTTTGAATGCTCAATTTTGGATTTGGAACATTATTTTCCACAACCGTGAGAACCAACATTAGCTTTCATGACAAGGCTACCTTTGAAAATGTTTTAAAATGTATGTTTTTCACCCCCATTTGTGAGTCTTGATTTTGTGGACCTTCGAGCTAAATTTCCTACTTTAGTGTGAATTAATATGATAAAGGAATTTTTTGAACCACATGAGAATCGCAATAGCCAAATATCCTCCCATTTCCCATAAATTAATCCTCCTTTTGAAAGCCCTTTCGAGCCTATGAATAACTTTTCATTGATAGCCACATTACAAGCCCAATACCTTTTCCCACCCAATATCAACACGGATTTTCATTGCATAATTTTTTGAAATTTAAGTGTTTGGGGGTGGATTTCATTATGGTTACCCTTTTTTGATTTCACCGTGTTATTATATTCTTGAGGGAAAGCATCCAATTCATTGTGGAGGAGAGGCTTTCATTCAGTGTGTTTTGGGGAATGTAATGTAAATTTTATTGACAAGTGTTCAAAAAAATTCAAAAAAAATCCAAAAAAATCCAAACAAACATGAAAATAAGAATGGTTTGTGTCTTGGGTACGTAAAAAATAACTATTTATCATCCTTTTATCTTGTTATAACTATTACAATTAGTGTCATGAGGAGATAAATTATGGGTTTGGATATGAGTGTGAGATCTGTTTCAAGTTCAACTTTCAAAAAAATAAAAAAAGAGAGAAAATAATAACCCTTACATTATATTTAAATGTCATTGGGAGAAGTTTTGTGTTTTGTAAATATATAATCTTCTCATACCCTTCAAATTTTCTTCTTCTATTGTGTCTTTCTTCACAAAATCATTCACTTCTAAATTTCTGTTTCCATCTCCTTCCATTTTTTATTTCAAAAAAATGTGAATTGCTTTTTCTATGTTGGTGTTTTAACCCTCTTCTTCTCTCTCTTGGACATTATAATACTTCCATACCATTTCCATAGAAAAAACCTTAAAAAGACCTCTTGATTCTTGTACACTTTGGATAGGGATTGGAAGCTGAGATGTCTTTAAAACTCTAAGATTTTCACTTTTGGTTGGCGAAAGAGTGAACATCCCCAAATGAATTTTATCATCTTGAGAGGTGTGAGTTTCAAGTATCCACATTTTCCATTTCTAAATTTTAGCATTAAAAATTGAATTATTTTTGCAACATATATTCTGTAACAACCTGTGGTGGAATTCAAAATGGATAAGTGAAATAGTCTAAACCTCCCCTGATTGGAGAAAACAAAATTCTAATATCTGTTGGTGAGTGAAAATGATTTTGTTATGTTTTTATATTTATTTCACATGAGGACATGCACAAGACTATGTGTGGGGGAGTTATTTTAATTAATATTTCCATGAATTATTATATGCTCCATTTACTGAATTAATTTGAAATGTTCATAATGTGTGTGAAATATTAAAATTTTAATACAAAGTATAATTTTTTAGCATTTTTAGAAGTAGTCCAATTGAGTCAGTTTACTATTTTATTAATATCTCTCAACCTACTGATATAACTTGTGTGGTTCTTGTTTTTTAGGATTTCTAATTCAATATAAAACATTTCATTAGAATGGATCATGAGATACTTATTCCATTTAAAGGTTCATATGTACCACACAAGAGGGCCTACAGAATCTGTGATGAAACTGGACCATCCATGAAGATTTGATTACTGGGCATAATATAGAAGTTAAAATTAATTCATTCTCCTAAAATTTTGTGGGGAAAATGTAAGGAGTATTGGATAATAATTTCAAGGCCCAACTCCATCAAAAATTGGCCCAACCTATGCTTTGAAGTCCATCCCACCATTCTAGCCGATAAATAAAATCAGTACAGTATTCATGACATATCTCCTGATGTAAGAATCCCATAAAGTTGAGATTTTGCAGTGTGAAAGAGGAGATATAGGCGGCCGACTTTTTTAAAAAATAATTTGTCTTTGAATTCATCTTCCTATTAAAAAAAACTCATTCACATGTTGGAAATTAAAAAGTTGGGATTGAAATGGACAAATTAACATTGTTTAATCAACCGGCCATAACATTGGCTCATTAAGTCCAATGGCCGCAAACTTTTTAGAGAAGACAAGGGATATATTTATATAAAACTTTCAAGAAGATCGTTTCTTGAGATTCGGCAATCTAATTTATCAAATTGACGATGAAAGTGGAGGGACAGATTGGGAATGCAAATAGTCCACTTCCTTGGGCTATAAATGCATCCCCCTCATCTCATTCAAAGGGGTTGGAATTTAATAAGAGAGGAGCATCAATTGGCACAACCAAAGTCTTTTCAATGGCTTGGGAGGACCTTCCATACTCATTTTTTAACTTGAGAGAGCTTTACACCTCTCTTTGTCTTCATTTACTTTTGTGTTCTTTATTTTTGTAATCTATTAAGTCTATTTATTTGTAATTATGTTTTAATGAATGTTTCTCATTAAATATCTCTTATTATCATCCACCTTCTGTAGGTTAATGTTAATGTTCTTAAAATATTTTAAATATAGTTTAATCTCCTTCCCTTTTCTTTTTCTTCCTCATTAAATCGAAAGCCAGTTTTTAATTATCATCGTTGTTCGTGTGTGTGTGTGTTCGACGCACCACTCTTTTCTTATCCCTTTATTTTTCCTCTCTTCTTAATTGATATTCATAATAATTATAACCATAATATTAAACACCCAAATTTCTGAGTAAATATCTCATTGGTGTGAGTCAAAATTTAGGGATTTTATGTGATTGAAGTATTTACTCGATGAGTATTCGTTAATTTAATGTTCTGTATGTTGGACTTAACATGTCGTGGATTAATGACATATTTTGATTAACATGTGGTTTCTAGGGACTATTGGAACCATAAATACACTACCATAAACATTTAATGGTAATGATTAGAAACCCGAGTTATGTTAAGGCTTGGATTAAATCCTTAACACTTAGGAATTACAATCAACATTATCTTGTGAAGTGGGTGTTAATTAAAATGAAATATAAAGCAAAGCTAAAAGATGTCACAAGCTTAACTCCCTAATAATAAACTCACCCCAATATTTATCAATTTGTTAAATCAAACATCATCCATAAATTATTTCATAAGCTCTACAAAGAAACAACCCAATCATAATACAATTAACTAAAAACAACTGACTATTAAAAAGTATCATCGTAAAGGATTTGACCCGAGTACTGCTATACACATTAGCAGAGCATCAGAACTATGACCGGTCGATATGAAATAATCATCCGTGCATTTCACTTATAGTTTGAAAATGCCTACAAGTTTCTCCAAAGTTTGTGATGTGTTCCACGTATCACTGTTGAGAAAATACATGCATGAACCAACGCATGTACTCACGTTTGACAAAATTGAACTGGAACCTGATCTATCCTATTGTGAAGAGCCTGTCAAAATTCATGATAGAAGAGAACAAGTACTGATAAGCCAGACAACTTGTCTGGTAAAACTTCTATGGAGAAACCATAAGATGGAAGAGTCAACATGGAAACTTGAATAAACATATGATGAAGATCCACCCAAATCAATTTGGGCATTATTAATATAAAAATTTTGAGAATGAAATTATTTGAAGGAGGGAAGAACGTAACACCCCAAGATTCCATGGTACGTTTTCCTTTGAATATGTAATAGCTTGAATTGTACGCAACTTTGAGATTGTAACACACCATGACCAATAAAACTAACTCTTATGAATAGTAATACCCACTTTTTAAAATTTTATAAATATTATCTTTCAAAATGAACTTCATTTTTGGATTTAGAATATCAGAATTAGCTTAGGGTGAATTTTTTGTATTTTTCTAAAAACTTTCAATTTTTGATGAATAGCGAAAAAACATTGCGTTATTGGTTAAAACCGACTTTTTATTTAAATAATTAGTTATTTTATTATACTTTATTTTTTGTCAAAATAGATTCATAATGCATATATATGTTCAACATAATTCATTGGATTCATTTTATAATAAGTTTTGATATATAAAATTTTATCGAACTATTTACATTCTTTTACCCACCTCCTAGGAGCATTTCCTAATTTTTATAAATCATAATTTTACAGATTCTGTGAGTTGAATTTCAAAAATATGAAAGGCACGGTTGATATCAGTAAGTAAATTTTTGTTCAATAAAATGAAAATATTTTTTCGGGAATAGTAACTTTTTGCTTTTATTTACCACGGTTAAAAGTAAATTGGGTAATTAAGGGTAAAAAAGATATCATAATTACCCTAAGACCTGTCCTAATTCTATTAGATAAATTTAATTATACCCGAAACAACCTTAGGAATAAAAAATGATCCTTTAGGTCCAATTGGATTAGTTTAAGACATTTATTATTATTTTAATTAAAGAAGAGTTAAAATAGTTAAATTCAAAGTTTAATAAATAAACTATTTTTAATATAAGGTTATACAGAATATAAATTCGACTATAAATATTCATTAGAAGTGAAAAAAAAATCTTAAATAATTTTATTTTATTTTAAAAATTTATACATTAAATAATTAAATTTATTTATGACACAATGATGATGCAATAATTACCTTACTAATGAAAGATCAAAATAATTAATATTATAAAGGCTTGCCTGCAGACCCCTGGGCGAAGCACCACAATATGCACCTCAAGCAAAAAAACCACCATGACTAATCACCAAAGTAAACAGGTAGTTTCTGGGATCCACCACTGATCGCATAATGTATATCATACGTCAGGTATTATACCTCAAGCCATTACAACCCATACATCGAGTAAGGATCCTCAAGCCATCACAACCTATACCCGTTAAACCTATAGTAGTCCATAGAAAACTATATCCAGAATATATTTGTGTGAATAACCAAAAGTGATTATAGACCTCGACACACATATATGGTGAAAACAATCCAATGTGCCTTCCAGCACAAGTAACTACCAAGAGAAGAGAGGAAGGCCAAAGGGGGAATTCAGCCATCCATCTTCCCACTAGAATTTTGTGGCCCAAGGCTCAGAATCCCCTGGGTGTCGGTTTCCCTTACTGATAGGGTGGATTAGCAAATAGAAACACAAAAAGTACATGATATACTATCTCTCACAACCACACTATGGGCATAACCTAGACTTAAACACAAATACAGCTAACATCTCTTAGACTCTGGGCTGCTACTTCTAAGACTAGGTATCCTATAAGCACACAAACATTTAAAGAGCTTTATTAGATTACTTCATTACCTTTTTATCAATTCCACTTTATGTTAATTAATTCTTTAAACATTAATTAGCCATGAACAATTCCATGTTAAATTTCATTAGCATCACACCCAAAGTCCACTGTTCTTTCAAAATTACTACCTCATCAGTATGTTCCAGCAAACTCCATCCCCATGAGTTAACACCATTTAATCAATTATTCATTACAAAATTACATTCCCCATTCCCAGGTATTCTAGAAAAACATTTTATGCTACTAAACATAAGGGGGATCGACATGGTGAGCAGATGTACTACCCGTCATGTCTTTTCCGCTTATAGAAAGAGCATATACCCATCCTCCCTAAAAAAGATAAACATGGAAGAAACGTGGCATACCCCGCATGTCTTCGTCTCTTTCGAAAGAAGGGTAAGTTAGACCAGCTACCTTGAGTAGTGGGGAAAATTAAAGCATATAAATAACCAATAAGAATCATAAAGCATCCAACAATCACATCCATCCCATTCCATCATCCTTGGTGTCATCCCTGACACCCACATGCATAAACAGATGAATCTTGCCACTTTAGTCGTCATCATCTGCAACAACCAAAATCTTTCGTGCCCCCACATATCACAATGGCCATCCAAGATCACATCACAGTACAAGCACCAGGAAAACAAACATCACATCAATTGGGCTCTTGACATTATAATTATCAATAGGTAACTCAAAACCCTTTATGGAATTATCAAACAATCAGTTCTTTAATCCATCATGAATTAACAGATTTATTATTGGTAGGTTCCAAATTCAGGAAACCTAATCAGTAAGCTATCAAAATTAATTAAACATGCTTACTGTGCCAATTTGATTAACATCAAATTATAAAAAGAACCAGATTCATTTACAAGCCTCTTTACCTTTATCCAAACAATTATCAATTAATCCAAATTTACATTATTTACAAATTTCCAACAAGAACGAACAGCTAATCAAAGCAAGCATTGATATCACACTATCTAGAAAAACAAGTGAAAATAACATATTATCAATATCAATTTATTTATCTGGTTCAAAAATTTATTATGTCAATTAAATTTTCATCTAGTGGTATAAAACATGTTAATAATACAGTTGCACATAAAATAAGAGAGAAGCAATGAATCCCCTATTTCAAATGGTTCGTGACATTCTTTATTCACACAACGGGTCATGATCCTCCTCTCCCGACAACTACATCCACCCGAGGATTCCACGGTATTACCACACCAACCAAAACCCATGAAAACTCTATTAGAAGTATGGATATTTCATTCTATTATATGGTAAGGATAAATAGGAGAAGATAAACCCCAAAATAATGATGATAATCAAACCTTATATCGAAGATTGATTGATACAGCTTGGTTGCATCAAAAGAGAGTGGAACCAATCTAAGGTGTAAAGTTTGATTGTGTGACTACTATGAGAATGAATGGGATGTTCGAGCATCTCACGCCCGAGAACAAGTAGAAAGAAATAGGGAGGAAGATATCCCTTCCCTTTATAGGATTTAATGTGTTGACGGTTTAAGTTACGCTTAATTACCCATTAAAAGAGGTTCGCATTAACCCACGCAGTTTGGCCAAGTAAAAACATCCCAAGCCATTAGAATAATTAATATATGAGTTATGGAATTTGAATCGGCCTTAGATTCCTTAAAACAAGGCTTAAATTCATTTTACGTTAAAGGAAACGTCAAAGGGGGAAAAACTACTAGAAGCTGGAAACACTGTTCACCAAACTCAAAATTTGGAAAAGGAAATAGAGGCTGCTTCTAGAACCGCACTGGTCTGGGAACACTGTTAACTGAACCTCACCGATGGAACATTATTCACTAAACCTCATCGATAGAACACTGTTCACCAAACCTCAGCGATAGAACACTTTTCACTGATCCTCACCGATAGAGCACGGTTCACTAAACCTCACCGATATAACACTATTCACTGAACCTCAATGGTGGAACACTGTTCCCGAAACCTCACCCTTAGAACACTGTTCACTGAACCTCACTGATAGAACATTGTTCACTGACCCTCACCGATATAACACTCTTCACTGAACCTCACCGATAGAACACTGTTCGCTGAACCTCACCGATAGAACACTGTTCACTGAACCTCACCGATAGAACACTTTTCACTGAACCTCATCAATAAAACACTTTTCACTAAACCTGACCGATAGAACACTATTCATTGAACCTCACCAATAGAACACTGTTCACAGAACCGCACTGATAGAACAGTGTTCACTGAACCTCATTGATAGAACACTGTTCACTGAACCTCACCGATAGAACACTGTTCACTGAACCTCACCGATATAACACTGTTCACTGAACCTCACCGATATAATATTTCTCACTGAATAGGAAATTTGGTAAAGGAAAGAGAGGTTACTAATATAACTATTCATTGATGGAACTGTTCATAGAAGGTTACTGATGACACTATTCACTTATGGTCACCGATTCACTATTCACAGAAGGTTACCGTTGCACTGTTCACAACTATCTACCGTTGGAACTGTTCACCAAACTGGAAAATTGGAAAAGTGTTGGGGATACCTCCTGAAACACCTCAAACACCATATTTTCACAAGAAAATGGATCGAAGAGGTCCGGGATATTACATCAAATACCTCTCAAAACATTCTCATCCCTGAGAATTCAAAACCCACCAAAAGTGAAAATGAAATGGGGTCTGAACAACCACCATTCGAGATACTTCTCAAAAGATAGCAAGCCACAAAAACAACAATGGGATCCATCTCATAAACATGAAAGGTTTATAATCACATAAGCTACATTGATACATGAAAACCATTAAACATCAAACAACTCTGGGTACTGAGCACGTATCTGTGACTCACATTCCTAGGTACTCTCCTCCACGCCACCGTGTCGCCATAAGACACGAACCAAGGGGATAGAACGACTGCGCACCAACTTCTCATTGCAGTCTTGGATCTTCACAGGTCACTCCTCAAAGGCTGCATCATTATCAACATTGATCTCTCCCAAATAGATGATGTGAGAGTCATCAAGAAGACAACAGTAGAGCTGTGATATATGGAAAATAACATGTATCTGACTTATATGTGGGGGATGTTCTACTCGATACTCCATAGCTCCAACACGAGCTAACACCTCGAAAGTCCCAACAAACTGGGGAGAAATCTTACTTCCATGACCAAACCTTTGCTGCCCACGACGGCGATTCACCTTCAGAAACACATGATCCCCAAAATTATACTCTAAGGGTCTCTTTATTTGATCAACATATGATTTTTGATTATCTTGTGATGTCTCCATCCTCTCATGAATCACCTGAACCATCTCAGTTGTATTCTTTACTAGTTACTATCTGAGAATTGTGGACTCTCTGACTCCAGTCCATCACAACAGAGAACAGAAAGGACGACCATACAAGGCTTTAACTGGTTCCATATCGATGGTGGAGTAAAAACTATTATTCTATGCAAACTCCACCAAGGTTAAGTGCCCCATCCATGAACCTCCAAAATTAAGAACACGAGAGTGTAACATGTCTTCAAGATTATGGATGATTCGCTTTGTCTTACCATTCGCTTGAGGATGAAAAGCAGTGGAGAGGCATAGCTGAGAACCAAAAGCATGTTGGAGACTTCTCCACACTCTGGATGTAAAACGAGGATCTCGATCAGAAATGATCATCCTTGGGACTCCATGAAGTCTCACCTCCTCCTCTAAATACTACATTGACAAAACGTCCACTGAGCTCAACTCCTTGATCTCTATGAAGTTGACTGATTTTGATAAACGATCCACTACCACCCAAATAGAATCATGTCCTACATTATCTCAAGGTAAACCAGTAAAAAAATCAATTGAGATGTCCTCCCACTTCCACTGAGGAATCTCTAATGTCTAGAGTAGACCACCAGGAACACGGTGTTTGACCTTCACCTTCTGGAAAACCAAACATCGACACACAAACTCCGCAACCGCACACTTCAGCCCAGGCCACCAAAACTGGCTCTTCAAGGCTCGATACATCTTTTTTATGCCAATATGCATAGCTAAAGGATAACTATGAAACTCTTTGAGAACCATATCATGCATTTTCAAAGTAACAAAAATCCTTCCTTGATACAATACTCGGTGTTGTTCATCCCCAATCCAACCATCTGGGGCCTTGCCACAATCAAATCGGTCTCTCCAGACCTCCACCTCAAGATACCCCAACTGGGACTCTTCCACCTTCTGCATCAGGGATTATTGTACAATCATCTGAAAAAGACAGCCTCTACCCCCAAATTCTCCAATATCATGATGTAATGATGACAATTCTTCTATTACTCTCCGGGAATCACGGGATTCATGCACATCACCACTACATGACTTTCGACTCATCGTATCTGCTACAATATTCCCATTTCACGGTGTATACGACATTTTGAAGTCGTATTCCTGTAAAAACTCCATCCATAGAAGCTAACGTAAGTTTATTTCAAGATGGGAGAAAACATACCTCAAACTCTTATGATCTGTGAAAACCACAATGCGCTCACCAATGAGGTAATGTCTCCACAATATCAAAGAAAAAAACACGGATTCCAACTAAAGATCGTGAGAAGAATAGCTATGTTCATGGGGATGCAACTGCCAAGACCCATAAGAAACAACTGACCTATGCTGCATGAGAACACAGCCTTACGCCAGATGCGAAGTGTTGGAGAAAACACCAAACTGAACTCCCTCAGCTGGAAGACAATGAACTGGATCACTTACTAATAACTTCTTTAGTTACTCAAAAGCTACCTAACACTAATCAGTCCATATGAATATTTGATCTTTCTTGGTCAAAGCTGTTAGAGGAGTCACTACTTGTGAGAAATTTCCTAAGAACCTTATTTAGTAGCCTGTGAGACCAAGGAAACTTTGCACCTATGACACTGTCTTGGGGGTCGTCCAAGATACAACTGCTTCTATCTTAGATGGATCCACTGCTACTCCCAGTTGGTACACAACATGCCCCAATAAATGAACTTCTCGAGCCCAAAACGCGCACTTCGACAACTTCCCAAACAGCTGATGTTGATGAAGAACTCCCAAAATGGCATGTATATGCTCTGCATGCACCTCGTCAGATGTTGATTACACAAGGATTTCATCGAGGAAAACTACCACGAACCTTTCCAGGAACTCACAAAACACCAAATTCATCAATTCCATATATACAGCGGAAGCATTCGTCATGCCAGGTGGCATTACAAAGAACTCATATTGTCCATGACGATAATAGAAATTAGTCTTTAGGATATCATCATCCTTCACATGCATCTGATGATATCCTGACCACAATTCATTCTTTGAGAACCAACATTCACCCTTTATTTGATTGAATAAATCATCAATATTTGGAAGAGGATAGTGATTCTTTATCATCACTTTGTCTATGCGATGATAATCGACACACAACCCCAAACTCTTTTTAGCCTTCTTCATGAACAAAACTGGTGCACCCCACGGTGACACACTTGGATGAACAAAACCGCACTATAACAGACCATCAAGATGAATACATAGCTCTCTAATCTCATAAGGGGCCATCCTATATGGATACATAGAGATAATTGACTCTCCTAGATATAGCTTGATCCCAAACATGATCTCTCGTCGAGGGGGTAATGCTACAACCTCTTCTGGAAAGACATCAGGGTACTCCTCTACGACCCATAAGAAATTCCATCTACTAAACCTCTGAAGAACTCAACATCATCTCAACCATCATGGATGATAAGGATGGAACATGCATATGACCCATCTAAGGATCTCACTCACCAATAAACACCACTAGCTCTCCATCTACACCAATGAAAATGACCTTCTTCTTGAATCAATCCACGATAGCCTACACTGAATACAACCAATCCATGCTAAGGATGACATCGTATGGTTGTATTCGTAAATATATGAAATCTCCCCAATAGCTGTGTTTCCACAATACTAGCTCACAGTCTCTACATACTTCAAAGAAGTCGTCACGACCTCCAACTAGTGTAGTCAACTGCAAGGGCACTAAAAGCCTCTCTACCTCAACTCCCAAAGCATGGAAAAGGGTAGTTGATACAAAAAAGTGTGTAACTCTTGAATCAAAAAAGGCATACACCAAGGTAGAAAACAAGAAAAGGGTACCTTGAACGATGTCTCGCTTGCCTAGAGCTGGAAACACAAGAGCATGAGGTTGACCAAGACCTCCTCCACAGCCTCTCTAACCCTGATGAAGACCACCACCATGGTCGCGCTATGCTCTCTGAGGATGGGGAGCATCATGGGGCTGTCCAATACCCATCCCATCTACCCTCTTCTAATCTAAATCCGGTGAAACCTGCTACTTCTACTGCCTCCGCTAGAACTACATCAATGGAGGAACCAGGAGTGTAGCACCTAGTGCAGGATGACTGCTAGGAATGTTCGGGAACTCCCACTACTGATGACCATGACCACCACATGAAAAAACAAGCACCAGATCCCTTGGCATAGTATTGAGAGTTACTACCTTTACAGAAACAAGATCGGAAGGGTTGGGACCTACCCTCGGCTGAACGGAAACTCTTCTACCGTGAAAACTAGGAACCCCGGACCACAGCTCTACCTCATGAGGGATCATGATGATTCCACTCTCATGATGATCCGGTCCAGGACAAAGTCTTCTCGACAATCTATGCCCTCTCCAGCACCTCAAAATATGTCTTCAGTATATATGGGGTGACCTAGCACAGGATCTCTGGACACAAAGCAACCTCGAATTGCCTCTCCCTGACCTCCTCAGTAGGTAACAGGTCTGAAGAATATCGTAAAATGTTCCTATAATGGATTCCAAACTCTCAAACACTGGAGCTCCCCTGTACAAGGATAAGAAGCTCCCGGTGACTGGATGCCTTCGCAGTCAATGAAAGAAACTCAACTTTAAACCTATCTTGGAACTCCCCCCATGAGATCACTGACTCATCATGAACCCAGAGGAACAAGAACCACCATTGCCTCACTGCTCCATGTAGCATAGTCACAACCAAGGACACATAGTGCTCCTTCCAAGCATGAATCGAACTGAATCCTATCTCAGCCTCCACCAACCAATCTTCTGTGAATGAATCTGAAATGGAGCCTTCATTCTTATGGAGAATCCGGCACTGAAACTCTCAGAGTTTCTTCCTCCAAGTGTAGTTTTCAACAACCTCTACCCGGTGGCTATCTGCTGGAATAGCCTGCTAGAAATTTTCTGTGAAAACCTGACGAGGACTTCGACCTAGAGCCATACCTTTAAAATAAAAACCGTTAGATTTTCTAAACCTAGAATATAGAAGACTCAACATTAATTAATTAATTGTTTTCTTTCATTGATTTTAGGTTATACTATCCTAAGGTCTACCCATTCAATCATAGGCACAACGAAGAATGATGCATGATCCTTTCCTTGGTCTCTACCATGCAACTAGTGTCACCTTGTTTAGTAGCCATTGTAAACATAAAGGTTCGTACATATAATCATAGGGGGGGTCTAAATTCATATTCCTTAGTCGGTCTCCATTTTTTACCTCACTTTCTAAACATGAATGACATTGTTTCCATACCAACCCATGCAACCTCACTTGTTCCTAACTCTACACTCCATCCTATCGCTCAACTAGAGCCCTAATACCACACCATTGCAACCCCCTCCCCCAAAAGTGTACCCCTCTAGGGCAGGAAATGTGATAAGGGAGATAATTACCCTGAGTCCCACCTCCAGCGGTCCCTGGGTTGGTGACTATCACTGAGGGTGTAGTAAACACACAAATGAGAGGCATTACCCTCTAAGAGAACACATACAGAAGAGAGAGATAATATATACACCAACTAACTGCAACTCAGAACTGAAATATAAAATAAAACCCAAGAGAATATATGTATTTTCATGATAAAGTACTACAACTGGAAGGGGAAAACAGTAAGTTCCCAAAATAAAGTAAAACAAAATCAACCACATGCCCGAACAACACCTACAACCACAAGCTAGTATTAACCAGCCCGGTCCCCAACCTACTATAAGTGACATGAAAAATAGTTCATATATACATAGGTTGAGTATAACAGTATACTTAGTAGGATCCTCCTAGAAGCCTCTCATGTAAAAGTAATGAAAGCATGCTAAGGCATAGTGAACAACATGTGAAACTAACTCGTCACTTAAATAGATATTCTAAGTTTCCATCCTCACTAGGGATACTCTCACCATGTAATCCAAACAATAATATATCATATAATAAATACTATCAAGGGTACCTCGCTACTACTTCCCCACTGGTTTTTCTCTTTTCCCCAATGTCGGATGTCCTAAGAATCTCTCTCCACAAAGGCTTGCCCGCAGACACCTGGGCGAAGCACCACAATATGCACCTCGTGCAACAAAACCACCATGACCACACACCAATGTAACCAGGTTGTTTCCAGGTGCCACCAAATCTCAGATAACATATATCATACGTCGGGTATTATACATCAAGCCATTATAGAGCATACACAGAGTAAGGATCCTCAAGCCATCACAACCTTTACACGATACATATATATTAGTCCATAGAAAACTATATCAAGAATATAAGTGTGTGAATAAACACAATCCATTACAGCAATCTACACACATATATTGGGGAAACTAACCAATGTTCATGATAGCACAAGTAACTACCAAGAGAAGAGAGTAGGGCTATAGGGGGAAGTCAGCCATCCATCCTCCCACTGAAATGTAGTGGAAAAACCTCCCAGGGTTCAGAATTATTGGCTTGTCAGTTGCCCATACTGACAGGGTGGAGTAGCGTATAGAAACTCAAAAAGTACAGGATATACTATATCTCACATCCACACTATGGGAATAACCTAGACTTAGACACAAATGTAGCTAACGTCTCTCATACTCCGGGATGCTACTTCTAAGACTAGGTATCCTATAAGAAAATAACCATTTAAGGAGATTTATTAGATTACTTCATTAACTTTTTATCAGTTCCACTTTACGTTAATAAATTCTTTAAACATTAATTATCCATGAAAATTTTTTCATTAAATTTCATTAGCATCACACACAAAGTAAACTGTTCCTTCAAAATTACAACCTCATCATTATGTTCCAGCAAACTCCATCCCCATGGGTTAACACCATTTATTCAATTATTCATTATAGAATTAATTTCCACATTCCCATAAATTCTAGAAAAACATTCTATGATCCTAATCACAAGGGGGATCAACACGGTGAGTAGATGTGCTACATGTTGAGTATTTTCTGCTTATAGCAAGTGCATATACCAATCCTCCCTTAAAAAGCTAAACACAGAAAACACATGGCATACCCCGCGTGTCTTTGCCTCATTCAGAAGAAAGGTATGTAAGACCAGGTGCCTTGAGCTGTAACGCCCCGACCCCAGCTACCTAGAGTCGGTGCATTACTTCGTAACATTGGCATGATCACAAAAGATCAAGTCTCGAAAGACCGATTAGTTTAGTAGCCTTGGAAACACTAGATACATTCATAAATGTTACATTACATCACAAAGTGAAAAACTATAATCACATAGTCTCCATAGTCCACACTTCTATCCTCTTCGGACTATCCCTGCAGGTCATTCATAAAATACTTCTTCACATCCTGGAAAATATTAAAGCATTGAAAGGGGTGAGCTCAGATGCTCAGTAAGGATAACAATATTGCAGAAGCTTTCATAAATAAACATAAACATTTAAGGCAATGTATAACTCAACAAAGGCCTTATTAAACTTGAACTTCAGCATAATATGGCAAAAGTAAAATGAGATAATGCCATTCACTTCTTAACATGGATATTCTACTGGTCGAATAATCACATTCAATAACAAAACCACTTTCATAATGAGGGAATGTATAATGCCAGACATTCTGAAACACTTTGTCAAGGCCTCGGCCAAGACGTCTAATATGATTAAGGACTCGGCCAAAACCATAAATCAAATTGGGAAGGGGCCTCGGCCAATTCCACGTCTAGTTGTCTCATGAGACCTACCGATGCATCGAGGAGCTATAGCGGGCTCCACCCGTCACATATTAAGTCCAATACATTCCTCATATGAATAGGTTTAAACATAACATAAATATTCGTATTAAAACCAGCATACGAAATGTCAACAATTTCTCCATAAGCTATGGATGGTATAAAAATAACACATCCACAGTCAAATATTTCACAAAATGTTCAATGGAAGTTTTGTATCATAAATCAATTTCAATTAAACTTAAAACCCATCAAAGGATGTTGACATGGATGAAATCAAAGCTATTTGAGAGTAATATCTCTCCTTTTTGAAGTCATTTAAAAGTCTCATAATTATAAAATAATACATTTAATTTGAAGATATTCTTATAAGCTTGTTAGGGAAGCTTCGATGAAGTTATAATGGCAGAAAATAGCCGCACCCACCGTATAGGTTAAAAAACATTCTTACCTTATATTTGTCAAAAAGGTCAAAAAGTACATTGTTTGGAAAACGACGGTAAGATTCCTTTCAAAAACGTATAAGGGTATAAATGACTTTAACCCATTTACCATTTAATAGTAAAAATGTTTTGAAAGACATTTTTAAGAAACACGGATTTGGATCATCACAAGGTCCTAGTAGATAATTATGTATAAACAACCTTGGATAATGAAGATGTTGTGAAGTAAACCCTTACCTCGTGTCTGAATTGACTCAACCGTTCTTTAACCTCCTGAATAATAAACTAGAGTTAATATATACCTTATTAAGAACCATTTTCAATTTCATTATCCTTATTATATCACTTATTACAATGATATGAACATTATGTAATTATTTAAGTTAATAACGGACGTTTTGTCGATCTTTGGTACTTGAGTCAACAATAAGCTCCTTATAATTACAAGTTGTTTATGTGGTGAAATATCCATTATATCCAGAATTATATTCATGATTTAGATGTCATATATATCTTATATATCCAGTATATACATTCATTTATAATATTACGTAACATTTAGAGGTAATAAATGAAATGCACCGTTCATGGAGACGGTAAGCCGTACGTACGCATGAACGCTACTTTCATTTCAATTTCATATTTAATGGAACTAAAACATATTGATATAAATGTATAATATAATTCCAGTATAATATAGTGTATAATACCATTTACTCCATCCTTTATACATCCCACATATGGCATTAACGATTCAAATCACTTTGAGGGGGCGGTAGTCCGCACTTCCTAAAATGAAATTATCGCGTTTTACCCATAATGGAAATCATAAAGTATGCCATAAATGAGAAATACAGAAGAATAATTAAAACATAAGAATATTATATATCATATATAAAAATAGTGACATCTTAATGGCCACCTTTGAAGGTGTTATATGAGTGTTGAACAATCATCGTTTCGTGAGGCAGAAATTCGCCATCCACAGGAACTGTATGTTCTTTAACCATTAGATGTAGGTGTGTGTAAGTGTAGCTAGAATACTTTTTATAACAACATCCTAGTATATTGAGGATACTGGTGTTTTTACAAAAGAAATGAATTAAAAGAGTTTAGGGGGTTGGAGAAGAAAAATAAAACAAAACAACATTAAAAAAGACATTACCTCAAAATCGGGTAACTCTTTTTGATTTGATCCAAAGGCTTCCTTGGGAAGAGTTCTGCCCAATGTGAGGCTTCTAGGAGTAAGGGAGGAATGTTGTGAGAGTAATTGGGCAGAGGGTGGCCGATAAAAATGGCTTTAAAGTGTAAATTAGGTGGGAGAGGTGGGGGCCTTTTATAAGTGGAGAGGAGGGGCACTTTTGGAAGGATTGAAATGTTACATTATTACACAATGCTTTTTCGGATTCTAAAGGTCCCACACTTATATAATTCGAGGATAAGGTGATAAGGTTTCGAAATCTCCTCATCCAATAGGCTTTGGACAAGTGTAAGCCTTGGATTTTGCATTATCTTCTAATTTTATTTAAATTGTTAAATAATGAGGTCATCGCTGCATCATAATGATGTCATAAATAATTTTATTTATTTAATGTCTAAAAATTATAAAATAAATACTATGATGTAGGAAATATTTTTAGATTTCTAATGAATATTTATAGACAAAATTTGGACTTGTGTAGCCCCACTTAAAAATTGTTTTAGTAAACTAACTTATGTTTGTGTCAATTTAATTTTAACATTAAATAAATATATATTAATGTCATTTTCCAACTAAAGTGGCTCCATGGGGTCCCCAAGTTGACCCATGGGTTGTCTTGGTCGGCCATCACTCATCCAATAGGAGTAGGACAAATGTCAAGCTCATCTCATATTATTAAAACATTATTTTTACCTTAAACTACACTAATTACCTCTAATAGCGATTAAGAACTTAAAAGTTACTATTCACCAAAAATTTATTTTAATCTCATTGAACCACATTTTACTTCTTAATGACAACCATGTATGTCGGATTTTTGAAAATCAAATCACAGAAGTGGTAATATTTCATTTAAACGAAAAAGCAGTTATTTAACTACCACTTAGTGGTTTCACTATTCATCAAAAATTGAAGTTTTTCAGAACAATGCCAAAATTTCACCCTAAGCTATAATTGATATTCCGAATTCAAAAATGATGTCTATTTTACAAAATTCCAAACATATAAGTTGCATTAATTAATTTTATAATTAATTCCCACTGTTACGACAAATAGCGTGTTTTTAAGAAACAATTTATATCAAAAGATTGGCAATTGTTTATGTCCAATTTCAATGTTAAATTAATTCTAATGGCCACCATTGGATAAAATGGTAAAAATATATTCTAATTATACCTTAAAACCACTAAATATTATATCTTATCACTATAAATTATTTTGATTAAAAAATTTGTTTTAAGTATTTTTCACTATTCATAAAAATTTGGAAGTTCTCAGAAAATTACAAAAAATTCAACATAGGCTAATTTCAATATTAGGAATACAAAAATGAAGTCCATTTTGAAATATAAAATTTCTATAAATTTAAAAGGTGTTTATTACTATTCATAACGGCTACTTTGATTCGTTGCGGTGTGTTAGAACTCGAACTTGCATCCAATGCAAGCTATTGCATTATTGAAAGAGAGGCGTATCGTGGAAGCTCGGGGTGTTACATTCGCCCCTCCTTCAATAAATTGCGTCCTCGCAATTTGAAATTTTTCTTTGAAAATAAAAGGTTGAAAAGAGAAAATACCTTTGAGGAAAACCCACATCGGAAATAAGGTAAATAAATATATAACATTAAAAGAAAGCAGGATAAGTACAAAGGTCACCTGATATATCCCATTATAGGATTCTATGAAAATATGGATATGGAAGAAAAAAACCATCAAGGTCTGATGGAGTGTTATAGAAAACAGGATTAGGAGAATGTTTAACCATAAGAAAATCACAAACTTGTGATTGGTTAAACGGTCATTGAATCCCCAGTTGGAAAAGTTAACCGACAACATTTTTGTTTTAAGTTACCTTTTATAATGTTGAGGAATTTATTTAGGAGATTTACTAAGAACGTAAGGGAATATACATACTTGTTATGTATACTTTCATTCGTTAATAAATTTTTACCACAAACCCAACTTTTACTCCAAATGGTAACGGAACTCAAAAATATTCTATTTATCCTAATTGTATAAGGTTCCAAATGTGAACACATACCATTTAGATTAGTAAAATTATTTTGTAATATCCAGGGACTTCCTGTAGGCTAGTGGTAGGAAATAAAGGCTTGTCGCACTATGGTTGTGGGTTCGATTCCTGCAGCTTTGTCCGACGCGACGGGTTATTCCCCACCCTGCAGGTTGTCCTTTTCCTAAAACTATAGTATTATAATATTCCAAAAATAATCTTCAGAAATTCTTTAACCTTAAACAATACTATCCATGGTTCAACTTAATCCACTCTAACCTTTATAGTTATCCAAAATATCTTCGTCCAGACTTTCTCTAAAAGGTCTCTAAATTCCAAAATCAATTGTAACATCAGATTCCCCAAACAAAGAAAAGTTTCCCTTATTGTCACATACTAAAAATATGATTACCTTAATCAAATTAAAACCTTACTGAAATCAACAAGTACTGCAGTACAATCCATATATATATATATCACATTATTCGTATAACCAGAATATAATCCTTGAGTCCAAAAGCACCAATACATTAATTATTCCGCTTCAACTATAGTAACAGCATAAGATTGGCCTTGATCCCTTGGCCTTTTCTGAGGTAAGTTTCCCTGACGCTTAGGACATTCATTTGCATAATGCCCTGTTTCCCTACAATTGTAGCATTCAACTTTGACAGCCTCTTTCTTACCCTTGCAATCACGAGCCTGGTGACCCTTTTCTTCACATTTATAACAAACTCCCATTCCTTTTAGGCAAGTACCAGGGTGATTCTTCCCACTATTATCACATAATGGAAAATCCTTCATTCCCTTTTTCCCTTTATCTGTCTCTTGTTCCACCATTCTCTTCTTCTCTTGCTTTACATTGTTGTCATAAGACTTAGAGAATTCCTTTTCTGTCTTGATAGCACACGAGACAATATCTTCGTATGATGAGAAGGATTGTGATACTAAAGCTCGATGGAGAAATGGTTTTAACCCATCAAAGAAACGATCAATCTTACTCCTTGGGTTACGTATATAATCGGCAGCATGCCTCGCTGACCTTGTAAAGTTAGCCTCATACTTTGCGACATTCTCATCCTCCTTCTGCCTCAAACTCAGAAATTGCCTTTCCATATCTGCTCGATGGTCACGAGGAAAATATTTTTTCTAAGAAAATCTCTTTGAACTCCCTCCATTCCATATTCGATACATCATCATCTTCCTTTGTGTTTTGAATCAACGACCACCACTGATCGGCATCTCCAGTGAGACGGTAAACTGCCATGACAACCTTCTCCCTTTCGCTACTCCCCAAGGCATGGAATATTTTCTCTAAGGAATTTATCCATTGCTCAGCTACAGTAGGATTTGTACTCCCATTGCAGGTTGGTGGTTGTTGCCTCATGAAACGGTCTAGCATTGATCCTCCACGTTGCGGATCAGGGTGCTCCATACGAGTAAGGTTATTATTCATAACCTGCGTGAGTTGTCCCAGTACGGTGAGAAGCTGATCAGCACCAGTTGTATCTCCAGATCCACAATAATTATCTTGAGCAGGAGGGCAATCCCTACACGGAGTTCGTGCATTGATACGGTTTCCATTCCTTCCACTAGGCGCCATTTCTAAACAATGGTATAAACTAGATTAGTTTATGAATCAAAATACATAATTCCATACTTGTTAAACACTTTACATAAATTGAACTATTTATGGATATAATCCATAATCATAAAAAGAAATGTTTTCTTTGAGGAAGTATGTACTCATAACCCTTAATAGTGGTTTGTAAATAAAATGAGAATTATCCTAAGCATATCCCCCGGGAGTGTCGTAACCAAGAGTGCAACAAGGCCCGTTGTCGTGCACCAGTTCCCGTTCGAGTCTAGCTCAATGCGGTGTTTTCGGGTTTTACCCCTAGGTACATCTGTGCCAGAGCCACCTCTACCTGCTCGTATCCAGACAGGGATGTATTGCTCGGAAAACTCATATCATCTCTATAATACCAAAATTCTAGGATGTTCTTCTATACTAATCCTCAAAGTCTATCTTTGGGCTATGTGCTCTAATCAGAGTTTATCTAAATCTAGCTTCCAAGGTTTGTACTAAACTGCCTCTGATATCAACTGTAACGCCCCGACCCCATCTACCTAGAGTCGGTGCATTACTTCGTAACATTGGCATGATCACAAAAGATCAAGTCTCGAAAGACTGATTAGTTTAGTAGCCTTGGAAACACTAGATACATTCATAAATGTTACATTACATCACAAAGTGAAAAACTATAATCACATATCTCCATAGTCCACACTTCTATCCTCTTCGGACTATCCCTGCAGGTCATTCATAAAATACTTCTTCACATCCTGTAAAATATTAAAACATTGAAAGGGGTGAGCTCAGATGCTCAGTAAGGATAACAATATTGCGGAAGCTTTCATAAATAAACATAAACATTTAAGGCAATGTATAACTAAACAAAGGCCTTATTAAACTTGAACTTCAGCATAATATGGCAAAAGTAAAATGAGATAATTCCATTCACTTCTTCACATGGATATTCTACCGGTCGAATAATCACATGAAATAACAAAAGCCACTTTCATAATGAGGGAATGTATAATTCCAGACATTCTGAAACACTTTGTCAAGGCCTCGGCCAAGACGTCTAAAATGATTAAGGCCTCGGCCAAAACCATAAATCAAATTGGGAAAGGGCCTCGGCCAATTCCACATCTAGTTGTCTCATGAGACCTACCGATGCATCGAGGAGCTATAGCGGGCTCCACCCATCACATATTAAGTCCAATACATTCCTCATATGAATAGGTTTAAACATAACATAAATATTCGTATTAAAACCAGCATACGAAATGTCAACAATTTCTCCATAAGCTATGGATGGTATAAAAATAACACATCCACAGTCAAATATTTCACAAAATGTTCAATGGAAGTTTTGTATCATAAATCAATTTCAATTAAAATTAAAACCCATCAAAGGATGTTGACATGGATGAAATCAAAGCTATTTGAGAGTAATATCTCTCCTTTTTGAAATCATTTAAAAGTCTCATAATTATAAAATAATACATTTACTTTGAAGATATTCTTATAAGCTTGTTAGGGAAGCTTCGATGAAGTTATAATGGCTGAAAATAGCCGCACCCGCCGTATAGGTTAAAAAACATTCTTACCTTATATTTGTCAAAAAGGTCAAAAAGTACATTGTTTGGAAAACGACGGTAAGATTCCTTTCAAAAACGTATAAGGGTATAAATTACTTTAACCCATTTTCCATTTAATAGTAAAAATGTTTTGAAAGACATTTTTAAGAAACACGGATTTGGATCATAACAAGGTCCCAGTAGATAATTATGTATAAACAACCTTGGATAATGAAGAGGTTGTGAAGTAAACCCTTACCTCGTGTCTGAATTGACTCAAACGTTCTTTAACCTCCTGAATAATAAACTAGAGTTAATATATACCTTATTAAGAAACATTTTCAATTTCATTATCCTTATTATATCACTTATTACAATGATATGAACATTATGTAATTATTTAAGTTAATAACGGTCGTTTTGTCGATCTTTGGTACTTGAGTCAACAATAAGCTCCTTATAATTACAAGTTGTTTATGTGGTGAAATATCCATTATATCCAGAATTATATTCATGATTTAGATGTCATATATATCTTATATATCCAGTATATACATTCATTTATAATATTACGTAACATTTAGAGGTAATAAATGAAATGCACCGTTCATGGAGACGGTAAGCCGTACGTACGCATGAACGCTACTTTCATTTCAATTTCATATTTAATGGAACTAAATCATATTGATATAAATGTATAATATAATTCCAGTATAATATAGTGTATAATACCATTTACTCCATCATTTATACATCCCACATATGGCATTAACGATTCAAATCACTTTGAGGGGGCGGTAGTCCGCACTTCCTAAAATAAAATTATCGCGTTTTACCAATAATGGAAATCATAAAGTATGCCATAAATGAGAAATACAAAAGCATAATTAAAACATAAACATATTATATATCATATATAAAAATAGTGACATCTTAATGGCCACCTTTGAAGGTGTTATATGAGTGTTGAACAATCATCGTTTCGTGAGGCAGAAATTCGCCATCCACAGAAACTGTATGTTCTCTAACCATTAGATGTAGGTGTGTGTAAGTGTAGATCGAATACTTTTTATAACAACATCCTAGTATATTGAGGATACTGGTGTTGTTACAAAAGAAATGAATAAAAAGATTTTAGGGGGTTGGAGAATAAAAATAAAACAAAACAAAATTAGAAAAGACATTACCTCAAAATCGGGTAACTCTTTTTGATTTGATCCAAAGGCTTCCTTGGGAAGAGTTCTGCCCAAAGTGAGGCTTCTAGGAGTAAGGGAGGAATGTTGGGAGAGTATTTGGGCAGAGTGTGGCCGAGCCAAATGGCTTGAAAGTGTAAATGAGGTGGGAGAGGTGGGGGCCTTTTATAAGTGGAGAGGAGGGGCACTTTTGGAAGGATTGAAATGTTACATTATTACACAATGCTTTTTCGGATTCTAAAGGTCCCACACTTATATAATTCGAGGCTAAGGTGATAAGGTTTCGAAATCTCCTCATCCAATAGTCTTTGGACAAGTTTAAGCCTTGGATTTTGCATTATCTTCTAATTTTATTTAAATCGTTAAATAATGAGGTCATCGCTGCATCATAATGATGTCATAAATAATTTAATATATTTAATGTCTAAAAATTATAAAATAAATACTATGATGTAGGAAATATTTTTAGCTTTCTAATGAATATTTATAGGCAAAATTTGGATTTGTGTAACCCCACTTAAAAATTGTTTTAGTAAACTAACTTATGATTGTGTCAATTTAATTTTAACATTAAATAAATATATATTAATGTCATTTTCCAACTAAAGTGGCTCCATGGGGTCCCCAAGTTGACCCATGGGTTTTATTGGTCGGCCATGACTCATCCAATAGGAGTAGGACAAGTGTCAAGCTCATCTCATATTATTAATACATTATTTTTACCTTAAACTACACTAATTACCTCTAATCGCGATTAAGAACTTAAAAGTTACTATTCACCAAAAAATTATTTTAATCTCATTGAACCACATTTTACTTCTTAATGAAAACCATGTATGTCGGATATTTGAAAATCAAATCACAGAAGTGGTAATATTTCATTTAAACGAAAAATCAGTTATTTAACTACCACTTAGTGGTTTCACTATTCATCAAAAATTGAAGTTTTTCAGAACAATGCCAAAATTTCACCCTAAGCTATAATTGATATTCCGAATTCAAAAATGATGTATATTTTACAAAAATCCAAACATATAAGTTGCATTAATTAATTTTATAATTAATTCCCGCTGTTACGACAAATAGCGTGTTTTTAAGAAAGAATTTATATCAAAAGATTGGCAATTGTTTATGTCCAATTTCAATGTTAAATTAATTCTAATGGCCACCATTGGATAAAATGGTAAAAATATATTCTAATTATACCTTAAAACCACTAAAAATTATAACTTATCACTATAAATTATTTTGATTAAAAAGTTGTTTTAAGTATGTTTCACTATTCATAAAAATTTGGATGTTCTCAGAAAATTACCAAAAATTCAACATAGGCTAATTTCAATATTAGGAATACAAAAATGAAGTCTATTTTGAAATATAAAATTTCTATAAATTTAAAAGGTGTTTATTACTATTCATAACGGCTACTTTGATTCGTTGCGGTGTGTTAGAACTCGAACTTGCATCCAATGCAAGCTATTGCATTATTGAAAGAGAGGCGTATCGTGGAAGCTCGGGGTGTTACATTCTCCCCTCCTTCAATAAATTGCGTCCTCGCAATTTCAAATTTTTCTTTGAAAATAAAAGGTTGAAAAGAGAAAATACCTTTGAGGAAAACCCACATCGGAAATAAGGTAAATAAATATATAACATTAAAAGAAAGCAGGATAAGTACAAAGGTCACCCGATATAGCCCATTATAGGATTCTATGAAAATATGGATATGGAAGAAAAAAAAACCATCAAGGTCTGATGGAGTGTTATAGAAAACAGGATTAGGAGAAAGTTTAACCATAAGAAAATCACAAACTTGTGATTGGTTAAACGGTCATTGAATCCCCAGTTGGAAAAGTTAACCGACAACATTTTTGTTTTAAGTTACCTTTTATAATGTTGAGGAATTTATTTAGGAGATTTACTAAGAACGTAAGGGAATATACATACTTGTTATGTATACTTTCATTCGTTAATAAATTTTTACCACAAACCCAACTTTTACTCCAAATGGTAACGGAACTCAAAAATATTCTATTCATACTAATTGTATAAGGTTCCAAATGTGAACACATACCATTTAGATTAGTAAAATTATTTTGTAATATCCAGGGACTTCCTGTAGGCTAGTGGTAGGAAATAAAGGCTTGTCGCACTATGGTTGTGGGTTCGATTCCTGCAGCTTTGTCCGACACGACGGGTTATTCCCCACCCTGCAGGTTGTCCTTTTCCTAAAACTATAGTATTATAATATTCCAAAAATAATCTTCAGAAATTCTTTAACCTCAAACAATACTATCCATGGTTCAACTTAATCCACTCCAACCTTTATAGTTATCCAAAATATCTTCGTCCAGACTTTCTCTAAAAGGTCTCTAAATTCCAAAATCAATTGTAACATCAGATTCCCCAAACAAAGAAAAGTTTCTCTTATTGTCACATACTAAAAATATGATTACCTTAATCATATTAAAACCTTACTGAAATCAAAAAGTACTGCAGTACAATCCATATATATATATCACATTATTCGTATAACCAGAATATAATCCTTGAGTCCAAAAGCACCAATACATTAATTATTCCTCTTCAACTATAGTCACAGCATAAGATTGGCCTTGATCCCTTGCCCTTTTCTGAGGTAAGTTTCCCTGACGCTTAGGACATTCATTTGCATAATGCCCCGTTTCCCTACAATTGTAGCATTCAACTTTGACAGCCTCTTTCTTACCCTTGCAATCACGAGCCTGGTGACCCTTTTCTTCACATTTATAACAAACTCTCATTTCTTTTAGGCAAGTACCAGGGTGATTCTTCCCACAATTATCACATAATGGAAAATCCTTCTTTCCCTTTTTCCCTTTATCTGTCTCTTGTTCCACCATTCTCTTCTTCTCTTGCTTTACATTGTTGTCATAAGACTTAGAGAATTCCTTTTCTGTCTTGATAGCACACGAGACAATATCTTCGTATGATGAGAAGGATTGTGATACTAAAGCTCGACGGAGAAATGGTTTTAACCCATCAAAGAAACGACCAATCTTACTCCTTGGGTTACGTATATAATCGGCAGCATGCCTCGCTAACCTTGTAAAGTTAGCCTCATACTTTGCGACATTCTCATCCTCCTTCTGCCTCAAACTCAGAAATTGCCTTTCCATATCTGCTCGATGGTCACGAGGAAAATATTTTTTCTAAGAAAATCTCTTTGAACTCCCCCCATTCCATATTCGATACGTCATCATCTTCCTTTGTGTTTTGAATCAGCGACCACCACTGATCGGCATCTCCAGTGAGACGGTAAACTGCCATGACAACCTTCTCCCTTTCGCTACTCCCCAAGGCATGGAATATTTTCTCTAAGGAATTTATCCATTGCTCAGCTACAGTAGGATTTGTACTCCCATTGAAGGTTGGTGGTTGTTGCCTCATGAAACGGTCTAGCATTGATCCTCCACGTTGCGGATCAGGGTGCTCCATACGAGTAAGGTTATTATTCATAACCTGCGTGAGTTGTCCCAGTACGGTGAGAAGCTGATCAGCACCAGTTGTATCTCCAGATCCACAATAATTATCTTGAGCAGGAGGGGAATCCCTACACGGAGTTCATGCATTGATACGGTTTCCATTCCTTCCACTAGGCGCCATTTCTAAAGAATGGTATAAACTAGATTAGTTTATGAATCAAAATACATAATTCCATACTTGTTAAACACTTTACTTAAATTGAACTATTTATGGATATAATCCATAATCATAAAAAGAAATGTTTTCTTTGAGGAAGTATGTTCTCATAACCCTTCATAGTGGTTTGTAAATAAAATGAGAATTATCCTAAGCATATCCCCCGGGAGTGTCGTAACCAAGAGTGCAGCAAGGCCCGTTGTCGTGCACCAGTTCCTGTTCGAGTCTAGCTCAAAGCGGTGTTTTCGGGTTTTACCCCTAGGTACATCTGTGCCAGAGCCACCTCTACCTGCTCGTATCTAGACAGGGATGTATTGCTCGGAAAACTCATATCATCTCTATAATACCAAAATTCTAGGATGTTCTTCTATACTAATCCTCAAAGTCTATCTTTGGGCTATGTGCTCTAATCAGAGTTTATCTAAATCTAGCTTCCAAGGTTTGTACTAAACTGCCTCTGATATCAACTGTAACGCCCCGACCCCATCTACCTAGAGTCGGTGCATTACTTCGTAACATTGGCATGATCACAAAAGATCAAGTCTCGAAAGACCGATTAGTTTAGTAGCCTTGGAAACACTAGATACATTCATAAATGTTACATTACATCACAAAGTGAAAAACTATAATCACATAGTCTCCATAGTCTACACTTCTATCCTCTTCGGACTATCCCTGCAGGTCATTCATAAAATACTTCTTCACATCCTGGAAAATATTAAAACATTGAAAGGGGTGAGCTCAGATGCTCAGTAAGGATAACAATATTGCGGAAGCTTTCATAAATAAACATAAACATTTAAGGCAATGTATAACTAAACAAAGGCCTTATTAAACATGAACTTCAGCATAATATGGCAAAAGTAAAATGAGATAATGCCATTCACTTCTTCACATGGATATTCTACTGGTCGAATAATCACATGCAATAACAAAAGCCACATTCATAATGAGTGAATGTATAATGCCAGACATTCTGAAACACTTTGTCAAGGCCTCGGCCAAGACGTCTAAAATGATTAAGGCCTCGGCCAAAACCATAAATCAAATTGGGAAAGGGCCTCGGCCAATTCCACGTCTAGTTGTCTCATGAGACCTACCGATGCATCGAGGAGCTATAGCGGGCTCCACCCGTCACATATTAAGTCCAATACATTCCTCATATGAATAGGTTTAAACATAACATAAATATTCGTATTAAAACCAGCATACGAAATGTCAACAATTTCTCCATAAGCTATGGATGGTATAAAAATAACACATCCACAGTCAAATATTTCACAAAATGTTCAATGGAAGTTTTGTATCATAAATCAATTTCAATTAAACTTAAAACCCATCAAAGGATGTTGACATGGATGAAATCAAAGCTATTTGAGAGTAATATCTCTCCTTTTTGAAATCATTTAAAAGTCTCATAATTATAAAATAATACATTTACTTTGAAGATATTCTTATAAGCTTGTTAGGGAAGCTTCGATGAAGTTATAATGGCGGAAAATAGCCGCACCCGCCGTATAGGTTAAAAAAACATTCTTACCTTATATTTGTCAAAAAGGTCAAAAAGTACATTGTTTGGAAAACGACGGTAAGATTCCTTTCAAAAACGTATAAGGGTATAAATGACTTTAACCCATTTTCCATTTAATAGTAAAAATGTTTTGAAAGACATTTTAAAGAAACACGGATTTGGATCATAACAAGGTCCCAGTAGATAATTATGTATAAACAACCTTGGATAATGAAGAGGTTGTGAAGTAAACCCTTACCTCGTGTCTGAATTGACTCAAACGTTCTTTAACCTCCAGAATAATAAACTAGATTTAATATATACCTTATTAAGAACCATTTTCAATTTCATTATCCTTATTATATCACTTATTACAATGATATGAACATTATGTAATTATTTAAGTTAATAACGGTCGTTTTGTCGATCTTTGGTACTTGAGTCAACAATAAGCTCCTTATAATTACAAGTTGTTTATGTGGTGAAATATCCATTATATCCAGAATTATATTCATGATTTAGATGTCATATATATCTTATATATCCAGTATATACATTCATTTATAATATTACGTAACATTTAGAGGTAATAAATGAAATGCACCGTTCATGGAGACGGTAAGCCGTACGTACGCATGAACGCTACTTTCATTTCAATTTCATATTTAATGGAACTAAATCATATTTATATAAATGTATAATATAATTCCAGTATAATATAGTGTATAATACCATTTACTCCATCATTTTATACATCCCACATATGGCATTAACGATTCAAATCACTTTGAGGGGGCGGTAGTCCGCACTTCCTAAAATGAAATTATCGTGTTTTACCCATAATGGAAATCATAAAGTATGCCATAAATGAGAAATACAGAAGCATAATTAAAACATAAACATATTATATATCATATATAAAAATAGTGACATCTTAATGGCCACCTTTGAAGGTGTTATATGAGTGTTGAACAATCATCGTTTCGTGAGGCAGAAATTCGCCATCCACAGAAACTGTATGTTCTTTAACCATTAGATGTAGGTGTGTGTAAGTGTAGCTCGAATACATTTTATAACAACATCCTAGTATATTGAGGATACTGGTGTTGTTACAAAAGAAATGAATAAAAAGATTTTTGGGGGTTGGAGAATAAAAATAAAACAAAACAAAATTAGAAAAGACATTACCTCAAAATCGGGTAACTCTTTTTGATTTGATCCAAAGGCTTCCTTGGAAGAGTTCTGCCCAAAGTGTGGCTTCTAGGAGTAAGGGAGGAATGTTGGGAGAGTATTTGGGCAGAGTGTGGCTGAGCCAAATGGCTTGAAAGTGTAAATGAGGTGGGAGAGGTGGGGGCCTTTTATAAGTGGAGAGGAGGGGCACTTTTGGAAGGATTGAAATGTTACATTATTACACAATGCTTTTTCGGATTCTAAAGGTCCCACACTTATATAATTCGAGGCTAAGGTGATAAGGTTTCGAAATATCCTCATCTAATAGGCTTTTTACAAGTGTAAGCCTTGGATTTTGCATTATCTTCTAATTTTATTTAAATCGTTAAATAATGAGGTCATCGCTGCATCATATTAATGACATAAATAATTTAATTTATTTAATGTCTAAAAATTATAAAATAAATACTATGATGTAGGAAATACTTTTATCTTTCTAAAGAATATTTATAGACAAAATTTGGACTTGTGTAACCCCACTTAAAAATTGTTTTAGTAAACTAACTTATGATTGTGTCAATTTAATTTTAACATTAAATAAATATATATTAATGTAATTTTCCAACTAAAGTGGCTCCATGGGGTCCCCAAGTTGACCCATGGGTTGTATTGGTCGGCCATGACTCATCCAATAGGAGTAGGACAAGTGTCAAGCTCATCTCATATTATTAAAACATTATTTTTACCTTAAACTACACTAATTAACTCTAATCGCGATTAAGAACTTAAAAGTTACTATTCACCAAAAAATTATTTTAATCTCATTGAACCACATTTTACTTCTTAATGAAAACCATGTATGTCGGATTTTTGAAAATCAAATCACAGAAGTGGTAATATTTCATTTAAACGAAAAATCAGTTATTTAACTACCACTTAGTGGTTTCACTATTCATCAAAAATTGAAGTTTTTCAGAACAATGCCAAAATTTCACCCTAAGCTATAATTGATATTCCGAATTCAAAAATGATGTATATTTTACAAAAATCCAAAAATATAAGTTGCATTAATTAATTTTATAATTAATTCCCGCTGTTACGACAAATAGCGTGTTTTTAAGAAAGAATTTATATCAAAAGATTGGCAATTGTTTATGTCCAATTTCAATGTTAAATTAATTCTAATGGCCACCATTGGATAAAATGGTAAAAATATATTCTAATTATACCTTAAAACCACTAAATATTATAACTTATCACTATAAATTATTTTGATTAAAAAAGTTGTTTTAAGTATTTTTCACTATTCATAAAAATTTGGATGTTCTCAGAAAATTACAAAAAATTCAACATAGGCTAATTTCAATATTAGGAATACAAAAATGAAGTCCATTTTGAAATATAAAATTTCTATAAATTTAAAAGGTCTTTATTACTATTCATAACGGCTACTTTGATTCGTTGCGGTGTGTTAGAACTCGAACTTGCGTCCAATGCAAGCTATTGCATTATTGAAAGAGAGGCGTATCGTGGAAGCTCAGGGTGTTACATGAGCAGTAGAATAAAGTAATTCAGATAAACAACCAATAAGAATCAGCAAGAATCCAACAATCACATCCATCCAATTTCATCATCCCCGGTGGCCTCCACGACACCCACATGCATAAACCAATGCATCTTGCCACTCTAGAAGTCATCTTCTACAAAAACTAAAAGCCTCCATGACCCCACATATCACAACAGCCATACAGGATCACATCACAGCACAAGAAGCAAGAAAACAAACATAACATCAATTGGGCTCTTGACCCTTTAACAATCAAGAGGGTAACTCAGAACCCTTTAAGAAATAATCAAACAATCAGTTCATTAATCCATCTTGAATTAACAAATTTCTTATTCATAGGTTCATATTCGGGAAACATAATCTGTAAGATATCACAATTAATTAAACATGATTACTACACCAATTTGATTAACAACAAATTACAACAAGAACCATATTCATTTACATGCCTCTTTATCTTTTGCCAAAAAATTATCAATTAAACCCAATTTATGTTCTTTAACGATTTCCATCAAGAACGAACAACTAATCAAAGAAAGCATAGATATCACACTACCTAGAAAAACAAGGGGAAATAAAATAGAATAAATATCAATTTATTTAACCGGTTTAAATATTTATTATGTCAATTACATGGTCATCTAGTGAGATAAAACATGCTAACGATAAAATTTGACATAAAATAAGAGAGAAGAATCAAATCCCCTAATTTAAACAGTTATTGACATTCTTTATCCACACAACAGGTCAAGATCCTCCTCTCACGACATTTTCATCCAACCGAGGATGCCATGGTTCGACCGCACCAACCAAAACCCATGAAATCTCTATTTTATGTATGGATATTTCATGATATAATATGGAAAGGAAAAAAATGGGAAGGTAAACTATAAAAGAATGATGATAAACAAACCTTATATTGAAGATTGATCGATAAAGCTTGGTTGCATCACAATAGAGCAGAACCAATACAAGGAGAAAAGATTGATTGTGTAACTACTATGATAAGGAATGGGATTTTTGAGAATCTCACACATGAGAACAAGGAGAGTGAAATAGGGAGGAAGATATCACTTCCCTTTAGAATATTTAAGGGGTCGAATGTTTAATATACGCGTAATTTCCCATTAAAAGTGGATCGCATTAACCCATGTGTTTTGACCAAGTAAAAACATCTCGATCCATAGGAATAATTAATATAAGAGTTATGGCCTCTGAATCAGTGTTAGAGCTCTTACAACGAGGCTTTAAATGCATTTTACATCAAAGAAAATGTGAAAGGGGAAAAACTGTAGGAAGCTGGAAACATTGTTCACCAAACTCCAAAATTGGAAAAGGAAATAAGGCTACTTCTAGAACCTCACTGGTCTGGTAACACTTTTCACTGAACCTCACTGATAGAACAATGTTCACTGAACCTCACTATTCTGGTAACACTTTTCAATGAACCTCACTGATAGAACAATGTTCACTGAACCACACCGACAGAACACTGTTCACTGAACCTCACCGATAGAATAGTGTTCGCTAAACCTCACTGATAGAAAACTCTTAACTAAACCTCATTGATAGAAAACTGTTCACTGAACCTCACTGATAGAACAATTTTCACTGAACCTCACTGATTGAACACTATTAACTAAACCTCACCAATATAACAGTGTTCACTAAACCTCACTGAAAGAACACTATTCACAAAACCTCACCGATATAACACTGTTCATAGAACCTAACCGATAGAACACTGTTCACTAAACCTCACCAATAGAAGACGGTTCTATAAAACTCACTGATACCACATCATTCACTGAAACTCACTGATAGAATACTATTCACTGAACCTCACCAATAAAACATTGTTCACTAAACCTCATCGACAGAAAACTATTCACTGAACCTCACTGATAGGACATTGTTCACTAAACCTCACCAACATAACACTGGTCACTGAACCTCACTGATAGAACATTTCTCACTAAACCTCATCGATAGGACATTGCTCACTGAACCTCACCGATAGAACACTATTAACTGCACTTCACTGATAGAACACTATTCACTGAACCTCACCGATATAACATTGTTCACAGAACCTCACCAATAGAACATTGTTCACTGAACTTCACCGATTGAACACTGTTCACAGAACCTCACCGATAGAACACTGTTCATTGAATTGGAAATTTGGAAAAGGGAAGAGTGGTTACTGTAACATCCTGAGATTTTATGAAAAATATTCTTTTTATTTCACTAATGTCTTGTGTTGTACGCTACACCAAAAGGAGCTTGCACAACAAGCATCCTTGACTTTCCTTGCATTACACGCAATCGCGACCTTCCTCGATAGCGTGTGTAGTACGCAATAACGAGTTTCACTAAACAGCGATATGCTATTAAAATTTTATTAAAACTAACCATTATGAATAGTAATAACCACTTTTTGAAATTTTGTATATTTTATTTTTCAAAGTGGATTTCATTTTTGGATTCAGAGTATCGAATTTAGCCTAAGGTGAAATTTTGGTACATTTCGGATAACTTTCATATTCTGATGAATAGTGAAAATTACTAAATTTTAATTAAAAACAACTTTTTTTAATCGAAATAATTAATAGTGATAAATTATTAATTTGAGTGGTTTTACAGTATATTTAGAATATATTTTTACAATTTAATACAATGTTGGTCACTGAATGTAATTTCACATTTAAACCAGACATAATCAAGTGTCAATCTTTTGATAGATATTGTTTCTTAAAAACACGCTATTTGTTTTAACAGTGGGATTTAATTATAAAATTAATTAATGCAACTTTTATGTTATGAATTTGATAAAATAGACTTTAATTTTGAATTTGGAATATGAAATATAGCTTAGGATGAAATTTTGACATTGTTCTGAAAAACATCAATTTTTGATGAATAGTGAAACTACTAAGTGGTAGTTAAAAAACTGAACTTTTCATAAAACTTAATTTTACCGCTTCTGTGAATGGAATTTCAAAAATCTGAGAGACATGGTTGATGTCAGTATGTAAAATGTGGTTCAATGAGATGAAAATAATTTTTGGTGAATAGTAACTTTTTACTTTTATTTACCACGGTTAATAGTAAATAGGGTAACTAAGGGTAAATATGATATTACTATTACCCTAACACATGTCCTAATTCTATTGGATAAGTGTAATTCGACCAAAAACAACCTTATGAATATAATATGACCATTTAGGTCCACTTGGATTAGATTATGACATTTAATATTATTTTATTTAATGAATAGTTAAAATAGTTAAAATCAAAGTTTAATAACTAAAACATTTTTAATATGGGGTTATACATAAGATAAATTCGACTATAAATATTCATTAGAAAGATAAAGAGATTTCATACATAATTATATTTTATTTATAATTTTTAGACCTTAAATAAATTAATTTATTTATGACACAACGATGATGCAGTAATTACCCTTTTAAGGAAATATTAACATAATTGATGTTATAAATGCTCAAATGAATGTAATATGAGAATTTTTATGAATTCCACTAATTTTCTAGGTTCCAATGATATATTAATGTTGATTTAATCAACTTGGTTCGAACATATAATTCTGTTATGACTTTCACAAAAATCATATATCAAATAGTGTCAAAATTGACACAAAATAGTTTTAAAATCAAATATTATATTACTAATTGTTATTTTATTCATAAAAATCTAAGGTTCGGACAAATGACTTAGATAAGGATATATATATTAATAATATACAATTTGGGGTTCGTTTGGCATTTTATAGTAAGTTTATTAACCATATAGTGTAAGAAAATAAAAAGACACGGTAAAAGTTAAATTATTTAACTTAGAGTTAAATCTAATTGATAAGTTTAAAATAATAACCTAAAATTGTCTAAATCCTATTGGTTGATAAGATTTCGACCCATCCCCACTTTATCTTCAAAATAAGACCCTTTGGAACCATTATAAACCTATTTTGACTTTAATATAAAATAATATTTTGAGATATTACTAAGGTGCCCCTCTCCTCCCCTATAAAAGGACACCTCCTCCCCCTCCTCCTCACACCAATTTGAGCACTCAAGATCGTCCATCCTCTGCCAAAATCTCTTCTCCACTTCCCTAGAAACATCCTAGAGGTTCTGGTCTTCCTCAAAGACCAATTTTAGTTCCCTAAGAGGAGGTCTCCAAAAGCCGCTTCAAAGAAGAGGTAATTACCGTTACCAATTCTTTCATCTTTATTTCTTCTTACACTTCTTCTTCTTAGGTTGTTTCATTATGAAGTAATAACATCAGTATCACTCATATACTGATATGTTATTATAAGTATGAAACAACCCTATTTCACCATCTATCCATCCTACAGAAAAAGAAATCACCGCGCGTGCGTACGTACGGAATACCGTCTCCACGCCGTGGTGTAATCTATTTTCCACCACCACCTTACATGGATGGGTATAGTGGTGTAAAGAATAACTATACATAGTTATTACAACGTCATATTGATTCTGATATATTGTATAATCCACTCCAATTCAATTCAATATTTATGGAAATGATATCATCGCTCGTGCGTACGTACGGACAACCGTCTCCATGACGCGATGAGATTCATTCTCCATGTTAACCATTTAAGAATGATTATAAAGTATATATAAGAAATAATAATGAAATATATGACATTATAAAGCTACTGGATTTATGTATATATATACATACGTATGTCATCTACTTAGTTCCATTTCAAGACAATAAGGAAAGGAAAACAGCGTTCATGCGTACGTACGGACTACCGTCTCCATGAACGGTGTTTTTCATTTTATTTATCTACCTATTATATATATATATATATACAGAATATATATGATATATAAATCATATTTTATATTCTGGAAGTAATTAAATCATGATATAAGTAATAATGATGTCAAGAACAACAAGTCAAAACACCTACGATAAATGAAACGATTTTACCCAAAACGCTTCTTTAACATTGAATTTACAAAAGAACGGGTAATATAATGTCATAAGTGAACCATATATGATATCATAACAATGAATATGATTCTATAATAAGTCAATAACATGATTTAAATCATTATACAGGAGGTTCGGACACTTACAAAGCAAGTCGGACCTAAGGTAAGGGAAATATCGCAATCTCATTTTTATCCGAGATTGTTTGTACTTTGAAATTTATTGGGGTATATTTTATCATCCACACACATGTTTCCTCAATATGTAATGTTATTTACATCCACCTACAATTTTTTAAATCCAATTTTACCCTTCGGTGAGTTTTTAGTAAAAGATATGAAAGGAATCTTTTGTCGTTTTTCGTACGAGGTACTTTTTGACTTTTCCGACAAAAGTACGAAGAATGTTTTTTTAACTTATACGGCATTAATGGATTTTTAAAAAAAAATTTCCATGAATCTTCCTATACAAGTTTTCAAGTTTATTTTTAATCAACTTCTTTTATTTTAAAGTCGTATGACATGTTATGAAAGGAAAAATGTTTTTGAAGAAGAAAGGATATTTTCCTCAAGAATGGAGTTCAAGTGTTTTATCAAAATTATTTTCCATCTAAGATAATAAAGGGTTCTGTTTTAATCCCTATTATTACATTGGTTTGATTATGTTGTGATGGAAATATTTTTATGAATTCCTTTATCTTATATGAATTGTTTTATGATGTCATGTTGTTTAAGAATCCCATTTTTATTACATGGGTTACGCTATGATGTATGGTTTATGATTATGTGGAACACATAAGAAAGGATTCATTATAAGATGGGTGGGACCTATATCTCCCTCCAATGCATTGGGTAAAGATTTTATATCTCATGAGATAGACATGGCTGGAATGGTAGGTTATACCGGTTCAGTGAAACAGGACTGAAACGAGGGTTACTCGATTCAGAAAGGGACTGTGTCAACTAAGATAGTCTTGGAGATGATTCATGACTAACAAGAAATGATTCTCTATGATTATGTGTGAATGCCACAAAGTTTCATGTTTTATGTTATGATTATTGTGATTACATTTCACTACCATGATTTATCCCATGTTATGAAATTATGCTCTCTTTTGCAGGTTATGATTTCCAAAATGTTATGTTCATATGAATATGATTTGATTGATATTTCTTTTGTTTACCCTTACTGAGCATTTGAGCTCACCCTTTTATGTTTTCTTTTCCCCAGGATATAAAGAAAGGTTTTAGGTAAAAAAAGAAGATCTTTATGGGAGATGTTGATAATCTTTCACCACGATTAGAAGATTATAGTCCGAGTTTCCAAAGACACTAAACTATTACGGTCCTTGTGTGTGTGTTTTTGTAATGTACTAAGTATTCCGCAAAAGTAATGTAATGTCAATGTACGTCAAGCTTCGGGTCTCTACAGTTGGTATCAGAGGAAAGGTTTAGTCAACCTTTAGAAACTAGGATGTGAGAACTTTAGTGAGATCCCTAGAGATATTTATAAGGTATGTCTAGGGATGTCCTTAAGGATAAGTATACGTATAGGATACAGTCCCAGAACTACGGTAAAGATCATAGAATTTAACCTAAGATGATAGATATTGAGGATACTCCACCTTTATTATGTTGTTTTCCCAAACATGATTTTCTCCTCTCACACTATTCTTTTTGGGTTTTAGACGATGGCTGGAACCCGAAGGAACCGTGTTGATCAATGCAATGGACAATGCAATGATTTCCCTCCTGAACAAACAAATGTTATGGGAGATGGAGTGAAAAATCTTATTGCTATACATACACAAGCTATGAATCATTCTGGACTTCCAAATGAGCAGAGAAGGGGACAGTATTCTATTGAGTCCTTCATGAGGCAACGTCCACCTTCTTTCAGTGGGTCTTCTGATCCACTTGTTGCTGAACAATGGATCATTACCACTGAAAAGATATTTTCATTTCTTCAATGTTCTGAACATGATAAAGTCATCTTAGCAGTATATCGTTTGGAAGGTGAAGCTGATCAATGGTGGAATCTTATCAAGAATACAAGGCAAAGAGATGAAATTGAGTCCATGGAATGGGACGAGTTCAAGAACTTATTTTTCAATAAGTACTTCCCTCGTATTCATCGAACAAAGATGGAGAAGGAGTTTCTTGAACTAAAGCAAAAGGATGATGAATCTGTTGGTATATACGAAGCGAATTTTACAAGACTTGCAAGGTATGCATCTGGCATTATCATCCAACCTGAAAGTAAAGTTGATCGATTTTTCAGTGGCTTAAAACCAAGTCTTCGAAGGGCATTAGCTATAAGAGACTTCAGTAGCTATGAAGAAATTGTGCGTTGTGCTATCAAGGTAGAAATGGAAGTTGGTGTTACATATCTATCTCATGGTTTTGACAAGAAACGAAAGATGGAGTTCATGGAGAAATCTCAGAATAATGGTGAGAAGAAGATGAATGATTCCTTATGCACAAAGTGTGGAAAGTAGCATGGTGGAGATTGTCTTAAAGGGACTAGAAAATGTTTTAAGTGTGGAAAAGAAGGTCATCGAGCAGCTGAGTGTCAAAGTAATGGAAAAAGGGTTTCTAATGATGTGAATAAAGCAAACACTGCAGAGAACGTGCCACCAACACTTCAATGCTTCAAGTGCAAGGAAATGGGGCATTATGCCAATAAATGCCCTAATCCAAGGGTTAGTGACGATCAACATGAGCAACCACTTAAGGCAAAGGACAAAGGGAAGTCACATGCAATCTCTATTGGCAATGTTGAATATGACAATTATGTGGTGGAATGATTATGTGTTTATGTAATGGGATTCCAAAATAATGTTGTATCATGTAGTATTGGAATATTTATGTATTGGTCTAATGTGGTATTCAAAGTAATTGAGATATAATGCGCATAATGAAGGGAAAACGAGAAAATGAAATGTTTAACAGTATTCATGAGCTCATGATTGATATAAGGACTAAGTGATATCATGGTTTGAGTATATAGAATTTTGAGGATTTTGGAATGTGGAAAGTGTTAAATTTTAACTGCATTCATGTTTTCACTAAGGTATTCAAGAGAATACATGATTAAGGACTTTGAATGTTTGGAATGTGACCAAAAAAACATATCTTATGATATATGGGGATCGACGATGGTGTTAAATCTCTGGTAATCGTTTTCACTATGTTATGAGAGTGGACTGCAGTATTATGGATAAGCCTAAAGATTGGAATGGATTATGTTGGACATAAGTTAGTATTGTTTAAGGATAGAAGTTTTATCGATATTATTGATGGGATGTTATAGTAATATAGTTTTAGAAAAAGGACAACCTGCAGGAAGGGGCGACAACCCATCGCGTCGGACAAGGATGTGGGAATCGAACCCACAACCGAAGTGCGACTGGCCTTTATTGCCTACCACTGGCCTACAGGAAGTCCCTGTTTAGTAAAAACTAGTTTTATTATATTAAGCAGTATGATATATAAAGTATAAGTCCATTTTAGGAACCATATATGATTAATCTCACTATAGATCGACTTATGTATATAAATTTTGCTAACCTATTGAGACAGATGGAATGACCCGTCATTCTATCACATGATCTGCTAACACTTCACGAATAACAAATTCAACTTCATTTATTTAAGAGATGAAGTGGAAATTGTTCAAGGCATGAACAACAGTGAGACTGCACCAAAATAAAGAAAGTATTTATTCTAATTCAAATTTTCAACTTTAGGGAAATGATCTTGAAAACCAAAAATGTTGTCCTAGTGATCTTATACATGATGAATCAGATGGTACCTTAGATCGTCACAAATTTTTGGATTTGTGATTACTGGATTTTCCATAGCCATGTTCTCTACCACTCTCCATCAGAACATGATGGTTAGATTTCTCTTCCATATCCCTATTTTCACCTATGTGGAAACCCAGTGATTGGTTTATTTGGGTAATCGTTACATTTAATATTTTAGTTTTTAAAGCCAAGTTTTGGTATTCCTTTTTACGATGTGGGTTTCTATTAAAGAAACTTTTGAATAGTAAACCATTTATAACCCCGACGAATTTCGAGGGCGAAATTCATTTTAAGGGGGGTAGAATGTAACAGCCCGAGATTTTATGAAAAATATTCTTTTTATTTCACTAATGTCTTGTGTTGTACACTACACCAAAAGGAGCTTGCACAACAAACATCCTTGACTTTCCTTGCATTACACGCAATCGCGACCTTCCTCGATAGCGTGTGTAGTACGCAATAACGAGTTTCACTAAACAGCGATATGCTATTAAAATGTTATTAAAACTAACCGTTATGAATAGTAATAACCACTTTTTGAAATTTTGTATATTTTATTTTTCAAAGTTGATTTCATTTTTGGATTCAGAGTATCGAATTTAGCCTAAGGTGAAATTTTGGTACATTTCGGATAACTTTCATATTCTGATGAATAGTGAAAATTACTAAATTTTAATTAAAAACAACTTTTTTTTAATCGAAATAATTAATAGTGATAAATTATTAATTTGAGTGGTTTTAAAGTATATTTAGAATATATTTTTACAATTTAATACAATGTTGGTCACTGAATGTAATTTCACATTTAAACCAGACATAATCAAGTGTCAATCTTTTGATAGACATTGTTTCTTAAAAACACGCAATTTGTTTTAACAGTGGGATTTAATTATAAAATTAATTAATGCAACTTTTATGTTATGAATTTGATAAAATAGTCTTTATTTTTGAATTCGGAATATGAAATATAGCTTAGGATGAAATTTTGACATTGTTCTGAAAAACATCAATTTTTGATGAATAGTGAAACTACTAAGTGGTAGTTAAAAAACTGAACTTTTCATAAAACTTAATTTTACCGCTTCTTTGAATGGAATTTCAAAATTCCGAGAGACACGGTTGATGTCAGTAAGTAAAATGTGGTTCAATGAGATGAAAATAATTTTTGGTGAATAGTAACTTTTTTACTTTTATTTACCACGGTTAATAGTAAATAGGGTAACTAAGGGTAAATATGATATTACTATTACCCTAACACATGTCCTAATTCTATTGGATAAGTTTAATTCGACCGAAAACAACCTTATGAATATAATATGACCATTTAGGTCCACTTGGATTAGATTATGACATTTAATATTATTTTATTTAATGAATAGTTAAAATAGTTAAAATCAAAGTTTAATAACTAAAACATTTTTAATATGGGGTTATACATAAGATAAATTCGACTATAAATATTCATTAGAAAGCTAAAAAGATTTCATACATAATGATATTTTATTTATAATTTTTAGACCTTAAATAAATTAATTTATTTATGACACAACGATGATGCAGTAATTACCCTTTTAAGGAAATATTAACATAATTGATGTTATAAATGCTCAAATTAATGTAATATGAGACATCTTATGAATTCCACTAATTTTCTAGGTTACTATGAAATATTAATGTTGATTTAATCAACTTGTTTCGAACATATAATTCTGTTATGACTTTCACAAAAATCGTATATCAAATAGTGTCAAAATTGACACAAAATAGTTTTAAAATCAAATATTATATTACTAATTGTTATTTTATTCCTAAAAATCTAAGGTTCGGCCAAATGACTTAGATAAGGATATATATATTAATAATATACAATTTGGGGTTCTTTTGGCATTTTATAGTAAGTTTATTAACCATATAGTGTAAGAAAACAAAAAGACACGGTAAAAGTTAAATTATTTAACTTAGAGTTAAATCTAATTGATAAGGTTAAAATAATAACCTAAACTTGTCTAAATCCTATTGGATGATAAGATTTAGACCCATCCCCACTTTATCTTCGAAATAAGACCCTTTGGAACCATTATAAACCGATTTTGACTTTAATATAAAATAATATTTTGAGATATTCCTAAGGTGCCCCTCTCCTCCCCTATAAAAGGACACCTCCTCCCCCTCCTCCTCACACCAATTTGAGCACTCAAGCTCATCCAACCTCTGCCAAAGTCTCTTCTCCACTTCCCTAGAAACATTCTAGAGGTTCTGGTGTTCCTCAAAGACCAATTTTAGTTCCCTAAGAGGAGGTCTCCAAAAGCCGCTTCAAAGAAGAGGTAATTACCGTTACCAATTCTTTCATCTTTATTTCTTCTTCCACTTCTTCTTCTTAGGTTGTTTCATTATGAAGTAATAACATCAGTATAACTCATATACTGATATGTTATTATAAGTATGAAACAACCCTATTTCACCATCTATCCATCCTACGGAAAAAGAAATCACCGCGCGTGCGTACGTACGGAATACCGTCTCCACGCCGTGGTGTAATCTATTTTCCACCACCACCTTACATGGATGGGTATAGTGGTGTAAAGAATAACAATACATAGTTATTACAACATCATATTGATTCTGATATATTTTATAATCCACTCCAATTCAATTCAATATTTATGGAAATGATATCATCGCTCGTGCGTACGTACGGACTACCGTCTCCACGACGCGATGAGATTCATTCTCCATGTTAACCATTTAAGAATGATTATAAAGTATATATAAGAAATAATAATGAAATATATGACATTATAAAGCTACTGGATTTATGTATATATATACATATGTATGTCATCTACTTACTTCCATTTCAAGACAATAAGGAAAGGAAAACAGCGTTCATGCGTACGTACGGACTACCGTCTCCATGAACGGTGTTTTTCATTTTATTTATCTACCTATTATATATATATATATACAGAATATATATGATATATAAATCATATTTTATATTCTCGAAGTAAGTAAATCATGATATAAGTAATAATGATGTCAAGAACAACAAGTCAAAACACCTACGATAAATGAAACAATTTTACCCAAAATGCTTCTTTAACATGGAATTTACAAAAGAACGGGTAATATAATGTCATAAGTGAACCATATATGATATCATAACAATGAATATGATTCTGTAATAAGTCAATAACATTATTTAAATCATTATACAAGAGGTTCGGACACTTACAAAGCAAGTCGGACCTAAGGTAAGGGAAATATCGCAATCTCATTTTTATCCGAGATTGTTTCTACTTTGAAATTTACTGGGGTATATTTTATCATCCACATCCATGTTTCCTCAATATGTAATGTTATTTACATCCACCTACAATTGTTTAAATCCAATTTTACCCTTCGGTGAGTTTTTAGTAAAAGATATGAAATGAATCTTTTGTCGTTTTTCGTACGAGGTACTTTTTGACTTTTCCGACAAAAGTACGAAGAATGTTTTTTTTAACTTATACGGCATGAATGGATTTTTAAAACAAAATTTCCAAGAATCTTCCTATACAAGTTTTCAAGTTTTTTTTAATCAACTTATTTTATTTTAATGTCGTATGACATGTTATGAAAGGAAAAATTTTTTTGAAGAAGAAAGGATATTTTCCTCAAGAATGGAGTTCAAGTGTTTTATCAAAATTATTTTCCATCTAAGATAATAAAGGGTTCTGTTTTAATCCCTATTATTAAATTGGTTTGATTATGTTGTGATGGAAATATTTTTATGAATTCCATTATCTTATATGAATTGTTTTATGATGTCATGTTGTTTAAAAATCCCATTTTTATTACATGGGTTACGCTATGATGTATGGTTTATGATTATGTGGCACACATAAGAAAGGATTCATTATAAGATGGGTGGGACCTATATCTCCCTCCAATGCATTGGGTAAATATTTTATATCTCATGAGATATACATGGCTGGAATGGTAGGTTATACCGGTTCAGTGAAACAGGACTGAAACGAGGGTTACTCGATTCAGAAAGGGACTTTGTCAACTAAGATAGTCTTGGCGATGAGTCATGACTAACAAGAAATGATTATCTATGATTATGTGTGAATGACAAAAAGTTTCATGTTTTAAGTTATGATTATTGTGATTACATTTCACTACCATGATTTATCCCATGTTATGAAATTATGCTCTCTTTTGCAGGTTATGATTTCCAAAATGTTATGTTCATATGAATATGATGTGATTGATATTTCTTTTGTTTACCCTTACTGAGCATTTGAGCTCACCCTTTTATGTTTTCTTTTCCCCATGATATAAAGAAAGGTTTTAGGTAAAAAAAAAAGAAGATCTTTATGGGAGATGTTGAAGATCTTTCACCACGATTAGAAGATTATAGTCTGAGTTTCCAAAGACACTAAACTATTACGGTCCTTGTGTGTGTGTTTTTGTAATGTACTAAGTATTCCGCAAAAGTAATGTAATGTCAATGTACATCAAGCTTCGGGTCTCTACAGTTACTGATTGAAATGTTCGTTGATTGAACTATTCATAGATGGTTACCGATGAAACTATTCACCTTAGGTCATCAATGCACTTTTAATAGAAGGTTACCATTGAACTATTCACAATCGTTTACTGTTGGAACTGTTCACTGAATAGGAAAATTGGAAAAGTGTTGGATATACCTCCCAAAACCCCTCAAACACCATAATTTCACAAGGAAATGGACTGAAGAGGTCTGGGACATTACAATGTATTTGATTCATATCTAGAATGGTATTATGATCATAAACATTATTTATCAATCATAAAATTAAAAATATTCTTGAATTGTTACGTTGGGGAATGAATCTTGTTGTGTTCATGGAGTCGGTAATGTTGACCTACGCACGAGCGACAATGTCATTAAATTGAAGGTGAGATTGTATATAATTGGATTTTATATCATATATAAAGAATAATGAAAATGTTCTATTTATTATTGAAATCAATTATACATCATTGTTATACCCATCCAAATAATGAAGTGTTAAATAACAACTACACCACAATGTGGATACGGTATGACGTACGTACACACGTATGGTGACTTCGACATTCATAAGATAGATATAATAATGAATATTGTTGTACAATATTCATAATATCATCATAGTATATAGAATTTACTGGAATTATTTTTTTTATGGAAACAACAACGAAAGTGAAATTGGAAGAAGAAGATAACTTTGAAAGAGGTGATGAAATTATAACATGTTATTCAGGTGATTCCTTTTGATTTGATCAACATTGCTCCTTAGGTTTTCTTTCTGATCAATGTAAGGCCTCTAGGATGTATTTATATTAGTTGGGAGGATATTCTGGTTGGTTTTGGCCAAGAAAAATGGCTTTCGAGGTGTTAAATAAAGAGAAGGGGAAGTACCGTTTTATAAGAGTGGTGATGGTATCTTTAGGAAAACCTTAAAATATTATTTTATTATAAATTAATTTTAAGAATATAATGGCTCAAAAAGGAATTAGTTTGAGTCTAAGGTGAGGATGGGTTGAAAACCTCTGAGCCAATCGCTTTTAGACAGGATTAGATCACCAATTAACCTTTTCTTTTAGATTTAACTCTTAGTTAAATAGTTTATATTTTACCATGTATTCTTGTATTATTATAATAAATGATTAATAAACGTACTATAAAAAGACAAGATAACCCGAAAAGGTTAATTATTGATATATATAACCTTATCTAAGTACTTTGGATGAACATTAAATTTTTAAGAATATTATATCAATTAATAATATAGTATTGGTTTGGAAAACTCGTTTATGTAAATTTTGAAACTATTTTGTATTAGATTTTTGTTAAAGTCCAAACAACATGATTACTTCAAATAAAATTTATTTAATCAACCCTAACATGTCATATTAAAATATTAAATTAGTTTAATTAATCAAAAGTCTCAATTTAAATTTATTTGGATATTTATAATATCAATTATTTTAATATTTCATTAATAAGGTAATTATTGCATCATCATTGTGTCTTAATTAATTATAATTATTCAATTTATAAAAAATATAAATAAACTACCATTATGTAGGAAATAGTTTCATCTTTCTAATTAATATTTATAGTCGAGTTTATCTTATGTATACCCCTATATTAAAAATGGTTTAGTTATTAATCATTGAATTTAACACTTTTAACTATTGTTTAAATAAAATAAAAATAAATGTCATATACTAATCCATGGGGGCAAAAAGGATAATATTTTATTCCTAAGGTTGGTTTTCGTCAAAACCTCTTATCCAATAGAATTAGGACATGTGTAATGGTATGTATAATATCATTTTTATCTTTAATTACCCTATTTACTTTTAACAGTGGTAAATAAACCTCAAAAGTTACTATTCACCAAAATATTATTTTAATCTTATTGAACCAAATTTTTCATACTAATGTAAATTGTGTCTTTTTTATTTTTAAAATTCTATCCATATATGTGGTAAAATTATATTTTATGCAAATTTCCTAACGTGCCTAGAAGGTGGGTAAAAGGCGTTAAAAATTTCAATAAAATATTAAACATCTAATTTTTTATAAAATGACTTCAATGAATTAAATTGAACTAATATTGGTATTATATATCTATATTTAATAGAAATAAATTTAAATAAATAAATTTATTTAAATAAAATTTCAGTTTTTAAACAATAAAGCAATGTTTTCCACTATTCATCAAAAATTGAATGTTTTTAGAAAAACCCCAAATACTCACCCTATGATAATTTTGGTATTCCAAATTAAAAAATAAATTCTATTTTTACAAATTCAAAACATAGAAGTTGCATTAATTAATTTAAATTTAATTCCCATTGTCAAAATCAATATAAGTAGGTTTTAAAAAAGAAAAAACTATCAAAAGATTGACATGTGTCTATATCAGATTTAAATGTGAAATTGCCCATTATGACCTAAATGGTATTTAATAATATAAATATAATATAATTATACATACAAACCATTCAAAATTATAATTAAACAGTCTAAATTATTTTTATTAAAAAATTCATTTCATTTAAAATTTATTATTTTTTACTATTCACCAAAATATGAATGTTATCAGAAAAACAACAAAAATATATTTTTAACTAAATTTTTAATGTCCCGATTCTAAAGAAGAAGTTTATCTTGATAAATTAAATATATTAAAGTGTCAAATGTTGGATTTAAAAAGTGTTCACCATTAAAAAGTGATAAAATTGAATTTTTTGAAAAATACTTCCTTTATCTAAAAAAATTGAAATTGTTCTTATATTATGTCTAAGAAACAAATAATATGGTTGTTAAAATTATATGAAATAAATATAATTCAAAATTAAGTTAATTATATTCACAACCATTTTTTGAACGGCTAGTTTGGTATGTCATGGTGCACTCGAACTCAGTGTTGTGTATAGCACAAGCTATTGAATTACTTTAAAGATAATAACTTAATATAAAATCATGGGGTGTTACATCTAAGAAGGTATATGTTGTGTGCATTACATGATATGGAATATACTATATTTATCTAAGATTGTAAATATATTTTAATGTATCAAGAGTATTATATTTCCTTTCTAAAATTGGTGTTTTTTCATACTCTCTATCAAATACAATGTTCCTACTTTATATTTTCAAGTAGTTATAAATACTTTATCATTTTCGAGTCTTTTGATGAATTTATAAGGTGTTTCTATGTGGATTCATTTCATTACATATAAAAGGATATCTCTCCTACCCTCTTCTCTACACTCCAAGATCCTTTAGGATTAGCTAATACCTACCAAAAAATATTAATAACTTTCTTAATCACATAATAAAGCCATATTTTGATTATTATGATTTTATTAGAAGTCTTTAGGTGTAAGCCTAAAGGAGTTTTCAGAAAAAGGGATATAGTCCTTAGCTATGAGTTTAAATTTTATTTCATCCCCAACTCATCAAAAATTTATTAAACAAGGATAATATAATAGACTCAGAATATTATATATACTAAGATGTTTTTATGTTAATTTTATGACCTAAAACCATCTAACCCTCCCTAAAATTGAAAACAAAATCGTTGTTGGTGTGTATGGTGGCTACCGCCTCACAAACCAACATAATTTATTTTCTATCAGAAATTCTCAACAATTGATATAATTTTGTTAATCTTATTGATATATGATATTTTGGATATATTTATACTTCTTTACATATAGAATCATATACAACATATTAATTAAATTAAGTAGATAATACGACAACATCGTTCGTCTGTACGACAGACTACCGCCTCATGAAGTGATGTGATTCATTTTTCAATTATGATTTCCATGGATGGTAATGATTCTTAATTTTTTGTATATATATTATATTAAAGATTTAATAATATTTTTTTATAATTATAACATGATCCACTTCCTTAATATTTCTCCAGTTATAGAATAATATAGTTTCTCATGTGTACGTATGACATACCGTCAACAAGAAGTGATCTGATTCATTATCCATGTCAAAAAAGTTAATAATTATTGTAAAGATGTTTCTAATAATGAAATTTAATATTTATAAAATGAAAATAATTTTTGATTTGATGGAACTATAAAACATGTTGATGATCAAGATCTTTCATGATGAAATTTGTAGGAGAAATCAATGTAACTAACCCAAAAAATGGCAGTGAAAATGAATGATTCTTAATGCAATGATAATAATATATTATAAGAGGATAATATAAGAAATTATAAACAATTATATAATTTTATTATATGTTATCAAACTATTTAATCCTCTATGATAGAAGTTAAATAGTGCTCAGATAAAGGGAAACATGAGGTTATAAATTTCTCAAGTCAAATTTCATTCATTGTGTTATGTGTCCACCTCATTGAGTACATTTTTCCAATATTTTGTTGGAAATGTATATATATTGAATTATGTTTTATTTACACTATATTGTTTTGTATCAATATTTGGTACACTCAATCAACCCATATATTAAATATCACTTCAATGATATCAACTTTGTAAAGTATTTTTGCCACAATTTTCTTTCTTGTATATATATGTCATGTTATGCACCTATCTTTTTTTAGGAGGTGTATATACAACCACTTTGAAATGAAATATGATGATTTTTTATCATTATATTTAATTTTTCAATTCATGTTATTATTTAATGGGTTTATGACTCAATGTTATTAATTTGGTAAGTATTTAATGATATAATCTCATCAGTAATTGAGATTTATTTAGATTATGATTCTGATAATAGTGTCATATTATCAATATCTTTAGAAAATAATGAATTTGATTATAGTCATTTTATTTCAAGAGAATACATGTTTTCCCATTGTTTCCCCTTTTTATGTCCACGAAATTTTAAAGGAATGTTTGTATGAAAAACAATCATTGTTTCCCATTAAGTTGAAAACCATTTTCATTCCAAAACCATGTTTTCTGAAAATGTTTCAAAAATTTCTTTTACCACTATTAAAATTATTAAATAATGTAATTTTTAACCAATTTTTACTTTTTAATTTTCATGAAATTAATATCCATATTTTTTTCTAAAGAAGGCTCATTTGGATTTACCAAAAATGGTAATGGAATCTTTTTTTAACGTGTAAATCATTTCCCACCATCATGACCACTCAATGTTTTTAAATATTCCATTGAATATTTCAAACTTTATTTTAAAATAAATTTATTTGTAAAACTTTTGTGTTTTAAAAATTTATTTTTGAATTTGAAGGTATATTTTTCTAAATAAATATTTTCAAATTATATTTAAATTTTACATTATAAGTTATCACGGTTATTCTAAAAAATGTTTTCAATTTTTAATTTTTTTTAGATCAAATAATCTATTTTCAATGAAAGGTTATTTTCCTAAAGAAATTTTCATTGTGTTCCTTTAAAATCATTTTCCATTTATGATGACATCCATTGATGTTACCTAAATTTAAAAGGTTATTTTCTTTAATAATGTTTTTTATTTTTCAAAATTTTTTCATCAATTAAAATAAGAACTTTTTAGTAGATTTATTAAAATTAATAATGTGTTTTTTCACATATATAACTAGTTTCTTATCTGTTCCTTTCATGAGGTAATACATTCCTTATAAGTATTTCTCAAATTCTCACTTTATTAAATTTCATGTTATTTTGATATAGAGAAATAATTTTGAAACCCTATTTCCCATGGATAATTCTTATGTTATTACTTATCAATTATTTTCATTATGTGGAACAGATTAATAATGAACTTTTTATGATGATTGCCACCAGATATCACTCCAATTATTGGGAAATTCATTAGTCTCATGAGTTATCATGAATGTAATTATGGAGTGAACCTAATTTTTATGGGACTTTTATTATCATGTGATATTCTCATAGAGGTTATTTTGGCTCATGATTATGTCACATTTTTTTTGTTTCATCCAGATTTAGTATGCTACCCTGATATTATGATACCATGTTCATTTTGGTATTATTTTAGGAAAATTCTCACAAACCTTATCTTTTATGATATCATGTTACACCTTTGAATCTCATATTATATTTCTTAATCATGTTTATTCACTTATTTTGATTTTTATCTCACCCCTTTCTTTATGTATTCTCCAGTTCATCCCATGAAATTTTAAGAGATCAAATGGATTTTAGGATCTTAGTATACATTATAATATATGGATGCAATGTTTTATGTTTTTTTCACTGTAATATTTACCTAATTTTTAAAATAAACATGTCTGTCAAGATACTATTACTATATTAATTGATATTTATGTTCATGAAACATGTTATAAAATGTGTCAAAGTATTGGGTCTCCGTAAAATTAATAATTTGTTCTTAAATAATTATAAAATATATATAAACTATTTATAAAATAACATTTCAAATTTATTTATTCTATTTAATATATGTTTCAATAAATTTAAATCAAAACATATGAAGCTTAATATATATGTAAATATATTTTACATAATCCATATAAATTTTATAATATATTAAAATATTATCTATAAATATCACTCACTAATGAAAATATATTATATAATCAAGATTTAATTTCTATTAAGTTATCAACCTCATAACCTTAATGTAAAATTAAAATACTCAAATTTTCCATCATAATGGGAATTTATTAATTTTGTAAACCATTTATTTATTTTCACTTATTCGGTAATAATACATAGTGGTGTCTGGATACATAACATTATCAACTTCATCCATTTTACCTTGTTTTAATAAAATACTAAAACAAATATTGTTATGAAAATATCAAAAATATTAATATTAAATCATTAATCCAAATATTTATTCTCCTCTAAAACCTTTGTTTTTAACATATGTCACCTGAAGATCAACCTATAACTCTATTTTTTCAATACATGGTTACCCATGATAATGTTTCTATTAGATACTCCAAACAATTAGTTATCATTGTACAAAAATCCTTGAGCATAGTTCATAAATAGAATGTGAAAGATTAGAGAATATCTACTAGGAGTGTAAAACCATGTGTATTGTTAAGCCTCATGTTAATGCACCTGGTGGCAGTTGAGTTAATACAAAATTAACCCTTTTCAGGTATACTACTCCTCTGAACATATATTCTTGAATGTGTATCCAATTGTTGTATCCAGAGAAAGATGTAATTTCAAGGAGAATAATACAATCTATACATTATTGAAATTTCAAAATGATATCTGATATTTGAACATATCCCTTAGCATTAAAGTATGGATTTCTGTAAATTTACCTTATCATAGTCATTAAAATATTCGATAATAATTTAGCTAACCAAAATAGTTTTATATGACATTGAAATTTTGATAAACATTAAGTTATTAACCCATAAATTATCCTTAGCTAATATTATAACCTTTTATGTTATTTAAACCTTCCATTAAAACCAACTGTGATGTCATGGACCCACACTCCTAGATACGATGTTGAAAATACATAATATATATTCTATTTTAAATAAACCAAAGCAACACAATTTAAACCATCCATAATTTCAATATCACCATTAAATATTGAGTCATATATATTTGAATGGCCCATTAGTTTTAAATGTCAAGAGAGCTAAGAAATGATTTTAAATAATCAAATCCCATGTTATTCCTACAAAATGGTAATTTTGTACACTATAAAATAAATTTATTAATCGGTTATAGGGCTCAAACATCTCCCATAAAATTTAATATACATGGTACTCTTCTAAAAATTTCATATGTAATACTTTTTTATAACCTAGGGAAAGGAAAATATATGAAGGGTGAGCTCAAACACCCATGATCGGTTAACATAAGTGATAAAAATTAAATATTATGAATAAGAATAATATGTGTATAAATATTATGACTGTAATATATGACAAAAAATAATTTCACAATATTTTGTGACTAAAAGCATAATATATCTATAGATATTAATGAAAATGAAAGCATCACATAGATAATAATAAATGGTTTCTTTTTCAATGAAATTCACAATACCGGATAGTTATGCCCATTCTCTATGAAAGGAAAACATGATATTAGTCATCATTATCATACTATCGATGATAGTTTTCTAGGATATATTTATTTTTCATAGGTATAAAAAAATACCAAAGATAGTTTGTCTATTTATACTTATCAATGCATTGATATAATATCTATATAACGAGAAAAATATTGCTAATTAAGTTCAATGAATCTATGATATGAAGGAATGAATAATTTATAAAATATAAAATATAACATTGCATATAAATAAATAAACATCCACATTGAATTAATAATCACATTTATTATCAACATTTCTTTAATCAATAAATGGAAAATCATTACCTTTATGTATCCCTTATGATGACACCATATAGAGTAATGTTATATTGTTAAGTCATTAATTTAGCCAATCAAAAATGGAATAAATATCCCTGTAACCATCACTCATCCTAACAACATATAGAGTAATTTTATAATGATATGTTAGTAATTTCTCTAGTAAAACGACATATGGAATCATAGTGAACACCTTTGATCAATGTAATGAATCATAAAGTGTTTACATGGGAAACTATTTGAATGAAAAATGATGTATGTAATGGATAATGGTTTGGAAAGAAAAAGGCAGTGATGGATTTTCAAGATTCAAATCTCAAAATGAAAAATAGAGATAATTTATTTAGAATGAAATACATAGATAATGTATAGATCACCGAAAGGAAACAAGTGGTGAATAAAAAAAATATATCAATGAATCCAAATTGAGATGCAAACACCCTTACGATAATGGTAAAATAAGTATCAAAATAACATTAGTGGGATGCCATGAAATTACAACTTACTGAAATTAATGATAATAATTTTACAAAAATGAAATAGGGTGGTGAATATACAATATAAAATAAAATATGATGTAAGGTATCAAACATGTCTCATGGAATTGAAAATAGATCAAAATAACACAGATATCATTATAAAGTTTTAAATAAAACCTCTTAAAGGAAATAATTTCAAATGAAACTTATATAATATTAATAATAAGAGTTTCATGATAAAAAAATATTAATGGGAATGTAGATACACTATAATTACCCCCTCCCCTGGTACCCCTCTAGCGCAAGTAGTGAAGAGAAAGTGTGACACCCCATATCCAGCCTGCAATGGGCCTTAGGTTAACAACTACTTCCAAGGGTATAAAACACTCAAATGGGTGGAAATTCCCTCAATATCCATGGATTATCACAAAAATGATCTATAAATCCACCAAAATATGAAAATAAATAATCTAAAATCCCATTAAACAAATATCCCACATGCGACGCCGCAATACTTTTTTTCATTTTTAGAATACCACTTTTGGGTGAGTGGGAACCTCACAAAGACTCCTGCTTACACGATACAAACCAAGTCACATTCAAATTCAAAATTCAAATTTTGAAATTGTAAATCTCAAAACACGGGCAAAACGAGCCACCCGAGAAACCCTTTATCAAGGAAAGCCATGTCATCGGGTCACCATTAACACATCGTTGGCCTTATCGTTCCATCACGGACACTATCGTACCATCCTCACTTTACTACCATCATCGACATCAACAACTTGTCATTGTCAGCCTATCAGAGTCCATAATCGCCGATGTAGAATACCATCATCGTCATTCCTCACCGACGACAATCGAAGCATCCTCACCCGACCTCCCGTAGCAGACCACCAAAAAAATAAAAAACATCACGGATTCAAATAGGACCAAACAAATCAGTACATGAAACTGTTGTAGAATCGATCCAGAACAGGAAAACAGAAAAGAAATGTCATCCTTGCTGAAAGCACCAAGAATGCAACCCAGCAGAACCAAAACCATAAAACCATCGCCTTCATCACCGTACACAAAATTATTAAAAACGCTAAACATAGGAAACAACGATGTCACCCGAAGAAGGTCCCAGTCCGTCTCCAAACCGCAAAATTAGAACCACTAACCTGAGAGAAATCATTACCTCAACGAATAGAAAACATCAGGAGCCAAGAAACAGGCCCTGCCGCCACTTTTAGAACCATGCCTGAAGGTCAGATCTACCAAAAGCACTCTTAGACATCGCTAAAACCAATGACACCCCCAAATCGCTGCATCTGAAACCCGTACCCTAGTTTGCATCACACTGCCTTTAGAAACCCTAGCCGAAAACACACGATAGATTGGGATGGAGGCCAAGAGACTATTTTGTACAACGAGGATAACAACGAGTCCATGCGACACTACCACTGGGAGAAACTGCATCTCAAGTGCGCTGGGAGGATTTCCAATGGGAAGATAGGCCTACCGGGGATCTGGGAGAAGAAGGAGGTTGTGAGGGGAAACCTAGCGTCGCAGAGCCCTTTATGGACCCATCCATCGCTCCATATCCCACATGAAATAACATAAAATAGATATAAATGTATCCAAATATTGAATAATAAAAAAATAAAATCATAAATAAGAAACTGTAAAAACACATGATATGATATTGTACTTACAAGATTAATCTCTAAGTCCTTTAATGATACCTATAAAATAGTTTATGTATTAATATCATGATCTTAACTTGTATATTCAGTAGGATCATACCCAAATAATCTGTGGAAAAAGTGAAAAGATCACACTAATAAAAAGGTGAAAAAACATACGAATTATCTAGAACATACATAGGGCACTTCATCCCCTTACATAAAAAAGGATCACTCACTAATCAATACATCCCATTGTATTAAAATAGTATACATATGAATATAATTATTTATTTCAAATAACTACTTCCCCATTACTTTTCTACACTCACCCAATGATAATACATCCTTTTCTCTGACCCCTTCCATATCCAAAAATGATGACACCAATCGTACATCATGTCTTATGGAACCAACCACTAATAAATCTTAACAGAACCAACCATATATCATAGATCATTAACATATCATATATAACTTATTAGGTAACTAGGTATGTTGGGTAACATGAATGTGCAATACATTAACATATTTTCTGCCAACTACTATGAATTACCCCAACCACATAGCTCATCATCCACTGCCGATATCACAATAATATACTACCAAAGGGAGAGTGATGCAAAGGTTTAGTAATCCATCTATATCCTTCCCATCAAAAAAGTTATAGAAAACACCCCTAGGGTCACTCTGTGTTGGTCAGGTTACCTAGATTTATTATGGTGTGTAAAAAATTTATAAATGAAAAAAACAATATAGTTGTATCACAAAATAAAACACATATAAGTTAACATAAAAAAACACAAATACCTTTATTTCATTGTGGATACACAAAAAAAAATAGATACCTCTAATATAGAACCATCATCCTAAAACATCACATCAAGTTTCCATAACCTGAGTTCAACTTACCATTATTTTATTTAACAAATCATCCACCATGACTTATGTAACATCCCACCCTTCTCATTGTCTTAAGGATTTTTATGGGAGATAGAAGCCTTTCGTGACATCCCCAGGACACCAAAGGCTTATAATAAATTTCAAGGGCCTCAATAACATTTATGTGATGATTTTACCTTTTAAAGATAAAACATCAAAACTAAAAAAAGTAATAAAACAAACGAATATATGATGAACGATTAAAAAATAAAACTCAAGGAATAACCAAAAAAATAAAAATATTAAATTACGATAAAAAACTAAAATACATACTCTAAAAGGACCAAAAGACCAAAAAATAAAAATCCCATGGTGAAACCAACTTGCATTCTCCAAACTGATCTAACATCATACTCTACATGAAAAGACTGTATTATCAATAAGCACAATCAAAGAACGGAGATACCATTCCATTACATATGTCTGGATTGATGCCATCTAAAAATTCACAATAGCATCCAAGTAGTGATTTATTAAAAACATAATAGGATTTCCCCATTGACTTCCCAACTCATGACACTAGGAAAAAACATGTTATCACAATTTATAAAACATTTTTAAGTATTAATAACTTTTTAACTAATCCACAACAATAGTTTCGTAGAAAAAAATAAAAAATCACAAAACCATTTTGAAATCATTTAAATTAATCATAACCATGTCTCCACACACACCATACATTCCTAGGAGATAATTACATACTCATGATTGGTCTCTCATAAATCCACTAAGTCTTTACAAGGTAAACATTATCAGGTGCTCCCAATGGAACACACCCCGTCTATAGGGTCACGTCTAATGAAAATGAACACTGTCCAACCATGTCTACTGAATATTATATAAACTCATTACATTGGCATTTAATTCATTAAAAAAATTCATAATCCAATTCCATACATAAAATAATAATTTTATAGTCACCATTTTAAATTTATAAACCAAAGTATTTTTATGAAATCCATCTAATATTCCCACAGCTTTCAAATAAAATACCAATTGTAATTTTCATGGACTTCACCAAAATATCAATCAAAATATTTAAATAAAACTCAGACTTTATGTTCTAAATCAATTGTTGTTGAGAGAGAATTTACTTACCTCTCAATAATTAGAGAGAACAAAGAATTACACAAAAAAACATCATGATCCAATCACAACCTACATTTCCTTCACTATAACCAAAAATATTTCTCCATAAACAACTACAATAAAATAATTATTTAATAAATAGGTATTTAATATTTTTGTATGAATATTATTTAAAATACACAAATTCATGCAAGAGGATAATAATGGTATCATGATTTTGAAAAAATATAAACATAATTAATTGGTTCATAAAATATCTACTTCATCTTCCCCTAATTCTTTCATAACATTGACTCATAAAGTGTATCATACTGAATATATCTCTTCATATCCTTTGGAATAGAATCATAAGAAAAAAAATATCATATACTCAGTAATGGTAGAAAGGGAGATACTAATCATAGAATGATAATAAGGAATACCATTTAAAAATTATATCATTGTTATAAAAAATTATAATATTTTTTAATAGAATAAATCTTTGAAGTTTATAAGATATAAAAAATAAAGGATGATGAGCCATTAGGGAATGAAATTTGCATAAGACATTGAATTGTGAAATACACATAAGCATAGAGAAATATTTCTATAGAAGTCAGTGATATTTGTTAAGACTATCATATTAGAATGAGGTCACTCCCAAATCCATCATAGTTATCATGGTTCACTTCCAAGACTATTATGGTGGACAAGTTTCGTACTGAACTGGGTTCAATACCTATTACTATCCTATTTATATCATGAGATAAAATTATTAACCCATACATTTAAGGGAGATTTAGTTCCCAATCATCCCATAATGATAATGATATGTATGTGTCCCATAAGAACATAAATTATTCATTATATAAAAACACATGGAATGAAATGGGTTTCATAAACATTCCATCATAGAATAACCCATAGAAAGGAATAAGATTCATAAACATTATTCCGTCATAAATATAAACCAACCATAGAAATAATAAGGAAGTTATAATTAGATCATATCTCCTCTAAATAATATGTAAAATCAAATAATGTTTTCTAATATGGAAAATTATTTTTAAGGATCACTTGATGTAATTCTTGAGGAAAATATCCTTTCTATTTTCACATTATTATTTTTAAATTAGACACAATTATAAATGAAATTTATTTCATTAAATATAACATTCTAACCATAATAGGGAAACATAAAATAATTAAGTCATAATGATGGTGGAAAAATACTCTCATGTCGTATAATTTAAAAATATGATTTTCATATTTTTCTTAGAAAATTCACAAAAAAAAACACATTTAGGAAACGACAAAAATATTCATTTAAAACTGATTTTAAAAAAGTAAGATACAAATAAAATTATCAAAACAATTTATAAGATAATTTAAATAAGGTTTCTTGAAAAAATATAACAGAAGGACACAGAAGAAAAATATTCTCCTATGAAGACTTAAATAACAAACAATCTTAGATAATGAAGAGATTGTGAAATAAAACCTTACCTCAAGTCTCTTATTTCACTGTTCAAATTTGAAAATAATTTATAATAAATAACTATTTATTATAATTTTTTTATAAAAATTTGATATCAATCATACCATGTATGTATTATTCATAACATCTTATCACATGTTTATTAATAATTTGTTATTAAAATCACTATTCTGGGTGATAAATGCTTCGTCTTCTAAGTATGTTTTGGTTTAGTTATTAAAGTCCTCAAAAATTTGATCATTATCCCATAATTTTGGGAATGATAATCATGGCATAATAAAAATATATATTAATTACAAACATATTTGTAATAATTCATTAGAAGTTGATATAGAAAAATTAATTACACCTTTCATGGAGATAGTAGGATACATGTAGTCATGATTGCTCTTCCCATTTCTCATCTGATAGAATGAAAGAAATTTAAATAATGATTCACCTTTAAAGAGTCATTATTATGTCATATATATCGTATATATTCCCAAAATACATCCACATTACTATCCATGTTATTTATAAATTAAAAATCGTTCACATCACATTGTAGAGATAGTAGTTCATACGTACGCAAGAGAGACTTTATCATTTTCCAAAATAATGGATAATAAGATGTTAAAAATGATATTATTATTCCAAAAGTATAATTATTTCATAGATATCATATATAAATATTAAAACCATCATTATTCCCCTCCATATAATATTTTAATGAAAAATTAATTGTATCTCTATATAGAAATGGAAAGTCGTACATATGCATGAAAGGGCATCAAAATTCATTAGGTACAGAATTTAATTTTATACCATATTTATATCCTCCAAATGATGGCCAGTTTGAGTGTATTATTAATAACATGAAATATATTATTCATTAGTTTTTAATGGATTGCCTTGAAGGTTGGGAATAATATTTTCTTTTCCTTGAGTTTTCTTATAATAATAATTTTAATTCTAGTATAAATAACGATCCATTTGAGGCATTATATGGAAAGAAGATTTAGACATAATATTTTTTAGATGAAGTAAAGTAACATATTTTTATGGGAGTATAGATAATAAGGGATATTTTTTTGAAAGTTTAGTTTATTGTAAAACATATCAGAACGACACATAGAAGACATAAAAGTTATACTGATAACCGAAGGAAATGTATTTATTTTGAGGTCGGTATTCAAGTCTGTATCAATGTTTCTTTATAGAAATGTTCAATTTTTTTCTATGAAGGTATAGCTCAGTCCAAAATTCATTGGACCAAATAAAATACCAAAGAAATTTTCATTAGTTACCTATTGAGTGGTATTACATACAAGTTTATCTTAGGTATAAAATTCAATTCATGCTTCAATGTTATGTAAATATGTGTTAGATTCATCTCATGTTTTGAGCCCTAAGGTAGTTAAATTGGAAGAGAATATTTCATATGAGGAAAATAAGTATAGATTCATTACCGTGGAGAAAATATTTCTTTGAATAATGTGACTCACAACATTAATGATTTATGGGGAACCATATGGTCTAATATGCAATAAGTCCATCTGAAAATTCTATGTAGGAAATATATCCCCACTTATTTAATAAGTGACTAAAATTGTAAGGAATAAATTTATAAATTTTATAAAATGAATTACAAAAAATTTATTTTCTATTAGTAAAAAAAATTTCCAAATTTATTTTAAGAGAAATTTTGGTATTTTTTGGAAAATATTGAATATTCATTGAATAGTGAAAATTACAGATTTTTGTAAAAAAAGCCACCTCTTTTAAATAAATTAAGTAATTTAAAACGTATTTTTTTAATATGATTTAAAGTAACATAATTTTTACATAATTATACTTAACCAAATTAATTAGTTTTTAATCAGCATTATGTTGGATTTTATTATAATTGTTTTTGTCATTAAAAACAAGATATCTAAAAAACATTATTAAAATGAATAATGTTTCTCAATATTAATTTATTATTATAATAACTAATAAATATTTATTTAATTTAAATTTATAAATCATATACCAATAAATTTTAATTGATATTGACACTATAATAATTATAAATCATACAGTTAATATAAAATTATCTTTTTCAGAAAAACTACACTTCTTGAAAACCTAGTATTTCATCATGTTATGAGTATTTTTTTAAATTTAATTTTTAAAATTATGTGAAATTATTATTTTTTAAAATGGATTCCTTATTTTGAATTATAACAATTTAAATTTTATAATATTTTTTGCATAATTTATGACAATAATAAATTGTGAAAATACTAAAAATGAATTACCACAATTAAGGCATAAAATTATTTTTTGAGTGGTTAAACAAGAAAAATAAAAGAAAAAATTACTTTAAATCATTAAAAATATTTATTGGATAGACATATTTAGAACTTATCATATCTATGGCTTTATAATAGTCTATTTTATGTCCCTTTTACATATGAAAATATGGGAATACATATTTAAAAAAAATTAACAACTGTGCCACTAACCTCGCTTATAAAATTCCACCACACTCCTATCTTCCTAAAAAATAAAAAAAATCATGGTTCAACCATGTCCAACCCATATAAAATAAAAAAATCATCCCTTAATAATATAAGGTTTGTTTTTTTATAAATCCATTACATGAAGTCTTTATGTTTAATCTTAAAGAAGTTCTCTGAGTTGAGGTAAAGATCTAAAGTATTGATTTTTGTTTTAGTTAATGCTCCAACATATTAAAGTATTATTCATTTATATATAATAACCCCAATATCTCCCATATAAATAGATTTTATTATGATATGGTCATTAAATCTATCCATCTACACTCCCCTCAAATGAAAAACAGTAACATTACTTGTGTGTAAGGCAGAATACCACCTCATGAATCGAAGTAGTATGTTTTCAATAAACACCTCTAATAGATGGGTATGATGATGAATATAAAATATATATATATATATGGTATTAATAACATAATTATTCTTATATATTCTCTATATTATATATAAATTCTTACTTTCCAATATGTAGAGGATACAATAATGTCACTCAAGTATACGGATTACTACTACCTCATGAAGTAATGTAATTCATTTTTCACAAACAATTTTCATAGAAGTTATTAAATATAATTTTAATTAATATATTTGATACACATGAAAAATTTAGGATCTTAATGATATATTTATCGTTACGAAAATATAATATGTCAGTTTATTTCTATCACTAAAAAATGATAATGTCATTCGTGTACATGTGGACTACCGTCTTCACGAAGTGATGTGACTCTCTTTTCATCACCTCACCACATAGATGATATATATGTAAGTATATTTAAATAAATAATATGGTATTTGTGATATTATAATAATATTTTTAATTATAAAATTTTACTTACCTCATTTCTATAAGGATCGATGATAAAGGGAAACTTTACACATGTGTATATACAACCTACAATCTTTATGATAGTAACATACTTAACTTATCAAAATATTTTTTCATAATTGGTACTAAAATTATAATTTATATCAAAATATTGTATTTATGTCAGGATTATTTTTCAGTATATGTTTAAATAATAACCACTTTGACCATAGTCAACCGACCAAAGACATTTTTTAACATATAAGAAAAATATGGTTAAAACATACAATCTAAAAACAATTGATTATGTAATAATTTATTACAGGGAAATAATTGAAATAAAATGAATAAAAAAATTGAAAAATTTATTATCAAAGTAAATAATTAACAAAATTTTAAAATTTAGGAAGATAAAGAATATACCTGATGAGTCAAACTCATGCTAAGGGACTTGGTCTCAAATCCATTCATTGAAGCATATTTTGTTGTTTTGAACCTACATTATTTTAAAATGTGTATATACTAACACATTGAATGTTTATATTATTAATTTATATATTTTAATAATATTCAATGTTTTATATTGTTATTTTTTATGGGGGTTATGATTAAAATATTTCCCATGTAATAATCAACATTTCTTTTAAAAAAATACACTTCTAATGTGATTGAAAAAACACCTACTCTTCCATGTAAATTTTTTGAATATGAATTTTGGAATGTTTTTATTTGGAAATAAAATATTTATATTTTAAATTTTATGTATCCTTTTACATTATTTCAATTTTTTCAAATAAGAATAATGTGTTTTATATATAAATTATTCAAAAATGAAAGAAGTAATGTTCTATTATATTTGTATATTAAGACAATGCCTTTTTATTTCAACATGACCATTATTTGATTTATTTATTCATTTAAAATATTTTAAATTTCAATCAAATAATTGTAGTCATTTATTATTTTGGTATTTTTGTATTGAAAATAGTTTTTTATGGGATAGTTATTTTTCTCTTTGAAAATGATTTATACTAGATTAATGGAATATTTCATGAGTGTGATATAAGAAATTGAATGAATTTATATGTTATGATTATTTTATGGTTCATGAAAAATATTTTTATTGACTTTTGGTTATGTTATAAAATAATGATTGGTTGTTATGTTATAAACCTAGGATGGTTAGTTCTCTGATATCCCTTTAATTCATTGGTTATTTAAGTCGACCGTAAGGTTATTTTATTTGTAAGGGTGATGTATATAATGATGTTCTAAAATACCTATATGATTTATCTATTGTTTTTATGGTATGTAATTATTTTTATATGATAAAAAGTATGTTTTTTGAATGTGAAAAAGATTTATTTCTTTATAAAAAATAACATTGTTATAAATATAATATTTCATGGGTTTTCATGTTATTACTCTAATAAGGATTTTCATTATATTTTATATCCCTTACTAAGAATTTTTTTTCTCATACCATGCTTTAAAAATGTTATTAATATGATTTATGGATGGTTAAGGAAAATTAATAACTCAACTTCAATGTCTGGATGCTTTTTTATGAATATTAATCATATTTATCAAAAATATTCATATTGTCAAAAAAAATAGAAATGGTTTGGAAGTGTCCAATATTTATTATATGTTTATATTATATTTTAGTTATGGAATAATTTTCTAAAACATTAAAACTAAAAGGATGATGAAATTTATGATAATGAATTATTGAATAAAAATTCACGATTATGTAAATTTTAAGGATGATACCTTATTACAACTATCTCTCCATTAATAACATGAAGGTCCCCTTATCCCTTAATCTATATTCTCTGTACCTTGAACAACTACAAGTTACCATAACCCTTTTATTCATAACTGGTTTATAATATTCATTAATTAAAATTAGAGTAATTTATTTCCATAAAAAAATTAACAATGGAAGTTGAATCATTTCGATTCTACATCTTTTGAATATCTGATATATAATATTCATTATTTAAAGTCATGGAAATTGATTTCAACGACATAAATACCTCATATGGTTGAATCATTTTCACATTACTTCTTTTCATCTCGAGGTATTGAGGAAAATTAATCTACCAATATATTATATTTTTACAAGAAACAACATCATTCTTTTTTAGAAATTATTATTTCATGTTTTAGTATTGAGATTAAAGATTATGAATTTCCAATATATTTATTCTTATTGACCTTTATTTTACCCTTTCCATTATACTTCATCATTGTGTGGAGTGAACATTTTAGGTTTTTCTCTCATTTTCACAACATATCGAGAATCTCAATAAATGCACATTCAATATTGATCATAATAAAATTAATAATAAATCCATAATATGACTACTTAAATAGTTATAATATTATATAAAGTGTAATATATTTCTTGAGAGTTAACCAATCAATCCCATCTTGTTTATTTTCCAAAAATATTTTAGCACATATATAGAAAAAGGGGTTCTTTCTGACATCATGCATTGGAAAAATTACTTTGTTTCCTCAAAATATTAATTTATAACATATTCATGATGGATATATTTTATTTGATAACCATATTGAATCCATACATTGATACATGTTACTTATGATGCTCAATAATCACAGCACATTTAATTAACAAGACATATAAAAAGAATACTTTATAATCTTATTTTAATAAACCTTATCAGTAAGAAGGCAAGTGGTTGAAGATTTATATTAGATAGCCTGATATATAACATATTTTTTCCCCTAATGTTTTATAATATTTCTCAAAATGTTATTTCTTTCAGTAAAATTATTTATAATCAAATATCTTTCCTAAATAATGATCTCCATGATAAATTTATGTTTTTTATTTTATACTATGAATATGTACAACAAAATATATGTCATTTTTACTATCATGTATGTTATTATACATTATGGGATTTTATTATATTTAATAAAACTAAAAAAATAATCCTTAATATGATCAATTTAGTGGTCTATGATCTAAATTCTTCCATTTACTAACTTATCTTCATTTATATCTTATAGAATGTATGTTTAAGTGAACAATAGTTCTTCAATATATCTAGTACAACCATTTTATTATTGAGTGAAAAAATATTTATCAATTTTTTACATAAATATAGTTAACACCAGGCGTCTATCATCCAATATGATTGTGTTACATGGTGAAGTGTCACCCAATAATCAAATTCAGATAAAAGTTACCATTTTCATATAACACATGAAAAAAATTTTATGGTAAAATAAACAAAACCGATCTATTTGATTGATCAAGGTCTAATAGAAAGTAAATATTGTTTAATGGAATATAAAAATATGATAATCTATTTTGGAATTTATATTTAGGATCACAATTAACTTTATTTTTATCCCATACAAGCTTTCTATGATTATATTTATAAAAATTCATTAGTATATATCATACACATACTTCACATATCATGTATATATTTTATTACTTATGTAAATAATTCATTAAATTTTATATATCATATAATATTTAAAACTATTAATAACATTACATTTAATATATCTTTGTAGCCAAATTAATTTTATTAAGATATATAAATGAATAATTCATAAGGGGTCTTGAGGAATAGAGCATAGGGTATTTGATATTTCGTACATGGCCTAAGCAAAAACCCACTAAATGGAAATACCATTAAGAGGAGCAATCACAACATTAAAAAATACACAAATATTTAATGTGATTCACAAATTTATTTTTATGTACTATGAATATATCATATGACTATACACTATACAGACGTTTAGTATTTATGTATTTCATTAATTAAATGTTGATATTATATCACTCCGATGATTAATAATAATTTTGACACACTTTACACAACATATGAAATTAAAAAAACTATCGAAAATCCTAAAAACTAAATAAAATGAATAAATAAAATAAAATAAATGAAAATGTGTTTTTCAGAAGTATTGACATATTTAAATCATACATGAATTCATAAATTCATGTCTTTTTTAGTACCATATATAATGACTAATCATCAATGACTTTGTGGGATCAAATTTATATCCATGTAATTATATTAAATCATAAAAGGTAAAGGGAAAAAATAAAATAAACAAGATGAAAATTTTTAAAAGGAAATGTAAGGAACTGACTCGGATGAGAAAAACTTGAGGATATTATATCTTATGAGGAAACATGATAACATTATGAATAATATTTTAATTCTATCTAATTCCATTCATATTTCACCCATACTTCTTTATGTTTATATTATTTTGTCCATTAAAAATCCTATGAGGAAGCTAATCATGAACTAATCTAAAGAGGTATAGATAATAACCTCAAAAGGACATTCAAGGTATTAAATTGACTCTAATTGAGTCTTAAGTACCAACTTACCTTGTTAGGTGCATTAATGTTCCTATAAATGCATTAAAAGTGGAAGTAGATGTTCTTAAATTACCACTTTAAGTAGTTCATGGGATTTTCCTTTTGAAATGAGACTTGATGGATTGTTACTCTTAGCATGAGAATAGATACTCTTTTAGCTTTTTTATTTAATAAATTTAATGTATTGATAATTTAAATAAATAAATATATATATTATCAAAACAAATTAAAAATTTATGTAAATATTAGAATTGTAAAAAAACAATTCTTAATTGTTTATAAAAAATATAAGATTCTTTAGGCATGAATTAATCACATTAGTGTGAAAATTCAATTTTTTATTATCTTATGTATATCCTTATAGTACCATTACAAATTTATAAATGACCATATATCTCACTAATAATAATAAAATTATAGTTTTATCTAGAAACACATCACATCTACCCAAATTAGAAATGGGTTTAGTGATATCTATTCCAAAAAATGTCACGAAGCAATGTTCCTTTTTCATTCATATCGAGACTATTCATGAGACATTAACAATATAAATCACATTTATCTTATATCTTTTATAATTCCTATGTTGACTATATCTTATATAATTATATCTCATAAAATTTGATTGAAGTTTTCATGCGCTTAGAAGAAATAAAATTGAGTTCCTTAATTTTGTAACCCATCATAAGGTCTGACACATTCGTCTTGGCTAGTCAAATCTATCCACTTGATTAGTTTCACAAAACAATAAATTTTATTAAGAATAATTATCAAATACATTATATATTTATCGAAGTATGAAACCTCATAATTTATTAATCTATTTGAATATACCAGGTTAAATGATCTATAGCTAATTTTTACTTAAGTAAATCCAACGTAACATATAAAAAATCCATGCGATGTACATTAATTTGGTCACATTGAATACATGTACAAATAATTATATCTAATTATTGATTAGTTATATTGATATTAAAGGGATATTACCCATATAGATGAAGACATATAATTTGAAAAATTGTGATCATCATTAATAAAGGATAACATACTAATTTTAATATTATTGGGGTTTATATCATATCAACTCCACGTTTTATGAAATAAACAAAATTTAATGATAAAATATGTCTATTAATATAAAATATATGATTCAACATAACACTATTCTAATAACTCTTAACTAACAATAGGGGATAAATTCTAATAGATACTACCTTTAATAGCATGATTCCTTCGTTATTTTAGAGAGAAAACAAAAATGATATCTTTATAACAATAGGATTGGCATGAATTTTTTTTCTTTTATAACCCCTTGTTTATTTCCACTTACAAGGATTTTCATGTCCTTAATTCACATTTTCTTCATTGAAAACAACTAATAATAAATATTTTATAGTCCCTGACCAACAAAATGATGAAAATATAAATATATTTAATATTTTATGTTAGTTTTACATTTATTTATTAAAGATCCAAAATTAATAAAAATTAATTAGATTTCATAAGAATAAATTAATTATAGGGATTTAATTGAATTAAATATGAAAAATATGATGAATTATTCATTAATAACTAATATAATATTCATAAATTTCACTATGGTAAAATATTTAATGAATTGAAAATATAAAATTATATTTACATGTAATTATTAACTTAATATATTAAGTATGATATACCTTTTATATTCAAAGTACCATCATCGTTAACTTGATTCATATATAGTCTAAATTTCCCAAAATTTTATTTCATCCCAACAAATTAATTCCTCTTTCAACTTCCACCCATGCTCACTTGCACCTATCATTTTACAGATGTTTTCCATTATCACTATTAAAAGAGATATAATGAGTATAATCAACAAAAATAATGTGCTACATGCCCACTAGGCCTTCGGGCTATGTAATGGGTCTCCCTCTACCCAGTTAAAAGAGGTCTTTGCTTGGATTTAATAATAAATGAGGCCTCAATAAAAATAACAGGCATGAATTACTATAGTATTTTGTATCTTATATTTTATATGTTATAGAATTATGTTTTTATGTAAATATTGAGCTGTTGACACTATTTTTTTAGATGATGGTGGGTGTATTAATTTTAGAAACAATGGTTGAATGAGAAATTTATTAACCTAAAATTATAATAGATGGTAATTAATTTTTCCTCAGTTAATGTATAAACATCATTCCCCATACTTATGATATTTTAATCCAAATTTTTTTCTTTTTATTTGACGTTAACCTATCATCAAAAATATTCAATGATACATCCTCTTTTCCCTATATTTTTCTTCTATTTTATTTTTTTACAAATTATTTTCATATTTATTAATGTAATAATACATGGATATTTTAATCAAATAGAATTTAGTGAATATTATTTCACATATTATAATGTCACAACACAAAATTTTTATAAAAAAAATCCATACTTCTAATTACACCTAAAAATAGCCTCCCTGTAAACTTATTCCCAATGAAAATTATGTTAAATGTTCAAGAGTATGGTGGTTGTGGATATATGTCCAATAATATGGAAACCTAACATATAGGTTATGGATTATAAGAGGTTAATCATAAGGTATTATTTATGGATAGTCTCAAATGTATTCATATAATAAAGAGATTTTAAATTATGTTATCATAGATATTAACATAATCTATCAATTTTGAAATATTATGAAATAAAATGAAAAATTTTCATATTCATGAAGACATAACTAAATTTATCCCAATAAATTGGGAAATGTAAATATATGTGATATTATTTTAGAAACATCTCAAGGATATAATATTTATCATTGGATAGTTACTTTACAAAGGTAGCATTTATAGTTCTGATAGTAAACACAAAAAAGTGACATCAGTACCCACTCATATGACTTTTCATTTTTATTAGTAGAATTGAAATTAATTAAATATATAAAAATAATTTAATAAATATAAATATAGTAACACTATAAAACAATTGGTCTCTCTAAAAATGTTTCTAATTTTATTCAATGTCTTTTATTATGTCACATACAGTAAAATTGATAAAAAAATATTTGGGTAATCTTACTATAAGTTAAACAGTCACCAAAAGTGATCCTTATGTATCTTTATTGTGTTTTTTAATATGAAATCAATTAAAATAGGGGTTTTATGTATAACATGAAAATAAAACCTAAATTAATGAAGTTTTAATTATAATAAAATTAGGAATAACCATTACCTTATCATAATTTATTCATATTTGAATTTACATTATAGTTTATGGTTGAATTTTATCTTGAATATATTATCCTTTGTGGATAACTATCACACTATCTTCCCCTTAAATTCATATTTGTGTCATTAGTTTCTATCATTTAGAGATATTAACTCTATTCCTATGTTAACTAGAATATACACTTATGATGTGCATAGGTAAATTAATATTATTTAATAAAATACTCTTTCACAGTATGATTCATGTAGGGTGAGACCATTAAAAACTCAAGATAACATGAAATCAAGAAAATTATAGAATAAAAATTGTAGAGAAATATCATCTTATTCCATAACTCAAAACATTGAATCCCTAGAGTGAGTGGTAAGGAATATAAGGAAATGGAAATTTTATAACCAAACTCTTGAATTATCATGGTTATCTTCATTGGATTAACAAGAAAACTATAGTAAGATAGAAATCTAATATAATAGAGTTTATATATAGATATAATGAACACTATATTTCTGAGTAAAAAAATAAATAACATAAAAGAAATGAAATCCTAATATATTCTATGTTCATTCCCTACAATCGTAACCCCCATTCCCCATACCCCTTTAACACCAAAAACATTTGTGAAATATATTTTTTCAAATAAATTTAATCTTTTTGATACTTTTTTTATATAAAATACACCATGATAGCATGAATTAAACATAACACCAAGTTTATATTATGTTACACACAACACTGAGAATATCTTGAATTACACACAACACTAATTTTAAATGTAAAATGACATAATATTAAAATATTTTTATTTGAAGTTATATTTATCTCTTAGATATTGGAATATATGGAGTGAGAGGATTAAATAAATTTTGAAAATATATTGTTTAAACATGTATAAAAAATTAATTATTTGGAAACCAATTAAATATAAATTAAAATAAAAACAATTTTAAAATAAATGAAATATTTTCCAAAAAAAACTATTTTTGTGGAAAAAAACATGTTTCACAGAAATTTTTTTTAGAAAAAATATATTGAATTATTTTTATAAAATGTATATATTATATATTTATTCAACCTTTTAACAATCATCTAATGTGTTTTCTAGATAATATGTAATAATAAACCAATTTTTAAGCTTAAAAATATTATTTTTATGAAAAATATTTATATTGCATTTTTGAAAACATAATTATTTTCTGACAATTTAATAAAATTTTTATTAAAATATTAATTTAATTTTTCAAATTAGAGTTTCATAATTAACATAGGGTTATGTATTGGGAATTTTATGAAAAGAATAATTTTTTTTATGAAGAGTGAAAAATACTAAATTGTATATTAAAAACTCCATTTTCTATTGAATTAATTTTAAAGTTAAATTATATTTTAATTTTTTTTGTGTAAAATTAGTTCACTTATATTTCTATAAATAAAATTTTGGTAATTGGAATACTTTTCATATTTAATTGTGATATATAAACCATGTAAATTATTGAAATATTTTCTTTAAAAACACATTTTCTTGTGACGTCTTAAGGATTAATTTTCAATGAATTTTTTCAAATTATATGAACTCAATTTGGGAAAATGTTTTACATATATTTAATCTAAAAATTTATTTTATCTAATATTTTCAGGTTAATTATTGACAAATATTAATAATGAAATGACTAAAAATTGATTCTTACGGTTAGGGTAAAAATGGTTTTACCAGGGTTTAAAATAAAAAGATAAAGGATAAAATGAACTATAAAATCTTCTAAAATACCGTTTATGACATCATTTTTACATTATAATTTATAATTATGGATATTATTCCATTTTTACTATTTTTTAATGTGAAAAACATGGGTTCCTATTATTCATTCCCAAAATTACACGTTTTCCACTCGTAACACTTATAAAAGGAGTCACCCTCTTCCCTTCTATTCACACCATAAAACCCTTTTATTTCATAAAGAACCTACAGAAATCAAATAAAAAAATCTATAATGTCATACTATAGTACAAAATTTTGTCATAAATCTATCCTATGAAGGATATTGGTGCAAATAAAATGACATTACCCGTATAAGAGGTAACAATGTTCAATGAGCGTATTTATTTTATCTCTCCCTCAACATAATTAATAAATTATGAAAACACATTGATATAATAACCTCATTATATTAATTATACTAATACTTTTCGGTAAGTTCATTAGTTAAAAATTTCCCACTTCTATAAAATGGGTTATGAAATCATCACTCGTGTGTACTGTAGAGTACCACCTAGCAAACTAATGTCATTTATTTTTTCATTTCCCCCACTCATGGTTTGGAATAATGATTCATATAAAGTATAAATATTATATTTATAACATAATTATACCTCTAGAGTAATTATATGATTTATTAATTAATTTATTTTCTATTTTGTATGGGATATTATAACATCACTCATGTATACCACAACTTACCGCCTCACAAAGCGATGTGATTCTTTTTTCACTGACTCTTTACATGGAAGATAAAAAGTATACATTTAATGAATATATATTATACACATGAAATAATTATTACATTTTTTAAATTTATCATTAAATTAATAAAAACATCATTTTATTTCTTACCTTTTCACTCACTAAAATATGATAATGTCGTTTTTGTACGTGTGAAATACCACATTCGAGAATCAATGTGACTCTATCTATAAATAACCACACCACATGGATGATATATATAATTATATTTAAAGAATTAATATTTTATTGATTATATTATTATCATTATATAAAGATAACAATATTACACACCCCATTCCATAATGGTTATTGAAAAACTAAAATGTTACTCATGTGTACTTACTACTGTATCCATTATCGAAACATAATTCAATGCAAAAAAACTAGTTTTTATTATTGGTATAAAAAGTATAATTTATTAATAAATATGATAATTATGTAATTATTATGATTTAGGAAATGGTACCACGATCAATGTATTATGACTAAAAATAATAAATCAAAACAGATATAAAAAACAAAGCAGTTCTTATATGAAATGTTATTTTAACAAGGAATTAATATTAAATGTGAAATAAATGGAAATAAGTTAATAATAAATTTTATAATATATATAATTATGTTTCATTAATAAATTTATAATCAACTTATATTTATTATAAAAGAGTTTTCTAGGTTTATGAAAGAAGTCAAGGTGTAAGATAAGGGATTTTTAGTGTCTCTTTTATTTCTAGGAAACATATGAAAATTCACCACTCATTTATTTTTTGTAGTTTATATACTAAGAATTTGAAATATTATATCATTAATAAAATTATTTTATTTATATTTATTTTTTCATGTGATGTTATTATTTATTAGAGCATGCGATTTATAATACTAGTAAAGAGGTAATGGTTTTTTATCAAACTTTTATTTTCTGTTAGATAAATTCTATATTCAACACATGTTACTTATATATGGAATATATACTTAAAATGAATTTATATTATTATTATTATTATCTCGAAAATTATTGGTATTTTTTTATCCATTTTAGGATGCCTCTTTCATGGGATTTACAGATCAAAAGTTAACAAATTGGTCAGAGTTTTTTTCTAAATTTTTCATATTTTATGAATATGCTTATGTTATGAACCTATATTAATTTATTATGTATATATAAAACACATTAGACATTTCATATCATGAATTTATTTATCTTCATGATATTATACTTATCATTTAGCTTCTTTCCTTCATAGGGATTACACATTAAGGTTTCTGATATGGTAATTGTTTCAGGTTAAAATCTCATTATTTATGAAAATTGTTAATGAATATGTTTTCAATGATCAAATATTATCATTCATATATTAAGAAGTGATTACATTTATTTTAATCTAGTAATTTCATAATGATACTTTCATTCCCTTTAAATTATTCCTTTTATGAACTCAATTGTTCAAAAATAACGTGTTTAAGAAATAGTAGAATTTCGATCGAAACCCATTTTTATTCCAAAATATTTTTTTATAAAAAAACATTAAAAATTAATTTTTGGAAACAAATAAATTATTTATTAAATAAATTTTATACATTTTTTGATATTTTACAAAAAAAATTGATATAAATATTCGAGATGTTTTTTGAAAATTCACCATTTAGATTTTACTCAAAATGTAAAAGTAATCATTCTTTTAACATGTACGATATAAAAAAATATACATCCATCAAGAAATTTTTTTTATTTGAAGCCCCATTAGTAATTTTAGATTGATATTTTAAAATAAAAATTATTTAAGAATTATTTATGTTTAAGAAATTTATTTTTAAATTTATAAATTTATTTTCTCTCAAAGAAATGTAGCAAGTGATCATTCAGAATCATTTTCCTTCTAAGATGACATCCTTTGATATTTCATATGATTTACACGAGTTATTATCCATTTATTCCTTTTTTATTCTTTCTTGGAATGGTTTTTGGTTATGATTAGAATTTGTTTATAAATTCCATTTCTCTTTCACATATTATACTATTATGAAATGCTTATGAATATCAATTCTTTTCCTGAGTCATGCAATGATGAAATGATGAAATTATTGTGAAATATATATCTTCAACATAGAAAATGATATTATGAAATGTTCATGAAACCCATTTTCATTTCATGGGTTTTGATATGATGAATATTTCATGATCTTTTAGAAAACATATGAATTATTTTCATTATTTAATAGGTGAGACTTATATATCACTATAATGCATTGGGTAATGATTTATGTTATATGAGCTCACATGGTACATGGTAGGTTATCCCAAAGCCCAAAATAGGGTATATGAGAGTTCATCTAAAGGCTAAATCAGGTACATGGGTGGTTATGACATGAACAATATGTTATTAATGTCCTTGTGGTAACTTAAATAAAATATTTTCTATGCTTATGTTTATGCCATAGATCTATGTCTTATTCCAATGATATGATCTTATGGATCATGTTATTTCATTTCATTATTATTTATGACTTATGAAAAAAAAAATTTATATCATGACTCAATAGTATTATATTTCATATGTGGGTTATGAAATCCAAATGTTATGATCAGGTTATAATTCCATTATATTAAATTTATGCTTACGTATCTCCCTAGCTTACTAATATAGGGCATCTGATCTCACCCATTCTTATGTTTCCTTTCCTTAGGCGATGAAGAAATATATTATGTATGATATGTCTAAGAAGGGTGATAGATATGAATAACATTGCGGGAGATGATTTAGTTTAACTATAAACCTATTATTTGTTTTTTAATGTTTCCAAATGCACTATACCTTCACGGTTATCAAGTGTACATTTTTGTAATGCACAGAATATTATTCAAAATGAAATTATACTTATGTATGATTGTATTGGTTTACGCTAGTTGGTATATAGGGAAATAATTTGTTAAAAATTTTAATCTAGGATGATAAAACATAATTGAGGTCCCTAGGGATATTTTTAAAGATTTGGAATGTATAAATCTAAGGACAACACTAAGGGAGAGTTAAAGAAAATGAAAATAGTCTAGAAAATGTTTAAGTATAGATAAATTAGTATACAAGAAATTGCCTAAAATTATGGATATTAGAAGTGGATATGTCTATAAAGTTGAGGTGCCTATGGATAATAACTCTGAAAAGTGTGAATGGAGATAGACTCGATCTCCATCTAGTGCATGACAACCAGCCTAACTAAACACCCCGTATAAAACTATTAGGGGAAATTTCTATAAATTAAAAAACTTATTATAAACCATCACAATGTATATAAATATATTATTTTTATATATGGACTAGGTTAAAACTGAGGTGTCTTAGGTTTAAAAGAAGGTGTCTTGACTCAGACCTCATTGAAGAAACTTTTGGAAAAATTGGTTTTTCATTATGATTAAAATTTCTCACATTATGTGTTTAGTATTTAGTAAATAGTGGTAATAAAAATAAACTAGGTTAACATTTAATGTGATGGAAAGTTTAGATACTATTTGAAAAAAATATGTTGACTGTAGAGAACGATTTGGTGATTATGCCTAATAATCTATCGTGATAAATGATTAATAATGTGAAATTAAGTGATATTATAAACACATCTATTAAAAAGGACATTTAATTTCATGAAAAATTTTATGGTGATGAGAATTGAGTAAAGAAAATTCATCTTCTAAAATGTCAAGAAGGTGGGAAAATGAATCTGGAATAATTTCTCAAATGATGGAGGAGATGTTATCTTTTTTTGAAATAAGGTGATAAAGATAAATATTGGTATGGATTTCAATGTCTTATAGGTTGGGAACATGGGAATTATTTGAGTCATTTACTTATCCCAAAAATATACATCTTGACCAAGGAATGTCCTATCTTATTACAATCAGTGATGTGAGAGGATTAAAGTATTTGTTTATATATATTTAAGAATTATGTTATAGAATTATTTGAGTAATTTGATATCTGTTATAATAATCATAAAACATATAAGGATTTCATTGTCATTGTACTTATATATTTATTCTATTAAGAATAACATAGTATTTATGGATACCATTATTGGTTAAAGTGTTTATGGATTATCATGATTTAAAATTCATTGACACCCCTCTTGAGTTGTCATGTGATACGAGTGTATCAAGAATAAGGATATTTTAAGAGATACTGAAATAGTTTTGTTTCGAATATAGTAAAAAATTATTTTAGGAGTAATGACATTAAAATTTGGGTACAAATGATCATATATTAGATATTGAGGTAATTATTGGTTGTAGTCAGTAAACTTTCAAAATTAGCAATTTTTCTGTATGAGAGAAGATTTATCTCTCGATACACATTTCACAATATACATTAAAAAAATTGTAAGGTTGCACGGTGTACTACATTTTATTGTATCTAATTTGTCTATATTGTTTTCCTCAATGTTTTGATGATGTATTCAGTTATATATTCATACATAGTTTATTTTTTGCACTACATATCATCCTTTGATTGTTGTTTTTGTATGAGGGAACAACTAATCCCTATAGGATATTATAATATCTTATTATATGTATTTCAAAGATGTATGGGATCAATATCTTCCTCTTGTTGAGTTTTTTACAAAAATATATCCAAATGAAGAATTCTTATGGCTTCTTATGAATCCCTCTATGGAAGGAAATATATAGATCCAACTTGTTAGAATGATGACGGGTAAAAATTCTATAGGGATCTAATATAGATAAATAAATCGAATAGATGTTCAATTACATTCTACAACACATCAAGGGAGCTTAGAGTTAGTAGAAATGTAACGCTATCAATATCTGGTGTTATATATAATTTATGTTTTCTGATAATGTTTTTCTAATAATTTATCTATGAATGAAAAGTATGAGATTTCAGATGAAGGAGAAACAAATCCATAGAAATATCGTTGTGGTTGAAATTATTGATCATGTTTGGATCATAGTTTATCATTTAATTCTTCCACCAAATCTCTCTCAATTACTTGATGTGTTCCATGTATCTCTCCTATGGAAGAACACACTAGACCATTAACAGGTACTGAAATCATATTTTATATCACTAGAGAAAGGAATTTCTTATGAGAGACAACCAGTAGAGATTCTAGATTATATAATTCATGTTATACAAAACAAGACCATTAACCTGGTAAATGGTTTAAGTAAAAATAAAATGTTTTAAAAAAATATTTGGGAACCAGACGATATTATGTGGTATAAGTATCCTTATTGTTGGAATTAAATGAAGTAATTTTCAGGGAGAAATTCATTTTAAGGGTGGTGGCATGTAACACCCCGAGATGTTGTGAATTTTTTTAAAAATAAATTTAATGTTTTTGATATTTTTTGTTACACAAAACACCATGTTTTTCTTTCATTACACAAAAAATTGAGTTTATCATGTGTTACACAGAACATTGATTTTTTCTTGAGTTACAAGAAACATTGTGTTTAAACAGAACATGACATTTGATTAAAATATTATTGTTTAAAATGATAGTTATCTCCTAACATTTAGAATGGAAGGTATAAATATGGTTAACTAAATGATGAAAATATATGGTTTAAACATGTATGTAAAATTAATTATTTAGTCAATAATTATTTAAAATTAAACTAAAAAATCTTTGAAAATAAAAAAAAATATTTTTTAAAAAATATTTTTATACATAAAACATATTTTACGTAAATAAACTAAAAAAACACTATTGGTGAAATATTTTAAGGAAATATGTATATTATAAATACAAAAAATTATTTTAAATTAAACAAAACTTTTTATAATAAATATAATATAATAAATTTCTTTTTTCTTTAAAATAGTTGTTTTTTTTAAAATAATTTTTTTATAATTTTTGTGAACTTATTTTAATACTTATTTTATACATTTTAATATATTTTATTTGAAAAAATAAAATTAATTATAGAAATAATTGTGTAAAAAATATCATCTAGTTCATTTTTTGGAATTTTCAGAAAAGATTAATTTTTTTGATTAGTGAAAAACACTGATTTTCAATTGAAACCCGTTCTTAAATTAAAATTATTTATAAATATAAATTATATATTCAATAGTATATAAATTAATTTTTTTTAATTATATATATATTATTCCAATTTATGTTATTGGAATCATTTTAATGTTGAATTTTTATAGAAAAACTTTTAAACATTTGGACATTTTCTCTTTGGAAACATGTTTTCTCTTCATGTATATGAGATTAATTTTAAAATAAATTTTCTTATTTATGTGAATTGAATTAAGTAAAATTAAATAAATATTTTTAATAATAATAATTTTTAATATCTAATAATTTCCACTATTTTTTTTCCAAAATAAATAGTGAATACACTAGACATTAATTACCACAATTAAGGTAAAAATGGGAATATTGGTGGTTAAACTAAATATATAAACGTGAAAATGACCTAAAAATTACTTCAAATACTAATTGAAGATATATTTTGGCCTTTAAATTTATATTCCTCAATAATAATCCATTTTTTAACTTTTTCATTGGAATTACATGGGTAAACCTTTTTCTTTTTAGAAAACTACAAGACTATCACTCACCTCACTTATAAAAGGCGACCACTCTCCTCTACAATTCACACCTTAAAGTCTTTTCAGTTAGGGTGATTTTAGAAAAAATGACTTCAATAATTCTTTAATATCATCTTAAAAGACTTATTTTTTTCATAAATCTAACCTATAAAGGATTTTGGTGAAAACTTGATGGGGTTACCCAAAAATAGGTAATGCTCTTCAATGAGTGTTTCTATTTTATTTCTTCCCCCACCTCCTTAAATTATTATTAAACAGTTATGATATAATAACCTCAGTATATTTCACATACATAATTTTTTATGTAAATTTCTTGTCCTACAACCCACCCTACTTCTATCGAATGGGTTAAGAAATCATCATTCTTGTGCGTGGAGGACTACCGCCTCACGAACCAATGTCATTCATTTTTTCCATTACCTCTTCTCATGGTTGTGTATTATGGTGGATATATTGTATATATATATATATGGTAGATATAATATAATTATAAATATATTGTTATTATATCTTTTCTACCTTTTTTTAATTTCCATTCGTTATGGGATACGATAACGTCACTATTGTGTACGACAGACTATAGCATCACGAAGTGATATGATTAAATTTTCTTTAATGATTTACATTGAACATAATAATGACAATTGAAATGAATATATATAATATGTAAGATATAGTTATGATATTAATGACATATTTATCACTCTGAAAAATAATATATCATTTTTTCTTACCATTTCACACTGAAAGATGGTAGTGATGTCTGTTTACATGTGGACTACTGCCTTTATGGGGCGATTTGACCCTCTATTTCCATCACCACGCAATAAGGATGATATTTATAGTTATATTTAATTAAAATAACATGTTCCATATGATATTATTTTAATTATCTAAAAATAAAAATAATTCTTACCTCCATTCCAAAATGAAATTGGAAAAATGGAAGCGTTACTCATGCGTACGTACAACCTACCATCTCTAGGAATGTATCATACTTCATTTCTCAAAACCATATATCATGATTTGCATTAATATTATAATGTCACGACGCGTCCTTGGTGCCTGTGCCTTGACTAACCCACACCCGCCTTCCATAGACTAAGGGCATAGGACTAGCACCAATGGCATAATCCCTATAAAAAGGGAAGGCATTGCCTTTTAACATGTATCACACACACAACGAGAACACAAGTGGAAGAGTTTGCAACTGGAAGTAAACACTAAGTAAAACAATATACAAAAGAATGTTTTGAATGGAAAAGGGTCGGAAATACATGCCCAACAGTAAAGTAAAAAAAACTGAAAAGATAGTACAACTACAGAAAGGTAAACAACAACTACTGAGTCATCCTCCAGAAATCCTACCATAAGGGTGGGTACAGATGGCCTCCTCTTCACCCTAGGTTCGTCCGTCTGCTCTGTGTATGTCTCTACAAGTGGTCCACCACCGGGTACCTTCTAGCTCCACAAGTCTCTACCTCGATCAGTGTTGCCCATCGTCTGCAATCAACACAACGAAGTGCAGGCATAGACCATAGAGGGGTGAGTATAATGATACTCAGTAGGGACACTGAGACCCCGAAGGTCTCCCAGAATCCACAAGGGATAAGCCACATAAGTAAGATAAAATCATGAAGTATCAACCAACCCTACTTAGGTATATGCCCATACATATACCTATGTTACCAGTCGTAGTTCGGCTCCAACTCTCGAGCCCAATCACAACCAAGTCCACAGAGGAAGTAAAGTCAATCACATCGATGATAATGATTGAAAGAAAAGACTCATATCACATAGGATACAGGACCAGCTAAGTTGTTGGACCCACACAGGATACAGAGCATGTGACTCTATCGGACCCACATAGGATACTGGAACAGAAGTCAAAACTGTCGAACCCACATAGGATTTCGGTACAGTAATCGTCGTTTTCGAACACACATAGAATTCTTGTACAGTAGTCTTTGCTGTCGATCCCACATAAGATTATGGTAGAGTAGTCTTCACTGTCGAACCCACATAGGATTCTGGTATAGTAGTCTTCACTGTCAAACCGACCTTGGATTCTGGTACAGTAGTCGGCGAAGCCAGCGCTAGGGTTCTCGCACATAGCACGCTCGATTCTGGGAGGGTCCGTTCCAAGAGTCAAGTGTTGATACATCAACTATCACTAAGTCCTAAGATGATGTATCTCGTAGTTCCGTCTCATCATATGGAACCCAACCTGACAGACGGCGCGTTAATCGGACGGTCAGTCTGAGAGTTATTTTCATTTTCGTTCTAGGAGCCCAGTTGGATTTACGCTCATTCCAAACCCTGCAATTTTCCAAAGTTGTCAAAAAATCACTTATAATATCTCAAATAGACCACGTCATCACAAGATTCGGATTTCCTAAGATGTTATGTCGATCGGACGCATGGTCTAGGAGTTATTCACATTTAAGCGAAAACGGGCCCGACCCGTCCAGCCCAGTGGCTAGCGGGTCGGCCCGACTTGGTTTGGCAGGTACGACCCAACTATGGGTCGGCCCGGCCCACCCACAGACCCGGCCTGGCGGTTCTGACCCGATTCAGGCGGGGGTTGTCCCGCCCCGGTGGGGTGCGGCCCACCAACGGAGCCGGCCCGCATTGCGGGCAGGTTTGGTTCGCCCAACTTTGCCGCCCCCCTATGCTGCCCGGCCGGCTGTAGCCCACCGGTTCAGTCCAGTGCACACGGCCTGCATAGCGGGCCACAGTTCTCCTCTTTGCGGTGCCAAGCGGTGGCATGGTATTTCAGCCTTGCCGGCAGGTGGCCGGCCAGTTCAGTTCGTCTGAGCGGCCCGTGAATGCGGGCTGCGGTTTCCTCCACGCGGTCGGCGCGACCGTTCCAGTCCTCTACCACCGCGGCCCGGCTGGGCCATGGCCTTCGGTTGCTACCGCCTTTGGTCGCCACCGCCTCATGGCCATGGCCTCTTCCTCCGATGTGGTGCGACGGCCCCACGCCCTTCCGGCTCCACCTCCATTGTTAACACAATCAATAATCAACGGAGGGTCGTCAGGCCGTGTTTGTTTGGCCCACACCATTTGTGTTAGGTGTTAACAAAATTGGCCACCGTCAATCCAAAAATAATCTCCAAATTACACGGGTATAATTCACATGTATAAATAAATAAAACAAATTCCTCCATACCTCGTATTTGACGTTTCACGTTGACGAGCCGTGGAAGACGAGTGTCGCGGAAGTCGGGCGTCGCAGAAGTCGGGTGTCACGGAAGATAGACGTCGTTCTGTCAATGTTGGTGGGTAGTGAGTTCGGTGATGTTACATTGAGATGACACCCTCAATGTATTTCGTGGGTGGAAGTGCTTACCTTCCTTTCCCTGGTCGAAGAAGGTAGAAGATGTTTCTCCACATTCTTTGGAAACGAGGAACGTTCTTTATCGAGAAGATGGTGTTCTTCGTGTTTTTCATGGGAAGAAGGCTCTCCCTATTCTCCAAGGATCCACCAAAAAAATATGTTCCAACTCAAAATAATATCTTGGAAATTATTTTATCCTTGACATGAATTTCAAAATAATTCAAATTGGATGAGCCAATTAATTAATTACTACTTAATAGAGAGAGTGTTGGCATCTTTATGAGGGAGGGTGGAAGGTGGAGGGTTTAAGAGATAACTGGGGGTTTCAAGGGGAGTTGAAGAGTTTAAACTCATGTGGGCCCCACCACATAATATCCTCCCATGGGAGGTTATGTGGGGGTGGGCCCCACTACCATTCTCCCTTTGCAGGTTTTATCTACCATCCAAATAAAATTGTGGAACACATAATTTTATTAAATTTTACTTAAGAACCCCAAAAAAATAACTTCTGCTCTCGACCAAACACAACTGCGATAAAGGTCCCATTAGGCGAATACTAGCGCTACGAGTTCATCGATGCCCTTGGGATTAAATTCCATGCACTGGTTCAAAAGATAGAAAATCTTGTTTGTATGTCTACTGAACATACCTAAACAAATCTTCAGAAAATTATTTCGGGCACACCGGGCCTTGGAATCATGTGCCGTCAGAAACCGCAGACTCGTCAAATTTCTAGGTATTTATGAAAAAAAAATTCCTCAAAATTTTTGGGTCTTTACATTCTCCCGGCCTCAAGGATGTATGTACCTGTAAGCTACAACACACACTAAAGGTATCAAATGGGGGTACTGAGCATGCATCTGACCCTCCCACTCACATGTGCTCTCCTGGAGGTTCCTGTACTGCCAGAAAATGCGCACCAGAGGAATTGACCATCCACGTAGGACCCGCTCCTTTCGATCCTCAATATCCATTGGGACCTCTATGAATGTTTCCCTATCATCGATGTCTAACTCCCCATGGTCGATGATGTGAGGCAGGTCGTGCATCTATCTTCTAAGATGAGATACGTGGAAGACATCATGCATGTGATGCAACTGATGTGGAAGGGGAAAGCGGTAAGCCACCTCACCTACTCTTCTAAGGACCTGAAAAGGACCGATGAATAATGGAGAAAACTTTTTGCCTCACCCAAATCTCCATATACCTCATTGAGGTGAGACCCGTAAGAAGACTTGGCCGCCATACTCGAACTCCAATGGTCTCTATCTCCTATAAGCATTGGACTTCTATCTTTTCAGTGCTGTCTTCATCCTCTCCTAGATGATCTGAACCTTCTCCATCAAAGCCTGGACCATCATAGGTCCCACAACTACAGACTCCCCTGGGTCAGTCCAGTACAGAGGTGATCTGCAAGGTCGGTCGTATAATGCCTCGTAAGGTTCCATCCTGATGGTGAAGTGGTAGATGTTGTTGTACGTAAACACCACCAAGGGTAAGTGATCCTCCCATCTATAAACAAATTCAAGGACACAATCACGGAGCATGTCTTCGAGTGTCTAGATGGTCCGCTTGGTCTGGCTATCTGTCTGAGGATGGAAGGCGGTGCTCAGGTGAAGATGCATCCAAAAAGCCTTCTGCAACCCCTTCCAAAGCTGAGAAGTAAAGTGTGTGTCATGGTCAGAGACAATAGAAGAAGGTAATCCATGTAAACGTACAATCTCCTACAAGTAGAGGACTCATAATCTCTCTATAGAACCCTACTCTCTGATCAGTAGGAAGTGGGCGGACTTGGTGAGTCATCCAATGATCACCCAAATAGAGTCATGTCATCTCGATTTATGTGAAATTACCATAACTAAATCCATGGATATCCAATACCACTTCCACAATGGTACATCTAATGGTTGTACCAAGCCAGCTGGTACCTGTTACTCTGCCTTCACTTGCTAATAATTGAGGCATCGCGAGACAAACTCTACTATCACCTTCTTCATACCTGGCCACCAGTGCTATTGTCTGAGGTCCGGATACATCTTCGCCACTCTTGGATGTACCGCTAGAGGGGAAGTGTGGAACTCCCACAACACCTACTCTTGTAGTGCAACGGGTACCATTGTACTTCCTCTGAAGTGGATAATGTGCTCCCCACCTTCATAAAATCCATCAGGTGCCTGCCCTGAGGATATTTATGCACGTCGCGTCTCACAGTCAATGTCCCCACACTATGCCTCCCTGAATCATTGAAGGAGTGTAGGAGTTACTGTGAGATGACGCAGAAGGGCAGCTCCATCTCTATCCACAATGGATATCTATAAAGCGGCCAGCTGCTCTATTACCTCTCCTAGGAGCTAAATTCCCGATCTCCTGCTAAGAGAATCTGCTAAAACATTCCCCTTCCTAGGAGTATAGACTATCTCAAAGTCATAGTACTGGAGGAACTCGATCCATCTCCATTTTCTTAGGTTCAGTTCCTTCTGCGAGAAGATGTACCTGAGACTCTGGTGGTCAGAATAGACTGTAAAATGCTCACCCATCAAATAGTGTCTCCACATCTTCAAGGAGAAGACCAATGCTGCTAACTCTAGGTCATAGGTAGCATAGTTTTGTTCATGCTATCTCAACTATCGTGATCCATACGCGATCACTGCTCTCTCCTACATCAGGACGCACCCGAGTCAGGTCCCCGATGCCTAGTAGTAAACTGCGTACCCTATGCCCTCCTCTAGTAGTCTCAAGATGGGCGCACTGTTCAACCTCTATCTCATCTCCTGAAAGCTCTACTGGAATCTATCAGACCACCTGAAGTGTTGAACCTTCTTCTTCAATGTTGAAAGTGTTGATGCAACTCTGGAGAAGTCTGACACGAATCTCTGATAGTACCCAGTCAGTCCCAGGAAACTCCGCACCCCCGTCACACTCTTGGTTGGCTCCCAACCAAGTACAGTAGATCATCACTGGATCCACTGCTACTCCAGCCTCCGAGATGACATGTCCCAATAAATGACCCTCTCGAATCCAGAACCAGCACTTCGAGATCTTACCATAAAGATGGTGATCTCGGAGTGTATCTAGTACTACCCGAAAATGGTAGGCGTGCCCCTCCTCAGTAGTCGAGTAAATAAATATGTCATCAACGAAGACTATGACAATACGATCGAGGTAAGGCTGGAAGATCCTATTCACGAGACTCATGAACAATGCTGGTGCATTAGTTACACTAAAGGGTATAACCAAGAACTTATAGTGGCCACACCGACACCTGAAGGTTGTCTTCTTCACATCCTCGTCTCGAACACTAAGCTGGTGATAGCCTGACATGAGGTCTATCATCGTGAACCATCGTGCTCCCTTGAGCTGATCAAAGAAGTCGTCATTCCTCGAGAGTGGGTACTTGTTCTTCACGGTCACCTGATTCAGGTGACGATAGTTTTCACACAGTTTCAAGCTCCCATGTTCCTTCTTGGAGAAACAAATCGGTGATGCCCTGGTTGAAACACTAGGATAGATCAATCCCTTCCCCTACAGTTCCTCCAGCTATACCCACAGCTCACAAAGATCAGAAGGAGCCATCTGATATGCTGGAGTAGATATCGGTGTTTTCTCGGGGTACAGTTCAATGTAGAAGTCTACCTCTCTATGAGGAGGTAGTCCTGGAACGTCGTTAGGAAAAACATTTGCGTACTGATCCACCTCAACCAGAAAACTCAGACTCGGTAAATCATCCACTCCAAGGATGAGACTATCCAACTGATGTGTGATTGACTGCCCCCTCCCCTGAGTAATTCCATCCCACACTGCAAAGGATCCCTTCTCACCGGGGAAGGTGAACTTAGTCTTATCTGTGTGGATACATCTCACATTATGCCTAATACAGTCAATCTGAGAATGAACTGTGGATAACCAGTCCATACCCAAGATGGTGTCATAAGGCCTCGACACCGCTACATGAAGATCCTAGCCTAAGCTCTCACATGCTAGAGTAAGCTCACAATGCTAGCACCAGTGCGTAATTGTCGAGTCTGCTCTCATAAGAGTCTCTATCTATAAGGATCGAGCCAAAGACTCTGTCGGAATCTCTGAGCTCTGAATGAGGGCAGTGGTAATAAAAGAATGACTTGGATCTGTGTCTATAGGTACTGCAGTAAGGGTGGAGTAGACACAGATAGTACCTCGAATCATCTCAGGTGCACTGTGGTCGTTGGCCTCGACTGCCTCGAGCTGAGCCCACCTCTGTCTGCCAGCTCCCTATGGTAAGGGTGGACCTACTGGTGGTGGTGGTGGTGGTAGAGCCTCGAAACACCATCCCCCACCCGCTGCTCGACCAGCTCCTCTTCCACGTCCACCTGCTCCCAGTGGACCACCACGGTCGAGCCTCTACCTCTACCTGGGAGGTACCTCTACTATCTTCTGCTCACCTGCATGGCAGGTCGGGCAGTTACGAGCCATGTGGCCATGCCCGCCGCACGCATAGCTGCCTGCTCCTCATATAGTTGGCTCTGTCTTGTGTTCCCCGCACAACAGAACTTGTATCCTGGGGTCATCCACCTGATGGCATGGTCCGTTTGTACTTCTACATCATCTATCTACTGTCGCCTGTAGAAAACTCCACTACGTGTCGCCCTGTGGTGGGTATCGCCGCTGGTTACTGCTCAGCGGGAAAAATCTCCACTAGAAGGGCTCGCTCCAGCACATCCGCCTGCATCAAAATGCTAAAGGGAATCGTTGAAGCACTGATCTCATGCCTGAGTCCCTACTGAAAGGTTCATGCCCTGATGAACGGGTCTCGTGCCGTATCCATTGAATAGAACAAGAGGTCGGTGAACCTCGTTGAGTACTGTGCTACTGGAATGTTGCCATGATAAAGATGGAGTAACTCCTGAATCCGCACAGCACGAAGGGTGGCTAGAACAAACTTCAAGCAGAAGAGACTCTCATAGTCTATCTAGAGTAATGATGCCTTGTCATGAACCTGGAGCATCATGCTCCACCATCTTCCTACTACTGCATGCAGGAGACTTGCGACAAGGATCACCATGGGGTTGGCTGGTGTCTCTAACAATCTGAAAACTCTCACGACAGCATCCAGCCAATCCTCAGCTGCCTGTGGGTCTGTCTCTCCCCAGATCCTGGGTGGCCTCTAGCACTGGAACTCATGCAATTCATTCAAGTGGTGTGCACTCTCTTCTGCTGGAGCTGGTGGTATTAGTGTACCAACAGGTAGTGGTACCACTGATACCTCCTCTGTGATGGGTCCCTGCACTGAGGCTTCATCGCATGGTGAACTACCATCTCGTACGAAACATGGAACCCTAGCTGGCTGCCTTTGTGGGGCCATCCTGCAAAGAAACAAATGCGCCACGGTTAAAACAGTATACCTGATGAGCTGACACAAAGTAATCACGAAAAAAACATTTTCAATGGAAACACAAATGAAATTAGTGTTTTCCTACACTGATTTAGAGATCAAGAAGTTAGAGTCATTGTGTATGGCTACGTCGGCCTCTGAAACAACACTGATTTCTCTAAACTGATAACCACACCAAAACACTTAACCATATTGTCGTTAACAGAATCTGAGTCCATGTTCTGCAGTAGAACCAACTACTCTAATACCAATTTGTCACGACCCATCCTCAGGGCTCGTGTCGGGACTACCCCAATCTCGCCTTCCATAGGCCATGGGCTTGTGACTAGAACCAAAGGTATAATCCCTATAAAAATTAAAGGCATTGTCTTTCAACCTGTATCACACACACAGACAAAACAAAAGAAGCAGAGTACGCCACTAGAAGTAAAAACTGAGTAAAACTGTATACAAAAGAAAGTGCTGAAAGGAAAAGGTCCAGAAATACAAGCCCAGTAGTAAAGTACAAACAACTGAAAAGCTTGTACAACTGCAGAAAGGTAAAAAAAACTATTGATTCGTCCGCTGGTAATCCCACCTGATGGGTGGTTACAGATGGCCTCCTCAGCACCGCAGGTCCGTCCATTCGCTCTTTTTATGTCTCTCCAAGTTGTCCACCACTAAGTACTGCCCATCTCGACAAGTCTCTACCTCGATCAGTGATGCCCGTCATCTGAAACAAATAGAACAAAGTGTCGGCATAGCCCGTGCAGGGGTGAGAATAACGATACTCAATAGGTACACTGAGACCCTCGAAGGTCTCCCAGAATCCACAAGGGATAAACTATAGAAGTAATATACAATCGCGAAGTATCAACCAACCCTACTTATGTATATACCCATACATATACCAATGTTACCAGTCATAGTCCGGCTCCAACACTCGAGCCCTTAAACAACCCATTCCAGACAGGAAGTAAAGTCAATCACATCGATGATAATGATTGAAAGACAAGACTCATCTCACACAGGTATACATATTTCGTATAGTGATAGAGATTATCATATGTAGTCACTAATTCATCTAACTTGTTAGACCCACACACGATACAGGACCAGCTAAGCTGTCAGACCCACACAAGATACAAGACCAGCTACTCTATCGCACCCATACAGGATACAAGAACAGAGATCAGAACTGTCAGATCCAAATAGGATTCCTCTATAGTAATCATCATTGTCGAACCCATATAGGGTTCCGGTACTGTAGTCTTCACTGTCGTACCCATGTAGGATTCCCATATAGTAGTCTTCGCTGTCGAACCCACATAGGATTCTGGTACAGTAGTCTTCACTATCGAACCCATGTAGGATTCTGGTACAGTAGTCGTCGCAGCCAGCTCTAGGGTTCCCGCATACAGCACGCTCGATTCCAGGAAGGTCTGCTTCTCAATTCAAGTTTTGATACATCAACTATCATGAAGTTCTGAGTTGATGTATCCTAACGTTCCGTATCATCATAAGGAACCCAACGCGACAGATGGAATGTCAATCAGACACCCAGTCTGAGAGTTATTTTCATTTCCGTTCTAGGGGCCCAGTTGGATTTTCACTCGTTCCAAACCCAACCATTTTCCAAAGTTTTCCAAAACTAATTTATAGTATCACAAAAGGACCGCCTCGTCGCGAGAGTCCTAGTACCAAAGTTGGCGCATCGATCAGATGCATGTTGTAGAATTTATTCACATTTAAGTAAAAATGGGCCCGGCCCATCAAGCCCAGTGGGATGGCGGGTCGGCCCGACCTGGTTTGGCGGGTCCAACCCGACTAGGGGTAGGCCTGACCCGGTGGAGCATGGCCCACCCGCGGACCCAGCCTAGTGGGTGTGACCTATTTGGGGGGGTCGGCCCGGCCCCCATTGCGGGCCCTTTTGGTTCGCCCAGCTGTGCCAAGCGGCGCCGCCCCCCTTTGCTACCCGGCCGACCATAGCCGGCCGGTTTTGTCCGCAGCACACAGCCCGCACAGTGGGCCATGGTTCTACTCTGTATGGTTCCAAGTGGCGCCACGGTCCTTTAGCCCGGCCAGCATGTTGTCGGTTGGTTCGGTTCGTCCGAACGGCACACGGATGGGGGCCGCAATTTCCTCCATGCGGCTGGCGTGACGGCGCTGGTCCTCCACCACCACGGCCCGGCCTGGCCACGACATTCGGTTGCCACCACCTTCGGTTGTCGTCGTCTCATGGACATGGACTCTTCCTCCTACGCGGTGTGGCATCACCAAGCCCTTCCGGATTCACCTCCATTATTAACACAATCAAGAATCAACAGATGGTCGTCGGGCCATGTTTGTTCGGCACGCTCCCTCCATGTTAGGTGTTAACAAAATTGGCCACCGTCAATCCAAATATAATCGCCAAAGTACGAGGGTATCATTCACATGTATAAATAAATAATCCAAATTCCTCCCTACCTTGTATTTGACATTTCCTGTTGACAAGCCACGGAAGGCGGGCGTCGCGGAAGTCCGGCGTCGCGGAAGTCGGGCGTCGCAGAAAATGGACGTCGTTCCATCAACGTCGAAGGGTGTAGTATTCGGTGAAGTTACATTGAGATGACACCATCAGTGTATTCATTGGGTGGCAGTGATTCCCTTCCATTCCCCGGTCGAAGAAAGTAGAAGATGTTACACCACTTTCTTTCAGAAATGAGGAACGTTCTTAATCGAGAGGATGGTGTTCTTCATGTTCTTTTTGGGAAGAAGGCTCTCCCGATCATCCAAGGCTCCACCAAAACAATATGTGCCAACCAAAAATAATAGATTGGCTATTATTTTATCCTTGACATGAATTTAAAAATAATTCAAATTAGATGATCTAATTAATTAATTGATAATTAATTGTGTGAGTGTTGGCATCTTTATGAGGGAGGGTAGAGGGTGGAGGGTTTAAGAGTTAAAGGGGGGTTTCAAGGGGAGTTGAAGAGTTTAAACTCATGTGGACCCCAACACATAATATCCTCCCATGGGAGGATATGTGGTGGTGGGACCCACCACCAACCTCCCTTTGGAGGTTTAAACTACCATTCAAATAAAATTGTGCAACACATAATTTTATTAAATTTTACTTAGAAACCCCAAAAAAAATAACTTCCACTCTCGACCAAACAAATCTATAGTAAATGTACCCTTAGGCATATACGGGCGCTGTGAGTTCGTCGGTGTCCTCAGATTTCAATTCCGAGCACCGTTTCATAAGATAGAAAATCATGCTCATACGTTTACAGAATGTACCCAAACAAAACATCAGAAAATTATTTCGGGCACACCAGGCCTCGGAATCAGGTGCCATCAGAAACCGCAGACTCGTAAAATTCCCATGTATTTAAGAAAACATTTTCCACTGAATTTCCATGTCTTTACAAATAATTTATATGTAAATATTATAATTACTTAATTCGTATTATTCTGTGGATTATGGAACCATAATCAAAGTAAGAGTATGAAAAATAAAAAATCAAAACATATCTGAAAAACAATGAAATTGTTACCCAAAAGATGAGTTTCAAAAGGAATTGGAAATAAATCAGTTCTAAATGGTGATAATTAAATAATATTTGGTATAATACATTTAATTATTTTTTTAAGAAATTTAATATAAAATTATATTTATTATATATGAGGTTTGAAGGTGTATGAAGGAAATCAATACTTATGGTAAGGAATTTCTATTATCTATTTTATTTCTACAAGAAATATTAAAATTCTCCACTCATTTATTTTATTTAATGTATATAATGTACATTTTAAATGTTATAACAAGAATCTAACTATTTTATTGATGTTAAATGTTTTATTTCATGTCGTAATTTATTGGTGCATACGAATCCTAAGATTATTAAAGTCGTAAGGGATTTTCATTTCACAATTATTTTTTCTGAGACAATTGTATTATTCATCCCATGTTTCTTTTATGACATGTATATAATTCCTATTAATATATTTTATTATTATTATCTTGAAAATTATTGGTGTTTATACTTACATTTTAGGATCCATTTTTTATAGTGATTACAGTTCAAAATTTAACAAATCTGTAATGGATTATTGTCTCAATTTTCCTTTTTTAAGACATATATTTATGTTATGAACCTATATTATTTTTCAATGATTAAATATAAATAAAATTTAAAATTTAATATAATTAATTTTTTTATACTCATGATATTTTTTGTTTCTTATAATAATCTTCTTTTATGGGGCTTATATTTCAATGTTACCAAATTGGTAATGATTTTATGTTATAATCTCATTATTTATCAGGATTTTTTATGACTATGTTTTTTTAATAAATCATTATGATCCATATCTCATGAAACTCATAAATTTTTGTCTCCTCCTTTTATGTCATGAAAATATATTTTTTAATTTCATTTTCTTTCCTTTAAGTACTTAAGAGTTTAAAAAATGCTTTTAATAAAAATCAACCTTTTGGTCAAAACCCATTTTTTATAACATAAACCATGGGTTTCCAAAAATCTATTAATAATTATAAAAATGATATACTAATGAAATTTATACCCATTTTTTACGTTCTAAAAAAATTTAATGAAATCATCATATGATTTTCCAAGAATTTCTCATTTGGATTCTACCAAAATTTTGAAAGGAATCTATATTATAATATGTAGGAAATGAAAAAAATACACTATCATGACCATTAGTTTATTTGATATTAATGAATATTTTTTCAATGTTATTTTCAATGAACAATAATTTCAAAATGTTTATATCACAGAAAAAAAATTGAATGTAATAATTTTTTTTTTCTCAAGGAAAAGATCCATATTATTTTTCCAAATAATTTTCCATTTAAGATGAAATCCATTGATGTTACATATGATTTTATTATTTTATTATCCAATTATTCCATTCATATTATTTATCTAAATTATTTATAATTAAAATTAATTGATATTTATGAATCTTGTTTCTGTTCTAAGGGTCTTGCCATGATGAAATTCTTATGAATCATGATTCTATTAATGGGTTAAACTATCATGAAATCATGATATGAATTTGAAAATATCTTTTTTCAACCGGTTAAGATATGATGAAATATTTATTAAATCCATTTTCATTTAATGGATTATGATATGATGAATCTTTTATAATCTTTTGGAACACATATGTATTAATTTCATTATGTGACAGGTGGGACTTATATCTTCTCCAATGTGTGGGATAATGATTAATGATATATGAGCTCAATGGTTACACATGTGGTTATCCCAAGCTCAAAAGAAGGTAAATGATAAGTCTTAACAAGCATTAATTAGGTACATAGGTGGTAATCCCAATCCAATCATGTTATGTTTGTCTTGGTGGGTTTCATTGACATATGATTTTCTATGCCTAATTGAACACAAAAAATATACGTCTTGTTCCAATGTTATGCTCATGTGTCTCATAAACTATTATTATCATATGATTCATGTCTTATGAACTACCTGTATTTATTCCATGACTCAATATAATGATCTTTGATATCTAGGGTTTCATTTCCAAATGTTATGATCATGTTCGTATACCATTATGTTCATGTTATGCTTATATGTCCCCATTTGTTTCAGTTGTTGAGTATTTTGGTTCATCCATTCTTATGTTTCTTTCTCCAAGGTTATCGAAAAATCTACTAAGTATGATATATCTTATATTGTTTCTATTTATAAATAAAATAATGGGATATGATGCAGATTAACTATGGACATGTTGTTTCTGTTACCAAGATTCCAAAGGCACTTTACCTTTACGATCCTTAGGAATTAATTTGTGTAATGTATTAAATATTCATAAAAATTATGTTATTTATATGTATGATAATCATGGGTGTCTAAAGTTTTTTCCACAGTTAAGGATTATGAATCCTTTGTAAACGAGTTTGGGAAATCGTTAGTATGATCCATAGGGATATTTGTGAGGATAATTATAATTATGCCTCTAAGGATACATTAAGGATGAATCAAATTTACATCTCTTCAAGTATAATTTATGTGGATGTGGATCTATTACAAAGGTATATATGTGTAATGAATTCTAAAGGTCAAATTGATATGGACTTAGTCATCACCTAGTGAATGAAAATGGGCCCTATTACAGACCTGGTTTCAAACTCCTGGGGTATATTCTTTATAAATTCCAAAAATCATTATAAACCATCATAAAGGAATTAAAGAGACAATTATCATAGAAGAACTAGGTTAAAACTAAGGTGCCATGGATTTAAAAGAAGGTTTCTTGATCTAGACCTCCTATTAATGATTTTTGCAACTATGTAGTTTTTTACTATGATTAAAGCTCATCAAATTATAATTTTGGTTTAGTAAATGGAATGAACCAGTATGAAATGGGTTACCATTGGTTGTGATAGACAGTTGAGGGACTATGATAAAACAAATGAAATAATTACTAGAGAGGAAGATTTTGTTATTAATCCAAATATTCTATCACCATATATGATTTACAATGTAAACATAAGTGATATTCCTAACACATTTAATAAGTGGAATATTGAATTTTTTGAATTTTTATGTTCTTTTGAACATAGAGGAATGGAGATTCTGATTTCTACATGTTAAGAAGGTGGGAATAAAAACAAGGAAGAATATCTAAAATTGAGGAGAATATGTAGTCCATCTAGAAAGGAATGTGACATAGTGAATATTTTTGAGGAGTTTATTGTATTATGTGTGGAGAACATGGGAATTATCTAATTCAATGACCTGACCAATGAATTAACTTCTATAAAAATTAAATACTTATCCCATGCCTATAATGAACAAAGCCAAAGTTACATCCACTCTAAAACCCGACCTTGCGTGTGAGAAATCTTGTAGGGCATTCCCGATCACCACATTCTGGAAAAAAGTTCTTGGGTATCAAAAACACTATGTGGGAATGATTTCACTTGACTACATAAATGTAAACAAAAAAATAAAAATTCAGACGAAACTGAATATAAAACACCAACCATGGAAGAAAAAAATTCAGATTCAAGTTACGACATTTAAACAAAACCTAAAGGGGGTAAAAGAAACTATCCCTAGGGTAAAATTGATGAAAAAAGAGGATAATTATCCTCAATCCACCGCCACAACACATGCTATGAGAGACCATAAGAATATCGAACCCCCATCTCCAAAAATCATTCCTTTACTATTTCAAACATAACCAAGTCTACTTACACAAAAAGATGTAAGTAGGGTGTTATACAAAGCCTCGTAAGATGCCACCAAACAAAAGTTTCTATGTTATAAATATTATAATACAATATAGAATGTATGTCTTATAAAATATCTCGAAATATTTTTTAAAGAAAACATTTCTAATGGAAAATATTATTTATTTTTAAATTACAAACAAGGTGTACCATATAACAATATCATGTATGATATCACAATAGAGAACTAAGTATTAGGTGATCCATATTTTAAATAGCTATGAGTGGTACCATAGTAACATATTATCTTGATGAAACACGGTATAGTAAAAAAACTGAACATCATTGTCATGAACGATACACTATGGAAAAGTATCATAAACTATTCAAGTGGACTCCATTCATAATTAATATTTAGTTAGTGTTGTACTTGTAAATCTATCAAGGTTTATATGGGCCAAATGAACTTCTGACTCACTAGAATACTGGTAATAGTCTACCCACCTAGTCACCTAGGATGTCCTTTATTCTCAATTTCCATTACATGCATCACATCCAACATCACATTGACTAATACAAAATAATTGAAATCATACACTCTTAATAAACCACCATTTCCACCACTAAAAATAAATTTTGAAACCAATTCACACCAAAATCATTTTAAAACATGATTTGCACCATCAATACATTTTATCAAAAAACATCATGGCACAATACCTGGAATCATATATGAAACACACCTCGAATATCACCCATTGCCTTTGGATAACCATTTTCAATACACAGACACCTTAAATAATTTCAAAAACGCATTTTAATCCTTATGTACAATATATAGAACATGTATAAGAATAATGGAAAGAATATTGAAATATCCAAATAATGTTTGAGCATGGAACCACCCACCACAAGTGAAGAAATTTTCCAGAATTTGGTGGAAAACTACACCCGCACTTCAATCAAACAACATATAGGAATGATAGAACCATAAAAATCATGATAGAACCAAAATTATTAAAATAGGAACAAAAAAATTGAGCCCTGTCCATTAGATATGTAAAACCACAAAGAAATGTGTATAAAATCCTATACTCGAGAAGGAATCAATAAGTGAAGAAATATAATTAAAGAGTCGAAGAAGAAAAACACCATGATTTCCACCAAAATGAAGTCCACGGAAGATGGGATGGAGTGGAAGGTGTGTCTAGGGGTGAAATCCTGAGTGAGATGTGACTTTGGGTGATTTGGGGTTTATTTAAAAAGGATGAAAAATAGAAAAATCAAAATTTTAACGAGTTGGATAGGTCGCATGGTTAGACTACACAATGTTTCAAGTCATGCGACAACCACACGGTTTCCCCTATCCATTATGGACATGTCTCATGGTTAGTCTGCGTAGTTTATAACCCTTGTGATAAATGTGTGATATGCCTCTATCGAAAAATTATACCTTAGTGCATGATTTCTATGTCATGGCACACAGTTTTTCATAACTATGCACAGACCGTGAACCACATGCTGGAAAAGCCACATTTTCTTTTTTTTCAAGAAACTCAAAGGAAACCAAATGAATAAAAGTTAGAACAAAAAAATAGAAAAATAACTCAGAATAAATCACATGTGTGGAAATTCTCCCCACCAAAAAAACATTCTGTCTCTAGAAAGTCAACATGAAGCTTGATCTAAGAATAATAATGGATACTCCCTCTCAACCAAAGACTTACAATCCCATGTCTCATTCTCATAATTTCCATGATTCCTGAGGATACAGACCAACAGAATTGACATCCCATGAATAAAATTATCCTATGAATCTATAATCAACAATAGGTATTCAATCATTGATAAGTCGGGCTTCAACTCCAACACATCCCAATTCTGCACATGAGACTGATTTGTGTTATACTTATTAAACTAAGAGGAAAGAAACAATTCATGAATTAACATCAACTATGAAGGAAAATCTATCTTGTATTCTACCTTTCCAACATGTTCAGTAATGTCAAAAGGACTAACATACATAAAAGTTAGCTTCCCTTGCCTCCCCATATAAATGTGACACAAATGAGGGGCCACTTTCAGGATAACCCAGTCACCCATAGAAAACTCAAGATATCAGTGTGTTTGATCGGTATAATACTTGTGATGAAAATAATCTATCTATAACCTCATATTAATTATTTTTAACTTTTCAGATGTCTCTGGAACTAAGAATGGTCCTAATGAAGAGGTTTCACCTACCTTAGCCCAAAATAGTGGAGACCAAAATGATCGACTATAGAGTGACTCAAAATGATCCATTTGGATTAATTATGGTAGATATTTTTATATAAAAAACAAGACCAATCCCATATTTCTATCCCAAGAACAATATAAACCCAACAGACATGCATAGAGCATGTCATATTGGATTTGATTTTTCCACTATGTCTAACCATCCATTTCAGAATGGTATGCCATGCTCAATTTGATAGGTGACCCCGTCAGCCTTTGAATACCATTCCAAAATAGATAGGTGAAACATGGTTCCCTATTTGAATCAATTTAGGATGACACACCATAATGTCTCACAAACCCTTGAACATATATCTAGAAAAAATAAACTACCTTTACTAATTCTCTGATTGTAAAAAAATGGGATTATTTTTTCAATTGGTCATATACATCCCAAACAACATTCCTTATCTGGATGTGTATGATGCAATCCAATAATGAAGTCCACAATGATCTCATCCCCATTCCAAGAAGGAATTAGTAGATGATGAAGAAAACATGAGGGCCTCTTATGCAATACATTTACCTGATGACACATATAGAACCTCGATACGATGTTAGCCATATCCTGGCTCATACCTAGCCACCAGAACAGCCGAAAAAATAATAAAACATCTTGGGTGTATTGGGATAAACTATCCATAGATAATGGTGACAATGCTACATTAAAAGACCCCTCAAAGAAAACAACACCACAAAACTTCCCTTGAAACACAATATTCTCTTGAGATATAATGACCAATCGCAAGGTGTATCCCCACCATGAAAAAATATCATAGACTATTGGCATAGCTCAGCATAAGGCTGATCCTTAGAAATTGGATATACAATAGAAGGAGTCAACTAAATACTATCCAAGAATGTACCACCTCTATGCTCCTTGGTTTCTAGGTGAATCTAAACAAAGAGCCACATTAGTTTCCACTCATTACTAGACTCGTTCAATGCCTACATTGGAACCTTTCTTCTCAATCTTCTTGCCACAACACTACCTTTACCTGGGGTATAGATGATATCAAAGTTGAACCCCCAAAGATATTCCACTCAATGGTATTGTCTCATGTTCAAATTCATCTTAGAGAAAACGGTTTCCAATCACTTATGAACAGAATAAACCAAAAATTTCAACCCAAAAAGTTAGTGATGCAATGTCTTCATAGCATGCATCAACACTTATAACTCAAATTCATGGGTCATGTAATTATTTTTATGTGGTTAGAGTTGGAAAGAGCCATTTGACAACACATGTTCATTCTTCATAAGTAAACACCTATGAACCATAACTGATGAATCAAAATCAAAAACATAGCCCTTTCCTGATTTTGGTTGGATCAATGCTGGAGCAACGATCAACCACCACTTTAGCTCCTTGAATAATGCCTACCATTTTGGGATCCATTAAATCTCTACCACATTTTAGGTAAGAGTGGTCATCAGTGAATAAAGGGGAGAATAGTCTCGAACAAACCACAAGTAATAACCCACTAGCCTATGACGCTTCTCGTCACCAAAACATTCTTAGGTCACTCCAATGACATAATTGAACTGATCTTATTAGGATCCACTGACACCCCTTGTTCTAAGAAAACATATCATAGAAACATGAACTCTCTGATCTAGAAAGTGAACATCAAAAACATTTCATAATGGTGATGATGTTGAAGAGTTCCAAACACAATTATTAAATTCCACTCATTCCCCTTATTAGATCCTTAATAAACTATGATGTCATCCATGAATTACAAAATGAATCAATCAAGATACTAGCGGAACACCCTATTCATGAGTTCCATAATTACTAATATTGACTTCGTCAACCCAAATGGGATGACCAATTACTCAAAATGGTTATATCTATATTATAACACTATTTTTTGGGATCTCTTCCTCACTCCCTAAGACTTTGTGAGATCCATAACGCAAAACAATTTCGGAAAACCACATTTCCGCTTTTAACTGGTCAAATAGGTAACCAATACGGGGAAAATTATATTTGTTCTTAATGGTTTCTTTATTAAACATAAGGTAATCAATGCACTACCAATGAGGTCCATCAGCCTTTTCCTAAATAAAAATGGGGAGGACAAAGGAGAGATGATTTAGGGAATTAATCATTTGGATTAAAAAATTTCCAACTGAACCATTAATTCCCTCAAATTTTTAGGGGCCATAAGGTATGAGGGAAGAGATATAGGTTGTGCTCCCGACAAAAAAAAATCAACGGAGAACTCATCATCCTGCTTCAGACAAGAACCCGAAAATTCATTTGGGAATACCTGTAGGAACTCACCAACCATAGGAGGTAATCTATCGTTATATGTACCAAATTCATCCCCAAATGCAAGCAATGATATCTGGAAAACAAAACTTCCTATATATAGAAGTGGAATTCATGTATTTCCTAACTAAGGATCCCATTTTACATGAAAGGCCTATGTTCAACCATCAGGTACCAAAAATCTCACTCTTCGCCTTTAAAAATCGATGAAATCCTAGAAGCACAACATCTAATCCATACTGAGGATCACATATAAGGGGAACATTTCTAAAACCATAAAATACCATTCCATCTACCCTCTGACATTATAAGTTCACAAGAAAGACACTTGAGACCATTCACCCACTTCTAACCCAGAGGCGTAACCAAATCCATCACATACGACATGCGCTCGATTGAAAAATTCAATATGTTCGAAATATGCGTAGAGATAAATGAAATAGAAGAATAAATATCAAAGAATGTAGTAGTTGTAGATGATGAAATTAAAATGGTACATCAGACTATTTAAGCCCCTTCCTCTAATCCTACTGGTGCCTAATCCAATTCTGGAAGATGCTTTGTCTCGGTGGGAGCCTGATAATGAACACTTAGCAGAGGCTCCGACCTAATCTGGTTCTTACAAGAAGATGATCCATCCCTACCACCATGGACACCAAACAGAGATCCCGCTATCCTGGAAAGATCTAACTAGGCTAATAGCCCCATATAAGCCAAATATCCTTCTCCACTTTGATAAGAATACATGACACTACAGAATCACAACAAATTCCCCATCGATCCACATCAATGATAGGATTTGGGAGTAGATATAAAAGTAGGTAGTATGTGACCTACCTTCCCACACCGGTGTCATACAATGGACCCTACATTAGAATTCACATAAAAATACTACTGGGAAGGATGTTTTAAACTACCACAACCCTAATTTTCCTTCTTTTCTCACTTCTTCTTCTCTAATGAGATTCCATTTCCCATACATGATACTACCCCAGGGAATACATACATTCCCATTGATCTATTTCAACCATGAATGAATGACTAAATACCTCATTTTCAATATTAATCTTGGTCCAAAATAACATAGAATAAATCTATAGTCACAAACCTATCTTGAACCTCCAAGCATTCATCTACTCATTCAAAATCATATTAGGTGAATACATTACTAGGTCATAAAAAATGGTTAGGGTACTCCATCATGGAATGGTGACCAAATGAAAGATCCAAAAACTCATGGTATCTGGCATAAGCCAAGACCTCAAGACAATACTGCTCATTGAAGATGATCTTGACATATTTTCAACTCATGTACTTGGTTTTCCCAGTTTGAACCACCAAGTCTGTCCAGCTCTGACTGATACCTTTTAGAATGAAGAAGAAATTTTTAGCATTAATTCCATAGAAGTATCAAGAAATTCCAAAATTTTATCTATATTTAAAATACACTCTGATTACAGAGGTTTAACATTTACCCTAAAAGAAGGGGGGTTGTTATTGATAGATTTCTGAGATTTTGTCTTTCCAGGACCTCGTTCAGCATATCTAACCCGAGATAGACCAGAACCCGCTCTCGTTCTCAAATCATGAACAACCCAGACCACAAGTTCCATTAATCTATGATACATTTGTGAGGGATAACTCACTTTGGTCTCTTTATATGGATTTCCATGAAGAAATTGGGGAGAATTGTTTCTACAAGAATCAATGATCACATGAAAAACCATCAATACAACTGATCTAAAAATTTTCAGAGATAACATCAAATATCAACATTTCATAGTAAAACATAAATCAATCCATCATAATAACAAGACCAATAAAAAACCACTCCACCTCTACGCAGTGTCCATATACATTATTTATCATTTATGTCTCTCATGGAGGAGAAGTAAAATAAAATCCCAACATCCCATGGTAACTCAAGATCTATCACCTGGTGTACTGCCCATGCACACCACTCACAACTAGAAACTCAATCCCTAAAAATAATAATCTATTATATTTAGACACATCACAAAAAATAACCCAATCTTAAATATGGAACCAGCATTGATACCATTTTTTCATGAACTATGCTAGAGTGCGATCAAATTGGACACCCGACCCGACCCATGAAAAAGCCCAAACTTCATTCCCAATCCCCATGGGTTGGAAACTAGATCTAGAGTATCAAAAAAACAACATGGGAATTATTTCAACCAGGTACATATACATAAAAAGCCAATAATAATAATTAATCCAAAACTAAATATACATAACCAAAATGGGCATAAAATATTTTTAAATTCAAGTTTACAAAATTTGAACAAAACCAAATAGATATACAAGACACAATACTAAGAAAAAATTCCATGGACTAAGAGGATCTTCATCCTCAAGCCACCAACACATAAGATGGAAGGAGAGACCACTATCATCTTGATCCACCATCTCCAAACATGTATTTTATCCCTCTTTCAAACAAAACCAAGTCTACTTACACCCAAAGATGTATGTATGGTGTTATCCAAATACTAGTTGGATTCCACCGATATAATGGTTGAATACTATAAACATTATAATATAAAATAAAGTGAATCTTTTATAAAAATTTTAGAAACAGTTTTTATAGAATGTGTTTGTAATGAAAAACATTATTTCTTTTTAAATAAAAAAATGGTATATTGAATACCGACAATGTATGCAATATCACATGATACAACTATGTCATGGGAGATCCCTATATGCACTAACTTAGATTCAGGCCCTAGTAAGATCATATCTTTGTAAAATGTGGTTTAGTAACCATAATAAACAATATTCTTGTGCATGAGCCGCTTGATAAGAGTATAATCCAACATTCTAGTGGTCTCTAATCATCATAAATATTTATATAGTGTTGTAATCTTCAATCCAAAAAGGTGAATTTGGGGAAAAGACACCTTTAAATCACTAGAATACTAGTCCTAGTCCACCCACATAGTAAACTATGGTTCTTTTTTATCCCAATTTATATTCCACACATCACATGAAACATCAATTTAACTTATAGATAAGGAAAACAATGTTACACACATAATAAAACACCATTTACACATCCAAAAAAGTATTTTGAAACTAAAGCACACCAAAATAATTATAAAACCTGATTCACTCCATCAACATATTTTATCTAACACCTTCAAGGTAAAAAATATGTAAATATATATGAAACACACATTGAATATCATATGTTTCCTTTGGAAACCCATTTTCAAGAGACATACACCATGAATAATTTCAAAAACATATTTTTTACCTTAAATATAATACATAGACCTTATATAAGAATCAATGAAAGAGTATTAAAATCACTAAATAATGTTTAAGAATGGAATCACCTATATCAAGTGAATAATCTTTGGGAATCTGGTGGAAAAACACACTCATACCTCAATCGAACCCTATAAAGGTAAGATCGAACCATAACCGTCAATATCATATGCAAATGATTAATATCTAACCCTAAAAATGGTATCATGTTTGCTGTATATGTGAACCCCCAAATAAAATAGATAAAAACCCTATAAGGGAGAAGGAATGATGAAGATAAGGCAATTAATTGATGATCTGGAGATAAAACACACCAAAATCACCACGAAAATCAATCTGATGGGAGACGGGAAGGAGGGGGAGGCACTACAAGGGCTGATATTATTAGTGAGAGGTGATTTTGGGTGAGTTTTTAATTATTTCAATGTAGGAAAAAATGATAAAATCAAAATTTTAATGATTAGGGCAGGTCGCACAAATAGTCCGTACGGGTTTCCAAACTCTAAAGAAACCATTCGGTCACCACTATCTACTAGGTACATGTCGTACAGATAATCCCCATGCTTGATAAACCATGTTATAACCATGTGATAAGACTAAATCCAAAAAATGACACCATGGAGCATGGATTCATGGGAAATGCACATGATTTCCCCTAACCATGTGCATATTGTTTTCCACCTGCTGCCAAGGCCATGTTTTCCATTATTCCCATGAACCTAAAAGGAAACACATGTAAGAAAAGATAGAAAATAATAAATAGAAATTTACCTCAAAATAAAATCATGGGTTTGACTGTGTCAGTCATTGATGTGGAAGGATTGAAGTATTTATGTATTTGGATTTTGGAACTATGTTGTAGTAGTATTTTACCAACGGTAAACTGGTTATAAGAATCATGAACCTATAAAGTTCTCATTAAAATTGAATCATATATGCATCTATGTAAAATTAATTTATGAGTTATGGTTACCATTATTGGATTATTATTTTAACGTTGATAATGAGGTTAAATTCATTAACACCCGCCAAGAGGTTATATGTGTAATGAGTGTATCAAGATTGTGGATATTTTAATAGATGATTATCGAAATTATACCCTTTCGTTATTTTATATTAATAATGTTATGTGAGGAGGAATAACTTTATAATTTGTGGAAATATTTTTTTATATTTTATGTTGAGTAAATTATAGTTTCTAGTTGATCACCTTATGAATTTTTCACACAATTTTTAAATCAGAGAAGATTTATCACTCAATCCACATTCCAAATTATTCATTAATGAAGTGGTAAGACTTGAAAGAGTACCAAATTCAATTTTATCTAACCAAGGAAAAAATTGTACATAAATGTTTTTGTGACGAATTTATCAATCACTTATTATAGAGTTTATCTACAACATTGTGCCTTATCCTTAAACAGATTTTATGTTTAAGAGAAAAACTCATACCCTAGAGAATTTTCTATAATATTTTATATGGATTTAAAAGGTGGATGGGGTAACACCTTCCTCTAGTTTGGATTTATATCAACAATATCTTTCAATTAATCAGTTTTATGGATCCTTATAAATATCTATATGAAAGGAAATGTATAGATCCAACATTTAAGAATGAAGTTGAATACAAGAAGCTATTGGGATCTAAGATAAGTGGTGATTTGGTATAAAAAGTTAGATCCATTCATCGACACATCAAGGTAGCATAGATTTATAAAAAATTATGTTTAAAATAATTATCATGATATAGAATTAGAATTTTGTGATAAATTTTTTCTATGAATTTCTCAATATTATAAGGTCATGAGATTTAGAGTGAATGTAAAACTTATCCACTAGTATAATGATCACTTTAAAAATATTGATCGTATCATGATCATAATGTATTAGTTGGAGCATCCAAAAATAATGTCTGATCTCCATTATGTGATTTATGTAACTCTCCTAATGAACTAAATACCTGACCATTCACATTTTCTGTACTCATTGGTCATACCATTGGAGAAATATCATTCTTATAGAGAAAAACACTATAAATTATAGATCATACAAAAAAAGTTCTATGAACCACGACCACTCACCTAGTTAATATTGTATGGACAATAAAAAAATTTCTAAAGCTATAAGGGAACTTTAATAAATGGTGAGGTTGAATTGTCCCCATTTTTTTGTATCATATTGATGAATTTTAAGCGTGAAATTCATTTGAGGGTGGGGGGGGTAGAATGTAACACTGTTAAATTCTTCATAATACATTTGTTTAAAATAATGTAAATATTTTTAATATTTTGTGTTACATGTACAAAATGATTATCTTTAATTACACACAACACTACATTTATCTTGAATTATAAGTAACATTGAGTTTGGCTTACATCACAAGAAATATTGAGTTTTAAAAAAGGTGACATTGTATTTAAATATTATTATTGAAAATGGATGTTATCTCCTAACCATTTGAACTGAGGGTGTGTACAAGATAAATAAATTTATAAAAGTATATGGTTTAAGAATGTATATAAAATGAACTATTTAGTGACCAATTAATTATAAATTAATATAAAAACTATTTTAAAATAACGATTTTTTTTTAAAAAAATATTTTTATTCAAAATACATGTTTTACATTCTAATTTTAAATGAACAACTTTAAGTAAATTATCTTAATTATATTTATAGTTTATACATTTAATAAAATATTTAATATTCATATTATGTTTTTTCAACAAAATATATAAGAATAGATTCAATTTTATACTTAAAACTATATTTTTTTAATAATCTGTTTGGTAACATTCTTCCACACCTATTCTAAAAATAATTTTTTGAAAAATTTATAAAATTCAATCAGAAAAATAAATTTAATTTATTCAATAATAATGTAAATGATATTTCAATGTAAATATTTTGGAATTTTTTGAAATGGTTTCTTTTTTATGAATAAGGAAAATACAATTTTTTAATTAAAAAATGATTCTTCATTTAAAATATTTATAAATTTAAATTATATTTTAAAATGGTTTTGAATTTAAACTAGTAAAATTATATATTTATTAATCTAATTTAGTATATTCTAATAATTTTCATATGGAATTTGGATATTAAAATTTTGTAACCTTTTGGATTTCATCTCTTTAAAACCAATTCTCATCACGCTTGTGGGATTACGTTTGAGTTTAATTTTTCTACTTCGAGGAATTAAATGTGGAAAATGGATTAAAAATATTTGAATCTGAATAATTTATATTATCTAATAAGGATAACATAATGTTTTACAAAAATTAATAGTTAAAACTGTAAAAAATAATTCTTGCGGTTAAAGTAAAATGGGTTTATCGGTGGTAAAACTATAAAGATAAAGGATAAAATGACCTCTGAATTTATCTATAATCCATTTTATAGAAATAATTACACCAAATTATTTCTAATTCTATATAATAATCCATTTTTACTATTTTTCCTTTGTAAACATGTTGGTATTCTTTTTTCTATACAAAAATTACATGTATGCCACTCTTCTCACTTTGAAAAGGCCACCCAATCACCAATCCTCTTTACTTCTTAACAGAATTTTGGTTTAGTGAATACCTTCCCAAAAAAATTACCAAATTCCCTAATATAATAATATAATACTTATTATGGGGATAAATCCATCCTATAAAGCATGATGGTGTAAACATAAGGAGGTTTCCTGAAAAATAGGTACATTCCTCATTGAAATTTTTTATTTTATATATTATTCCACATATTTAATTTTCTATTAAACAATTATGATATAAATAACTAATTATATAAAATATATCAAGATTTTTTTTATGTTATGATCATGACATAAAACCATCCCCACTTCCATCAAATGGATTATGAAATTATCATTCACGTGTACGGCGGTTTACCACCTCAGGAACTAATGTCATTTATTTTTCCATTAACACCTCACATGGTTGGGTATGATAATGGATATAAAGTATATATATATGATATTTATACCATAATTATAAATATTTATTCATTATTTCATATATTGATTTATACATTCTACTCCCTATTGGATACGATAATGCCATTCATGTGTACAACAAACTACCACCTCACAAAGCGATATCATTCGTTTTTTCATTAATGCTATATGTGGAAGATAATAAGAATAATTTTAATTAATATATGTGAAATAAATAAAATAATTATTATATTTATTACCATTTTATAATTATTAAATATTATATATCATTTTCATTCTTACCGTTTTACTCAATAAAAGATGATAACGTTCTTTTTTTATATGTGGAATACTACCATCATGGAGCGACGTGACTCTATATTTTCATCACCAAGGAACATATATGATATGAATAATTAAATTAAATGAAATGGTTTTTTATTTATTATATAATTATCATTATATAATGATAAAAATATTACATACCATCTTCCATAATGATCATTGAAAGAAAGAAATGGTACTCATGCGTACGTACGTCCTACCATATTCATGATCGTAAAACACTTAATTTCTCAAATCCATCTTACATTATTAGACATAAAAGAATTATTTTTTATATATATGGTAATTATTTTATGATTATTAATCTTTATATTCTTGAAAAATGATCAAATTAATACATCCAAAAATAAAAAAATCTTAACATATACGAACAACAATGTTGTGATTACTATAAATGCAATTTTAACATGAAATTGAAAAAAAAGGTTAAATAATTAAAATTAAATCATATATGATATAATATACATAATTATTGTTCATTAATATATTTATAATATTATTATATTTATTATACTATAGGTTCTAATGTCTATGAAGGATGTTAAAACTTATGGTAAGGTATTTCTAGTATCTCTTTTATTTTAAGGAGACATATGGAAATTCAACAAAAATTTATTTATTTTGGTATATATACAGCCAATTTTAAATTTTATATTATGAATCTATTTTTTATGATATTTAAATTCTTAGTGTGTTTTATTTATTAACGATTCTTATGATTTATAATATTACAAAAGTGGAGATATTTTCATCTCACTTTTATTTCCTATGAGAAAAAATAACATATTAACAAAATGTTTCGTTTATGTGGTTTATATAATGATTTTTAATTTATTATTTTATAATTATAAAGAATATTATTTTTATTCAAATATCTATGTAAATATCCCCCTTTCATGTGGTTTACAGCTCAAAAGTTAACAAAACGGTGTGGGAGTTTCATCTTAATTTGTCTTCTTGGAGTTATATGATTATGTTACGTACAAAAATTATTTTACAAGGAGGATATAAAACCATTTAAAATGTAATATAATGATTTTTTTTAACTTAATTGTATTTTTATTTTCATTTTATTATTTTCTTAAACAGATCTTAAATTTTAAATTTACCAAAGTGATCAGGTTTTTATGTTACAATCACATCATTTATCGAGATTTTTTTGGATTATTTTTTTAATGATAAAATATTATTATACATTTTTAAAGAGACTAATTGATGTTATTATCCTTTATTTGTCTCATTAGGATACCTTTTCCACTTAATTCTCGTCCCATTATGTACTATGTTTCTTGAAAATAATCTTTTCAGAAAAATATTTATTTTCAGTCGAAACCCATCATTATTAAAAAAATATTTTCTAAAAAGGTTTTCATTTTTTTATAAAACTAAAAAATATTTATCAATGGAAATTTTATGTAGGTTTTAATTTTTTTAAAAAAAATTAATTGAATTGTATTGTTATTTTCCAAAAATATCTTGTATTTTTTTACTAAAAATTTAGATGTAATCATTTTATTATGATGTAAATAATGGATAGAATTTACCACCATTATTAAAATTATTTTAGATGAATCTTACATTATAATTTTATATGGATATTTTCAAATAATATAATTTTAAAATGGATTTTTATTTAATAAAAAAATTGAATTTTTTTTCTCAGACAAAAGTTTCTTGTGATATTTCAAAATCATTTTTCATCTATGATGACATCCTTTAATGTTACTTAATATTTAATGGGACTATTATCTAATGATACCATTTTTATTATTTCTATGAATGGGTTATTTTTATGGTGAAAATATGTTTACAAAACCTTTTTTATCTTTCCTGGGTTATTCTATAATGAAATACTTAAGAATCATTCTTATTTTCATAGGTTATGCTATTATGAGATGATATAATGATTATGAAACTAGTCACTTTACAATAGGTTTAGATAAGATAAAATGTTTATGAATATATTTTTCCTTTCATGGTTTCTAAAATTATCAATTATTTATTTTCTTATGGCACACATATATATGGTTTTCACAATATGTAAAGTGATACTTATATCTCCCTCCAATGAATTAGGTAATGATTAATGTTTTATGATCTAAAAAATTACATTGTATTTTATCACATGCCTATAATAGGGTTTATGAGAATTCATCCCAAGCCTGATGTAGGTATAATGTTGATTTTCCCAAGCCAAACATGTTATTAATGTCTTGGTGGGTATCCTTGAAATATTATTTTCTATGCTTATGTGCACACCAAATATCTATGTCTTAAGCTAATTTTGTGTTCTGATGGATCAATTGCATTGATTCCCTTATGATTAAAGTCTTCTGAACTGCCAATATTTATACCATGACAGAATATTATGATATTTTATATATAGGGTATGTTTTTAAAATGTTATTATGATTTTCTCATACCATGATGTGCATTTTATGATTACATGTCTTCCTTGTTAACTATTACCAAGAATCTGAGATCCCCCTTTTTTATTCCTTTTCTCAAGTTATGAATAAATGTATTAATTTGTGAATGAATAATATGGGTTCTAGTTATAATGAATATGTTGGGGGATAATGTTATTTTCTTGTGAACCACTTGTTTGTGTTCACACATTTCCAAAGGCACTATACCTTCAAAGTCCTCTGGCATTATCTTGTGTAATTTATTGAATATTCCTAGAAATTATGTTATAATTAATTATAAAAATCATGGGTTTATACACCCCCACACATAGTTTTAAAGAAAACCTATATACTTTGGTTTTGGGACCACATTTATTTGGACATGAAATCATCCAGGCAATTCTCAAATATGGATAGTAAGGGATTGAGTTACTCTTTTTATTTTGTAATCCATAATAAAAAATTGATATATTTCCCATGATCATAATTTCTTTCTTACCATGATTGAACACCATGTGTAAAATTAGTTTTTACATTTACAATTTCAGTCAAACTATTAATTATGGAGAACCCTTGATTATACCCATATGAATGTACGAATTCCAAAAATATTATACCTTTAAAAAATGACATTTCATTCCCATCATGTTATTTAATGAGTCTTTTAGAGCGATCATAACATTTGAATGGAGTTTGATCTATATTCAATTGAAATATTTGTTAATTATATTGTGGTTTAAAGATTATATTTTATGTATTGTGATATAGATATAACATATTTTGTGATATAATACATTCCAGTTCAACAATTTTGTAAAAATATCTAATATAACCCAGTCATAGACAATAAACCATTAGTATAGTATACTAAATCTTTTCATATGTAATTTCCTTGCATAAAAATTTCCATCTCCATGTATGTATCAAGCCACAATCCTCATGTCATATTACTGATAGGAAATATTAAAAAATAATATTACATACTTTTTTATTACTAATTTCTATATTCCCATATCATATGAATTGACATGCCTTATTGGAACTATTCATCATTTCATAAAATAAAAAAGTAATGTGGTCAGGTTATGAAATCTCACATTAATCAGCTTGGGGATGACATAAAATACAATAGGAAATATCTAGTTCATATATTCAACAATAGTCATTCATATTCCACGATAATATATTCTGGTTTATATCAAAACTATTAACAGACATTGTTATTCTATAGGGATGTCTCATGGTTCGTGACATGGTATCTTCATTGCCGTATTACCTTAATTAATTCAATATTTATGTGATTAATGACCCATTATAAAACTATACCATCAGATATTACAAGCCTATTTCTTTCACAAGTCATTTTTTATCATCACTTTCAGGGCACAACTTAACCAACATCAAATTGTTCAACATCAAAAAAGACCAAATCATAGATCATAAATAAATGTAAATTTATATAATAATGAAATAGTCAATAAAATAAAAAATTTATCATGGTATAATATTAATTTTCAAAAAGTTCAACTATTTTGAAAATTAATTAAATATTACATTACTGAAATAATTGTGGAATTTTTATATCGAAATTCATTAAAAAAAATTATGTTCTCCATTTCTTTTATTAGTTTCAAATTATATTATATGGATAATAAATCTCAAAAATGTAATCAAGAAACTTAAATATTGAAAATACTATATTTAAAAAACAAAATAAATTATGTTCCTGAATCACAAACTTCAATTATTTTAATTAATTTTCATAACATCAAAAAAATTCAGGGCTTCAAATCCTCATTTTCTTATAATGATTCTATAAAATATATAAATTCCATCTATATAATATTAATATTCTCTATATCATTATAATACACTCTAAATAATGGAAAAAAATTGATATGAGATGAGTCAGGAAGGGTTACTTTGAATTTGGAATAGGGAAACATGAAGAGAGAAAATATAGAATCATTAAATGAATTCCTAGGGATACCTATATGGGACCCACTATTTGTAAAATATATTAATTAAAAATTGAATCATTTATAAGGATAGAAACTAAATGATTTTGAAAAAAAAATGAGACATTATATTTTAATGAAAAATATTATATCATAACAAGGTTCATTCAAAAAGAGATCTAAAAATCATCTGACAAACATCATTACCTCCCTTTAAATCTCATAACCTCCCATATTTTTGATATTCCTTATGAATGGGTGAACAAATAATAATGATTAGTTAAATCAGTAGTTGTTTCCTCTGATAACGGGGTTGACCTCGTTTGTTTAAGGTTTAAACATTCCAATCAGTTTCTAACAGGTTTATTCGAAAAACCAGAAACAGACAATGATTCTATATCCATTTGGACCTACATTCCAAAGGAAGTTGCTCATTATTTGTGGACCGATGAGGCTTATGAATTTTCATTGGTTGAGAGGATGGTAGGTCGGACTCATCAAACCTTTTTGGGGGAAATTGTTGTCCACTGCGGGACTCTCTTTACAGATTTATGTTATGTTCGTGAATCCTTATTACGGTACCAAGTATGAAAATGAGCTTTCCTTAAGATCTGATAATCAATGATTAATATGTATGTGTTGACACTCCTTTCATCACAGAGTATAAAGATTGGAAAAGGGGAATATCATAGCTTAAAGTGATTCATCCTTTGGATAAATATAAAACAAATTTGACAATGGAAGGAATAAGAAGAACATTGCACAAAGGTCGTGCAAGTTATACCATGGTCACGCAAGTACACTTGCGTACCGAAGTTGGTCGCGCAACTCTCTTGCACGCCGCCCTACTTCTTCAGCAGAACTTGTGCGCCATCTTCTAGAAATCCTCTAGGGATAATACCAAGGGTTTGAGCCAAGTATCGCCCAAGTATTACTCAAAGACTGAAAATCGTGCAAGTACCCATGTGTCGCGCAGGTATACCTGCGCGACCAGGACTTGCCCACCCAAGCAGTACCTGCCCGCCTTCCAGGACTTGTGCGCCCCTAACTTTTTGGGTACCTTTCCTGCCCACTTTACCCCTCTTATTCCATTCCACTTCTCATATTAAAGATTCAGTCTTCAAGACACTCTTCAAAGCCATTTATGGCATGATTTCTTGATTTGGATTCTTTATCTGAAAGGAACTCTGTGGAACATCTCTCAAAAATCTAGTGATTTATATATCTTTATGTCGCTGAAGATTGAGATTTCATTCATTCAACCTCATCCTTTAAGATAAAAGAATCCTCCACCTGGGCCTCCTTTTCAAGAATAAGCCCCTGTCATAAGTCTCAAATATGGGAATCCTCCTCATGAGTAAGCCCCAACCATAATTCTCTTAACCTGGGCCTCCTTTTCAAGAATAATCCCCAGTCATAAGTCTCAAATATGGGCATCCTCCTCAGGAGCATGCCCCAACCATAATTCTCTTAACCATGACCTCTTTTCAGTAGTAAGCCCCAGTCTCAAATATGGGCATCCTCTTAAAGAGTAATCCCCATCCATAATTCTCTTAACCTAGGCCTCCTTTTTAGGAGTAATCCCTAGTCTCAAATATGGGCATCCTCTTTAGGAGTAAGCCCCAACCATATTTATCTTATCCTGGGCCTCCTTTTCAAGAGTAAGCCTCAGTCTCAAATATGGGAATCCTCCTCAGGAGTAAGCCCTAACCATAATTATCTTAACTTGGGCCTCCCTTTCAGGAGTAAACCCGAGTCTCAAATATGGGCATCCTCCTTAGGAGTAAGCCCCAACCAAAATTCTCTTAACTTGGGCGTCCTTTTCAGGAGTAATCCCTAGTCTCAAATATTAGAATCCTACTCAGGAGTAAGCCCCAAGTCCCTTAATTTTTCAAGTCCCTTAAACTGGGCCTCCTTTTCAGGAGTAATCCCCTGTCTTAAGTTATCTTAACTAGTTATAATTTACTTTTGATTTGGGGCTTCTTTCTCAGGAGTAAAAACCAATCATAAGTCCACTCCTAACTTGGGCATCTTCTTTAGGAGTAAGCCCCAAGATTAGAGTATCCAAATCTCCATAAAGTACATATACCTTGATGGACCCTATTCATGGATTTCTTCCCTGAGGTAAATCTTAATCCTCATCTATTTTGGGCAGTCATAAAAACATAATCCCCACATCATTGCATCTTTCGTGGCACAATTGTCTGGTTTCACCAATACCTCTTATTTCTCACAACGATCGTGACTCACGTGAGCTTAGAGTGTAAAATTAATTATGACTTCTTTCTTTGAGTCGTCAATTGTGCATAAGCATCGTACTCCCTTATTCTAACTATGCGGGTTCTGATTCATTTTCCAAAACAAAGGATACTTAGGTAGCCCATCAACAGGTACGATCCCAATTCTGAAATAATCCATGTCCTCTTGAATGAAAAAATTTTCATGTTCCCCTCTAAGTGGCTTTAAAACCAGTATGGTCATTATAGTGACCAAGAGACTTTTATGTATTTTAAGGATACCATAAACTAAGAATATCTAACAAATACCGATGATTCTTCATCGATGAAGAACCTCGAATACATATAAAAGATTCTCTAAATTTATTACATATCAATCATTGATTGTTAGATTAAAGGAAATCTCATTTTATACATGGTAATGTAATAAGGATTCACGAACATAACTTAAATCTATAAAGAGAGTCCCGGAGTAGACAATAATTCCCCTCAAAAAGGTGAGATGAGTCCGACCTCCCATCCTCTCGACCAATGAAAATTACTAAGCCTCAACAGTCCACAACTAATGAGCGCCTACATTTGGAAATTCGGTCCAAATGGATATGGATTCATTTGATGTTTCTGGTTCTACGAAAAAAACCATTAGAAACCGATTGAAATGTTTGAACCTTCAATCAACGAGGTCATCCCCGATTCCAGAGGGAAACAAAAAATGGTTAACCCGATGTGAATCCTTAACCAAGTTAAAATAATGTTTTTCTTATTTGTTAGGCCCCTATTTAAAACTCAATGAGAGGGCCAAAAAAACAATCATTTACATATGTACTCATCCAAAATATGTAGTGGTTGAATTATCTTGATTACGTCTGTTACATCAAACATGCACTCTTTTCCAAGATTTTCTGCATTTTAAGAAATGGCTGGTCTCAAGTTCACACCTATGAATACCACTGTTGTGAATACCGCTGCTGCAAATGCCACTACTTATACTCCTACTGGATCGTCATCCGCTCTGAGGATGACATCACCTACTCAGCATCTTCAACGCTGGGTATCAAATGTGCTGGTTATGAAGTACCGTCAACACGGTACCATTCCAATTCTGGAGGTTGCTCGACAAGCCCTCCAAGTGAACAATTCAACCTGGTCATACAGACAACGACGACCAGTGATCAAGAAACAGTGGTGATAACTACTGTCCAACCGTTTCGGGTCGTTATCCCTGGAACACAATCACTATTCACTCCCATATTCCGGGGAGGTGAATGAGCAGGTCCCTCAGGGCCTTAATTCAAAGAAGCATGAGTCCTTCCTGAGGGCTCCCATCAACAATCTCCACCAGACTCGTGTGGCAATACGCACTCAAAATGATGAGGGTACCGAATCCAGGTTTTCGGCTCAGGTTCCTCGAACTTGAGCAGGCATGGCGAACCTCTAGAGGCGGAATCCGGTCAACAGTGAGCAGGTTCTCATCTCTGCCATCTTCGGAGAAGTCCACCAACCTATCTTGGTGGCAAGCAATGAGCAGGCACATACACATTCCAGTTTTAATTCCGTTGTCCAGTAGACTCATCTGGAAGCATCACATCAATCCTTCCAGGAAATTCCGGTGGAGTACTATAGGAAGGAACATACACCAGTTTATACATCATTAGCTAGTCCGCAGGCTCATCTGACTACATATGATGGAGATCGTCAACCATTTTTGGTGAAGTGAAATCAGTAGGCACATACACCTACTAGTATTAATCAAGCCTACCAACAGTCTCGCTTGGTAGCACACTGAGAAGTCAGTCGGAAAGCTCCGGCGACAAACAAAAGGTAGACACAACTCTCTGCCCCCACACTTGAGTACTATCAGGATTCACTGACAGGAAAAGGAGGACAAGAGCAGGCACATACACCTACTCCAAGCACGGAATGGACGTATATCCCCGTTCCGGCAGCTGAAGTAACAAAGCATATTTTATCAATGGTGAAAGAGCAGAAGAAAATCCCTGCTCATATTCTGGATGCTTGCTAGGATATTATAACAGCTTCAGCAGCATCTCAGGGAATGACACATAAATCTATCCCTACCAGTGGAGTGACACATTAATAGTTCACTCCGGAACAAACACACACATCTGTTCTAGTCCAAGATGGTTGTGGGGTATACTCCCCCATTTCATAAGGACAACCAAGTCTATAACATACACCAGATTTGAGTGGAGATCGTCAACCTAACCTGGCCATCTTTCCTGATCAGGAATGTACACCTGCTCAGAGCAGCCACTTTCGTCAAATAGTGGTTTCCAAGGTGAGTAAGAAGGCATCTAAGAAAAAGAACCGCCCAGCACAGTCAGGAGATCAAAAGCCAATCTGTAACAAGGCATTACTCAATGCTGGAGTTCTTGAACCCCTCAGACAGTTATCTGTTGGAATTCAAGATTCTACTCTCTCATTTCCCAATAGTAGGAACATTAATTCCAAAGGTCTTCAATAGACACTTCCTCATGAATGCTCGCTTCATGACAATTCGGTAAATCTCGAAGTTTCATCTTCAGATAAGAGCCACAAGAACCCTCTGTGTGGTCAGAAAACCAAGGAGCAAGAGATCTCATCATTTGTTGTAACCCATCATGGTGGTCCTCCCCATGATGATGAATTTTTCTGCGAAATTCCTCTCCGTATTAGTGATGCACATTTCCCGGAAAATCCTCTAGTGGACAATGTAGTGCTGAGAATGCCCTCTTATCTTAAGGCACTTGCAAATACGAAACCAGTCATGTCTGATGCTTCATCTCTAGCAGGTGAAATACTTTATCAATCGGAAGATAGCCCAGGGTGTAGGTCATTCTCCGAACCACCCCAAATTCATGCATCTTCTATTTTGATCAGTGATTTCTCTACCAATATTGTTGAATCCAATGAAGCAACAAGGAAGCACCAACTCTGGTCAAATCGGGTAGAAGAATCTTCATTAAATGATAAAGAGGAAATACTAAACATGAGAAAGCAACTGGCGAAAGGTGAAGTGCCAGTTATGTTTTGGCCTCTGGCTGACTCTTAGTATGACATTCCAGAGATGTTAATGGAAGATGAGATTCATGATATTCATCTCAACATATGGAAAAATCTTTGTTAGTTGAAAAAGAAAGTATTATCTTATAATGAATATGAAAATTATCTTAAGATAATAGAAGGGTTACAATGTCATATTTATTTGGCATCTCTATCAGTATCTCGATATCTGAAGGCTGAAAAGCAGTAGAGAGCCCTTCAACGTTCATGCCTTGGCGCACTAAGAAGATTGCGCCAGTTAATTTCCAATGCCCCATCTGGTATTCATGTCAGAGGAGGGGGTGTTCATGGAGCACTACATTTCACGGTGCTCTCCAGTCATCAAATCCCACAAAAAATGGGCTAATGCAATGTTATTGCCCATGGTCGGCCACAGTCAATGAGATTTGTCTTTAATCAAACGCTTTCCCAAGAACATGCCTCAACTAGTTCCTCTCAAAATCCAGAATACAGAGAACGAGTTGTTGAATTACTCTTGTATCAATCAAACCAGAATATTGAACATGCCTCTCGTATGGAGCAAGCACATCATCAAGTGATAGAAGTGTCAGAAATCATCCAATGGTCTTTTGAACTGGGTGATAAAAGTGGATACAGTTTGATGCATCCAACTAATTTCCGGACTATGGTCTATAAGATCAAGATTGCTTTTAATAAAGTCTCAGACATATCTTGTCAAGAGCCACCCAAGATTTCTAGACTGGGGACTCTTTTAAACCAACCCTCGGAATCAACAAATAGGATTCGAGGAGTTGAACGGGAATAACAGGAACAGCCCCAGTCCACCGGACTGGGGACTTTTTCAGATCATCAATCCCCTCCTTAGAGAAAGCCGGTCTTTTCTCGATTGGGTAAGAAGCCTCAAGAAGAACGAAGAGCCAAATTATCATGAGATTATCTCCAAATTACGATTCGTGAAAATGTTCCTGAGGGATTGAATCAACAAAAGTCAACGTCTTATCAAAGACATGGACGAAGACAATATCACAAAAATGCTGATAGAAGGGATGTGATGTGTTATGCATCAATCAATGTCATCAATGACGTTGTTGCTGATCCACCAGACGGGGCTCACTCAGGGGACTCAGATGAAGAGGTTCCTGTTCAGAAAATTGTACGCACAGATGCAAATGAAGAATATGTGCATACACGAAATCAATGGTTTACCAAGAATCTGGGTGTTCTTTCAAATAACCCACTTCCCCCTCTCTGAAAGGGATAAAACAAGGGGAATGGAAAGAATCATGTTACATATCCTTCGGCTAGAAAAGTCCAATCACTCTCACTAGAGAAAAGATTTGCACAATAGGAGGATGAAATGAAAGAATTGAGGAGGTTAAAGGAAGAACTACTTCAAGGTAGTCTTCCTCCTAAGCGTGCTGGAGTCAGTCAGCCAAGGAAGTTTTTTGCAGCTACTGAGATGGATCAAGAATATCCTCCTTTATCAGTACACCCTCACAGGTCTAATCCAAAGGGTCATGTGCATCAATAATTGGCAGTGCTTCCATCAGTTACAGTACCAGCTGCCATACCTGTCCAAACTCCAGTCATTGCACCGGCCCAAGTCCATGTTCAACTCGATGTTTCTCAAAAGTTAATAACTACCATTGAGTCATTAAAATATCAGTTAGAGATTGTGGAAGGGAACCGTGCACAGGTTCAACCGGAAAATAAAGCTTACCATGAATGGGTAGATTCAGTCTATCCTCCATAAAATTTTGGGAACCCTGTGTTCCCTATTTTCAATGGATCAGGCGACCCTGAACAGCATTTTACGCATGACGTGTCTTGTTTCGATCCTATGATGGGAACTCCAGAGCAGCAAGAAGTCGTGAAACTCAGATGCTTCGTGAGAACCTTCCAAGGACCAGCCTTTGTCTGGTACACAAGCTTGAAATCCCGGTCAATTACCGGATGGGAAGATCTCCGTCAATGATTTCTTCTTCAATTGAGCTCAACTTTTCCAAAGACAATAGTTTTCGATCTCACAAACTGTAAGAAAAGGGATAATGAAAGAGTCTATGATTTCATTGCTCGCTGGAAGGGATTAACATATTACCTGAGCTTAGCACTCCCTCAATAGGAATTATTGCCAATCTGTGTGGCAAATCTGCATGATTAATTACGCACACCACTGATCCCTGTGAAATACATAGGAGGGTTTTGAGACCTTACTTCAATCGCTCAAAAAATTGATGATTCTCTTATACAGACTAAGGCTAAATCTCGTGTAACTCTATCAGCTCCAGGAAGGAGAATGGGTAAAGCAGAAACTGCTATAGTTATTCTAAATCAAGCACCCGTATCTGCTTCTACCTCACAACCTTCATCTTTTCAAAGGGATCCACCTCCTAAGCGCTAACAACAAAGGCCGTTTCATCAAGACTATCAAAAAGATCAAATAAAAATACAATTTCAGGATCTGAAGAGGAAAAAATACTCTTTCTGAAATGAACAAGTTCCGGGTTATTTTGTTTCGGCCCTAGAGAATAATTTGGTTCATCTACCAAAGCCCAAAAGGCCAAACAAGGAAGGAGTTGAAGACCATCCCAATTATTGCCCCTTTCTTCAAATGTTTGGGAATCTCATCCAGGAGTGTTTTTGTCTTCAAAGAACTCTAGAAAAAGTTGGTCGACTCGGGACAAGTCAAACTGAAAGGCTCTTCAGCCCAGGTAGCATGTGTCACTGCTACAGTTCCAGAGGAGGAAGGCAAGTGGAAAGAAGTCAAAAGAAAAAATGCACAAAAATATGATGATTGGATTTTCAAAAAGATGATCAACCGAACCCATGCTATTTTGCGAACAGAATTGAAGAAACCAATTGTACCTTTGGCCAGGAATGCCACAAAAAAATCCTCTTCAGAGGGAAAATCCTCAAATAAACAGCATGATTCAAAGAAAGAAAAAGAATCTGAAGAAGATGAGTATGTATCAAAACATAAGTTGTCTTTGACTCTGGCAGACTTCATTCCTTATACTTCAAATCAACGGGCACCACCCCACCAAATGGCACAACCTAAATTGGTTAGTCAGGCAGAATCCTCATCGGATGAAGAGTTGATTTTTGGTTCTGTTAATATGATTCAATTAACAGATCCATATGCCAGTCGTAGTTTCGATTTCGATGAGCCTGAATTCCCTGTATCAAATAGAGGAATCAGAGGAAGTTCAAGTGGCTCAGGATACATGGGAAGATGTTGATCTTTCAGAAGCCACTATTCCAATTCTACCCCTACTATAACTATGTACGCAACAGAAACTCATGGTAGAGCCCTTCAACGAGCTCATCAAGAACAAGCAAGTTCTTCCACCAATAGAAGATTAAGTCATGGCATAGTTATTTTGGAAGACCGGTTGAAGGTTCCATATTCTTCCTCTCATCAAGTAAATAGACTTAATTGGTCTAATATTCAATATCCAGAAGTATTACCAACTCCGATCCCGGTACAGGATGCATCAAATTCCAAAGCATCAACTTCCAAGGCACCTGTTAAACCACATGTTCTTGTTGGGAAACGCAGACCTCTGGATAAAATGTATGATGTATTGAAACACTTATCCTAATTACCAGCCAAGTTATCAATTATGGATTCTTTGAATCTTCCAAAATATCTTTAGGAGGCACTCATCGAGGCTTTGTCAAGTCCTCATGAGTTAGAAACTGAAATTGTTGTAGCTGAAGTCTATCACATAGAGAATAATCCTGCAGAATGCCATGCAATAATATATTTTACTGATGAAGATGAAGATGATGTTGTGCATGGGAATATTAGACCTTTGTACTTATATGGCATGGTCAATGGCGTAGACGTCCGATGATTTTTCATTGACAATGGTTCAGGAATCAACCTCATGCCCATTCGTACACAACATCGATTGGGCCTCACTGAATCAGATTTATCTCCTTCTACCATGATCATACAAGGATATGATAAAAGTGAACAAGAACCACTGGGCAAAGTTACACTCAGAAATCAGTTTGGAGATCTTGTATCCAATTCAGATTTCATGGTTTTTGATCAAGACTCATCCTTCAACATCTTGCTTGGAAGACCCAGGCTACATCAACATGTGGTTATCCCTTCATCATACCATCAATGTCTCAAATATTGTTTTGATGGTCAATTTGGGAGATTGTACGGTGATAAGGCCCCGTTCAAGACATGTGAGTCTCAATACATTGAGGCGGAATTCTATCACATGATGGGAAGGGAGAAATCCACAACAAAGGAGATTACCAAAATTAATTCTCCATATGGTTTGGAAAAGATTCCAGTAAATCCATTTGTGCATGTGAGTACAGATTATGTGTTGCCTATCAGTCAAATTGACAGGATAGACCCAAATCAAAATACTCTTATGGAAAGATCCATAATGTCAATTATGGTAATCAAGCCAGACAACATGGGAGAAATTGGTGATTCTCCAAGCAGTGATGAAAGCCAAAATGGTGACGTCTTCATTTCATTTGCTGAAATCCAAAAAGTCTATACTTCTCCAATTAATCCAGAAGAAGTTATAGAAACATCAGAGGTGAGCAATGATGTCGATTCTCAATCCATAATCTCCTCTTTATTACCCAAAGAAGACCCGTCATCATCAATCGGGTCAGATATGGAAGCTTCTTCTTCAAGATGTGCAAATTTTGACATCTCTTATGATCATGAAAATTCTACATTATCATCTACTATGAAAGTACAAATGGAAGAAATAACACATGATGAAGAAGAAGAGGAAGATATCAGAGATTCTCCTCCAGCATTTGAAGAGGGTATCTCTACCACTATGGATGAACTCAAAGAAATAAATCTGGGTACAAAATAAGATCCACGCCCCACTTTAATCAGTGCTACCATGACTCTTGAAGAGCAAGAGATTTATATTTCCTTTTAAAGAAGAATAGAGATATATTTGCATGGAACTATATAGAAATTCTCGGGCTTGATCCTGATGTTGCTACTCATCATTTGTGTTTACCAGATGAACATCGAGGATTTAAGAAAGCCGTGAGAAGAATACACCCAACTTATGCTTCCAAAATTGAAGCTGAAGTGGATAATCTTATCAAATCTAACTTCGTCAGAGAAGTTCAATATCCCAAGTGGTTGGCTAATATTGACCCTATAAAGATGAAGAACGGACAAATTAGATTTTAGATCAATTTCAGAGATCTTAATCAGCATTGTCCTAAGGATGATTTCCCAGTTCCGATTACAGAATGTTTAATTGATGCAACAACTGGCTATGAAGCACTTTCCATCATGGATGGATATTTCGGATATAATACAATCCGAATGGCCCCAATATATGGGGAATCCACAACCTTCAGAGCCCCTCGGGGTGTGTTTTTCTACTGGGTAATGCCCTTTGGCTTAAAGAATGCGGGCGCTACATATCAGTGTTCCATGCATAGTATCTTCAAACCCTTTCTAGGGAAGTTTGTTGAATGCTATGTAGACGATTTGGTGTTTAAATCCAAACAACGTTCTAATCACTTGGCTGATTTGGAATTCATATTCCGCAAGCTTCGACAACATAATTTGAAGATGAACCCCTTAGAATGTTCTTTCGGGGTAACCTCAGGAAAATTTGTCGGCTTTGTTGTACGCCATCGTGGTATTGAAGTAGATCCTGAGAAGATAAAGTCAATCCATGGTATGTCACCTCCTCGAAATTTGAAAGAATTAAGAGGACTTGAAGGACACTTAGCCTATATTCGGCGTTTCATCGCCAATTTGTATGGAAAAGGTTTACCCTTCACCAAATTGATGAAGAAGGTATTCACTTATCAGTGGACTGAAGAATGTCCAGAATCATTCGATATTCTCAAGAAATACCTCTTGAGTCCACCAGTACTCATGAAACCTATTGAAGGAAGACCACTTATCCTCTACGTGACAGCTCTAGAGCGATCATTGGGTGCCTTTTTTGCTCATAAGAATGACGTTGGGAATGAAAACAGCCTCTACTACCTCAGTCGGACTATGCATGAAGCAGAAACCTGGTATTCAGATATTGAGATGTGCTGTCTGGAATTAATCTTTGCAGTTCAGAAGTTGATACACTACCTGAAACATCACGAGGTCCGATTCGTATCTCGCAATAACCCGCTCAAATTCATCCTTAGTCATCCAATGCTTACAGGACGTCTGGTAAGGTGGGCAGTTATTTTGCAGCAATTTGATATTCCGTATGTGTCTCAAAATGAAAAAAAGGGCCATGCTCTGGCTGATTTCCTAGCTGAACACCCTTCAGTGGAAGACACATCTTCAGATATTGAACTCCCTGATGAGGAAATCTTCTCTATTCATGAAAGTCCTCAGGCATGGGAAATGTATTTTGATGGTGCTTCTAGAAGTCCAACAGGGAGGAAAATGGAAAATCCTAAATTCAACAAAGCTGTCTTAGGAATTTAGCTCATTTCTCCATAAAAGGCAGTGTTACCTTATTCCTTCTTATTGTAGGAAGGTGGTACCCATAATGAAGTAGAATACCAAGCTCTCATCACTGGCTTGGAATTGGCGCTTCAAGCACAAGTGAATCACTTAAAGGTGAAAGGTGATTCAGACCTGGTAATCAAACAAGTCAATGGGGATTATGCCATCAGAAATGAAGAACTAATCCCTTTTTATGATTAACTCAGAGAGTTAATGGCGGAATTCCCTTCAGAACCGACATTTTCTTATGTCCCGCGATCACAAAATCCTCAAGCTGATGCACGGGCTAATATAGCCATAGCTCTGGCAGATCCAAATCAGGATGAGACAACCATCAGTATTGCCCACTATCGTGCAATTTCACCTTATGTTCGAATCAGAACAGAGGAAATTAATGAAATTAGTCCCATTCCTGAACCGTATGGTCATATTACAGGATGGATGTCACCTATCAGGGAATACCTTCAAAATGGAACACTACCACCTAATAGAGCCGAGAAAGAACAAATCCAGTGATGTGTGGTCAATTTTACTCTTTATGATAGCCCAGATCACCAAGAGAAAATTCTCTACAAATGTGGTTTGGATGGAGTTCTCTTCAGATGCATTGATGGTGAAGAGACAATGGCTGTCATGAAAGAAGTGCATGCAGGAGTCTGTGGTGCCCACCAGTCTGGACATAGAGTGTCTGATCAGATTCGAAGGCTTGGATACATTTGGCCCTCAATGATACAAGATTGTGTTGATTTCACAAAGAAGTGTCATTCATGCCATGTAAATTCCAAATTCATTCATCAACCTCCTGCGCTGCTTCATATAGCTAAATACTCGTGGCCATTTTCCACATGGGGAATGGATGTGGTGGGACCTTACCCTTGAGCTATGGACAAGCATTTTAAGTATATTCTTACTACTACTGATTTCTTTTCCAAATGGGCAGATGCAATACCTCTCAAGGAAGTCAGTTCTAAATTCATTGTTAGCTTCATCAATTCTAACATCATTACCAGATATGGTGTCCCTCATACCATATTGATGTAAAATGCCACCAACTTAGGTTCATCCGAGGTGAAGAAATTGTATCAAGAATACAACATCAAATCCAACCATTCATCTCAGTATCATGTAATGGCCAATGGCCAGATAGAAGATTTCAACAAGACTCTATCAAATATACTACAAAATATGGTGGATAATGATAAGAAATCATGGCCTGATAAACTCTTTCATGCCTTATGGGCTTATCGGACTACCACCCGCACTGCAACTCGGTTAACTCCATATTCATTGGTATATGGAACGGAAGCAGTCTTGCCAATTAAAGTTCAACTACCCTCGCTCAGAGTTTCCATTTGTGATCAATAATCTACAGATGAACAATCTCAAAAGTGATTTAATGAATTGGAATGATTAGATGAGAAAAGATTGTACACTTTTCACCACTTCGAAGTCTATCAGAATCAAATAACACGAGCTTTTAACAAAAATTTCGTCTTCGTTCATTCACTCAGGGAGAATTGGTATTAGTTCTCAAAACTCCAATGATACGAGGAAAGAAACCTCCCAAGCTTGAGCCAAAATGGGAAGGACCTTACTCAACACATAGGGTCTACTCCAATGGAGCTTAGTCATTAATCTCGATGGATGGAGAACTCATCACTACTCCAACCAATGATAGATTTTTGAAGAAGTATTTTCTATAAACACGAAATATATCATCCATGGTATGGTATGACCATAAACTGCACCACCATCCAGCAAGACATTAAACTATATAACCAACGGTCCATGCATATGACCCAAAACTATTTGCACATACGTCTAACATGACGTTAAACTATGTCCCCTTCATCATCCTTGCTATATGATGTTAAACTATATAGCAACAGCCCATACATATGACCTTAAACTATTCTTATTCCTTTCGTCTCACATGACATTAAACTGTGATGTCCTAACTACATGACGCTAAACTATATAGACGTCCCTTACATCCATCATGATGTTAAACAGCACCATCCATAGTCCAGGCATACGACCTTAAACTATTGGCACTTACGTCCAACATGACGCTAAACGGTATCATCCCTTTTTCGTCCAACATGATGTTAAACTGTCAAAAAAGTCCCTAATACAGCCAACATAACGTTAAATGGTGTACTCTTTTGTCCTCACTGCATGACATTAAACTGCACAGTCCCCCTTTCGTCCAACGTGACGTTAAACTATATTGTTCCCATCGTCCTAACTACATGACGCTAAACTGTACAGAAAGTCCTTTATACGTCCTACATGACATTAAACTGTGCATCATTAAGGTTGTTGTTACCTCTTGTTTCTCACACTGAGTATGACTCACGTAAGCTTAGAGAAAACATCAACCATAACACTCTATCTGGGCTACTAACCATGTGTAAGTCCCAACAACATCTTTTTTTAGGTCGTTGTCCCCAGGAACAAATTGATCATTAATTCATTATTTAATTGAACTATGAAGACTTTGATCCTTGCATTCCAGGCTGGGTACGTAGGTAAACTCCCAAGGTTCAAGCCCAAAACCAATCTCTTCACATCGGTTCTCCTCCATCTCATATGATGTTTATTCGTGAAACCACCCCTAAAATCAATATCTTATCATTGGTGCACTTTCGTCCTTTCTATATGACGTTAAACTGTACAACACTTTTTGTCATGTACGACAATAAACTACAACATTCCTTGATACCCTCACCTAAGAGGGAATCACTATTTACATTAATTTTCAATCATGTTTCATTCCAAAGACTACGTGCATACATGGCAATGCCCGAACCTTTTATCTTGGGTTAAACCATCATTGCACTAAAGTCCCCATTCACCTTTCACATGTACGAACCAAATTTGTACAAAGGGTATTTCTAGAACTACGTGGGATTGATTCACATCCTTATTGGATACGTAGGAATGTTCGAGTGTCCCTCGAATCCAACCCCATGTCTTTTGGGATTAACCCTAAAATTCCACTTTCAGTCCCCTGGCTGAAAAGTCCCCATGAAAACACACACTATGTATTTCTTATAATTGTCCGAGCTCTATGAGACTAAACTAAGATCTCCAATCCTTTTGTCCTACATGACGTTAAATTGTAGTTTAAGAACTACGTATTGCTTGATTCCCATCCTTATGGGATACGTAGTGAAGTCTAACATTTCAATTCAGGACCCAACCACAACATGATTATGGTTAGCATTGATATGCGTATCTCTGCATACATTGGACAATACCCATATTTATGTGTCATAATCCTAACCTCAAATATTTTAATATATTCATAACCCTTTTTCTTAACTTCTAATCACAAAAGGCCTGAAATTCTGAGAGTTCTTTTTCCTGACCATGCAGCACGTGCCCTTAGGTAGCCTTGCATAAACAGTCTACATAACAGACCTGTCTGCCAAAAGATGCCATTATTTGACTATGCAGCCAATGCCCTTAGGTGGCCCTGCATAAATCAACCCCCTAACGGGTTGTTGAAATAGTGGTAACTTCATTCTTGGGAGGAAAATCTCTTCTTTCTTTATTTTTCTTGACAATATGTACGGATCTGCAAAAATAGCCATCCTTAACATATTTGTACCATATCCTTTTTCATGATATGAAAGTATTAAAGTCTATGGTTTATATTCTCCTTCCCTACAATTGGGCCAAACCTTCGTAGGATTGATATTCATCCGGTTCTTCAATAATCTTGTTTGGAAATATCTTCTCCATATTCAAGTACCTATTTCCATATAGCAAACACTATACTCTGGAAAATTTGAATCTCCATAAACATTCACTGGCTTTTTAGCACTAGGAAAGTAAATTTCTGAGAGTTCATTTGCCTAATTATTAAGCATGTTCCCTTAGGTGGCCTTGAATAAGTAGTCTACATAACGGACCTATAATCCAAAAGATGCTATTTATTTGACTATGCAGCCAATTCCCTTAGGTGGACCTGCATAATTCAACCCCCTAACGGGTTTGTTAAATAATGGTAACTTCATTCATGGGAACTACTTCTTCTAATGACTTTTAGCACTTTTTCATATCATTCCTCAGATTCAAATATTCTTAAGTTATAGTTTACATATTTTCCCGCATACTTGAGTGTGGTAATATGTTTTCAGATAAATTGTCCAGGAATTGAGTCAATTTCAATCCATTTGTTCAAAGCTATTTCAACCTTAAACATTATCCTTTTTATGTCCGACATGCATGACTTTAAACTGCCAATAACCACAAAGACCCATGATTTATCCTTTTTCCTCAGAGTCAAATCCTCTTTTCTCTCCGGATCGAACTCTAAGGGGGGGACTTTTGTTGACACTCATTTCATCACAGAGTCTAAAGATTGGAAAAGGGGAATAGCTTAGCTCAAAGTGATTCAACCTTTGGACAAATATAAAAAAAATGACAAAGGAGGGAATAAGAAGAAATTTGCACAAAGGTCACGCATGTTCTACCATGGTTGCACAAGTACACTTGCACACTGAAGTCGGTCGCGCAAGTCACTTGGGCGCCCAAAGTGATAACTGCTTGGGGTCTTCTCCAGCCTATAAATACCCTTGGTGGGCCCCCCATTTCGAGAGGAATTTTTCTAGAATTCACAGAGAGAGCTCTGAACGCCCAAGTCTCTTCTTCAGGTCTTCCGAACTCTTCTAAGGTAAATCTTTACCTAGAATGGAAGGTCTAAACAGGAGGAGTAAGGTCTAAGTGTTAGAATTCACTAACACATGCGCGCCTAAGTGTTTTACCCTTAAGGGAAATGAACACACTTTCATGCCACCCTACTTCTTCATCAGAACTTGCACGCCATCTTCTGGAAAGCCTCTTGGGATAATACCAAGGGTTTGAGCCAAGTCTCGCCCAATTATTACTCAAAGACTAAAAATCACGCAAGTACCCATGTGTCGTGGAGGTATACCTGCGTTACCAGGACTTGCGTGCCCACACAGTACCTACGTGCCTACCAGAACTTGCATGACCCTACCTTTTTGGGTGCATTTCCTACCCACTTCACCCCACTTATGCCATTCCACTTCTCCTATTCAAGATTCAGTCTTCAAGATACTCTTCAAAGCCATTTATGGCATAATTTCTTGATTTGTCTTCCTTATCTAAAAGGAACTCCGTGGAACATCTCTCAAAAATCTAGTGATTTATAGATCTTTATGTCACTAAAGATTGAGATTTCATTCATTCAACCTCATCCTTTAAGATGAGAGAATCCTTAACCTCGGCCTCCTTTTCAGGAATAAGCCCCAGTCATAAGTCTCAAATATGGGCATCCTCCTCAAGAGTAAGCCCCAACCATAATTCTCTTAACCTGGTCCTCCTTTTCATGAATAATCCCCAGTCATAAGTCTCACATATGGGCATATTCCTCAGGATTAATCCCCAACCATAATTCTCTTAACCTGGGCCTCCTTTTCAGGAGTAAGCCCTAGTTTCAAATAAGGGCATCCTCCTCAGGAGTAAGCCCCAACCATAATTCTCTTAACCTGGGCCTCCTTTTCCGGAGTATGCCCCTGTCTCAAATATGGGCATCCTCCTCAAGAGTAAGCCCAAACCATAAATCTCTTAACCTGGGCCTCCTTTTTAGGAGTAAGCCCCAGTCTCAAATATGGGCATCCTCATCAAGAGTAAGCCCCAACCATAATTCTGTTAACCTGGTCCTCCTTTTCAGGAGTAAGCCCGAGTATCAAATATGGGAATCCTCCTCAGGAGTAAGCCCCAACCATAATTCTCTTAACCTGGGCCTCCTTTTCAGGAGTAATCCCCAGTCTCAAATATGGGCATCCTCCTCAGGAGTATGCCCCAACCATAATTCTCTTAACATGGGCCTCCTTTTTAGGAGTAATCCCCAGTCTCAAATATGGGCATCCTCCTTAGGAGTAAGCCCCAACCACAATTCTCTTAACCTGGGCCTTCTTTTTACGAGTAATCCCTAGTCTCAAATACGGGCATCCTCCTCAGGAGTAATCCCCAACCATAATTATCTTAATATGGGCCACCTTTTCATGTGTAAGCCCCAGTCACAAATATGGGCATCCTCATTAGGAGTAAGCCCCAACCATAATTCTTTTAACCTAGTCCTCCTTTTCAGGAGTAATCCCTAGTCTCAAATATGGGCATCCTCCTCAGGAGTAAGCCCCAAGTCCCTTAATTTTTCATGTCCCTTAAACTGGGCCTCCTATTCAGGAGTAAGCCCCAGTCTTAATTTCTCTTAACCAGTTATAATTTACTTTTGATTTGGGGCTTCTTTCTCTGGAGTAAAACCCAATCATAAGTCCACACTTAACATGGTCATCTTTCTTAGGAGTAAGCCCCATGATTAGAGTATCCAAATCTCCATAAAGTACATATACCTTTATAGACCCTGTTCCTGGATTTCATCCCTGAAGTAAATCTTAATCCTCGTTTATTCTGGGCAGTCATAAACACATAAGCCCCACATCATTGCATCTTTCATGGAACAATTGTCTAGTTTCACTAATACCTCTTTTTTTCTCACACCGAGCATGACTCACGTGAGCTTATAGTGTCAAAGTAATCATGACTTATTTATTTCAGCCATCAATCATGCATAATCATCATACTACCTTATTCGAACTATGTGGGTTCTGATTCATTTTCCAAAATAAAGGATACGTAGGTAGCCCATCAAGGGGTACGATCCCAATTCTGAAATAATCCATGTCATCCAGAATGACAATAAACTTCAAGTTCCCCACTGAGTGGCTTTAAAACCAGTATGGTCATCATAGTGACCAAGAGACTTTTATGTATTTTAAGGATACCATCAACTAAGAATCTCTAAAAAATATAGATGATTCTTCATTGACGAAGAACATCGAATACATATAAAAGATTCTCTGAATTTATTACATATCAATCATTGATTGTCAGACTAAAGGAAATCTCATTTTATACATGGTAATGTAATAAGGATTCACGAACCTAACTTAAATCTATAAAGAGAGTCCCAGAGTAGACAATAATTCCCTTCAAAAAGGTGTGATGAGTCCGACCTCCCATCCTCTCAACCAATGAAAATTCCTAAGCCTCATCAATCCACAACTAATGAGTGCCTACCTTTGGAAAGTAGTTCCAAATAGATATGGAATCATTGGATGTTTCTGGTTCTACGAAAAAACCCGTTAGAAATTGATTGGAATGTTTTATCCTTCAATCAACGAGGTCATCCCCGATTCTAGAGGGAAACAGTATGAGATTTAGAGAATATTTTATCTGTATTTTAGGTTCTTCATTGATAGAGAATCCCTTGTATTTGTTATTGATTATTAGTCAATGGTATCCTTCGACACATTATATAAAGATAGCTTTTTTCATTATGATAACCATACTGGTTTTAAAGCAACTCAGCGTGGGACTTGATGTTTATTTTCTTGAGATGGACATGGATTATTTCAAATTTGGGATCGTACCCACAGATGGGCTACCTATGTATCCTTGTTTAGAAAAGGAATCAGAACCCAAGTAGTTCAGGAATTAAGATATAGTTTAACACTGTATGGGATGAATGATAATTAATGGGTGATGGGATTTAACCTTAGAAAACCTTCCTACATACTCCACTTTTAAGGTAGAGATCAATGTCCACGTAGTTTGGTTAAGAATTGTGGGGCTTATGTATGATTAACGGCCTAAATATTTGTGTTGTGGTAAATCTTACACTCTAAGCTCACGTGAGTCATGCTTGGTGTGAGAAACAAGAGGTATCAGTAAACCTGTCAATTTGTGCCATGAATGATACGGTCACAAGGAATGATATTGGGCTTATGTATGTATGATTGCCCAAATAAATTAGGACTTACTTTAGAGAAGAAGTCCTTAAAAAAGTTCTATAAAGGTATATATGCTTTATGGAGATTTTGATACTCTTACATGGGGCTTACTCCTGAGAAAGATTCCCAAATTAGGAGGGGACATGGGTCTTACTCCTAAAGAGGATGCCCAAATCAAAAGGAGTTAAATAATGGTTAAGAGTAATTATGACTGGGGATTATTCCTAAGAAGGAGGCCCAGATTAAAGGGACTTGAGGACTGGGGCTTACTCCTAAAGAGGATGACAAGGTTAAGTGAAATTAAAATTTGCGGCTTACTCATGAGGAGGATGCCCAAAATTAAGGGAACATGAAGACAGGGGCTTACTCATGAAAAGGAAGCCCACGTTAGGGGACTATTGGGACTTACTCATAAGGAGGATGACCAAATTAGGGAACCTGGACTCGGGCTTACTCCAGAAAAGAAGGCCCAGGTTAGGGTAATTATGACTGGGGAGTACTCCTGAAAAGAAGGCCCAGGATAAAGATCTTCTCATCTTAAAGGATGAGGTTTAATGAATTAAATCTCCCACCTTAGTGATATGAAGATATGTAAATCACTAGGTTTTGGTAGATGTTACAAATAATTCCTTTCAAATAAGGAATCCAACCAAGGAATCATGCCAAAAATGTCTTTGAAGAGGATTTTGAAGGCTATATCATGAAGAGGAGAGGTGTATTTGTTGAAAAGAGATGAACAGACAGGAGGGGTACCCAAAAGAAGGTAGGCGCGCAGGTCCTGTTTGGGTGCACAGGTCATGGTCGCACAGGTATACCATCACGACACAGATGTACTAGCACGACGGTCAACCCATAAGTTAATACTTGGGCAAGGCTTGGCTTAATCCCTTAGTATTATCCTTAAAGGCTTCTAAAAGTTTGGTGTGCAATTTATGTTGAACGGATAAGGCGACGCTCAAGTGGGGCCATTTCCCTTAAGGGATGGCCACTTAGGCGCGTAGGTGTTGATGAGTTTCAACACTTAGGCCTTGTTCCCTCGGTATAGATCTCTTTTTCTAGGTAAAAAATTACATTAGAAGTGTTATGAAGGATTCGAGAAGAGAATAGGGCACTGAGATCTCAAATTTGAGTTTCTAGATTTTTTGGTCCTCAAAATGGGGGGCCCACAGGGGGTATTTATAGGCCTTTTGAAGACCATGGGAAAAAATAACTTAGGTCGCGCAAGTCACCTACGCGACCAATGAGGCACACATGTATACTTGTACGGTCATTCTGAAACTTTCACGACCCAAGTGTAAACAAATCCTTGATCATGACTTTGTCAATTTTTTATGTTTCTTCAAAGGATGAATCACTTTGGACTAAGGTGTTTCCCTTTTTCAGTCATTAGACTCTGTGACGGAAAGGAGCTTCAACAAAATTCCCCCCCTCATAGATGGATCCGAAAGAAGGAGGATGTGACTCTGAGGAAAAAGGAGAAAACCAAGGAACTGCGGCACATAAGTGTTGAGCACACAGATGGCACCGCGCATGTGTGAGCCACACAAGATTCACCATGCAGGGGTGCGGCCTGGCCTATAAATATGCGACCATTCCTCACGCAAAGAAACCGGTTTCAAATATTCCTGCTCTCACCGCGCAATTTTCCTTCGTCATACAAGTGTCCTATTTTCCATTGGTTCTTTGTGTCGCGCTGCTATAGAGATATTTGGACTTGTACGGTAATACTTACGCGCCAAAAACATCTGAGGCACAACTATACTTGCGCACCAAAATTGGACTTGAGGGCCTTAATTCCTTAGGAATTTTTTCTAATTTCATCACAAATTCGATGAAAAGCAACTTACTTAATATTTAATTATTTAAACTTTGTGCAGATTCAATGGATCCTAGAAGAATCGGAAAGGCTGATGAACTGGACAGAAAATGAATTGATGATATAATGAATGTTGTAGCCCATGATTACTATGATATCTGTGACAACACTCTTCCAGATCAAGCAATGTACTTGAAGAAGTATCATCATAACATTCCACAGTGCATTTACTTACCTCTGTTTGGCCATGGTCATCTGCAAGATGTCAACATTTCAGAGGCAAAGAACTATCTCCCACATTCTTGGTTTCAGAATTACACCAATTTTTGTTCAACAAATATCTCATGTGGAGGAGCATTTATAAATATTGGAACAGTGGAGAAGGCCTATATGATGCATCATAGACCTTATGTGCTAGATCTAAAATCCCACAAGCCCGAGCTGTAACCACATTGTTATCCTTTAATCATCCTAAATTCTCATATAGATCAATCCAAAGGCTGGAAGAAGAGTTCAGACTTCTGTCCTGGAGGAGCTGTAAAGCCAAATTGGATGTGGGCATACTAGGTGTGACAAACCTATGCAGAGTTTGTCGAGGATTTGAAAAGAGATGTGATATATGAAGCCATCTAGGCTGGCCAGACATATGTCTATAGGAATGATGAATTTGCACCAGAGCTAATCATCCGCTGGAGCCCAGAAACCAATTCTTTCCATCTGAATCATGGAGAAGTGGGCATCAGTCTGTGGGATGTCCACAAGATCTCGGTGGCTCTAATTCTGGGTGACATGTATGATGAATTCATCCCTCCCAAGTCGACTAGGAATGATTCGGAGAAGACTCCGGTTTTGGATCAGGAATTATTGAAAATTATCCACATGCTCAAAAGTTTAAATACCTCCATAACTCATTAAATAAATGATATTCATCCAGAGGAGTGGATGAATATTTTTCTTACCAAGAAGGAGTGGAAGGATTCAAAGGATATGGGGCCCACCTGTACTCATCCTACTACCTGCCCCAGAATAGATAAGAGGGGTGCTCTTGGCACATTCTGACCGACCGTGGAAGCAGGTGAATTTGAGAAGTGGGGATTTGAAGTAAATTAGAGAATCCCAGAATATACTCATCTGGCGGGCTTCATAGACTTGTGGCTCAGTGTTTATCTTCTACTATTCAAGGATTAAAAGGGAGGCATCAGGCCGGGGACCTTCGTTATGTAAGCCTTGTTGGCTGAGAAGAAAATGGTTGGGTTGGACACCCCCATTTTGGTGAAAATTCACAGGAGCTTACTCCATGTCTTAATGGGTATGTCTCCTTTGATATTAGTGGGACCATTCCATGGTTTTTGGGGGATGGATCGCCACTCATTTTAGGACATATAATGTACATAACAGAGTACAGGTTCCTGGAAGTTCCTTCAAGCCATCAGTGCACACATTTTATGGAATTGCTCCATTAGCCCTTAACCCCTATGATATAAAGGTGAGGCTAAGCACGTACAAGGAATTTAATTTCATTCCTTACAGAAACCTGCCTACTGGGTGCTTTGTTGATGATGGAACCGCCAGTCTGAAATTGAGGGTGTACATGATGGCTTGCAGAGATGGTTTACTCGCCACTAGGATTGATAGAGAGATTATATGCGAGGCATATACTCCATACATATTTTCATGCTAATTCATGTGTCTGTAGCAGACTGTTGTATCCACTCCTGTGCATGTCAGGTTAGAGAAGAATCTGATGGTTTCCGGACAACTATGGTTGCTGACATATATGGAGAGGAACGGGGTAGTGTTTGATCTCCCAATTTTCAAATTAGTGAGTAACTTGACTACATCGTGTGCCAAGAACTGGATATCATCATTCCCTGAAGGGGTGTTGAATCATACAGTTTATTAGGTGGGGAAAAAGAAAAGAACTATAGAGAATGAAACTCTTCAATGGGAAGGTGACGCTTCCCCACCTGGAGCTGATTCACCAGGTTCCTCACCTAGGGATGACTCATCGGATTCCCAAGATAGGGATGATGAGGCACAACATGCGGCAAAGCAGCATCGTGCTAGATATAATTCTCATGTTAGAATAAAGTGACCAACTTCATCAAATCCTAGTGAGTTACTTCATTTGGTAAATTTAATCACCATTACTTTATAGAGCAACAAGTCTTATTTTCTTATACATTATCAGTAGTTACAGGAGTTTGGAAGAAGCTGAAGTCTAGGATTGTACGACCCTCCTCACAGCCATCTGGTACATGCATTGAATATCTTTGACCAGAGGCTGTCCAGATATGGCAGAGTTTATATTGCAATATTGAAACCGCCTGGATGGATTTATGCAAAGGTCTACACATCCCTGGAATAGGGAATCTTCGGGCTTCTACTGATATTAGTTTTGAGGATAATCCCTATGAATTTTGGGCTTATGTTAGAGAGCTAGAGATTCTCATATATTCCATCGACGATTCCATTCATATCACCAAGAAGGTGAAGGAAATGATAGATCATGGCACCACTGAGGGGAATGGTGGTTCCGGAGATGAGGAGTGGCACGATTACATGGCTACTGAAGAGGTAAGCCTCATTCCTTATTTTCTTTGCAACTTGATTTTAGTTAAAGTTTTTTTACTTAATGAAATTACTTTATTCATCCTTTTTCTTGCAAAGAAAGGAAATGTTAAGGTTCCTTCACCACAATATAGCTCTGGTGGTACTGCCATGGGGGCTAATGAATCTCTTCACGATCTGAGAAAGGTATCTCTGGGCCACCAGGACATGGATGAGGAATTATAAAGTAATTTTCACTCTCCAATACATGTATTTGGAGAGGACGATTTCAACACTACCAAAAATTCAAATAATTAAAAGCATCGAAGGAGGAATTCCACAACTAAACATTTCATTAGTAGTGGTAAGTCCTTCGGATAGTCATGAGTTTTAACCCATAAAAAATTTCTTATACTTCTTGGGATTGCAGGGGATTCTTCAATTTCCCCTTTGAGGAAGAGTACTGGCCCTCCTTTGAGAATGAAAGAGGGTACTGGTGAATAGTCACAAGTTCATGCAGGCTTGGCTGCTCCAGACGAGGAGCCAACGTATGTTCCCAGTACCAGTCCTGCTGCTGTAAGGAGAGAAGAGCCTACTTCTGGTAAATTAACAATGATTCATAAAATATTGAATGAAAACATCAAATAACTTCCATTATGTGATACTTTAGGTTCAACCCCTGCACTATAGCATTTCATGGCACTGCAACTGATGCTGAAATTTTATCTGAAGATGATGCCCGAGGTAAGAGACTACAGGATGAAGGTCCCCAAGAAGACGTATCGAATGCTCCCACTGGTGAGACTAACCAGGAATCCGAGATATAATTAGAAGAAATGATGAAACTTGGCACATCTTTTGATGATATTTTAGAACAAGTTAAATTACCATGTAATTTAGAGGATTTTGGACATGAGTGTTATCCTTCATCCTGTTAAAATAACTTCTTATTACATCTCTGATCATGAATGGATCAAATGTGCAGTTCCATCTGAAAAAGCTTCTGAACTGTAAATGCCTGAAGGGGGTATAAGAAACCCTACTATTGTAGATAAATTGGATCAAGTGGAGATGAACCCAGTAGAGCTTCCTCAAACTCATCCTGAAGATCCTGTTGAAGCTAGGAAATATGGGGAGGAGCCATCTCCTACTGTTGATCTACCATTGGGTAAGAGATAACAATATATGTAGATGCACTTAATTTTAAAGACAACTTAATCAACTTCTTTTATCCTTTTAAACTAACCAAAACATTCAATTGGTTGTGCAGAGCCATCAATTTCATTGGCCGTATCTAGAGGTGAAGCCTCTACCTCTGCCCCAATGGGAGTAGAAAGTGAAATAATAAGGCTCATGGGTGAAGGAGAAGAACATGGCACTTCTATGAGTGCATTAATCTCAGATTATATCCCCCCTTTTGATAGTGATGTTGAGTCATACCTGTAAGTACAAAAGGCACTCCAATTTTAACGATGCAAGGCATGGAAGAACATATGGATGATCATATATGAAGTGCCTCTAGAAGATCTATCATCGAAGATCCCCCGACTATAATCCATGTTTTTCATGTTGGTACGTAGAGGTTTTGGATATCAAGAGATCCATGCAACAGGGAAACAAGTCATCTTAAGAAGGGAGGAAGAACAAAAGTACCATCAAGATTTGACCAGGGTGATGTTGTCTGCAAATATCAGCGAATTTGAGGTTGTGGTGTCCCGAGATGAGGCTGATCATCCTTCCAAGTTGATGGATCTGAAGCATAAAATCAAGGAGAAAGTTGTCCAGCAAATGCACCTTCAGTAACAGTTAGAATCTGATAATGTGGAACTTGACCAGCTGAACAATTCACTGGAAGGAGTTCAAACAAATGGTATGAAATGTAACGACCCAAAGTTTCATTAATGAAAATCCCTCTTGATCCAGTTAAATGTTTCTTTATGATTTTTTTTATAAGATTTCAACTTCTTTAGTTTTATGTTAGGATTTGTGACCCCTACTTTTATAGTCGTTGAACAGTGATCACTTGAGTAGTATAAATATATGGCTTTAACGAACCCAATTTTACTCAGACAAAGGAAATGATGGCCTCATCCAGTAGAATTGCCCCATACGAATCCCATTTTTCAGAGCTCGGAAAAGAGGTGGCATCTTTGGGCTTCCCCCTTGACCAAGCCCAAGCTGAGCTTCATTATGTCAAGCTCGAACGGGACCGTCAACGGGAAAAGTGGAAGTTTATAGAGATTACCACTCGAGCGATGTTATCCGAGCCGCCCCAAGAGTCTGTCACCATCGCACACCTTACCCTTAGGTCTTATGCAGCTATTTTAAGGGGTTATGTAACAAATAAGTATTACTATGTTCATGTACATTATTTTATTATATAGTAATGAATATAATTTCTAGTCATTTTTTGATACTTTGTAAATAGTTTTTAATGTACAAATGGTGTTTTTAGTTATTATTTAATTAAGAATTATATTTTATTAAATTAAAGAATTTTTGAATTAAATAATATTTTAATAAAATATTATTATTAATATTAAATTAATTTTTATTAAATATCAATGATCTTATAATTTTATGAAAGCAATTAAAATTTTTATTAAGGTTTGAAAGCCATTTCTGTCAAAACTCGTGAATTTTTTTATAAATGTATGTTTTTATTTTAAAAGTTAAAATTCACATATTTAGAAAATTATTTAGATAAAATTAATATTATTTTTGGAATCAGGACATTGAAATTATCCAATGGTGAATTTTTCAAAATTTTCTGAGACAGTCAAATTTTTGGTTAAAAATTAAATACCATTTAAGTATATAATTTGTTTTATGACATCATAATGACCCAATGGTGATGTAATAAAATACCATAATCCTTATGTTCTGCCAATATGTGTTTTATCATTAAAATAATGTGATTTTGGGTTTTTTTGACTTACTTTTCAAAGCATTAATGGATCCCTCAAGACTTATTCAACACTTTGCCATTTTAAATTAATTTCCATGGGAGTGTGACTCACATCCACATAAGCAACCCTAATTTTTAATAAGTTCGGACCTTGGCCTTATAAAATATTGTTTTCCTCTTTCCTTTTCCAGAAACCATGGGCAAATACCATGGGATGGTTTGTGGTTTGGACTATTTTAATATAAGGGGTCCCAAACCTAAATAATAAAGAATTCTCTCACCTTTCCTATATAAAAACACCCAAGCTCCCACTTCCTCCTCACTCAAATCCCTTGGAGTTCGTCCAACCTCTGCCCTAATCTCTCTAGAATCCACCCAAGGTTCCCCAAGCTCCCAAGAATCCTCTCACAAGCCTCTCTCTAGCCTTTGGAAGCACACTTCCAAGTAAGGGTTTTTCTTCCATTCTCATTTTTGTCAATTTTCATTAAGTTGTATTTCCCTTTTAATTTCAATTATTAATGTTGGGGTATGGTTTCGCACCTCCCCCATACTGCCTTATTATTGTTTGAATGATGGGAGACCCATTTCTCTCTCATTAAATGCCTCCCATGTACACCTGTTACTATGCTGAAATTCCGAAAGGAACTTTTTTCTCCTCTTTTATATTCAAGCAATACTTTTGTATCACAAATCTAAATTCCTTTTAAATTGTTGGGACATGTATCTATATGACCTCCTTACTGTACATTACATGTAAATATGATGAGGAACCCCTTTTTCTCTCATCAACCATTTTTATGAATTCTTATGTCACGCCGTTATGCTGCCGAAATCACACCGATTTTCTAAGCCAATATCATTGTGTAGTGAATACCATGCCCATTTCTGCATCATGAGTATTCACCTTTATGCACATTTACTTATTGATTATAAAGTTTCGTGTATGAATTCCACATTCCTTTATCATGGAATAAATGATCATGTTTTATGAATCCATGTTTTATGATCCATGTGGTGCACTTATGCATGAAATGAAATGTTTAAGAAGGGTGCGCCCTTTATAGATCTCCAATGCATTGGGTAAAGTATAGTATCATGAAATGTCATGTGCAATGAGTGTTGAATCATGATAATTCAAGTACAATGAGGTTTTACTCATGCTTCAAGTGCAACGAGGGTTTACTCATTCTCCATGTGTAATGAGCCTTGGTTCATGCTAATTCAATGTTAAGTGTTGTTGCCACATTTCCATGTTATGATTACCATGCTTTATCATGCCTTTATGTTCATGTTTCTTTTATCCTCTGTTGATATTAATATTTCCTAACATGTATTGTACTCCTCATGTTATTCCATGTGTACTCCCTTACTGGGCTTTACAGCTCACCCTTTTCTTATGCATGTCCTCAGGTTATCCCATGCAATGCTAAGTATGAAGGAGTGTAGTGGTCATGTAAAGGATGTTTTCAATAAAGATGTTGTATTTCAAGTTTAATGTTTTTATGTAATGATCCTAAGCCCCAAATACACTAAACATATTGATCTTCTTTGTTGTATCAAGTGAAGTTTTATGTAATAAATCATGTTTAAGTTGTAATAAAATGCAGGGTTTTCATAGTTGGTATCAGAGGATAGGTTTAGTTATTTTTGGCCTTAGGAAACCCTAGTAAAGCCTTAGATACAAGACTAAGTATAATAAAAACATCCCTAAGTTTTGTTAAATACTAAGTAAGTGGTTTATCAAACAAATACATCCCTGTCTGGATACGAGCAGGTAGAGGCGGCTCTGGCACAGATGTATCCTAGGGGTAAAACCCAAGAACACCACTTTGATCTAGACTCGAACGGGAACTGGTGCATGACAATGGGCCTTGCTGCACTCTTGGTTATGACACTCCTGGGGGATATGTTTTGATAAATTCACAATCTTAATATGAACCCTTATTAAGGAAAAAATTCCCCTAAGAATATATGTTAGAAGGAAGATCATGAAAAGCCTGGATTGAATCCTATAGACTCATGAGTTAAAGAGATTAAAGTTTATTTATAAGTCATAAACTTTTGTCTTTGGATTACCCTTTATGTGTTACCCCTAACTTTCCTTTTATTCAAGCCAATGGCCGATAATAGGAGAACTCAGGCTAACAACTGTTGTGAAGATCAGTGTGATGATTGTACTAATGAGATGCCCATTCCAATGGGAGTGGGAATCGCGAACTTTGTCAAACATCTCTCTCAGCTAACTCAAGTATTGAATAGAAACACGGGTCAAGAGGAACGTTCAACCCCCCCTAAGAAAGAACAATTCGCTATTGAAAGATTCATGAGACAAAGGCCTCATGCTTTTAGTGGATCATATGATCCCATGATCGCTGAGCAATGGATCAACTCCATTGAAAAGATATTCTCCATCCTCCAATGTTCTGAACAAGAGAAGGTTCTCCTGGCGGCTTATCATATGGAGGGTGAAGCTGATCACTGGTGGATGTTGATCAAAAATACGAAACCTGAGGAGGAGATTGAGGCTTTGGAATGGAAGGAATTCTGGAAGATGTTTTTTGATAAATATTTTCCGCGCACCCACCATCTTAAGATAAAAAGGGACTTCTGTCCCCTCAAGCAAAAAGATGAAGAATCTGGGGGAGCATACAAGGAAAACTTCACAAGGCTTGCACGATATGCTTCCGGCTTTGCCATTACCCCCAAATGCAAGGTTGACCGCTTTTTTGGTGGGCTGAAGCCTAGTTTGCAGAAAGCATTAGCGATCCGTGACTTCGACAGTTATGAGGAAATTTTCTGATGTTCCCTCAAGGTTGAAATGGAGATCGGAGAATCACAGGGGTATCATGGGGACAATAAGCGTAAGGTGGACTTCAATGCTGGTGGTCCGATGGATAAATCCAATGGGGCTAAGAAGTTCCCGCACCCCACTTGCCAAAAGTGTGGAAAGAAGAACCCTGGAAATTGCCTTAGGGGGACGAGAAAATGCTTCAAGTGTGTAAGGGAAGGGCACCTAGCTATTAACTATCGGCAAGAAGGACCCGCAGCTGTGACAGAGGAGAGGAATGCTCCATTCGAACCTCAATGCGTTGTTCAATGCTACAAATTAAAAGAACCGGGTCATTTTGCAAATCAGTTCCCTAATACAAGGGTTTGCAGAGGCAACCAACAACCTCCAAGACAGCAAGGAAGAGCTTTTTCCATCACTTCTGCCTAGGTGAACCCCGAAAACGAAGTGGTGATAGGTACGCTAGTTATTCATTCAAGAATAGAAAACATACTTTTTGATTCAGGTTCTACGCATTCTTTTATATCTCAAAAGTTTAGTAGAACAATCCCAGCACCACCACAAATCATGGAAGTAAAGATGTCGGTGAGTACGGAAAATGGGGCAATCATTGCATCCCATGAGTATAAGTCCTCCCCTGTTATAATTTGTGGATTGAATTTCCCGGCGAACCTCATCATACTCCCTCTGGTGGAATTTGATGCAATTCTTGGCATGGATTGGCTTTCCTTATATAGATCCAACATAAATTGTCAGGAGAGGGAAATCACACTCCATATGGAGAATCGACCCCTGATTCTTTAGAAGTGTCAGGAGGAAGATGAATCTCCTTTATCTCCATAATCTCAAGCATGGATATTACTGCCTTATGGGAACGCATATCTGGCTTAGATGATTGAGTCCATGGAAGAAACCACCCTTGATGAAATGCCTATTGTGAGGGAATTCGTTGAAGTGTTTCCCGAGGAACTTCCTGGTCTTCCTCCGAGATGAGATGTCGAGTTCTCAATTCAACTTATACCTGGGGCGCTACCAATATCCATGACTCCATATAGAATGGTTGTTGTTGAGCTTGAAGAGCTGAAGGAACAACTACAGGAGAATCTGGATAAAGGGTTTATACGCCCAAGTGCATCACCATGGGGTGCACCAGTCCTCTTTGTCAAGAAGAAGGATGGGTCAATGCGGATTTGGATCGATTATCTTGAACTTATCAAAATCACGATAAAGAACAAGTATCCTCTCCCAAGAATCTATGACTTTTTTGATCAGCTGCATGGAGAAAAATACTTCTCCAAGGTGGACTTGCGGTCGGGATATTATCAAATAAGGGTGAAGAGGGAAGATATCCCCAAGACTGCTCTTTGTACAAGGTACGGGCACTATGAATTCATAGTAATGCCTTTCGGACTCACCAATGCTCCAGTAATATTCATGGACTTGATGAATAGAGTCTTTAGAGATTACCTAGACAAATTTTTGGTAGTCTTTATAGATGATATTCTAATATACTCCAAAACCAAGGAGGACCATGAGGATAATTTAAGAACTGTACTAGAGACTTTGCCCAAGGAGAATCTCTATGCCAAGTACAGCAAGTGTGAGTTATGGTTGATGGAAGTCTCATTCTTGGTCCATATCATCACAAGCAATGGGATATCTGTGGACCCCTCCAAAACAGATGCAATTGAGGGATGGCTGAGGCCAACATCGGTAACTGATATCCGTAGCTTCTTGGGGTTAGCTGGATATTATCCACGATTTGTGAGAAACTTCTCACAATTTTCCAACCCTCTTACCAAGCTAACTCGAAAGGGAGTAAAGTTTTCTTGGAGTGATGAATGCGAAGAAAGATTCAAGGAGTTGAAAAGGAGGCTTATCACTGCACCCGTGCTCACTTTACCCACAAGTGGGGAACTTTTTGTGGTATTCAGTGATGCCTCAAAGAAGGGATTAGGATGTGTGCTAATGCAGAATGATAAAGTGATATCCTATGCCTCAAGGCAGTTGAAAACCCATGAGCGAAACTATCCAACACATGATCTGGAGTTGTCGGCAGTGATCTTTGCCTTGTAAATCTGGCGGCATTATCTCTATGGAGAGAAATGTGAGATATATACTAACCACAAGAGTCTTAAATATATATTCACACAGAAAGAGCTTAATATGCGCCAGAGAAGATGGATAGAGCTCATCAAGGATTATGACTTTTCAATACATTACCACCCTGGGAAGGGGAACATTGTGGCAGATGCCTTAAGTAGAAAGGATCTAGTGATTCTATCAATTATGAGAATTGAGAAGGATCCAATTTTCTTAGACTTGATGAAGATGGACATGGGAATCCTAAAGGAGGGATCATCATCAATCCTTTCACAAATGATTGCTCAACCATCTATTTTGGAAAGGTTAAAGGATTCTCAAAAGGATGATGTGGGAATTCAAGAAAAAGTGGAAGCTATCAAAAAGGGGAAATCCTCGGATTTTAATGTTAATGAAGAAGGAACTGTGCGGTTTGGGAAAAGACTATGTGTTCCATCAAGTCTGGAGCTGAAGAAGGAACTTTTGGATGATGCACATAGTTCAAATTTCTCTATTCACCCAGGGAGCACAAAGATGTATCGAGATCTCCGAGAAAACTTTTGGTGGGATAATATGAAGAAGGAGATCACTGAATATACATCAAAGTGCCTGGTGTGTCAGCAAGTGAAGGCAGAGAGGCAAAAGTCTAAGGGGATGATGCAACCATTGCCCATACCAGAATGGAAATGGTAGAACATCACTATGGAATTTTTAATTGGACTTCCAAGGACATCCAAAGGAAACAATGCAATCTGAGTTGTTTTGGATCGTCTTACAAAGACTTCACACTTCATTGTTATTCGAGAGGATTTCTCTTTGGATCAACTAGCACAGATATATAGCAGGGATGTGGTACGGTTGCATGGAGTACCACTATCTATTGTGTCTGGCAGAGATCCAAGATTCACCTCTATGTTTTGGAAGAGTCTACAACATGCTCTGAATACTGAACTGAACTTCATTATGACCTATCATCCTCAAACTGATGGCCAATCCGAGCGGACTATCCAAACACTTGAGGATATGTTGAGAGCGTTCTCAATGTACTTTAAAGTAGGATGGGATCAACATCTTCCTCTGGTTGAATTCTCTTATAATAAAAGTTTCCATTCGAGCATCCAAATCGCACCATATGAAGCCCTATATGGGAAAAGGTGTAGAACACCGGCATGTTGGGATGAGGTCGGTGAACGTAAGCTGCTTGGACCAGAAATGGTCGAAGAAATGTTGGAGAAGGTGAAAACCATTCAGCAACATATCAAGGTAGCCCAAAGTCGACAGAAGAGTTATACAGATAATCGTCGATGAGACCTTGAGTTAAAAGTCGGAGACATGGTGTTTTTATGCATATCTCCGTGGAAGAAGGTCATGAGGTTTGGAAAGAAAGGGAAGTTAAGTCCAAGGTACATCGGCTCCTTCGAGATTCTTGATCGTGTTGGGGATGTGGCCTATCGACTATCACTTCCACCTACTATGGCCAAGGTGCATGATGACTTTCATATATCCCTCTTAAGGAAGTAAATACCAGACCCTTCACATGTACTCTCTTCCGAGGTGGTACAATTGGAAGATGATCTTTCTTATGAGGAGCAACCAGTGAAGATCTTAGATCGTAGAGAAAAAGTTTTACAAAATAAGACAATTCCCCTCGTCAAGGTGTTGTGGAGAAACCACAAGTTTGAAGAAGTAACTTGGGAGTCGGAGGATATGATAAAGCTGAGTTACCCACATTTGTTTTAGTGTGGGAAAAGGAAAATTTCGAGGGCGAAATTTCTTAAGGGGGGAATATTGTAACGACCCAAAGTTTCATTAATGAAAATCCCTCTTGATCCAGTTAAATGTTTCTTTATGAAAAATGTTTTTATAAGATGTAAACTTCTTTAGTTTTATGTTAAGATTTGTGACCGTTACTTTTATAGTCGTTGAATAGTGATCACTTGAGTAGTATAAATATATGGCTTTAACGAACCCAATTTTACTCAGACAAAGGAAGCGATGGCCTCATCCAGTAGAATTTCCCCATACGAAGCCCATTTGTCGAAGATTGGAAAAGAGGTGGCGTCTTTGGGCTTCGCCCTTGACCAAGCCCAAGCTGAGCTTCATTATTTCATGCTCGAACGAGACCGTCTACGGGAAAAGTGGAAGTTGATAGAGATTACCACTCGAGCGATGTTATCCGAGCCACCCCAAGAGTCTGTCACCATCGCACACCTTACCCTTAGGTCTTATGCAGCTATTTTAAGGGGTTATGTAACAAATAAGTTGTACTATGTTCATGTACATTATTTTTTTATATAGTAATGAATATAATTTCTAGTCATTTTTGATACTTTGTAAATAGTTTTTAAAGTACAAATGGTGTTTTTAGTTATTATTTAATTAAGAATTATATTTTATCAAATTAAAGAATTTTTGAATTAAATAATATTTTAATAAATTATTATTATTAATATTAAATTAATTTTTATTAAATATAAATGATCTTATAATTTTATGAATGCAATTAAAATTTTTATTAAGGTTTGAAAGCCATTTCTGTCAGAACCCGTGAATTTTTTTATAAATGTCGGTTTTTGATTTAAAAGTGAAAATTCACATATTTAAAAAATTATTTAGATAAAATAAATATTATTTTTCGAATCAGGATGTCGAAATTATCCAACGGTTAATTTTTCATAATTTTCTGAGACAGTCAAATTTTTGGGTAAAAATTAAATACCATTTAAATATATAATGTGTTTTATGACATCATAATGACCCAATGGTGATGTAATAAAATACCATAATCCTTATGTTCAGAAAATATGTGTTTTATCATTAAAATAATGTTATTTTGGTTTTGTTTGACTTACTTTTCAAAGCATTAAGGGAGCCCTCAAGACTTATTCAACACTTTGCCTCTTTAAATTAATTTCCATGGGAGTGTGACTCACCTCCACATAAGCAACCCTAATTTTTTACTAAGTTCAGACCTCGGCCTTGTAAAATATTGTTTTCCTATTTCCTTTTCCAGAAACCATGGGAAAATACCATGGGATGGTTTGTGGTTTGAATTATTTTAATATAAGGGGTCCCAAACCTAAATAATAAAGAATTCTCTCACATTTCCAATATAAACCCACCAAAGATCCCACTTCCTCCTCACTCAAAGCCCTTGGAGTTCTTCCAACCTCTGACCTAATCTCTCTATAATCCTCTCAAGGTGCCCCAAGCTCCCAAGAAGCCTCTCACAAGCCTCTCTCTATCCATTGGAAGCACACTTCCAAGTAAGGGTTTTTCTTCCTTTCTCATTTTTGTCAATTTTCATTAAGTTATATTGCCCTTTTAATTTCAATTATGAATATTGGGGTATGGTTTCACACCTCCCCCATACTTCCCTATTATTGTTTTAATGATGGGAGACTCCTTTCTCTCTCATTAAATGCCTCCCATGTACACCCGTTACTATGCTGAAATTCCGAAAGGAACTTTTTTCTCCTCTTTTATATTCAAGCAATACTTTTGTATCACGAATCTAAATTCATTTTCAATTGTTGGGACATGTATATATATTACCTCCTTACTGTCCATTACATGTAAATATGATGAGGAACCCCTTTCTCTCCCATCAACCATTTTTTATGAATTCTTATGTCACGCCGTTACGCTGCCGAAATCACACCGATTTTCTAAGCCAATATCATTGTGTAGTGAATACCATGCCCATTTCTCCATCAAGGGTATTCACCTTTATGCCCATTTACTTATTGATTATAAAGTTTCGTGTATGAATTCCACATTCCTTTATCATGGAATAAATGATCATGTTTTATGAATCCATGTTTTATGATCCATGTGGCACACTTATGCATGAAATGAAATGTTTAAGAAGGGTGCGCCCTTTATAGTGCTCCAATGCATTGGGTAAAGTGTAGTATCATGATACATCATGTGCAATGAGTGTTGACTCATGCTAATTCAAGTGCAATGAGGGTTTACTCTTTCTTCAAGTGCAATGAGGGTTTACTCATGCTCCATGTGCAATGAGCCTTGGCTCATGCTAATTCAATGTTAAGTGTTGTTGCCACATTTCCATGTTATGATTACCATGCTTTATCATGCCTTTATGTTCATGTTTCTTTTATGCTCTATTGATATGCCTATTTCCTAACATGTATTGTACTCCTCATGTTATTCCAGGTGTACTCCTTTACTGGGCTTTACAGCTCACCCTTTTCTTATGCATGTCCTCAGGTTATCCCATGCAATGCTAAGTACGAAGGAATGTAGTGGTCATTTAACGGAAGTTTTCAATAAAGAAGTTGTATTTCAAGTTTAAAGTTTTTTATGTAATTATCCTAAGACCCAAATACACTAAACCTCTCAATCTTCTTTTTTGTATCAAGTGAAGTTTTATGTAATAAAGCATGTTTAAGTTGTAATAAAAAGCAGGGTTGTCATATGAAATCCAATGTTGAAGCCAGGAAGGCACTCCATCAAGGTGAATAGAGTGAAGCTGTCCAAGGGCATGAACTTCAAGTGCCTTATGATGAATCTCGGGATTTCGTGAACCAAGTGAAGAGTTATGTTGAAACCCTCTTGTAATCCTTGGAAAAGAGAAAAGAATCCAATCTGTGGATGTCCTTCCAATTCTTGTGCATCAATGAAAAACACTTTCATCTTCAATCATTTATGCTTGAATCCTTTTGCTTCCTGCTAAAAATTTTCACTTAAGCCAATGGGATTAGTAAACACAGCTTGATTTTTACTAGGATTATAAAAATAACCCTACAAAAATTGAATATTTTAATTCATCACTATTACCTAAATCATACAAAATGTATGTTTAGTGAGCTTGGACTTGAATTTTGTTCAGATTTCCCATGTCTTTTGTGGGCAGTTTAAATTCATGCACGTTGGATATAAAAAGGCTAATGTTTAAGGTCAAAATAGCTTTGAATGAATGGATTAAAATTGACTCAATTCCTTGATAATTTGTTTGAAAACATATTACCACATTCAGGTATGGAGGGGAAAATTGTAAACTGTTACCTAAGAAATTTTGAATCTAAGGAATGATATGAAAAAAGGGATAAAAGGCATTAGAAGATGTATTTACCAAGAATGAAGTTACCACTATTTAATGAACCCATTAGTGGGATGAATTATGCAGTGCCGCTTAAGGGCATTGGATGCATAGTAAAATAATAGCATCTTTTGACAGACATGTCCATTATGTAGACTACTTAAGCAAGGACGCATAAGGACATGTGCTGTATAGTCAGGCAAAAGAACTCTCAAAAATTTAACTTTTCTGTTGCTAAAAAGCCAGTGAAAGTTTATGGAGATTCAAATTTTCTAAAGCATAAAGTGTGCTTGTATGGAGAGAGGTACTTGAATATGGAGAGGATATTCCCAATCAAGATTGTCAAAGAATTGGATAAATGTCACTCCTATGAAGGTCTGACCCAAATGTAGGGAATGGAAATATAAACCATAGACATGAATACTTTCAGATCATGAAAAAGATTATGGCACAATTATGTTAAGGATGGCTATTTTTTCGGATCCCTACATATTGTCATTAAGACCAATAAGGACAAAAGAGGTTTTCCTCCCAAGAATGAAGTTACCACTATTTGAAATACCTGTTAGGGGGTTGAATTATGCAGGGCCACCTAAGGGAATTGGCTGCATAGTCAAATAATAGTGTGTTTGAGCTAACAAGTCCGTTATGTAGACTGTTTATGCAAGGCCGCCTAAGGGCACGTACTGCATAGTTAGGCAAAATAACTCTCGAACATCAGAAATTTTGTGACCAGAAGTCAAGAAAAGAGTTATGGAGATCTTGAAGTATTTAAGGATAGGATCATGACACATGAAAATGAGTATTTTCCAATGCATGAAGGATATACATAGACTAATGCTAACCATAATCATGTTGTGGCTGGGTCCTGAATGAAGGTGTCGAACTTCACTACGTATCCCATAAAGATAGGAATTAAGCCATACATAGTACATTAAATACAGTTTAATTTCATGTGGGACGAGACTGTAGGAGATCTTAGTTTAGGGTCATAGAGCTCAGACCATAATGAGGAATACACATTGTGTGTTTGATAAACTTGATTTGAATTAAGACCAGGGTTTCCATACCACATTCATGTTTTCATAGGGGGGCTTTTCAGCCAAAGGACTGAAAGTGGAATTTTGGGTTAGGCCCAAAGATTTGGGCCGGATTCGAGGGATGCTCGAACATTCCTACGTATCCCATAAGGATGGGAATCAAGCCACACATAGTTATTGAATTACCATTTGTACAGATTTGGTTCGTACAATTGAACGGTGAAAGGGGAATTTAGTGCAATGATGGTTTGACCCAAGATAAAAGGTTCGGGCATTTCCATGTATGCACGTAGTCTTTGGAATATAACCTAATTGGAGATCAATGTAAATAATGATTACCTATCAGGTGAAGGTGTTAAAGAATGTTGTAGTTTATTGTAGTACAGTACAAAAGTGCGAATAGTTTAACATCATATAGCAAGGAATATGGTGAATCAATTTAAAAAAATATTGGTTCTGAGGGCTGTTTCATGAATCAACATCATATGAGATGAAGGTGAACCGATTTGAAGAGATTAATTTTCGTTTTGAACCTCTGGAGGTTGCCCACGTACCCATCCTAGAAGTCAAGGATCAAAGTCCGCGTAGTTCAATTAAATAATGAATTGGTAATCACATTGTTCTTTATGACAACGACCTAATAAATAGTGTCTGGACATACATAATGTTAGCGGCCCAGAGAGGGTGTTATGGTTGAAGTTTACTCTAAGCTCACGTGAGTCATACTCGGTGTGAGAAACAAGAGGTTGCAACAACATTAACGATGCACAGTTTAATGTCATATAGGATATATGACGGGACTATGTATTTTAAAGTCTTACAGTGAGGACTATTGGTGTTGCACAATTTAATGTCATGTAGCAGGGAAAAAATACAGTTTAATGTCATGTAGGACGTATTAAGGGTCTTTGTTCAGTTTTATGTCATGTAGGACGAATGATAAGTATAGTTTAATGTCATGTAGGACAAATATAGGACACAGTATAATTTCATGTTGGACGTGAACATAGTTTTGCGTCATGTAGGACAATAAGGGTGTTGTGTAGTTTAACATCCTATATCTATGTCGATGGGGACAATACAGTTTAACGTCATGTTGGATGAAAGGGGGGTTGTGCTATTTAATGTCATGCAGTAAGGACAATAGGGACACAGTTTAACATCATGTTGGACGATTTAGGATCTTTTTTACAGTTTAACATCATGTTGGATGAATGAGTGCAGTATATTTTAGAATTATAGAATCCCGACTTTTTATAACTTAATCTTTCATTACATTTTACAAAAACGAGGATCTTTAAGGATTAGTGTCTTGGAACCCAGGACCTTAAAACATGAAAACATAAAACATTCTTCATTAATACTTGAAAGGATTCTCCTAATGTTCATCCTAGGATCATTACTCCATCTCATAACCTGGGGATATACATCAAAAGAAAGGGTGAGCATAAGGCCCATTAATGGAGACAAGGGAAACATTTTACATGAGAACTTGAGATACATCAAAAGACATGAAAAATAACATTATGGAATGAGAAAGAGTTCATGAGGAATATCATAATAAAAATAACTTGTTTCATAACTTGATGATGTGGCTACAAAATTTAACATAGACAATCATTTCTGTTTCACCAAGGTCCATCCCCAAGGTTTCATTAAAAATTACAAATGTTATTCACCAAGGCGTCGTTAAAAATGTTCATCTCTAGAGATTAAGTCTTTACACAATGAATTGGAGTGCTATTAGGGCGCACCCTCAAATTTTCCTTTATTATCATGTGATACACATATATCATCATCAAATTTTTCATAAATAACCCATATAGCATAAAAGAAATGGGTTTCCTTTCATAATCATAACGCTTTAAAAACTGCATTAAAGACATGATATTTATGTCACTTTAAACCCACGGATAAGGATAGCGGGTTTCATGTATGTAAATATCAGGATTTAAAATAGAAAATTTTGATATATATATGAAAAAACATATAGAATAAAGAGATTTGAGTATTCAATTAATATAATAAAATAATTTTATAAAAAGAGAAACACATTTTGAGATGAAAATTCTGTAGCATAACGGCTATGTTTTGGGGTTTTAGAAAACATTGAAAAGTGAGGGGACATGGGTCACCCACTAATAAATGATCCATAAAACATTAGAGGGACATAATATAATGGATATAAGAACGTGGTAATGAAATTTGGAAGATATACCATATGAAATTAAGAACATGACAGGAAGACAAATATAATATTTCTCTTATGAAAATTCGGCAGCCTAACAGCGTCACTTAAACATCAAAAAAATGAATTGAAGTGATAAAATAGGGTCTCTCATCATATTAACATAAAATATCAGTATGATAGATATATATATCATACCCCAACATAATAAAAATGAACTTGAAAGATTTTACAAAAAAATATTACTTGAAAATGAGAAGGGTGAAAGAATCCCTAAAAAAATCAGCAGCCTAATGGCGTCACATAAACTTCAAAAAAAATAAATTGAAGAGATAAAATAGGGTATCTCATCATATGTACATAAAATATCAGTATTATAGATATATATATCATACCCCAACATAATAAAAAGGAACTCGAAAGACTTGACAAAAAAATAGAACATGAAAATGAGAAGGGTGAAAGAATCCGTTAAAAATTCGGCAGCCTAACGGCATCACTTGAACTTCAAAAAATTAATTAATGAGATAAAATAGGGTCTCTATTCATATGAAAATAAATTATCTTTATTATAGATATATAGATAATTCCCCAACATAATAAAAGTAACTTTAAATACTTGACAAGAAAATAGAACTTGAAAATGAGAAGGGTGATAGAATCCCTTAAAAATTTGGCAGCCTAACGGCATCACTTAAAATCATAAAACAAAATTATGAGAGTAAGAGAGGAACTCTCATAATATGAACATAAAAAAGGGATGTAAGATTAATATAAAATAACATCCTCTTACATAATAACATGGAGCATAAAATAAATGACTTAAAAGAGAGTATTTGAAAAAAAAGAGAGGTTGGATCCCTTACCTTAAAATGTAACTCATAAAACTCAATGGATGGGACCTTGAGGGCTTGGGGGCACATTGATAAGACTTCTTGGGAAGTAATGAGACCATATCTTTGTTTGGGGAGAGTTGTGTGTGAAAACTAAAGGAGGAAAGGGTGGGTATTTATAGGGAAAGTGAGGGGACAAGGCATTAATGGCCAAGGGACGCCTCATTGGTGGTATTGGAAAAACCATGGGCTTTCCCATGGTATTTTTAACATACCAAGTAAGTAAAAAATAATATATATTCTTATATATGTCTATATATGAATTTGATAGTGTTTTAGAGGCTTAAAATGAGAATAAATCCAATCTTAAGCATAGAATTCTCTATTATTTTTAAAAGATTATTTTACCGCCATTTGATGGAGAACCATTTTTAAATCACACTTTTGACAATTTTATAAGCTCTATTAGTAAAAATAAACTTATTCTTTATGATTGGGACATTGAAATTTACATTGGGTTAATTTTTGGTATTTTTCTGACAATGTTCATTTTTAATGAATAGTGAAAAATACTACATTTACATCAAAACTGCTTTTTCATCTAATTTAATTTTATGGCTAGATTACCTTTTTAATTGGTTTTAAAGTGTAATTAGAATATATTATTACCATTTAATACAATTTTTTTCATTATAATTAATTTCACTTTGGAATTTTCCATAAACAAGTGCCAAACTTTTCATAGATATTGTTTCAAAAAAACACGCTATTTGTTTTGACAACGAGAATTATTTTTAAATTAATTATTGCAATTTCTATGTTTGGAATTTGGTAAAATGGATTCCATATTTGGAATCAAATGATCCAAATTATGTAATTAATACTCTTTTGTTTTTGGTATTTATGAATAGTAATGACAGTAATTATCTTTAATTATCTTGATTAATTAGTAATCGAGTAGTTAAGGATAATAAAATAATATCATAATAATAAAAAATTACCCCAAAATGTGTCCTAATGATACTGGTTGTGTCATAGCCGACCATGGGATGCCTTGTGCCAAACTTAGGGACCCCATGGAATCACTTTTGGGTGAAGGTGACACTTTATATTTTTATTTTTTTTAAAGAAATGAGAATATCACTAAAGAATGTATCACCTGAGTAAAAAAAATTTAATTTTGACTATGAAAACTATCTCTTGTGCTATAAATATTCATTGGAAAAATAAAAAGTTTTCCTACATCATAGTATTTTTTTATAATTTTTTGACATTAAATAAACTAAATTATTTATGACATCATGATGAGCAGCGATTACCTCATTAATGAACGATTTAAATAATATGAAAAGATAGTGTAAAATCTAAGATGTACACTTGTCAAAGACCTATTGGATGAGTATTTTTCGACCCCTTATCACCTTATACTATTAATATATCAATTTGGGACCTTCAAAATCCAAAATTCATTTTAATATAAAGTAACATTTTATAAATTTCCAAGAGTGCCCCTCCTCTACTCTTATAAAAGGCCCCCACCTCTACCTCCTTACCCACACTTCCCAAGCCCTTGACTTGGACAAGATCAGATAATTGTATCTCTCCACATACCTCTATTAATCCTAGAAGCCTTACCTTAGGTAGAAAGCTCTTCAAGAAACCCTTTTGGTTCAAACCAAGAGGAGTTACCCGATTTAAAGGTAAAGACTTCTCTAATGTTCTTTTGTTTTATTTTGATTCTACAACCCCCTAAACTCTTTTTATTCATTTATTTTGTAACAAAAACAGTATATTCAATATAATAGGATGTTTTTATAAGATTTATTCGAGCTACACCTACACACACCACCATACAATGGTTAAAGAGCATGTTGTTTCCGTGGATGGCGAATTTCTGCCTCACGAAATGAAGATTGTTCAATATTCTTCTAAAAAATTCAAAGGTGGCCATTAAGATGAAACTATATTTATATATGATATAAAATATGTTTATTTTTTCCTTATTCTTCTGTATTTTTCATTTATGTTATACCTTTATGGTTTCCATTGTGGGTAAATGTGATATCTTCATTTTAGGAAGTGTGGACTACTTCCCCCTCAAAGTGATTTGATTAGTTAATTCCATATGTAGGACATATAAAGGATGGATTTAATGATATTATATATGATATTATACTGGAATTATAATATACCTTTATATCATTATGATTACATTCCATAAAATACGAAATAAAAATGAAAGTAGCGTTCATGTGTACGTACGGCTTACCGTCTCCATGAACGGTGCATTTCATTTCTTACCTCTAAATGTTATGTAATATTATAAATGCATGTATATACTGGATATATATTATATATATGATATCTACATCATGAATATAACTCTGGATATAATGGATACATGAACAACTTGTCATTATAAAGAGTTTTTTTTGACTCAAGTACCAATGATCGAAAAAACAACCATTATTAATTGAAATAATTACATAGTGTTCATAACATAAGTGATATAAAACGGAATAATGAACTTGAAAAAGGTTATTAAGAATGTAGAAATTAAATCAAGTTTATTATTCAGGAGGTTAAATAATGATCGAGTCAAGTCAGAACTAAGGTAAGGGACTTCGTCTCAATCTCCATTCATTGAGGAATATTTTTTTATACACAAATTTATTTTATACGGTGTATAAACCCCTTTTAAATTTATGTTTATTCAAAAGGAATCTTTTTTATACGAAGCATTTACTAAACGAAAAAAGGGAATGTTTTTTTTGCCATACGTATGCGGCGACAACGACTTCTCTGCCGCCATGACCATTATTTGAGTTTTGGCTTCCTCTACAATCCATAACATTTTTTAAATGAAAAATAAATACCATGTTTTACTTTCCTTTTATTTTGGTATTGAAAATGGTTTTCATAATGTTTTTATTATATCAATGTGTTGTATTGATATCTTGTGATTGAAATGTGGAAATTTTATGTTTCCTTTATGCATGTTTTATGTGATATGATTATGTTATGGTTCTTGGGCATTGTTATGAAGATGGGTGGTTCCATGATAAACTAAGGGCAGGTGAGCCCGATATAGCTCTCCAATGAATTGGGTAACACAAAGGTGTTAAACGTTAAGGTTTCTCCGATCAGATTATGAAATATAATGTGATGGGTATTCCAAATGAAACCATAAGGGTTACTCCCTACGTAAGAATGTTATGAATGCTTCAAGTTACCTCTATGTCTTATGTTTTCTATGAGTTATTCATAAATCTTATGATTTCATGAGGTATGTTAACGTGCTTATGTGTTATTAGTAAAGTATGATTTCATTGATTCTTATGTATACATGTACTAATGGTTCCTTTATGAATTTTTATATCCCTTACTGAGCTTTTTGTGCTCATCCCAAGTTTCTGAAATGTTTTTCACAGGTCAAGGGAAAGGTACATGATGTGATGATAGGGTCAAGGAAGTGTCAAGAAAGAATCCATGTTTTATTTTAAATATGTTTCTGTTGATGGTAAAAATGAGTACAATCTTTTATGTAACCAATTTGTTTAAATGTGGAGCATAATGCATGATTTATGATCTAATTCTCTAAAACTCTAAACCTGAAAAGATCCTCAATGTGTACTCTTTAAATAACTCAAGATTATGTAAGGTTTAAGGCTGGGGCCTTATAGTTGGTATCAAAGGTCGGTTTAGATAACTTTAGGAGTTATAATTATATTAAATGATTATCCAAAAATATGTTTTAATGGTCAAATTGAAATGATATAGAATTTAAAGATTACCATGTTTCTTCATCTAAGACATGTTTGATCAGAATGGTTTTCCGTAGAGGAAATAGGGAAGCAGTGCTAGGAAGGAATACAGAAGGAAATGACCTTCTGAATTAGCATCCTGAGATGGTCGGAATTGGAACTGAATAGTTTGTTGCAGTAATGGCTAGTTGACTCAAGCGATAAATGGTGGTGGTATCCATGCATGAGATCAGCCCGATCAACCGCAGAGGAACATGTTAGTGGTGGAACATTTCATGAGGCAACATCACCCATCATTCAGAGGATCATATGACCTTGTGCTAGCTGAAGGGTGGATTAAATCACTGGAGAAGATTTTCGATGTCATGTGGTGTTTAGATAATCAAAAGGTTAGTCTTGCTATTTACCATTTGGAGGGTGAAGCAAATCAGTGGTGGTCGATGGTTAAAAATATCTGGGACACTAATGAGATTGATGCTCTTGACTGGGATGAATTCAAAGGTCTGCTTCTTGAGAAGTATTTTCCTAAGGTAGTTCGACTTAGGATGGAAAAACAATTCTTGGAATTGAGGCAAGAGGACAACTCAGTGGCTGATTATGAAGAGAGGTTCACTCGCTTGGCATGTTATGCTCAAAATTTTATCCGAGACGTTGATAGTAAAATCAATCATTTTTACTCAGAATTAAAGCCAAAATATCGAAGAGAATTAGCTTCTCATGAGTTCAAAAGTTATGAACATCTTGTTCGATGTTCTAAGAAGGTGGAAATGGAGTTTGCCAATGATCAAGTGTTCTATAACAACCAACAGAATAAGAGACCGAGGTGGCAGTAGAAAGGGAAGAATTCTTCAAAAAGGTCTGATGGTAAGAAAACTAAGTTTCCAGTTTGTGATAAATGTGGTAAAAGGCATGCTGGGGAATGCCTTCTGAATTTTGGAACATGCTACGGAAGTGGTAAGATGGTATATAAGGCTCATGATTGCACTGAAAAATATCCGGGTGATGGTAAGAAAAAATATGATTTACATTTAGTGAAATGTTTTGAGTGCAATGAGATGGGTCACTATGCAAATGAGTGTCCGAAAAAGAGCTCGAGTGATGGGAAGTAGTTAGACTACAATCAGAAAGGGGTGGTGAAATCCTTTTCAACTACTTCAGAAGATGTTGGGCCATCAAATGAAGTGGTATCAGGTACATTTTTTTATTTCAGATTATGCCAGTGTGTTGTTTGATTCAGGGTCTACACATTCTTTCATCTCTGAAAAAGTTTCTATAACATGGGAATACCATCTCAAGAAATGACTCTTGAACCTGTGGTAAAAACACATAGGGGAAATGTTGAGGCCAAAAGAATTTATAAGAATCTCCCTATCCTTATCCGTGGAAAGAAACTACTTGGAAACCTTATTGTTTTACCTCTAGTAGAGTTTAATTTTATCCTGGGTATGGATTGGCTCTCTGTTTACCATGCTAAGATTGATTGTTGAGATAAAGAAGTTTCTTTTCAGAAAGTCTTTCAGTTTGTGTAAAATAATGAACCCTTACTGTTGATATCATATCAAGAGGTTGAGAAACTTGTAAAATATTGAAATGAATGTTACCTTGCACATATTGTTGAAAACAAAGGAACTGTTCAGATTAATGATGTGCCAGTGGTAAATGAGTATCCTGGGGTTTTTCCTGATGAGTTTCCTAGAATAATAATAGACCGGGAAGTTGAATTTATTGTTGACATAGTTCCTAATGCTAAGCCAATTTCATAACCCCCTTATCTAATGGCTCAAATTTAACTTTTAGAGTTGAAGGAGCAATTGAAAGATTTATTAGAGAAAGGGTTCATTCGACCTACCACATCACTATGGGGTGCTCCTATTTTATTTGTTAAAAAGAAATATGGTTCAATGAGACTTGGCATTGATTATAGAGCCTTGAATAATATCACTATTAAAAACAAATATCCTTTGCCTCATATCGATGATTTGTTTGATCATCTCAAGGGAGCTTAGTATTTTTCAAATATTGACCTGAGATCGGGGTACCATCATTTGAAGGTAAAGGAAGTAGATATTCCAAAGACTGTGTTTCGTATAAGATATGGCCATTATGAATTTGTAGTTATGCCTTTTAGGATAACCAATGCACCTGCTGTATTCATGGACCTTATGAGTATAATATTCCACGAGTTCTTGGATAATTTTTTGGTTGTTTTAATTGATGATATTTTATTGTTTTCTAAAAGTAAAGTTGAGCATGAAAGACATTTAAGGGTTATTTTTCAAACCTTAAAAGAAATTAAATTGTATGGGAAATTCAGCAAGTGTGAGTTTTTGTTGCAACAAATTTCATTCCTTTGTCATATTGTTTCTAAAGATGGGATAACTGTTGATCCTTCAAAAACAAAGGTTGTTGAAGAATGGCCAAGAACCACAAATTTAACTGAGATTCATAGCTTTCTTGGTTTGGAAGGCTATTACAGAAGGTTTGTTAGAAAATTTTCCCAATTATCTAGTCCAACGACTAAGCTAACTCGGAAGGGTGTTATGTTTATCTGGACAAAAGAATGTGATAATTGTTTTCAGGAACTGAAAAGTAGATTGGTTAATGCTCGAGTTTTGGCACTACCTCCCACGAATGGGGAGTTTGTTATCTACAGTGATGCTTCATTGAAAGGACATGGTTGTGTCCTAATGTAGAATGACCAGGTAATTGCTTACGCTTCACTTCAATTGAAAACACATGAGGTAAATTACTCTACACATGAATTGGAAGTAGCTGCTGTTGTTTTCGCTTTAAAAATTTGGAGGCATCATTTGTATGGTGTAAAGTGTGAAATATATACTCATCACAAAAGTTTAAAGTATATATTCACTTATAATGAATTGAACATGAGATAGAGGATATGGCTATAATTAATCAAGGATTATGATTGTAAAATTCATTACCATCTGGGAAAAGAAAATAAATTGGATGATGCTTTGAGTCAAAAAAGTAATGCTTCATTAACAATGATGCATTTGGAACATGATCCTTTGGTTAAGGACTTTATGAAAAATGGAATAGAAGTTGTTCTTGGAAGATGTCCTACTGTTTTGATTTAGGTATCAGTGTAATCTTCTATATCAGACAGAATTAAGCAAGCACATAAGCAAGAAAGTGAGTTTCAGAAAAAGGTAGAGCTGGTTCAGAAGGGTAAGTTTCTTGAATTCAACATTTATGATGATTGTATTTTGAGATTTTGGAAGAGATTGTGTGTGCCTTGTGATTCACAGTTGAAGAGAGAGTTGTTTTTTGAAGCTCATAGTTCTCCGTTTTCATTTCATCCATGCAGTACTAAGATGTATAGAGATATTTGGGAGTATTTCTAGTGGGACGGAATGAAAAGGGATATTGCTGATTTTACTGGGAAGTGTTTGACTTGTCAACAGGTTAAAGCAGAGTGTTAGTTACCGAATGGGATGCTTCAGCCTTTACCAGTGCTAGAGTGGAAATGGGAGAATATATCCACGGAATTCGTTTTCGGATTAGTGAAGACACCTCAAGGAAATAATGCAATATGGGTTATTATTGATCACATGACTACATCTGCTCATTTCCTTGCTATAAGATATACTTTTTCCGAAGATCAACTTTCCCGTTTGTGTCTTAAAGAGATAGTTAGGTTACTTGGAGTTCCTATATCCATTTCATTTGACCGTGATCCCAGGTTCAGTTCTAACTTTTGGAAAGGCCTTCAGAAGTCATTAGGTACTAAATTAAATTTTAGTACAACTTTTCATCCTCAATCAGATGAGCAGTCAGAACGAACGATTCAGACTTTCGAAGATATACTATGTGCTTGTTCGATGGATTATCAGGGAAGTTGGGACCAACATCTTTCTTTGGTTGAGTTTTCTTATAATAATAGTTTTCATTCCAGTATACAGATGGAACTATTTGATGCATTATATGGGAAACGGTGTCGAACTCCAGATTTCTGGGATGAAGTGGGTGAAAGGAAGTTTATGGGATCAGAATTGGTAGAAGAGTTGGTAGAAAACGTTCCGATGATACAGAAACACATGAGAACAGCTCAGAGAAGGCATAAGAGTTATGTGGACAACAGGAGGAAAGATCTCTCTTTTGAGGAAGGTGGTCATGTTTTTCTCAAAGTATCACCATGGAAAAGTGTGATGTGATTTGGTAAGAAGGGAAAGCTGAGTCCAAGATTCATTGGACCATATGAAATCTTGGAGAGAGTTGGATCAGTTGTATATCGAGTGGCTTTACCTCCGAGTTTGTCTTAGGTACACAATGTTTTTCATGTTTCAATGTTAAGGAAGTACATGCCAGATCCATCTCATGTTTTGAGTCCAAGGGTAGTTCAGCTGCAAGATAATCTATCTTATGAGGAACAACCGGTCTATATTCATGTCCATAGGGAGAAAGTGTTGCAGAATAAGGTGATTCAACAAGTAAAGGTTTTGTAGAAAAACCACATTATTGAAGAGGCAACATGAGAATCTGAAAATGCAATCAGAGATAAATACCCCCACTTATTCGATAAGTATATAAATTGTGGGGACGAAATTTTATAAAGGGGAGAAGGATGTAACATCCAAAGTAAGTAATGAATAATATATATTCTTATCTATGTCTATTTATGAATTAGATTGTGTTTTAGAGGCTTAAAATGAGAATAAATCCAATCTTAAGCATAGAATTCTCTAATATTTTTAAAAGATTGTTTTACAGCCTTTTGATGGCGAACCATTTTTAAATAAAACTTTTGACAATTTTATAGGCTCTATTTTCCAAAATAAACTTATTCTTGATGATTGGGACATTGAAATTTACCTTGGGTTAATTTTTGGTATTTTTCTGACAATGTAAATTTTTTAATGAATAGTGAAAAATACTGCATTTTACATCAAATCTGCTTTTTCATCTAATTTAATTATATGGTTAGATTATCTTTTTAATTGTTTTTAAAGTGTAATTAGAATATATTTTTACCATTTAATCCAATGGTGTTCATTATAATTAATTTTACTTTGGAATATGGAAAAAGTAAGTGCCAAATGTTTCATAGATATTGTTTAAAAAAACCCGCTCTTTTTTTGACAAAGGGAATTATTTTTAAATTAATTATTTCAATTTCTATGTTTGGAATTTGGTAAAATTTATTCCATATTTGGAATCATAAGGTCCAAATTATGTAATTAAGACTATTGTTTTTTGTCCTTATGAATAGTAATGACTGTAATTATCTTTAATTATATTGATTAATTAGTAATTGGGTGGTTAAGGATAATAAAATAATATCATAATAATAAAAAATGACCCCATAATGTGTCCTAATGATACTGGTTGTGTCATGGACGACCATGGGATTCCTTGTGCCAAACTTAGGGACCCCATGGAATCACTTTTGGGTGAAGGTGACACTTTATCTTTTTATTTTTTTAAAGAAAGGAGAATATCACTAAAGAATGTATCACCTGAGTAAAACATTTTTTAATTTGTTTAAATAAATTATATCTTGGACTATAAATAGTCATTCGAAATATAAAGATATTTCCTAAATCATAGTATTTGTTTTATAATTTTTGGACATTAAATAAATTAAATTATTTATGACATCATGATGATACATCGATTACCTCATTAATGAACGACTTAAATAAAATGAAAAGATATTGTAAAATCTAAGACTTACACTTGTCAAAAACCTATTGGATGAGTATTTTTAGAACCCTTATCACATTATCCTTTATTTATAACAATTTGGGACCTTCAAAATACGAAACTCAATTTAATATAAAGTAACCTTTTATAACATTCCAAGAGTGCCCCTCCTCTCCTCTTATAAAAGGCCCCCACCTCTACCTCCTTACCCACACTTCTCAAGCCTTTGGATCAGCCAATATCTGCTCATTTTATCTCTCCACATAACTCTATTCATCCTAGAAGCCTTACCGTAGGCATAAATCTCTTCAAGAAACCCTTTTGGTTCAAACCAAGAGGAGTTACCCGATTTAAGGGTAAAGACTTCTCTAATGTTCTTTTGTTTTATTTTTCCTCTAAAATACCCTAAACTCTTTTTATTCATTTATTTTGAAATAACAACAGTATCTTCAATATTCTATTATGTTTTTATAAGAAGTATTCGAGCTACACTTACACACACCTTTATCTAATGGTTAAAGAGCAAACTGTTTCTGTGGATGGAGAATTTCTGCCTCACGAAACGATGATTGTTCAATATTCTTCTAACACCTTCAATGATGGCCATTAAGATGACACTATATTTATATATGATATATAATATTTTTATGTTTTCCTTAAGATTCTTTATTTTTCATTTATGGCATACCTTTATGGTTTACATTATCGGTAAATGCGGTATCTTCATTTTAAGAAGTGCGGACTACCGCCCCCTCAAAGTGATTTGATTCGTTAATTCCATATGTGAGACGTATAAAGGATGGAGTTAATGATATTATATATGATATTATACTGGAATTATAATATAACTTTATATAATTATGATTTAATTCTATAAAAATTGAAATATAAATTAAAGTAGCGTTCATGCGTACGTACGGCTTACCGTCTCAATGAACGGTGCATTTCATTTCTTACCTCTAAATGTTATGTAATATTATAAATCCATGTATATACTGGATATATAAGATATATATGATATCTAAATCATGAATACAACTCTGTATATAATGGATACATGAACAACTTGTAATTATAAAGAGTTTATTTTTGACTCAATTACCAATGATCGACAAAACGACCATTATTAATTTAAATAATTACATAGTGTTCATAACATAAGTGATATATAAAGGAATAATGAACATGAAAAAGTGTCTTAAGAAAGTATAAATTAACTCAATTTTATTATTCATGAGGATAAGGAATGATCGAGTCAAGTCGCACCCGAGGTAAGGGACTTCATCCCAATCTTCTTTCATTGAGGCATATTTTGTTTTATACACAACTTTCTTTTATACGGTGTATAAACCCCTTTGACTTTTACGTTTATTCGAAAGAAATATTTTTTATACGAAGAGTTTACTAAACAAAAAAGGGAATTTTTTTTGTTGTACGTATGCGGCAACAATGACTTCTCCGCCGCTGTGACCATTATTTGAGTTTCGGCTTCCTCTACAAGCCATAACTTTTTTTAAAATGAAAAATAAATACCATGTATTACTTTTCTTTTATTTTGGTATTGAAAATGGTTTTCATAATGTTTTTATTATATCAATGTGTTTTATTGATATCTTGTGATTGAAATGTCGAAATTTTATGTTTTCTTTATGCAATTTTTATGTGATACGATTATGTTATGGTTCTTGGGCATTGTTATGAAGACAGTTGGTTCTGTGATAAACTAAGGGCGGGTGAGCCCGATATAGCTCTCCAATGAATTGGGTAACATGAAGGGGTTAAACGTTAAGGTCTCTCCGAAGAGATTTAGGGAATATACTGTGATGGGTGTTCCAAACGTAAACATGAGGGTTACTCCCTACGTAAGAATGTTATTAATGCCTCAAGATACCTCTATGTCTTATGTTTTCTATGTGTTATTCATAAATCTTATGATTTCATGAGGTATGTTAACATGCTTATGTTTTATGAGTAAAGTATGATTTCATTGATTCTTATGTATACATGTACTATTGTTTACATTATGTATTTTTATATCCCTTACTGAGCTTTTTATGCTCATCCCAAGCTTTTGAAATGTTTTTCACAGGTCAAGTGAAAGGTACATGATGTGATGATAGTGTCAGGGAAGTGTCAAGAAAGAATCCATGTTTTATTTTAAATATGTTTTAGTTGATGGGAAAAATGAGTAATATCTTTTATGTAACAAATTATTTTAAATGTGGAGTTTAATGCAAGATTTATGATCTAATTCTCTAAAACTCTAAACCTGAAAAGATCCTCAACGTGTACTCTTGGAATAACTCGAGATTAAGAAAGGTTTAAGGCTGGGGGCTTATAGTATTTAACCATGGTATTGGACACATGGGACACCTCATACAATCATTCATCCCCTTTAGTCAGCCATAATTTAAAATATCTCATGATATCATCATGATGCTGTCATGATGTCATTAAACATACCAAAACCCTAAAACTGTATTTTTACTATTCACTAAAAATTCAACTTTTTCAGAAGGATCCCAAAAATTTATCTTAACATAATATCAATGCTCTGAATTCAAAAATAAACTCCATTTTATAAAAATAAATTTCTAAATATTTTTAATTTAATTTTTAAATAAAAACACTAATCACTGAAAATCCATTTTTTTCAGAAAAATCCCCAAAAATTACCTTAACATAATATCGATACTCTGAGTTCAAAAATAAAGTCCATTTTATAAAAATAATTTTCAAAATATTTTATTTTATTTTTAATTAAAAAACACTATTCACCAAAAAAAACTAATACTTGATTAATAATTTCTGAAACAGTTATTTACCTATTTTATTGAATCTCATTACTTAATCATGGTGCCTAGATTATATTAATACTTTCTTTAAATGAGATTACTAATCCATTTGGTCACATTACAAATCCTAAGCGTAAAATCACTATTCATAATTTACTATTCATCAAAAAATAATTTGATCTTATTAGACTCCAAATTTCTTACTGAACACGTTTACAGAAGCCCATTTTTTTAAAATCATTAAACATCATTAATTAATTAAGGTTTATAAAAATATTTTAAAATATCATTTTTCTAGAATTCATTAAAAATATGCATACTATATTTATCCAAACATTTGAAAATTCACAAACTTCACCATAAGATGAAATAATAATTTTTATTTAAATAATAGGATTACACAAGGCTGTTATGGTCTCGTTACATAACCCCTTATAACACCAGCATGTGACCTAAGAGTAAGGTGTGCTAGGGTGAGAGAATCTAAGGGCGGATCGACCAACATTGCACGAGTAGTAATCTCTATTAGTTTGAACTTCTCGTAAAGGAGATTTCGTTCTAGCTTCACACGATGAAGTTCGGCTTGAGTTTGGTCCAGAGAAAAGCCCAATGGTGCTGCCACCTTCCCAAGTTCTGTTAGATGGGCTTCGATCGGTCCAAGACTACTAGATGAGGCCATCGAATCTTCTTTCTATATTAGTTAACCAAGATCACTTGTATTTAGAGACAATAATCGCAACATTTAGTTTCCAACGGTCATATTGACTAATGGTCATATAACAGTCGAAACCCAATGGTCTCATTTTAATTATATTCATGTTATCAAATGAAACAGTTTTTTTGAGTATAAAATAAAATAGCACACAAAATTAAGAAACAAGATTTATTCAATATTTCGGGTCGTTACAAGCATCATGTAGCAAGGACGTCACAGTTTAACATCATGTTGGACATAAGGGAAAATAGTTTAAGTTCATATGCATAGACCACATGATGTATTTGTATTATAAAATATACTTCTTCAGAAATTTGGCATTGGTTGGAGTCGTGATGAGTTCTTCATCCATTGAGATTAAAGAATAAGTTCCATTGGAGTAGACCTTATGTATTGAGTAAGGTCCTTCCGACTCTGGCTCTAGTTTTGGAGGCTTATTTCCCGGAATCATTGGAGTTCAGAGAACCAATACCAATTCTCCCGGAATGAATGAATGAAGATGAACTTTTTTGTTTAAAGCTCACGCTATTCGATAATGATAGACTTCCAAGTGGTGCAAGTTGCACAATATTTTTTCATCTAATTGTTCCAATTCATCCAATCACTTTTGAGATTGTTCATCTGTATATGATTGATCACAAATTTCTACCCTGAGTGAGGGTAATTGAACCTCAATGGGAAATACTGCTTCTATTTCATACACTAGTGAATATGGAGTTGACCGCGTTGCAGTGCAGGTGGTGGTCCGATAAGCCCATAAAGCATGAAAAGGTTTATCAGGCCATGACTTCATATCTTTATCCACCATATTTTGTAGTTTATTTGAAGGAGTCTTGTTGAAGTCCTCTATTTGACATTGGTTGCTGCATGATACAGAGATGAATGGTTGGATTTGATGTTGTACTCTCGATACAACTTCCTTACCTCGGATGAATAGAAGTTGGTGCCATTGTCCGTCAATATGGTATGAGGGATACCAAATATATTAATGATGTTAGACTTAATGAAGCAAACAATGATTTTACAACTGAATTCTTTGAGAGGTATTTCCTCTGCCCATTTGTAAAGAAATCAGTAGCAGTATAAATATACTTATACTACTTGGATATAGCTGAAGCATAAATTCCTACTACATCCATTCCCCATGTGGAAAATGGCCATGAGTATTTAGCTGTATGAAGCAACACTGGGGGTTGATGAATGAAGATGGCATGTACTCAGCAATAATGACACTTCTTTGTGAAATCAACACAATATTGTATCATTTAAGGCCAAATGTATCCAAGCCTTCTAATTTTATTAGATAGTCTATGGCCAGACAGATGGGCCCCACAGACTCCTACATTTACTTCTTTCATGATAGCCATTGTCTCTTCACCATCAATTCATCTGAAGAGAATTCCATCAAAAACCTCCTTTGTAGAGAATTTTTTGGTGATCTGGGCTATTATAAAGAGTGAAATTGAACACACATCGCCGGATTTGTTCATTCCCAGCTCTATCAAGTGGAAGTGTTCCATTTTGAAGGTATTCCCTGATAGGTGTCATACATCCCATAGTATGACCATATGGTTCAGAAATGGGAGTAATTTCATTGATTTCCTCTGTTCTGGTTTGAACATAAGGTGAAATTGTATGATGGTGGCCAATACTGATAGTTGTCTCGGCCCGATTTGGATCTGACAGAGCCGAAGCTATATTAGCCAGTGCATCAGCTTGGGCATTTTGTGATCGCAGGATATAAGAAAATGTATGTTCGGAAGGAAATTCCACCATTAACTCTCTGACGTAATCATACAAAGGGATTAACTCATCTTTTCTGATTTCATAATCCCCATTGACTTGTTTTATTACCTGGTCCGAATCACCTTTTTCCTTTAAGTGATTCACTTGTGCTTAAAGCGCCAACTCCAATCCTGCGATGACAGCTTGGTATTCTGCTTCATTATTTTTACCACCACCCAACAATGAGAAGGAATAGGGTAGCACTTCCATTTCTGGAGAAATGAGCACAATTCCAAACCCATCTTTGTTGAATTTAAGATGTTCCATTTTCTTCCATGTTGGAATTCTAGAAGAACCATCAAAGTACATTTCCCATGTTTGAAGACTATCTTGAATAGAGAATACTTCCTCATCATGAAGTTCAATATCTGAAGATGTATTTTCTACTAAAGGGTGTTCAACAAGGAAATCAGCCAGATCTAGGCCCTTTATTACCTTTTGAGACACATACTGAATATCAAATTGCTGCAAAATAACTTCCCACCATGCCAGATGTCATGTAAGCATTGGACAACTAAGGATGAATTTAAGCGGGTTATGGCGAGATACCAAATGGACCTCATCATGATTCAAATAGTGTCTCAACTTTTGAACTGAAAAGATTAATTCCATGCAGCACTTTTCAAAACTTGAATATTGGGTTTCTTCTTCAAGCATAGTTTAACTGAGATAGTAAAGGTTGTTTTCATTCCCGGCATCATTCTTTTGAGAAAGGAAGGCTCCCAATGATAGCTCTAAGGCTGTAACATAAATAATAAGTGGTCTTCCTTCAACATGTGGAATTAATACTGGTGGACTCAAGAGATATTTCTTGAGAATATCAAATGCCTCTTAGAAATCTTTAGTCCGCTTGTAAGTGACTCCCTTCTTCATCAATTTGGTGAAGGGTTAACTTTTTCTTGCCAAATTGGTGATGAAACGCCGAATATAGGCTTAGTGTCCTTGATGTCCTCTCAATTATTTCAAATTTCGAGGAGGTGAAATTATAAGTATTAACTTTTTCTTTTCAAGATCGACTTTGATACCACGATGGCGTACAACAAAGCAGAGAAATTTTCCCGAGGTTACCCCCAAAGCACATTTCAAGGGGTTCATATTAAAATTATGTTGTCGAAGTTTTTGGAATATAACTTCCAAATCATCCAAGTTATTAGAACATTGTTTGGATTTAACCACCAAATTGTTTACAAAACATTCAATAAATTTCCCTAAAAAATGTTTGATGATACGTTGCATGGCACGCTGATATGTTGCGCCAGCTTCATTTAGGCCAAAGGGCATTACCCGATAGCAAAACACACTATAAAGGGCTCTGAAAGTTGTAGATTCTTAATCTTATAGAGCCATATCGATTTCATTATATCTAGAATATACATCCATGAAGTAAGGTGATTCATAGCTATCTGTTTCATCAATTAAGAGTTCTATAATCGGAACTGGAAAATCATCCTTAGGACAATGCCGATTAAGATCTCTAAAATCAATAAAAACTCTAATTTGTCCATTATTCTTTTTCATAGGGACAATATTAGCCAACCAATTGGGATATTGAACTTCTATTATGATGTTAACTTTGATAAGCTTATCCACTTCAGCTTCAATTTTGGAAGCATAAGTTGGGTGTGTTCTTCTTGCAGCTTGTTTGAATCCTCGATGTTCTTATGCCAAACCCAAACGATGAGTAGAAACATCAGGATCAGGCCATGGCATCTCTGTATAGTTCCATGAAAATATATCTCCATTTTTCTTCAAGAATAAAATATACATTTCTTACTCTTCAAGAGTCATGGTCGCACTAATTAATGTGGGGAGTAGATCTTCTTATGTACCCAGATTTATTTCTCTGAGTTCGTCCACAGTTGTAGAGAAACATTCTTTAAATGTGGAAGGAGCATCCCTGAGATCTTCCTCTTCTTCTTCAACATGTGTTACATCTTCTGTTTCTACTTGCATAGTAGATGATGGAGACAAATTTCCATAATCACGAGAGATGTTAAAATTTGAACATCTTGAAGAAGAGGCTTCCGTTTCTGACCATATTGATGATGAAGGTTCTTCCTTGGGTAATAAAGAGGAGATGATGGATTGAGAATCGACATCATCATCCACCTCTGACATTGCTATAACTTCTTCTATCCTGGTTGGCGACGTATAGACTTTCTGGATTTTAGTAGATGAAATAAAGACATCTCCATTTGAGCTTTTATCATTTCTTGGTGAATCACCACTTTCTCCCATGTTGTCTGGATTGATTGCCGTAATTGACATTATGGAAGTTTCCATAAGAGTATTTGGATTTGGGTCTATCCTGTCAATTTGACTGATAGGCAACACAAAATATGTACTCACATGTGTGAATGGGTTTACTAGAATCATTTCAAAACCATGTGGAGGATTAACTTTGGTAACCTCCCTTGTTATGGATTTCTCTTTACCCTTCATGTGATTGAATTCCTCCTCAATGTGTTGAGACTCACTTGTTTTCAAGGGGGATTTATCACCATACAATGTCCCAATTTGACAATCGAAACAATATTTGAGACATTGATGGTATGATGAAGGGATAGCTGCATGTTGATGTAGCCAAGGTCTTCCAAGAAAAACATTGAAGTCTATTTCATGGTCAACAACCATGAAATATGAATTGGATAAAAGGTCTCCAAACTGAGTTCTAAGTGTAATCTCACCCAGTGTTTCTTTTTCATTTTTATCATATCCTTGCAACATCAGAGTAGAAGGAGATAAATCAGATTCTGTGAGGCCCAATTAAAGAAATGTATGAATGGGGATGAGGTTAACTCTTGAACCATTATCAATGAAATCACTTTTCATGTCCACACCATTGATGTTTCCAGATAAATACAAACTTCTAATATGTCCATGCACAACATCATCTTCATCTTCATCTGTGAATGATATTACTGCCTGGGATTCTGCAGGACCATTCTCTACATGGTATACTTCAGCTGCAACAATTTTAGTTTTGGACTCCTAAGGACATGAAAAAGCCTCAATAAATGCCTCCCAAAGATCCTTGGATAGATTTAAGGAAACCAAAATTGATAACATGGCCGGTACTTGGGATATATGTTTCAATACATCATATTTTTGATCCAAAGGTCTGCATTTCCCAACAGGAAGACGTGGTTTCACAAGAGCCTTAGAATTTTATGCTTTGGAAGTATATGCATCTTGTATCGGGGTAGGAGTTGGAAATACTCCTTTCTTTGGAAAATCAGACCGATTAGGTCAATTTACCAACTAAGAGGAAGAAGGTGGAACCTATAACCGATCCTCCAGAATAATTGTTCCAGGACTGAATCTGATATTGGTGGAAGAATTTTCTTGTTCTTGTTGAGCCCGCTGAAGGACTCTGCCATGAGTTTCAGATACATATATAGTTCTAGCAAGGGTATTATTGGAATAGTGGTTTTTGGGATATCCATGTCTTCCTCTGTATCCCATACCTCTGGAACTCCCTCTAATTCCTCTGTTTGATATAGGGAATTCAGGCTCATCAAGATCGAAGTTGTGACTGGAATAAGGATCTGTTAAATGAATCATTTTAACAGAACCAAACATTAACTATTCTTCTAAGGAAGACTCTGCCTGATTATCCAATTTAGGCTATGCTGTTTGGTGGGACGGTGCCCCTTGATTTGAAGTAGATGTTATAAAATCTGCCAGAGTCAAAGACAACTTGGGCTTTGACATGATCTCATCTTATTCTGATTGTTATTCTTTCTTTGTGTTTTTCCATTTCTTTGATGATCTTCCCTATGATAAAGAGGGTTTTTTCAAGGCATTCATATCATAATACAAAATTGGTTTCTTAAATTTCATTCACAAAATATCATCAGTTCAGTTTATTGTTTTTCTGACCATCCAATCAACATATTTCTGCGCATTTTTTCTTTTAACTTCTTGACACTCACCTTCTTCCTCTGTATTTGTAGCAGTAACACATGCTACCTGAGCTGAAGAACCTTTAAATTTGACTTGTCTCAAGTCTACCCTATTTTTTCAGAGGTCTTTGAAGACAAAACACTCCTGAATGGGATTCCCCAACATCTGATGAAATGGGAAATAGTTGGGACGGTCTTCATCTCCTTCCTTGTTTGGCCTCTTGGGCATTGAAAACTGATCGAAATTATTTTCCAGAGTTGAAATGAAGTAACTAGGAACTTTTTCATTTTGGAAAGAGTAATCTTTTCTTTTCATATCCTCAAATTGTTTTCATCTTTGATCTCTTTGATCATCTTGACGAAAAAGCCTCTGTTTTTGACACTCAGGAGGTGGATCCCTTCAATAAGATGAAGGTTTTGAAGTAGAAGCAAGTACCGGTGCTTGTTTAAGAATAACTGTAGCAGTATCTACTTTACCCATTCTCCTTCCTAGATCTGATGGAATTACATGATCTTTATCCTTAGTCTTTGTAAGATATTCTTCAATCTGCTGAGTGATCGATGTAAGGCCTCTAAACCCTCCTGTGTATTTTACAGGGATCAATGGTGTGCATAATTCATCATGAAAATTTGCCACATAGATTGGCAACAACTCTTCTTAAGGGAGTGCTAAGCTCGGGGAATATGTTAATCCCTTCCAGTGGGCAATGAAATCTGAAACCCTTTCATTCTACCTTTTCTTATAATTTTTAAGATAAAAAACTGTTGTCTTTGGCAAAGTTGAGCTGAATTAAATAAGGAATTGTTGACGGAGATCCTCCCACCCGGTAATTGACCGGGATTGAAATCCTGTATACCATACAAAATCTGACCCTTGTAATGACGGTACAAAACACCTGAGCTTAACTACTTCTTTTTTCTGAGGGGTTCCCATCATAGGATCGCAAAGAGACACAAAATGTGTTAAGTGTTTCTCTGGGTCTCCCGAACCATTAATGATTGGGAATGTGGCACTTGAAAAATTTGATGTGGGTGGAATTGCATCAACCTATTCAGGGAAATCTCTCTTCTCTGGTTGAACTGGAGCACGTTTTCCATTAATAGCTTCCAACCGAGCTATTAATGACTCAATGGTAGTTATTAACTTTTCAAAAACATCCGTTTGAGGTAGGACTTTAGCAGGTGAAAAAACTAGAGCTTGGACATGTCTGGTGTCTGGTACAACAACTGAAGGTAGCACCACCGATTATTGTTGTGCATTACCCATAGTACTAGACCTGTGAAGGTGTAATGGTAAAGGAGGATACTCTTGGTCCATCTCAGTAGCCGCAACAAATTTACTTTACTGATTGACTCTAGCATGCCTAGGAGGGAGACTACCTTGATGTAGCTCTGCATTCATCCTCCATAATTACTTCATTTCTGCCTCTTGTTCTGCGAACCTTTCCTTTAATGAGAGTGATTGGTCTTCTTCAGAGGTAGGGTGGAATGTAGCCTAATTATTTCATTTCCCTTTGTTGGATCCCTTTTAGAGAGGGGGGTGTTGGTTATTTGAAGGAATACCTAAATTTTGGGTAAGACTTTGATTTCTTGTATTCACACCTTCTTCATTTTCATCTATGTGTACAACTTCTTGAGCAGGAGATTCCTCATCTAATCCCTCTGAGGGAGCCTCATATGGGAAATCGGCAACAATGGAATTGATGACATTAATTGATGCATAACGCATTGTGTCCCTTCTATTGGAATTTCTGTGATACTCTCTTCTTCCATGTCCCTGATGAGACACTGCCTTCTGTTGAGTTGATCCCTTAGGAACTTCTTGACGAACCGTAATTTGGAGGGAATCTCCTAATAATTCGGCTCTTGGTTCCTCTTGGGGATTCTTCCCTAATCGAGAGAAGACTGAAATTCTCTGAGGAGGAGATTGAGGATTGGGAAAATTCCCCAGTCCGGTGGACTGGGGCTGTTCCTGTTGTTCTTTCTCAACTCCTCGAATCCTACATGTTGATTCTGAGGGTTGGGTTAAAAGAGTCCCCAGTCTGGAAAGTTGTGGTGGTTCTTGAGATACTACGTCTGAGACTTTCTTAAAATGTCTTCTGATCTTGCGGACATTAGTCCGAAAATTGGATGGATGCATGAACCTACATCCACTCAAATCACCTAGCCCAAATGACCGTTGGATGATTTCTGACACTTTTGTCACTTGATTATGTACATTCTCTAAACGAGAAGCATGTTTGATATTCTCATTTTCCTGATGCAATAGTAATTCGATAAATTGTTCTTTGTATTCCTGATTTTGAGAAGAAGTAGTTGAGTCTTGTTCCTGAGAAAGCATCTGATTACAAACAAATCTAATTGGTTGTGGCCGGCCATGGGAAATAACATTGCATGACACCATTTTTGGTGGGCTTTGTTGACTGGAGAGTATAGTGAAATGTAGTGCTCCATGAACACCCCATCCCCAGATATGAATACCAGATGGGGCATTGGAAATTAATTGGCACAATCTTTTTAGTGTGCCAAGGCATGAACGCTGAAGGGCTCTCTACTGCTTTTCAACCTTCGGATATCAAGAAATTGAGAGAGAGGCCAAATCAATTTTGCATTGTAACCCTTCTATTATTTTGACATGACTTTCATATTCATCATAAGATAATATTTTCTTTTTCAATTGAAAAAGTGTTTTCCACATGTTGAGATGAATATCCTGAATACAATATTCCGTCAACATCTCTGGAATGTCATACTGAGACTCATCCAAAGTCCAAAACATGACTGGAACTTCACCTTTCGCCAGTTGTTTTCTTATATTCAGCATTTCCTCTTTATCATTCGATGAAGATTCTTCTACCTGATTAGACCAGAGCAGGTGCTTCCTTGTTGCTTCATTAGATTCAACAAGATTGGTAGAGAATTTACTTATCAAACTAGAAGATGAATGGCCCTAGGGTGGTTCAGAGAATGACCTACACCCCAGGATATCTTCGGATTGAGAAAGTATTTCACCTGCTAATGGTAAATCATCAAACAGGACTAGCTACACATTTGTATTTGCCTCAAGATAAGAGGGATTTCTCATCATTGTATTGTCCTTTGAAGAATCCTCTAGGAAATGCAAATTAATACTACGGAGATGAATTTCATAGCTAAATTCATCATCATGGGGAGGACCACCACGGTGGGTTATATCAAAAGAGGAAACTTCTTGCTCCTTAGTCTTCTGGCCACACATAGGGTTATCGTGGCTCTCATCTAAAGATGATACTTCAAGATCAACCAAACTGTCGTGAAGCAAACCTTCATGAGGAAGTGTTTGATGAAGACCTTTGGGATCAACGTTCCCACTATTGGGAACTGAGATAGTAGAATCTCAAGTTTCAACAGATAATTGTCTGAGTGCATCAAGAACTCCCACATTGATCTAGGCCGTATTACAGATTGGTTCTTGATTTCTTGACTGTGCTAGACGGGTATTTTTCATAGATTCCTTCTTACTCACTTTGGAAATCACTTGTTGGTGAAAGTTGTTATTATGGGCAGGTTTATGAGCTTTCATAGGATAAATAGTCAGGTTAGGCTGATTATCTCCACTAAAATCAGGTGTATGTGCCTGACATGGTTTTCTTTATGACATGGGGGAGTATGCCCCACAACCCTCTTGGACTGGAACAGAGGTGTGTGTCTTTTCTAGAGTGAACTGTTCATGTGTCACTCCACTGGTAGGGATATATTTTCATTTGTTTCCCTGTGATGTTGCTGAAGCTGTTATAATATCCTGGCAGGCATCCAAAATATGAGCAAGGATTTGCTTCTACTTCTTCACCATGTTTTGAATGTGTTTTGTGACTTAAGCTACCGGAATGGGAATATACGCCCATTCTGTGCTTGGAGTAGGTGTGTGTTCCTGCTCCTGTCCTCCTTTTCATGTCAGTGAATTCTGACAGTACTCATGTATGGGGGCAGAGGGTTGAGACCACCTCTTGTTTGTCATTGGGACTTTCCAATTTAATTCTCCGGATGATACCAAACGAGACTGTTGGTAGACTTGATCAATACTAGAAATTTTATGTGCCTTCTGATTGCACTCCACCGAACGTGGTTGATAAACTTCCATAAATACTAGAATATGAGGTTTCTGGCAGGATTGATGAGTGTAATCAGGTGTATGTGCGTGTTTACCAGTTGTCAACACATTGGGTTGGTGGGCTTCATCGTATGTAGTCAGACGAGCCTGCTGACTAGCTGATGATTTATAAATATGTGTATGTTCTTGTCTATTGTACTCCGCTTGAATTGCCTGGCGGGAATGGCGTGTTGCTGCCAGACAAGTCTGTTGGACATCGTAATAAAAACAGATGGGTGTGTGTGTGCCCACTCATTTCTTTCCACCAAGATAGGTTGGTGGACTTATCTGTAAATGGCATAGATAATAACATGTTCACTGGTGGTCGGTCGTCACCTCTGGTGGTTCGTTTTTCCTACACGGGTTCGAGGAACCTGATCCGAATGCCTGGAGACGACACCCTCATCATGTTGATGGCGCACTGCTGCACGGTTCTGGTGGCGATTGTTGGTGGGAGCCCTCAGAAATGACTCTTTTTTTCTTTAATTAAGGCCTTGAGTGACCTTCCCATTCACCTCCCCAGAATATGGGAGGGAATGGTGATTGTGTTCTGGGGATAACGACCTGAAACGGTTAGAAACCGTGGTTGGCACCACCTGCTTCTTGATCGTTGGTCATCGCTTTCCGGACAACCAGGGTAAATTATTGATTTGGAGGGCTTTTCGAGTGGCCTCCAGAGTCAGAATTGTACCATGTCGATGGTACTCCTTAACCAATGCATTTGATACCCAGTGTTGAAGACGCTAAGATGGTGAAGTCTTCCTCAGAGCGGACGACGATCTAGCAGGACTAGCAGTATAGGTATTCACAGTAGAGGAATTCATAGGTGTGAACTTTAGCAAAGACATTTTTGTAACGTAGAAGATCTTGGAAAAGAGTGCATGTTGGATATAACATACATAATCAAGATAAGCTCATTCACTACATCTTTTGGATGAGAACATATGTTATTGATTGTTTTGTTGTCCCCCTCATTGAGTTTAAATAAGGGCCTAACAAATAAGTAAAACATCAATTTAACTTGGTTAAGGATTCACGTTGGGTTCACCATTTTTTGTTTCCTATGGAAATGGGGATGACCTCGTTTGTTTAAGGTTTAATCATTCCAATCAGTTTGTAACGGGTTTATTCATAGAACCAGAAACATCCAATGATTCTATATTCATTTAGACCTATATTCCAAAGGTAGGTTCTCATTACTTGTGGACCGATGAGACTTAAGAATTTTCATTCATCGAGAGGATGAGAGGTCGGACTCATCACACCTTTTTTGGGGGAATTATTGTCTACTCCGGGACTCTGTTTATAGATTTAATTTATGTTCGTGAATCCTTATTATGCAACCATATATGAAAATCAGATTTCCTTAAGATCTGACAATCAATGATTAATATGTATGAGATTTAGAGAATCTTTTATATGTATTTTAGGTTCTTCATTGATAGAGAATCATCTGTATTTGTTAGAGATTCTTAGTCCATGGTTTCCATTAACACATTATATAAAGATCTCTAGGTCGTTATTATAACCATACTGGTTTCAAATCCACTCAGCGGGGCACTTGAAGTTTATTTTCATTCAGAAGGACATGGATTATTTCAAAGTTGGTATCTTACCCGCAGATGGGCTACCTACGTGTCCTTGATAACAAAAGAAATCAGAACCCACGTAGTTCGGGAATTAAGATATAGTTTAACGTCATATCGGAGGAATGAAAATTAATGGGTGATGGGATTGAACCTCATAAAGGCTTCCTACGTACTCCACTTTTAAGGTAGAGATCAAAGTCCATGTAGTTTGGTCAATAATTGTGGGGCTTACGTATGGTTAATGACCCAAAGAGATGTGTTGTGGTTACTCTTACACTCTAAGCTCATGTGAGTCAAGCTCGGTGTGAGAAACAAGAGGTATCAGTAAACCTGAAAATTTGTTCCATGAAAGATATGGTAGCAAGGAATGATATGGGGCTTATGTATGTATGATTTCCCAAATAGATTAGGACTTAATTTAGAGAATAAGTCTGGGAACAAGGACCATAAAGTTATATGTTCTTTATGGAGATTTGAAAACTCTAACTTGGGGCTTAGTCCTGAGGAAGATGCCCAAATTATGAGGGGACTTGTGGATTACTCCTAAAGAGGGTGCCCAAATAAAAAGGAGTTAAGATTGGTTAAGAGAAATTATGACTGGGGATTCTTCCTGAGAAGGATGCTCAGGTTAAAGGGACTTGAGGACTGGGGCTTACTCCTACGGAGGATTCCCAGGTTAAGTGAAATTGGAATTTGGGCCTTACTCTTAAGGAGGATGCCCAAAATTATGGGAACTTGAATACTGGGGCTTACTTTTGAAAAGGAATCCTTGGTTAGGATACTATTGGGACTTACTCCTAAGGAGGATTCCCAAATTAGGAAACTTGGACTAGGGCTTACTAATGAAAAGAAGGCCCATGTTAGGGTGATTATGACTGGGGCTTACTCTGGAAAAGATGGCCCAGGTTAAAGATCTTCTCCTCTTAAAGTATTAGGTTGAATGAATGAAATCTCTCACCTTACTGATATGAAGATATGTAAATCAGTACATTTTTGGGAGATTTCCCACAGAGTTCCTTTCAGATAAGGAATCCAACCAAAAAAATCAGGCCATAAATGGCTTTGAAGAGGATTTTGAAGGCTAAATCTTGAAGAGGAGAGGTGGATTTGAAGAAAAGAGATGAATGGATAGGAGGGGCACCCAAAAGAAGGTAGGCTCACAGGTCCTGTTTGGGCGCTCAGGTCATGGTCGCGCAGGTATACCTGCGCGACACAGATGTACTTGCACGACCGTCAACCCATGATGTAATACATGGGAAAGGCTTGCCTTAATCCGTTAGTATTATCCTTAAATGATTCCAAAAGTCTGGTGCACAGGTTTTGTTGAAGGGATAAGGTGGCGCTCTAGTGGGGCCATTTCCCTTCAGGGTTGGCCACTTAAGCGCGCAGGTGTTCATGAGTTTCAACAGTTAGGCCTTGTTCCCCCTCTTTAGATGTTCTGTTCAAGGTATTAAATTACCTTATAAGTGTTTGGAAGTCTTCGAGAAGAGACTATGGCACCGAGAGCTCAAATTTGAGTTTCTGGATTTTGTCATCCTCCAAATGGGGGGCCCACAGGGGGTATTTATAGGCCTTTTGAAGACCTTGGGCAAAAATAACATAGGGAATGCAAGTCACCTGCGCGAAAAATGGGTCACATAAGTATACTTGCACAACGATTCTGAAACTTGTGCGACCCAAGTGTAAACAAATCCATGTTCATGCCTTTGTCAATTTTTTATGTTTCTTCAAAGGATGAATCACTTTGGACTAAGGTATTTCCCTTTTCCAGTCGCTAGACTCTGTGATGGAATGGAGCATCAACAGTGGTGATAGTATTTTATAAAAATAATTCATATAAATAAAACCCTTCTATCAATTAGTATCATATCCTCTTAAATATTATCTCATTCATACTCCAAATAATATTAAAATTTAAAAAATATGGAAGTTAACAATTTATTAAATATTTGGTCCTAGTGTACATAAGAAATCCTTGCTGTGTCTAATTGCTATCCAGATCCATTGACTTTCCACATGTGTTTCGGGATCAATTAAATGTTTCTTGTCTAGATATCATAATGTAGCCTTATGTTCTTTTATAATTAGATGAAATTTTTATTAACACCCACATGGTACATAAGATCAAACTAAAATGAGAAAATTCACTTGAGAATATATGTTTTTCTAGATACTTATTAAGATATTCTTCTCGATCCTTCAAGATAAATAGATATTAACAGTTTCACCTGTTTATGTAGTTTGACTATAGCTAGAACAGTAGAAACTATTTCAACTAGTTGAATATGCCCAAATCATGTCCATTCAACACCGATCTGCTATTCAATATTCCTCATTTTCTCAAATTATTGAATTCTTAGGCCCATTCATTTATTTCCATACTATATATAACTCTAAATTATGGCTCTATTTTTTCCTTTACAATTAACTCTAAACTAAGATACAATTTATCTCTCAAAATACTCCCCTTATTTAGGAATACTCAATATTCATTGTTGATTTAATTTTGAAGAAATTTTATATTATAATTACCGAGGATTATTAAACCAAAATGTTAAAATTGTTTATATAGTTTACTTCCTCAATTTATTATCACATTTTCATGTTCTTATGATCACTAAAAATTTTTCTCATATTTTATTCACTACCTATAATAAAATTACTTAATTTATATCAATTTTAGTTATTATCATTTCATAAAATAAATAACATTCACTCTAGAAAAATACTTCATCCATGATAACAATAAAAACTAATACATATATATATTATTTTTCAAATTATAGAAATAACTACTAGTGATCTATTCTTCTCATTCAACCAGATCATCAATATTTATCATCTTCTATATCCTTCCCACTTCATGGAATCTACCGTTATGAATCAACAACACATGATGCATAAGTTATATGTTATTACAACCCATAATAAGTAATCTGGAATCACAACATTATTTTCTTTTGAAAATAGAATTTATGAATAGTATATTATCATCTCACATTAATTCTAGAAATATTCTCTAGATTTTCTCTTTTTAACAAAATTAGAATTATCTAATTCATCCTCAATTAGATATTCTCATGGATTATTTTTTCCCATAATTTAAAAGTCAAATTTTTTTCATTCATCTTGAATCAACATTCATTTGTGATTTTTTAACCAATTAAAATTATTTTGTGTTCCATATGAAGTAATTTATTCTTCAGGATAATATTTTTTCTAATTTTTCTTAGTTAAATAAACAATAATGAATTTCAAAATTTCCTCATGGATGTTCTCCTTTGAGATCTAGATAATTTAAAAGAACATTATTACATATTTTAAAGGTATCTTATGTGTTTCACCATCATATAAAGATTAGGAATCTTATAAAATTACCACAACATATTTTGGGGACATATAATTTTAAAAATTCTATGAATCCTATAGACCCTCTTATCTTATAAAGTATTGGTATCTTATGAACCTCTAGTATCTTATGAAATTATCGTGTTTTGTGAAATGATATTTTTTTCTTAAATTCTAGACTACCTTGTTATGAAAAAATAAAACATCACACATAATGGATAAACATATTTAAAAAAGCATATATCATAAAAAAATACTAACTATCTTAGAATAAACAAATTTTGTTATAAATTATCAAAAGATATTGTTCTTAGTCATGTTTCCATTCAAAATTATAAAATTACATAAATCATTAAATAACCATTGAAAATATTTGCAAACCACTTCCCAGATATAAGAGCATTAGATCAACATAAATAAGATAATAAAATTTCTATCAGCTTCAAACCAACTGTAAATGATTCGGAACAGCCTCTAAAACCCCAAATGGTATTCAAATATTATAAAGGCATTTTGAAATTACAAATGAATGGTTGAGAAAAGGAAAACATTCAAAATTTCATTGTGGATATTAATTATTAGCCCCATGTATATTTTTATAAAAACTACTAGATTATATCACATTGTTCAAATAATAATTAGTATCAACACTTCATATCAGTAAATCATCAAATCATATAATTTATTGTATGAGAAGATTCCTGACATTGCACTAAAAGACAGGTTAATGTTTTTTGGAGAACTATATACCTTGGTGGTAAGAAATTGTGTCCTTGTGAAATTGATTAACTATGAATCAATTTTAAATTTCTTTACAAATCATTATAGGGGAATTATTAATCAAAATAATAATGTGATAGGGGAATGTGATATATCCAATTTCAGCCATTATTCATCATATCTTTCTATTGGAATTTCCTTAGTAAAATATCATTAATTTGATATTCAGTGCTAATGTAGTAATGTATTACATACATTTTCATACCATATTTAATGAAATTAAATATGAATCCAACAATATTCTATCATGAGTTTTGTAATATAATGATAGATAGTTCAATAACACTCTGATTATGACAATATATTTTTAGTATCTTCTCAAAATCAAATTTAGATCATCTAACAACCCTTTTATACAAAACATATATTTATTAGAAGGTTTCTCTATAATATAATTTTACTATATTTTACTTAGTGACACTAAATTATGATTTATATTATTCTAAATCACCTTGATCACACAAAGAAATAACACTCCAAATTTTATGTACTTTATGTTAGTATAATAACCTACCCAATCAACATCTATGAATCCCAATAAGTTATAATCTAACATGTTTATATTTATATGGTTTTAGTTTATAATTCCAATGATATACCTCAATATTATTTTAACTTCATTTATATAAGACTCTATATGATCACCCTAAAACCATTCACCTAGATTCATAACATAATCACCATTTTTCCAAGAATCATATAGATAGAGTAGGATTCAAGTGATTCTTCTAAAATCATTATGACTAAAATCGATTTTGGATTCATTATTTCTCATCATTGATCTAATTTTAATGGTTTAATAGATTTCATTAAAATATTCAATGCCATATATCTTATTTTTTTTATATTTTTCTTGGAATACGAAAATAAATACTATCTTCTTTCAAAATCTCTAATCCTATATAAATAGTTCATATCACCCAACAATTAGACCTCAAAATTCTATATTATATGTTCTTTAAATTTTTCAAAGATTTACTTTTTTCCACAAAAAATATAATTTCATCAACATATAAATTTATTGTCATGCATCATGTGGACATCACTTTCATATATAAGATAATATCATCACTACACTTTGAAAATTCCATATCTCTCAAACATCTATCATGTTTGAAGTAACATGATGATATGAACTATTTTAATTCATATAAACCATTATTTAACTTGCATAACATGCTTCCATGTTTTCCTAAAATGATGCATTCATTTTTTTTATAAATTCACTTTCCTCTATAACTGCATTAGTAAGAAGTATTTATCAACAATTTGATGAACCTTTTAATGTTTGTGTATTTACAGTTCTCAGAATATTATGATATATTAATTCTTATAAACTGTTGAAAATAATTCATCAAATTTTATTCCATCAATTTGGAGTATCCTTTTAAAACTTATTTAGAACTTCTTCTTAACAAATTAAAATTCTTGTTCAAATTTTTCTAAAAACACACATGGTTCCAATTATACTATAATTTTTTGGTCTAGTTAGAAGAATCAATGTGGAGTTCTTAATTTTACAACTCTTTTCATTTATATAATTGATCAATTATACTTGATCGAATACCTTTTGAATAATTTTATGTTAAACATTATAAATTTAATAATTATGATTTTTGATCCTCAACCCCTTCTTCTTTGGACTATTGTTTCTTTATTTCCAAAAATATTTTTAGAATTAACATGATTTTTAGCCTATGATGCCTAAATATCTGATTTATAGCTATTTCACAACCCCTACCCAAATAAAACCCTTTATTGGTTGTAAATTATATAAGGGATACTATGATTAACTATGTCCCTCCAATAGTAGGACTAGGTTTGGTGACTGGAACAATATATATAATAAACATACAAATTTGGGGCATTACCCTCAAAGAGAACATATTAAAGAGTGAGAGAGAATATATAACATCAATACAAAACTGATCGTCTATATATTTATATATCAATAAAATAACAATTTTATATATGTGATTTCATGTAGTAATAAAACAAATTAATGGAAAAAACATGTACTAAAAAGGTGAAGATGACATTGTCCACGAATCCTAAACAGCTCCCCTTAAACATTGAGCTTGTAATATCAAGACATATCAGCAACCTGCATTTACTAAACTTAAAATAGATTATAAATATATTGGGTTATAATTACATTATAATGAGTAGGATCCTCCCCATACACTCTAATGAAAAAGGTGAAGGTTCTGGGTGCAACGGAAGTTCGTGGGTGGATGTGCCCACTTGGATTTTTTTCATTAACAATGATCAATTAGGGATCAATACAATGATAAATGATAGAATCCATATATTGAATCAAAGAAATAGTCAAAGAAGAAGAAAATTCTTGCAACCACAAATGAATATTGTCACAGGTTGATTACAAATTAATTTAATTAATTTACAAGAAGTACCTTTTAGGTCATTCTTTATTCATTGATATTTCTAATCATGTTCGGATGTGATTTTTCATTGCATCATAGAAGCCATTTTTAGACTTCCTCTAGAGGTGATCTGCATGGGCACCATGTATCACTAGACCACGCTAGAGGAGTCTTCGGGTGCTTGCATTGAGAAACCTTTTCTTACATGGTCTACCTTAGATCACGTTGATCCGATGGATGATGATCTCTCTCTTGGTCTTGAGAGCATTCTTGGAAGAAGGAATTTTTTCTTCCTTGAGAAAATTCTCCAGAATTTTTGTTCACAACGATTAAGGAAATTCTTTGGGGTTGTGAGGATGTTTATAATCGGGGTTGAGATTATAGAGTTATGATAATAAATAAACGCATTAATCATCTCATTTATTTACTCAAATCTTATTAAAAACCCCCATGTCGAATCATTAATTTCTTGACCTACAGCCACACTAATTATAATAAATATCAATTAATAAAACAAGGTTATCTCTTCAAAATCCAGACTGGAAAAACTACACAGTGTGTAATCATTAATACACGGTGTGTACTTGTTTTTTCAAAAAAACTACATGATGTGTAATTATTAATACACGGCATGTACTTGTTTTTCATTTCCTTTCCAAAATGAAAACTACACAGAGTGTAATCATTAATATAAATCATGTATATATTATTTTCATTTTATTCGTCCTCCATCATTAAAACGATTTAGGATTCCTTGAATAATTATTAAACCATGTACGGGAATAATCTTTATTCTACTTGAGATACTTGGATACACCTAGATTGTTCCCCTCTAGAACTCTTTCTCATTGGCATTAGGTGGGCATTTCTAAAGTCCACGATTACTATCTACCAACGGGATAAGGCACCCAAGAGAAAGAGGTTGATGTTGCATTGACGTGTTACCTCATACGAACACTTACTGTGTAATTTAATCCATTTATCTCAATATCTCATCCAGCGGGTTTCATGGTAGTGTCATAAACCTATGTGCCTGATCTGTCATTCATTGACTTCCAGAAATAAACTCGTTGTTACACCATGACCATGTAATTTGGAAGACAGTTCTATTTCAATCAAAGGGCCCAAGATATCTACTTCCACAAATATGTAAGGGACAAATCCTTCCTTGATATATCCATTAACAACATGTCATTCGTGATGCACCCAACGTACCCTACTTCCCGCCAACTATATTCGTGACATTTTTCATTAGAAAATCTAAGTGTGTGATTCCTCACATGAGTTAATGATAATATTCCAGTCTAAGGACCATTACATGCACTCGTAGATAGCAATTTCCGATGACACCAAGACACGTAGAATTGTTACTAGAGGGTTTATTCTCATAATCTACCATCTTGGAGAATACCAAGTGTGAACTCCTTAAGAGAGATTCTCGTCTTCTTACGAGTACTCACACATGACAGTCTGTATACTATGTTTCCTATCATACTATGTCATCTAACCGTAGAATTTTACATGAGAACATTGTTATAGAATTTCAAGGTTCTCATCATAGCAGGGATCTTCCATGACCTTATTAATGCAACAAATATTCCATGACATTATTATATTATTGTCATACAGAACAATGAACAATATATAATATGTTTACATTCATGTAATCAAAGTACAAAAAGTTTATTCTCAGGAAACCAACTCTACCAAAGGTAAATAAATCATGCTAATGAAAAGTGAAGAGCGAGGAAACAAACTTATCTTTTAAACATGTATACTAATTTTCCACCACACCATGGACATCTCTTAGAGAATATTGCATACAATTGAACAAAATATAATAACGAAATTTAAAGGATAACCCTATATGATTTCCTGACTTGATGGAAATTCATACCCAACCGTATATGTCTTCAGCGTTCTCTCCCCAAAATTAATCCATCTCATGAATATATCACAACATGTACCTCATCTATCACATCACCCCATATCACACATCCATATAGTAACCAAGTAGTTTCTGGTGTCCACCACATCATTTACCATGTGCTTAATATATATGGTAACATACCGCAATCCATCACAACAGATACACCATGTAAGCTACCTCAAACCATCAAATCCTATACATATCATACCTATAATAATTCTTTGGATACTATATCTAGAGATAGTTGTGTGTGAAATAACCACAAGACTTCGCAACCCTCTGTACATACATATATATATATATAGGGAATCTAACCTCTATGTATACTATCACATGAAATTCCAAGAGAATAGAATATTGAATGAGTGGGTATTCATCCATCCATTGTCCCATGGGGATATTGGGGAAAACACTCTCCCATAGTCTAATGGACTTCAGTCACCCAAACCTACATGAATGGGGAATCATATGAAATAATGGAATAATAATGATATAATATATATATCTTAACAATACAAGGGAAATAACATAGTTGTATACTCAACTACAACTAACATATCTCAGACTCTCATCTATCCTTATAAAGAACTACATATCTTACCAAAAAAGAATAATTTTACGAATCTACATAAAATTACTTTCTTATCATTGAAAAATTATATTTACATTAATTAATTGATTATCCAATAATTATCCATCACTATTATTCCATAATAATCATTATTATGAATAAAAGACGAGTCTATGGACCCCAAGAATATTCCAAACTGATTCCATGGTTTCTAAAGAGTAACATGTCATTTGAATTCAAGAAACACCAACCTCATGGGTTAAGACGTTTCGTAAACATTATTAACACTATTCCCTAATTTCATGGAATAATCTAACATAAATAAACAAAACCAATAAAATTCAGATACCTCATGTAGTGGAGAAATAAATATAGATAAGAAAGAAAACCAACCACCAACCATTACAAAGATTCATTGTAAGAAAGAATTCATATTTCATCACAATAATGGGTAAGCCTATATTCAACTTATTCTATCATTTCTGGTTCCATACCCAACATACACATTCATTTTCTGATGTATCTCACCATAATAGTCATTATCATCTTCCACATCATCATGGGCATCCCCGCCTTATATCACATTAGCCATCTGAGGATCACAACAAATCTGATGGAAATGTTCACATCCAGATAACATCACAAGGAATCAATAACATATATATAATAATTAATAGGAAAATATTTTCCTAAAATAAGGGATTCAGAGTTCACCTAAAAATGGGAACTCATTGATCCCAATACAGGGCACTCAAATTTTATAATTAAGAAAGAACTCTTGAACCTGAATATTTTTCTTTAATGGAAAAATATATATTTGTTTCATATTTATTTTAATGAATTAATTATTCACACATTAAAACTATATGAAAATTATTGTATTGACTGTAACAAGATATCAAATGTTAAACTCGATCTTAGCAACAATTCCAGTCTAAACAAATAGAGAAGTTCCATTCTAATTTAACATGAATTTAACATTTATCATCAATAAGAAATAACATGATTCAAATTATTAATCAATTATATTAACAAATGGAAGACCTTTTTTAAATAATGATGAAATATTAAATCAATTTAAATTACCATAAAATTTAAAAACATGATTAAAAACGTGCAACTTATTTAATAATTAATATAATTAATCAATTATTTTTGGCTTTAAGTTCTTTTCCATTTTAAATAATTTCAACATACTATATCAAGCATAAAAAAATTATACAAAATCATAAAATATATAAAACACTAACAATAAAACTATGTGTTAAACTATTAAAAGAGTGGAAAGAAAAAACATGTGATCTCTAAGCACAAACCAATTTCAGTCTTTTGATCTGGTTAAATATTTATTTGGTTAATTACATTACCATCCAATGGGATAAAACATATAACATTATTATTGAATGAAAATAAATACAAGAAGAAATGGATCCCCTTCCTCAAAGGTTTCAATGATTCTCACAGGATAATGGTCCAATGTTTTGGATCCCAATCACCTATCCCACAAGAATACTAGATTCCTCCTCGGACACTGCACCCCAACTAATGCAACAATAAAAAAACCCCATTATAACATATAGAGGAAACTACCATCGCATGGAATTAATGAGAAGGGATGAACAATATCAGATAACCACAAGATAAAAAGGAAAAAATAACCTCGGTTCATCGCATATCGTGGATAGAAGATGAGACCTATCCCATTTAAAGGGATCCCTAAAATCTTAATGAAATACTAATGGAGGCCATGATTCTTGGGAAAAACATAAGGCCTTCAAATGAATAATTCATTGTAGTTTGTAAAACATGTTTCATAGGAAATATTTAATTCACAGATAAATTTTTAGGTTTTTGAAGAAATTTCCATGGGCCACAAAACATAGTCTAAAATCCCCAATTAAACCATAATCTACAATTACCCCATAAAACTTACTAATGTTGTAAACCCCTTGTTATGATTTAAATTCTTCCTAATTATAAATATTAGTAATCACACACTATTAGACCACCAATATTCATCATCCAAGAACCATTGTATTTGGAAGCACAAAAAGTGTTAGGATAGAAATTTATAGGCCCCAACATTAGATACATCTCAAAACAACCTCATCGCTAAGAATTCAAAACCAAACTCAAGGAGAAATAAATAAAAAGGAGGTTTCCCAAATAGCTACCCTATGACAAAAATCTCAAGGATCTCACCATCAAAGGATCCCAAACACCTCACCATTGGAATAACCATAAAACTATACAATAGAAATAACCAGATCCTAAATGATCTCCTTGGAGAGATACCTCTCCAACAAGATCTAGTTTACAAACAAAAAAATAGAAAACCATCTCATAAAGATAATGGTTTAAATAACCATAAAATGATCAATGTTAGGGGATAAGATCAAAATAGGAAATAACCTAGGGTAATTAACATATATCTACCACTCATGTTCCCACAGGCTCTCATCTATTCCATAGTTTCTCCACAAGACATGAACTAGGGTAATTTCGTGACCACACAACACCTTCCCCCAACAGACTTTGATCTCCACTGGCCACACCATTAAGTTTAAATCATAATAGAATTTAATAATTCTCTAATAAATGATGTGATAGTATTCATGAATTTAATGTTGGAGGTGATACATGTGATGAAAATTGTTTATCTAGATTATCTATAGGGGAAGTTTTATCTGATATGACACAACTTCAATGTGTGCCAACACATCGAATGATTTAAAAAACCAGGATTAAAGCATACCCCAACTAATGAAACTTTATTGTCCATGATAAGTATTCACCTTTATAAACACATGATATCTGATATAGTACTCCATATGTATCCTCCTATGATCCACATAGTAACTAAGATGATCATGCACTGCTTTTATCGCCTTATATATCACATGAACCATCTCTTTCATGTTATGTACCAGTTCTACAATGATAATTACCCACTCTCCAACTCTAGTATAACAATGTAAGTAATTTAATGGTCATTCATCAAAGTATTCAAATGGTGATCTATTTATGGTGTAGTGAAAAATATTATTGTAAGAAAACTCATCCAAGGGTAGGTGCCTCATCCACAAACCTCCAAAATCTATGACAGCAGAATTAAATATGTATTCATGGTTTTGGATGGTGCACATTATCCGATCATCCATCTAAATATGAATCAATGTTATAAGACATTACTAAGAGACAAAATCAAGTTCAAGAATCATCCCCACCTGGAGCCAAAATGGGTATCGTGATCAAATATGATCATCCTTAGGACTCCATGGAGACACACCACATCCTTCAAATTCTTCCTCAACAAAACCAAAACTGATCATGACTCCCAAATTTCTATTAAGTGGGATGATTTAATTAAATTACCCACTATCACCCATATTACATCATATCATCCCTAAGGTCGAGGTAGACTGATAATGAAGTCCATCGAGGATTCCACCCTCTTCCTCTGGGGATCATATAATGGTTTTAGAAGACCATTGGGTAAAGAGTTCTTGGCCTTTATATTATGAAAGAAAAAACATTGACAAAAAAACTGTTCAAATACATGGTTCAACCAAGGATACAAAAATTTAACTCTTAAATATCGATAAATCCTTCTAATTCTTGGATTTTCCACCAAGGGTGAGCGATGGAACTCAAAAATAACGATCACATGTATCATCAATGGGATGAAAATCCTCTCATGGATCAAAAAATTGTCCTTTTGATCCTTAGACCAATTATCAGGGTAATCTCGAAAGAAAACTATTTCTCTCAAGGCCTCCACCTTAAAACACCCTATCTAAGACTCTCCCACCTACAACACCAATGAGGAATGCACTATAATCTTGAAAATACATCTTCTACCCAAACCATTCCCATATCAAGATGGATCACTTAAAGATCATTCATAACTCTTCATGAATAAAATTTTTTTCACAACAACACTATATTAATTTCTAATAAACAAATTAGATATGGCATTTCTCTTTCTAAGTGTATACAAAATATCTAAGTTGTAATCCTTATCTAATTATATCCATAAAAACTATCACATGATTAATTCATGATGATATAATACATACCTCAGGATTTTATGAATGGTAAATACCAAAAAACACTTACTAATGAGGTAATGTCACCAAAACATTAAAGTAAATACCACAATTGAAAACTCTAGATCATGGGTGACAAATTTATTCACATGAGGATGTAACCCACAATACCTATATGAAATAATAAATCTCTACTACATCATCACACATCCCAATAAAAACATTAAGTATCATAGAAAAACTAAAACTGAACTCCCTCCACTAGAAAGCACAGGTCTAGAACACCGACCAAATTTTCATTTAGGTACTCAAAATAATTCTAAAACAATTTATTCTAAAGGAAATATTTATCATTTCTATTAAAGGATTTCAGAGGAGTCAAAAACTAAGTTAAATAATTTATAAAAAACATATAATAGCCAGAGAGACCAATGAAAGTTCTCACCTTTGGAAATATCTTCAAGGATTCACAATAAACAAATACTTATATCTTCTATGGATCTATAATCACTCCCAACTAGGATATTACATTACCCTATAAAAAAATTCATGATCCCAATACTCACACTTCAAAAAACATTCCGAATAATTGCAGATGATAATGAATAATAAACACAACATGTATCTTTTTTGTATGCACCTCCTCAAATGCGGAATACACAAGGTTGTTATGAATGTAATATACCATGAACTAATCCATCAAATTCTAATTTTTTTCTAGTAACCCCATGAACATGGATGGAGATTATTTCACAAAAAAAACATCACAATGAAATACGAAGGTCCATTATAACATCATAAAGTAGTCTTCAAAATATCCTCATCTTTCACCCGTATTTTATGATATCTTAACTGTAGGTACATATTCAAGAACAATACTGATCCCTTTAACTGATTGAATAAGTAATTAATCTTTTGAAAATGATATTGGATCTTTTATATCATCTAATTCAGTTGATAATAATGGATAAAATTCCATAAACAGTTATCAACCTTCATTATGAACAAAACTGGTGAACCCTGTGATGACACACTCGAAAAGAAACATTATTACAATATATAATAAAATTATACACAATTATCACACAACTCAAAATGATCCAACATATATAGAGACATGAAGATAAGAGACATGATTGTATGTTTCTCGATCAGAAACTCAATGTCTTGTCGAAGGGGTAATGCAACAAAATCCCCATGAAAGACATCAGGGAACTCTTACACAACCTTGGGAGACACCAAATGATGAACCGCTTATGAGCTCAACATCATATCGTCTCTAAATTATGATATGTATGAATATTACTTCGACCCATACTGGGGTCTCTCTAAATAAAAAATACTACTGGATCTCTATCAGCATCATAGAATAGAACATTCCACCTGAATAAGTCCACAATATCCTGCACCAGGTACAACCAATCCATGTTTAGGATTATTCCATGTGGATGTATTGGTAATCATAAAAAGTCTCCCCAAGAGTGGTTATACTAAATAGTATCTTAGAGTCATTATATGATTTATAAAAGTAAGCTCAAACTACAACTGGCATAATAAAAACCAAGGATACTTGAATCCTATATACGTCAAGTCCCAACACATAAAAAATCGAAGGTTATTTGAAAGAGTGTGTTGCTCTTGAATCAAAAAATAATTTACCCACCTAGAAAATAAGAAAAGGGAATATCGAATGATGTCTGGATCCCAATTAACTGGAAACACTAAAGCATGAGGTCTTCTACATCCTACCTCACAACCTCTATAGACCTTGTAAAGACCACCTATACAATATCACTATAATATTTGAGTATAATGACCATATAAGGTCTTATTATACCCTCCCTATATCTTATTTGTTAATAATAAACAAGAAATCCCTTGTACTACTACATCGGTTGAAACTGCCTCAACATAGAAATCTAAAGTGGAACACATGGATCATACTGATATGCAAGAATGGTCAAGCACTCACAACACTGATGAACGTAGCCTCTATAATAAAAAACAATTATATGATCCCATGTAATATTTATCAGATTTACCACACCCATATAAATGATATGATGAGGGATAGCACCTGACCTATCTTACCAAAAAATATTTTCTCCATACAATTGGGAACCTTGATCACATCACTACTTCATAATGAATTTTGACAACTCCCCCTCATGAAAACCACGTTCTCTCTATATTCCTCTCAAAAAACTATACTCTTACCAAAACAATGATATAAATAATAAAAAATGGTTGAAATGGTACATTATTTATACAATAAAAGCATCCTAAAATGTTTTTCCTTGAATATTTTTCTAGAAATAGGGCTAAATTATATTACATAAGGGTCTTGAAATAGATCCCAAACTCTCACATATTGGAACTCCTATATTTATGTGTAAGAATATCTTATAAATATGGAACTTTATTGGTCAAATAATGAAACACTAATCTGAATTATTCCATAAAACTCATTCCTGATATAACTAACTCTTCATGATACCTGGGGAACTAGAACCTCTATTGCCTCACTTTCCCATGAAACATCATTACAGCCAAAGAAACCCAGTTAACCCTCTAATCATGGATCAATATAAAATCTATCTTAACCTCCTATAACTACTATTATATGACTATATTTGAAATATACACATCATAATTCTTTAGACTCTGGTGATAGAACTCTCAGAGTGTCCTCCTCCAAGTATCTTCCTCATCAATAGCTACTCTACAGCGGTCTAATGGCACATATTGTATAATTTGTTTTAATTTACACCTAATGAGGATGTCAACCTAATTCCATTCCAGAATGAATAAAAATGATAATAGTTTAGAAATAAATAATATTGAATACTTAAAATTATTTAATTAATTAGTTTATTTTATTATTTTAATGTTCAATCTATCCTATGTTCTTCCCATTTCAATCAAAGGAGAACACAAGAATGATGGATGATCCATCCCAAGGTATCCACCCCACAATTAGTATTAATTCATTTAGTTGATTCAGTAAATATAATGGTTCCTTTCATAAGATAATATGGGGGGATATAAAGTTATTTCTTATAAAATCTCCCACCTTTACATTTCTTATTAATTTAATTGACATGTTTTACCTACCAACCCATGAAATATCACCTATGACTAAATTTGAAATCTATCATATCCTTGAACCTAATCCATTTAAACCATACCACCATGACCCTCCCCCCAATGACTACACCACTTGGGATGATAATGAGAGAGTATAGATGGGGATTATGTGTTTCCCGCATCGAGTATGCCCCAAGTAGAAGACTACCATAAATGGTATAGGACACATACAAGTGGGAGACATTTACCAACAATAAAGCATGTTCATGATCAATATAATATATAATAGAAATCAATAATTTCATTGATATATGTATACGTATATAATAAATCCTAATTGCGTACATGTGATTTCATGTAGTACTAAAGAAACTAAAAGGAAATCTATAAGTACTACAAATTTAAAAAGGGAATTGACCATGAATCCCAAAAATATACTTCAAAACCATGATCTAGAAATATATAGCCCCGAATAAAACCTACTCCTTCTAAAATGAAAACAATTTATATATATGTGAGGTGAGAATAATAGTATACTCATTAGAATCCATATAAAATCCTCTTATTTAAGTGATAAATAAATAATTCTAAAGCATAGTGAACAATAGTGAAACTAAGAAGTCACCTAACCAAGTATACAAAATTCTCAAACATACCATGGGTATATCTCACTAAGCATCACATATATGAGATCATATATTAATAATAAAATTTCAAGGGTACTATGCTATATCTTCCCCACTAGTTTTACATTCTTCCACAATGTTTCACTTCCTGAACCATCTTTCCATAAAAGTAATCCATCCAAATACACTTGGGCTATGTATCAAAAAAATCACCTCATGCATCACAACAACCCATAACAGATATCCATATAATAAACTTGTTTTTTCTAGGATCCAACATATCTCGTATGATGTGTATCATACATAATGTATTATACCTCAATTAATCCTTACCCATACACTGAGGAAGGTACCTCAATCCATCACTATTTATATGCATCGTACCTATAATTATACTTTGAGTACTATATCTGGAGATGCATGTGTTTGAAATATGAACGAGTCATCACATACATATACACACATATTTATAGGGAATCTATCCTATGTGAATACCATCACATATATTATATTGAAAATATATTGGTCCCATATTATGAAGTAATCCATCCATCCTCCCAACGGGATGTTAGTGAAAACACCATATCAAAGTCCACCGGGTGTCAGTCACCCTAATCGACATGGGTGGGGTAGGGTATGGAATCACATAATATAGCAGATATAATATATCTCAAAACCACCCCATGGTTATAACCTTGTCTTATACTTGACTACAACTAACATCTCCCAGACTCTCAATTTACCCTACTAAGAATTAAAAAAAAAATTATCTCATTTTTTTAAAGAGACACATTGAATTTATTTACGTTCATTTAAAATTACACTTTATTTTATTTTTTTCAATATCAAATAATTTAACATCAATATTATTCCATATTAAGAATTATTATCAATCAAATCCATGTACATTCCCTCCTATAATAATCAAAACTGAGTCTACAGTTTCTCAATAGTAACATATCATTTTCAATCAACCAAAAAAGTAATGGTATATATTATTTATTAAATAATATTTACATCATTCTATAATATATATATATTATATGAAAACATCATAAGATACTACCCAAAGAAAAAAATAATGTACACCTATCTATTTCATAATGTGGTTCAAGGAATGTAGAAAAATAAGCAACCAGACCATAAGCAATTAAACATATTCATAACAAGATATCATAAAAATTTCCTAAAAAAGGGTAATCCCATCTTCAACTGATTTCACCATCACCAGTGAAATCACCAACACCCATGTGCCTGTCCTGATGCATCTCTATATCACATTTTTCAACTGTTTCCACATTATCTGGGACTCTCTGCTAATATCACATCATTCATCCAAGGCTCATCCATCCCAAGCTCTTATCACATCACATGGAAAGTCTCACATCCAAAACACTTCACATGGTTGAAATAAAAAACATATAATAATAAAAAGGTGAAATTTTCCCTAAAACAATGTGTTAAGCCTTCACATACAAACAATATATCACAGATCCTAGCACAATGCAGTTATCCTTTACAAAAAAATTGGTTAGAATGGCCCAAAAGATTTATCTTTAACAAAAAAATGGGTTTTATTCCAACTCATATTAACTGATTCATTATTCATAGGTTCTAACTACGATCTACCAAGGGAAGCATCTATAATAAGATATCAAATGTTAAACATCCTCTTATCATAAATTCATATTTCAATAGCATAATAATGTGTAATTCTCATTTAACATTTTTTTTCAATTTTATGATCAAAAAGAATTAAGATGATTAAAATTCCTAATTAAATATATTAATACATAGAAGATCATGCTCAATTAAGCATGAAATATTACATCAATTTTAATTTCCATAAAATTACAACAACATATTAAAAACATTACACTTTAATTCTTAATCAAATTAATTAATAAATATAGATATAAACTCTTTATCCTTTTCACTAATTTAAACATGATATATCAATAATAAAAACATGATACACAAGTATAAAATAGATAAAACACTCTATATAAAATCATGATGCAAAACGTTATCACATTGGAATGAAAGAACATGCGATCAGTGAACAAAAAGAGAATAAACTCAAATAAAATGGATTTTATTTAACTCATATCATAAAGTTTATGTTTATGATGAAATTTTTATAGTCCACAAAAAAATATACAAATATACTCCATGACATAAGTTGTACATACACCTTAAAACACACATACACCATAAACCCCCTTATTTTTCTTTCACCATTATATCATAATTATTCTTGATTATATATCTATAAATATAATAATTAATGGTATATCATGTTTAATCAAGTCCATTATCCCATTTATTCATTAAGATATAAACTCCCCACTCTTTCTCAACTTGTCATCTAATGATTTTAAACGTATAAATTACCTCAATCTTATTTTTCATGACCATAATTGTAGTCATATGATTGCATTCATCAATGAATATATTGAATTATAAAAAACCAGTGGAATTATAATGTCTCATTTTAATAGAAAAATATGAAAAAATAAATTCTAACAGTCTGGTTGACAATATATCCACTCTTGTATGTGTTGTGTGTATCGTCTTACTCATTCAGCATGTTTGAAAAACAAAATCTATTTTTCATTTGAGCTTGAAAAGTTTACTTACCTCTTCATACATTGATAATTATATTATCTTTTTTGGACATGGTGGTTATTTGTTCCATTATATACATTATTCTCATCTTTTTCACTTGAATAATATGAATCAGTTGGGTCCGCAATTTGAAAAAAAATTACCCCTATTCATTATCCATTACTGTGGACTCTTCTATATGTATAATTCGTTTTGATGAATGCAATTTATTTAAAAACAACCTCATCCACAAAATCACTCAATTGAAACACACTCATAAAATCTTGTTTAAGCCCTTCATATAGAAAAAATCTCTTTATTTGTGATTAATTTATTCAATCTCAACAATTCCAATTCTTATAAATATTATTGAACAATCATTTACAAATGCTTCTAAAACTTAATCATTTTATTATTATGTTTTTAATTTATTATTCTATAGAATGGTTTGATGAAAATCAACTATAAAAATTAAGTGTTTTTCCTTTATTTCATGCATTAAATTCCAACTCAACATCAATATATGTTCTTTATAATTTTGAAATTGATTTCTTATCCATTTTCATTTAAATTAATTTATATAGTATATTTAGTCATTAATTCCTTATAATATTTACCAATTTAGTAATTTCTATAGTAAATTTCATTTAGAAACTAAAGTTTATCTTCAATGAATAGAATTGATGCATTATTGTGTATAGTTTTCATATTATCAAATAATTATCTTATATTTTTAGAATCGGTCACCCTTTCTTTGAAAATATTACTAGGTAGGGATATATTATATGAGTAAAAATTTTATTATTCCCAAATATAACAAAACACTATATGTACCCACTACATATGGGTGTTCTATAATAATAAAAATTCTACTATGAAATTTTTGCTACATGATAACCAAGTGTTGGGATTGTTTTTAGCTTGGGAATGATATTCATGTTAAAGATTTTACTCACTAAAAAATTATAATAGGGTTTATAAAAACTTTTATTATCCTATATTTTTTTAGATTTATAATTTAAACCTACACTATTAGAGAAAAAATAATTACATTGAGACTTTTTATATTCTGATTTGACATAATTCATTGAGTTTACTTTATCATCTTATTGTGATATATCAACTGTAACCATAACTATTTTATTGAATTCACGAATCATCATTTATAATGATTACTCAACTTCAATACATTTATATTGTGTACTCTATAGCGCTACTTATTTTGGTGTGACTTTCTCTTTATGTTATTTCAACATCTTTCCTTAGTCAATTACGTTAGGGTTGGGGGTTTTAATTTCGTCAATATTCTCATATTTATTCTTCATAATATCTTCCATGAATTTAGTTTTCATTATATATTTTATCATAGAGTAGGAGTTCATTATTGACCTTATTATTTTACACAATGCATGCTTCATGTTCAGATTTCAACTTATGTTTTATGTAAGTAATACCACATTATTCTTCCTTGTTACGTAAAGAATCCTAATGTTTCTCTATATTATCCATGTAATTTTTTCATTTTTCAACTACTTGTTCATTCAATTGGTTTCTTGATGAGTCATCATACTCATCCTTATTAAATTTCATCCATATTTGTTTTCTTATTGGGTATTTATTAATTCTCTAAATATATTTTGAAACATATCTTTGGTTACTCCACCATTTCTTATGTTGAGGCTTTTTATTCTAATCATAATATTATTATTATCCACTCCTTTTATTTTTAATGTTTATGGTTTCCTTTTGGAATTCCTTTATATATTTTGATGTTATTTGAGATATGATTCATAATTTTATTATAACCATAATATCTATTTCTTCTTTATCAGTGTAACATTATTTTTAATCATCTTCCTCATAGATTTTTAGTATTCATGGATTGAAATTACAGTTATTATTTAGATTTATTTTTTAATGTAGAAGATTTTATCATTTCATATGCAATTAGAATATTATGAATCTCATCTAGGGTAATATCCTATACAAATTTCAATGCCTAAAATTTTATATCAAACATATCTATGAAATGTCTAATAAATTTCTTCACAGTGGTAAAATATCCTAGAGCTTCTCTTTAGCATCTGATATTTATAACTATTTCATTTACTCTTTGGAATTATGCATCCATATTTTCTTCTTTTTATATTTTGATATTATCAAATATACTCCTTTAGTTATAAAATTAGATTTTTTTTAATTTTAGATTTATTCTATAAATAATTTCGAACATGTCCCGTATTTCTTTTTCAGTTTGAAATCACATCACATTAGTATATATATATTTTTTGACAAGTCGTCATGATATAATTCCTAGATTTATTATTATTCTCAAAAATATTCTTTATCATCAAATTTAATTTCATAAATGTTTCAAAAAGGTCTGAATCCAAATATTTTTACACTAACCAAATCCAATATAAGAGATAAAAAAGAGAAGCATCTTATTCTTACAATAGTTATAGATATTTCTATCAAAAGTTGGAACACACATCTTTTTTATAGATTTAATATCATTCATCTTATACAAAATGTGGATCTATATTGAGGGAAAAAGAATGCACTGATATCACTTGAGATTCCATAGGAATGGGTGTACCACTGATAATGGGGGTTGAGTCAATGGTGATATTATTTTACAATTTCAATATCTTATAAATAAACCTCTATAAAATAATATGATTCATTCCTATAAAATATTATCTCATCCTTACCCAAAATAATGATGAAATAAAATAACATGGAACAAAAAAATTTAGGTGTTGTCCTAGTTTGGGTACCATGCCTTTTTATGTGTGATTTCAATCATGATCCACATATTTATTAGAAGTATTTTAAGATCATTTATAGGTAGGTAGGCCATGTATCATCTTATATTATTGAATCATTAAATATCCATTTTTTATTTTATATTGACTCATTTAAATTAAAAAAATAATTAAATAATTATAATAAAGTTAACCAGAGAATATATTTTTTCTATAAGCATCTGATGATATTACTCTCAAGGCTTCATCATAAATATATATAAAAACAATCACCTCTTTATATTATTACACATATAATAACACTTGAAAAATAATATTCATTAGACAGACATTCTCAAATCATACAATATCAATTATTAATCCAAATCTCAATATTATTCATGAACTCAAATAACTAATTGTTTTGACTCATTCGTCTTTTTCTACACTATATTTAAATCAAAATTTAGGTAATATTTTTCTTTTTCTTTTTCAATGTCTGTTGCGATACTATTAATCTCTCAAAATACATATCTTATTCAATAATTATAAATATTTAGAATTTATTATATTATGAAATCAATTATAACTTAGAATTTCTTATGATTCACATAACCAAAATAGATTAAATTTTATCCTCGGTGAATTTCATCTATCACTTTTCATGTGGGAACGGTCCAAGGATCAAAAATTATTATATGTTTTTATCCACTCTATCCATTTCAATTATAGAAATAAAAATCAGTAAATTTATTATCTCTTAATACAATAAATAATGTTTACTATATATTAATAATTTAGTTGTGATAATCATCAAAAATAATTTTCATATTCTAGAAGTAAATTGTAGTGATCTTTTCATATCATTCTGCTAGACTATCATTTCTTCTCACCTTTTATAATGTGATAAATGTATGACAGTATAATTCAATATATTATAGAAATTAAATAATTAGTTTGTTTATATTCTAACAATTAATAAATTTGTTTTAATTATAAGATGATTTTTATTAGAAAATTGAAATTTATAAATGTAAAACATAGTCACACGTTCATTCTAGAATAATATTATGGTGTTTATCTTTAACAAAATCCAATTTATTAGATTCACCCTCAATTAGTTTTTTTATTGGAGATATTATTTTCCATAACCTAAATATCTTTATATCTTTATTCGCCGTGAATAAAAATTCATATTTTTATGTTTTAATAATTGAATATCATATTAAGAATTATAAAAATAAATATCCTATTTAGAATATTTATTGAAAAGTTTCTTATTTATTTGACCCTTCATGAGTCTCAAAATTTCACAGAGAAATATTTCTGAGGAGATCCAAATATGCTATGAGAAATATTCCATTAATATTATATTGTGAGTTTTCATGGTATCATATGTGTTTCAATATCTTATAAGGACTTAATATCTTATGAAATGGTAAAAAATATTATAAGGATCCAATGACTTACAAAATATAAGTATTTTCTAAACTCTATATGTCTTATAAAGTCTCAGTATATTAAAAACCATTGATATATTACAAAAATATTTTTTTCTAACAAATTCTCCATTTTTCATATACACTAGGATTCCTTATAACGAAAACAAAAACATCATATGAGTTAGATGAAACATCTCATAAATAAAATGATATCTTACCAAAAGACCATATATCTATTCAATGGAAAAACATCTTGAAAATTATCATAATATATTGTACTTAGCCATTTTCCATCCAAAATTAAAATAATATAAAAATCCATAAATCATTATATGATCAACAATTCTTTGTACACATAATTGGTCATCTCCAAACACCTCTGATCAATCAAAAAATATTTAAAAACTATCATAGATGTGTTAAACCAACTAATTTTTTTAAGAGCTTCAACAAAATATCATAAACATTTAATGGTTCTCAAAAAATATTATTGAATTATTTAAAATCCCAATACATTGTTGAAAAGATGTAAATATTTAATTATTCTATAGGGATATTCACATTAAATTCATATTTTTTTCATGAAAATCGTTGTTTAATATATATCAATAATTAATAATCTTCTCAATCAAATGATAAATTGATATTTTATTAAAAAAATATAATCTTATCCCAAAATTAATAATCCATTTTCATTAAAATTTTCTATCACAAAAAAATATATTAAGGAATAAAAAATAATATTATAATACAATTCATTAAATCAATGTAAATAATCTCTTAAAAATACAACTTAATCAATTTCCCCATGACATATATCTGTGAAACAAAATTTTTTTATATTATTTTATGTTAAAATCATAATGGTTATTGAGTAATCAACAAATACTAGGAACAATTACTATGTAGTAATAGCAAAAAATATGACTCACCTTTATCACCAACACTTAAATTGAACTATTCATGAGAAAAAACTGAAATCATATTGAAATCTATTACATATCAATTTTTAAATCAGATATATTTTCTCAAAAATTGAAGTCCTTATCTTCCCTATCTCATGAAATATTCCAAAAACACATATAGGGAGTAAAATTAGAAAATACAAATATATAAACAATTTTGGAAGAATGAATGGCCTCAAATATTTCAAATGATATTGAATAAAGGATAGAATCACAAAAATAAGATTCCCTGGATTAATTTTTTCTATAATTTTGATTATTATTGTAGAATATAAAACACCCTATTTCCAAAAAAATCAATAAATTTTTTCATTTATTAGATGTATGGTAGTGGAAATTCTCACTGTTAATCCCAAAAAAATTGTAGAATGTATCCATGCAATAAAAAAATATTCTTTTCATGCGATTTAAAATAATAAGAAACATATCTATAAAAAATAATTGATCTAATTAACATGACACAAAAATTATCAGTTATTCCTTTCTCCATCATCGAAATCAATCAATTGAATCTTTTTTTCTTTTCTACATGAGTTTATATACATCATTTCCATCCCTTATACCATAAATATAAATGATCTCTTATTGTTAATTATATCACATAATCATGAGGTATTCTAACAAACCATTTAATATATTATCCATCCAACATTTCATTGTCCACTAATAACATTAATGATTCCCAAAATAAAACACACCATTAAAAATAGAGAATGAAACCATGATCTCTTTACTAAAAAAAATTATTCTACTAATATATGATCTAAAAATTCTATATCAAATTATAAAAGCGAATTTGAAATAAAATGATCATTTTTTTATTCCATGTATAAATTTTTTTCTGCTCAAGGTACCAGAAATCATTATTGTTATTCTTCAAGATAGATACAAGAAACATTAAACAAGATAAAAGTTGAATGAGATAGAATAATATTTCCTCAAAAAATATTTATTACATTCTGTGATATATTCAAATAACTATTTATTTTAAAACCATGGATTACTAGGTGGACAAATTATTATTTTTTAAGTGTAATTATTTTGACTTGTACGGATCAATGGAAGATTTTTTATTGTGTGATCTCCATGTCAAAAATTATAAAAAATTTCATCGGATTTTTATAACCAATTAATACAGATTATCACAAACTATTTCAAAGAAATGACTTACAATAATCAAAAAATATATAGATATATTAATTTACATAGGGAAACAATCATATCATGGTCTATGTGATGAGTCTTCTTCATATTGTAGTCATTATTTTTTTAATATCAATTTCTAACAATGAATCTGATATTTAATCTCCTCCTATCATTATATGTTATAGGATGTTTTTCCTATTTCACACCATGTGTTTTATTATATCACAACCTCTGATATAACACATATTAATTATTCCTTCAAAAATAGAATTATAGTTTGTACAATGATATCCCCTAATTGTTTCCCATGCTAGACCGTTTAGGGTGGTCACAAGTTGTATATTAAAATAAATTCATATCATGGTGTATGGATCATGTCATGAATTATGATATCTATACACACCCTTTATAATAAAACTCATTTTCATATTTAAAGAATTTAAATATCCCAAGTGTTTCTTGACCCCCATTCCATGAATAATGAAATGAATAAATATCCTCCATTTATTTCATCATCTTATTATAATAATGATATACCTAATGAACCTATAATGTTTTTTCAATATATTATTGATTAGTGATGTACCAAAAACACATATTTTCTTGTAGTTAATTGGTATGATACTAATAAATCATATCCTATAATGCATTAAAATAATTTACTCTATAATACAAGTCCACTAAAAAAATATTTCTCCTTATAAAATCATCAAAAAAATGATTGAGAAAAAATAAAATAATTATGATTTCATACTCAAAAAAGATATAACATTATCTACCTTTTTATAGACACATTTTATTGTCATTCTTCATAAATTTTTGAAATCAATTTCTATCATCATTGAAAACTATAAAAAACATTATTTGATAAGATTCTCACCAAGAAATACTTCATCTTATGGGGGGTTTTCCAATATAGGAAACAATTCAATGTGATTTATAATAAAATAATACAATAAGAACCAAAAAATAGTAATATCTTGATAAAAAACTATTTACAAAAAATATACATAATGAAAATAAGTTTATAGATAAAAATGAAACACATAGGGTAGTGAAATAGTACCTTGAATGGGTTAGGAAGAACAGGGTTTTTGAACTACAATTTTTAGTTTATGTTTTTATTAGGAGTTATGGGAAGGTATTAGGTTAGACAAATATATACATATTTATGATTTACTATATTCTCCTAAACTATGATTTTGATGAAATAATGCTTGATTTCTAAGTATTTTTTTTTCATAAATTTGATATTTAATTCTTATATATGTTTTAGTTATACTATATTATTTTTAAGGATGATGGAAATAATATTATGATATATAATTGAAATAGATATCTCTACTTTTCAACAATATAAATAAGTTTCTTTCAATGTACATGAATGTATACCATTAACATATTCTTCTTAAAATGTTATTAAATTGATACTTTCCTATTGATTTATTATATATAACACACAATTTCCTGAAAAATAAAACTCCCTCTCAACTAGGATTACTACCATAAACTGATATTATATAGTCTGGATCATTGAAGTTCATGATCTATTAATTATTATATAATATATAATATAATACATATCCCTTTAGGCCTTTTACATATCTAATAATTATTTTCCCCACACCATTGTTAATCTATTTATATGACCATTAAAACCTCATTTTGAGATAAGATTCGCAAACAACATTTTGTTTACATGTATATATTTACAATAATATTCCATTAACCTAACGGTTCTTATCACAACAAAAGTGCTCGTGGGAACGATGCCCAACTTATTTTTTATTCATTTTCAATCAATATTCCACAACATTTTAACAATTATGACTCAATTTAATGAATAAACAAGATGAAACGAGAATAATAACTCAAAACCATGGTGGATGAATCTTTCATCATAAATTTACAATTAATTTATTAATAGTAAGAATAAATTAGTTCTGAGATATTTCTTTTAAATAGTTGTTGATCATTCAAATCATGTTTAACCTATATGATCATTCTCCCAGGATAATCCAATGTAGAATCAAACTTGAGGTAATGAACACATGGTATTAAATTTTCAAATGATATATATGGAATAACAGGTTCTATCATAAAAAAATATAATCATCAGGGGAATTATTTCATAATTGAGGTATCGATTTTAAGTAAATACCTCTAAATACTATATATAAAATCTTGTTTCTAATCTGGGTTGGGGAAGGCTTTACTCAAATATTGTTACCATTTTATTTTTGGTAGTTTACCGAAACCACTGAGTCCCCTAGGGCTTCTGTTACTATAAGGACACTAGTATTATGGGTAGTGCTTTGATATAAGACCAAAAAGAAGGAACTTATTAGTATTGTACTGAAATATGGGGGCAATAGAGATCATTGGTGAAGTTAGGTGGTGGATGGTAATTTATCATTGGTAGTTGTTAGTCCCCAGTGATCATTGTTCAAGAGATTCCATAAAATGCATATGTGTGGGGTGGTGATGTTTAACTACATACATAACATCAAGGGGGGATTGGTGAAAATGGTTAGAAATAATATGGGAAGGGTCTATCAAAATGTGGGTATTTGGGATTCTATATTGGTATTAAAGCTATGGTTTTTCCCCATGAACATATATACTCTAAGACATATATGCGACCTGGAACTCAGGCCATGTAAGACTCCCTCTCAAAACAGTTCAACAAATTGGAAACAATAAATAACATAATTTAAGGCCTCTAGGGCAAGGGAAAAATTTATTCTAAAAATATTCAAATACATAAAAAATATTTAATTAATTATAAGTACTATTTGTTACCATGTAAATAAAACTAATAAATAAATAATTTATTTATTTTATGGAAGTGTGAATACATATTTATTTAAAAATTAACATAATTAAATAAATATTCTTGTTGATGGTCTTGTGATTAAATATTTAATAAAAATTAAACTAAAATATATATTATATCGCAAATAAGTCGAGATTACATATTATTACTTGGTCTTGATAATAATATGTATTCTAATTTTCACCTTCAAATATAAATTATGAGATATCAATAGATTCACTTCGTGTTTGATCCTCTTGGTCTTCAACTTCTTGTTATTAGGCATGCATCCCTAAAGGCCAAGATCAGCATCAAAAAATACAAAAAGGCACCCATAGTGGGCGAAGTTAATCTCCCAATAACTAAAACCACATATGAATGCTCATTATGTAACAAAATTTCATTTTTGGGATATCACTTACTCAAACTTATTGTATTATCGTGTCATCAACATATATAATTAATTTCTATTTCTTTGAAAATATGTAATGAACAAATCAATACACTATAGACATGGATTTAAGTTTACAAAATACATTTCAATCAATGTTAATCAGGTTTCATCTTCTGGTCATGCTATGGAAAAATACATTCTCATTTTATTCATTAATGGCATATCATTCAAAATGCATCTGATATATCCTTATTCACTATGACTATATGGAGTCACTATTTAGGCATATATAATATTTTTCATGGCATGATATGAGCTAATAATTATATTAAATTATAAGGATTATTACACACATTCAAATGAAATAATATCCAATAATATATAGACTTGTGAAATTTCTACTACTAGGTTTATCATCATTACCTCCCACCCTAGATAATATGAAGTGAGAACCTCATGAAACGAAGTCTTTTACTCAAAAAAGTACTCATACCTAACAATCAACATATATTATGTCAAATAAAATAATTTCATCTTAACCATAAGAAATATGTTTAACAATATCATCATTTACCCTCAAGGTTTCTTCTATAGTGGGAACTGCTATAACCTTTTCAATATGATATATACATTCAAATACCATCACATTAATGATATATGGAAGAAACATATATATATATGATAAGAAATTTATTTATATTACTATTTATATATATATAAATGGAATACAAAATAGTATTTTGTTTCTAGGGAGAAACTATAATAGAATCCCACATTCGCTAGATCCAACTACTGATTACATTAAGTTAGTTATAATTAACATGATGTACATTCTTCTATTGAGATATATATTTAGACAATGGGTCTTCAATGTTGATCTCTATATAAACTCAGTTTACTATAAACTCAAATATTTAATAGAATCCATCAAGAGATAAAACTACCATAGTACATGTTTCATTCTTTTCATTGAACTTGGCTCTTTAGAAAGATCCACTACTCTAGTACTCTAAAAGTACAATGTTATCATATATTTAATGATATTCACCACCAAAAGATCCAAGATTATGGTTCATATCCTATCTACTTACATTTTTTAATGATATTTTTTAATATACTGGAAACCCACTATAGAATTGGTGACCATATGCTTCTTTGATCGCATAAATCTCACAAATACTTCATTGAGGAAGAATACATTTCCAAATTGTGACTTAAAATAATCCTAATATTTTTGGAAATTGGAATCTATATATAGAATCATGACAAACTCCAAATATCCTCTATATACTAGGAATATATCTTTAGTCCTCCTTATATACTAAATGATAGTCTTGAATTCAATAAAATATCAATATCCTAGGTTTTATTGTTATCATCCTACCATGATCAATGAATAAGAAACATCATGCATAATGCACAACATAACATACATGACTGATCCCATCATTGAGGTGTATGTAATCCTAATCATCCTCTTTCTATCCTCTAGCTTCAATGGTACAATTTATTACAGAAATGTATTCCATGTGGCAATGGGACCAATCCCCTCTTATATTTTCCATTCATAATTTCATCAAAATATTATAAATGTATACACATAGACTCAGTCCATGTATCCTATTGGATCTATCATGATGAATCATGGTCCTCAAAATGTGTAAATATTTCAAAAAGTCCATCAATGAGAGGTATGTGTTTAACAATAATTTAACATACAATAAAATTGGTATTTTTTATTCAATTAGTAATATGTAATTACCATATAAAATTTTAAAATGAATCCACTACCACTAAACCACTTTGAAAGTACAATACTTGAATTAATTCATTATAAAAACAATTTACCATATAGAATCATTAATGTCAATGTTCAATGATCTGGATGATTTTTTAATCCATAAAATGATCTTAGTAACTTGAGTTACGTATTAACAACCTTTGGAGTCACAAACCCTTCTGGTTGCAGCCTATAAACATATTCATTAAGGTTTCCAATTATATAGGTGATTATAATATGAATTTAAAAAATCTCACTATCATGTCAATATTATGTGGAATGTATAATTCTAATGGATTTAAATATAGAAACCGATGATAAGGTTTCATTATAGTCAATTTATTGATGTTTTTTAAACACTTTTAAATGATTATTTATTTATATTAACCGAATTTTCCATCCATTTCCAAAATCTTCAATAATATTCATTTGAAACTATCAATATTTACATCCAATTGAGAAACTTCCAATATATGGACTTGGTTATGTAAAATGGAATCAATTTTAAAATTTATTTCTTCATTCCATTTTACAGATTCTATGCCACATATTAATTCCATTTAGGGAAGTGGTTAATTGTTATAAATTAATAATGAATCTCCATCCATGGTGACTAGAAAAACATATCTGTCATATTTTCTAACATCTCATGTACACCTATATAGTGATTTTTCCTCAGAAACATACTCTTCATGTGGCCTTGTGAAATATGTCAATTTTTCAATGCCTATAAATCTTGAGATTCGTCCTCTGACCCACACATGTCATAGGGCTTGGATTTTTTTTAAAATTCCTTTAGTATAGTCTTGTTCTTAACCATATGAAGACTCTTGAAGAAGAGTTCACATAGAAATGTTTTTCACTTTTAAACAATGGAAAAAATGTTGTGTTTTGAGAATAAATCAATATGAAAATGATTGAAATGAAGTCTAAAATTTAAATGGTTTCAAAAAATAATATTAAAATAGTGATTATTTCGCAGTTGGATTCCTAATTTTAGTGCTATCATTGTTCAATTTAATTTAACATATTCTTCTTTATTGATTAGAGTGAGTTTCCATAATCATGTCTTCTTACTTTTTTGGTGAAATTGTTGTGGTGAGAGAAAACCATACCAAGATCTCAGTTGGTTCAACTCTCATTCCATGAGGAAAACGGTTGTATTGAATATACTCAATTGACATGTGGAATAGTTGATCAGGTCGTGTTTATACAAAAAATCAAGAACATCCTCTACCCCTTTTACACGTACTGAAAATGGTCGAGTACTTCCCCACTAATCCCTAATCTATTCCATCGTATATAAACAAAAAATCTATGGAAATAGATAATGATTATTTAGAAAGGAAAAATCTCTACAAGAATTAGAATTCAAAAACTATATAACTTGATAATATAATCTACTATATGAAATTGAAAATAACATTGAAAAATAAATAAATTTCATTCAATTATGATCAAGAACTCAAGCATTACAAAATAGAAAACTAACCCTTCCCCAATCACTCAAAATGTTTACCCCACCATGGTATGGGTAACCGAGATGAATGGGTAAGAATAATAAATTTCCAATATATGGAAAAGAAATTAAAAAAATAGAGATTAATCCAAAAATTTCACCTTCTTGTTGTCTCAGAAGGAATTGGATGGAACGAGATGCCTTGAGAGGGAGGAGCTCCCCTCTATTTATAGGCAGAACTTTTCCCCTGAAAGATGACATGTTTTATCCCCAATAAATAATATCTTCATTCGTTTCACCCTTGTTTAATTTTTTTAAAAATATCTTTGTAATCTCTCCTCAAAATTTCAGTTTATTTTGATAAGTGTTCTGAGAGTTATGCTCATTTTACATTGACAATTTATTCTGTCCAGTCAGACTCTCTGAATCGCAAGCCTCTGTATTATAATGACTTAAAGACCATTAACACGGCCAATTAACATGATCTATCCTTCATGAATGATTCTTAAAACCATAATTTTTATCTATCCACCAAATTTCATAGCCATTGACCCCACCATTATTGATTGAGGGACTCCACGCTAAAAGTAGACAAATCTTTAAACAGTTTCCATGGTCCAATTTGTGAACTTCTTTTCAGATTCCATATGATCGATTAATTTTTTTTTCAAGAAGGTTGAAATGAATCCCTAGATATGTAAAATCCTTCAAAAAATTAATTTCACAATTTGGATTGATATATAAAATTCAATGTCCAAAATATATAAATAATTAAAAACTGTTAAAAATCTAACAAGGGTCATTGTTACAAGTATGCTCAAAATACCACCAATATCATAAAATGTGGTAATTAATCTTAAATTAACACTTTTGAGGGATTTAAAACAATTTAATACAACCTAAATTTATTGATAATATTATCTCTATCAATTCCCCCACACATATCACATGGTCTCTTGGACAAATAAACATAAAAATCAAATCAAATCAAAAAGACATACCCATGAGATCAACCAAATCATCACTAAGAAACAAAAATATATCAGGCCTCATCAAAAAAAATTATTTCAAGTTCCAAATTTAGATTAATTAATATATTAAATCTTTATTTCTTATCCCATGCACTCAAAACACCTTCCTTAAATGAATTTTATCCCACCTCACAAATGTAAATGCTCAACAAGGATTTTCTCATCCAAACTGACATAGGAGTCACTATAGGCTTGATAAATTCTTAATTATCCACCCTATGTGAGTCAAGGACATGTGTTTCTCATGATTAGTTGTTAGGGTTTTTTGTGGCTTTATATTGGTAGGATAGAGATGTTACAAATTCTATGGACGAAAAATGAGGGCAATGCTCTTTTTGAAGAAAAATTGAAAGATTCTAATTTACACTCATGTATAGTATCCTTATGTTCCCATTTGTAGAAAATCGGTTCCATAATCATTAGAAAGAAAGAAAATTTCACACCATTTATCATTTTAACAGAAAACATTTCTTCTCAATCATAGTTTTTCATGAAATTTCCAGTTAGGCATAGCTTTCTATTTACATTGGAAGTTTCAGAAAGGCACAACTTTTTTTATCATGAAAGCTCCCAAAAGGAATAACTTTTACCAAAATTAAATCTTTAGTAGAAACATACGATCTTCAAAATTTTATTTTCCACCTAATGTATCCCCAAATAAGGTAGTACACCACCAGAAAAATTCTCCCACACTTAAGTTCAACTAGATAATGCAATATCTCTTCAAGAGAAGGTTAGATAGGGAAAATTGGATTGTAATGCAAGAAAACAAAATGGTTGTTCATTGATTATAAAGGATAAAAGTATTAATGTAAAAGGTAGTTTATAATAAAAAAGATTATTTTGAAAAGGGGCCTTAAATCCAAATAAATTCCTCGATCATTTTAAACAAAATTACCTCAAACCCTCGTGTTTTGATAGAAATAAATAAAATTATAGTTAAATAAATCATGGTACGGTTCTCTCAAGAAATGATGTGAATGTAAAGAATATAACAAAAATGATAAAAATGCGTCTATGGGATTTAATTACAAAAAATATAGAGAGTGAAAAGTAGCATAGGATTTAAAAATCAGATTACTTTTCATAAAATTCCTAAACACATGAACATGAAACACAGTCATTTCAGTATTCATTTAAGCTCAGTTTCATGGTATAGATTTGTTAACTCATTGACATGGGTTTGAAAAATCGAAATGATAATCATTTTAGCTCAAAATTTATTACAACACAATAAATTTTAAAAACACACAAATATCTTAAAAAAACCGAAATATTTTAAAAAAATAGTAAACCAAACAATAAATGAAAATTCTAATATAAGAAGGTTCCATCACCCACACTTAAATGATGTTCTATTCTCAGTGCATTCATATGGATTTAACATGTAAAAAGATTTGAAAATGAATCACAATAGTAAATAAAATGTAAAGAAAAGGTATGATCTAATGGGTTTTATTGATAAATAGGTTTGAGGTGTGTGATCTCCTTCACAAGCCTTGATGGCAGTGTCCCAAGGAATTTCTTCAACTAATTCCCGTTAATACTGAATTGATCTTTCTTTTTATTCGTTTTAATATACACAACTCCAAAATGATATGAAATAGTATCTATAAATGGACCATCCTATCTAGAACAATGTTTACATGACATCAGCTTGAGTCTTGAGTTGAATAAAAAAACATGGTCTCTAAGATAGAAGTATATCAGTTGGATAAGCTGGTCATGGGCCACTCTTGTTCTTTCTTTGTAAATCTTGTTATATTCAAAATTTTCCCTTTTTAATTTCTTTCAACTCTTTCAGCATTAATCTTCGTTCCTTCCAAACACTTTCAAGGACCAAATTTATTTTCCTTATAACCCAACATTCCATATTCTCTAACTCCATAGGTTAGTGGAAAATTTTCCCAAAATCAGCCTATATGTTCTCAATTCAATTATCGTTTTGTAGGATATTATCTAAACCCATTAGGTATTTTCCAACCATTGGATCCAATCCTTCCTGTTTGGATTAATGTTCATTTCCAAAATTCCTTTGATTTCCCTATTAGAAACATCAACTTTCCCATTAGTCTATGGATGAAATGGAGTTTATATTTTATGATTCAACCCATAATTATTCAGAAAAATATCTATTTTCCAAATGAATAAGTGAGTTCCCTAATCCCTGATAATGGCTCTAGGCACTCCAATCCTTCAAAATATGTTATCCATTCCAAAATCACAAACAACTTTTTCATAGTTAGTTATTATGGCTTTTGAATCCACCCATTTAGAAACATAATCGATTGTAAGTAAGATATATGAATTTCCAAACGACATTGGGAATGGTCCCATAAAATCTATCCCCTAGACTTCAAAAATGTCAAAAATATTTAGTGTCTTTGGATGAATTTCTTGTCTTTTTTAAATATTTCCAAAAAACAGATATTTTTAATACCTTTATCAAATTTTATGAGCATCAAAAAAAATGGTGGGATAAAAAATTCTAGATTCTAAAACCTTCCTTGATATCCTTTCAGGTAAAAAGTGGCCTCTATAAGCTAATGTTTATCAAAACTCAAAGGCATATTTAACTTCACATTCAGGCAAACATATTCTAATTACTTGATCATTGAAAATCTTTTAAAGACACGGATCATCCCAAATGTAATATCTAGATTCAGCTATCATTTTTTTAATTTTTTGAGAATTAAAATAAGATAGGAATTTAGATGTTATTGGATAATTGACCATGCCAAAATACCAAGAAACATCTCTTTCAATGAACTATAACTGCCCTCCTGGAATTTGACCATCCAATGGGTCTTTTTCTAGAATTACAATTTCAGCAGTGTTTGGAAGTCTACTTAAGTGAACGAACACTTGGACCGGGGTTCTATTCTAGTCCATGATTTCTATATTGAAGTCCTATCGTAGTATCATCAATCTCACTATTCTCGATTTAGCATTATCTTTCTTCCTCAATTACCTTAGAGTACATGATGAGAAAAAATAGTGATTTTAGCTCCAATTATATTTGATCTAATTCTTTATAATGAAACAAAAATTACAATGAACTATTTTTTCATGGTTTTGTAATAGAATTGGGCTCCCTCCAAGGTTATTGAGGTATATAAAATGACTTTTGGTCTATCCTCAATTATCTATGAAAATATTGCTCCAACTGCTTGGATGGAAGAATAATAAAGTTGCTCAAATGGTTCTTCCCAATTTTCTAGTTGCATCACGGGTGGCGACATCGATCTATTCTTCAACTCATCAAAGGATTCCCTACATGCACCATCTAAATAAAAATCATAATCATTCAAAATTAATCTAGAGATATGGGGAGAAATATTATTGAAATCTTTGATAAACATTCTGCAAAATCCTGTATGTTTAGAAAATGATCTAACACAATTCACACAAGTAGGGCAAGTCAATGACTTTATCACTTCAATTTTTTATTTATCCACTTCAATGTCATTTTGGTAAATGACATGACCAATTAAAATTCATCTTTCAACCATGAAATGAAACTCTTAAAAATTAAAAAATATGCTTTTTATGCAATTTTTATATACTATTTCCATATTTTTCAAACAATTATCAAAAGAATCTCTAAAAACTATGAAATCATGTAAGAAAAAATCCAACTGATTTTCAACATGATCATAAAATATACTTACAATGCACCTATGAAATTTTACTATAGAATTACATAATCCTAATGAAATCCTTTTATATGAAGAAGTGCCAAAGGGGCATGTACATATCATCTTCCCTTGATCCTCAGAAGAAATGGGTAGCTATAAGTAACATGAAAATCCATCCAAAAAGAAATAATGAGTTCTCCCTACGAATCTCTATAAAATATATTCAATGAGGTGGATGGGAAGATGATCATTCCGAGTGACCTGGTTTAATTTCTTAAAATCAATGCACACTCTCTAGTTATTTTGAATTCTCATAGGGATTAACTCATTGTTTTCATTCCTCACTATGGCCAGGTCAGTTTTTTTAGGAACAACATGAAAGGGGCTAACCCACTATGAATCTTAAATGAGATAGATGATCCTATATTTCGGGATCTTATCTATATCTTTCATTAAAACCTCCATCAAGGTGGGATTCAGCTTCTTTTGTGGTTTTCTAATAGGTTTGGAATCTCCTTCAATAAAAATTCTATGTGAACATATTTTTGGGTCTATTCCTGGGATATCACCTATGTTCCACCACATGTCTTGTACATTATCTCTCAAAATATTAATCAATGATTTTTTATGGGTCTTATATAGATTATTTTCAATTATCAATGGTAATTTCTATCCTTCGATAAGGTACACATATTTCAAATCATTGGGGAGTGGTTTTAATTCTAATTCAGGGGGATGCTCATGCGATGAAATTAGACTGATATTCCCCACATCCAAATGTTAAAAATCCTGTACACATGGAAAAATATCATATACCTCATAAATCAAAAAATTATCAATGAAATTAAAATTTACCTCTTCTTCCCACATAAAATAAGAATCTCCAGTGTTTTAGGCATTCACATGTTCATTAATGACACAATTCTCACATAATTCTAGGAATTGATGGAACATACCTAATTCTTCAATCGGATCGGTATTAACTTCATGGGAGAGTGAAAAGAGGAAGTGATCATCTCATGGGTACATCATGGATTCCAAAATTTTGAATTAGACAGTGCTAAATCCAAATTCAATGGTGATTGTACCATCGAGGAAATTGAGGATGGTTTTGGATGTATTATAGAATGGTCTACCAAAAATGATGGATGAGTGTGACATGATTATATCTTCTTTCATATTTAAAACATAAAAGTTAGATGGAATAACACATATTTGACTAGAAAACCGGTTGGTAAAACTGTGGATCTGTTTGCAAGCTGGATTACCACTCTTGTGGGTTTTAAGTCTTTCATATGGAAGGAAGCGTATACTAATTGAGGAAATAAATTAATTAAAGCACCTAGATCACAAAAAGAATTATGGAAATTTAATGAACTAATTGTGCCTGGAATGGAAAACATCCCCAAATATTGACATTTGGTTGGCTTCTGTGGTGTGATAAGGGTTGGGACACATCTCCCCAAGTTGATTCTTTCATTCATATGAAGTATTTTATTTTTAGTGCAAAGTTATTTCAATGAAATTTCATACCATAGAATTTTTTTGACACCTTCAACTTGGGGGATATTGATTTACACTTTCTAAAAAGTAAAATGAATTTTTTTAAGTCTATATTCATGGAATTTATTTGATTCAATCATCCTTGATGGAAATGGTGGGGATATATATTTCTTCTTCCTTTTTTCATTTGAATTGGTATTTATTCTATATTATTCGTTAGTCGATCCTTCTCCTCATCCAGTTTCATTTCATATTCTTGGTGGATTGCCACTATATTTTTGTAATTTAAATATTATTCTCCCTTAGAACAGGTGGTATATTTTCAGGTTAATTGTTGGAAAGAGGTGGGATTTCATTTCCACTTTTCGTTATGATTGCATTGATCTTATCTTTTGAATTTGGCACTATTTGGGATAGAAGATTCCCTGGATTCTTGGTTATAATTTCCAAAACATTTTTTAGTGTGTGAAGACCTGTCGTCGGGACCCATGTTGTGACTACCCCAAGCCCACCTTCTATAGGCCAGGGACTGGCGACTAGCACCAAAAGCATAAATCCCAATACTGGGAAGGAATTGCCATTATAAAAATTAAACACACACAGTCAGAGTACACAACTGGAAGAAAAACACTAAGAAAAACTATATATGGAAGAAGTGCTGGAAAGTAAAAGGGGATGGAAATACAATCCCTAACAGTAAAGTACAGGTACAACTGAAAGCAATTACAACCGAAAAAAGGAAAAAATATGAAAGGTAAAGAGAAGCTCCTGGATCATCTTCCGGGGTTCATACCTAAAGTGTAGGTACAGATGGCCACCTAAGCACTTCACGTCCATCAGACTCCTTTGTGTACTGACTCATCGTAAGGTCCACCTCCTGGTATCGTCCAATCCTAGCGCTCTCGGCCTTTGTCAGCGTTGTATGTCATCTGAATTCAACACAACGAGGTACAGGCATAGCCTGTGCAGGGGTGAGTATAACGATACTCAATAGGGACCCTGAGACCCCCAATGTATTACAATATCCAACAAGGATAACCACAAGGTAAAGATTCAATGGATAACCCTTACTTAGGTATATGACCATATATATACCTATGTTATCTAGTAACCCGTCTCAATCATGAGGTAAACACAAAAGTCACTGAATCAGCTCAAACCAGGATTTTATTCTAGGAGGTAGTATTAAGTAACAACCCCAGTCACATTGTTGGAACCTTGGTTGATGGTGTACACCTCCTCTAATGAGTATAGTGGGTCTGCTACGTCATACAGAGGTGCTTCCCACTTTTTTTACTGTTGTGGTACTACTCTTGTTGAGTAACATGGTTCTGATGTGTCACACAGAGGTTCTCCCCACTGTGGGTCTACCACGCTCACATAGAGGCGCTCCCCCTCGTAGCATGTTGAGGTACTCCTCTAGTCGAGTAACGTGGTTCTGCTGCATCACACAAAGGTGCTCCCCACTTTGGGCATGCTGCATCACATAGAGGCACTTCCCACTGGGCTAGTTGAAACAATCTGAGTTAAAAGGTCAGCAGTCGTCAGATCTCCTCCAGCTACTAGTTCTCTGCACTCCGCTCACTTGTCTCCAAGAGGATCTGCTCCATGAGCTACTAGTTGATACAACAACTGTCATGAAGTCCCATGAATACGTATCTCAAAGGCCCGCCTTGTCATAGGGATCTCAACGCAACATGTGATGCATCAATCAGACGCCCATTCTGTGAGTTGTTGGTGTATCTGTTCCAGGGGCCCAATTGGTTTTTAGGTTCAAACCAACCTGATCGTACCCCAACTATATCCAAACCTCAAGTTTGGTATTCCAAAAGAACCGTCTCGCTCCATGATTTCTATCACCACATATGGTTCATTGATAAGACACTTGTAGCCCAAGATATGGGCGAAATGGGTTTAAAGAGGCCAAAGAGGGTCTGGGTCCGCTCCAACTCAGTCGGACTGACCCGGCCTGACCTGGGTCCGGACAGGGGTCCGACTCGATCCGCGGGTCTGACCCGGTCTGAGGGGTGGCCCGACATGAGTGGTTGGCCTAACCCAAGTGGGCGGACCGGCCTTAGGGCGGCCCGGTGGCCTGGTTGGCCTGGTGACCCGGTTGGCCCGATGGCCCGGTCAGCCTGGAGACCCGGAGGCCCGGCGGGGGTCCACCTTAGCCACGACCCGGGGGAAAACGCATGCCCCCTGGTTTCTCGAACAACTTTTCCATTTATGATTCAGCCGAAACAGGTGCCAAGTGGTGCTGTTCTGGAACACGTGGGACCCGACGGGGTCTCACTCCTCCCGGTTGGCCGAGCTGCCAGCCGCTCCACCTGCTCCGTCGTGGCCTGCCCTTGCCACAGCTCCCCTGCTCTGAGCGGTGCGACAACGTCGTGCCTCCTCCACCACGACTCGTCCTGGCAACGACCTCTTGATCCTCCACGTGGCGTGACAGTGTCATGCCTCCTCCGTCACGGATCGACATTGATGTGGCCTCCTACTAGCCTCCATGTGGCGCAATGGCGTCGCGCGCCTCCGTCACAGCCCTCCCTATTCGCGGCTCCCCTTCCATGGGGCACAATAGTGCCGCACCCAATTGGTGACCCGGCAGCCTTGCGCTGCCGGTTTGCTTCGTGACCGGCCCGTCGCCAGCCGCCATTTCTTTTTCCACGGTCTGTTTTTCCAGCGGTGGTGTTACACCACCACTGTCATCAACAAATGAGAAAAAACAAAGCGGGGTGGTCATGTTATGTTCGTGTGTTCTGAGCCCTCCTCATTATGGTGGTATCATTCAGCATTTCTCAATCAATAAATTAAACAGTGTTGAACAGGCACAAAATCAACTCAAACCCCTACATCGTATGACAATAATCATAGATGATGTCGTGAAAAAGTGGACGTCATTCTGTTGATGTCAAGAAGAATCTGGGGTAGGAGACTGTGGAAGAAGCATCATCAGCATTCTTCGTAGTTGGATCCTTCTCTTTTGGTTTGGTCGATGATCGATGAAGATGTTCGTTGTTCTTTGTTGGAAGGATGATGTTCTCCAAGGGTTCTCCAAATCCTCACAAAAAAGAATGTGAAAACCAAAATAATGGGTTATGCTAACCCATTATTTAATTATAGGCCAACAGAATTCAAAAGAATTCAAATTAATTAATTAATTCCATTAATTAGTTTGTGTGCTTTGGCACACTTATGAGGGAAATTAAAGGGTTGGCACAATATTAATAAAAGGAATCTGAATGGTTTCCTCCACATAAATTGGGGGTTCCAAGAGTTATAAGCCTGGGTGTCCCCCACCTTAATTATCCTCCCAAGGGTGCTTATGCTCGGGTGGACCCCACCACCATAACCTCTCATGGGAGGTTAGGATGTGGTGTCCCCCACCCCCAACCACCACTTGGAGGTTTTATCCACCACAATAAAATAAGTCTCAATCTTATTCTTATTTAACTTAACTAAAAAACCCCCCAAAACTAAGTTCCATTCCTTTTAGAATGAAACTACGGTAATGTTCTTACTAAGTAGTCCTTGATGCTGCGAGTTCAATAGTGTTCTTAAATTTCAGTTCTGAGCACCGTTTCAAAAGTTAAAAAATCCCTCTCGTACATTTACTGAACGTACCTGAACAAAAAATTAGAAATTGATTCTGGGAACACCGGGCCTTGGAGTCAAGCACCGTAAATTTTCACGGACTCGTAAAATTTCCATGTATTTAAGAAAAAATATTTTCCATAGAAAATATGGGTGTTTACATTCTCCCCACCTCAGGGCTTTACGTCCCCGTAATCTACAACTCGAACTAAGGGAACAAATGGGGGGTACTGAGAATGCATCTGAGCCTCCCACTCCCATGTGCTCGGCCGGTGGTTCCCATGCTGCCAGCGAACATGCACCAGAGGTATCGAACATCCACGTAGGACCCACTCATTTTGATCCTCAATCTCTAATAGAACCTCCATAAAAGTTTCCCCGTCATCGATGTCCATATCTCTATGATCGATGATGTGGGATGGGTCGTGCGCGTATCTCCTTAGCTGAGATACGTGGAAGACGTCATGCACCCTGTGCAACTGAGGTGGAAGAGCTAAGCGGTAAGCCACCATGCCTACTCTGTTGAGGACCTAGAAAGGTCCGATGAATCGCGGAGCAAACTTTCCCCCTCGGCAAAATCTCCATAGACCTCATCGAGGTGAGACCCGTAGAAAGACGTGGTTTCCATCCTCGAACTCAAGATGTCCTCGTATCCTATCAGGATATGACTTCTACATGCTCTGTGCAGTCTTCATCCACTCCTAGATGATCTATACCTTCATTTTGGTAGCCCGTACCATCTCTGGGCTCTCTAGTGATGACTCCCCTAGGTCTATCCAACACAGTGGCGATCTGAAAGGTCGGTAATACAAGGCCTCAAAGGGTTCCATACCGATGGTGGAGTGATAGATGTTGTTGTATGCAAACTCCACCAAACACAAGTGGTCCTCCCAGTTGTGACTGAAGTTGAGGATACAAGCTCAGAGCATGTACTTGAGGGTCTGGATGGTCTGCTCAGTCTGACCATCCATTTGAGGATAAAAGGCGGTGCTCAAACGAAGCTACATCCTGAAAGCCTTTTACACCCCCTTTCATAGCCGGGAAGTAAACCATGCATCATGGTCGGAGACAATAGAGGTAGGCACTCCATCAAAATGCATAATCTCTTGTACATAGAGGCATCCCAATCTATCTATTGAGCCCTGCTCCCTGGTCGATAGGAAGTGGACCGACATGGTGAATCGGTCAACGATCTCCCATATCGAATCGTGACTCCTGGACGTACATGGAAGACCCGTCACGATGTCCATGGATATCCCATATCACGTCTACTATGGGAACTCTAAGGGATACCAAGCCTGATGGTACCTAGTGCTCTGCCTTCACTTGCACACATGAGAGGCACCATGAGACAAACTCCACTACTGCCTTCATCATACCAGGCCACTAGTGCTATCATTGAATGTCCTAGTACATCTTTGCCACTTCTGGGTGTACCAATAAATGGGAAGTGTGGAATTCCCTCAAAACTTCCTATTGAAGTGTAACTGGTACCATGGTACGTCCTCTTAAAGGAATGATGTTCTCACCACCTTCAGAAAATCCATCAGGTGCCTGCCCTGTGGATATCTGAGAACGTCGAGTCTCACTATCAGCGTCCCCACACTATACCTCCCTAACTTGCTGAAGAAGTAGAGGAGTGACTGTGAGAGAATATAGATAGGATACTTCATCACTATCCACAAGGGATATATATAAGGCAGCCAACTGCTATTTCACCTCTCCTAGAAGTTTTATACCAGTCCTCCGGCTGAGTGCATCTACAACAACATTCCCCTCCCCAAGAGTATAGACTGTACCAAAGTCATAGTTTTGAAGGAACTCAAGACATCTCCTCTATCTTAGGTTCAGGTCCTTCTGAGAGAAGATACACCTGAGACTCTTGTGATCAGAGTACATGGTGAAATGTTCTCCCATTAGATATTGCTGCCATGTCTTCAAGGCAAAGACCACTACTACTAACTCCAAGTCATGTGTAGCATAGTTCTGCTAATGTTGTCTCACCTGTCGAGATCTATATGCAATCACTGCTCTCTCCTGCATCGGGACACACCCATGTTTGGTACTTGATGTATCGCAGCAAACTACGTACCCTACGCCCTCCTCTAGAAGCCTCAAGATGGGGGCACTAGTCAACCTCTTCCTCAGCTTCTAAAAGCTCTGATGGCATCTCTCTGACCACACGAAGGGTTTCCCCTTCTTTTGAAGGATAATAGTGGTGATGAAACTTTGAAGAAGTCTAGAACAAATCTCCGATAGTTCCCATCCAACCCTAGAAAACTTTGTTCCACCGTCAGAGTACTGGGTGGCTCTCAAGAAAGTACCACCTCAATCTTCACTGGATCCACTGCAACTCTAGCCTCCAAGATGACATGTCCCAACAAATGAACCTCTCAAATCTAAAACTAGAACTTTGAGGGCTTACCATAAAGCTGGTGCTCTCAGAGTGTGTCTAGTACCACCTGCAAATGGTAGGAATACTCCACCTCAGTAGTTGAGTAGATCAGATTATCGTCGATGAAGACTACGAAAAAGCGACCGATAAATGGCTAGAAGATCCTGTTCATTAGACACATGAACACTATTGGAGTGTTGGTTATGCAGAAGGGAATTACCAAGAACTCATAATGGTTGTAACGACACCTGAAGTCCATCTTCTACACATCCTCATATTGAACTCTGAGCTGGTGATAGCCCTATCTGAGGTCTATATTCAAGAACCTCTATGCTCCCTTCAGCTGATCAAAGAGGTCGTCAATCCACTAGACTGGGTACTTGTTCTTCACGGTCACCTGGCTCTGGCAACGGTAGTCGACACAAATCCTCAAGCTCCCATCCGCCTTCTTGGAAAACAAAATCAGGGCTTCCCAGGGAGAAACACTGGGCCGGATGAATCCCTTTCCCTACAAGTCCTCTAGCTGTTCCCGTAGCTCACGGAGCTCAGCCAGAGCCATCAGATATGATGAAGTAGATATCAGTGTCGTCTTGGGGTACAGTTCAACGTAGAAGTCCACCTCTGAACGATAATTTAGTCTTGGAACATCGTTAAGGAAAACAACCACATACTAGTCCACCACTACAGGATAAGTCAGACTCTCCACATAAACTGCTTCTAGGGTAAGGCAAGCCAACTGGTGAGTGATCGGCTGCACCCTCCTCTGAGTATGTATGTCTTATGCTGCAAAGGTTCCCTTCTTGCCGGTGAAGGTGAAATTGGTCCCATATGTGTGGACACACCGCACTTTGCACCTAATACAGTCGATCTGGGCATGGACTATAGATAACTAGTCCATACGCAAGATGACGTCGTAAGGCCTTGACGCCACTACAATGAGATCCCAGTAGAATATCTCGCCTCCTAGAGTAATCTTGCACTACCGGAAACAGTGAATAATCATCGAATCATCTCCCTTAGGATTCTCTTGCTGAAACGATCGATCCAACGGCTCCGTCGGAATCTCCGAGCTCCGAACAAGGGTAATGGAAATGAAAGAGTGACCATTACATGTGTCTATTAGAACCACAGCTAAGGTGGAGTAGACACAGATCGTATCTCGAATCATCTCCATAGCATCATGTTTGTATGCCTCAGCTTCATTAAGGTGAGCTCTCCCCTGTCCACCTGATCCCTACAGTCGGGGTGGACCTCCTGGTGGTGCTGGCGGTAGCACCATGTAACGTCGTCCACTGCCAGCTATTCTACCAGCTCCTCTTCCACAGCTACCTACACCCTGCGTACTGCCTAAATTGAATCTCTGCCTCTACCTGGGAGGTCCCTAAACTGGCTGTTGATCGTATAAATGGCGGGTCGGATAGTCACTAGCCATGGGACCCTGCCCACCACATTTGTAACACTGCCTACTCTTGGAAGGTAAGTCACTGCCTTGGGTGCCCCGCAAAACTGATCCTGAGTCCTACGGTCGTCCAACCATGGGTCTGGTCCTCTTGGACCTCTACTTCTTCTGTCTATTTCCAGCTGTAGAAGACTCCACAATAAATCGACTAGTGGTGGGTCTCGCTGCTGGTGACTGCTCATCAAGGAAACTCACCACTAGGAGGTCTCTCTCTAACACCCCCTCCTACGTCGGGATGCTGTGGGATATCATCGAGGCTTTGATCTCTCGCCTGATCATCTGTTCAAAATTTTGGGCCCTGAAGAATGGGTCTCGAACAATATCTTTGGAGTAGTGCGAGAGGTTGGTGAACCACGCTGAGTACTACGCTACTATCATGTTGCCCTGGTGAAGATGAAGTATCTCCCGTATCTGCACTGCATGAAGGGTGGCGGGTACAATCTCCGCCCAGAACAAGATCTCGAAGTCTGTCCAGAGAAGTGTCGCCTAGACATGCACCTGGAGCATCATGCTCCACCATATGTCTGTTGTGGCTTGAAGGAGATAGGCAACAGGGATCACCATGTAGTCTTCTAGTGTTCCTAATAGCCTGAAACCCCCCCAACCTCCAGCCAATCCTTAGCCACCCGTGGGTCCGTCTCTCCCCAAAACCTAGGTGGTCTCTAGCATTGGAACTCATGAAACGCCCTCAAGTGATGTGCATCATCTACTACTAGGGATGGTGGCCTCGGTGGCCCAACATGATGTGGTACCGCTGGTACCTCCGCTGGTAATGCGCCCTATACCGAGGCCTCGTCGCTCGGTTGGTTGTCAGAGCATACGACTCTCGGGGCTCTGTGGGGAGGCATCCTGAAAGAAACAGTTGTGACTCGGTTAAGAAATTATACCTAGTGATATGACCTAGTTGAGCTGACTTAAGGGAAATTTTAAAGATACATACACAATCATTGTTTTCATGCAATAAGTCAAAAATCCGAAGTCAGGGTCCTGGTGTATAGATACATCAGTAGCCCGCACCAACAATGGACTCCTTGAACTGAAAACCACACTTAGAACCCTTAACACTATTGGTTCACCGAAAAAATTGATCAGAGTCCTATGTTATGCGGTAGAACTGACCCCTCTGAAACCAATTTTTCACGACACATCGTCGGGACTCGTTCCGTGACTACCCCAGGCCCTCCTTCCATCGGCCAGGGGTAGGAGACTAGCACCAAAATCATAAATCCCTATGCTGGTAAGGCATTGCCTTTATAAGAAGTAAACACACACAATCAGAGTACACAATTGGAAGCAAAACACTAAGCAAACTGTATATAGAATAAGTGCTGGAATGTAAAAGGGGATGCAAATACAAGCCCTAACAGTAAAGTAAAGGTACAAATGAAAGTAAGTACAACTAAAAAAGGAACAAACAACTGAAACGTAATGAGCAGCTCCTGGATCATCCTCCGGGGTTCCAACCTCAAGGGTAGGTACAGATGGACACCTCAGCACTCCACGTCCGTCAGACTCCTTTGTGTACCGACTCGTCGTAAGGTCCACCTCTAGGTACCTTCCAGTCATAGCGCTCTCGGCTGCCGTCAGCGATGTCTGTCGTCTGTATCCAACACAATGAGGTCCTGTCATAGACCGTGAAGGGATGAGCATAACGATACTCAGTAGGGACCCTGATACCCTCAAGGTCTCACAATATCCAAGAAGGATAACCACAATGTATAGATTCAATGGATAACCCTTACTTATGTATATGCCCATAAATATACCTATGTTATCTAGTAACCCATCTCAATCGTGAGGTAAACACAAAAGTCAATGACTCAGCTCAAACCAGGATTTTATTCTAGGAGGTAGTATCAAATAAAAACCCCAGTCACATTGTCAGAACCTTGGATGATGGTGTACTCCTCCTCTAACGAGTACAGTGGGGCACCCACGTCACATAGAGTCACTTCCCACCTTCTTGGACTATTTTGGTACTCTTCCTGTCAAGTACCGTGGGTCGGTTGTGTCACACAGAGGCGCTTTCTACTATGGGTCTGTTGAGCTCACACAGAGGTTCTCCCCTCGTAGCCTGCTGAGGTACTCTTCATGTCGAGTACCATGGGTCTTCCGTGTCACACAACGGTGCTCCCTAGTGTGGTAATTTCGTGTCACATAGAGGAGCTTCCCACTGGGCTAGTCGAAAGACTCTGAGTTGAAAGGTCTGCAGTCGTCAGGTCTCAACCAGCTACTAGGTCTCCGCACTTCGCTCTCTCATCTCTGGAAGGATCCGCTCAATGAGTTACCGGTCGATACCGCAACTGTCATGAAGTCCCATGAAGAAGTATCTCAAAGGTCTGCCTCATCCTATGGATCTCAACGCAATAGATGCCACATCAATAGGACACTCGCTCTGTGAGTTATTGACATTTCCATTCCAGGGGCCCGATTGGTTTTTAGATTCAATCCAGCCCAACTGTACCCCAGCTATATCCAATCCTCAAGTGGGTTATGCCAAAAATTTGTCTCACTCAAAGATTTCCATCGCTGTAGACGGTTCATCGATCAGACACCCGTAGCCCAAAATATGGGCGAAATGGGTGTAAATGGGCCTAAGCGGGTCCGGGTTTGGTCCGACTCAGTCGGGCTAACCCTGCCCGGCCCGGGTCTGGACCAGGGTCCGACTTGATCCATGGGTCTGACCCGGTCTGAGGGGGAGGCCCAACCCGAGTGGTCCGCCCGGCCCGATTGGGCAGCCCGGTGGCCCGGTTGGCCCGACGGCCCGGTTGCCCTAACAGCTTGGTTGGCCTTGGGACCCGGTGGCCCGGCAGGGGTCCTCCTTTGCAACTGCAAGAGGGGAAAACCATGTTCCCCCTGGCTACCCAAACAGCTTTTCCATTTTGGTGTGAGACGAAACAGGAACCAGGTGGCGTCGGTCCAGTCCACGCAGGACCTGACGGGGTCCCGCTCCTCCCGGTTGGCCGAGCGGCCAGCCGCTCCACTTACTCCGTCGTGGCCTGCCCTGGCCGTGGATCCGATGCTCCATGCAGCACGGCGGCGCCAGGCCTCCTCCTCCGCATCCTGGCCTGTCCGCGACCTCCAACTCCTGCGCACGGCACGCCGGGGCCGCGACCTCCAACTCCCATGCGTGGCGTGATGGGGTCGTGCCCCCTCCACCACAGCCCGACATTTCAGTGGCCTCCTGTATACCTCTGCGTGGTGCGCTAGGGCCGTGCACCTCCACCACAGGCCGCCTAGGCTGTGGGTCTCCTTCTGCATTGGCATGACAGTGTTGTGCCCTCATGGAGACCGTATGGCATTGCGCCTCGGGTTTTCTTCATGGCCAGACCACCGATGTTTCTTTTATCGCGGTCCATTCCTATAGTGGTATTGGGCCACCACCGTCGTTAACAAATGAGAACAACAATGCGAGAGGGATGGGCTGTGTTCGTGCGGTCCAAGCCCTCCTCTTTATGGTGGTATCATTCGGCATTTCTAAATAGATAAATTTAACTATGTAGAACGGGTACAAAATCATCTCAAACCCCTACCTCGTATGATGATAATCATTGATGAAGTCGCGGAAACCCAGACATCATTCCGTTGACATCGGGAAGCATCCGGGGAAAGAGACTAAGGAAGAAGCATCATCAGAATTCTTCATGGTCAGCTCCTTCTCTTTCGGCTTGGTCAAAGATCGATGAAGATGTCCACTATTCTTTGTTGTAAGGATGATGTTCTCCAAGGGTTCTCTAAAGCTCCACCAAAAAGAATGTACCAACCAAAATAATGGGTTAAGCTAACCCATTATTTAATTATTGGACAAAAGAATTCAAAATAATTCAAAATAATTAATTAATTCCATTAATTAATTTGTGTGGTTTGGCACACTTATGAAGGAAGTTCAAGGGTTGGCACAAAATTAATTAAAGGAATTTTAAGGGTTTACTCCACTTCAATTGGGTGTTCCATGAGTTACAAGCCCTGGAGGACCCCACCTTAATTATCCTCCCATAGGAGGTTATTCTTGGGTGGCCCCACCACCATAACCTCCCATGGGAGGTTAGGGTGTGGTTTCCCCCACCCCCAACCTCCACATGGAGGTTTTAACCACCACAATAAAGATATGTTTCACTCTTATTTTTATTTAACTTAAATAAAAACCCCCCAAAACGAACTTCCATTCTCGTTAGAATGCAACTGATATGAAGGTGTTACTAAGAAATCCTCGACGCTGTGAGTTAAACAGTTCCCTCAGATTTCAGTTCAGAGCATCGGTTCAAAAGTTATAAAATCTCGCTCATACATTTACTGAACGCACCCGAAAAAAATTTCAGAAATTGATTCTGGGCACACCGGCCCTCGGAATCAAGCACCGTAAATTTTCGTGGACTTGTAAAATTCCCATGTATCTAAGAAGAAAAAATTTCCATGGAAATTATGGGTCTTTACAAAGTGGTTGGATAAGACTTTCACATTTTCTTTAAGCCCTTCAAAATCAGAGTATAGTTGTTGGTTCTCAATTGATCGTTGAGCATTGGTGGATGGTTTCTTCAATGTATTTCATTGGAATGGTGGTGGTGGAAAGGGTTTTTGTTGCTAAAAGAGTTGTTTTTTGGACTATTTGAATAGAGGGTGGTTCTGGTATTTCTGTTGAAAATGAAGTATATCCTAGATCTAGAGGAATCTATATCCTAATTGGGGTTTACGTGGTAGATTTTTCATGAATTTCCTTTGCTGATAGGGAGAAGCACAAAATTTGGTTCCCTTATCATCTAGAAGTTGGTCAGTGTAATAATAATTAGAAAATCATAAACCACATACCTGATCTGGTTTTTGTTGTTCCATCACTTATCTCACAACCTTCTACCACACTAACCTGGTGAGTTCACCCATATCACTTCTAATTAATTCTATAGAATCAGATGTTCTCACCTCATGAATTCCTCTCCTTACTACCAATCTTGTTCCATATTGTTGTGAGTTTGGATAAATATTCTCAATTAGTAATCTAATATATGCATGCGACATATCAACTAGGGATCACCTAGATGAGTTATTTAGAAGATTTCGATCATTTTCTAGAAGTATGTGGTAGAATAACACAAGGAATTTATGTTTATCCATTTCCTAATGTGGGAATATGGAACATAGCTTCTTGAAATGCTCCCTGTACTCGTAGAGGGTTTCCCCATTTGATTGTAGTATGATGGATATCTTCTTCTTGATGGCAGTGATCCTAGATGGGGGAATGAATCATTGCATGAATCATATTTTTAGGTTTTCCCAATCACTGATCTTCACTAGTGGTAGATTTTACTACAATCCATTATTCACTCTTTCTAGTGATAAGGGGAATTACCTCTATTGAAATTGATCTTCAGGTGCTCCTCTTGGCCTGATACTTGATCAAGTAAAGTTGAATTCTTTCATGTGTTGATGTGGATCTTCTCTTACAAGACAATGAAAAATTGGAATAATGGGAATCATATTGACATGTAAGTAAAAATAATTTTGTGAAGTTGGTGCAATGATTTGGTTAATTTGAATGGAAAATTGTTGTGCAAATAGATTACACAGGGTTTGGCTGGGATTTCCTCCCATGAATTCAGTTTCACAATGAACACAAAGAGTTTCACTTGAATATGATAGATCCATTTCCTAAAAGATAACTGATAGGTTTATTTTTCATAGTTGGCAAAATGTTCTTTCAAATTCTAGATCAAAATCAATTAATGGTCCTATTGTGTTTTGGGTCATTATAATTTTAAAATATTTTTTAGGTTGCACTGCCACCCCAGAAATGACTTCAACTTTGACGCAGGCCTATCTTAGGGCATGAGAAAACTATTTTTTTAATTCTTTATTTATTGTCTAGTGTTTTACCCTAAGAAGTATCCCAAAGGGGAGTTAAAACATAAAATTCTTTCACCTTTAAATGATGGTAAAAATGTATATTTTAGAACAAATCAATATAGAAATGATTGAAATGAAATTTGAAATTGAACTGATTGAAAACTATGATATTAAAAGGGTTATTAGGTCGAGTTTGGTTTCTCAATTGAAATGCTATAATTTTTCAATTTAATTCAAACCTTATCTTATGAGTTGATTAAAATGAGTTTCCAAAATCTTTTTCTCTCACTTCCTTGGTGAAATATTGATATTGAGAGAAAAACTTACCATGATCTTAGTTTAGTCTACTCTCCTTCCATGTGAAAAATATTTGTATTGAATATCCTCAATTGACATAAGAAATACCCGATATGGTCTTTTTTATCCAAAAAAATCAAGAACATCCACCAACCCTTTTACACGTATTGATGATTGTTGATTACATCACCACTAATCTCTGATTTATTCCATCATATATAAACTAGAAATCAGTGGAGGGAGATAATGATTAATTATAAAAAAATCGTTAATAGAATTTAAATTCAATAATTCCAACACTTGATAATAAAATCCTCTATATGTAATTGAAAAAAACTTTTAAGAAAAAATATAATTCATTCAATTATGTTCATGAAATCAGACATTACAAAATAGAAAACCAATCCTTCTACAATCACTCAAAATAATTACCCCACCATGGTAAGGGTAATGGAGATGAATGGGGAAGAATAATGAATTAAAAATATATATATAAGAAATGAAATAAAAGAGTTAAATCTGAAAGGTTCCCCTCTTTGGTTTCCTGGAAGGAATGAGATGGAATGAGATGCTTTGAGAGGTAGGAGCTCCCCTCTATTGATAAGTAAACATTTTCCCCATCAATTTGACTCATTGTAACTCTATAAAAGGATAACTTCATGCTTTTCACCTTTATTTAATGTTGTTCATAAATATATTTTCCGTCCCTTGTCAAAATTATAGTGTATTTTGATAAGTATTTTGAGAGTTATTGTCATATTACATTGACAATTTATTCCGTCCACTCAGACTAACTAAAACAGAAACCTCTAATTTATAATGATTTATGGACCGTTATAATGGACACTTCACATGTCATATCCTTCATAAAATTTGTTCCAAAACCCATTTCTCTTCCCCCCATAAAATTTCATATCCATTGGGCCCACCATGAACATGTTAGGGACCCCAGACTAAAAATAGAAAATTCTGTAAATGGTTTTCATGGTCCAAACTGTGAGCTTATTTTGTGATTCCATATGATCAATTAATATTTTTTTCATGAAAGCTGAAATGAATCCCTAGATATGTAAAATCCTTCAAAAAAATAATTTCTCAATTTGTATTAATATAGTAAATGTTATCGCCAAAATAGTTAAAAATTTTAAAACTGTTAAAAATCCAACATTGGCCATTTTTACGATTAATCTCAAAATACCACTAATATAATAAAATTTGGAAATTTATATTAATGTAACACTTTGGTTGTTTATGAAATAATGAAATACAACGTAAATTTATTGAAAATATTAGTTGAATAAATTTTCCCACACTTATTACTTGGAATCCTAGACATGTAAACATGGAAATTAAATCAAATAAAATCCAAAACACATACCCATGAGATCTACCAAATCAAATCTAATAAACAAAAATATATAATGAGTTATAAAAAACAATTATTTCAAATTATAAATTTCAATAATTAAATATATTTCCACTTAATTTATTATCCCATGTACGGAAAACACCTACCTCACATGGTTTTTCTATCATCTCACAAATATTAATGTTCAATAAGGATTTTATCATCAAAACTCACGCAAGAGTCACTATAGTCTTGATAAATTACTACATCTCCTCCCAATATGAGTCAAGGACGTGTGTTCATCATCATTAATTTTTAGGGTTCTTCTTTGTCTTCCGATTTGTAGGATTTATATGTAACAAATTCTGAGGCAGAAAAATGAGGTCTTGGCTTTTTTTAAGAAAAATGTAAAGATTGTCATTTTCACTGAAGTATGTATCCTTCTCATCCCCTTTATTGAAAATTATCCTAATAATCATGATAAATCAAGGAAATTTTACACCATTTAGCATCTTATGAGAAATGTTTTTTTCTCAAACATAGTTTTTCTTGAATGCTCCCGTTAGGTACAACTTTATTTTTACATTGGAGGCTACATAAATGAACATCTTATTTTATCACAAAAGAACTAGAAAGCCACAAATTTAAAAAAATGAAATATTCAGTTGAAACATAAGATATTAAACATTTTATTTTCCACCCTAAGTGTCACCAAATGAGGTATCACACCATGATACATCTTCCCCCACACTTAAGTTCAACTAGATCATGCAATTTCACTTCAAGAGCATGTTATATTGGGAAAATTGGATTTTAATGTAGTTAAACTAATAGGATTTTCATATATTCTAAGGGCTACAAGGATTAATGTACAAGATAGGCCATAATAAAAAGTATTATTTTGAAAAGGGGTCCTAGAACCAAATAAATGCCTCAATCATTTAAAACACAAGTTCCTCAAACCCTCATGTTTTGATATGAGTAAATAAAATTCTAGTTAAAGTTTTCATGGTTTTGTTCTCTCAATAAATGAGTTGAATGTAAATAATATGAATTAAATAGTAAATAATCCTCACAGGAAAGTGATTTAAAAAATAAAGATAGTGAGATATAACATGGGGTTTAAAAATCTATGTACTTTTTATTAAATTCAAAATGATTTGAACATGAAACAAAGTCATTTAATAATTCATTTAAGCTCAGTTTCATGGGATGGATTAGTTCACTCGATTAAATTGGTTTCAAAAATAGAAATGATAATCATTTCAGCTCAAAAGTTTTGGGAACAAACTAAAATTTAAAAATAAACACACAAATATCTAAAAAATAAACAACAACTTTTTTCTAAAAATAGTAAACCTAACAATAAATGAATATCCTAATATAAGAAGGTTCCCTGCACCAAACATAAATTATATAGTGTCCTTATTAAATTTAAATATATTTAACATGTATGATGATTTGAAAATTAATCATAACAACAAAGAAAATGTAATGGAGAGGAATGACCAGATGGATTTTATTGATAAAGAGGTGAGAGGAGTGTGATCTCCTCCAGTAGCTCTAATGGTAGGGTCCCATGGTATTTTCTCAACCTATTCCCATTAATATTTAATGGATCCTACTATCCATCCTTTTTAATATGCACAAAACCAAAAGGATATTGAAGAGTAACTATAAATGGGGCTTCCTATTTGGAAGAATGTTTTCCAAGCATTATCTTGCGTCTTGAGTAGAATAACAACACATTTTCTCAAGGATAGAAGTCTTTCGATTGGATCAACTTGTCAGGGAAAAGTCTTTTTATTTCATTTTAAAAATTTTAATTTTCAAATTCCCCACTTATAAATTTTTTTTGATCTTACATCTTCAATATTCATTCATTCCCAGCACATTCAAGGTTGAAATTCATTATCCTCATAGCCTAATAAACCATATGCTCTAATTTTGCATGTAGTTGGCAGCCTTTCCAATAAATCATCCTATTTAGAATCATTACAATCAGGGTTCTGTAGGATATACTATAATCCCATATGGTATCTTCTAACCTCTGGCTCAAATCCTTCCTGTTTGGATTAGCAGTCTTTTCCTAAATTCTATTGATTTCACTATTTATAACATCAACATTCCCATTAGTCTTTGGATGATAGGATGTTGATTTTTTATGATGTACCCCATAGTTCTTCAGTAGTATCTCTATTTTCCAATTACATAATTGATTCCCCTGATCTCTAATAATGGTTCTCGACACTCCAACCCGGCAAAATAAGTCATCCCTCACTAAATCACAAACAACTTTATCATCATCAGTACTTGTGGCTTTTACTTCCACCCATTTGGAAACATAATAAATTGTAAGTAATAAATATGAATTTCAAAATGAAATTTGGAAAGTTCCCATAATTTCTATCCCCCAGACATAAAAAATGTCACAAAAAATTAGATGCTTTGGAGTCATTCATGCATTTTTTAAATATTTCTTAAAAACAGACATTTTTTATACATTTTTCAAAATTCATGAGCATATTTAAAAAGGGAAAACCAATTAATTCCAAATTATAAAACCTTACAAGATATCCTTTGATGTTAAAAGTGGCCTCCACAAGCTAAAGTGTGAAAAAACTCAAAGATAGATTTAACATCACTTTCATGTAATCATTTCTTATTACAAGATCATTGCAAATCTTTCAAAGAAATGGATCATCCCAAATGTAATATCTAGATTCAGCATTCTATTTTTGAATTCAGTGATAATTGAAATGACATGGTATGTAATATGTTACCAAAAAATGACCATGTCAGCATAACAAGGCACATATCATTCAATCAAGTATAACTACTCTCCTAGAATTTGACCAATCATTGGATATTTCTCTTGAATTTCAATTTCAGCAGTGTTTAAAAGTATACATAAGTGATTGGCCTCTTGGGTCTCAGATCCATTATTTTCCTTCATTCCATTATTGAACTCCATTAGATGTATCATCAATATCACTAGCCTTGGTTTAGCATCATCATTCTTCATCAAGTACTAAAGAGCTACATGATCAGAAAACATAGGGATTTTAGTTCTAAGAAGATGTGATATAAATCATTCTAAAGAAAAAACAAATACAAAGAACTATTTTTCTATGGTCATGTAATTTAATTGGGCAGCATATAAGGTTATCGAAGAATATGAATTGTCTTCTGACCATCCCTCCATTCAATGAGAAAGGACTGCTCGAACTTATTGGTTGAAATCATCACAAAGTATCTCAAATGGTTCCTCCCAATCTGGCGGTTTCATCATGGGTGGTGAAATCAATATCTTCTTCAACTCATAAAAGGATTCATTACATGATATATTTAAATTAAAATCATCTTCATTGAAAATTAATCTAGAGATGGGGAGGGAAATCTTACTAAAATCATTGATAAATCTCATATAGAATTCTACATGTCCTAAAAATGATCTAATATGTTTAACTGAAGTAGGGTATGGCAATGAATTTATAACATAAATTTTTTGTTTATCCATTTCAATTTAATTTTGAAAAATGAAATGCCCATGTATAATTCCTATTTCTACCATGAAATGAGACTTTTCCAAATTCAAAAGAAGATTTTTTCAATGTATGATTTCAAAATGTTTTACAGGTTTTTTAAAAAATGATCAAAATAATCTCCAAAAACTATGAAATCATCTAAGAAAAAATCCAATAAATATTCAATGTGAGAAAAAAAAATATACTTACCGTGCTCCTCTGAAATGTACCTGGGTCATTACATAATCATAATGGAGTCCTTTTATATGAAAAAGTACCTAACGGACATGTAAATTCCATCTTATTAGGATCCTAGAGAGAAATAGGTACCTGGAAGTAACATAAAAATCTATCAAAAAAGAAATAATGAGTTCTCCTGCCAATATATATAACTTCTGGTCAATGAAGGAGAGTGGTCGATGATATTTCTGAGTGACTTGGTTCAATTTCCTAAAATAATTTCACACTCTCCAGCTGTTTTGAATTCTCATAGGGATTAACTCAATAATTTCATTCCTCAAAGTGGTCTGGCTAGTTCTTTTAGGAAGGACATGAATGAGGCTAACCCATATTGAATATAAAATGGGATAAATGATCCCCTCTTCCAAGAGATTCTTTATATCCTTCTTCACAACCTCCATCAAGGTGGGATTCATCCTCCTTTGGGGCGGTCTAAAAAGATTGGAATCTCCCTCAAACAAAATTCTATGTGAACATATTTTTGGGTTTATTACTGGTATATCACCTAAACTCAACCTTATTGCTCAGAAATTCTCTCTCAATATCTCAACCAATGATCTTTATTTTGTTTTAGACATATTATTTTCAATTTCCAATGGTAATTTATCTCCTAATCTAAGGAATAAATATTTCAAATCTTTGGGGAGTGGTTTTAATTTCAGTTCAGGGGGATATTCATGGGATGAAATTAATATGAAATTCCCCTCATCCAAATGTTAGACCTCATGCACACATGAAACAATATCATATTCCTCATCAATCAACAAATCAACAATTTAATTAGATTTTATATCTTCTTCCAACATACAATCATAATCTCTAGTGTTTTGGGAATTCAAATTTTAATTAATGGAAAAATTCTATCCTAAGTCTAGGAATTAATTACATATATCTAATTCATCAATGAGTTCAATACTAAAATCATGGGATAGTGAAAAGAGGGAGTGATCTTTTGATGGGTATATCATGGATTTAAAATTGTTGAAGTGGACAATGTTATCTCCAAATTCCTTGGTGAGTGTACCATCATGTATATTGATGATGGTTTTGGTTATCTTCAATAAAGGAATCCCAAAATTGGTGAGTGAGTGGAACGAGATCCTATATTCTTTTATATCTAGTACAAAAAAGTCAGCTGGGAATAAGAGATCTTTGACTTTCACATGGTCATTCTCTAGAACTCCAGCTACAGAAACTGTAGATCTGTTTGCAAGATGGACCACCACTCCTGTGGGTTTTATGTCTCCTATATACAAAAAAAGTGTATATTGATTGAGTTAATACATTAATTAAAGCACCATGATCAAACAAGTAATTAGAGAAATATAATGAACCAATGGTGCATGGAATGTAAAACATCACTGGATATTGACATTTGGTGGGAATATGCGGTGTGAAAAGGGTGGGGAAACATCTCCCCAAGTTGATTCTTTCAATCTAATGAATTCCTCTCATTTTGTTTCAAGGATCTTCCAAAAAAATTTCATACCTTGGAATTTTTTTGACAGCTTCATGAAGGGGGATATTGATAACCACTTTCTAAAAAGTGTTTAGAATTTTTTTTGAAGTGTTTCTTAATGACATTTCTTTGATTCTATAATCCATGATGGAAATGGTGGGGGTAAGTCCTTCTTAATCCTTTGTTGCCTTTTCCTTTTTGTTTTATGGCTCTTATTCAGTGTTCTATACTTTTCCTTATCCTCTTCCTTTTATTATTCTTGGTGAATTTTCAAAATATTTTTTGAATTTTCAACATCATTATCCCTCAGAATAGGTGGTTCTTTTTTAGGTTCATGGTTGGTTAAAGGTGGGATTTCTTTTCCACTTATTGTTATGATTTCATTGAAATTTTCTTTGGGATTTTCCACTATTTGGGGTGGAATCTTCCCTGGATTCCTGCTATAATTTCCAAATTATTTTTAAGTTGTAGGATAAGTCCCTCGCATTTTCTTTAACCCCCCAACATCTGACTGTAGTTGTTGGTTCTCAATTGATGGTTGCGAACTAGTGGATGGTTGCTTATATGTATTTCTTTGGAATATTGGTGGATGAAATGGTTATTGTTGCTGAAAGGTATGTTTTTTGGCTGCTGGAATGGGGGGGTTCATGTATTACTGTTTAAAAGGAGGTATATCTTGGGTTTGTTAGAATCTATATCCTGGTTGAGAAGACATTGTGGATTTGGCTGGAATTTCCTTTACTAATATGTAGAAGCACAAAATTTGGTTCCCTACACTTCTATACACAAGTTAATGTAATGATAATTAGATGAGAATTAACCACATACCTAATTCAGTTCTTGTTTTTCTTTCACTTTTTTCACAACCATCTACCAAACTAACCAGGCGAGTTCACCAATCACAATGTTAATTAATTCTATTGAATCATACGTTCTCACCTCATGGATTCCTATTGTTCCTCCCAATCTTGTTCCAAATTGTTTTGAGTTTTGAGCAATCTTCTCAATTATTAATTTGATATCTACAGGTGACTTATCAATCAGGGATCCCCCAGATGAGGCATCTTGATGATTTTTATCACTATCCAGACGTCCTTGTTAGAAGAAAACACAGAATTTATGTTCATCCATTTCTTGATGTGGGCATCTAGGATAAAGCTTCTTCAAACTCTCCAAATACACATAGATGGTTTCTCTAATTGATTATTATATGATGTAAATCTACATCTTGATGGAAATGCTCCTCGATTTGGGAAATAATATTTTATTGGTATATCTTTATAGGTATTCCCAATCACTGATCCCCCATGTTTTAGATTATACAACTATTCTTTAGCAGATCTTCTGAGTGATAAGGGGAATTCATTCCATTGATATTGGTCTTTAGGTGATCCTTTTGTCTTGAATCTTAAGAATGTGAAGTTTAATTCTTGCATGTGCTGATATGGATCTTCACCTAGAAGGTCATGAATCATTGGAAGCATTAAAATCATATTGACATGTAATTAAAATTCATTTTTTGTGTTGTGGGTGCAATGAGTTGGTTATTTTTACTAGAAAATTGAGCATCACATAGATCATGTAGGGTATGGTTGGGATTATCATCCCTAATTTCATGTTCATAGTGAACACTACGAGTTTCACTGGAATATTAGAGATCTATTTCCTCAAAGTTTCTTTGTAGGTTTCTTTTTATTATTTGGGTAAATGTTCTTTCAATTTCTAGATCAAATTCAATTAATGGTTCAATTACGATTCTGGTCATTCAAATTAAAAAATATTTTTTTATGTTGCACTACCTCCCTAATAACAGTTCCATGTTTGATGCATGCCTATCATATGGGGTAGAATTTTTTTTAAAGTCCCCATGTGTATTCCAGTGATTCACCCCAGGAAGTCTCTCGAAGAGGAGTGCACACAAAATAGTTTTTCACATTTAAACAATGGTAAAAATGTAGTGTTTTTATAATAAATCAAAAAAACGATTGAAATGAAATATGAAATTGATATGATTGAAAACTATGATATTAAAAGGGTGATTTGATCGGGGTCAGTTTCCCAATTTTAATGATGTCTTTATTAAATTTAATTTAACCATATTCTTCTGAGTATAATAAAGTGAGTTTCCACAATCGCTCCCTATCACTTCCTTGGTGAAATTATGATGGTGAGAGAAAACCTTACCAAGATCATAGTTTGGCCAAATCTTCTTCCATGTGAAAAATAGTTTTATTGAATATCATCAATTGACATGGGAAACAACTGATGGAGTTTTTTATCCCATAAAATCAAGAATATCCACTCCCCTATTTACACGTACAGACGATCATTGTGTCCTTCACCATTAATCTCGAGTCTATTACATTGTATGTAATCTAGAAATTAGTGGATAGAGATAATGATTATTTACCAAGGAAAAAATTAATAATAGAATTAAAAATCAAGAATGGTCACCCTTGATAATAAATTCTTGTATATGAAATTGAAAACAACGTTGAAGAAGGAATAAATTTCATTCAATTAGGTTCAAGAACTCCAGAATTAGAAAATAGAAAAAAAAACCCTTCCCCAATCACTCAAAATGTTTACCCCTCCATGGTAATGATAATGGAGATGAATGAGGAAGATGAAGGAATTACAAATATATGGAAAGGAAAAGAAATTAAATGGAGTATGTCTAAAATTTCTTTTTCTCGGTGTCCCAAAAGGAATGGGATATAATAAGATTCTTTGAGAGGGAGGAGCTCCCCTCCTTTTATAAGAAGAATTTTCGTCCGAAAGATCATGAATTATAGCCCCATTAGATGAACTTTTTAAACATTTCACTGTTATTTAATTTTTTTCATAAATATATTGATCATCTCTGCTCAAAATGTCAGCGTATTTGGACTAATTATCTAGGATTTGTTCCCATTTTACGCTGACAATTGATTATGTCTAGTCGGACTCTTTAAATCGCAATCCTATGTATTATAATGATTTAATGACCATTACAATGGTTAATTCACACATCATTGCCTTCATAAAAGATGTTCCAAAACTCCATTTCCATTCACCAAATGAATTTTATATCAATTGGTCCCACCATAAACAAGTTGGGGACCCCACACTAAAAATCGAAAGATCTATAAACAGTTTTCATGGTCCAAGTTGTGAGCCTCTTTTAAGATTCCATATGATTAATTCAGATTTTTTTCAAGAATGATGAAATGAAGGCCAAGATTTGTAAAATCCCCAAAAATAATAATGCTACATTTTGGATTAATATAGTAAATTTTATGGCCAAAATATATTAATAATTTAAAATTGTTAAAAAGTCGACATGGGCCATTTTTACGATTTAGCTCAAAATACCACCAATATCATTAAATGTGGAAATTCATATTAAATTAAAACATTGGTGGGACTTAAAAAATTAAATAAAACATAAATTTAATGAAAATATAAGCTCTATCATCTTCATTGAATTTTATTTTGTTCCAACAATATCCTTTAGATATTTCATTATCCATAAGAAACATGGTGTGTGTTTAAACTATTAAAAAACTATATAAGGGTTTATATAGTTAATATCTCAAAGTTTCATTATGATATACTATAATGATTCACATTTTTACATAGTGCATAATTTTTTTCTTGAATATGATTTAACAAATTCATCACATCTCCGCGCATGTAAATTTAAAAATGATGAATTATTTACAGACTAAATCAAATATTGAATATTATTTTCCACATCATCCAACACATAGTTTAGTACGTTTGTTTTTTATATAATAAATTTATTCAAAAGGATAATAGAATTATTTAATGACACATCATTGATCTCACTATGTAAAAAAAGGAATGGTTACTCCTCTTACATACACTATTCCACAATGGTGTATGAGGGGGAGTGAGTAGGGATAGAACACCACACCACTACAGAGAGTAAATAAACTTCTAGTGAAGATATTCCTCACCACGATCATATTGTAGTGTCTTTAACTTTTTACCAAGTCAGATATAAAATTAATTCTTGGATTCCTTGAATTTATTAATTGAATGTAACTTGTACCTCATTAGGTAGAAATATGTATATATAATAAATTCACTGACAAAAGTTACAAGGTGTAAGTATCCCCCCATCCTTCCACTTGAAATGGTCCAAACAAATTTATATAAACCAATTTAATAATTACTATATCCCTTTAACTCATTCCACTAAATGAATCTTTGTCCATTTTACCTTGTAAACATGAATGAGATTTACAAATTTCTTTTTGTTGCAATGAATCTAAATATAAATATTTGTATAATTTTAAAAAGTAATTTTTTACATGATCTATAGCGTAATGGAAATTATGGGTTAAATATGAATAATTAAAACAATATTCATTATCAATTACCAACATATGGTTTAAATACACCAATAAGTAAATTAAATTATTTAAATATTTTATAAAATAACATATATTGTATTTATATTATTAATAACTTTTATTTTCATATTTAATAACAATACCATTGATATCCAGTGTGGATAAAAAATTGTTTTTTATAATTCTTGTAACATTATAGAATGTATTTAAACACATGATCAGTATGGTAAAAAATGTGAGATATTATTTACCAATAGAGACTACATTGATTCTGGCTCCATTGGATACTCATAGATACACCTCAGCATGGATAACTTTTCTTAATCTACATCATTCATGTATTTGAATAAAAAAGTGAGCATCACATGTATTATCTATTACCATTTTTAAAAAATATCTATTACACATGATAATTGATACACAATAATATTATCATTCCTTATTTTTAATGGTGTGGTTCCAATTCGAGTGGACCATCTTGATATATGTGAAATAAGTGACATCATTCTCCATTTCATTCCACTTCATCCTCCTCTTGGATGAGTGTTTTGTAGATTCCTTATACTTAGAGTTGCTCTTTGGGACTTTTTATTTTCACTTACTATTGATCATAAAAAAATGTTTTTGACTCTTCAGGACCTTCTCTTCTTAATGAAGTAGAGTAAAGTGAAATGGGAGAAAAATATTATTGTTTTTCATAATAATAATCACAAAAAATATAGGGAAGGTATGAGGGTGTAAAATAATAATGATATCTATGAATAATTAATAGGGATGTTTAAACCCTATATTTTTTTATATTCTCAATGTATCCAATAATATTGACTATGTTAGGCCTAGTTGACACACCCCCTCTATGAATTCATATGAAGAGTACCCTAGAGATAACAAACATATCTTATCTAACACATTCTAAATAAATATCACATAGATGTTTGAGTATATAATATGAATGAAAGTTTTTGTATGACTTTTAGCATTAAATCAAGATGTATAATAACTTTAAACATCACACATATAGTGTTTCATTAATTTATTTGAGGTAGGAATATTATAACTTCATCACTCACCCCCATTATAGGAAAATCATAAATTAGGAATTCATTCACCTAATGATTCTATTCATGGTAGTGTATATTTTGAAATCACTTACAGCACTCCATGAAGTTACTACTGATTTGAATATTATATTTCTATAGTATTTATCAAATGAATATTGAAGATGATGAAATTAATATTTTTATACAACTATATAAAAATAGTTTTTATTTACTTTAAAAATAATTACAAAATATGTGAGATGAAAAAAAAAATTAAACAATATAATTACTCTTCTTCTATTTTATGAACACCAAATGTTCATCACCATTGGAATAAATGTTTTAACATGGAAATTATAATTTCAAGGATCTATATTTCCATTATCATATACTACACATGGTAATGGTAAATTAATTTAAGGTATTTAGGTAGGAAATAATTCTAATTTCTAACTTGTATCTCTTTGTTCTGTTGAGTGTCTCCACAGACCAAAATTGTTGTATAGGATTTCATAAAAACATTCCTCTATGTTACACTATGTCTAACAAGGGAAACTTTACATGACGTTAATTTTGTTAAAACAACCTAAAACATTTATTTAATGTCCCAAATAAAACAATTTTTTCCAAAAAGGACTCGAACAATAGTTGGTTCTGTAGTAATATTATAAATAAAATGATAAAATAATATTTTGAAATAATATTCTATAATTTTTTGTTATGCATATGATTCCTTATTTAATTCTTTTATAAGTCATGTAAATATTATATGAATTTTACATAATTAGTTTATAATGGTCTTCTAAAATAATGTACAAATAATCTAATTTATTTTAATTTCATGTTGTATGCTTGTTAATTAATTTATTATTTTGTTATTCGGAATAATTCAATCGAAATTAAATAGGTATTTAGATAAAAAAATATTTAAATAATGTCACTCAATCATGATCTTTCTAATGATTCCTTTTTCAAGTGAATAATTCATCATCCATTTACCAAAGAGGAGAAACTCATTGGGCCAATCCTGGATCGACTTGTAGAATTAAACCATATACTTTTGTATCTTCTAGCCAAATATATCATCAAATCAAGCTCGGAATCGCTAAATATTCTTGGATCTCCATCAATTACATATTTTTACGTGCACACATGTGAGGGGAACCATAGGAATTGTAACATGGTTTATAAAAAAAACAATGGACATAGAAGAAAAATATAATAAAGGTGGGAGGGATAACATGAATGAAATCATTTTAATTTAACAATAATATGAAAACATTTAATCAAATTAAATAAAATACAATACATACTTTTATCGGTTGTTCTCATGATCATTCACATGAATGAAATAAATATTCATTTCAAACAAAAATCTTTTACACATTTCAATCATTATTTATCAAGATAAATGACCCAAAATAATTTACTAACATAGTGAGTACATGGATGCAACACTGTGAGTGATTTTCTAAACTACCCCTTATCTAGCATGGCCATTATCATTTATATTTAATTCACACATTATTTAGTATACATGATGTTTCACATAATTACATGACATACATAATAAATTAATAACATATGGAAACATCCTGAATTATGTAGATTGTATAACATTTAATGTGCTCAGATTATATGATGTGTAATGAAAATACAAGACGTGTACTTCTTAATTTAATAGAAAATTTATTTAGAATTTAGTATTCTTCAAATCCATCACATGGAATGTACTATTAATTAATGAAATTTGGGATCTTCTTATGTAGGTTTAAAGGTAAAATTAAATTTATTTCTCATTAAATAAATTATACAGTATACAACTTGGATCATTGTTTACTGCACATTGATGAGTATATATCACACGACATGTATAATTTTTTACATATCATGTACTATTTTCCATGATACATTCCTAGGGATTGGCGTGTATTCTATAGAGACATTTATGGGTTATATGAATTGTATGCTAGTAACACACCATGTAATTTAATTTAGTTTATGTATCTCTCTTTTTGAGTCCTTACACATGATATAATAAATACAAGATGCATATTTTCCATAGGGTTTCCAAACAATATAAGGCTACATTATGTGTAAGAAGATTACAGGGTGTGTAGTACATAAAATTTTGTTCTATACTGTTCTAGACAACATGATATCATGTAATTATATCATTTTTACACAAAAATACTTGCTTCATTTTTTGATACCTCATCCTAGTGTAGTGTATATTGGTAAAAATATGTACATTTGGAATCATTTTACATAGTCCCATATTTTTCGACCAGAATCCTTAGTACTGCTATATGGGTTATTTAGATGTTCTTCAAATAACCTATACATTTTCTTGGTTATGGTAAGATGAATAAAGATGATATCTTGAACATCAGATTTATGAATGAAAAAATAAAAATGACAAACTAACAATAAATTCATAATTAAGGAAAAATGTTTAATAAATAACTATAAATTTGAATGGGACCACTCTAGTACAACTTGACGATTCTAGGTATACCAGCAACAAAGGCGTATGAGATGCCACTTTTTTCTTTTTAAATTAATAATCTCAAACATCATAAAGAATAATTGACAAGTCAATTAATATATGCAAACAAAACTGTAAAAATTAACAAAAAAATGATGAGAGGATCATTCATGATAAATTTATAATTAATTTAATAATAATAAAAATAAATCAATCTAGATATATTTCTTTTAATTTTATATTGGTGATTCGAAAATTATTAGATATTTATCATAATTCGACAAAAAGGATACAAAGATGAACCCCTCTAACGATAATCCACACAAGTTATTTCATCTTTGAGTTATGATGATGGGATATAATGTTCTTGAATAGCTAATTGAATCATCTTACATTATTCTCCATGACCACAATACAATCCATTAGGCATGGAGGATTTTATATCTTATTTTATCATTATTGAGAGTGATTAAATAGGCCAAGTAGTTGTCTCGGTCTTGGGATAATACCTAGGGAAGTTATTTGTTGAGATATAATTCATTAATTGGGATTTTTTGTGCACAATAATTCCATATTATGACAAAATATATAAAATTATATAACTGTTAATTTATAAGGATTTGTTATGTATTAGTAATAACATTTTTTCCATTAACCAAAAACATAATCCTTAGCGAACCCTAGGGGTATTATTATCATTATTATTATTATTATTATTATTTAAATGGGATAGGAAATTTTTGTAGATAAAATAAATATATTTTCCTAAATAAATATTTATTTACATCTTTAAATGATATTTAATACATTATTCTTAGAAGACACTTCACTCAGTTTTTCCACAATCCTTAACAATTACTGAACCATTAATGATATTTATTACTCATTTGATGAATAAAAAAATATTATATCTATGGTTTGCAAAATGAATATTTACATTTTATATTAACATAACAAAATAAATATTTATTTAATGATATATATTATTTATCAACATGAGAATAAACAAATATATAAATAAATATTATATTCATTGGTCTTACGAATAAATATTTATTTACAAAGTTATAAATAAATAATTATTTACTCAATAATAAATATTTTTTATACCTTATGAATAATAGAACAGATATTTAAATATTCTATTCAATGGTTTTACAAAAATAATATATTTTTAATATTAAAAACCTATATATATATATTCATTAATATAACTAGTGACTAAATATTTATGACCAAAAAATCAATAAAAAATAAATATTTTAACATATTTTCACTATAATTTTATTCTATTTATTAGATTCAAATGTATTTTAACTTAAATTGATAGATACACTTAGTGTGTGACCCTCAAGGCCTCTTCTTCTGTGGAATAAGTTGGATTTACTAAATTTCAAAATCAATGTCTAGTAACATATTAAGGAAACCATGGAGAATGAAGTTAATATTTCATGAATGAAAACAAAATTCAAATTCTCATTGTGTAATATACAAAATTATTTATAAAATCCCTTAAACAAGAATCTTACATTCTCATGTCCTCAACTTATATGCTCAAATAATCTTTCTATGGCTATTTGAAATAAACTATTCAAAAAACCATGGGCATAGATTTTAGTTTCAATATTATATTTTAGTCAAATAAATTGATATATAATATTTTCTTGGGAAGGGGAAAATAAATTTTCAAATTATTCATTAATAATATATGAATCATGAAGTACCCAACTTATCCTACTTCACTATGGAAATATTATTTCACACCTAAATTTATAATTTCATCTTTTTTTCAAATTATCTTCTCATTATTGGGGTTTCACTCATATTTTTGGTGTTCCATATTAAAAGTTTGGGTATCTTGTGTTGTTGATTTAAATTTTCAGTTTGGGTTGTTTTGGGTAGTATTTTTCCTTGTGTTAGATGTGTTTTGGGGTGGAAAGACAGATGTTTAGTGAATTTTCTCAAGGTAACACGGTTAAGGTACATGGTAAGTTTAATAATGAATAGAAATTTTGAAGGTTTCACATGGTTTAGTTACATAGTTCAACTAACCGTGAAACCTATGTGTGCAGCCTGTGCACCGCTAGAAAGTTGGCAGACACATAGTTTGTGAATGGTTTGTAAAACTACGTGAGTTAACTTTTCCACCCTCTTTGGAAATATAATATTAGTATTAATCCTTATTTTTAAGTGGGGGTTCTTTCTTTCGACACCCCACTTGAAATATCCAAACTTGGATGCCTCCAATGGAACATTTCAGCTCCTAAAAGCTCCTATAAGGTTATTTTTATGTGTTTTGTTGTGATTATTCACCACGATGGAATGTTTAGGTCACTCGTATCTTCCTAATTTTCTATTCTTCCATTTTCCCTTTCTTATCATACCCTAGTGTACATATTTGAACGATTTTAATATCATGGGTGGTGATAAATTAGGAGTTTTTTCATTATAGAGTTCCTTATGGATGTTCTTGCTTCTTAGAACCTTCGTGGAGTTGTTTTGGGTTGGCGTTGTTGAAGAACATGCGTTTCATGGTTGGCTTCCCTTGTAACTATCCATTCAATTTTCTGTTGTTTGGTTTACTTTTTTTCACAACTTACATGGATGTTTAATTGTAATGTACGATTTTAGGAATAATTATTCGATGCGAAATAAGGTGGTTTCATTAATTGTTTTGAAAATATGTTGTGGCATTTAATATTTATTCTCACAAAATTTCGGATAAATTTCCTGATTTTATTTTTAATGTTGTTTGCCATTTTTAAATGTATGGTTTGGTTTTGTAAATGTATATGTTCATTTTAAAATGGTGGTTTCTGTGTCACAAATGGATTTCTAATTTTTTTACCTGAATGTTGTGTGATTTTTGTTCATTGAAAATGGTTCTTCATACGACCAAAGTTTTTTTGTTTCTTTTTGGAAAAGGCTAATTTCTATAGGGGTTTTCAAGGCTTGGTTTGCAGTTTTGTAAAAATGGTTGTGGTGAAAAATCTCCTTATATAATTTATATTTCCATTGATATGATTGAATGTTTTGGGTGGCCCATGCTGAGAGGCTCCTTTATTATCGAGTGGTTTAAGGAAAATAGGGTGATCCTTGGGGTGACTCGGTGGGAGACATTTTATGTAAGTTTCTTATGTGTGATATATATATGTCTGTGTGTATATATATATTGGTTATTGGAAGCTTGATTAGCATTGGATGGTTCACCCCATTGTATTTATGACATGGGAACCAGACATAGTGAGTGAATTTTTGGTGAATTATTTTAACAGTACTTTAGATTATGCATTAGCTAGTCACCTATAGTATAGACTATCTAGTTTTGGATTGTTCCCCTCGATCAGTCCAGGTATGGTGTGATCTTAATTTTGGTCTCTATGATGTCATCAAGAAATGTATTCCTTTAGGTTGAGTCACCTTTATAGTATTTTATAGATTATTCATGATCTTCTAGGTTCTTCCATGTTCTCTTTCACTTAGTTGTCTATGGAAGATGATTGAGTTTCTAGTTGGTTGGTTACTCTTGTGTTATTATTTCCATTACCTTGTAATTTCATCATCGTTGGCTCTCCCCGTGTGTCTTGAATTTCATTCAAATATAATTATTTGGTTTTCAAGGTTTTATAAAAAGGGTTTTGCAAGGTTTTACACTCTTTCTCTCTTTTCAAATGAAATTTCATTAATGTTCATTAAAAATGCAAATGGTTTTACCTCGGAAAATGTGGTGGTTTGAATGGGGAAAGGGTAATGGATCATGTTTAGTTTTAAAGTGTAAAATATGTGAAAGATTATTCTCTAATATATTTTATTTGAAAATTGATGTTTATGTTTCTCTTATTTAGTGTAATTGCATTAGGAATAGATTATTCACGAACTCCTACTATGTTTTAATAATCGTGCCTAAAGTTTATTCTTGTTTTTAGTTTTTATTGTAGGTTTATGATTGGGTTTTCTTACATTTGGTTATGGTTTCTTAGGTATTGGAGAGTGAACCTTAAGGTCACATGGAGATATTGTGGTTCTTAGGTTATGTTTGGGTTTTTATCATAGTTTTTGTTCATGTTTTTTATATTTTTATTTTATGTGTAAATGATGTTCATTTTTGTAATCACATTTATATTGGGATGATCTATTTATTTACTCTATTTTCTATTTTTATTGGGTGAAATAATTCACCTGGTTACTCGGTTGAGGCCCTGGAACTACTTTCCAGCTCATGGAGATTAGGGCCGCACTTTCGGCCATGTCGCAGATTGGCTTAGGTGACCAGTTTGGGTTCAAATCAAGTTGGTTCATGACATATTGATTCATTATTTTAGAAAATAAATTAATTAAAATGAATCATAACATGGATCTATAGTAATTTTAATGTATAATTATCATTACACATGTTTATATAAATAAATATCCAATGACACTTAAACATATGAAATTCAAATTGGTGGTTTTGTTCTCATAACCTCAATTATTAAAGATTACCATGTTAATAATTTTTAAAATTATGTTTGATATTACTATAAGTAGTCTCACATGGTAGTAAATATACTATGTTTTACATAATAAAATTTCATTCTGAATATAGGATATAATTTTATGAATATTGTCAAATCACTTCAAGGTTCTTATTATATTGGTAAACTTCTATGATCATTTCAATACAGAAAATACAATTGTACATTTCAATATTAATGATATTTAGAAGAAAAATCAATAAGTGATATGAAATTTACTATTATTTATATCATTGAATATGTTGTGGAAATTAACATTGCAGTGTATTTGTTTCTTAGGGAACAAACTCCAACATAACCTTCCAGTATTTAGTAGAACAAACAAGTTTTCCATTGTTATTATTCAACAAATTTTCTCCAGTAGATGTAAGAGTACATTATAGAACACTATATATATATTAAATATTTTGGGAATATAATTTTCATAGATGTGTTGTGAAGTGAATTTCCCTCCTAATTTCTAGGTAATCATTATATCTCAGACAAATTTAAAATCACCTATAAAAAATATTTGAAAAAATATTTTTATTATAGAAAAATAATAGTAAAAATAATTAATTATAAATTTTCCATACAAAACACCATATATATATATATACAAAAACTATAATATTACTATCAAAAAATTTATTAGCATAGTTGTTATTATAAAAACATTCTTTAATGGACCCTACTTATTTTCATAATCATTTGTCTATGAGTATCTGCCTCTTGGAACATGTTTTAATTTATACAATGCATTATTTAATTTTTATATTTTTTTCTCAAAATATAGTTGAAATAATCTTTTTCATCAATATAAAATTACTTTTTAAATATCTAACAATGAAATACTTACTTTATATCCATACGATACCCATGATATTTACATTATAAAAAATAAGAAATTAATGGTTTCTAATTTTGTAATGTTTGAAAAATATTCAACTATATACATACCATTAATATTAACATATCCCCTTCACACATTTATAAAATTATTTATGATCAATTTTTTATTCTCATTAATGTTGTTTTTGTGTACTCATTTAGTGTTTGCATGATTTTGATCGATTAGCATTAGAAATAATTACTATGTATTTTCTTTTTATTCTAATTTAACACCTGATTCATATCATTGATTTTATTTTCATATATGACTACTTTATCAAATAATTTTAGCTCAATTAAATATAATATAATAGTAACATGAAATTTCTTAGTCCTAATCATTTGTAATATAAAGGAATTATATCCTATAATATTTTATTCATCAACATGTTTAGTTCTAGAACCTATTATAAATTATACTGGAGTTTATGTTTCCCTTCTCATATAAATCATCATAATATATTTTAGAATCATACTGTCAATATGATATACATTAATCCTCTATAAAATATAACATTTCACTTTAGGATCCTCAACACTTCGCAAATAAAAATCATTTTTAACCCTCTTCGATCATAACAACTATTTATACTCTTATTTTCTTACAAAAATGATTTTTTTATTAAATAAATATAAAAAAAATATGTTTTTAGCACCTAAATTTTCCTATTTTTATTAATACATTTCTTATAAATAATTTTTAACTATATATCAAAATTGGATAATAATTCATAGTTAGTTTTCATTCATATCAATGTTCATAAAGAGTAAATGTTTCACATTGATAGAGAAAATATAAACTTTGAATATAATAGTTTGTCTATACTATTTCACTCCAAAAATAATTTTGAATAAAAATTGATATCAACATATTTTTTGACATAATATTGATTGGTATATTTATCAACTCTATTTTCCCGTTCTATAGGGGTGTTCCTAACTCATAAATTTGATTAACAATGTCATTCCGGAATTGATTATTCTCCACTAAATAATTATTGATTTTCATTCCATTATCAGATCATAACATGTTGGTATTACTTATTAACAAATATTTCAAAATATATTTATACTTCATCATCCCATAAAGAACATATATTTTGGAACATGTGGGTATAATGAATCCTATTATTATATATTCATCCAAAAATAAAATAAAATAACATATAGCTTTTAGGTCATTCATCTATATCGGACCAATTGGGAATACGTATGTTGATCCAAAAAATCATTAATTTCTCTGTCACGAACCCCCCACCAAAATTATTACCATCATAGACCGGTAATGGGAGATGGGAGATAATGACTTCTCGAGTCCATTATCTTGTAGCTCTGATGTTGGAAGCTATCACTGAGGAAATAATAAACACACTTATGGGAGGAATTACCATCTTAATGAACATATAAAGGAGAGAGATAGTATTCATACCCATATAAAAGCCATGTCAAACATATAAAATAAATCCCATGTTCTAAAATTAAATTTCATACAATAATGAAGAATCTAAATATAAGCTGCAAGTACCCAATAGTGAAATATGATAGTGACCACGAAGCCCAAACAACTCCTCCAAACCATGATCTATTAATATCCAACTTGATCTACAACCTTATCTTATAGACATGGTTTTTTATAATATGTAGTTTGAGAATAAAATTATACTCAGTAGGATCCTTCCTGGATCCTCTAGTAAAAAAGATAAAGAAATTGTGAAAAATGACAACGAACAACAGTGGAACTAACTCCTATCCTAAACAGGTATACTATGATCCCAAAATCACCATGGATAGCATTCACCAAGTATCACATGAAAGAAATAATATTATATAATAGTGAAACATCAAGGTTACCTCATTACCACTTCATTACTAGTTTTCCACTCTTTCTCAATTTTTGATGTCCTAATAAATCTTTGTCCAAAATATGCCAGCTTGTAGAGGCCTGGGCAAGGCATCACAACATGCACATCATGAATCACATCCTCACATCATACCATACAAATATCTTCATATATTAACCTGGTAGTTTTTAGGTTCCACCACATCCCATAAGACATGTACCATATGTTGTGTATTATACCAAATCCATAAAAACCCATATGTTGAGTAAGTACATAAAACCATCACAACCCATACACATGATTCTTATAATAATCCGTTTACATATGCTATATATAGATACATGTGTGTGAAATAAAACCAAGCCATCATATCCATCTACACACATATATATAGTAAACTAACTGTCATGCATACCATCACAAGTAACAACCAGGTTAAGAGAATGGGGAAAGAGGGGGTAGTAAGTTATTTATCATCCCCCCATGATTATTGGGGAAATAACCTCCCCTAGTCCACTGAGTGTCATTCACCATAACCAAAATGGGTTGGAAGTGTATGAAATCATATAATACAATAGATATATTATAGGTCACAACCTCACCATGAGTATAACCTAGTCCAAATATCAACTACTTTTATCATCACTTAGACACCCATTTTCTACTATTAGGGACTATAAATTATATAATCACCCATGTATTTTACGATTTATATTAATTAGTTATTTTAATTATATAATTTAATTTTTTAATTATTTATTTATGAATTTATTAACTAATATCCTTATTTCACGTCATGTTTAATAACCATCAATGTGAATTCTATTCCCTCTAGGGTAATCCAAACTGGGTCCACTATTTCTCATTATTAACATTTTTCAGCATTTTATTTTCATCAAAATGAACCCTATGAGTTTATCATTTATTGTTCATTATTAAAAACATTCTATCAAATAATTATGCTAAACAATCCATCATAATCTACCACAAATAGGGAACATGCAACCAAGAACATCCAGCTGCCTCAAGAAGTGGGTAAAGGAATGCTGATTAAAAAAAAGAAACTTTGTCATCAGCCTTGGAACAAGATTATCTCAAGAATGAATCCATCCTTTTCACATTAATCGGTAATCTCGAATTCAATGAGATCCATCATCTCTATTTCCATACCTAACACCCACATTCATATCTCTATGCATCTCTCCACCATTGGTGTCTACTGATACCATGTCATATAGGCCTCTTCATCACATATCTCATCGTCCATCCTAGGATCAGTTATCCCATAATCACAATATATCGTAATGAGAATCCCTCATCTAGATAAAATCATGAGGTATAAGGAAATCAAAATATTCAAAAAGGAAATCTAGGCCCTAAAACAATGCATATATCCCTTATAGAAAATGAGATCTCACAGATCCAAACATAAGGAACATGTCCTTCTCAAGCAATGGTCTACCTAGGCCCTAGGAATTATCTATATCACACAACAACATATTATTCAATAATGAATTATTGAATTCATTATTCAGAGTTTCCCACTATGGGAAACCAAATGGATCATGCTATAATTAGGTCTAAAAGGATACACATGCTCTTTGAATTAAAACCATATTTAATAATTTCAGTGAAGTACTATTATCATTATCATTATTTTTCATTTCAACAAACTAAAAAATCTTTTTCATACCTGAGATTATTTATAAATTTTATTATCTTGTAATAAAAATATAAATAATAATATATATTGTTTCAATTTTAATAACTGTGAAATTACATAAAACATAAGATTTTTTTCACATGAATCTCATTTAAATGTTTTTCTAACCAATTAAAAATTCACTCCTTTACATTATTAGAAAATTTATATCATCATCAACATGATAATATATATAACCATAAGACGTTATAACAAGAATAACATAGATAAAACACTATCTATAAAGTCAACATGAAAATTATTGTCATTTTATTAATCATCTAACTGGTTTTTCAATCCAATTCTATATTAATCTGGTTGAATTTTTTTTTGGATAATTCTTTTTCCATCCAAATGGATAAACCATGATTAATTTATTATTTCGCATTAATGAATATGTTAAAAAATTAATCCCTTGATTCAAAAGGGGTCAAATTTCTTTGCATGATAATGGGACAATATCATAAATCCTTATCACCCCTCATATAAGAGTTGTATCCCTCAAAGGATTTTATACCATAACTGCACAAAAAACTATGAAAAAAACATTAGAAATACATTGAAAAACCTCCATCTCATGGAAACAAAAATTATAGGGATATAGATAAAATATCCATGTGAGAAAAGGTTAAAACATACCTTATATCACCGCATATTAAACATGGGAATACAAGAATCGGTCCCTATAGAAAGGATCTTATAATAGCTAAAGAGAGATTTGTTGGCTAACTAGGGTTTGAGAGAAAGGACATATGGTTTGAGAAGACCTAAGGTAATGAAACTTATTAAGACATGCTACTTAAATCATTTATATGGCATGAAACCCTTTCATTTTTTTAAGTTTTCGTATTCTACTCTATCTAGAAATTATGTCACCTCATACTATTTAGTATCGAATTAATTAACATTATGGGGAATCCCTTGAACTATCCTCACACAAACCATGAAACTCATATTCAAAACATAAAACACTTACATGTCATGAGTTATCCCTGATCCCATCTTTTAGCATCCAGCCACCTACACACCTACTTTATCCCTACACTGAGTACCTAAAACATTGGAATCACAAAAAGGGGAAGACTAGATGAATATGAGACCTTAAATTAGATACCTTTAAAAATATTCTTTTCTTTGAATGGAAAATAAGATACAGTGAGAAAATGAAAAGGGATCATCTAAATATCCACCCCAATAGAAACCTCTCATAGATATCACCATCATAGGAGCTCAACCACCTCATCATAAGAACATCACAAACCCTTGAAATATAAAAAACCTACTTTTAAAAATCCTTCTAGGATAGATATCTCTCAAACGAGAGTACGGTTTCCCAAAAGAAACAATGGGAACCATCATATAAACTATAATTGTCAACATACATAAACATTTACAATGATAAATGATAAGAGGTTAACATATAATAAGTTAGAGTATTGAGTGTACATGTGCAACTCTTGTTCCTTGGTACTCTCCCCCACACCACCATATCACCACAATATATGAACCAATATTCAGGAATACCCCCAAAACCCATTCTTCTAGCTGTCCTAGATCTCCATAGATCACAAATCGAAGGTCTCATAATAGTCAACATTGTTCTAACCTTATTAGATGACATTATATTCATCATGAAGGTAAAAATATAGCTTTGACATGTGAAAAAACATAATGAATTCTTCTCATCAATGGGGGAATTTATATTCGATATGACATAACTCCAATATTATCTAACACCCCAAAAGGCCCAAAAACCTATAAAGAAATATTACTCACATGGCCAAACATTCACTACCCATGAGGAGGAGTAACCTTAGAGAACACGTGATCTCCAATGTCAATGTATGTAGGTCTCCTCCTAGGATCGACATAGGATTTATAATTATCCTTCAATACCAACTTCCTCAATTGAATAACATAAAACATCTATGTCTTATTCTATACTAGTTCCTTCTTGAGAATTTTTGTCTCTCTAACCCAGGTCCAGTACAATATAGAATAGATATGTTAGCCAAATAAGGCTTTAAATTGTACAAAACCAATGGTAGAGTGAAAACTATTATTGTAAGAAAACATGAATATGAGAATGTAACTTATTAAATAACTTAGAAAACTCAAGGATATAAATAAAAACATGTCTTCAAAAGTTTGGATGAACCAATACGTATTTCCATACTTCTATGAATGAAAAGTATTTTTAATGAATAATTGAGTGCCAAAAAGCATGTTAGAGACCTTTCCACACCCTAAAGGTAAAATGAGAATATATCAATCAGAGATGATCATCCATGGGACTCTCTGGAGTGACACAAACTTCTCCAAATATTACCTCAATAAAACTGTAGAGACCAAAAGTTTGTCGTACATGGAAATTACATTAATTTTGTGTAATACTTAATATATAACAAAAAACACCGAAGGACCGTAATAGTTTAGTTTCTTTGGAAACTCGGAATATAATCTTTTAATCGTGGTGAAAGATCTTCAACATATCCCATAAAGATCTTTCCCTTTTGTTGTCTTACCTAAAACCTTTCTTTATATCCTAGGGAAAATAAAACATAAAAGGGTGAGCTCAAATGCTCAGTAAGGGTAAATATAGGGAATGTAAAATAATCCATAAACATTTGAATGCAAAAACTTGAACATAAAATATAAACATTAAAATATTGAGCAATGAGATAAATTTTGGATGTACGTAAGGCATATATTATAAAGGAACGTAAATCATGGTAAAATAGCATGGGAATAAAACATTTAAATGTGGAAACCATTAAGCACAAGATATGATTTCCATAGTAGCGAAGACATTTCTGCCAAGACCATCTTAGTGGACAAAGTCCCTTTCTGAATCGCGTTCACTCCTCGTTTCAGTCCTGTATCACTGAACCGGATTAACTTACCATTCCAGCCATGTCTATCTCGACAGATATAAATCTTTTCCCAATGCATTTTAGGGAGATATATGTCCCACCCATCTCATATTGAAATCATTCTTACGTGTGCTACAAAATAAACATACATCATTCATAATAACCCAACAAATAAAATGGGTTTCATAAATATCAACCCATTATAACATAATACATATAAAGAAATGGATATCATTTCATCATAAGAAAAATGAGACCATATAAATAATAGAGACATTATACTTGAAACATACACATATGTAATAATGTCATCTTAGATGGAAAATGATTTTCATAAAACACTTGAAAAAAATTCTTGAGGAAAATATCCTTTCTTCTTAAAATCATTTTATTTTCACAAAATTCCACTCAATTTTAAGAGAAAAGGATTTTGTTGAAAATAATCATGAAATATTTTAGAGTAATATGAATTAATAAAAAGCTTTATGAAACCGTAAATATTCATTCATGCTGTATAAGTTAAAAAAACATTCTTCTCATACTTTTTCCGGGAAAGTCAAAAAGTACCTCGTAAAAGAAAGATTCCTTACATACCATGTAGTAAAATTCAAAAATGGGTAAAAAAGACATTAAACATACATGAAACCATTTTTATAAAATAGGGACATGGATGATAAATATAACCCCAGTAAATACTTAAGGATAAACAATCTCAGATAAAAACAAAATTGGAAAAGTTATCCCTCACTTTAGGTATGATATGCTTCGTACGTATCCGAACGTCCAGTATAATGATTCAAATAATTTCATTAACTTATTATAGAATCATATTCATTGTTATAATATCATATATCATTCACTTATGTCTTTATATTACCCATTCTTTTGTAAATTCCATTTAAAAACAGCGTTTTGGGTAAAATCATTTTATTTATCATATGTGTTTGGACTTGTTGTTATTGATATTATTATTAATTATATCATGATTTACATACATAAATGATTTAAATCATGATTTATATATCATATATATTCAGTATATATATATAATAGATAGATACATTAAATGAAATACACCGTTCATGGAGACGGTAGGCCGTACGTACGAATAAACGCGGTTTTCCTTTCCTTATTGACATGAATGGAAGTAAGTAGATGACATATATATATAAATAAATCCATTAGATTTATCATGACATATATTTCATTAATATTCATTATATATACTTTATTATCATTCTTGAATGGTTAACATTGAGAATGAATCTCATCGCATCGTGGAGATGGTAATCTGTACGTAAGCACGAGCGATGATATCATTCCCATAATTATTGAATTGAATTGGAGTGGATGATATAATATCATAGAATAAGTATGATGTTATAATAACTATATATAGTTATTATTTACATCATTATACACATCCCTGTAATGTGGTGGTGGAAAAACAGATTACACCACAGCGTGGAGACGGTATTCCGTACGTACGCACGTGTGGTGATTTCATTTTCCATAGGATGGTTAGAAGATGAAATGGGGTTTTTTCATATTTATAATAACATATCAGTATATTAGTGATACTTATTTTATTACTTTATAATTAAACAACTAAATAAGAAGAAGTTGAAGAATAAAGAAACTTGAATGAATCGGTAGAAGAGATTACCTCTTCTTCGACGTACCTCTATTAAACTTCTTCTTAGGGCACTAGAGTTGGCCTTTTGAGAAGACCAGAACCTCTATGATATAACTAGACCGGTTTAGAAGAGAAATTGGCAGGGGTTGTATGAGATTCAAGGCTTAAAATGGTGTGAAGAGAAGAGGGAAGGGGTGACCTTTTTATAAGGGAGGAGAGGGGCACCTTTGGAAAAACATAAAATATTATTTTATAATAAACTCATATTCGGTTTATAATAGCTCAAAATAGATTTATTTCGAAGAAAAAGTTGGGATGGGTCGAACTACTCTCTAAAAATCAGTTTTATACAAGTTTAGGTTACTATATTAACCTTATCGTTTAGATTTAACTCTAAGTAAAATAATTTTACTTTTACCGTGACTTTTTGTTTTCTTACACTATATGGTTACTAAAACTAATATAAAAATCCAAAAGAACCCCAAGTGGTTCATTATTAATATATATATAACTTTATCTAAGTAATTTGGTCGATCTTTATATTTTTAGGAATAAAATAACAATTAATAATATAATATTTGTTTTAAAAACTATTTTAAGTTAATTTTGACACTATTTGGTAATTGATTTTTTTGAAAATCATAATAGCATGATTAGTTAGAACAAAGTTAATTACATAAATACTAGCATGTCATATTCACCTAGAAAATTAGTGGAATTCATTAAAGTCTAAATTTACGTTTATTTGGGTATTTATAAGATTAATTATGTTAATATTTCATTAATAAGGTAGTTAATGTATCATCATTGTGTCATAAATAAATTAAATTATTTAATGTCTCAAAATTGTAAATAAAATACCATTATGTATGAAATATTTTTATAATTATAATTAATATTTATAATGGAATTTATCTTATGTATAACCCTATATTAAAAGGATTTAGTTATTAAACTTTGATTATAACTATATTAACCCTTCTTTAAATAAATTAATAATAAATGTACTTATCTAATCCAAGTGGGCCTAAATGGTAATATTATATTAGTAAGTTTGTTTTTTTCTAAATAAACTTATCCAATATAATTAGGACATGATTTAGGGTAATAATAATATCATTTTTACCTTTAATTACCCTATTTACTTTTAACCGTGGTAAATAAAAGTAAAAAGTTACTATTTAAAAAAAATTATTTTTATTTTATTAAACCAAATTTTTCTCCTAGATATTAACTGTCTCTCTTGTATTTTCTAAATACCACTCACAGAAGTGGTAAAATTTTGTTTTATGCAAATTAACAAATTCTACTAGGAGGTGGGTTAAATGCAGTGAAAAGTTCAATAAACTTTTTATATATCCAAAATTATTATAAAATGACTCCAATGAATTACATAGAACTTATATAGGTATTATGTATCAATTTTAAACTAAAATAATTTTAAATAATATAAATTATTATTTAAATAAAAATTCGGTTTTTAAATAGTATCCTAGTGTTTTCACTATTCATCAAAAATTGAAAGTTTTCAGAAAAATACCAAAAATTCACCTAGTCTAATTTCGATATTCTAAATCCAAAAATGAAGTCCCTTTAGAAAGTTAAAATTTATATAATTTCAAAAGTTGGATATTACTATTCATAATGGCTAGTTTATATAACATATTGTTGTTTAGTGAAACTTGGTATTGCGTACAACACGCGCTATTGTGGAAGGTCCTGATTGCGTGTAATGCTAGAAAAGTTAGGGATGCATGTATTTCAAGCTCCTTTTGGTGTATCATACAAAACAAGACATCAATGAAATTAAAAAGAATATTTTTCATAAAATATCGGGTTGTTACATTCCACCCCCCCTTAAAATGAATTTCACCCTAGAAATTCGTCGGGGTTATAAATGGTTTAATACATGAAATTTTCTTTCAAAGAAACACACATTGTAAAAAGGAATACTAAAACTTCATTTTAAAAAGGGAAGTTAGAATCACAACAGTAACCCAAAGTAACTCAACACTGGGTTTCTACATAGGACAATGTAGGTGAAAATATGGATGTGGAAGAGAAATATAACCATCTAGTTTTGATAGAGAGCGGTAGAGAATGTGGCTTTGAAAAATCCAATAATCACAAATCCATAAATTTGTGATGATCTAAGGTACCATCTAATTCATCGGATATAAGGGAACTAGGACAACATTTTTGGTTTTCAAGATCATTTCCCTAAAGTTGAAGAATTTAAATTAGAATAAATACTTACTTTATTTTGGTATAATCTCACTGTTTTTCGTGCCTTGATCAATTTCCACTTCATCACTTAAAGAAATGAAGTTGCATTTTTCATCCGTGAAGTGTTAGCAGATCATGTGATTGAATGATGGGTCATTCTATATGTCTCAATATAAAGGTTAGAAAGTGTTATCAAATATACATAAGTCCATCTATGGTGAGGTTAATCGTATATGATTCCAAAAATGAACTTATACTTCATCTATCATACTGCTTAATAAAATAAAACTAGTTTCTACTAACCAGGGACTTCTTGTAGGCCAGTGGTAGGAAATAAAGGCATGTCTCACTTCGGTTGTGGGTTCAATTCCCGCAACCTTTTCCGACGTGACGGGTTGTCTCCCATCCTACTGTTTGTCCTTTTTCTAAAACTATACTATTATAACATTCCAATAATATCAAGATGTTTTAGCCTTAAGCAATACTATCTCATGTCCAACATAATGCATTCCAACCTTTAGGATTATCAGAAATACTTTTGTCCAATCTCATAGTATACAGAAAATTACTACCAGAAAGGTCATCTACCAAGCATGTGAATACCATAATTTATGCTTCATATATCACAAGATATATATTTTTGGTCACATTACAAACATTTGAATCATGTATTCTCCTAAAAAATGAATACCCATTGAACTTTAGTGAAAGAATGAATGCTGTCAAAAAGTTAACTCTTTCCACATACCAAAATACCAAAAATTATATATACTCAAACCATGATATCACTTAGTCCTTACATTAATCATGAGCTCATGAATATTATTTTCTTTTTATCCATTCATTATGTTCATATCATCTACTTACCAAAAAATATCTGAATAATCAGTCATGGTTACCAGTACCATTCAACATATACTTTCAAATACTTTAGGAAAAACAATAGTGTAACAATCCTTAGATCTATCTTTATTCTATAGTACCATTACCTATAAAAAATAAGTCATGATAAACATAAATCATTCCACTACCTTCTTAAATCATTGATCGAGATTGAACAATTCTTTCATCTCACATATCATTTATAGTCTCTTCATCATCATCGACATAAATACTACCCATATGACCATACTGATTCTATTAATTAGAATTTCCCTTAGGGAATTGGTTTTCATAATTCCCATACATTCCACATTTAATACATTTAATCATTGTTGATGTTATAGAAATACTATTATCCTTGTCCATGGAGTTAACTGAACCTTTTCCATTACACTTACTGGCTTTGTGTCCTTATTTTCCACACCCAATGCATCTTCTAGTTCCTTTGAAACATTATCCTTGATGCCTCATCCCACATGATTTACATGAGTGAAATTGAACTTTATTTCCTCTATGATCATCATGACACTCCATCTTTCTCTTATTAGTTGAGTCAGGAAACTTACCAAAGTTGACATTATTGATCATATTATGAGATTTTTATTATGAATAATAACGATTTTTGGACTTCCAAATCACGTTTCATTTGGTTGCCCGTGAAGAATATCATTTCATTGTCCATCATATCTTCCATTATTATGAATCTTCCTATTTCAATCCATTTTCTAAAACCCAAAAAGAATAGTGTGAGAGGAAAAAATCATGCTAGGAAAACAACATAATAAAGGGGTAGTACCTTCAATATCTAACATCATAGGTTAAATTCTAATATCCTTACCGTAATTCTAGGATTATAACCTATACGTATACTTATCCTTAGGGATATCTTTATACATTCCTTAGAAATATCTCTAGGGATTTCACTAAAGTTTTCGTATCCTAGTTTCCAAAGGTTGACTAAATCGAACCTCTGATACCAACTGTAGAGACACAAAGCTTGTTGTGGATGGAAATTACATTACTTTTGTGGAATACTTAATATATAATAAAAAAATACCGAAGGACTGTAATAATTTATTGTCTTTGGAAACTCGGAACATAATCTTCTAATCGCGGTGAAAGATCTTCAACATCTCCCATAATGATCTTCCCGTTTTGTTTTCTTACCTAAAACCTTTCTTTATGTTCTGTGGAAAAGAAAACAAAAAAGGGTGAGTTCAAATTCTCAGTAAGGGAAAACATAGGGAATGTAAAATAATTCATAAACATTTGAATGCAAAAACTTGAACATAAAATCTAAACATCAAAATCGTGAGCAATGACATAAATCATGGAAGTACGTAAGGAATATATTATAAAGGAACATCAATCATGATAGAATAGAATGGGAATAAAACATATAATTGTGGGAACCATTAATCACGTGATATGGTTTCTATAGTAGCCAAGGCATTGTAGCCAAGACCATCTTAGTGGACAAAGTCCCTTTCTGAATCGAGTTCACTCCTCATTCCAGTCCTGTATCACTGAACCTGATTAACTTACCATTCCATCCATGTCTATCTCCTGAGATATAAATCTTTACCCAATTAATTGGATGGAGATATAGGTCCCACCCATTTCATATTGAAATCATTCTTACATGTGCCAGATAATAAACATACATCATTCATAATAACCCAAAAAATAAAATGGGTTTTATAAAAATCATCCCATTATAACATAATCCATATAAATAAATAGATATCATTTCATCATAAGAAAAATGTGACCATGTAAATCATAGATACATTATACTTGAAACATACACGTATGTAATAATGTCATCTTCGATGGAAAATATTTTTGATTAAACACTTGAAAATAATTCTTGAGGAAAATATCCTTTCTTCTTAAAAATCATTTTCATTTCACAAAATGCCGTTAAATTTTATGAGAAAACGATTTTGTTTAAAATAATCATGAAATATTGTAGAGTAATATTAATGAATAAATGGCATTATGAAACATTAAATATTCATTCATGTTGTATAAGTTAAAAAAACATTCCTCTCATACTTTTGCCGGAAAAGTCAAAAAGTACCTCGTAAAAGAATGATTCATTACATACCATGTAGTAAAATTAAAAAATGGGTAAAAAGGACTTTAAACATAAATGAAACCATTTTTTGAAAACAGGGACATGGATGATACATATAACCCCAGTAAATACTTACGGATAAACAATCTCATATTAAAACGAGATTGGAAAAAATTTCCCTTACCTTAGGTCCAATATGCTTCGTACGTATCCGAACCTCCAATATAATGATTTAACTAATGTCGTTGACTTATTAAAGAATCATATTCATTGTTATGATATCTTATATTGTTCACTTATGACTTTATATTACCCATTATTTTGTAAATTCCTTGTTAAAGCATTGTTTTGGGTAAAATCAATTTATTTATCATACGTGTTTGGACTTGTTGTTCATGATATTATTATTAATTATATCATGATTTAATTACTTAAATAGTTTAAATCATGATTTATATATCATATATATTCAGTATATATATATATAATAGATAGATAAATTAAATTAAATACACCGTTCATGGAGATGGTAGGTCGTACATACGCATGAACGTTGTTTTCCTTTCCTTATTGACTTGAATGGAAGTAAGTAGATGACATATATATATATATATATAAATCCAGTAGCTTTATAATGTCATATATTTCATTATTATGAATTATATATACTTTATAATCATTCTTGAATGGTTAACATGGAGAATGAATCTCATCGCATCGTGGAGACGGTAATCCGTACATACGCACGAGCGATGATATCATTCCAATAATTATTGAATTGAATTGGAGTGGATGATATAATATAAAAGAATCAGTATGATATTATAATAAATATATATATATTTATTCTTTACAACATTATACCCATCCATGTAAGGTGGTGGTGGAAAAATAGATTACACCACGGCGTGAAGATGGTATTCCGTACGTACGCACACGTGGTGATTTCATTTTCCGTAGGATGGATAGAAGGTGAAATGGGACTATTTCATATTTATAATAACATGTGAGTATATTAGTGATATTGATTTTATTACTTTATAATTAAACATCTAAATAATAAGAAGTTTAAGTAGAATGAAACTTGAATGAATCGGTAGAAGAGATTACCTCTTCTTCGACGCACCTCTTTTAAACTTCTTCTTAGGGCACTAGAGTTGGTCTTTTGAGAATACCAGAACCCTTATGATATAACTAGAGAGGATGAGAATATTAATTGTCCGGGGTTGGCTGAGATTCAAGGCTCAAAAGGGTGTGAATATAAGAGGGAATGGGCGCCCTTTTTATAAGGGAGGAGAGGGGCACCTTTGGAAAAACATAAAATATTATTTTTTAATAAAGTCATACTCGGTTTATAATAGCTCCAAATTGATTTATATCGAAGAAAAGTTGTTATGGGTCGAAATCCTTTCAACCAATAGGTTTTATACAAGTTTAGGTTACTATTTTAACCTTATCTTTTAGATTTAACTCTATGTTAAATAAATTAACTTTTATCGTGTCTTTTTGTTTCCTTACACTACATGGTTAATAAACTTACTATAACAGTCCAAAAGAACCCCAACTGGTTCATTATTAATATATATGTCCTTATCTATGTCTTTTGGCCAATCATTATATTTTTAGGAAGAAAATAGCAATTAATAATATAATTTTGTTTTTAAAACATTTTATGACAATTTTGAAACAATTTGGTACTAGATTTTTGTCAAAAAAACTTAACAGCATGATTAGTTCGAACAAAGTTAATTAAATCAACAATAAGATTTTATATTAACCTAGAAAATCAGTGGAATTCATTGAAGTCTAAAATTACATTTATTTGGGTATTTATAAGATTAATTATGTTAATATTTCGTTAATAAGGTAGTTAATGTATCATCATTGTGTCATAAATAAATTAAATTATTTAATGCCTCAAAATTGTAAATAAAATACCATTATGTATGAAATCTTTTTATACTTCTAATGAATATTTATAGTCGAAATTATCTTATGTATAACCCTATATTAAAATGATTTAGTTATTAAACATTGATTATAACTATTTTAACCCTTCTTTAAATAAATTAATAATAAATGTCCTAATCTAATCCAAGTGGACCTAAATGGTCATATTTTATTCCTAAGGTTGTTTTTGGTCGAATTACACTTATACAGTAGAATTAGTACATGTGTTAGGGTAATAATAATATCATTTTTAACTTTAATTACCCTATTTACTTTTAATCGTTGTAAATAAAAGTAAAAAGTTACTATTCACCAAAAAAACTTTATCTTATTGAACCTAATTTTTCACCTAGATATTAACTGTATCTCTCGGATTTTTGAAATTCCACTCACAGAAGAGGTAAATATGACAACCCTGATTTTTATTACAACTTAAACATGCTTTATTACATAAAACTTCACTTGATACAACAAAGAAGATCAAGAGGTTTAGTGTCTTTGGGGCTTAGGATTATTACATAAAAACTTTAAACTTGAAATACAACATCCTTATTGAAAACTTCCTTTACATGACCACTACATTCCTTCGTACCTAGCATTGCATGGGATAACCTGAGGACATGCATAAGAAAAGGATGAGCTATAAAGCCCAGTAAGGGAGTACATAATGAATAACATGAGGAGTACAATACATGTTAGGCAATAGGCATATCAATAGAGCATAAGAGAGACATGAACATAAAGGCATGATAAAGCATGATAATCATAACATGGAAATGTGGCAACAACACTTAACATTGAATTAGCATGAGCCAAGGCTCATTGCACATGGAGCATGAGTAAACCCTCATTGCACTTGAAGCACGAGTAAACCCTCGTTGCACTTGAATTAGCATGAGTCAACACTCATTGCAAATGACGTATCATGATACTATGCTTTACCCAATGCATTGGAGCGCTATCAGGGTGCACCCTTCTTAAACATTTCATTTCATGCATAAGTGTGCCACATGGATCATAAAACATGGATTCATAAAACATAATCATTTCTTCCACGATAAAGGAATGTGGAATTCATACATGAAACTTTACAATCAATACGTATATGTGCATAAAGGTGAATACCCTTGATGGAGAAATGGGCATGGTATTCACTACACAAAGACATTGGCTTAGAAAATTGGTGCGATTTCGGCAGCGTAACGGCGTGACATAAGAATTCATAAAAAAGGTTGATGAGAGAGAAAGGGGTTCCTCATCATATTTACATGAAATGGACAGTAAGTAGATCATATATATACATGTCCCAACAACAGAAATGGAATTTAGATTCATGATACAAAAGTATTGCTTGAATATAAAAGAAGAGAGAGAAGTTCCTTTCGGAATTTCGGCATAGTAACGGGTGTACATGGGAGGCATTTAATGAGAGAGAAAGGGTTCTCACATCATTCAAACAATAAGAGGGCAGTATGGGGGAGGTGCGAAACCATACCCCAACATTCATAATTGAAATAAAAAGGGAAATACAACTTAAAGAAAATTGACAAAAATGAGAAAGGAAGAAAAAACCCTTACTTGGAAGTGTGCTTCCAAAGGCTAGAGAGAGGCTTGTGAGAGGCTTCTTGGGAGCTTGGGGCACCTTGAGAGGATTCTAGAGAGAGTAGGGCAGAGGTTGGACGAACTTCAAGGGCTTTGAGTGAGGAGGAAGTGGGAGCTTGGGTGGGTTTATATAGGAAAGGTGAGAGAATTCTTTATTATTTAGGTTTCGGACCCCTTATATTAAAATAATCCAAACCACAAACCATCCCATGGTATTTGCCCATGGTTTCTGGAAAAGGAGAGAGGAAAACAATATTTTACAAGGCCAAGGTCCGAACGTATTAAAAAATTAGGGTTGCTTATGTGGAGGTGAGTCACACTCCCATGGAAATTAATTTAAAAAGGCAAAGTGTTGAATAAGTCTTGAGGGCTCCATTAATGCTTTGAAAAGTGATTCAAACAAACCCAAAACCTCATTATTTTAATGATAAAACATATATTGGCCGAACCTAAGGATTATGGTATTTTATTACATCACCATTGGGTCATTATGATGTCATAAATCACATTATATATTTAAAAGGTATTTAATTTTTACCCAAAAATTGGACTGTCTCAGAAAATTATGAAAAATTCACCATTGGATAATTTCGACGTCCTGATTCCAAAAATAATATTTATTTTATCTAAATAATTTTCTAAATATGTGAATTTGCACTTTTAAAATAAAAACCGACATTTATAAAAAATTCACGGGTTTTGACAGAAATGGCTTTCAAACCTTAATAAAAATTTTAATTGCATTCATAAAATTATAAGATCATTTGTATTTAATAAAAATTAATTTAATATTAATAATAATATTTTATTAAAATATTATTTAATTCAAAAATCCTTTAATTTAATAAAATATAATTCTTAATTAAATAATAACTAAAAACATCATTTGTACTTTAAAAACTAATTACAATGCATCAAAAATGACTAGAAATTATATTCATTATTATATACAAAAATAATGTACATGAACATGGTGCTACTTATTTGTTACATAACCCCTTAAAATAGCCGCATAAGACCTAAGGGTAAGGTGTGCGATGGTGACAGACTCTTGGGGTTGCTCGGATAACATCGCTCGAGTGGTGATCTCTATCAACTTCCATTTTTCCCGTAGACGATCACGTTCGAGCTTGACTTGATGAAGCTCAGCTTGGGATTGGTCAAGGGCAAAGCCCAAAGACGCCACCTCCTTTCCGAGCTCCGACAAATGGGCTTCGTAAGGGGCAATTCTACTGGATGAGGCCATCGCTTCCTTTGTCTGAGTAAAAATGGTTTCGTTAAAGCCTTATATTTAAACTACCTAGATGATCAATGTTCAACGGCTATAAAAGTAACGGTCACAAATCTTAACGTAAAACTAAAGAAGTTGACATCTTATAAAAACATAAAGAAACATTTAACTGGATCAAGAGGGATTTTCCATTAATGAAATTTTGGGTCGTTACAACATTCCCCCCTTAAGAAATTTCGCCCTCGAAATTTTCCTTTTCCCACACTAAAACAAATGTGGGTAACTTAGCTTCATCATATCTTCCGACTCCCAAGTTGCTTCTTCAAACTTGTGGTTTCTCCACAACACCTTGACGAGGGGCATTGTCTTATTTCGTAGAACTTTTTCTCTACGATCTAAGATCTTCACTGGTTGCTCCTCATAAGAAAGATCGTCTTCTAATTGTACCACCTCAGAAGAGAGTACATGTGAAGGGTCTGGTATGTACTTCCTTAAGAGGGATACATGGAAGACATCATGCACCTTGGCCATAGTAGGTGGAAGTGCTAGTCGATAGGCCACAGCCCCAACACGGTCAAGAATCTCGAAGGGGCCGATGTACCTTGGACTTAACTTCCCTTTCTTTCCAAACCTCATGACCGTCTTCCACGGAGATATGCGTAAAAACACCATGTCTCCGACTTTAAATTCAAGGTATCGTCGACGATTATCTGCATAACTCTTCTGTCGACTTTGGGCTGCCTTGATATGCTGCTGAATGGTTTTCACCTTCTCCACCATTTCTTCGACCATTTCTGGTCCAAGCAGCTTACGTTCACCGACCTCATCCCAACATGCCGGTGTTCTACACCTTTTCCCATACAGGGCTTCATATGGTGCCATTTGGATGCTCGAGTGGAAACTATTATTATAAGAGAACTCAACTAGAGGAAGATGTTGATCCCATCCTCCTTTAAAGTCCATTGAGCATGCTCTCAACATATCCTCAAGTGTTTGGATAGTCCGCTCGGATTGGCTATCAGTTTGAGGATGATAGGCCGTACTGAAGTTCAGTTCAGTATTCAGAGCATGTTGAAGACTCTTCCAAAACATAGAGGTAAATCTTGGATCTCGGTCAGACACAATAGATAGTGGTACTCCATGCAACCGTACCACTTCCCTGATATATATCCGTGCCAGTTGATCCAAAGAGAAGTCCTCTCGAATAGCAATGAAGTGTGCAGTCTTTGTAAGACGATCCACAATAACCCAGATTGCATTGTTGCTTTTGGATGTCCTTGGAAGTCCAGTGACGAAGTCCATGGTGATGTTCTCCCATTTCCATTCTGGTATGGGCAATGGTTGCATCATCCCCTTAGACTTCTGCCTCTCTGCCTTCACTTTCTGACACACCAGGCACTTTGATGTATATTCAGCGATCTCCTTCTTCATATTATCCCACCAAAAGTTTTCTCGGAGATCTCGATACATCTTTGTGCTCCCTGGGTGAATAGAGAAATTTGAACTATGTGCATCATCCAAAAGTTCCTTCTTCAGCTCCGAACTTGATGGGACACATAGTCTTTTCCCAAACCGCACAATTCCTTCTTCATTAACATTAAACTCTGAGGATTTTACCTTTTTGATAGCTTCCACTTTTTCTTGGATTCTCGCATCATCCTTTTGAGCATCCTTTAACCTTTCCAAAAGAGATGGTTGAGCAATCATTTGTGAAAGGATTGATGATGTTCCCTTCTTTATGATTCCCACATCCATCTTCATCAAGTCTAAGAAGATTGGATCCTTCTCAATTCTCATCATTGATAGAATTGCTGGATCCTTTCTACTTAGGGCATCCTCCACCTTGTTCGCCTTCCCAGGGTGGTAATGTATTGAACAGTCATAATCCTTTATGAGCTCAATCCATCTTCTCTGGCGCATATTAATCTCTTTCTGTGTGAATATATATTTAAGACTCTTGTGGTCTGTATATATCTCACATTTCTCTCCATAGAGATAATGCCGCCAGATTTTCAAGGCAAAGATCACCGCCGCCAACTCCAGATCATGCGTTGGATAGTTTCGCTCATGGATTTTCAACTGTCTTGAGGCATAGGATATCACTTTATCATTCTGCATCAGCACACATCCTAAGCCCTTCTTCGAAGCATCACTGAATACCACAAAAAGCTCCCCACTTGTGGGTAAAGTGAGCACAGGTGCAGTGATAAGCCTCCTTTTCAACTCCTTGAAGCTTTCTTCGCATTCATCACTCCAAGCAAACTTTACTCCCTTTCGAGTTATCTTGGTAAGAGGGTTGGACAATCGTGAGAAGTTTCTCACAAATCGTCGATAATATCCAGCTAACCCCAAGAAGCTACGGATATCAGTTACCGATGTTGGCCTCGGCCATCCCTCAATTGCATCTGTTTTGGAGGGGTCCACAGATATCCCATTGCTTGTGATGATATGGCCCAAGAATGAGACCTCCTTCAACCAGAACTCACACTTGCTGTACTTGGCATAGAGCTTCTCCTTGCGCAAAGTCTCCAGTACAGTTCTTAAATGCTCCTCATGGTCCTCCTTGGTTTTGGAGTATATTAGAATATCATCTATAAAGACTACCACAAATTTATCTAGGTAATCTCTAAAGACTCTATTCATCAAGTCCATGAATATTTCTGGATCATTGGTGAGTCCAAAAGGCATTACTATGAATTCATAGTGCCCGTACCTTGTACGAAAAGCAGTCTTGGGGATATCTTCCTTCTTCACCCTTACTTGATAATATCCCGACCGCAAGTCGACCTTGGAGAAGTATTGTGCTCCACGCAGCTGATCAAACAAGTCATCGATTCTTGGGAGAGGATACTTGTTCTTTATCGTGATTTTGTTAAGTTCACGATAATCGATGCAAAGCCGCATTGACCCATCCTTCTTCTTGACGAAGAGGACTGGTGCACCCCATGGTGATGCACTTGGGCGTATAAACCCTTTATCCAGATTCTCCTGTAGTTGTTTCTTCAGTTCTTCAAGCTCAACCACAGCCATTCTATATGGAGTCTTGGATATTGGTAGCTCCCCAGGTATAAGTTCAATTGAGAACTCAACATCTCTTCTTGGAGGAAGACCAGGAAGTTCCTCGGGAAATACTTCAGCGAATTCCCTCACAATAGGCATTTCTTCAAGGGTGGTTTCTTCCTTGGACTCAATCATCTGAGCCAGATATGCGTGCTCATAAGGTAGTAATATCCATGCTTGAGATGATGGAGTTAAAGGAGATTCATCTTCCTCCTGACACTTGTAAAGAATCGGGGGTCGATTCTCCATATAGAGTGTGATTTCCCTCTCCCGACAATTTATGTTGGCTCTATATATGGAAAGCCAATCCATGCCAAGAATTGCATCAAATTCCACCAAAGGGAGTATGACAAGGTTCGCCGGGAAATTCAATCCACAGATTATAACAGGGGAGGACTTATACTCATGGGATGCAATGATTGCCCCATTTGCCGTACTCACCGACATCTTTACTTCCATGATTTGTGGTGGTGCAGGGATTATTCTACTAAACTTTTGAGATATAAAAGAATGCGTAGAACCTGAATCAAAAAGTACGTTCGCTATTCTTGAATGAATAACTAGCGTACCTGTCACCACTTCGTTGTCGGGGTTCACTTCGGCAGAAGTGATGGCAAAAGCTCTTCCTTGCTGTCTTGGAGGTTGTTGATTGCCTCCGATAACCCTTGGATTAGGGCACTGATTCGCAAAATGACCCGGTTCTTTGCATTTGAAGCATTGAACAACGCGTTGAGGTTCGAACGGAGCGTTCCTCCCCTCCGTCGCAGCCGCGGGTCCTTCTTGCTGACAGTTAATAGCTAGGTGCCCTTCTCTTCCACACTTGAAGCATTTTCTTGTCCCCCTAAGGCAATTCCCAGGGTGCTTCTTTCCACACTTTTGGCAAGTGGGGTGCTGGAATTTCTTAGCGCCGTTGGATTTATCCATCGGACCACCAGCATTGAAGTCCACCTTCCGCTTCTTGTCCCCATGATACCCCTGTGATTCTCCGATCTCCATTTCAACTTTAAGGGCACATCGGACAATCTCCTCATAGCTGTCAAAGTCACGGATCGCTAATGCTTTCCGCAAGCTAGGCTTCAGCCCACCAAAGAAGCGGTCAACTTTGCATTCGGGGGTAACGACAAAGCCGGAAGCGTATCGTGCAAGCCTTGTGAAGTTTGCCTCGTACGCTCCCACAGATTCTTCATCTTTCTGCTTGAGGGAAAGGAAGTCCCTTTCCATCTTAAGACGGAGGGTGCGTGGAAAATATTTATCGAAAAACATCTTCCGGAATACCTTCCATTCCAAAGCCTCGATCTCCTCCTCAGGCTTCGTATTTTTGATCAATGTCCACCATTGATCAGCTTCACCCTCCATACGATAAGCCGCCAGGAGAACCTTCTCTTTTTCAGAGCATTGGAGGATGGAGAATATCTTCTCAATGGAGTTGATCCATTGTTCAGCGATCGTGGGATCAGATGATCCACTAAAAGTAGGAGGCCTTTGTCTCATGAAGCTTTCAATAGTGACTTGTTCTTTCTTAGGGGGGGTTGAACGTTCCTCTTGACCAGTGTTTCTATTCAAAACTTGAGTTAGCTGAGAGAGAAGCGTGACAAAGTTCGCGATTCCCGCTCCCATCGGATTGGGCATCTCATTAGTACAATCATCACACTGATCTTCACAACGGTTGTTAGCCCGAGTTCTCCTATTACCGGCCATTGGATGGAATAAATGGAAAGTTAGGGGTAACACATAGAGGGTAATCCAAAGACAAAAGTTGATGACTTATAAATAAACTTTGATCTCTTTAACTCATGAGTCTATAGGATTCAATCCAGGCTTTTCAGGATCTTCCTTCTAACATATATTCTTAGGGGAATTTTTCCCTTAATAAGGGTTCATACTAAGATTGTGAATTTATCAAAACATATCCCCCGGGAGTGTCGTAACCAAGAGTGCAGCAAGGCCCGTTGTCGTGCACCAGTTCCCGTTCGAGTCTAGCTCAAAGCGGTGTTTTCGGGTTTTACCCCTAGGATACATCTGTGCCAGAGCCGCCTCTACCTGCTCGTATCCAGACAGGGATGTATTTGTTTGATAAAACACTTACTTAGTATTTACCAAAACTTAGGGATGTTTTTATTATGCTTAGTCTTGTATCTAAGGCTTTACTAGGGTTTCCTAATCCCAAAAATAACTAAACCTCCCTCTGATACCAACTATGACAACCCTGATTTTTATTACAACTTAAACATGCTTTATTACATAAAACTTCACTTGATACAACAAAGAAGATCGAGAGGTTTAGTGTCTTTGGGGCTTAGGATTATTACATAAAAACTTTAAACTTGAAATACAACATCCTTATTGAAAACTTCCTTTACATGACCACTACATTCCTTCATACCTAGCATTGCATGGGATAACCTGAGGACATGCATAAGAAAAGGGTGAGCTTTAAAGCCCAGTAAGGGAGTACATAATGAATATCATGAGGAGTACAATACATGTTAGGCAATAGGCATATCAATAGAGCATAAGAGAGACATGAACATAAAGGCATGATAAAGCATGATAATCATAACATGGAAATGTGGCAACAACACTTAACATTGAATTAGCATGAGCCAAGGCTCATTGCACATGGAGCATGAGTAAACCCTCATTGCACTTGAAGCACGAGTAAACCCTCGTTGCACTTGAATTAGCATGAGTCAACACTCATTGCACATGACGTATCATGATCCTATACTTTACCCAATGCATTGGAGCGCTATCAGGGCGCACCCTTCTTAAACATTTCATTTCATGCATAAGTGTGCCACATGGATCATAAAACATGGATTCATAAAACATAATCATTTCTTCCACGATAAAGGAATGTGGAATTCATACATGAAACTTTACAATCAATACGTATATGTGCATAAAGGTGAATACCCTTGATGGAGAAATGGGCATGGTATTCACTACACAAAGACATTGGCTTAGAAAATTGGTGCGATTTCGGCAGCGTAACGGCGTGACATAAGAATTCATAAAAAAGGTTGATGAGAGAGAAAGGGGTTCCTCATCATATTTACATGAAATGGACAGTAAGTAGATCATATATATACATGTCCCAACAACAGAAATGGAATTTAGATTCATGATACAAAAGTATTGCTTGAATATAAAAGAAGAGAGAGAAGTTCCTTTCGGAATTTCGGCATAGTAACGGGTGTACATGGGAGGCATTTAATGAGAGAGAAAGGGTTCTCACATCATTCAAACAATAAGAGGGCAGTATGGGGGAGGTGCGAAACCATACCCCAACATTCATAATTGAAATAAAAAGGGAAATACAACTTAAAGAAAATTGACAAAAATGAGAAAGGAAGAAAAAACCCTTACTTGGAAGTGTGCTTCCAAAGGCTAGAGAGAGGCTTGTGAGTGGCTTCTTGGGAGCTTGGGGCACCTTGAGAGGATTCTAGAGAGAGTAGGGCAGAGGTTTGACGAACTTCAAGGGCTTTGAGTGAGGAGGAAGTGGGAGCTTGGGTGGGTTTATATAGGAAAGGTGAGAGAATTCTTTATTATTTAGGTTTGGGACCCCTTATATTAAAATAATCCAAACCACAAACCATCCCATGGTATTTGCCCATGGTTTCTGGAAAAGGAGAGAGGAAAACAATATTTTACAAGGCCAAGGTCCGAACTTATTAAAAAATTAGGGTTGCTTATGTGGAGGTGAGTCACACTCCCATGGAAATTAATTTAAAAAGGCAAAGTGTTGAATAAGTCTTGAGGGCTCCATTAATGCTTTGAAAAGTGATTCAAACAAACCCAAAACCTCATTATTTTAATGATAAAACATTAATGGCCGAACCTAAGGATTATGGTATTTTATTACATCACCATTGGGTCATTATGATGTCATAAATCACATTATATATTTAAAAGGTATTTAATTTTTACCCAAAAATTGGACTGTCTCAGAAAATTATGAAAAATTCACCGTTGGATAATTTCGACGTCCTGATTCCAAAAATAATATTTATTTTATCTAAATAATTTTCTAAATATGTGAATTTGCACTTTTAAAATAAAAACCGACATTTATAAAAAATTCACGGGTTTTGACAGAAATGGCTTTCAAACCTTAATAAAAATTTTAATTGCATTCATAAAATTATAAGATCATTTATATTTAATAAAAATTAATTTAATATTAATAATAATATTTTATTAAAATATTATTTAATTCAAAAATCCTTTAATTTAATAAAATATAATTCTTAATTAAATAATAACTAAAAACATCATTTGTACTTTAAAAACTAATTACAATGCATCAAAAATGACTAGAAATTATATTCATTATTATATACAAAAATAATGTACATGAACATGGTGCTACTTATTTGTTACATAACCCCTTAAAATAGCCGCATAAGACCTAAGGGTAAGGTGTGCGATGGTGACAGACTCTTGGGGTTGCTCGGATAACATCGCTCGAGTGGTGATCTCTATCAACTTCCATTTTTCCCGTAGACGATCACGTTCGAGCTTGACTTGATGAAGCTCAGCTTGGGCTTGGTCAAGGGCAAAGCCCAAAGACGCCACCTCCTTTCCGAGCTTCGACAAATGGGCTTCGTAAGGGGCAATTCTACTAGATGAGGCCATCGCTTCCTTTGTCTGAGTAAAAATGGTTTCGTTAAAGCCTTATATTTAAACTACCCAGATGATCAATGTTCAACGGCTATAAAAGTAACGGTCACAAATCTTAACGTAAAAGTAAAGAAGTTGACATCTTATAAAAACATAAAGAAACATTTAACTGGATCAAGAGGGATTTTCCATTAATGAAATTTTGGGTCGTTACAGTAAAATTATGTTTTATGTAAATTAACATATTCTCCTAGGAGGTGGGTAAAACACGGTGAAAAGTTCAATAAAATTTTTATATATCTAAAATTGTTATAAAATGACTCCAATGAATTACATAGAACTTATATAGGTATTATGTATCAATTTTGACATAAAATAAATTTAAATGAAATAAATTATTATTGAAATAAAAATTTGGTTTTTAAATAGTAACCTAGTGTTTTCACTATTCATCAAAAATTGAATGTTTTCAGAAAAATTCCAAAAATACACACTAGGATAATTTCGATATTCCGAATCAAAAAATGAATTCCATTTCGAAAGATAAAATTTATAAAATTTCAAAGAGTGGATATTACTATTCATTACGGCTAGTTTATATAACATATCGTTGTTTAGTGAAACATCGTATTGCATACAACACACACTATTGTGGAAGGTTGGGATTGCGTGTAATGCAGGCCAAGTCAGGGATGCGTGTAGTGCAATCTCCTTTTGGTGTATCATACAACACAAGACATCAATGAAATTAAAAAGAATATTTTTCATAAAATCTTGTGGTGTTACAAAAACCGCCACTGAGTGTGACTCCCCAATTACTACAAAGTGTGATGATTTCATTAAATGATTGACTATCACTTGTATATAATTATATCCTCTCTAAGATCAAGGTAAACCAGTGAATAATTCCATCGATATTTCCTTCCACATCCACTGGGGTACATATAAAAACTAGAGAAAACCACTAGGAAGATGGTGCTCGACCTTCACCTTATGGAAGACCAAATGGTGAGAAATAAACTCTTCAATTGTATGCTTCCAATAATTCCTAAAAACTAACCAATCAATGATCTGTACATCATTTTCATGCAGGGATGAACCACTGATGTTGAGACAGGGAACTCATGGAGAACCATATCATGCATCACCTAAGAGATGAAAATCCCTCCCTAGAACAACACAATGAGTTATCCATCCTCAAAACAACCATCAAGGGAATCTATAAAAATAATTTGGTCCCTAAAGACCATTAACATTGAGTAACCTAGATCTGACTCCCCCACCTTCTCCACCAAGTGTGACTACACCATCATCTAGAAATGAATACCTCTACCAACATCCTCCCCCATAAAGAGACACATCACTGAGAGTTATTCCATCAATCTCCATGAATATCTAGATTCACGCTGACATCACCACATGATTTAATGCATAGTGTAATGTATTAAAAAATCTATTTTCCAATGATATATAAAATTTCAAATTCATAATCCTATAAGAATTTCATCCACCAACGCTGATGCATGTTCAAGTCACAGTAGGAGAAGACATGCCCTAGGAGATTGAGGTCGGTAAAAACAACACAATTATTGTTAATAAGGTTATTTAACTAGAAAATAAAATTAAAAACAACCAATTAAATCTTAATAAAAATGGGTAGAATATTTACACTCATGGGGATGAAACTTCTGAAACCCTTATTAAATAAACAATCTCTTGTACATCCAAAACCTAGCCAAGAAAGGACTCAATGAATTATAGAAAACCACAAACTAAACTCATTATTATAAAAAAGGGATAGATTACTGACCAACATCTCATTTATGACCTCAAAATCTTCATGACACTAGTTATCCCCCCAAACCACCTAATCCTTCCAGATTCGTGGTTGTTTTAGGATTTGAAACTATATAAAAATAATCTATGAAACTCCTATAATATCCTACCATTTAAAGGAAACTTCTAACATATTCCACTCTTTTGGGGGATCCATAGGAAATAAACACTTCTATCTTTTAAGAGTCCTTAGATACTTTCTTCTTAGATTACATATTCCCTAAGAAACAAACATCCTGAGCCTAAAAATAAGACTTTGATAACTTTCCAAACAACTAATCATGATAATGGACTCCCAAAAAAGCATGTAGATGATCTATATGATACCCCTCAGACATAAAGTTCAGAAGGACATCATTGATTAAACCCACCATGATATTGTCTAGTAACTTTCTATGAACTTTTTTATTCAACCCCATAAACATAAAATGGAGAATTAATCACACTAAACAACATCACAATGAACACATAATACCCATGAAAACAATAGAATGAAGTCTTCTAAATATCCTCATCCTTTACCCACATATGATGATACCCTTTACAAATATAAATCTTCAAGATCCATATAGATACTTTTAGATCATCAAATATATCATCAATCGATAGAAGCAAAGAGAGGTTCCTCAATGTCACCTGGTTCAAGCGATGATAATTGATTCAAAGTCACAAAATTCATTCAACCTTATTCATGAATAATACAATTTCACCCCAAGGTGACACACTCAACCAGAAAAATCCTCTGCATAATAGATCAACGAACATTACACAAAACTCTCAAAGTATATATCCAATATAAATATATTGAGATTGGAGACAAAACTTTTTATATAAATACTCAAAAATCGACCTCCCATAAAAGGAAAAAAATTGTAACCTTTTTTGAAAAAATATATATACTCTATCATGATGTTGTTAAACACTGAGTACAAAAACACTAAATAACTCAAATATATCTAAGACATCAATGATGGAAAAGTTATAACATTCCTTTGGACCATCTGAGGGTCTCACTCACCAACTAATACTGATGTCTATCCATCATCATCATAGAACTTGCCAATTCTCTTGATGAAATCCATGATATCCTACATCAAATACAAAAAATCTATATCAAGTATGACGTTATAAGGCTATATCCATAAACATAAGAATCTTCCAAAGATTTATGTATCGGGAACAGTAGATCATAGTCTCTACATACTCTATACAAGTCATTTAGACCTCCAATAGGCATAGTCAACACCAAGGGAAATGAAATTACCTCTAACAAAATCCATAAATCATGGATAATGGTATGTGATATAAAGGAGTTTGTCACTCCTCATTCAAAAAAAGTAGCATGAAAACATTTTGAAAAAAATAAAAGGGTAACTTTAACGACACCTTTCTTTCCTAATGATGTAAACACTAGAGCATAAAGCTGACCATGAATAGATTCACAACCTCTATGATCCTACTAACGACCACCTCCATCGGAGATCTCTACTCTATGAGGATAAAGAGAATCTTGGGGTTATTCTATGTCTGCCTCCTCACCTCTCTATTGATTCACAACTAGAACACCCTACTATTTCTTCCTTAGATGAAATTGAATCAGTGGAAGAAACTCCAAAGGAACACCTAGTGGATGTAGACTACTCAGAATGGTTGATCACTCTCATAGATGATGACTATGGACTCCACATGAAAACATGTATCTTATCCCTTTAAATAGATCTGATACAATCCCTTTCTAGAGAATTGAGATGATGTGGGAAGGGATCTACCCCAAGAAAACAAAAAATATATTCTATCTAGGCATTTGAGAACCATGGACCATTTTTCTTCTTCATAAAGAATCTCGATGATTCCCCTCTCCTTATTACAAGATTAGAAAGAGAATCCTCTCAATGACTTCAGCTCTCTCCATTACCATGAGATATATCTTTGACATAAATAGCTAACCTAAAAGTAGATCTATTGATGAAAATCCTCATCAAAATGACTTCACCTGACCTACTCATCTGGAAACAGTTTTAAAGCATATAATATAAGTGTTTTGAAATTAATCCCAAACTCTCGCACATAGAAATTCCCCTTTCAAAGGGTATGTGGATCCTGGTGACTGGCCACCATTGTAGTCGAAGAAAGGAACTCTTCTCAGAACTAGTCATAGAGCTTCTTTCTTATGATGGAAAACTCCTTATAATCCAAGAGGAACATGAACCACCATTAATTCATTACTCCATATAGGATCATCATCGCCAATAAACCATGTGGTCCATTTGAGAAACGACCAAATTGAATGCTATATAAACCTCATCCAACAAGTCTTTTATGAGTTAATAATAAATGTATCCCTCATACTTTTGTAGAATTTGTTTCTAAGACTCTTAGTTTCATCATCTAAGTGTCACTATCATTGACCTCAACTTTGTGGCGATCTATTGATAAAACCTACTAAACATATTCAACATAAACCTGAAGATGGCATCGACCTGGTACAATTCTTGAAAAATAAAAAGCTGTTTGATCTCCTAAACATAGAATATAGACTATTTTACATTAAATTTTTATTTATTTGATACTTTTAAAGGTTTTAACTTATACTATAGTCTACCCATTTAATATTTAGGAGAAAAGAAGAATGATACCTAATCCTTTCCATGGTCTCTATCTTGTATCCATTTACACTTCCTTTAGTAGGCTTAGTAAACTAATGATTCCATGAATAAGATCATAAGTGACCCTAAATACCCATTTTCTAGCTGGTCTCCCATGTTTACATTTCTGACTAAAAATTGATGACAATATTTTCTACCAATCCTTACAATATCATATGTAAAAAACTCCAAAATCAATCATATCCATCAATATAAAACTCTGATGACATTCATTCATGACCCACTCCCCTAAAATAGTGTACCTTTTGGCTGAAAAATATATAAGTGATATGGTAACTAGTCAAGTCCCACCTCCAACAAGCCCTGTGTTGGTAACTAGAACTATGAGTATAATAAACATACATATGAGAAGGAATTAACCTCTATGAAAAAAGTTATGAAGAGAGAGATAATATAAATACACCTTTCGAATCCTACTCATACATATAAAAGAAATCCCAAGTACTAGCATGCAATGTCATACAATACATTACCAACTACAAAATGATATACAAGTACCAAAAAAGTAAAGAAAATTACAACCACGGATCCTAAACATATCCTACTAAACCACGACCTAGAAATATCCAATCTAATATCTAAACATCTCCCGTTAACCTGAAAATAGTTTATATATATATATATGTAGGATGATCATAATAGTATAGTTAATAGGATCCTCTCCACAACCACTCTTTTAAAATATAATGAAATCATGATGAAGCATAGTAGAAAATATTGAAACAAACTGATTAACTAGAAATATATACTACGTTATGAGAATCACCAAGGATAACTCTCTACAAGTATTGAAATAAATAGAGAATATAATATAAAAATGAAAAAAATGGTAGCATGTTGTCACATCTTCACATCTATTCCACTTTTCCCCATTCTCTCACGTCTCAATCCAAATCTCCCTAAGATAATATACCATGTAGATACATGATAAAGGCATTAAAACATACACATTTTGAATTATATCATTAAATAATTCCTTCAATATATCCATATAAATTAACCATGTTGCTTATGGGTCCACCACATCTCGTATGACATGTATCATATATGGGGTATTATACCTCAAGTATCAAAACCTACAAATTTAGTAAATACTGCAATGCATCACATCCTATACACACCATTCCTATAATAATCCTTCATATTTTTTATCAAGAGACACATTTTTGGAAATAAGAAAAATTAATCACAACCATCTACTCACATATTGGGGGAAACTAACCTCAGTGTATACTAGCACAAAAAAACTACCAAGAGAATAGAGAAGGGAAAGAGGGGGTAGTCATCCATCCATCCTCCCACCCCAGATGTTGGAAAAAACATCCTCATTGAGTCCAAAAGGTTTCATTTTCCCAAATATACATGGGGAATATTTTTATGAAATCATAGAATTCACATGATAAAATATAGGTCACAACCACAATATGGTCATAACCTATTCATAATGTCAACTGAATCTACCTTTTCTAATACACCAATCTTCCATAGATAGGGATTATATATCCTATTAGAAAACAATCATTTTAAGATCAAAATTTATTAAATATTTTCATTTTTATAATTTAATTTCATTAATTAATCTATTATACTTTAAATAAAAAATTAACATCATTTCAGGTATCATTCATTAACCAACATCGTGAAATCCATTCCCTCCCAGCATAATGAAAACAGAATCCATCATTTATCATGATTAACATTTTATTTCAATATTTTAATTATCTTAATAAAAAACCCAGGTGTATATCATTTATTATTAATTGTTAACATCATTTCATAAACCATATTCTTTTGAAAAAACCATCCTATGATGCTAAGAAGAGAAAACATGAATCTATGAACATCCAGTTTCCTCAGTTAGTAGGAAAAGGAATGAAGATAAATCAACAAACCCGACCGTCATCCATTAAAAAAATTCATTTCAAGAAATCATCCAGCTTTATCAAATCTATGATTAATACCAGATTCAACCCATTCTAACATCTCTTCTGACATACCGTTCACCAGCATGCATATCCGGATGTATGTTGGCGTTATAGACGGAAACTATTGACACAACATCTGACCCCCCCTACACCCATATTACATTAACCATCATAGGATTATAAATAATCCAAAATAAAAAATCAGATACACACAACATCGTAAGATATAAAGTAAAAAATATAGTCAATAGGGAAATTAAGGCCCTAAAAAAAGGTACATAGCCATCACACAAACTACGGTCTCATAGCTCCAAACACAAGGAACTCATCATTCTCAACCAATGGGAAACGTAATCCATATGAAATATTTTTATCACACAAATAATTCTTATTCTATAATGAATTAAAATTTTAATTATTCACAATTTCATTTTATAGGAATCCTAAGGCATTAATATATACAAATATATCAAAATTTAATCATTCTCTTAGAATTATAACTAGTTTTAAAGAACATTAAGCAGCACCATGGTAATTATCTTTCCTTTTCATTTCCAAATTCTCAACAACAATTAAAAACGTTACATTAGTTATCAATTGAATTACCATTGAAGAACACATTTAATTAATAATATTCATTTTATGAATTTTTAATTACCATAAAAATAAAATAAACACCAGATTCTTTTGACATGCCTCTTATTTAATTATTTATCCCACCAATTAAAAACTGCCATCTTTACGTTCTTCAGCATTTTCCATAAAGACCATCATGATAATATGTATCACCAGAATACACGATAAATAGAATAATATATCTATAACAATATTTATAAAATCATTAGGCAAGACATTATCATAGTATCAAATTTCGGCATGCAATCACAATCCAATTCATTATTAATATGGTTAAATATTTATTATTTTAATTCATTTTCATTCCAAATATATAAACCATGCAAAATTTATGATTTAAAATAAATAATTTGGTGAAAAAATAAATCCTCTAACATAAAGGAGTCATGGTTATTCAAACATAAGTAGACCAAAGTCATAGATCGTGGTCACACTCATGCTAGAAGTATACCCCTCTATGGATGAAAAATGAAAAACTACACCAACAACCAACCAAGAAGTCTCCATTTGAAAGATAAAGAGAAACCACCATTGCATGAGTATAAGAAGTAGGAGGATCTACATCGAAGAATAATGAGTGAAAAATTATGAACATAAGTTGAACAACCATTGAATTATCATGAAAAGATAAAAATTGATATGTGTTGAAGGGATCCCAAAATACCTTAAGAAAGAGAAACTGGACACCTGGGGATTGGGACAAAGGCCATATGCTATGATAAAACATGAGTTCCTTAAATATATAAAGGTTCTCTACATAATAGATTTTCATAGTATGTACCCCATTAACATTATGTAACTATATATTTTTACGTCCCTCAAAATAATGGGCCGCATCTTACCATTTATCCTTGAATTAATTAACGTCATGAGGCACCCAATGAACCGATAAAAAAATCCATGAACAACATATACAAGACTTGAAAGACTTGACGGTCTTGAATTATCCCTAATCATATATTTCATATTCCTTACACCTCCAGACATTCTCTATACCTCTTCTGTGTACCTTGGAATTTGACAACCCAATGAGGGATAGATTAGATGGATATGGAACTTTACACTAAATACCTCTAAAAAATTATCATACTAAAGATTTTAAAACCAATCCCATAGACGAAATATAAAATGGATATCAAAAAAACTACTCCATGGGATACCTATTAAGGATACCCCCATTATATGTGCTCAACCACCTCATTAGAAGGACACCACTAAACCATGAAACAAAAAAATTATCCCAAACAATCTCCTTGTATAGGTACATCTAACATGAGATCAAGTTAAAAAATAAGAAACAATAAGTAACTATATCATGAACTAGAAGGTTCAACATCGAAAAAATTAAAAACAATGTAGGAGAAGATATGTACATCAAACAGCTCAGGGTTCCATGTGTAAAAATTTTACTCATATTCCCAGGTAATTTTCTCAACACTTTAACCCGGCCATAATACATGAACCCAAGGAATAACACGCCCATACAACACCATCACTTGGAGTTCCCATGTATCCATCAGGTTCTCCTCAAATATAACATCATCATTAACATTGATCTCACCCAAATTGTTGAAAAAAGAGTTCTCTTAATGGTAATGGTGGATCTGCGACACATGATAACCATTATGTATTCTTCTCATATATAAAAGAATTTCAATATGATATAACATGGATAAAACATGATCTAATGCCTTAGAAGTCCCAAAAGACCAGTGAGAAATCATACTTCGAAATCCAAACATTATATTCCCATGATGAGGAGTCACCTTCAATAACACATGATCTTTTACATAGAATCCCAGAGTTCTTATCCTATGATCGACAAAGGATTTTTGAACATCATGAACTACCTTCATCCTCTTAATAATACATAAACTATATTTTTTATATACTATACTATTTATAGTTTTATAATTTCTACCTCTCCAACCTTGATCCAACACAATGAATTATGGGAAGGTTGGCTATATAGAGCTTCAAATGGTGTCATGTCAATGGTGGAGTGGAAACTATTATTATATGAAAACTAGAACAAGGGTTGTGCCTCATCCATAAACCTCCAAAACTTATGTCATAAGAGATTAACATGTCCCCCAGAGTTTGGATGGTCTTCAATATATGACCATCTATATTTGGATGCAATGTAGTGGTAAGGGATAACTTTTATCCAAAATCATGAAGGAGACCTTGCCACACCCTAGAGGTAAAATTTTTATCTTGACTAGATATTATAATCCTAAAGACTTCATGGATTAACACATCCTCTACTTGATACATCCTCAATAAAAACAACACTGATCTCAATTGCATGATCTCTATAAAGTGGGATGATTTCTTCAAATGATCTATTATTTCCAATAAATCATCATATCCTCCCTTTGATAGTGGTAAACTAGTAACAATATATTTTGATATTTCACAAAATTCTAGTGGGGAACAATCTAATGGATGGGGTAAACTATTGGAATCATGGTGCATGTTCTTCACCATTTTCTAGACCAAAAATTATGAAAAAACTATGAAACTTCATTCTTCATCTATGTCCACCAAAACTAACCTTTCAATGCTTGGTATGTCATTATCACATAGGGTTGTACCAAAAAAGTGAGATATGGAACTCCAAGAGAACCATCTTATCCATGTCTAAAAGGATGAATATACATCATTGAAAAAGACTTTTTTCCCTCCATCATACCAACAATCAGGGGAATCATTAAAATTAATTTGGTCCCTCAAAAACTCCACCTTAGGATCCCCACATTGGAACTCCTCCACCTATTGCACCATGAATGACTTCACCATCATCTAGAAAATTCATCCCTTTCTTAGAGACTCCCCCATATCAAGATGAATCACTGGGATTTCATCCATCAAACTCTAAGAATGGTTTGATTCACACACAACATCACTACATGAAATCTAGATTAGTGCATTGAGTATAAAATTTCCCATTCGTGGAGTATACAAAATATTGAAGTCATAATGCTTTAAAAATTCCATACACAAAAACTAACAGAAGTTCATGTTTCCCTAGGGGAAGATATACCTCATGATTTTATGGTTGATAAAACCCAAAAAATGCTCATTGACGATTAAATGTCACCACAACATCAATTAACACCCAAATTCATCCAACATAATATAATGGGAGGAAAAATTACACTAATGGTGATGTAACTACCGCGACTTAAAAGACAAGTCTAATCTTCAGTTCATCAAAAATTACCCAATATAAGATGCAAAAAATCATAGAAACCCCTATGTTGAACTTATTTTGAAAGAAAATAAATGACTTGAGTGATGAAATACTTATCCCTCAATTACTTGAAATCATTATGACACTAGTTAGTCTATAAGGATGCTTGGTCCTTTCGATTCAAGGATGATATAGGATTTTAATCCTATGATAAACTAGATATAAATATCTTATAATAGACATTAAGAACATGGAAATTTTTTACCTTTGTAACTGTCTTATTGGATACCTATGAAAAAAAATCTTATATCATTGAAGGGTCCACAACTACTCCCTATGAGGATACAACATTACCCAAAAAAATAACTTCATGAGCCCAAAAAACATAGTTCGACAACTTCCCAAACATATTTTAAAAATAAAGAACTTCTAAAATGGAATTTTGATGATCTAAATTGTCCACCATAGTTGTTGAGTACATAGATATTTCAATGATGAAAAACAAAATGAACTTATCCAGGAACTATTTTAACACTACATTCATTATCACCATGAACATGGATGGAGAATTATCTACACCGAATGGATTAAAAAACTCAGTGTTCCCATGAATACAATATAAAGAATACTTATTAATATCCTCATCCTCCACCAACATCTGATGATACCATGACCATAGAATGATCTTCAAGATAACTAGATCATTTCAGTTGATCGAATAAATCATTAATCTTTAGAATAATATAGATTTCATTCAGTTTCACTTGGACAAAGAAATTATTACTGATTCAAATCATTAAACATTCATTAGAGTTCTTTAGGAAAACAACTAGTTCACACAATTATGACACACTCAGTATAAAAAATATTATTATAATAGATCATCGAGATGAACTTGTAGAAATTGAATCTATGGAGTCATTCTATATGGAGACATTAATATAGGAGACATTCCTAACTATAGACCAATTCCAAACTTGTTCTCCCATCGAGGGGTTAATTCTACAACCTCCATTGGAAATACATCATGATACCCTTCTACAACCCTAGGAAAAACTCACCACTGAACATCCTATAAACATGGAATCATCTTGGTCATCCAATATGATAATTTAAGTACACAACTCCAACCCATATGAGGGTATATCTCACCAATGAAACTGTTGGTGCTCCATTAGAATTACAGAACAAAACCTTCCTATAGAATAAATCCATGACATCCTACTCTGAATAAATCCAATCTATATTGTGTATGATGTTGTATGGATGTGTCCATAAAAATATGAAATATTCCAAATATTATTTTTTGACCAACATTAGATCATTGTCTGTGCATACTTAGTACAATTAATTTTGACCTCTATCAAGCATAGTCAACGTAATCAGAACTGAAGGCCTATCTACCTCAATCCCCAAAGCTTGGATGAGGGTGTATGATATGAAGTTGTATGTCATTCCTGAATCAAAAAAGCATGAAAACGTGTATAGAACAAGTATATGATACCTTGAATGAAATATGGATAACCCTGTGATGGAAACACTAGAGCATGAAGTTGACCATGACATTCTCCAAGGCCTCTATGACCCTAATGATGACCACCTCTATTGTCTCACTCTACTCTCGGAGGATAAAAATAATCTTAGTGTTGTACTACAACAAACTCATATCATATTTTGTGATCCCATTCTATGACACTCTACTGATTATACCTCTTCTGAAACTACCTAAATGAATTAAACTGAATAAGATCATCTGAAACACACTGGATGCTCTGAAAGTTATAGTACTCTCTCTACTAATTAGCATGACCTCCACACAAAAACCCACATCTAAACCATTGGAATACTTTTTGGAGATTTTGGCCCCAATGAAATGATATGATGATGGATGGGACCTACCCTTATCTGAATGAAATGTCTTCTATCCAATGAAATAATATCGCTGAACCACAACTATAATTCATAAGGAATATTGAAAACTCACAGCTTATGATCATCAGGTTCTAGAATAATCCTCTCAATGACTTCTACTATAACCATCACCTCCGTATATGTCTTTAGTATAAATGGGGTGACCTAGGGATGGATATCTGGATAAAATCTCCCTCAAATATTTTCACCCAAGTCTCATTATTTTGAAACATGTACGAAGCATATCACATAAGGGTCCTGAAATAGATACCAAACTCTTGAATAATGGAAGTCCTCTATATAAGGGTATATTTCTCTAGTAAACTAGCCACCTTCATGGTCAAATAAATTTACACTACCTAGAATTTTTTTAGAACAATACCCACTAGACTAAAAACTCCTTGCAATCCTCTAGGGACAAGAATCACTATGGTATCACTTATCCAAATAGAATCATCCTAGAATTTGAAGCCCAGTTCTCCTTTCAAGAACATATCTAACTAAAAGTTATATCAAACTCTAAACAATATTCTATATCTGAATTTGAAATAGATAGCTCACACTTTTTTATAATTTTTTCTTGAAACTCTTGAATTTTCATCCTCTATATATCATCATTAATGACCTCTACTCCGTGGTGATCTGCTAGCACATTATGCTGAACATCTTTGGCATGAACCTAATTATGACATCTACCAAGATGAATGCCTAAAAAATTATCGAATATTAATGATACTAAACCTAGAATACAGAATATTTAACATTAATTAATTAATTAATTATTATCCTATAAATTTTTTAAACAATTCCAATGACTACCCATTTCAAAAACAGGCACAAAGAATAATGATGTATAATCATTTCCATGGTCGCTACCCTATAGATAGTGTCACATCATATAGTAAGTTGAGTAAACATAATTGTCCATGCATCAGATTATAGGGGTCCCTCAATACCCATTTCTTATTCAATATTTAGTGTTTATATTACTTATTAGACATCGATGAAATAGTTTCCCTACCAATCCATGTTATCTCACTTATGCTAAAATCAAAACCCCATCTTATCCCTCTACCTGAACCTCTGATACCACTGTATTATGACCCCTCCACCCTATTAGTGCCTATAATGGGCTAGTAATGAGATAAAGGAGATGGTGAATGCCTGATTCCCACCTCGAAATAGGCCCTATGCTTGAGACTATAAAAATGGTATAGTAAATATACATACGGATAACATTACCCTATAAATTAACCTGAAGAAGAGATAGAGGCAGATGCACTAATTGACATATTGTTGAACATATAAAATCCAAACCATGTTCAAAAATTAAATTTCACACAACATGAAAACAACTGATAATGAAACAACATATACTGAAAAGATAAAGACAACAATGACCAAATGGTCCAAAAATCTCCTTGAAAACCATTATCTAGTAATATCTAACATGATCTTCTACCCAATCCTTCTGACTAAGAAAAAATTATATATACTTTGGCTGAGAATAATAGTATACCCAGTAGGATCCTCCCCAGACCCTCTCATGATGAAGATAAAGAAAACATGCTAAAGGATATTGAAAAAATAGAGGAACTAACTTATGACCTATACATCTATATTATGTTCCCCGCCTCACCATGTAAAACTCTCACCAAGTATCTCATGAATCAGATCATATAACAAAATATTGAAACATCAAGGGTATCCCACTACTGCTTTCCCACTGGATTGCTTCTCTCTACCAACGTCGCATGTCATGATCCATATCTCTCAACAATAAATCTCCCCAAAGAGACTTGTCTAGGGCCACACAATATACACCTTGTGCATCACATCATAACATCATCCCATTAAAATATAATTATATAGTAATAATTTTTTTCCCAAGATCCACCAAATGTCATATAATGTTTATCATACATTGAGTATTATACCTCAAACCATTATATCACATACAAAGAGTAATCACTAAAAGTTGTCACATCCAATACATATCATGCCAATAATAATCCGTTGGATAATATATCTGGAGATACATTTGTGTTAAATAACATCAAGCCAACACAAACCTATAAAAAATATATGGAGAAACTAGCCTCCATGTCAACCAGAACATGTAATTACCAAAAAATAAAGGAGGGAAATAGAGGGTAGCCAATCATCCACCCCCACCAAGATCTGGGGGAAAACACCCACCCAGAGTCCATTAGGTGTCAGTCACCCAAACAGACATAAGTGGGGTAGTCTATAAAAGAAAAAAAATACTCAAGATATAATATATCTTATAACTACACTATGGGAATAACCTATTTCTAAGAAAAATTACAAATATTTTCTCTCAACCACCCGACTTCCACTGGTAGGGACTAGATATCCTATAAAAACACCAATATTTTAAGATCTGCATAAATTACATATTTTCTTTTTTATGATTTACATTAAGTAATTAATTATTTAGCCATTAAATTAATCATTAATTTTATATCAAGTTACATTGATTATCCAATAACATGATGTACAAGTCCTCTTGTCCTAATCCCAACTGAGTTCACAATTTCTAAAGATAAACATATTTTTTGGAATTTTCATTCCATCATCACAAACCATTGGGTATAGCATTTATTACTCATTATTAACATTATTTCATAAACCATGTACTATAGAAAAACTGTACTATGCTAACCCCAATAGTAATCATCAAACCATGATCATCTATTTGGCTCGGTATTTGGGGAACGAAATATAGATAAAACAAGAAACCCACCCATAGACCATTAAAAAAATTAATTTCAAGAAATAATCCATCTTAATCATGTCAATATGGAATCCCAACTTATACCTATTTAATAATCTCTAATTTTAACCCCAACACCCACATGTATATCCCAATGCATCTTTCCCTCACATGCATCAACTCCTGACACATCATTTAAGCCTCCCTGTCTGATATCACATCATCTATACAAGGATTGTCCAACCCAAGATCATAACACACCAAAATGTAAAGATAAAATCTAGGGAACTTAAAAATGTAGTAAAAACACAGATAGAATGAAAAATTTATTCCATAAACACAAGAATCCATCCTTTATAGAAAACGACCTCTCATATTTCCAATGTAAGATACTGGCCTTGTATATAGGTGTCTTGAACTCATTTATAAGTACTGTTTTCCTTTTTTAGTATATATTTTTTTTTATACATTGGGGTGTTTTGGGTGAAACTGGAAACTATTTGAGGTAGGAGGCATAGTGCATGGTTGGAACATAATTTTCCCAAATAGTAGTTTGAGCCTGTCAAAAAATGCAATCCCAGAATGAGGGGATTCACAAAGATGGCACAATATTTTTCAAACCATGCAACCAATTATTATATACCATGTGATATACTTAGTTTAGGTGCATGATTAGGTAATATTTTTAGTTAAACCATGATCCCCATATTGAAAATTGTGTGTGGGGAATTTTAAACCACATAAAATGCATTTTAAAATTCTCAAACCCCTATTTTATATCCATATACCCCATAGCTTGACCCTAAAATTATTTCTCTCATTTTTGGTTATTGGAAAGATTCCAAGGAATTATAACCTCCTTTCTTGAAATACCAAAGCTGAGATCAAAGATGATCACCTCTCCTGGTAAAAGATTCTTATTCTGTGTGGTTTTATCTATTTAATGTATCACTTTCTAGATAAAAGGGGATAGTTTTCTTGTATTGTTGATTTTTATATATCTAGTTGTATTTGTATTTATTCTTTTGATATTTTATATAGTTTTTGGATATAGATATCATTATATGTCATGTTCATGATCATTCCACGTTAATTGTGGATTTTTGTTGGTGAGTGTTCACCCTCATTATTTAGGTTGGTGGTCAAAATTCAATTACCATAATATTGAATTCTTATTGTGTGTATATGTTGTGGAATTAGAATTGGCATGTTTGAAAACTGAATGTTGATATGAATAAATATATTGATTAATTAATTTATTGATTTAGGCATTTGATTAATTGACATTCCATGTAAATATGAGATGAGTTGAACATAGGAAATTTGATTTAGGAATTTATGATTATATAATATTCAAAATTAGATTAATTAATTCATTAATTAATTAATGGAATGTTTTGAATGTGGTATTCATGGGAAATTTAAATTCTATAATAGGTTAATTAATGTGATACAAATTTATTTTCTGTGGGTATTATGAGATGATTGACTTGTTCTTAATGGGTTACATAAACAAAATATTTCAAGACGGTATAATTGTGAATTTTATTATTATCTCAGGAGATTAAGTTCTTAAAACATGATATGTTGAGATAAATTGTAATGGTACATGTGATGTGAAATTTTTATGAATAGATTAATGAATTTCAATCCAAAAAAATGTGATATATGTGATATATGTAATTAATTGATGAAGGTGTGTTGGAAATTGACTAATACATCAAAATAGAAAAGTGATAAACTTATTTTGATTGTGGGGCAAGGACTACTACTTCAAAATCCCACATGTGTGATTGATTGATAATTTGTGTGGGACAAAGAATGTTGCTTCCAATTCCCACTTTTGTGGTTAATTGACACAAGTGTGTGATACATGGATTTCTTCCTTAACATCCCAGAGTGATACATGAGTTGTGGGACATGTAATGCCGATTTAAATAACCATGGGGTGTTAGACATTGTATTATAGGATCAATGTATTAACATTGGACTATGGTTCCAATTTGACATGGTATGAACTTAAATATAATGGATAATTAAAGACAATAGTTATTGTTAAATGTGATAATCCATTTTTGATAGGATTCAAACTTGATTGTGGGATAATGCGATTATTGAGGGTTTAGGTGTCCTTGGGAACCCAAGTGCTTAATGTGGTTAAATAGAAAATAATGAAATTTCATAACTATTAACATTATATATTGTACATTATTATTTATTTAAAAGTATACTTTTTTTATTGGTGACTATTTTAGATATTGTCGGTGGTGGCCTGTGGAGTTTTACTCAAACCCTACTTGGGCTGCCATATCTGTACCTGAATAGACATCATGTTTTCAGGTCATGTTAAGGGAAAGAGTCCAATTATTGTTGTATGATTTGAGATGGAACATGGATGACAGAACCACAGTTGGTGTTAAGACCCACATTGTGTTTTCCATGTGTATTTATTTTGGGATTTTCATTTTGAATCATGAAATATATTTGGAATGACATATCTAGTATTTAGTTTATGATATTTTAATATCTGTTTTGGTCATCGTGTGATATTAATTTGTTTTTTTACTGATTATATCATTTGGATTTTTTATTTCCTTTGACTATTTTTCTACTTTGATTAAGAGGGTAAAGTCTCCCCATGATCAACATTAGACCCTCCCTACTAGTTAGAAGCCTCTATCGTATAGGGTGGTGCACTTGAGGTTACCTGAATGACCGATTTGTGACACTAGGGTGTGGTACCTAGGATGTGATATTTTAAAGTGGTATTAATAGATTTTGATTTTTATTTTTATTTTCTCTTACTATTTTGGAATCGTAAACAAGAAAATATGTTGATTCGGTCTATAGTTAAGTGCTTATGAATAAGAGTTGATTACCCATGTACTATGGTAAAATCTAAGTACCCAGGGTGGGATTTTCATTATTGATGTTTTTTGTTAGAGTTAGAAGACATTTCTCCTTGGATGATGCAATTTTTAAATGTTAATATTTTTTCTATTATTTTGTAAGATATGATTTTCTTCCTGTTATGGAACGAATGTTGAGTATGAATGAATTATTATAGGATATCACAAATTTTTTTAACATGCATCATTTTAGGAATGCATTAGAAAAGAAGGTTTTGGGTGTGTTGTTAAATGAAAATTCTTTTATTTTATTCTGTAGTTAAATAAAAATGTTTCCTAATATGGAATTAAAATTTTAAATGTGGAAACATATTGAAAATGGGTGTCTAATGAGAATCTTGAAAAATGATATGTGTTAACCTTTATTGACCATGACCTAGATGTAGGATAATTAAGGGCAGTGATAACATCTAAATTTTAACCATGTTGAGGGGTTTCTGGGAATTACATGATTTGTCTTATTTTGAATCCATATAATGTAAATGTGTAAATATTGTTTTCTATGTACTATGGTGTCAGTTTGTAATTATAGAGATATTTATACAAGATGATTCTTATTGGGATGATGGAATAAGGGTATTAATGGAGATGATCTCCCAATAGTGGAACCTAAGACACATATATTTCCATGTGAAGAATTCAGAGAGAATTTCAGTGAGACCATAGTTTGCTTCATGAATTTTATGGATAGTAACTCCAGTTAGGTTTTGGAGAGTATTTTTGATCTGACATAGGAGATTTAGTTGCAACTTCAATTGACATTTACAAATGAGGTTGTACCTGAGGCTGATGAGTTCTGGATTGAGTCTATCCATGTGATACTTAAAAACTTAGAGACTCCTATTGAGAAGAGAGTCAAATTAGATACATATATGTTACATGGTTAGGATACGTATGGCTGGGACATCTGAACATGATATGGAAAACTGTAAAATATAGAGTGGAAGGATTTTTATGGGATTTTCATGGACAACGTTTACCCTGAGACGTTCAAGCAAGAGATAGAAGATTTTTTATGAGGTTTACATAGGGGATAATGTATATGATGGACTATTATAGATAGTTTAGTGATATTCATTGGTATGTTCTAGAATTTTTAGGGGGGTAAGGTTACTATAGAAAAGTGTATTTAGTATGGGCTTAAATGTGAAATTCAGTCCTAGGTGAATATCTTTAGGTTGATTATGTTTTGGGAAGTGGTGGGTCAGGCTCCCATTTTTTAGTAGAACCATAAGGATGCTTCTATTTGAGAACATGTTGTTTCTACAGGATGGACTAGTGGTAAAAATTCTAAGAGAAGGAAGAAACATTATGATAATGTTGACTAGGGTAGTGGAAATTATAGTGGTCAGTGGGAAGGATTAGTTACACATGACCATACTCATGAGACCTATCACTAGTGTGGTGGGTTGGGTAACATTTGTAGATAGTTCCCCCAACCATTGATAGAGTTCCAATCTTGTGACAGGATGGGGAAGATAAAGTGTTTCCCCTAGAACCTTTGAAATATGTTTCATTTAAAAAATATTATAAGAATCATATTGTGGTAATAGGATCATCTACACCATATCAATCTTGAAGTTTCAATTCTACTAGTCACGGTGGTAGAGGGAGTTTACATGGTGATTCTGGGTATGATAAACCATATCATAGAGTGTTTTGAATGAAGGGACTCAGATTAAATCATAAAAAAGAGGGGTAAGATAGTTTCATGGTGTTCAACATACAATAGTGGATAACATGGTTGGACAATCAAAAATTAGAGGTATTGTTCTTGTAGATTCTACACTAAATCATTATTTATGTGATACTGGTGGCTCTCATTATTATTTACCTTCACAACTTGTGAGAGTATTGAGCCTCGAACATGAGTTCATGAGTGGGATTGTAAAGATATATAACCCTTTTTGAGTAATGTTGAGAGACATCTATTTGTGCAAGGGGTGTTCTCTCGATGTTGGTGAGTGTCATTTTAGTTGGAATCTTTATTACCTTGGCATGTCAGTGTATGGCCTAATTATATGTATGGAATGGTATGTATAATATTGATACCAAATTGGTTTTTACAAAAGGATAGTGACTTTTACCACTTATAAGGGTAAAAAATACATTCACTGTGGAGAGTTTTATATCCAAGAGGGCCATGTAGGTCCAATTAATCAGCGACATGGGGAGATCACCACCGAGGAGTATATTCTACTACTGAATGGTGGGGTTGTAAAGAATGACGTCATTCAATCAATAGTGAATAGGTTCCTAGACTTGTTTTATAATTAATTATTGGGGATTCCACATAATATAAAAATATCTTTTACAATTTAGCTCGTGTTAGGGGATAATCCAATTTCTATTCCACCTTACATAACAGCCCCAGATATGGTTCAAGATATTATGAGTCGATTGGAGCAGTTAATTGATAAGGGTTTTATTCATCCAAGTATGTCACCTTCGGGTTCTTTATTTTTCTTTTCAAAGATCGTATATAGGATATTTCAATTATGTGTTGATTATCTAATGTTAAACTAGATTATTGCGAAGAACTAGTATCCTCATTTGCGTATTGACGATCTACTTGACTAGTTAAGGGGAGCTTGTGTTTTCTCAAAGATTGACTTGATTTTAGGGTATCATCGGTTTAGATTTATTCCTTTTGAAATATATTGGATTTCATTTTGAATTAGGTACAACCTTTATTATTTCATTTTGATGCTGATCAGGTTGAAAAGATCCCTAGAATTGTTTATGGACATGATGAATAGAATATTCCTTCTATATGTAGATCACTTTGTAATAATGTTTGTGGTTGAAATCTTGGTGTAATCCAAAACTTATAATGATCATTACCAATTTCATGGAATCATCCTAAGAACACTGGGAGTGCATCAATAATAATGCAAGATATATAATTTCCAATTATGGATCGATTAGGTACTCTTTTTAGATCATATCATCTCAAAGGAAGGAGTTTCAGTGGACCTAGAAAAGGTTTAGGAAGTTTATTCTTGAGAGAGAGCCAATAATGTTTTCCAAATATTATTTTTTCTAGGATTAGTGGGTTATTATCATAGGCTCATCCCATACTTATCATATATAATAGCCCCTCTTTCTGGATTAAAAATGGATAATTTTATATTTTAATAAATAATGATAGAACTCCTTTTAGGAGTTGAATAAACATTTGACAATGGCACTGATATTGATCCTACCAAATCTAGGTGACTAGTATATGTTGTTCTGTGATGTTTCTATGATTGGTTTTGGAGTAGTTTTGATGTAGGGAGATAAATTTATGTCATTTTTATCTCAACATTTGAGGCCACATGAATGCAATTACCATACGTATGATGTCGAGTTAGCTCTAGTGGTTAATTATCATAAGTGTTGAAACCATTATATGTTGGGGGAGATGTTTACTGTGAATACTGACTAGAAGAGAATAAATTATATATTTTTCCAATGATATTTCTATCTATGGAAGTGGATATTAATTGAGTATATACAGTCATTCTATATTGATCTAAAATATATGCATGAGAAGCAAAGTAGTTTTTATGGTTCTTTTAGTATGAAAACTCAGACTCAGGCATTTCAAGAGTATAGTTATAAGTGGAAAATTATGACATTACTCAATAAGATGCAATTTTTTATTCAGGAATTATAAGGAAAGATGACCCTTATATTAGTCTTCATAGAATCTATAATTTTGATTTGAGTTGGGGAAAATAAGTATCGGGATACAATGTATTTTTCCATGAGGTAAATCCTTGAAGGTGAGGAGTCATCATCTTAATAGACAATAGATGAGGTTGAGATCATATTTTTCCAATGATAGATTGTTGTAACTAAAATTATATGGGAGAATATAATGTATGAATTTCATTCCATAAAGTTGTAAGTGGCTTTAGGTGTGACCAAAAAAGAATGCTTGCCTATGACGACAGTTTTGGGGGTTGGACATGAAAATAGAGATAAAATGGTTCATGACATGATGTAATGCTATCCAAAAAGTGAAGGAAGGGCATCAACAAACTAGAGTTTTAATACTAAAGTTTCCCATTCTGAAATGGATGTAGGAATACTATACCATGTTATTTTTATTGTGTCTCCCAAGGAAGCCTCAAAATAATGATTATATTTTTATTTTTATGGATCAACTGATGAAATTAGTGAATTTGTTTCATATACTTAAGAAATTATTAGTGGAATAGTTAGGATATATGTATATTCAGGAAATATCCAATCTACATTGGGTAACACAAAGTATTTTTTCAGACCATGGCTCTTTTTTGACATTACATTTCTGACAGGGCTTTCAAAAGGCACTCGGTATATAGGTTTTAATGAGTATGAAATTCCTAGCATAGAAATATGGGTAGTCAGAAAATAATATATAGGTGATTGAGGATATTTTTTGGGCTTGTGTTATGGAATTGGGTGGGATTTGGGAGAATCAATAAAAACTCATTGAGTTGACCTATAAATACAGTTATTGGGAAAATTCAAATGGCACCGTATAAGTAAATTTTTGGTAATCCACGATGATCACCACTATGAGGGATGGAGTAAGGTGGGTTAGATATGTTGGGACTGAGTCTCATATTGGTGACATCAGAGAAGGTTTAGTTTATTCAGGAGTGTATGGATATAGATCGGAGTATGCAAAATTCATATGTTGATAGGAATCGATGGTTCCTAGAGTTTACATATGGTGATTCGAGGTTCTTTCATGTCACAAACCGAATCTGGTCACCACCAAAACCGGCACCAAACCTAGCCCGTGGCAAGGCGCTAAGGGCGTTCCCGATCACCATGGTTTGGAACAAGTGCTTGGGTATCATAAAATGAGAATTGGGAACTATTTTCCCAAGTTTATAAACATAAAAAAACAAACAAATTCAATAAAAGGAATCTGGATTTTTTTTAACCAAACAATCTTTAACAAAAAATTAGAACTGAATTACATATTTTAAAACAACTCAATAAGACTATAAAAAAGGTACAAAACTAAAAAAAACAGCCCATGATCCCTTGTTTCATGGGGCACCGCCCTCAAGCCATCTCCACAAGACTTCACTACCAAGGACCTTCTAGAAACCCAAACAACTAGAACGAAAATATCGTACCCAACCTGCGACAACAAATATAGCCAAGTCTACTTACACCCAATGGTGCAATTAGGTTGTGAGACAATTCCCATTAGGATACCACCACTAATAGATTCCACGCGATAAATATTCAAAGATGAAAAGCATGCAAGTTTTCAAAAACATGTAATTTCTAGTTTCAATTTCTAAAAGATGCAACTTTAAAATTCATTTTTCAAGTGGGATAATTTAAAGAATCAACACTTTTAAAATAAATGCCAAATCTACTGAATTTTCCTTCCAAATATACCATATGCTGATGGTAATTATAAATGATCTAATGAGCACAAGCAATAGGAAATAACCCCTAGGAACTAGCTCGTTGTGGGTCTCAAGTACCTCGTATATCGGTGAGAATAACTATCACAAATATCTGTTCTCATGCACACGCCACTAGTTGGTAACATAACCATAACCAATTGGTCCCCAATAATAATCATAATAGTTTAGTTAGAGTTGTTTAATTTCAATCATTCTAAGTGAAATTGAGGCCAAACCCCATAGATTCACTTGCATACTGGTACACGTCCACACACCTAGGTACCTAGGTTTTCCCCTTTGTGCTCAAACAAGTTAAACAAGTTAAAAAATATTCTTTGCACATGAAAATATCATTTCCATATCAAAAATTCACCAAACATCCCACATGTTTACCACACAAGTAAAAATATCTCACTTTTCTTTCAAATTGATTTTCAAATCCAACTCACACCAAAATAACTCACCACACTTTTCAGATTTTTTCAACACTTCCGCAAATCCGTTAAAAAAATTTTATAAACCATTAAATGACATTATAACTCACATAAAACCCCACTAAAATATCATATAATACCTCTTTAATCATCAAAATTCATTTTTCATAACACACTCACAAAAAACAGCCCAGAACCATGTTTTTCAACTCTCTTTCCATTTTCTAAAACATTTCAGCACTTTATAAAACATTCTAAAAAACAATTACTTCTTAAACAACCACCTTACATTTAAAACACCTAAATTAGGTGAACACACCCCCAAACAGAACATATACACCCTTTTACCCACTTTTTTTAACCAAACAAAACATTCACAATTTTCATAAAAGAAACCCAAGGGTTGTAACTTTGTCTTGCACCCAAAACCCATTTCAAAACCCCCATTTAAGACCAAAACCATACCAATTCCTATTCAAAATATAATTGGATTCCCTATATTCATTTATAAAACCACATTCATGTGTTATAAAATAACCTTGAATAATACCACAAAAGATACAAATGAAAACACACATTTTCATAAAATGATCTCAAAATGTATAACAATGTTTTACACATCAAACCAATTCAAAAACCATCTTTTTAGGACCAAATGACAGTAATAAATTACCAAAGCAGAATTTTCTAACCAAACAAGATTTATTAATCCAATTACATTTGTTATAAAATACACCCAAATAATACCCCATGACTTACACATGAAAACACCCAATTTCAAGTTAAAAAGCAACTATAAAATTTAACACTTAACCAAATCAATCATAAACAATTTTCGCACCACACCCAACATATGAGGAATATTAAAAATGATTAAATAAATCAAGCTAACTCACCAATAATTGTTTACACATGTAACCACTTACCTTTTGAGTCAAAACCATTGAATCATGGTGTGAAACCTCAAACGCACTACTACCGCACCACTACGGCACCACAAGTAAGTGAAAAGGAACCCTAACCCAAACTATTTCACCAAAAATAACCTAAATCAAACCCTAGGTATGATACCTACCTTATGGAAAGAATATAAATTTATGAATGAGGGTGGAAAACCTAAGGGGAAGATGGAATTGAAGAGAGAATCAATTATCCAAACAATCTTGTTGAAAACAACCCAAAATCCACCAAAATATGATTTTTAAAACAGATAAAAATTTTAGGAATATTATAACAGGGATGCTGAGTTCATGTAGGAATTGTAATGGGGGAAAAAGAGTAAACATTTATGTATTTATGAAATTATCAATTTACCTCTTCAAATCTGGGTGATTTATGAAATTGAGAGAGGTTTCACCCATTTTTGCGATTCTATTGATCTCCAATTTTGGGGAGGAGAAAATTTGGGCGATCCTTAGGTAAGTTGGATCAGGTGGGAGTTAGAATAACTGAAATAACTTAAAAATAGAATTATTTATGAAATAATTAAAAATTATTTTTAATGCAGGAAATGGGCTTTCGGGCAGGCCTAATCCCTTAAATAAATACTAAAATCCACCATGATTATAAATTTCTAAATGGTATAAATTTATTATTTGGTGATCATAGGTCAGGGGATGACAAGTAGGAATTGTAATGGATGAAAAATGTTGAAAAATGGAGGAGTTATAAAATAATCCAAATTTATTTTTAAATTAGGAATTGGGCTCACGGTTTGGCTCAATTCACGAAAACTCACCCATTCCTCCATAAAAGCTTGGGAAACCCCCAAAACAAAGAATGAATGGAAATTAGATGAAATTAAACTTTAAAATAAGTCATTTTTGGGATAATTATCCCCAAAATGAAAGATTTTTCTCCTTGGAAAGTCCCAGTATGTCCAGATATCAAAAAAAACTCAACCGATAAACTAAGATGTACTTCTTTTCCAAGCTTCACCCCAAGGGCCAAAACCCCTCCAGTGATCAATTAAGGAAGGATTAATCTCACTACCCAAGCTTAGACCACTTTATTTAAATGATCATTCACATTCAAACATTATAACAAAAGAAAAATCATCATACACTATCAAAACAAGACTTAATAAATTCACCCAAACAAACAACAACTTCGAACAAGGTTACACTTACCTTACTTTAACTAAACTTTTGGGCACTCTCCAATCCCAACATTTACTCAAAAATGATTTTGGTAAATAGATAGTTCCGAATGAGACTACGTAATACCATGCCAATACCACGGATAAATCTGATCTATTGGTACGGGGGAACACAAATAGGCACCCCACCATAAGAGACAACCTATATTTTTCTGAGACAAAATCAGGACACTAATAGTGGGAAGTCTGAACAGACTCCCTAGTACAAAGGGTAGAATCCAATTAAAAGTTTACAATGGAAATAAATGAGAATAATATTGGGTCTCCCCACCATAAGAACCAACCATCTTAACTGGTCAGCATGGGCCGACACAGAATGACCCAAAAAAAAATTAACGATTTGAGAAGGGCATAAGGTTAGTCCGCACAGTTATGGAAATTGTGCACTAACTGTAAACATCATTATTTCTACATGGTTTCCTAGCACACGACCACTAATAATCGTTCATAATCTATGTTCTCAACCATGAAGAAACCAGAGGTTTGAATAGTCTCGTCTTTCATACGAAGGATAGGACTTTGTACAAGGGTTTAAACGACCCTAGGAATTCCCTTAACAACGAGCCAGCTTCTTTATGAGGCCTATGGCTAGAGCTCAATTATTTAAGCATATTTGGCATTGAAGTTAGGATTTTGAAACCCCATGAACGATAATTATTCCTTTGGTTCAACCAACAACTACACCACAATCCCTGATAAGATTACCGAGACATTACAAATTCCAAACTCACTTTACCCTAACCTGGTATTTCACTGAAACAAGGGCTTAGAATATGCACACACCTCACACCTTGTTTCTTTGGGTGAGAAATAATAGAATTAAAGAACACCTATAATCACCTTCTTCTAAAATGGAATATTTAGAAGTTTTTCTATGGGATACATTCTCCTAATATAACAAGGAATCTCAGAGGATTGCACAACTTTCACCTTTATGGTCAATCGAGCACATGAAAACACAAGGTGTCACCGAACATGACCATTGAAACTAATATAAACAATGCATGAAGAGGGACCTTATACAACATCCCAAAACAACACATAATTTTAAATAAGTGGTCATAATATCCTCGCATGACTAGATTTACCACACTGGTAGTTTGACGTGAACTCCTTCTTCTAAGAGACTATGAAGGACTAAGAGGTCCTCTTAGACACCATCAATATACTCGTCCATGATAACAACCTCAAACCACTTCCACCTTCGGAAAATCAAGAAACATAAGAAACTAAGGTCTCTTTCAACATTTCATGATCACTCTCCCTCTACAAGAGGATACCCCAAACCATGAAAGGAAAGGGTGTAGACTCAATCTAGAAAGATCAATAAAAAAATTCCTTATATTGATCAACTGGAGGGTATTTAAATTGCGAAACAATCCTGGTTTCACTTCAGTTGAGCACTAACCCTTAATGGGAAGTAACTTATCCAATGAATGTACCCAACGACCCAACCATGATGGTCCATTAGTTAATATATACCACAAACCCGATCGAAACACAGGAAGGGAACAACCATAAAGGTGTCCCAAAACATTTCGTAGAAGAGACCACAAATCGAACCTTCAACACATATTACTGACCAAACAAAAACCCAAAACAAAGTTCAAACAGGAGGGGTTATTAGACTCAAAACATCCCACAACATCCACATTTTCAAAAAAACACATAATACACACCTTCCCAAACTTGTCTTCAATACATTATAGTTTTCCTTTACAATAATCTTTTTTAAAATAATAGGTTCAGTGGTTAGAGTATCCACCAGCGGTACCCCATGGGCCTCACACATGCATATTTTTGTGCCACACCAAACACCTTCCTCATATACATCCCAAAACACATCCAGTCATACCACTAACCAACCACCATCCCATATAAACCCATTCATGTTGTCGCTCAAGAAAATACCAATGGTTAATATAAAAACTCAATCAACTTTTGAAAACAAAAAAATCAACCAATACTTCCTTTTTCTCAAGACTGCTAACCACGAAATCGAACAAAAATTACCACATTAAAAAAACATTTTAGAAAGGAAAAATCATTCCAATGAAAAATCACTTTCAATTTATTCACATCAATTTCAAAACATCTCATCCCATTAAAACACTTTTCAATGGTTTAGAAAATTCAATTGGAAACACTTTTTCAAAACCAACCCTGACATAGTTAATGCTTTCAAAAGAGGTGCAAACCAACCATTTTCCATTCCAATAAAATTCTGAAAATTCCATTCTAAATTTTAAATAATATAACCATTACCTATTTATTATATAATTATTTCACAAAAACATTATACTTTTTAAAACATAGTCAGTTTAAAACAAATGCTTCGTGATTTGAAAAATAAAGAACACGAGGCAATGCGAGGGGAAACTAGTTTCAGTGGGTGACTTGGAAATATGGTTGGAAGCCATATTCCAATCACTTCATGGTCACATGAAGTGTTATAGGGAAATATCCCTGCCTCTACATGGCTTTCTAGACTCTGCGAGCTCACTGAGACCATTAACCCAACTCTCTTTTCATTTCCACTAATCATCATCAAACCAAGAAAACCAAAGGACTCAAAAAAGACTCGACATCCCATGGAGACTTGAATCCCAACATGAGGTGTGTTGATCCACCACACTACTACTAACCATAATTGCATGGCCCAAAAATCCTAACCCTGGACTATCCTGACTGTTCCCCAAATAATATGACCCAAAGAGAGCGAACCTCCTCTGATACCATTTTGTCATGAACTAAATCATGTCACCACCAAAACTAGCACCAAAACCAGCCCGTGACAAGGCCCGAAGGGCGTTCCCAATCCCCACGAGATAGAAAAAGTTCCTGGGTATCATAAAATGAGAATTGGGAATGATTTACCCAAGTTTATAAATTTAAAACAACAAAATAATCCAATAAAATGAATCTGGATTTTTCAAACCAAACAATCACTTACAAAAACTCAGAACTAAAATACATATTTTAAAACAACTTAATAAGACTATAAATAGGTAAAAACTCAAAATTAAACAACCCAAGAACCCTCACGGCACGGTGCACCACCCTCAAGCTATCACTACAAGACATCACCACCAAGGACCTGCTAGAATCTCGAACCACTAGAACTAAAAAACTGTACCCAACCTGCGACAAAAAAAACCAATTCTACTTACACCCAATGGTGTAAGTAGGTTGTTAGCCAATTCCAATTAGTATTCCACCACAAAAATATTCTATGTGATAAACATTCAAAGATGAAAAGCAAGCCAGTTTTAAAAAACATGTAATTTCTAGTTACAATTTCTGAAGGATGGAACTTTAAAAAACCTTTTTTTTAAGTGGGGTAATTTAAAGAATCAACACTTTTAAAATAAATTCCATAGAGACTTAATTTTCCAGCCAAATATAATATATGATGACGGTAACTATAAAGGATCTAATGAGCACAAGAAATAGGAAATAACCACTATTAACTAGCTCGTTGTGGGTCTCAGGTACCTCATATCTCAGTGAGAATAACTATCACAAATATCTGTTCTCATGCACAAGCCACTAATAGGGATCATACCCATAACCTAGTGGTCCCAAATCATTATCATTATAGTTTAGTTAATGTTTTTAGTGTCAATATTCTAAGTTAAACTGAGGCCAAACCCCACAGATTCACTAGCATACTAGTACACGTCCACAAACCTAGATACCCGGATTTTACCTTTGTGCTAAAATAAGTTCAACAAGTCAAGAAATATACTTTGCACATGAAACTATAATTTCTATACAAAAAACTACACCAAAGAGCCCACATGTATACCACAAAAGTCACAAAATCCCACTTTTCATTCAAATTGATTTTCAAATCTGACTCACACCAAAATAGCCCACAACACTTTTCACATTTTTTAACACTTACACAAATCCCTTTAAAAAAATTTATAATCCATTCCAAGACATTATAAATCCCGTAACAGCCCACTAAAATATCATATAATACCCCATTCATCAACAAAATTCATTTTTCACAACACACTCACACAATACAGCCGACAACCATGATTTGCAGCTCTCTTTCCATTTTAAAAAACATTTCAGCACATTATAAAACATTCTGAAAATTTTACATCCTAAATAACCACCATACATTTCAAAAACCCATATTAGGTGAACACCCCCCCAAACATTATATATACACCATTTTAACCACTTTGTTTAAACAAAAAAAACATTCACAATTTTCATAAAACAAACTCAAGGGTCGTAACTATGTCTTGCACACAAAAACCATTTCAAAACCCCCATTTAAGACCAAAATCATACCAATACCTATCCAGAATATAATTTTCAGCCATAGAAACATTTATAAAAACACATTAATGTGTTGCAAAATATAATATAATAATAATAAAAAATTAATTAATTTTTATATTCCAAAAATTGAAAAGAAATCAAATGAGGGTGTTATATTCTCTAATGATTAAAATTTCATAAATTTTAAAGAGGAACATGCCCGCCCTTCCAGATGATTTATAAAGTTTTATAAAGGGAAGAAAGGCTTTAATAAGTCATGCACTAATTTAAATAAAAAATTTCATAGTCCAAAATAAGTTAGGTGTCATGGATGGAAGTAGTTGTAGAATATGAAACCAGATTACCCAAAATTAAAGGAAAATAGAGAAATAGAGAAGAATGACTAGAAGCTCTTGAAAAATGAGGATTATGGACAAAAAAAATAAAGAATTCCATGAAGGATAAGTGGTGTATATATTACTAGTGACTAATCTCTTATTGTTATGAATTATAATATAATATATAAAATCACAAATAAAATATGATCTTCATAGATAAAGATGAAGATGTATAATCTTACTATTAGATTATTTTTTATTTTGACACTAAAAGATAATCAAATGATAAAACAATTGAAAATTAATCTATAATATACGAAAAATATTAATATCTAGATAAATGAAAAAAATCAGTATATAATATTCATTATGTTTTCATAAGTGAATTAGATACCATGTTAAAATAAAACCTTGAATTAAATGAGAAATTAAGAGAATCCACTTCAAATTACATTAATAATGAATATTTACTTATAGAGTTGTAGGAAAACATAAAATATTTTAAATGTTCTTATTGAGGTTGAATAATTTATATGAGTATTTAGATAATAATTTTGAAGGAATGTATGTATAAAAGAACACATGGTATTGGTAGTAACCGTGATAAACCCAAGGTATATAAAAATTATTTTCCCCCTAGTCCAGATAATCAAATAATTTAAAGAGTTCCTTATTTTTATTGTGTTATTAATAGAAACTATGATAAAAATTATTTCTTAATGAAACATAAAATTAGTAGTGTTATGAAATGTTTTTTATATTTATCTACAATTATTTAATATATTGTTAAAATGGTATAATTACCAAGATCAATAATCGTTGACATTGTAGGACCCAAGAGAATTTGGGTGGAAATTGTTTATTGTTTTAGATTTTAATTGGTAAAAATAAATAGGGACATAAATACAATATGGTATATTTACTTTTAAAATTTGAGACACATGAGTGGATACGTCTCAAGTTTCCATGTACTATATAATGTTAATAAATTTTTGGTTAGCATTGGTGAAAATGTTAAGGGGAATATCCTTGGACTTGGATCCTTGGAGATCCAAAAATTTTCCTAATCAATAGGGATCTCTTTATTCAAGTGTTGAATCATAATCTGATTAGTATATCTAAACTCGGTGTTTATGTCATTATTGATTATTTTTTTCTAATAATGATTGTTAATTATTTAAGGATTACATGTTCAATCTTAAGACCATAGAAATTACCATTTTTACACTTTTGACATTAGTTCATTATGTGAACATAAATTGAACTATTTGTGTTCATAAATATGTGAATATGTTATATAGTATAGAATGACTGGTCATTATAACATATTTTCCTTATATATATTTTCCAAGATGGATTTAGATTCTTATCTTCCTAGTGTAATTTATTTTGAGAATATTCATTGTGGTTTATTCCCAATAGGAAATCATCATAAGTCATATTTAAAATAGATTATCAAGGTTTCTACATCTAAACCATTTGAACTTATCTAGATAGATTTTTTTGGACCCTTGAGTGTAGTAATATCAGTTGGATGATTATTATTTTTTACCTGGTAATGATTTTATAGATTTTCATTGGTTTACTTTTTCATGATAAAATGATAATATTTTACAGTCTTCAAGATTTTTTTATGTTTGTTCAAAATGAAAAATATATTAAAATAATTCCATTAAGAATTTATCATGGAGGGGAATTTGAGAATAAAAAAATTAAATAATTTTCTTTTATCAATTCTAGGTATTAAATGTATTTTTTTCTCCAAGAACTCCTGAACAAATGAAATTTTATAAAGAAGAAATAGAACTATTCAATATGTATATAAATATATTGTCTAAATAATGTTTATATACTTATTTTTGGGAATATATTATTAATATATCTTTCTATATTATGAATATACTTATAATTAGTAATTTTCTTAAAATGAAACATTATGGTATATAGAATTATAGAAAACATAAAGGTGGACACTTGAATGTTTTTGGGTTCGAGGAGTATAACTTAAATATTAAGGAAAAATTTTCTATGATTGATATATAAAATGATAAAGGAAACTTTATTTTTTATACTACTTCTTATAAATCTTATATACTTTTTAATAAACTTTCAAGTATAGTTAAACAATTTGTTCTTGTGAAGTTTAATTAATGTGATCTATTTGATCATAAGTGAATTTATTCAAATTAGAAAACTAATTCTTTGAATAAATTTTGGGATAAATATTCCAATGATATGTTTAAATGTAAATCATAGCATGATCAAAATCAATCAAGTTATAAAGAACATGATATAGATGAACTTTAATGTGACTTACCTAGATAATATGTGGCTTTGAAGGGTCATCCATTAAAAACTATTACATGATACATATATGAAGATGTTACGAATATGAGAAATATTGAAAACCTATTTGAGTTCTCTATCATTATTTCCCAGTTTGAAACTAATTTTATAAAATAATCTTTTTATATTTAGTGCCTGATATCTACCATTTAGGAAGAGATACATTTATTTGAGATGAATGGTGTTTTTCAATTAGTTGATTAGACCTTAAACCATCCAATTATATGAAATAAATGGGGTTTTAGGAATAACCAATATAATCAAGGTATAATTAATAGGAAAAAAATCTAAGGTTGTCTGTAGGGGTCATAATTAGGAATAAATAATAGAATGTAAGGAAACCATTTCCCTTATTTATATGATTTAATCCAGTAGGATCATTTTGTCAAATATATATCATAAGAATTATAAAGTACACCAAATTAATTTAAATTATGATATCTAAAATGGTTATTTAGTAGAACATTTTTATGATGAAAACCCCCATACTTTTAAAATACTTATCTACTAAATTCAATTTTAGAAGAAACTAATGATATTTATGGCCTTAAAAATAACCAAGGGATTGGTAGAAAAAATAATTTAACTTCATTTAGAATTTATTCTAAAATTAAATGATCATAAATTTTTTAATAAAACACTGTATTAAGATATTTTATTAGTTTAAATTTATATAGATAATGTTACATTTGGTTAAACTAATCAAATTCATTGTAATGTTTTTTAAAAAATTTTGAAACAAGAATATGAATAATGTGTGATAAAAGAATTTTATTTCTTTCTTGGATAAACAATTACTCAAAAATATATAGAAAAATATTTTAAATCAATAAAAATATATTAGTGATTTATTGAAAAATAAATTCTCGAAAATAGTAAGCCCTATATGTCTCCTATGTGTACTACTATAAAACATTATTCGGATGAAGCTGAAAACCCATTTATAAACAGCTATATAGGGGTAGGATATATAGTTTTATATAAATTATTTCTACTATACCAGTTATCATGTTTTATTTTTTCTTTTTTGAATTATTATAATCAATCTCAAAAAATTCTCATTTAATTTATATTTAATGGATTTTAATATATTTAAAAGGTTCTATTTCTATATATTTTATTTATCCAAAACATCATGATTTCATTTATTATCATATTCACATAGTAATTTTAGAGTTTGTAGATTATAAATAAAAATAATATCAAATTTTCTTGGCTTTTTTGAATTTACCTTGATTCATGGTCTAGTAAGAAACAATATTCAGTTACAATGTCAACCATTAAGGTAGAATACATATATAATAGAGGTTTCTATGAACATGGGTTGTGGTTGAAACACACACTTATGGAATTTGGTCTTAATTTTGATAATGTTCCTATTTTTGGTGATAATACTAGATATATAAATATTTACAAGAATCTTATGAATCTTTTTTGGACTATGAATCTTAATATCAGGAATCAATATTTTTGGGATCATGTCAATAAAGGGGATATTTCTCTATAATTTTTAATTTTGAACATCAACTTACTAATATTGTAACTAAACCACTTCCTAAAGAATGTTTTTATTTTATTATGTAGGATTAAGGTTTATTTAATTTTATCTAATGATTTTAATATTCTTTTTAATCTCTTCTTAGAATAATAATTTTCATTATTATAAAGTATTTGATTTAATTTTTTTATTTTTTCATTCTTTTTAATTTGTATTGTTAAAAACTAATACAGGTATTTTATTTTACAAAGGAGTATTTAAATTTAGTATAACATAATTATTAAATAGTATAATTTATTGAGAAACAAAACTATAATCTCAAATCTTCATATTTAATCCTTCTATTTGTCTTACCATCTAACCTTCTTCATTTCAATCTCTCACAATATCAATCTATACTCCCTAGATTTTCCAAACCCTAAAAATTATTCCTTTTATAATGGAGAAGATTTTGAGGGAATACATGGTTGGTTCCATTGGTTTGAAGAGACATAGGCCATGATATTAAGAATGGAATGTTCTATAGTGAAATTGCAAGGACTTTGAGTGATTGTTTCAAAGAAATGTTTTTGTAAGTGTTAGTTGTTCAAGACATGGAATTATGGATTAATGGAAGTTACTCTGAGTATATTTATAGAAGGAAGGTAAAATAGTTATATAAAAATAATCAATATAGGTTTGGTTATAGGGAGGAAATCCACCCCTCTAATGTGAACAACAACTATTTTTCTTTAACATCGGTAGAAATAGATCATATCATTCAATGTCCACATGAAGGGCGGTTCCATTTTTGTCTAACTTCTATTGGAGATGGATTTCAAATGTCTGAGAACATTATTTATTTTATCTTTAGGACCTCTTGATGTAAAAATATGCTTATGAAGGATTTTGAATCTGATCAGATGGTTGTGTTAAAATTTATCAAGATAGAAGTAGTTTCACGGATTATTGAATCTTGGAAAATTATTCTTCTAGACATGTATATAATGTTATTAATGCTATGTGACATCAATTGCTATGTAATCCATAACATATTAAGATACATGAAAAATTTCAGTCAAAAATATTACATGATATCTTTAAATACCTATGATAGATTAGGGTATCTTTTTCATTATAATGAGTTGGATATTGTTATTAGGATATTATAAAAATGTCATAATAGAAATATTTTTTCTACATGAATGATAAGAAGGATCGGTTTTTTTGGAAGTGTCTTGAGAGGTAAGATAATACCAATTGGTTCTGAATATGAATAGAAATATGTTTCTCGTGTTTAGTGGGAGCATAATATATTATATTTAGCTAGTTCTATAAGGCCTCATATAGATTAGATTAGATAATCTAATTTAGAAGGAGTTATTGGTTTGGAAACTTCATATTTTAGTAGTGATAATTTTCCTAGCAACTCCATAAAAGGATGGTACTATATAAAGTTATCCATACCAACATTGGGGGAATAATTCATCATCAAAGTATTTTTAATAACCCTATTATATGAATTATATTAATTTTATTTGTGTTTCATATCCTTGGGAAATATAATTACTTATAATTATTGATCAAGTAGAATACATTAGAGAATTTTATTAATAAATTCAAATTTTGGATGAAAAAGTCGAAATGGATATGGGGTTTATTATAAATAGGTTTTTATTTGTCTCCCATAGTTGAACAAGAATATGATGATATTGTTCAAGATACCTAACAACTGACAGATGAAGCTTCTCATTTTCACAGTTCCAAAAAATTAAAGAAATTGTTTTTGTCATGGAAGCACGTTCTAAAGAGCACTTGAGTCCCCCATTTTCTGCTACAATTATATTGATTAGTTATAAACCATTTTGTTTTGATGAAAGGTCCATAGAAAGGATTTTATATGAGATTATTAATTTCATAAAAATTCTTATATAGTTATCATCTAATTTTTTTGAAGGTGTAAAAGGTCAACCACTTCAATTATTTAATTCAAGAAAACATTATATCGGGGTTAAATATGTTCCCAATTAATCTAAGGATGATTCTAGTCTTGAGACCATGTTCAACGTTTTGATAAAGTTTATTCTAAAGGTTTAATCTATTAAAATATGATGACATAAAATTTAAAATATACGATATGATTACTAAAAAATATTTTAAAGATTTAAAAGTAAATATATTTACGTAATAGTGTTTGAGTGTCTCCAAAATCAATATCCGAGTTCAAAAAAAAATTCAAATTTTAGGGAATATTTTTATTATTTTATAAGAAATATTACCTAAAATTTTTTTAATAGAAACAGATAAAGGATTTCAAAATATGAATTTTTTTATATTAATTTGTTCTTACAAAACCAATGAGAAAGTGTAAAGGTTTTAAATTCTTTTAAAGGATGTGATTCTACTTTGGGAGGAGTAGGTTTTGTAGAATTATTAAGAAGGGTATAGTGTATATATTTTAATCATGTCTCCATGGATGAATGAATTAATATTTGTAGTGTGACACTCTTCCCCTAGACTCTCAGTTAGAAAATAAAAAATAATTAATCGAAAGGTAGTCTTCTATAAATTATTGGGTTAATTATTTTGTCAATAAATTATGAGAAACTATGTAGAGATATGTTCTACCTTTTAAGAAATTTCATTATTTTCTAAAGGAGAATATTTTCGAACTATTGAATATGCGTCAATAATCAAGGTATCTGATAATGGATTTGAAAACAATAATGAATCAGAATTTCATGAATTTAATAGAGGACATGAATACTATCCACTAGATTATTAATGAATCCTTAACCACTTAATCTTTTTCCTATGATGATCCAAAGGTAGATCCTTCCTCTTACATTGAACTATTGTCTTTTTATCCTGATGAAAATATTCATTATTATGTTAATGGTTAAAAGAATAAGTTTTTATTATTTTTTCATTGTCTTTATTTATTGTATGTTGTTGTTTTATGTTTACAAGACAATTAATTTTCAGTATAACCTTCATTTTTAATTATACAATATACACATACTGATATATTCTCTTTGAAATATGATTTAATTTATAAAAATAATTTCATTTTGATGTCCTAAAAATGGGGGAAATCACGATAAAAACAAAATCATAATGTTTCTTAATATTATATATATATAATTAATACATATTTTTAAATAATAAATTATAGGTATTATTTTGTTTCTTTTTATATAACTTTTTTGATTATTTAAGGTGGATTATTGTTGGGAATACATATGTGGGTCCAAAAATTTATTTCCAATTTTCCATTGATTTTAATGCTCTCAAATAGCATTATATGTTTTACTAATGATATTGATTTAAGTAGATTTCAGGATTATATTTATTTGAGTATTTTTTTAATTTTTATACATTATTAATCTATACACTTATAATTCACAAGATTCTTTAGTCATCAATGTATTAGATAAGTTTATAAAGTAGGGAGTCATTTTTTAAAAAGTGATCTTCCATCCTAACGGAGGAATCTAACCCAACTTTTGAAAACACATGTTTTAGAAGGAATAAATTTATAGAAACCAAACATCTCATTAGGAATAAGAATTATGAGTACCAAACATCACTTTTGGAACCTTAAATTTGAACATGACATTATCTTTGTCAACAAACCCTTCATAATGCATCCCTATTTTAAGTATCTACCTTTTTTTACAAACATAACAACTATATTGGACCTCATTTTGCAGTATTCTCTTTTTGGAAGAAACATTACATTGGGAATATAATTTTTGGGTAATCCTCCTACAATGTAAGATAACTATCAATTAGTCATATATTATATTTTAATTTTGGATATTCTTTATATTTCTACTATGATTTCACTTCAGTAAATATATCTATAAATCTATTCGAATACCATTTCATGGGATCCCTAGAAATTGATTTCTATTTTCCTATTTCAATGGGAAGTTATAATTTTTCATTTTTTAATTATTTCTAATTTTAAATCCAGTGAAAATATTAAAGATTGTGATTTTCTTGGGAGATTTTATAGATAGTTTTGAAAATTATTAAATCCAGCTTCTTATTTATTCTCAATAGATTTGTTTTGAAGGGATAGCGATGATCTGATAGACTATTTTTTTATTTGTAAATATATAGGAAAATGATATATCTATTTCCCTAAATTTTATTTTACATAATTCTTATTACATAAGAGTCTATATTTTGTACTACAACTACTTCTATTCTTATTCATAATATTTCTATTACAATTTTTTATAGATATTCAATACTATACATTGGATAAAATTATGTTATAAAATTATTTATTGTGTTATTTATAATGCTGAGATGTTCATCATATGGTACTATGTAATCTAGAAATTCTCTATATAAACTCGACGATTCTCCCTAAGGAAAATTATTTGATGAAATTATTTATTCCTCTTAATATTTGTAAATTTTTCAATGAAATAATCTCTATCTGAACAATTTCGAAGAGAATTTATCCTACCAAAAAAAATTATTTTTTTTAACACTCAGGTTTGGAATGTTTTCAAAACAGTAGGTTCTCATTTTTGAATAATTATAATACCTTTTAAAACAAGTTTTAGTTATTTTAAATCAACAAATGTGATCCCTTGGAAAATGATCTTCTAGTGAGAATCAACAAAGTCACTGAGAGAGTATTGGTGGAGTGTATTAGAAGATTTTTGTTCCCCTAAACACAATAATTTTTTTGTTATTTTTACTATATTCCACTACATAATATTTTTAAAGAAAAAGGAACACATTATTAATTCCAAGTGGGGGTATTTTAAATTTCTCATGTGTATAAAATGAAAAATTAAACTCCCATTTTGTCTATCATCATTACAACCTAAAAGGTCCATTAACATTAGTTTTAAATATTATTAATTCATTATATCTCATATTTTTTGGGTTTATTTTAATCTAAAAATTTTAAAATACATAAAAAATATGTACTCTTTCTCACTATAATTTTTTCATATCATAAATAATAGTATACCTTTCTGGTTTCTCTATGCATCCTTGATTGTTTGGGAGAAATATTTTATTATGAAAACTAGTTTTTATACCCTTGATATGATTCAAATAGTTTAATACCTTGTGATTTGATATAGATTTATATGGGTTCTTATTATTCTCATGAAAAAACATTACATATTAAAATCTCTTATAGTGAGGTTGATAACATTTTCTTTGTTACAAAACTAATAGATACTCAAATTGTTATTTTATAATCCTTCCACATATAAAACATCAACTCATCACATTTATAGGCTACCAATAGTAGCTCCATGTAAACCCTTGAAATGTAGTTCACAATAATTATGAAATTTAACTTTTTTATTCACCACAGATTATAAATTTTTGCATATAATTTTTTTCCTAGAAATATATAAGGAATGTAAACAATAAGTTATTTATGTTCATTCACCATCACTCAATTTTAATTTAATTTATATAAAATTCTCCTATTTTAAAATATTTTTTTATTATTATTCTTAAAAAATCAGATTCCTTTAGAGGTTTTCAATCATCCTTATAAGTTACGATTAATAAGAACTATTTTCATCTTATTTTAAAACATAAATCTGATTACAAATTAGTTTTTTAAAAATGAAATTTTTTCACTAGAGATACTCTTAGAGAATCACTTCATTGATTTATTATTAAAAAATATATAGATTAATAAACATTTAGTCACCATATCCTCTATTTGAAAAAAAAATTCTGTGATATAGTTAAACTAAGTTTTATAAAATCTTTCCTGATTGATAATAACTTTTCCATTTTTTGTTTCTCTTTACAAACTCATAATGTATTAAAATATTCTACAATAAAAATAATTTTTTATTTTACAAATTATACATTATACTATGTTGAGAATTTTTCTGATTACCTTTTACCTCTTATTTTAATATAAATATTTTCTATCTTTCTTTATTCTTATATTGAAATGATTAAGGATCACATCCAAATCAGGTTTTCCAAATCTCACTGGATATTTTACTATGATAAAATTTAACCAACATGAGTAAGGATTCTATAAATATTTCTTAATCTTATTCATTTTAAATACCCCCAAGTATTATATGCTTTTTATTAGTTGGATACTTTATTTTATCATATGAATTCATTTTCTTTTCCATAAAGTAGACTTCTAACTCTTAATCTCTACATATTATTTCTTATAAGGTTCCAATCAATGCATTAATGATTTTTAATTATCCTTGATTATTCTTTTTTGGAAAAACTATTCCTTATTATTTTTTTGTCATATTTAATTAATTCTTGTTTATCAAATAATGACTTGATTTAATCTTCCTTTTCAAGTAATACATTAAATAATTTCATTTGTATTTTCATTATTAATTTCATCCATGTGACAATCATTCTTATCCTCTTGTTTAGCAACACCATAATCAACTTATGAATTTTAAATTAGAACATTCTTAAAATGTTTTTAATAAATAATTGAAATAATAGTATATTAATTATATAATTTATAACTATTAGGTTAATCTAAATTTTAACCAATTTCATCAATGTCATGTTGTTTTTATATGATATAAATTAATATGACATTCTATGAGACATAATTATAAAAGGATTATTTACTTCATTCATTGAAAAATCTTATTTCGTATTTTGATATTAATTTTTTAGGGAATATAAAAGTAGGATATGCTACTATTATACACCCATAATGTTATTTATTAAATTTAATATTGGAAATCCCCTTGCATTTTATTGATTATTTTCAAGTTAAATTTCATCATAATTCATCACGTACAAAATTTTGCTTCATTTATTTAAGATTAATATATTGTAGATTATTGCTATATTTTGAACATCATATTATACTATCATTTATTATATACACATATTCATTATATATTAACAATTAAAAAAATTATGAATTTTCATTCAAAAATAGATACCTTTATATCCAAGTAAATAATAATATCTTTAAAAATAACATATTAATATATTAATATATTAATAAAATTTCAAATAATTTATTATTTAATAAAAATTATAATCCAAAAAAATCTATCTCTCTATAAAATAATTTATAAATATACCCTTCAAATATAATTTTTAGATCATAAAATATATTTCTTAGAAACTATATTTTTGTTTTCTTTTTATACCCCATGGATTTTTTATGTTTTGATTTTTACCACAAGATATAATAATAGATTTGGGGTTGATTATATTTTTATGAAAAATATGGTAACTATAGAAGATAAATAAAATGAAATATGATTATTCTATGGGTGATAATAAAACATGAGGTGATTTAATCCCTGATGTATAAAGGAAATACACATTTCTTTAACATGTGATGTTATAGTGAATGGTTGAATAAAATTATGGTATAGAGTATAGATCCAACCTATATATATTCATATGATACTTGATCATGTATCAAGAGGTTTAGTGAAAGTGTAATTTCTATGGAAGTTCAGTAGTGCACATATGGTTTTGATAATGCTATAGAGAATATGAGAAATGGATGTAATAAATTCATTGAAAACATTGGGTATCAATTTTTTTCTAATAGCATCTCCCATAAATGGGTATTATAATTCACATATTGGATATTTAAAGGAAATTTATCAGTCCACTAATTTATTTTATATTTTATAAGACATAGGCGATGAATTATATTTATATTCTATTGATAAACAAGGAGTCAAATATTTAATGTAAAGTGAATATCATATAAATTAATGTATGAAGGGTATGCTAAGATGTAAGTGTTCCACAATACAAGGGTTATCTGAAGATAAATTTCTATAACCATTATTTGATGATATTAAAATAATTTTTCTGATTATTACCTTTATTTCAAAGAATTTTGAATATTTTTAGAATATATTTAAAGAGTACAATGTTTTGTGAAATAGAATGCATTATACTTGTGTTAATATCATATATATATATATATCTATGTGTGTGTAATAGGAGATGATAAAGATGACTAAATATAAGATTTCAACTACATTGTAAACAACAATATATGATATGAGGGCATCAAAACCCAATATAGGATACTAAAAATCTAATATTGTGAAAAGGGTGCATTTTGTTTAATGATATTATAATTATAAAGGGATTTGGATTATAATAAGTATAGTTATATAGAATTTTTTTCATTTAATTTCAATTTTATTAGCTAATTAGGATATCATAAGATATGAGATATTTCATTGAAGGTGATTCACGGATCATGGATAATGATAGTGTAAATCCTACGATGCTACATAAAACATAGAGACTGACATGAGAGTGTTAATCTATTTGTTATATAAGAGAAAATATTTTTCTTATAGATGGATATAACACAACTAATGATGAATCCATAATAGATATGGTTTTTCAATGCTCTTGTGTTTCATTATTTTTGGATTCATGAGTATTAAAGGATGATAAAACGAGGATATCTATTGAGGATACATGGAATTTACCTTAATAAGTCCCTGGAATTGTATGCTATGAATATATATGGATGAAATCATGGGAATCCCATACCATGATATATTTGTAGGGGAATTGATATCATGGTGAGGAAATCAATGATAAAAATATATTATTTACTAAGAGACTTTAATAGATTTCATGGAAGATGAATCATATCATAGAAAGTGAGAATTTTTAATTCTATGTCATGTATGAGTAACAAACAACGAAAGTGATATATTTTAGTTGGTGAAAATATTTTGACCCAAGTTAAAGATTATGACTAGTCGTTTCATAAGTGGAAAAAATGATAAAAATGAGGGGTTGTCCTATCAAATGATATATTGTGGATAATTATTGAAAACATAACTCAAAACACATTATGATGCACTATTTTATGTAATCAATTTAATAATATATATATGAATTTTTCAAAAAAAATCTATTAATAATGAAACTGAGAAAATATAGGCTATGATTCTTTAAAATATGTGATGATGCATATCATTTAAAATATTGATAAACACAAACATTTACAAGGATAGTGTTATTTTTGAAAAATATTAATACTTAAATAATTGAGTTATCACATGAAATAAAAGGACATATCATGAATGGTGATAGGGAAAAATTATTAAGGTATAAATATAACTCCACCCAACATGGTACAGTTGATGTAAATAATGGGATATAACTTATAATGAATGAGATGAAATTTTGAGTTAAACTAAAAATTGGTATATCATATGTACATGTATGGATTTATAATTTTTTTGAGATTATTTGATGTAGAAATTTTATGTTATATCATTGATCCACTATTTTGATCATTGTTTTATCAATAATATTCAAATAAATCTTAATGAAATGCATGATACATGAATGATATGTTTCGGTCGTTAAGTGTTTTTATAGAAAATGTAGAATGATAAAAAGTAATATGAATATTATAGGGAATATAAAATGGAGAATTATATTTATGTACATAAAATAAATTGGATCATGGTGATTATTTTTTTAAAGTCATAACTATCAATAATTTGGTACTGGTCGTATTCATACACGAAGATAGAACAATCATGTGCTATCACTATAGGGAAAATGTAATTTGGTGGAATATTTTATCCATGGGATTCAAAACCACCACTTAAAGTTAAATGTTAGTTTATTTGAATCATATTTTTCCTCGTCACTAAGTTGAATAACATTTAAAAAATAGCAACATTTATCAGGGAATCTTTATTTTTTATTAAAACCACCAAAAAATGTGAACTAGTTTTCCAAATTTATAGTCGGTTTTAATAAAGACCAAAATTTATTTTTTTTTAACTTTTTTAGGTTTTCTACAATCAACAACTAAATTTTTTAAAAAATAAAAAATAAATCATATTTAATAATATCTATATTTATATATATTAATGATTAATATTTACAAATTAATTAACTAATTAAATTTAATTATAATTTTAGTAATTGATATAAATAATTAATAATATATAATTTATGAATAATATTAATTATTAAATTTTTATTTCTTAAATGTCACACCCCAGCCTGAGGTTTATTTTATTTTTATTTATTACATAATGTTATATATTTTGGTTGAGGTTTGGGTAGATTTTCCAATGTGAATTATTTGTTTTTGGATGTTTCAATTCATTTTTGACCATGTGCATGGTTTGAGGAGAAATTATGCAGTTGGAGAAGTTAGAGGGTAATTTCTGTTGATTTTTTACATAGTTTGACCCTCTTGTCTTGTACATAGTTTGGTCCAATTTTTTTGAGTAAATGGAGTAACTATACAACACTTGGTTAGTGTTTTGTACAAGGTTCACATCTTTCACATGGTTAGTAGAAACCATACAAAAACTATGTGGGAGCCTCTTTAATTTTAACTACGCATCACTTGGGTGGTGTTTGGGAAATGGTGCATAGCTTGCACATGGTTAGTAGAAACCATGTTGAAACTGTGCGAGAGACTATGTAATTTTAAATAAGGAAATTTTCACAGTTGGTGCATGGGTTCTCAAACCATGGGGCCAGCCTTTGTAGGTGTCTCTTCTTATTAGTATGGTGAACACAATTGGTACACAATTTGGAAAGCCATGGATGAAAAATGTATGAATTACCCAGATTTTTAATAATTTGAAATTCTAATTCTAGACCCCTTATTTTTTAACCCCTAAATTGGTAATTTCCTCCACCATTTGATTTATTCTCTCTTTGGGGGATCCTATGATCTCTTAATTTTCTTACCCTTCCATGGTTTCTGCTCCTTGAAGCATCTATGGTGAGTTCCTTTTTTGGGTTGATTTTATCCTTTTCTTATCTATATCTAAGGGTTTATTTATTTTATGTGGGTGTTTTATCTTTTGGATAAACCATAACGGTTAGGATTGATGTTAGTATAGTTATGGGGGAAAGTCTGTTCCCTAGATGTTATTGTATTTACTCTAAAGTTTTCATTGCATTCACACATTAATGGTGTTTGTGTTTCCGTGAATTTCCTTCTAAAGAATCCCATTTTATGATTGAGGATTCTAAAATAAGATCATTATCTATTATTAAATATTTTTATGTGCCAGTTTGAATTATTATTGTTTTTACATGATTGGGATTTGATTAGAATGGTTTTTCAAAGAGGTTATTTAGTTATTCCTTTATGAATATAAAGACAAGGTATTTAATAAAATGACAATTATCATTTTAAAATAATTTTTATTTACTTGAAGTTGTTTTTATCATGTTTAAGTTTTCATAATGTGGTGAAAAGTGTAATTGGGCTTGGTGTGTTTTTTTGGAGCCTTTATTATGGTTTGATTATTTTGTGTAAATCATTGCAATTTTTTTAATTCTCTTAAGATTATTTAATTGGAAGCTTCAATATTTTTATGGATTTGGATACGTGTTTGATTGCATGTCAGTATATTGATATGTGAATAACATGAACATATAGATAGGAACACAAACAAAAATGACCTCCCATTAAAATTACACTCTATAATCAATATCTCTGAAACACCTTTTTAGTTTTCTTACCCTTTCCACTCAAAATGATTTTCCAAAAAACCTAAAAATAATTCAAAATAGTTACTCAATTTATCAAGATGTCAAATGTGGTTACAAATATGTTTTTCAAAATCATGGCCTATTTGAAGCTTTGAAATGTCACTTGGGAACTAAATGACATCAAAGTCACAATTATAATCATTAATGTAGGAGTGGTGGTATAACCTTGGTTTTGAAAAGGGTTTTGGGAAGAAAGGTGTTATTACTATAAATGGTTTTAAACCATAAATGATATTTCTTGGTTAGTACTTTGTGATGTTTTAAAATGTTTTTTAAAATTCATATTACATTTAATCTTTGTTCAAACTTTAGAATGGATCGATGTGGGATGAAAAAACCTATTGTCCTCATTCTAATGAGGGGAAATTCACATAGTTAGTGTCAGGGATTGGTAAAGGCATGTATTGTGACCTATATGAGTTGTGTTTGATGAAAATAATATAATGACCACCACATTCCCCATTATACCATTATCATGGGACTCTTAGAAGTAATCTAAAGGGTCGAGTTATGGTTAATTTATAGTCTTGGTAATTCATATTAAAACCCCCAAGATAGATTATATGCTAGCTAAAATTTTCTTATGGTGAGGATAGTTTAGAGAATCCATGTTTGTTACTGACTATCGTGTTGTAGCATACACTAAGAGGTGGTTCTAAACTATGTATATATATATGAATTAATTTTTAGTAGTGATTAAGAAATTCCCATGATTGTATATCTATATGAACCTGCTTTATTCTTTCACACATTGGTTTTTTGTTTCTCTAGTATTTGTATATATTAAATTTTTATAAATCATTGTTTCTATTCTAAATTTATTTTATATATTAAATATTTATATTTATGATCCTACCTTCCATAATTCATTATTTGGGTTGTGATTTTACATTGATTTTGTTCTAAAAATGCGATTAAATTGATAAATTTATTCAAAATGGGAAACCATGGTTGTTTTCAATGTGGGATTTATGGGAAGTATTATTGTTTTTCTTAAAAATATAATCCATAATTCATTAAATGTATTTCAAACTATAATTTTTTGGACTTTTTGGGAAAGTAAATTTATTGATTGATTGTTTCTTACCTACTAATCTATTTTGTGATAATACCATACTTATTATACTCAAGATATGTGTACCCATGTTAATTAGAAGTGTTAACATTGGTATGGTTTTTCCTATGTAGTGGGATGGTTATTATGGTTGGTGGAGACCAATAGGACACAAGGCGGTCATTTTGTGTTTCATTTTTTTTTCTATTTTTTTCAACTATGTTTGTATATGGATAAATTTATTTATTTATTTTGATTAGTGAAATTCATTTTTATGTTGTGCTCTATGCCTGGTTTTATATCAATTCCCTTTGGGATAAATCATTAATAATGGATTTTATCATTTATGATCAAAAAATATTATTTCCCTGTAGGATAAGGAAGGACTCTCTGGCCTTGTTTAGGGTCAACTCAGGTGACCGATTCAGGGTTGACCTATGACGGTTCATGAAAAAATGGTATCAAGGTAGCCCTTCATTGTTATGGTTTGTTAGTTAGTTTATAGATAAGAATATTGAGACATGTGATGTAGGTATGTGAAGAGCTTCATGAACTATTTCTCATCCTAAACCATGTGTTACCAATTGTAGTTCTGGATTTGATTATTTTGTTTGGGATTATTGTATTTTTTTCATTTATTATTATTTTGATTATGTGGTTTGCGGAATGAAAATGGAAGTGAACCAATGTTATATAGTGATATTTCATGCGGTAGAAACCCGTGTGGATCATGATTGAATGGTTCAATATACTTTTAGTGGATGGTTATTTCTTAGTGAATAGTCTTATAAACCATGTGATAGGGTTAACCACAACCACTAGTTCCCTATTTCATGATTTTTGGTGAGAATGTTGTTTTGGATTGAATTTAGTATGCATTAGTGGTTTCAAAATTAAAAATCTTATTTGGAGAAATAGATTTTTAAAAAAATGAAAATTATATTAATGCATGGTTTATTTTAAAATTAGAGTTGAGTTTTTAAAATTGGATTTTTAAATGAATTTAGGTATTCAAGTGTGGTTTTAAAATAAGGTTATGATAGATTTTGGAATGGAAAATATATGTTTTAGGAGAGTATCATGGTTTTTATTGGTGATGTTTGGTGATGTGGCTCTATTTTTACATAGTTTTTCCACATCTTATTTAAATAATTATTAATTATTTAATTAATTATTTATTTTCTTTTTACTAAATTAATGTAATTTTTTATTTTTATAATTAAATTTTCTAATTAATCAATTTTTATAATTAATTAAGTATTTTTAGTCTTTAAATAAATTATTTTAATCTTAATTCAACAGTCAAATTTAATTATTCCTTAATTGCTTTGGATAATTACAATATCTTTGACTTTTTAAAAATTAACAAATATTTTAAACAATTTTTTATCATTGAATTTCTATCTCATTAACATAGACATTATTTTAATATTTTTCCCTTTAATTTAGTTTCATTAAAATATATTAACTTCATTAATTAATACCTTTAATCATCCTGATAATTAATTATATTAATATTTCATGTTTAAATTAAATGAAATAGTGTAATTTTAACTTTATGTATTCACATAGTTAATAAATTAATAAATTTAGAGTTTTAATTCATTAACTATTTAATCATATTTATGCATTTAAATTATTAAATTGTATCAATTTATTTTAGTATAAGGCAAGACATACTGGAGCTTCCGGTGACATATTTTGTCACTGATGTGATCCTTTCCAACTTATTGTTGGCCCTTTAATAAATTTTAATTTTATTCTTTTATCGACTAAGTTTAATATTTATCCAGTTTTTAATTTAAGTGTTAACAATTATAAATTGAAATTGTAACTTTAATGATTAATGTTTAATAATAATATTTTTTTTATTTATGATGTTTACACTTATTTTCATTTATAAATTTCAATCGTTGTAATTTTGAATTTATATTTTTAACCAGTTAATTATTTCGATCTTTGTATTTTTTTAACATATGTTTTAATTTTAGGATCAATTTCTTTATTTTTTTTAATTTTGTGTGTCACCGTTAGTTCATTATTTTTTTTTTAAAATTAACAGATGTTGTTGCATATCGGTATAGGTAATCTTATTATTTAAACTATCAATGACTTTTTATAACTATAAGTAGCCTCTTTTATCTTTTGTAATGTTGACCTTCTATAATATTTTTCCATCGGTGACCTTTATTTAATCTACAATGGTGAACTTTTATTTTAAAATAACTATGACCATTCTTTCTACCAGTGGTTTGTTTACTCTATAATTTTGTTCAATCAGTGAAATTTATTCATCCTATCAGTGACCTTTGCGCTACTGCACCATCTCGCCATTTCCCCCTTCTACATACCTCTTCCCCTTCTTCCGCAATGCAAGAAACTGATGGTCTCCCCTACTTCTCACCTTCTGATGCACCTATCCCTAATTCTTCTATCGGTGAGATAAATCCACTAACTGATACATATACTCATTCTTCATCAGTCTTTCACCATTAATATTGCTCCAACCCTTCCATCCCCAAACTGAAACTTCCACGCCACATCCTCACACCTACATAGTGATGTTGTCTTCTTCTTCTCCTCTTATCATCACAAACACATACATGACTTAAATCAGACTCAAACTTCAATAATTTCAATTCACACACTCAAACCAGTTTCACTCTTAAATGCTCTACAATAGAACCATAATTCCATAGTAAGTTGTTATGCCACCCACCACGAGGAAGAGGGAAGTCGCGGAAGTCGAGATCAGTCCCCAGTCTATCATTATTTTAGTTTGTCATCATCTCTACCATTTGAAGGAGTTTCCTATAATCTCTATAAGCCACTGGGATGATGTCAACTTATCCACGCTGAATCGAGGTGGAGTAAACCCCTGCTACTGATCTGGAGGATAAACCAGATATTGATTCTATGGTAAGAGCTTCCAAGGTAAGAAGTCGAAGCCGCGCCACAATAGGGTTTGAAGCGGAAGTCACTCGGACCTTCAAGATGGAGGCTGAGGATTTCTGTGTTGCTATGGGAAACTGAGGAGGAGCTAAGGCCAAGAAAGAGGTGGGGATCAGTGTCGTCAACAGAACCCAGATCTCGCAAGACTGAAGAAGAAGAACTACCACACTATGTCTAAACCAGGGAACCCCCTCCCCCTAGTTGCGCCAAATTAAGGCTAGGGGAGAAAAAGAAAATATAAAATTAATTAATTAATTAAAATAAAACTAAAAAACATAAACATTAAAAAGATAACTATATGAAAATATTAAACAAATAATAGTTATAAGATAATTATCAAAATATTTTTTTTAATTAACTTAAATAAAACACTATTAAACAAAATTTACTAATATTCTGAATTTAATTTAAATAAAATATTATTTAAATTTTCATATAAAAAATATGTTTTTTATAATAAAATATATAAAATAAAACACCAATAATAATTTATAAATAAAATTAGATTAAAAAAACTATTTAATAAGTGAAATATTTAATGTACAAAATAATAATTAATTTATAGTTATTATTAAAATCATTATTATTAATTAATCATAAATATCAACTTGAATAATTAATATAATTTTTAGAATAAAATTTTTAACAACTTATAAAGTTAAATAAAGTAACTTAATTCATTAATGAACCCATAAATATCGTTATTCGTAACTAAAAATAACATTAATAAATATATTAAATTAAATAATTTAGACACTTAATTACTTTATAATAATATTTAATAATTAATAATTTATGTTTTTGATTAAATAAATAAAATATCTAGCTAATAATTCTTTTTTGATTTATCTTTTATTGTCAATTGTTTCACTATCTTGTTTTAATTGTTTTAACTTTTTTATTTTTTTTTAAATAAGGTTCACACCAAGGTCTTAAAAGCATCCAAGTGCATTCAACTAACTCATCTGGAGTTATTTATAAGGAAAAAGTTAGTGTGACGTGTCAGTCACGAAAAAATGAACGTGTGCGGTGCAATAGTAAAAGATGAATTCATGTCAGTGAAGAGTGGTGGTGACGAGCAGTAGGTCACAGTTGATATATTATGTTGTGAAACAGTGAAATAGGGGAGGGGTGAGACACATTTAATGATCCAGGTCTGAGAGAGTATGATCAGATGGCGACTCTTGAACTACTTCCTGAGATGGAGGAGTACAAGAGTAGAGCATCGTCTCGGGAGTTTATCTTCCAACTTAATTATAGTACTAGTACTCTGTTTTAATATGTTACATATACTATAAAGATAATGAATATGTTTTCTAGTTAAATCATTTATTTCAAGAAAAAATTGAAGTTATTCTGGTTATCATTTAATGTTCTTTTCACTTTATCATTTTGCTTTTTTCGGTATTGATCAGCTAGATCAATGCTGAGTTCATTCAATTACTTGTCCCAATAGAATATAATTTCAAAATCTCAGTCAATTGGTGAAATTTATTGTGGAAACACCTTTCAAAAAGATAATAAATCCATAATACTTCAGAACTGATGGTGATTTCGTCCTGTTGTCATTTTTAAATAATTACTATCGTAGTTGATATATTTAGAGTATTAAACATTGAATTTTATCAACCTGACAGACTTAATTCTTGGTGAGGTAGGTGATTAATTATATTTAAGGTGGATCTCTACAAAAACTTTTTTGTGATTTGAAATAATTTTAAAACTAGTGGATGGGAGATTTTTTCCTGAGTGTTTTACTAGATTGTTCATTTATGTGATTTGAAATAAGTTTATGTGATTTGAAATAACTTTTAAGGTGGATTCATCCTTTAGAATGTTTTTAAAAGATTATTGGTCATAATTACCTTCTCTATGGGTTTAACCCTTCTTACCACATATATGGTTGTCAGTAAGAATATAAATAATTAAACCTTGACCAGATTCAATGGCAGTATAGTTCGTTTGGTTTATAGGAATGGTATATCGATTTGTAATTTTTTTTGTTGAATTATTGTTTGGTTTTGATTTAGTTTTGTGGATTTATATTGTATATATTATACCATCCAGAATGATCTCAATCATTTCTAGTGAGTTTCCTCCAGTTGCTGGCCCTATCCAAACTCCCTGTGGGATAAAACTATTGAAATATTCTTTGTATTTGTCCTTATTTTGTGTTGATCAGGGTCTATTAGAGTCAGTGATGTTTCCTAAGGAAGTTGAAATGATTTTCGTGTATTTTGAAACTCCCGAAGCCATGACAGTGCAATCCTTTCCAGGTTTGTTTGATGGTTTGGGTTGGGATCATTAGAAGATGATCATCATGCCATTATTACATGTTTGGTTGTATTATGAAGTGTTTATGACCAATTTTATCCAATATTTCATACATATGGAAGTGAAGGTGAGGATAATGTTAGATCTCATGTGTGTTGCACATTTTCAATGGGTAATGAAGGCCTATGATGATCAATTTAATGAGATGGGTTTTTCTATAGAGATTGAGTAATAGTATCAACAGAGATATCCTCTATTCATCTTGGGACATTTTATACAGGTTAAGAAGATATTTCTCTCATCTAGGGATGTTATTTTTGGAAATCTATAGGGTGATGTGTTTCTATTTGATTTGGTTCTGAATGTGATGTTTTTGGTAGTTTGTGCTCATGAAGGTTCCCTATATAGTGATAACTAAGGGAAATATGAACCCATTATTGAGTAGTCTCCTTTGATGGTTCCTTATTCTTATTAATTTTACTATCATGTTTTCTAATTATAGTGTGGTTGGTTTGTGAATTTAAATACTTATTATTGTAATCCTACAAAGGTGTGGAAATGATGTGGCCATGAGGGGAATCTAAATATGTTCTGCATCCAACTTTTCCAAAAGAGGAATCCATTTTCCTAGGTTGTGAGATCCTAACATCATGTTATAAGATTCATCAACGAACTAGGTCTTTATCCATAGACACTAGAGTTAATCTCTTCATAGATCCATGAATTGAATAGCGTGGGGGTTGATATACTAGTTTTTGTCTCCAATGTTGGAGTGGGGAAGGATTATGTCTTTATTATTGTGGTTTTTATTTTTTTAAAAAAATAATTTCTATTTTATGTATTTTGGTTGTAATGTATACCATGAAATTTTCTATAGTAGAGTTTTATAGTTATAAATCATTAAATTTTTATCATTTTCTATGATAGTTTTTAGTTTTGGGTTGTTCTCATTTGGGTAATTTTTATTTTTTGGAAATGATGAATCATGGATAGGTTTAGTGTTTGGGATAAGTTCCCATGTTGGTGTGGTTGGGATAGTCTATTTATAAATGGTGGGAAGAACCACCGTGGATACTGATATAGTTTTATCTTATGTGTGTTGTGTGTCACTTGTTCTTTGGAATAGGTCACACTATGGATCATAGTTCTAATTGTCCACATTCTGTTTGGAATTTGAGTTTTGTTTCTCATTCATCAAGGTGACATTCTGGGAGAAGAAACTATTTTTGGTGGGGATAATTATAACAACCTAATCACAGTTTTATTTTATTTTCATTTATTTCAAAATTTTGGGTATTTTGGTTGAGGTTCAGTTTTATTTTATATTGTGATTTTATTTGTTTTGGGGTTTTGGGATGGTTTTTGGTATTGTTCATGGTTTATGAAAATTGAATTTGGAAAAACTATGTGGATGGTGATGGTAGAGGGAGTTTTTAGTTTAATTTCTCCATCATGAGATTGGCCTATAGGACCTAAAATGGATTATCCCAAATTATGTGAGGAAAATGATCAACCATGTGGCTCTTGTGTGATGTTTGGGACAAGGAACATAGCTTGCACATTGTTAGAATAAACTGTTTGGAAAGTGTAAAGAAACCTGTACAATTTAAGAGATGAAATTTTCACAATTGGAACACTATTCCCAAACCGTTCTGCAATATCATGTGGGTGGGCCTCCTCTCTATTAGGGTACACAAGGTTGGTGCACAGTTTGAAAAACTAAGTGAAAAAATAGTGCATCTTACACTGATTCTTAAAAATTTGAAATTAAAATTCTTCCAATATTATGTTTACCCAAACGTGGGATTATCCTCCCCCACTCTACATAGGTAAACTATAGTGGATTACAAGGTCCCCCCTTCCATTACATCCATGGTTGATTCTCCTTCAAGTATCTAAGGTTAGTTTCTCTTATTTGTGTTTAAATTTCCTCTCTTCCCCTTACTCTCTCTTAGTTTCTTGGTTTTTGTTTGCTGGGTTCTCTCATGGAAGAACACTATTAGTTAAGGTTGATGTCAGGATATTTTTTTCTTTGATGCTAGGGTTGGAGGTTTATTTCTCATAGTTTACACTTCATAGTCTGTTATAATCATTGCAATCCCACATCATCAAGGTAGATTTTTCTATCCATTTATTTTATGAAGCATTTCTTTCTCAGATGAAAACTTATTAAATAATTTCTAAATATTATTCCTAGATATTGAGGTTAAATTTTTATTTAGTATGGAGATATAATATTGTAATTTTGTGGTAAATGGGTTTTAAATGGTGTTCTTAGTTATTTCTTTTTTAGATATGCCCATAAATAGTTTGATAAAATTCCAATTAGTATTTTAAAATGAGTTTGGGTACCTTGAGAATGTGTGGGTCCATTTTTGAGATTCGGTAGTGTGGTGACATGTGTAATTTGACTTGGTGTGTGGTTTAGGTACCTTTTTATCGATTGAAAATTTTTTGTAAATCCATTCAATTGGTTGTAATGATCTTGTGATTCATTAAATGGAACCTTCTAATATTTTATGGATTTCGATAAGTGTGTTATTAATTGTGGTCATATCTATATGTTTAAGAGTTAAATATATGGATAGGAACACACACGATATTGTATTTCCATGAAAACATATCCCTTGAACCCAGATTTTTGAAATACCCTTTTTTATCCTTCTCGTCCCCACTTTAAATGGTTTTCTGAAAAACCTCAAATGTTTTCTAAATTCTTACACGGTTCTCATGAACTCGAATGTGAATTCAAATGTGTTTTTATAAATAATTTTTTTTGTAACCATTAAACATACCATATAAAATATATAATATCAAATGCCCATTTGGTATCATTCAACGATGATTGGTGGTCTCACCTTGGTTTTTAACAGGGTTTTGGGAAGGAAAGTTTTCTTAAAAGAAATTATTTTAAATCAAAAATTCTATGGCCCAATTAGTACTTCTTAACTTTTTATAGTGTAGTTTTAAATTCATATGAACTGTAGGTCTGGATAGAAATTTTTAATGGCTCAATGTGTGATGGTCACCACTAGATTCATCATTCCGATGATAAGGCCATCACAAATTAGATCTTGGGGATTCAGAAAGGCATTTATGGTGGAATCTGTGAGTTGTGTTTAATTACAATAATGTAATGAACTCTTCATTCCCCTTTATACTATTATTTGAGGATTACTAGATTTCATCTATAGGTTTGAGTGATAGTTACATTCTAGTACAAATAAGTTGTACTAGAACCCCCTAGATGGAGGGTATAAAATGTGGTATTTTCCTCTACTAAGGCTAGTTTTGATCAGTCAAGTTGGTCGTCAACTATGGTGTTTCACCATACCCCAATAGGTAAGTATGAACTTATTATTTCTAGGTATTTATTCAATGGATTATTAAGAAATTCCCATTTTTACATATTGGTATTATCATATTTTATTTTGTAACCCTTTGATTGTTTTTTATCAAGTATTTTTCTTCTTTCAATTATACTACATATTTGTTTCTGGTCATGATGGATTTTATTTTTATATTATTTTTAGTTTAGATCCACCCTTCTTTGATGCATTATTTGAGTAATTAATTTACTTGGACTTTGGTCTTTAAATCATGGTTAAAATAAAAAAATTCATTAAATGAGAACCCATATTTGTTTTCAACGTGTGATTTTTAGGAAGATAAATTGTTTTCATTAAGATAAAAAACATAAGTACTTAAAATTTATTTAAAAATATCATATTTGGACTATTAATGGTAGTGAAATATATGTATTCTATGGTTCATACCTACTCAACTATTTTTTAACAAACCCATCTTACGGAATTCATTATCGGTAGACCCGAGCTGTTTTGTAGGATCATATTTGGTTTGGGTCTGTCTGTGGAGTGGGTGGGTTCTTATGGATTGTGGTATCAAATAGGTCACATGGTTATCATGTCATGTTTCAATTTTAGTTTCTGTAATTTTTATAATTTTTTTGTTGTAGTTATATTTGGATCAATTTATGAATTTATTTTGATCAGTGATTTGTTAGATTTTCTCAGTTATTTTCATACTCTAATTTGTTTTATATCAGTTATTTTGGAGATAAACATTTTTAATGGTATATATATGTGACTCTCAACACTATTTCCAAGCCCATCTAGATTAGGAATGCCTCCTGGGCTTTGTCGTGGTCTGGATCGGGTTACATGATTAGGGTTGACCCAGGCAAGTTCAGGACATTTTGAAATATTAATAAAAAATTATTAACTATTAATTAAAAAACACACAAATACATATAAATATATATCATATTTATAAATATATATAGGAATACTCAGATATATATAAACAAATTTAAACAAATTTAAATATATAAATATATAAGTAATTTTTAATTAACTGTAAATATTAATTTATTTGTAATATATTAATTTTAATTAAAAGTTATTTGAAAATAGTTATTAACCAAAAATTTGTATATTTATACATTTTCACAATTATATATATATAGACATATTTATGGATACTTATATAAATAATCGGTATATTTTTATATATTTATGTATATTTATATACATTATATGAATATGTATGTATATATATATATTCATATATATATTTGTATATGTTTATGAATATATTAAATTTTATATATATGTATATATATATTGGATTTTATATTTATTTATATATATAAAAACCTATATATACTTATATATACTTGTGTATTTATATATATATATATATATATTAATATATACTTTTAGATATTAATGAGTATTTTATAGATCAGTTGAGTTGTTTTCATAATGATGTTTTGTATTTTTTGAAAACATATTTTATTAATTATGTTTTTGTATGATGGCTGATAAAGAATTTAATATTTCTAAAAACGTTTTGTTATAATATTCTGAGAAAAAGATCATAATCTTTAATAAATTTGTTAAAAAAAATTGTAATAGAGTGAGATGATGCTATGTTGTTATTCAATGTTTCCAAATATCATTAAAATATGATGATATGATTTTTTCATAAAAAAGGAGGACGTTTCAATCTTTAACCAGATGCAAATTTCGAGACCCTGACTTCTAGATGCAGAGGCATTGGAAAAATTCTATCAGAGAGAGATAAGCAGATACACCCATCTAGATAGAGACCATCTGACATTGATAACAAAATCGATGAAATCAAATGGAAATTGTGTGGTATTTAAAATCAAGGTGATAAATTTTCAATAACCATTTAAGATATATATTCTCTAAGCCTCCAGATGTAGATAATCATATAAAAGTTTTAGAGAAAGAGTTGCAAGAAAAAGCATATGTTCAGTTTTGTATGGGTATGTATAAGAGGAGAAAATGTTCAACTCTAATAAATGATGTAAAATCCAGAGAATTATAAAAATGAGAAGTCATTATTTGATTTTTTATCTATGAAAACATAAAGGGTATAAATCCAGTTAGGGAACTGAAAAGTGATGTTTCGTATAACAGAACTCTCTAAAAGTTATAAAAATGTAATCAACCATCATTAATGGTTCGACTGTATTGGATAGAGACAATTGAGTTTTTGGGATAGATAGTTTATATGATGTTCATATAGAAATATTTTTTGTTACATGATATATGAATTTTAAAGTTATGAATGAAATGGATTTATTTCATAAGATATACAAAGTTCTTAAAATTTTAAGGAAGTACAATGGATGGAGAAGGATTCGTTGGATTAACATTACTAAGATATTTGTTTTGATTATATTTTGAATCGATGTAGTAGGATCAGATAAAGTCACCTATATGAAAACTTTTATGAAGAATTAGATTAGAGAATCAAAAGGATATTTCCACAAAAATGTCACTATAAAAATATTTCATTGGATATAAAATTTTAGAATCTTTAAATAACTTTATAAATCCAATTAAAATGATGATGTTGTGATATTTTGCATTGATTTTATATAGATGACACAATAATGTATAAATGAGTTCATTAATTTATAATGATAAAGAAGTTAAATGATGGTGTGAATTACAAGAGTCTTTATGATGGAACAATAAAACTCATGGATACTATAGAAGGCCAAAGAAGATTCAAGAAAATTTTAGTATAGAATTAAAAAAATGAGTTCCCCCCTTTTCTACTTCAGGGAACCCCTATAAAGGTGGTGAAAATTTATATTATATATATCACTATTCAAAATAACCAAAAGCAAAAATGCTATTGAATATTTTTCAGGGTTATATTAAAACATGGAAGAAATTCAAGTTGAAGAAAATTACTAGATAGAGTTTCAGTTTAGAGGTATCAGATAGAGAAGCCATTTGGATGTACCATATAGAGACAATCAGAGAAATATTTTCAATATATTTTGAGGAGCAGTTATTTTTTAAATCGGATAAAAATCGAGTTAGAAAACTGGAATAGTATCAGTGAGGTGCTATGTATGGATAATAACTGAGGATGGAAGGCACACTAAATAGACACTTTTTGGGTAGAGAAAATGCATGAATATTTCAAAAGAAATATTTGGGAGTTATTTTAGAAAGCATTAAATATTCTGTGTTATCATAGTTTTCATAAAAAAATTATGACCAGAAAAAGTTAGTATATTCATACTAATTATTATATTGAATGATCCAAATGGGAGTTATATCAAATTATACTCACTTTATACTAATAGTGAATTTACATATACCTGTGACAAGAGACACCATGGTAAGGATGTTAGTTCTCACATTGGGTCCAAACCAAATAAATCATGCATCCCTTGTTTAAATTCATATATTTTCATTATTTTAATATTTTTATAAAGAAAATGACTCAAAAAGATATAGGGGTAAATTTTATTGAATTCAAGTTGTTAAAAAGATCACAACTGATTTCTTCCCATTCTCTATGTTTTAAATAATTATAAAAAATTTCAATAAGTATTAGATCCTTGTTTACCTTATCAAATCACAATCCTTGAAAATATCAATTTAGTCAAAAGAAAAAGTATTCCATCTTTTGATGAAAAAATTTATCACTGTTGGAAAAATAGAATGATATAAAATATTTTATCGCTTTAACTGGAGGTAATTGATGCAATCAAAATTGGGTTTTAAGCAATTGATAATAATTTTCCGATGAATTTCTCTTAAAAAATAAGTATTGAGTTTGATGGGAAAATTCTAAATTTGATTTTAATTTCATTTTCAAATTTTTTTATAATGATGGAGGGTCTCAAAATTGACTAAAAACATTGAAAAACTATGAATTTATCATTGAAGGAAACACCAATGTAAATGAGTAAAAGCTAAAAATTTATTATAGCAAGTTAGAAGATATTAGAATGGTCTATGTACAAACTATACTGAATTGGAAGATAAGGAACATGATAAAATGATTTAAAAGATCATGTGTCTTATCTCAAAAAATTATAATGAGGTAAAGGAATTTATGCAAGAAAAAGTCCACTTAAATAATTCAAGTGTGAAGTAATTACTAATTTCTATAGGAAGTTTCGAAGAAATTTTTTTTGGTAAATGAATATTATTATAAATAAAAACATTCAAGGAATAAGTCAAACAAAAAATCTAAAGTTGATATGAAAAACATTGGTTATATGATAAGTTTCAATGGAAATAGATAATGTATGGTGAGTTTGAAAGTTGAGTGTGAATCTATTGGAAACAAATTTAGTAGTATAAAAATCCAATAAATATTATAACATTCTTTGAACATATTGAGAAAAATGAATATTCTTCAATCAATGAAGAAGTGCGAGGTGAGGAAACATACGTAGAATATCAACTAAGATCATAAATTTTTGTTTGTCTTGAGGATGAAATAAAAATCAATAAAGAAAATATAATAATGAATAAATAAAGTGTGAAACAGTGAAGGAACTATTTACTTAAATAGAAATATGAGTATATGTAGGAGATCATAATCCTCAAAATGAATGTTCCTGAATAAGGAAATGAGGTGGAAGATATTAATATTCAAAATTATTTTAAATAATATAATATATTTAAAACTCAATCAAATTTGAATGAGTTTTAATTTACCTTAAGAAATATGAATAAAAATTTCATGAAATCTTTAAAGGTAATGAATGAAAAATCTAAATCTACTAAAATTTTTGTTTCCATGAATCACGAAAAAAATTCATCCACTAAATGTATAATCTCAGCAGATTGCAATAACCATGAATGTGTTGGAAAAAATATTAGGAAAACATTGGTTGAGAATGTATATGAAAAATAATACACATCAATAAATTTTGAAAATAACCTTCATAAAATTATTTCCCCATAATAGAAAGAAATAAGAATATAAAGGTGTTATGAAACTCAAAAAACATTCAATATAGAAAGATCACACTTCTACCAATGAAAACAATTCAATGGACTTTGTTCGTGTAGTTGAATTAAGGGGTAAAACTATTATAAATGATGAAATTAGATATCTCCACCTATAAATAGGAATAAACATAGTGGGAGTAATAGTGGAATAAAAGAGATAAACTTTCAAATGCCACATGATGAATTACAGAAAAATGTGACAAGTTGATAGAATGTTTCCTATGAAAAATTAGTTCGGTTTCTTGGAGGAGGATTGTGGAAAATTTCACCACCCATGTCATGTTTTTTAAAGAATATTTTAAGACTCTCCCGAGGAAAGACTCTTATACATGATATGAAATGGAGGTCGGAAAGATGAAAGTTGAAGAAATATATATTTTAGTTGAGAGTGATCTTAAATCTATAAAAATAAACAAACCTTTGATTCGTGACCATTTTTTCTCCTCACACATGATGGGTGATATGAAAATCTTGATTTTTTTAAAACATGAAGCATGAGCATTTTTTTCAAAAAGTGTAGTTCTTAAAAAATTTCAATAATAATTTTTTTGTGATTAAATCTCCAAAACCAAAATCTAATGATGTTATATATCTTTTTCAGCATAAACATAACCTGATAATTGAAAAAACCCCAAAACACCCCGAGAGGGGAGGGGTGAATTAGGGTATCAATTTTTTGTTTTAAACTAATGGATCTTCTTCCCATGTTAGTAGGAACCTTTGAAACCTGTCTGAGGAGGAAGTACATAAAATAAACAAACCCATGAAAAGTAATGACAAAACAATTTTACTTGGTTCAACACTACAAGCTTTGTCTATGGAGCATACGCTGATAGTGTTCCAGTCTTACCGAAAACCACTAATCTTCACAAACTGTGGATTAAAATAGCTTAGCATAGTCACACTGTTCCATGCACACTTCCTTTACAAGGTTTTAGCGATAGCACACTACATCCCATCGATCAATTCCATTTACTCCCCCTTTATCACTATGTAGAAAGAATATTCACTCATTTTAACAACTAGAAGTTCGCTTAAATAGTTTGTAATTAATTCATGCATCCTAAAATGTTAATAGATGCTCTTTTGGAGTCCCATAATCACTCACAGATGCAATTTATTTTCCCGTACAATGATATGTTATGAAAATAATCTTTAGAAACTGATTTGAACAATTTTCAGGCTTCATTGGGTGTTCTCCATGCTGCTGTTGTTTCCGCGTACCACTGCTATTTTCATGTATCGTCCAACTCCTCCATGAACCATCAAGATCCATTACGAACTGACCTTCTTGGCATACTACCCTACTCTGTGTACTGCTCCACTCCTCCATGTATCATCCTGCTCTGCGTACTTCCTTTCTCTGCCACGTACTGCAAGAGCTTCTTACGTGAACCACACACTCTTCTGTGGATTGTTTCCTTACGCGGATGATTCTCTCCATGTAACGTCTTCTCCATCGCGTACCACTTTGGACATCACTGAGTTTCTTCCAAAATTTTAATCTCAAATATCTTCACCTAAAAAATGGGATTATTGTTTCATAAATAGGCACGTAACTCCAAAAATTTCATTAATCTGATTTACCCAAATGCTCAATGTGGGACAATCTTCACTGTATATTGAACACCACTGTATATGATTAGCCTCCACCATGTACTGCTCTTATTTCGCGAAATGCTGCAATCATTCCAACCTTTAGTATTTTGCGTACTACATTCCTTCACCATGTACCATCACTGCGAACCATTTTTTTCAGCATTATTTTTACTTTATTCCTTCACCGCGTATCATTGCTACCATCTGTTTTTGATTCCATGCACTATTCTCTGTACTACATGCCTTCACCGCGTATCATTGCTACCAACTGTTTTCAATTCCATGCACTATTTTGTGTGCTGCATTCCTTCACTGAAAACCACATGCCTTCAAAACTTACCATGTAACACCCCAAGATTCTATGGTACGCTTCCCTTTGAATAATATAATAGCGTGTGTTGTACGCAACATCGAGTTCTAACACACACTCAACAACCAATCAAACTAGCCATTATGAATAATAATACCCACTTTTTGATATTTTATCAATTTTATCTCTCAAAATGGACTTCATTTTTTTATTTGGAATATCTAAATTATCCTAGGGTAAATTTTTCAACTTTTCGGATAACATTTATATTTTGATGAATAGTGAAAATTACTAAATTTTAATTGAAAACAACTTTTTTAATCAAAATAATTAATAGTGATAAATTATTAATTTGAGTGGTTTTAAATTATATTTAGAATATACTTTTACCATTTAATAAAATTTTGGTCATTGGACATAATTTCTCAATTAAACCGGATATAAACAAGTATCAATCTTTTGATAGTTATTATCTCTTAAAAACATACTTTTTGTTTTAACGATGGAAATTAATTTTAAATTAATTTCTGCCACTTCTGTGTTTTGAATTTGGAAAAATGGATTCCATATTTGGATTCAGGATGTACAAATTTTGTAAATAGGTAAATTTTAATTTTAGACATTTTGAATAATTACTTCGGTAAATATTTTATTTACCATGGTTAAAAGGTAAATCCGGTAAATAAGCGTAAAGAATTAATATTATAATAATACTAAATTAACCTAAAACATGTCCTAAATATATTGGTTGATACATGTCTGACCATAGGAATTTTTGGGTCGATTTGGGGACCCCATAGATCCACTTGTAAATGATAATGACACTTTATATTAATTAAGTTAAAATAAATACAAAAATGAAATAAGCATATATCTTGTAGAAAAACAATTTTTACATAAGGTTATATATGTTGGATTTTCTAATATTAATATTCATTAGAAATATAAAAATAATTCAGACATAATGGTATTTTATTTATAATTTTTAGACATTTAATAATTAATATTATTTATGACACAATAATGATACAGTATTTTCCTTATTAATGAATGAATCAAATAATTGGAATTATTAATGATAAAATTAATATAATTTGAATTTTTTGATGACATACATGAATTTTATTGCCTAATATGACATTATAGGGTTGCTAAAATGAATTTTTTTCTGATTCATAATGTTTTTAAGACTTTAACAAAAAACAATTATTAAATAGTTTCAAAATTGACATAAAAGAGTTTTTAAAACAAATATTATATTATTAATTGATATTAAATTCATTAAAATCTAAGTAATAGCCAAGAGACTTATATAATGATATTTTTATCATTAATGGACCACTTGGCAGTCTCTTGGATGTATATAGTAAGTTTTTTAACTATATAATATAAAAAAACAAAGAGACATGGTAAGTGTCAAACAAATTAACTAAGAGTTAAAACCAAAGGATAAGGTTAATATAATGACCCAAACCTATCTAAAATCTATTGGTTTAGTGGTTTTAGACCCATCCCCACTTTAACTTTTAAATAATACACTTTTGAGCCATTATAAACCGAATATTAATTTATTATAAAATAATATTTCTATATTTCCTAAGGTGCCCCTCCTCCCCCTTATAAAACGACACCACTTATTACCAATTCTTCACTACTTAAAAGCCTTTTGGTTAGGCCAACCCCTATAAAAATACTCTCTCAACTTACCTCAATTCAACCAATAGGCCTTAGTTTGATCAAAATCCAACCTAAGGAGCCCTTTTGACCAAATCAAAATGAAGAACCCGAAGAAGAGGTAACATCTTCACCACCCACTTTAAAGTTCCTTTCTTCGTCAACTTCTTATTTCCTAGTAATTTCCATTATAAAATAATAAATCAAGTACCTTATATATTCTTTGATGTTATTATAATTATGGAACAAACAAATTAATTATTCTATCCATCCCTTGAATGACGTATCATCATACGTGCGTACGTACGACCTACCGTCTCCACGTTGTGGTGTAATTGTTCTTCAATATACTATTATTTATATGGGTATAATAATGATGTATAATTCATGTAAATAATAAATATAACATGATAATGATTCTGTATATATGATATACCATCTAATTATATGTTATTTTAATATCAAAAGAATGATATTGTCGCTCATGCGTACGTACGGATTACCATCTCCACGAACGCGATGAGGTTCATTCCCCATCGTATCCATTCAAGAATAAATTTTATTGGATGAATAAAAATAATATTTGAGACTTAATATCATTCTGTATTTGAGTATGATACAACCTATCCATAACAAACACGGCTTATATAAAAGAAAATGAGTAAGTTTACACCCAAAATGACGATAATACTAAGATTTTAATAACAAAGCGATGTTAAAAGATCATATATGATATCATATTAATATATATGACTATTTTATAATTAAATAACAATTATTTCACCATTATAAAGGAGGTTAACCTACCATCAACCAAGGAAAATTACAAATTAATGGTTTATTTCCCAATCTCTTCTTTATCTGAGGTTGTTTATACGTAATAATTTGCTGGGACTTCTTTGTCATCCACATCCATGTTTCATAAAAATGTATTTCAAAACATTTTGGGTATTTACTAGAATATGGGTTAAAGTCATTTATACCCTTTTTTGACTTTATATAAGCGGTTTATAAAAGGAATATTTATGTCATTTTCCAAACAAGGTCCTTTTTAACCTTTTCAACAGAATTAAGGTAAGAATGTCTTTTTTTAACTTATACGGTGGGTGCGGCTATTTTCTATCGTTGTAACATCGTCGAAGCTTCCCTTACAATATTATAAGAATATTTTCAAAATAAATATTTTCTTTATGTGACTCTTAAAATATTTCAAAATATAAAGAGATAAGTCTCTAAAAAAAGGCTTTGATTTCATCTATGTCAACATCCATTGATGGATTTTATGTTTATTGGAAGTTGATTTATTATGATACAAAACATCCATATTTTATTGAAGTTTTTGTGATATGTTTGACTATGGATGTGATATTTTTATACCATTCATTTCTTATGGTTAAAGTACTGACATTTCGTATGCTAGTTTTAATATGAATGTTTATGAAATGTTTAAACCTTTTCATATGAGGAATGTATTGGACTTAGTAAATGACAGGTGGAGCCCGTTATAGCTCCTCGATACATCGGTAGGTCTCATGAGACAACTATACGTAGAATTGGCTGAGGCCCTTTCCCATTTTGATTTATGTTTTTGGCTGAGGCCTTAATCATTTTAGACGTCTTGCACGAGGCCTTGAAAAAATGTTTCAGAATGTCCGGCATTATACATTCCCTCATTATGGAAATAATATTGATGGTTCATGTAGACTTTCGACTAGTAGAATAACCATGATTATGTTTTATTTTGGCATTATTTACTCAGCTTATAATCTTTCCATAAAAGTATTCATGTATATTATTAGTAAAGGCATGTGGTTTTCAATTATTTACCATGCTTAATATTTATGTCATTTTATGCTGTATTACTTACCCTTACTGAGCGTTTGAGCTCACCCCTTTCTTATGTTTCATTTTCCTAGGATATGAAGAAGTTAGTAATGAGTGACCTGCAGGCATAATCTAGGAGGCTTGGATGCTTCTAATGAAATATATTATTGTTTTATTTTTATTCAAACTGTAAAGTGGATCATATATATGAATCTTGTTTCCAATAATACTAAACTGATCGGTATTTCGAGACATGATTTCCTTGCAATCATTCCAATGTTATGTAATAATGAACCAACTCTGGATAACTGGGGTCGGGGCTTTACAGTTGGTATCAGAATAAGTTTAGTACAAACCTTGGAAACTAGATTTAGATAAAATCTTATTAGAGAACATAGCCCTAAGGTGGACTTTGAGGATTAGTATAGAAGAACATCCTTGAATTTTGGTATTGTAGAGATTTTGTGAGTTTTCTGAGCAATAAATCTATGTCTGGATATGAGCAGGTAGAGGAAGCTCTGGCACAGATGTACCTAGGGGTAAAACCTGAAAACACCGCTTTGATCTTGAGTCGAACAGGAACTGGTGCACGACAACGGGCCTTGCTGCACTCTTGGTTACGACAATCCCAGGGGATATGCTTAGGATAATTCTCATTTTCATTACCAACCATTATGAAGGGTTATGATTATATACTTCTTAAAGAAAACATTTTTATGATTATCGATTATATCCATAAACTGTTGAATTTATGTTAAGTGTTTTAGAAGTTTGGAATTATATATTTCAATTTATAAACTAATCTAGTTTATTCCATTGTTTAGAAATTGCTCCTAGTGGAAGAAATGGAAACTGTATCAACGCATGCACTCCAGTTAGGGATTTCCATCCTTCTCAAGATAATTATAGTGGAACTAGTGATGTAACTAGTGCTGATCATCTAATCACCATACTGAGAAAAATCACTCAGGTTATGAATAATAACCTTACCCGTATAGAGCACCCTGATCCGCAGCGTGGAGGATCAATGTTAGATCACTTCATGAGGAAAAAACTACCGACATTCAATGGGAGTAAAAATCACATAGTAGCTGGGCAATGGAAAAATTCCTTAGAGAAAATATTCCATATCTTGGGGAGTAGTGAAAGAGAAAAAGTTGTCATGGCAGTTTATCCCCTCACTAGAGATGCTGATCAATGATGGTCATTCATACAAAACACGATGGAAGATGATGAAGTATCAGATATTGAATGGAGGGAGTTCAAAGGGTTGTTCTTTAAAAATACTTTCCTCGAGACCATCAAGCAGATATGGAAAGGCAATTTCGGTGTCTGAGGTAGAAAGAGGATGAGAATGTCACAAAGTATGAGGCTAACTTTACAAGGTTAGCGAGGCATGCTGATGATTATATACGTAACCCAAGGAGTACGATTGATCATTTCTTTGATGTGTTGAAACCATTTCTCCATCGAGCATTAGTCTCGTAAACCATCTCATCATATGAAGATATTGTCTCGTGTGCTATTAAGACAGAAAAAGAAATTATCTAAGTCTTATGACTTTAAAACAAAGCAAGAGAAGGAGAGATCTGCTGAACACTCAAGGAAAGGAAATAAGGAAACAAGGAATAAGGGTAGAATTGAATTTCCACCCTATGATAATTGTGGAAGGAAGAACCTTGGTGCCTATTTAAAAGGAAAAGGAGTATGATAAAAATGTGGATAGAAAGGCCATCTAGCTGGTGATTGTAAAGGAAAGAAAGATTCTACCGATGTTCAATGCTAAAATTTCAGGGAGATGGGACATTATTAAAATGAATGTCCTAAGGGTCAAGGAAACTTATCTCAGAAAAGGAAAAGGGATCAAGGCCATGATTATGCAATCACTACTGCTATGGTTGAAGCCTCGAAAGACGTGGTGGCAGGTAATTTAATGGTTTCCTTAAGTTTAAAAAATGCATTATTTGATTCTAGATCATCGCATTGTTTCGAATCTTCCCAGTTTTCTAAGAATATTATATATTTCCAATTTGATTTGACAAGTGAGTTGTCAGTTAAACCTCCTAAGGGAAGTATAATTGCAATAATGTTTTGTGAATCAGTCCCCATTAGAGCACATAAATGTTCTTTATCAGTTGATCTCATCGTTATACCTATGATTGAGTTTGATATAATCCTCAGTATGGATTGGCTTTCGGACCATGATGCGAAGATTTATTTCAAGAAAGAAGGAGGTTATGATTTTTGATGATGATGATAAGGAACACCTTATCTTTAGAGCGGAATCATCACCACCTAGTTCTTATCTAGATCCACCACCAGTAGCTCAACTAAATTCAATTATTGGGGATGAAGAGAATGAAAAGACAGTGGGTAAGGAATGTAATGTTCAAATAGAGGATGTACCTATTGTAAAAGAATATGTAGATATGTTTCTGGAAGATTTACCTGGACATCCTCAAGAATGAGATGTTGAGTTTTCCATTGATTTAATTCCTGGATCAAGGCCTATATTGAAGACCCCATATAGAATGGACACTGTAGAATTAGTGGAAGTAAAGAAACCACTAGAGGAATTGATTAATAATGAATTTATTCTCCATAGTGTTTCTCCATGGGGAGCCCCTGTTCTTTTGTTAAAAAGAAAGATAGATCTATGAGGTTATGTATCGACTATAGGGAGATCAATGCTATAACAATAAAGAACAAGTATCCCCTACCTCGCATTGATGATTTATTTGACCAACTGCATGGAGCTCAATACTTTTCAAAGATTGAACTTCGATCTAGATATCATCTGTTGTGTGTGATGAAGGAAGACATTCCGAAGATAGTATTTCGTACCAGGTACGGGCATAACGAGTTAACAGTAATGCCTTTTGGATTGACTAATGCACCCTCTGTATTCATGGATCAAATGAATAGTGTTTTCAAGGAATATCTCGATGAATTTTTGGTAGTATTTATTGATGATATCTTGGTATACTCCAAATTCTATGAAGATCATGAAAATCACTTGCGCATTATCCTGAAGACTCTGAGAAGACATGAATTATATGGTAAGTTTATCAAGTGTGAATTCTAGCTTCAGGAGATTTCTTTTCTTGGCCATACTGTCTCTAAAGATGGAATTTCTGTTGATCCTTCTAAGACCAAGGCAATCCAAGAATGGCCTGCACCAACGAGTATAACTGAGGTACGCAGTTTTATTGGTTTAGCAGGTTATTATCGACATTTCGTCCAGAATTTTTCCCGGTTGGATAACCCATTAACAAAGCTCACATGTAAAGGGGTTTAATTTGTTTGGACAAAAGAGTGTGAAGAATGTTTTGAAGAACTGATGAAAATATTAGTCAATGCATTTATATTAACTCTACCATCGGGGAATGATGGGTTCATTAATTATAGTGATGCATCGAAGAAAGGTCTTGGTTGTGTCCTTATGCAGAATGATAGAGCTATTGTGTATGCATCACGATAGCTGAAAATTCATGAGCAAAACTATCCTACTCATGATCTTGAGTTAGCTGCTGTAATATTTTCTTTGAAGATTTGGTGACACTATCTCTATGGTGAAAAATTTGAGATTTATACTGATCACAAGAGTTTGAAATATATTTTCCCACAGAAAGAGCTCAACATGAGGCTATGGAGATGGCTTGAACTACTCAAGGATTATGATTTCATGATACACTACCACCCGGGGAAGGAAAATAAGGTGGAAGATGCTTTGAGTATAAAGTATCATCAAATTTTGAACAAGATGAGAGTAGAAAAGGATCCTATATACATGGATCTAGTAATGATGGATATGGGAATCACCATGGAAGGTGAAACATCAATACTTTTTCAAATGGTTTCCAAACCATCTTTACTAGAAAGGATAAAGAGTTCTCAGACTGGTGATGAAGAGTTTTAAAATAAGATTAAAGTTATAAATGATGGGAGAATGAATGACTTTGTGTATGAAGATGGAATTTTGAAGTTGGGGAAGAGACATTGTGTTCCCAATATACCTGATCTAAAAAGGGAATTATTAGATGATGCTCATAGCTCCAATTTTTCTATACACCCTAAGAGCACCAAAATGTATAGAGATTTAAAAGAAAATTTTTGGTCGGACAACATGAAGAGGGAGATTGCTAATTTTTTGTCAATATGTATGGTTTGTCAACAAGTGAAACATGGAAGGAAACAGCCTGGTGGAGTATTGCAAACACTTCCCATACCTGAGTGGAAATTGGATAATATTACGATGTACTTCGTCATGGGGCTACCAAAGACTCCTAGAAGGAACGATGCAATATGGGTCATTGCTGATCATCTTACCAAGTCAGCACATTTTCTTGCGATAAGAGAATATTTACCACTCGAACGTCTATAAAGACTATATATTAATGAATTTGTGAGACATCAAGGAGTACCCTTGTCGATTGTTTCTGATAGTGATCCCCATTTTACTTCAAGATTCTTGAAGAGTCTTCAGAAAGCCTTGGATACTGAACTTTTTTGGAGCACTGCCTACCCCCCTCAAACAGATGGACAATCAGAAGGGACTATTAAAACCTTAGAAGACATGTTGAGATCATGCTCACTTGACTTTCAGGGTATGTTGGATCAATATTTACCTCTGGTAGAATTTTCCTATAACAACAGCTTCCATTCGAGTATTCAGATGGCACCATATGAAGTGTTGTACGGAAGGAGATGTCACACACCAACCTGTTGGGATGAGGTTAGTGAAAGAAAACTAGTTTTCTTGGAACTAGTAGAGGAAATGATGGAGAAGGTAAAGGTAATCCAAAACCACATTAAAGCAGCTCAATGTAGGCAGAAGATCTATGCCGATAATCGAAGGAAGGATTTGGAATTTCATGTAGGAGATCATGTTTTCTTGAAGGTATCACCATGGAAGGGAGTTTTACGTTTTGGTAAGAAAGGTAAATTGTGTCCCAGGTATATCGGACCATTCAAAATTCTAGAATGAATTGGGGTTGTAGCTTAATGATTGACAATGCCGCTAAGTCTCTCCAAATTACACGATGTGTTCGACGTATCACTGTTGAGGAAATACATGCCCGACCCAATGCATGTTCTCACCTATGAGGAATTAGAAATGGAACCCGATATGTCTTATTATGAAGATCCCATCAGGATTCTTGATATGAGAGAACAAGTACTGAGAAAACGGACGACTCGTCTGGTAAATGTTTTGTGGAGAAACCATAAGATTGAAGAGGCAACGTGGGAACCCGATGAGCTTATGATGAAGAACCACCCGAGTCTTTTCCTATGGTAGTATTCTAGAAATTTCGAGGATGAAATTATTTGAAGTAGGGAATAATGTAACACCCCAGGATTCCATGGTACACTTCCCTTTGAATAATACAGCAGCGTGTGTTGTATGCAACATCGAGTTCTAACACACACTCCACAACCAATCAAACTAGCCGTTATGAATAGTAATACCCAATTTTTGAAATTTTATAAATTCTATCTCTCAAAATGGACTTCATTTTTGAATTCAAAATATTTAAATTATCCAAGGTAAAATTTTGGAACTTTTTGGATAACATTTATATTTTGATGAATAGTGAAAATTACTAAATTTTAATTTAAAAACTTTTTTAATCGAAATAATTAATAGTGATAAATTATTAATTTTAGTGGTTTTAAAGTATATTTAGAATATATTTTTACCATTTAATACAATGTTAGTCATTGGACATAATTTCACAATTAAACCGGACATAAACAAGTGTCAATCTTTTGATTGTTATTATCTCTTAAAAAAACTTTTTGTTTTAACAACGGGAATTAATTTTAAATTAATTTATTCCACTTTTGTGTTTTGAATTTGTAAAATGGATTCCATATTTGGAATCGGGATTTTTAAATTGTGTAAATAGGTAACTTTTAATTTTATACATTTTGAAATATTACTTCGATATATATTTTATTTACCATGGTTAAAAGGTAAATCCGGTAAATAAGGGTAAAAAAATAATATTATAATAATAATTAATTACACTAAAACGTGTCTTAGACTTAATGATTGATACATGTCCAACCATGGGAATCTTTGGGTCGATTTGGGGACCCCATAGATCCACTTGTAAGTGATAATGACACTTTATATTAATTAAGTTAAAATAAATACAAAAATTACATAAGCATGTATCTTTTAGAAAAACAATTTTTACATAGGGTTATGTATGTTGGATTTTCGACTATAAATATTAATTATAAATATAAAAATATTTCTTACATAATGGTATTATATTTATAATTTTTATACATTTAATAATTAATATTATTTATGACACAATAATGATGCCGTAATTTCATTATTAATGAAATAATCAAATAATTGGTATTATAAATCTTTAAATTAATATAATTTGAATGTTTTGATGACATACATGAATTTTATTTCCTAATATGACATTATATTATTGCTGAAATGATTTTTTTTCTAATTCATAATGTTTTTAAGACTTTAACAAAAATCAATTCTTGAATTGTGTCAAAATTGACATAAAAGAGTTTTTAAAACAAATATTTTAATATTAATTGATATTAAATTCCTAAAAATATAAGGGTCAGCCAAGAGACTTATATCATGATAGGTGTATCATTAATTGACCACTTGGGGGTTTCTTGGATGTATATATTATCTTTATTAACTATATAATATAAAAATACTAAGTGAAATGGTAAGTGTCAAACTAATTAACTAAGAGTTAAAACCAAAAGATAATGTTAATATAATGACCCAAACAGGTCTAAATTATATTGGTTGAGTGGTTTTAGACCCATACCCACATTAACATTTAAATAATCCACTTTAGAGCCATTATAAACCGAATATGAATTTTTTATAAAATAATATTTCTAGATTTTCCTAAGGTGCCCCTCCTCCCCCTTATAAAAGGACACCAATTCTAACCAATTATTCACACCTTCAAAGCCTTTTGGTTCGGCCAAAACCTGACCAAATACCCTCTAAACTTCCCTCACATAATCCCAGATGCCAATGTTTGATCAGAAATCCAACTTATGGATCCCTTTTGATCAAATCAAAAAGAAGAACCCGGAGAAGAGGTATTGTCTTCACCACCCTCTTTAAAGTTCCTTTATTCTTCAACATATTATTTCCTCATAATTTCCATTATAAAATAATATCTCTAGTAAATTATATGTAATTTAAAGTTATTATAATTATGGAACAAAAAAATCATTATTCTATCCATCCCTTGAATGACATATCACCATACGTGCATATGTACGGCCTACCGTCTCCACGTTGTGGTGTAATTGTTATTCAATATACTATTATTTAGATGGTTATAATAATGATATATAATTCATGTAAATAATAAATATAACATGATTATGATTCTTTATATATGATATACCATCCAATTATATATTATTTTAATATCAAAAGAATGATATTGTCGCTCGTGCGTACGTACGGATTACCATCTCCACGAACGCGATGAGATTCATTCCCCATCGTATCCATTCAAGAATAAATTTTATTGGATGACAAAAAATAATATTTAAGGACTTAATATCACTCCGGATATGAGTATGATATAACCTATCCATAACAAACATGGCTTATAAAAAAGAAAACGAGGAAGTTAACACCCAAAACGACGATAATACTAAGATTTTATTAACAAAACGATGTTAAAAGATCATATATGATATCATATTAATATATGTGATTATTTTATAATTCAATAACAATTATTTCACCATTATACAGGAGGTTGACCTACCATCAACCAAGGAAAATTACAAGGTAAGGGTTTATTTCGCAATCTCTTCTTTGTCCGATGTTGTTTATACGTAATAATCTACTGCGACTTCTTTATCATCCACATCCATGTTTCTTAAAAATGAATGTCAAATTTTTTTTACTATTTACTAGAATTTGGGTTAAAGTCATTTTTACCCTTGTTTGAATTTTTATAAGTGGTTTATAATTGAATATTTATGTCATTTTCCAAACAAGGTACCTTTTAACCTTTTCGACAGAATTAAGGTAAGAATGTCTTTTTTTAACTTATACGGTGGGTGCGGCTATTTTCCACCGTTAAAACATTGTCGAATCTTATCTTAATAGGTTACAAGAATATTTTAAAAATAACTATTTTCATTATGTGACTCTTAAATGATTTCAAAATATAATGAGATATGTCTCTAAAAAGGCTTTCGTTTAATCTATGTACACATCCTTTGATGGATTTTAAGTTTATTTTAAGTTGATTTATTATGATACAAAACTTCCATATTGTATTGATGTTTTTTTGATATGTTTGACTGTGGATGTCCTATTTTTATACCATTCATTTTTTATGGTTAAAGTACTGACATTTAGTATGATAGTTTTAATACGAATGTTTATGATATTTTTAAACCTTTTCATATGAGGAATGTATTGGACTTAGTAAGTGGCGGGTGGAGCCCTATATAGCTCCTCGATGCATCGGTAGGTCTCATGAGACAACTAGATGTGGAATTTACTGAGGCCCTTTCCCATTTTAATTTAGTGTTTTGGTTGAGGCCTTAATCATTTTAGACATCCTAGCTGAGGCCTTGACAAAATGTTTCAGAATGTCCGTCATTATACATTCCCTCATTATGGAAATAATATCGATGGTTCATGTGGTCATTAGACTAGTAGAATACCCATGATTATGTTTTATTATGGAATTATTTACTCAGCTCATAATGTTACCATAAAAGTATTCATGTTTATTATTGGTAAAGCCATGTGGTTTTCAATTATTTACCATGCTTAATATTTGTGTCATTTTCTGATATATTACTTACCCTAACTGAGCATTTGAGCTCACCCCTTTCTTATGTTTCATTTTCCCAAGATATGAAGAAGATAGTTATGAGTGACCTGCAGGCATAATCTAGGAGGCTTGGATGCTTCTAATGAAATATATTATTGTTGTATTTCTCTTCAAGATATAAAGTGGATCATATGTATTAATCTTGTTTCCAATAATACTAAACTGATCGGTCTTTCGAGACATGATTTCTTTGTAATCATGCCAAAGTTATGTAATAATGCACGGACTCTGGGTAACTGGGGTCAGGGCGTTGCATACCACACACCTTCCTAGCATACCATTCACCTTTTCTACTTACCACGCACCTTCACTAGACACCACACTCCTTCACCACATACTATTTCGGTGAACCATTTCAAAACTCCCAATTGTTTAAGACCAAAAAATTGGAAAACACTGGGAAACTACACCACATTTAATACATCTCTCAGCCTAAAACATATGACCCTATTATTTGAAAATTCCCTAGTCATCAATGTGAATATTGACAACAAAAGAAAACCAACCTCTGTTATTAGAAATGAGCAGCCTTAGTTCAAAAATAAGTGTTTTCTTTTTTTTATCTTAAGGAAGTTATATTTTGAATGTATTCTTATATCATTAGATCTATTGAAGTTGGAATATTTGTTACTAGGTTATAGAGAACTAATAGAAATATATTTCAGATTACGAAACATTTTAATTCAGATTTCATAATTAATAGGGATAAAAATAAATCATGTCATCGAATAACTAGGAATCATGTCCTCAAAATAATGAATAAACATTTTCTCATTAGTTACTGTACAAAACACACCACTACTAATAAGAATCATGTATGATGTTTTTACAACATTTCAAAAAGGTAATATGGTCATTGTAATGCATTAGAATGTTTTAGTCAAAACCCCTATGCCATTTTACCTCATTCAGGATGATCTATATGGAATAGTGAGAAATCTGTAAATAAAGTGGGATTTTTTACATTATCACTTTTATTTATGATTTCACATGGATGGCAAATATAATGACTATAAATAATAAATCATAGGTTGTATAAATTTTTAAATATTCTAGAAGGTAATAGTAATGAGAGATGCATGTTTATATACTAAAATATATAACTAAAAACAGAATGTATTTCACAAGATATGATTTTAAAACTTATCTAATAAAACATGGAATAAAAAACCAATAACATTCTCTACACACTGTAAAACAATGTAGTTACAAAAAGGAAAAATAGAAATTTAGTTAAAATAGAAAGAATTATCCTAGAGGAATATAAAATTTCTAGGTTTATATGGATATAAGATGTTATTAATATTGATTGTGTACAAAATAGTTATTTATTTTGACTAGAATAAACAAATAAATTCCTATAAAATGTTTTATAATAGAAAATCATTGATGAAATATTTCATGTTTTTTAGGATTCCTTGGATTTAAAAGATAAAAAATCTAGACCATGGATTATTTGATGAAAAATATGATAAAATAATTTCAATGGGATAATCATCCAACAAAATATGTTACAAATGTTGGAATAAACATTTTCAAAAGTTATTGTATTCATATGATTTGAATGTTGTTTAAATTTCAACTTACTTATCCAAAAATGTGGAATAGTTTACAGATGATACATTGAAGAAATCCAATGAGAATAACAAAATTGATGAATAATGTGAGCCAAAACATATAAAAAGTGCATCAGATGAATCATGTGATGAAGAAATTGGGATAGGTAGAAAATATTTAAAATTTCTTACCGTACAGTGACCAATTTAATATAAAAAAATCATAATAAATCATAAATCTCTAGTTAAAAATAGGGAGAAAGAAATATTTTAAAATTCTAAATCACTTATCTTACAGGTTAAACCTATATTACTTTCACAAGTATATGATCATAATGAGTGGGATGATATTATGAATGAAGAGTTAGTTTAGATTGTGAATAATGAAAGATGAAAAATTATTCCATAACATGCTAGAAATAATATTATTATGAGAAATTGGGTGTTTAGAAACAATCTTAATTAACATTGATAAAATTCAAAAAACAAATCTTTGGATTTTTTTAATGGTTAATTATATGTGAATGGTATATATTTAGAGTTAAAAAATGTCCCATGTTGGGATATTGGAAACTATAAAAATTATCTTGGTTGATTTTTCATAGAGTTATGAAAAAATTTATCAAATGGATGTCATGTCATCTATTTTGAATGATGAAACGGAATAGAATTGACCAACTGAGTGGGTTCATACTTGCTAAATAAGGTAGAAGTGTGTGAAGATGAAAAAAATAAATTTACAGATTTAAAAAAGCACAATGATCATAGTTCTAAAGACATGATAGTTTCTTTAAAACAACGATATTTCTGAAATAAAAATTTAATAGAAATTTATTTTTCAACGAGATAACCATATGTACATTTTTTTTTGATGGAATAATTTAAAACTTTTGTAAAAATATAACATGTAAATAGTTCATTAAAAACATGAAGAAAATTTGATATTTCAATGTTTAGGAATTAAACTTCCTTTTCGGCATACAAGTTCAATAGAGGGAAATATATAACTTTCATTCAAAAATACAATTATTCTAGGGATTTGTTATAAAATTGTTGTATGAAATATTTCAAAAAATATTCTACTCCTACATAAATTGGAATGAAATTGAGTAATTATGAAGATAAGAAAATAGTGAATCAGAAATACTTTTGAAGGATCATTATATTCTTGCTCTATAAAATAGATTTCAAGTTATACATTGTATATGTTGTCACATTGTGTGAAATATATAAATGTTATCCTAATGAACCACATGTGTTTGTAGGGAATATAAATGTCATATATGTTAAATGAACATTTTTCTTTGGGTTATTTTATAGAAGAAGTTGTGAGGTGAATTTTTTTTGGATACACTACTGATGATTCAGTTGTACATTACAATGATATAAAATCAACATCATGATGAATTTTTTCATATGGATAATGCTCATTATGTTAGTATAGTAATAAATAAGGCTCAGTTTCTTTGACTACAACAGAAGAAATATATTGTTTTTTCCACCATTTATTGTATAAAAACTATTTGGATTAAAGATAGAAAGATGATTTAAGAGTGAATATTTTCAAATAATTGATTTAAATATGTGAAAATAAGAGTTCCAATGAACATTCCCAAAAAAATCATACAAAATTATAGTTAAGATAACATAGATACTAAGTATTATCTCATTTTAGAGAACCTTTCTGATGGAGATTTTATAATGAAGTATATTTCAACGTTGTCCCCAATTGGTGAATTATACATCAAAGCTATACTAAGGGAATTATTTGGGGAATTGTGGCTAAAAATACATGTTTATCCTACAATAATGACTTACTAATGTTCATAATGAATTCTACCACTTTTTGTTGGATTATGTTGAAAAATGGAGAGAGAAAATGTATAATATTTTACGAATATGAATTTGTCTTTATAATATGAATATGAATTTGTGGCTATCATGGCTATCATTAATTGGGGGAGAGAAAAAATTGGACAAGATAAAAATTTTTGGGAGTCATCTTAACACGACCATTATATTGATTATATCCAAGGGATTTAATTCATTTAAAAAATTGTGTTAACTAGTATCGTGGATTCAAAACATCCATTTTTATAAAGGCTGTGTTTTGGAAAAAGTTGAGAAAAATAGAGTTGTTAAATATAATCTGGGAAAAAGGTTATGTTGTTAAATGTTATTTGCAAATGTTTCCAAAAAATACAAAGGGGGAGATTGAGGATCCTTTTTGATATTTTTCTAAAAATTATTTTTATTTATTGACAAAATATTATGTCATTTTAGTTTATGTTAAATATTTTAGAAATAGTTGTGTTTGTTAAGAATATTTTGTTTCATAGTTACTAGAAAAAGTTTTGAACATTCCTTGATTTTATTAAGAAACATTCCAAAAAATTTTGATGACGGTATGTTATTTTTTAATGTTTCTGAAAATCATGAAAATATAATAATTGATGCTTTATGTATAAAAAGATAATGTTTCAATTTTTAATGAGATGTAGATTTTTTGTCCTAGACAAAGCGATGTAGATTTATAAACATAGAGCCACCAAAAAAAGTCTAGTAGACAAAGACCAATAGATACAATCTACCTAAAAGAGAATATCAAATGCAGATAACTGAAAAGAATAACTCAGATAGAGATTAAAGGTTATGTAATGTGTATGAGGTGAAACATTTAACAACTTCGTGGGATTGAAATTTTCAAATCTAATAGATATAGATGATTGGAAAAATATTCTAGATAGGGTTTTAAGAAAAACCATATATAGAGTTTTGTATAGGTAAGTATGAAAGTTTAAAATTCTCAAAATTTAACAATGAAAAAAATGGGGTCAATTAAAAAAATGAGGAGTTATAATTTATGTATTATCAGTGAAAACATATTCTAGGATAAATCTAATAAGGTAAATGGATAGATAATTTACATGTAAAATTGTTTGTAGAAGTTACAATAATGTAGTGAACAATATTTAATGGTTCAACTATACTAGATATGGACAGATGGAGTGTGTGGTAAGACTATTTTTAAGAAGTTCACATAGAAAATATGAATGTTAAGTGTCATATAATGATTGAAATTATGAGGGAAATAGTTTTAGTCCATCAAATTATGAACCATTAGATGGAGAAATTCATGAAAAAATGAAAGTAATTACAATGGCTAGAGAAGGGTTCATTAGATGGGTATTTCTAAGAGTTTGTTTTGAGGAGAGTTTGAGTGGATATAGGAAGACCAGATATAGTGAGTCAAATGAGGAAATCAACTAAGAAGTAAAAAATATGAACCGCACAAAATTTTATTAACAAAGTCACTGGGAAATGATTCTACCATAATGAAGTTTCTAGAGTCTTTCCACAACTTTTTATATCCCATTAGAATGGTAATTTTTTAGTTAATTCAGTTGATTTTTTATCAAGATGACATAATAAATTCTAAATGAGTTACTTAATATCAGTGGTTAAGGAATTTCTAAGAAGGCTCGAATTTTTGGAATCTTCAGGAAAGATTAAGAATAATAATGACAACTCAAGATAGATCAACAATATTCAAAATAATTTCAATGGAGAGGGAAAAAATGAGTTCCCACATTTTCTACTTTGGGTCCATATATATAAGGGGTGAAAATTTCAAATTTAATTAATATTTTTCCTAATGAAAAAAAGAAATAATCACTAAATATTTTGTGTCATATTGAGTTTCCAAGTGATATTACTATTTTATTGAACAAATGTACTATAGATTGGTTCAGTTTAGAGATATTAGAGAGAGGATCCATTAGAAGTACTGAAAAGAGAGTATATCAAAATGATTTCTAGCTGAGTTTGAGGTGTATAAATTTTTAAAAAGGAATTAACGCATGTAATAAATCATGTCAAGTTTCAGTGAGGAAAAATGGATTGAGAATTCTATATGAATTGATGTTCACTGTATACCCACTTTTGGATGGAGAAAAAATGGATGAAGATTTATGGACAAAGCATTGGGATCTATTTTACAAAGCCTCGCTTCATTTTTTCTGTCTTAATTTACATAAGAATTTTTTTTAAACTGAAATAATTATATATAATCTTATCTATAGAAAGATAGAAGGATTATAAAGGTATTTGTATCAAATATTATTCACATCTTACTCATAGTAAATTTTCATGGACTGACACGAGTCACCATAGTAAAAATGTTGGTTCTCACACTTAGGTGGAAGCTTGTAAATCATGTCTTACTCATTTACCTTATTATATTTACATGATCATTGGATTGTTATAAATGTTGATATGTTTAATGAATTAAAACATTCATAGGTATTAATTTCATATAAGTGAATTTTGTAAAAATATCATCCCTCATTCAATCCCCCACATCTTATTCATTCAAACGATCAAAAGGAACATAATATTTGTGTAAATTAGTATATATATATATTTATCTAATTTATCTATTTATGATTGTGTTTGTATGTAAATATTGTATTTTTAATGATATATAAACATATAAAAATTTATATGTTTATATTTAATCACTCACATACAAATATAATTATATATAATTATATCTACTTAAAAAAAATTTGTGCATATTTATTTTTATTTATTTTATTTTAGTATATTTATAAAATATTATATTTATATTTAATTATATTTATTCATGTCTATATACTTATATTTATATATATTTATTTAAATATATTTACTGTGGATATATAAATTTACATATATTTAGGTGTATTTTTTTGTATATTTATATATATAAATATATGTATTTGTGTGTGTCTATTTACTTATATGTATTTATTTATTTTTTATATATAAATATATTTAATCATATATATATAATATTATATAGTGATAAATATTTGTAGAGTTTTATGTCTATTAATATACTGATAGGTTGACAACTGGATTTTTAATTATAAGATAAAATAGGAAAGAAACAAAGTCAGGGGGTCAAAAGTATTGAAGTATGGGAGGAACCCCCTTTAACAGTGATGATATAGTCCAATAGAAGAGAACCAATACTTGAGTAAATAATTATCCCCTTCACATGATCACCTTTGAAAACACGAAATCCAGCCGCCATATTACCCTCCCATCACATGTGTAAAATATCATCATATAATTGTATCATATTCCTACAAGCTCTGATATTATAAGAAACTCTCAGGTGAATGGGTGAGTTACACAACAAATAATTGACCACTAATGATTAGTTAGATTCAACCATTGATATATTGACTTTGGTCATCCTATAAAAAAAAGAAAAGTGTGTATATATTGGGTTTCTGATTGAACAGAACTTCCATCGACAAATAAATCTGAAAAATCCAGAATTATAACAAAGCCAAAATATAGTACCATAGATTTTGAGTTTGTTTTTTTATATGGTACATAGATCACAATATATTGTATTCTAATAGTTAAAATCCTTATAAAACTGGATATATAAAAAATAAGTACATTACGTTGAAACTAAAAAAATAAATCATCTGAAAATATTAAAACATTATTATTATCCTTTCAATATAATTGAAATATATAACACTATTCTTGGTTTCATGGAAAAAATTGAGATAATAAAAAGGGGTGATATCAGACTCTTATTAAAGGTGTAAAATACAATAGAAATGTGTATAAATAAAGAAGCATAAAATGAATCCATATGTTCAGTTATACCACATCAAAATAAAACTAGGAGGATAAATATATCCAGGGGTAAACTAATAATAAAATCCTATATAATATTAATTAATCATATAGTGATGAGAATTCATAATGAATAGAAATTTAACAATACCATCAAGGCTCTGTTCCAAGACATCCTAAAAGGTAAGGATGCTCCTATAATGTTGTCTTAGTTGTATCATGAGACCTACCATTGTATTGAGGTGATATATAATTCTAGGAACAACCCTTTACAAAAAAGTCCAATGCATTCGATCATTTTACAAAGATTACATGGCACAAGTTTCAAGGACATGAAAAACAAAAATACATATAATAAATTTCTCAATGAGTCATATCTTACATGGTTTTTGTCTATATAAAAGAATAAATTACATGTTAAGAATTTATTTTTACCAACTCCAAGAATCAAATACTGATGTATGATATAAAAAATGCTGGAGAAAAATGAAATTTAATATTTATCCTTTAGAGTGGTTGTAATTATAATGTATATTGATCAAGAATATCCCCCAAGAAAGGAAAACTAGGAGTGCGATAAGGCATGTTATCATGCACCAGTTCCTGATTGAGGCTAGATAAATGTGGTGTTTGATGGTGTTAACCCTATTTATGTATGTGCCAAAGCCACACTGACTTGTTTGTTTCTATATGGGTATTTATTTTCATAAAAAATGCACACAAATTACTTCTCCAAAATTTGATGATTCTCTATTTAAATTAGATAATAGTTCGAGCATTATAATGTCTTAACAAAGTATATATTGAGATAGATTAAGTATTTTATCATTTATAATACATCAAATGGATGATAATAATATGTTCTGATAATATTTTGTGTATATAAAAATTAATTATAGAAGAAAATATAACATAATAAATGAAAATTAAACATAATGATATGGATTGGTGACCCTTACAAAAGTTTTGCAGCATAATAACACTAATTAAAAATTCATGGGAGGGATAATTGAGAGTGAATGTTGACTCTCATCACATGGTAATAAAACAAAACATACTAGGAATGTTTGAAATAATACCCTAACATGAAAAAATTGAAATGATGAGACATCGCATAAAATTTTGGCTTGAATGAAAATGAGGAGGAGAGGATATCTTACCTTGGAAGAGTTGCCTCATCAAATGTGAGATTGGAACCTTATCTATGAAATCCTACATTATTAATACATAAATGTTTCATTAAATTTTTCAAAACAGATTATTCTTTAATGATTAATTTCTTGGTAACAAGGTACAAAATACATGAAAACTTTAAACGTTCTTCTGAACAACATGAAATTATTCTAAAGGGTTATTCCTATGTACTATTACTACATTTCGTAACATGGGGACATTTTTCAAAGGAATGGGTGATGATAATACCTTGTATAAGAAAACAAGTGAAATAGTTATATGTGGTCTTTAGAAATATTGCTAAGAACCTGAGGAATATCATAATGGAATGATTAATTAAAAACATAATATCATAATAAAAATAATTTGAATCATAACATGGAAATGTGGCTAAATAATTTAAATGGTCCATTAATAAGCATACCACCATGGTTTTTCATTGAGGTTTCATAATAATTATATAGGCTATTCACCAATGTATCGTAAAATATTTCATATGTAGAGATTAAATTATATACCCAATGAATTAAAGATCTATTAGGGATCACCATACATATGTCCAAATTAATTATAGAATAATAGATCATAATAAAAAAAATTATATAAAACCCATGGAGAATAAAATGAGTGGTTTTCATATCAAAATCCAAATGTTTTTATGATGTTCTTAATGAAAAATTTATTATGTATATTAAACCCGAGAAAAGAGAAAAAAGGTCTCATGTATGTTAACCCCTAAATAAAAAGTATAATTCTGATATCTTGTTAAATACCCTTGGACAACAATTTTTTTGGGTATTCAAAAAATAAACCAAAATTAGAATTTTCTAAATGAAGAGTGAAATGTTAGGAAGAAAATTCAGAAGAAAAACAGTATGTAACATTATTTTAAATAATGGTAAAAAATAGAGGGGAGAAGTGTCTCCCATTTATAAAATACTCTAAAGATAGTAAATGGATAGAAGAAAATGTATAGAAGAACATAGTCTGAAAACTTTAAAGGTATACCACATAAAAACAAAACTTCAAAGGAAAAAAGAGACGATGAGATTTTCTTTACCCTAAAGAGTAACTCCTATAACTCGAATATTGGGACCTCGGAGGCTTGAGGACACCTTGGGAGGAATTTTTGGGAAGTACAGAAACCATAAAATCATGGAGGATTAATTCTAAATGAAATATAATGGAAAAATTGGTGGATAATTATAGAAAAAGAGGAGGATCTGATTTTTAATTTCACTAGACACCTAAGTTGTGGGAAGTGAATTACCATGGGAATTCCCATGGTATTGTACCCTTGGGACAACTATGATGATATTTTAATCCACAAGTGTAGGTCAAAATTTTTTATTACTTATTACACCATTACGATATAATTACTATTTTATTAAACATTACAAAAAACCTAAAACTGTATTTTTACTATTCATGAAAAAATAATGTATTTTAGAATATTATCGTATATTTACCCTATCCAAATTTTGATTTGATGATTTCAAAAATGATATTTATTTTATCGTATTAATTCTCTAAATATGATATTTTTAACTTTTAATTCGAAATTATTTTTTTACTAAAAATTATAGTGGATAGAAAATGCATAATGAAATTTTTGTCACTTGAAAAAAATTATTCACAACACCATAGTTTATTAGAATAATTATAATTTTATGATAAGTACAATTTCCATCCCAAAATCCAGTTTGTCACAATCATCATATTTTTTAGAAAAAACTAATCTTAAAATGAAATTAATGGAAGAACCAAAAAATCTATAATAAGGGATAATACATTATGTAACTAAGGACTTCAAACATAACCCATTATAACAATTTCATATAACATAAATTTAATATGTGCAATGATGATATATTCATGGGGTTTTTTAGCCATCATCATCTAAGTGGTAATTTCCACTAACTTGAACTCCACCCAAAGGTGATTTCCATTAGCTTCACTATTAAATATTGGCTTCATCTTCCTCAAGATCGATGCCCAATGAAACTACCTCTCTCCCATATTCTGAAAAATCGGCTTTGTATGACACAACCCTATTGGTTGAGGCTATCATTCATTCTTTATGTATTAATTATTCTTTCTCAAAATTTACATATAAAATCTAATGACACTGTTAAAATTATTATCAAGTGTATAGTCCCAAAAGGTAGTATTGTCCTATGGCCATAATGGACCAACAATCATACAACCATTGAATATAGTTGGTTACATTTCCCTTTATATTAAATTCCTAAAGAGAGATGTTTTTGTGATTATTATAACAAATAATTTCATCAAAAAAATTATCATTCAAAAATTTTAGGTCACTAAATCCCCCCCCCTTAAGAGAATGATTACTTATAATTTTAGATGCTTCTCCTTGTGAAGAAGAGATGTGGGTACTTCTACCTCATTGTCTCCTCATCTTCCCACATTCCTTATTCATATATGTGGTCTCTTTATAACACTATGAAAAGGTGGGTAGTCTTGTTGCATTGGTCCTTGTCACTATGGTCCAAGATATCCACTGTATGCTTCTTATAATAGCTATCATGTTGTAGTTGTACTTCATCTAGATTAATTACATGTTAAGGGACATATATATTATCCCTCAATAGAGATACATGAAAAAAATGATGAACATGAGCTAGTTTTTTTGGAAGTCCTGGTTGATATGAAACTTATCCTATGTGATCAAGGATTCCATAGGGGCCAATTTACCTGCTGATAATAATCCAATTATTTCAAAAACACATGACTCTCTTCCATGGTAAAATTCTATGGAAGACTTTATCACCAATGTCATAGTTCAAGTAACATCGATGGTTGTCAGTATAGCTCTTCTAGTAAATATGAGAATCATTTATGAGTTTTTGGATAGAAGAAACATTTTCTATCATCTATTTCACAATATTTGGCTCAAGAATATTTCTCTCAAAAACTTCATCCTAATAAGTTTCAGTACTACGTCGCTTCCCGTATAGAACTTAATAGTGTACCATTTGAATAAACGGATGAAATCTTTTTTTGTATGAGAACTAAAAAAATGGGAGATGTTGATACCATAAACATTTAAATTTTATTATGTATGATCATAGTATGTTCTTGAGTATTTAAATATTCTTTTCTGATTGGCCATCATTTTTTTGGGTGATAAACCGTACAGAAATTCATTTCATTATTAAGAAAATGATAATGACTTCTTCAGAATTTTGATGTGAATTATGGATCATGATCCAAATTGATAGAGAGTAGTACCCCATTAATCCTTAACATTGGATTCATGTATAGCATGGAATGTTGGTAAAGAGAAACCTTTTTCTAAGTAGAGATAAAATGAATAGTTTTGGTGAGATGGTCCACTATAACCCATATCTCATTGTTTTTTGGGTGTTATAAAGGGACCAATGACAATTTCCATTGTGATATTGTCCCAATAATATATTGGTATGGGTAGTGGTTTTGATTCCCCTTTAGAATTTTTTATATCTACCTTCACTTTTTGGTACACAAGGAACCTTGTAGTGTATTTGGTAATATCCCATTTAATGTTATATCAATAATAATGATCAAGAATGACCCTATACATTTTTAGGCTTCTAGGATATATAAATAATGTTGAGATATGAGTTTCATCCAGAAAATCCTTCTTTATTTATGGAATATATAGAAAAAAATCTTTGTATGAGATTCTAATACACCTTCTTCATCAATGTTGAACTCATGAAACATCACATTTTTCCCAACTTTTAAATTATTCTCTAACAAAGCATTTTATCTTTGAGATTTCTTGATTGTATCTGGTAATGATGGTTGAGAAATAATTTGGGATAACGATTAATAATTTCCCTTCCCTTATCATTCCCATGCCTAGTTTTGATAGGTCATTGATCAAGTGATCTCCTTGAATCCTCTATCCTTGCTAAAACAATAGGCTATTTCTTACTTAATGCATCAACAACATTGTTTTCCCTTTTGGGGTGATAAGGAATTAGAAAATCATATTCTTTATTAAGACCTAACCATATCCTACATCTCATGTTCAATTATTTTTTCCTGAAAGTATATTTCAATCATCATTTGTCTTTGTATATATAACATTTCTCCAGATAAGGATTATTCCTCCATATCTTCATAAAAAATCAACCACACCAAAATCCGAATAATGCATTGGATAATTCAGGCCATCAGGCTTTATCTATTGCTATTCATTACCAGTCACCTTGTCATTTTTCATGAGGATTTACCCAAAACTTTTTAGATATTAATCACTAAAAATAATTAATTCTTCTCTGATAGAGGCTAGAGTTAACCTGACTATAATAACAAATCTCATATTTTTCTCTTGGAATCTTTTCTAAAACTCCTTTTTTCCAGATTAACTTGTCCCCCTTTCGTGTTAACATGGTTAGTGGATTATAAATTTGGGATTTTTTCACAAAACTCATTATAATATCCTACTAAACTAAGGAAATAATGAATCTCATTTACTATTGAAGGATGTGGCCACTCCTCCAGATACTTTTTCATAGCATGGTCAACTGAGATCCCTTCATTAGTAATAATGTTCCTTAATAAGTAATCTTGTTGTAACCAAAATTCAAATTTTCTAACCAATACAAATATAATCTTATTACTCATAGTTTTCAATATATCCCTCAGATGATCCTCATATGAAACAAAAAAAATTAAAATATATCATAATATCATCAATAAAAACTACCACAAATTTATCAACGTAGTCTTTAAAGACTCTATTCATCATATCCATAAAAATTGAAGGATTATTAGTCAAGATGAATGGAATAATAAGAAAAATATAATGCCCATATCTTGATCAGAATAAAGTCTTTAGAATATTTTCTTTCATCCCCCTCAATTGAGGATAACCCCAAGGAATATCAATCATAAAGAAGAATTAAGCCCAATGAAGCTGGTCAAAAAAACATCAATACATGGAAGTGGGTATATGTTCTTCACTGTGATCTTGTTATGTTCTCTAAATTAAATGAATAGATTCTTTGATCCATCATTCTTCTTCCCAAGTAGAATTGGTTCCCTCCAAAGAGACACACTTGTTTAGATAAACCCCTTCCCCAAAAGTTCTTGGAGTTGTTTCTTTAATTCCTCCATCTCTACATTTTCCAATTTATGCAGGCTCTCAGATATCATCATGGATCCAAAGATGAGTTTAATAGATAAATATACCTATCTTTATAGGAGAGGTCCAAGTAACTCCTCATGAAATATGATAATGTATTCTTGAATGATAGGGACATATTCAATTCATATACTTTCATTTCCTTCTTCATCTTCACCGATCGCCTCCATAAAAGAAGGCTACAAGTTGTGATTCTAGAGAAAGCTCAGGTCGAGATATCTCTATTTAAAAACAACTATAGGTAGTCAATTGAAGACCAATGATATTTATTTTCTTCTTCATTTTATCATAGAATTATAATTTGAGAAGCATTCTATCCATAGAATAATGTCAAATTGAAACATTGGAATGATTAATAGATTTGTGATGAGATTGTGCTCTATAAAGTGAATGCTACATTTTCCATAAGATATTGAGGCTTTCATAATACCTCCAGGAGTCTTGAGAGATAATTCTACCTCTATCAGTTTATAGATTGATTCTATATTCCTCAAAAACCTTACAGAAATAATGTAAATCATAGAACCAAACCAAACCAATCTACTTTCTAGCATTAAGATAACAGCAATTGTACCTATCCCCACATCATTTGGAGATTCAACAACAGCTATTGGGATATAAAAATCCCAACCTAGCTCCCTTGTCCTATGTTGCGTTTTATGGTTATTTCCCTCCAAAAACTTTTCATATGGATAGTTATTGGGGAAGTTCCCAAGATATCATCACTTGAAGCATTATACTCCTGGTAGGTTATTCACCATATTCCATTTTTCATTAGTGTTGAGAAGTTGACGGTTCACCTCACTATGATAGTTTTGAGAAATATGACCATATCTTAAACACTTGTAACATTTACCATTGACGAGAAAGTAGTTACCCAAAATCTTCTTCCTAGATCTATTGTGTGTGGTAATTTTCACTTGAATTTCTCTTATTTTGTGATCAAATATCTTCCAACATTTGGCTCCAATGTTCTTTTCTTTTAATTCAATTTTTGAGACCACTACATCTCACTAAACTCTAGTTCATCCTTTAGGGAACTCTATACTATATCCACATAGCTGTCATAGTCTCGACTGGATAGATTCTTTTGTAGATGGGGTCATAGTCCACTAAAAATTCTATCAACATTTATGTTAGGATTAATAAAAAACAAGAGGTGTAATGGGAACATTGGTTGAAGTCCATCTCATATCAAACTACACATTTTTTCCATGATTTTTGGATATAGTAATTCCTTCTCCATTTTGGTTTTCACCGAACGATGGACATACTTATTGAAAAAGGTTCCCCTCAACTCTTCCCACTCCATAGCATGGATATCCACTATGGTATTAATATTTCTATTCAGTGACCACCACTGATAATATTCTACCTCTAAGTGATAAACATTCAATGTGAATTTCGTTTATTCCAAACAATAGAGTACATAAAAATATTTTCTATAGAGCTTATCCATAATTTAGTAATCAATGGGTTGCAAGATCCTCTGAATGAATTTCTTCGTTGATGCATAAGACTCAAAAAAAAATTCATTTTTATGTGAATTTGTTCCCTTAGCTCGATTCATGTTATTTCACATAACATCATTAGTTCTATTCTCATTCCCATGAATTTTTCCATTCGGGCATCCATCAGAGGGATGTTTGTTCCTGGTTTATCAAACTCACCATTTATGTGGTTCCTCTAATTTTCTACCATTTTCTAAAATAATAAAACCTTATTGAGAAATGTGTTTCATTTTTTAATATTATAATTCAAGAATAATTTTATGTCTTAAAACATAATTATGTTATCCATTAATAAAAATTACATTTTCCAAAATCATTTACAATGGATCATAAAAATCTTATGATTAACCAAACCTATACCTCAAGAGTACCAAACTATGTGCATAGAAAGGTCTGTTTTCCTATACGAGGTTACATTGAGTAAGGCCCGAATCACCATGTTAGAGTTGTTACCCCTGGGTATATAAGTTTCAGAACCACATCCACTTATTCTTATCCAAATAAAGATTTATTCTATTGGAAACCACATATATAATATTTTATAAAAAAATCGATGATGAAAAACTTTTAACTAATTTCAATCATAATTTTTTCAAATTACAACCTATAACAATTACTAACACATCCATTGATACCAACTCTGTAATCCTTCCATTTTAATACATAAAATATTGATTACATTTTAAAAAATAGAGTATGTTTTAAATGTATGTTTTTTTGGAAACAAGGAAGATAATTCATGAAAACATAAAACATTTATATAAAAAACATAAAAATATTTTCTTATGGTTTATACATTGTACATTTATGTTATTTCATAACCTAGGTACATACATCAAAAGAAAGGGTGATGTTAAGGACCGGTAAGGGAAAACAAGAGAAAAAATATATATTTGCTCTTGAGAAATATTTTTAAGGTCATTATGAATATCATAAAGGCACAAAAAAAAGGAATAGAGGCATATAATAATAAAAATAATTTGAATTATAACATGGAAACGTAGATAAATGATTTAAACGATACATTCATAAGAATATTAGCTTGATTTTTCACTGAGGTTTCATAAAAATTACCAAGATTATTCACCAATGTATTATATAACATGTCCTCTATTTAGATTAAATTCTTTACCCAATGCATTGGATAATAATTGGGGAACACCCTTAATATGTATTAATTAATTTTATCCACATATATTATACTAAAATAGTTCATAAATAACCCATGGTTAAAAAAATAAACGGGTTTTATATCAAAATCATGATGTTTTTAAGATGTTCTTAATGAAAATTTCATTATGTTTTTGAAAACAATGAAAAGGGAAGGATAGTTTAATTTTGGTTAATAAATGAATAAAATATATCATATTTATATCTAGGTTAATACCCATATAATGTAATGTTGTTTCGGTTTTGACAAAAGAAACACAAAACGAGAAATTTTCATAAGAAAAAGTGAGAATTTTTTAGAACAAATTTGGGAAAAATAACTGTTTGAAACAATGTTCAAGAAAATAGTAAAAAAAGAAGAAAATGTTCTCCAATTAATAAAAGACTATTAATATAGTAAAGGGATAAAATAAAATGTACATAATAACATTTTTTGGAAACATCAAATATATACCACATAGAGAAGGAAACAAGGAATCAAATGAGAAGTTGAAATTTCCCTTACATTGAAGAGTAAGTCATAAAACATAATGAATTTTGAATTAATTATAATTGATAAATGGGTGTGTATTTATAGAAAAATAGGAATATTTGTATATTAATTTCCTTAGAAACCTAGGTTGTGTTAAATACAAAACGATGGGATTAACCATGGTATTTTCGGATGGTATTGGACACTTGGGACCCATATTATGATGTTTTAATCCACAATACTGGAACTATAGTGTATATTACTTATCAAATAACTATCACATAATTATTATGTCATTAAACATACCGAAAAACTCAAATTTTATTCTTTAATATTCATGAAAAATAATGTATTTTGGAAAATTCTCATAAATTAAAACTAAACTAATTTTGACATGATGTTTTGAAAAATTATAATTATTTCACCATATTAATTCTACAAGTATGATAATTTTAACATTAAAATATAATATTCTTTATATATTAAAAAATATCAGATAGAAAATGCATAATGAAATTCCATACACTTGGGAATAAATTATTTTAACATATATATATAAAGAAGAGAATTTGTATCATAATATTTCAATAAAATAAAAATTATTCATTATACCTTAATTTATTATAATAATTTTACTTTTATTAAAAGTATAATTTGTGTCCGAAAAACCAAATTATCAAATTCATTATATTTTTATAAAAACTACTCTCAAAAAAATTAATGAAACCCCAATTTCATTTATATAGTGGGATTATACATTAAATAACTATTATATTAACACATAACCCCTTAAAACAAGTTAATATAGCATTATGTAATTTTTTGCAATTGATATAGATCCTTGAGGTGACTCAGGTAACATCACCCAAGTGGTAATTTTCATTAACATGAACATCCCCCGAAGGTGTATTTATTCAAGATTAACTTATTGAACCTTTGTCTAGGCTTAGTTAAGAATGAACCCCAGTGATTCTACCTCCCTAACATGTTATGAAAAATAGTATTTATATGGAATGGCTCTACTGGTTTAGGCTATCGTTCCTCTATTTTGAATTAATTTTCCTTTCTAAATAATTTAGATATAATCATTAATGATAATGTTAAAATTTTTATCAAGATTATAGTTACAAATGTTAATATTGTAAAATGGGTTTAATTGACCAATGATCATGTAATGGTTGAATCTATATGGTGACATTACCCATTATATTCACTGCATTAAGAAACATGGCTTTGTATGAATAATATTACACACAATTTCAGGGAACAGTTATGATTCAAAATGTTATGGTCATTAAATTTAGATCACAAAAAAACTCTAGAGGTAGAATTTGGAATATAAATTTTCCATATATTTATATAATAAGTATATTCAGTGGATAGGTGTGGGGAATGTGTGGTATATAAACTCGAGGAAGGGTCTGTTTTATTGAATTATTTATTGGTTATTTTACTGTTATTCCAACCACTTAGGATCTCAATCAATTACAACTATCTTTATGGATTATCCATAAGTGATATGCAGTGTTTGTATGGTAATGGGTTTTAAAACTAGGACTATAATAACCAAGCCACTCAATTAAATCACACAAATAAAAAACATTATCTTTAAAATTCAAATTTTTGTTCCAAAATAAAAGTTATAAATTTATAAATTAAAATTATTATTTTAATAATACGTTATATAAATAATAAGTGATATTATTATCATATAAAATTTATCATTAATGTTTATAAAATGGTGAAAAAATAAATATGTCATATATTCACATTGATTTTTAATGTGGCGCTTTTCTCCATTTCACTAAAAAATCATTTTTTCAGGAAATTAAAAAAAATAATCAAAAGATAATTTTGATACACTAAGTCAGAAATGAATTTTAATTATTAAAAATAATTGTCGATGTATAATAATTTTAATTTCTAAATATATAATTATTTTAATATAAAATTATTATATAATTGAAAAATAACATTGAGACAATTATAAAAATTAAGTTGGGATTAATTTAAATATATTATCATCTGGAAATAATAAAATATAATGAAATTATGATAGAAAAAAATATTTACTAATTATACATAAGACATATTTTAGTAATATTTGTTTTATAGTCATTAGAAATGATACATATTTTATTATGTCATTAAATATTCTCAATGATCATTTGAATTCATCTATGTAACCAACAAAAGTAATTTTCAAATATTTTATTTATTAATGTTAATAATGAGGACCAAATGTACTATACGACACTCATAAATTTTGATGATCATACTTTCCTATAAATATCCTATCATACTCACATCATTAATTACTACTTCTCTTACACAAGTCTCTTACAAATCCTTGGATAATGTCTATCGTTATCCTAATGATTCTTTCCCTTTTTAATATCATTATGGAAGGGTTGATTTTCATGGGGGATTTCATACATGTGTAGTTTGTTGTAGTGAATATATCATTATTTAATGTGTATATCCTATTTGTTTTCATAGTTTTAATTTTGCAAATTTATGTGTTATTAATGTTTTTTCATCGAATAAAAAGTTTTTGTATGTGACTCTGTTGTTATAAATAATAGAAATTTAATTGGTGAAAAGAGATACATTAATAAAAGATGATCATTTTTAGGTTATTACATTATTCTCCACATAAATAAAAGTTTCTCTCGTAATTTCATTTTTATACATGATAAAACACTAAATATCCCTTTCTAAGCATCAATTTTTGTATTCTTCATCCCTAAAAAAATTATTACATTCATGTAACATTTAAAATTATATTATCTAATTTTTGAGAAATAATTCATAACTTTAATATGGTCTTCATTTTTGGCATTTTTCATGAAGAGAAAGGTTCCATGAATGATAATAGTACCTCTTGGAATTTTAAAGTTTTATTATTTATTTTATACAAATGAAACTAGTGCAGTATGGATATAATTGATAAAAAAAATGATAACAAGTTAAAAATATTTTATTATCAATAAACTATTTCAGAACATCCATTTCAACCTAATTTTTATAAAATAACCATACTGAGTATTCATAAGAGGTTTCAAAACAATATTTGATAATTCTAAAAATACTAAAAATTAAAATTTCATACATAGAATATTCCCATTGGTATCTTTCATTCATATCTCCTTAAAAATTAATAAGTGATTTATATTATTTAGTTAGGGTGAATAGTTCAAAAATACTAAGATAGTACATTCCATACTTCTTATGGTAGGTATGTTTAGAATAAAATATTTGGTTTTATATGAACTACAATCCTAAAAAAGGGGAATAGTGTAGGAATTAGATTCCTCATAGAGTTTTATATATGTAACTCTGATATTTAAAATATATTTTATGTTATCTTAGCATGTCTTTAGGACAGTCCTTAAAAGTAGATCTTCTAGAAGATAGAGAACAATTTTTTGTGATCTTCCCCCTTCAATATTTTAATTAATTTTAATGTAATATAAAAAATACATGAAATGAATTACACAAAACAATATAATGAAAATAGGTTCCTTTTATTTATAGTCTTAAAATAAAACAAATATATATAATCAGGAGTGATCATTAATATTTTAATAGAATATAGTATATATATTACAAATAATTCATCTAATGAATGTATACAGTGACCAAATTTTTTACTTATCTACACTCATACCATCCTATATCATTCTTGGATCAATATAGCCTTAATTAGGATGTGATTATTTATAATCTGAACACAATTCATTAAATAGCAGTCCTAAAACAATGAGTAATTTCTCTTGGGTCTTAATCATTTGTTCAGAATCTAATGGATATGTGGTCGCACTGAAAGATATGTGTTGTTTCTACTTAAAACGGTCAAATACTGATACACCATATTGTGCAAGATTAGGTTCTTCCATGCATGAAATTATATTATTCACAACCTAGGTCAATTGACTTAATATTCTCATTATATATTATCATCTAACACTAGTAACATTGATATTATCTCACAGTAAGTCCCTACATTGATTTCAGGTGTTGACATGGTTATTCATTCCATTATGATTCATATCTATACAGTGGTATATTCTTAATTAGTTTATAAAAAATATGGATTATTTTTATTTCTAGAATCATTTCCTGAATATTATAAGGTTTTCTCATATGGTTTCTGTTTTTGAACAACATTATTCTAAATCTAGTTCCTAATACTTTTTTTTATTAAACATTCCTTTGATATCAACTTCAGCACCCCCAAAATTAAGTACCATGGATCTGGTTATTGTTTTATTACACATGGTACATAGATCACAATACCTAGGATTATAATATCCTAATAGCCTCAATAAAATAGATATATAATAAAGGTGTACATTAATTTGAAACTAAAATAAATACATCATCTTAAAACATGAAAACAATATTACACTCTTTCCAATTTATTTTTCATATCTGTTACTCATCTAGGTATCATGGGGAAAATGAAGAGAATTTTAAGGGCTGACATTATATTCTTAATAAGGGTGTAATATATAAAATAAATGTTTATAAATAAATCACTGTGGAATAAATAAACATACTAAGTTATGCCATATAAAAAAGAAACAATGTGAATATATATATATACACAAGAAAAAAAACAATAAAATATGGGGTAACAATAATTAATCATTTTGTGTTGGGAATTCATAATTACAATAATTTTAACAATACTCTTAAGGCCCCATTCCAGGACATATTAATATATGTGGATGCTCCCACTACTTTATCATAGTTGTATCAAGAGTCCAACTAGTGCACTGAGGAGATATATAATTTCTTAACCCACATGCCACATAAAATTCTAGTGAATTCCTTTATATATAATATATTACATTGCATAATGTTCATGTAAAATAATAACATAAATATTCAGAATACATTTCTCATTGAGGAATATATTAAATTATTTTATTCATATATGTGAAATAGTTATATGGTATGAATTTAATTTTACCCAATACAAAAATCAAATAGTGATGTATGATTTTAAAATTTTTGGAGACCAATTTAATGAATATAAAATCTATTAAATTTTTTTTTTGTAGATTGATTATTAAGTAAACATATCCCCCATGGGTATCAAATAATGAGTGCATCAAGGCCCATTGTCATGTACCAGTTCCCGATAGAGTCTAGCTCAATGTGGCATTTTTAGGTCTTAACCGTAGTTACATCTCTTCTAGAAAAACATACACTTTTTTATATCCAAGTTTTTATTTCATCTCTAAAAAAACACAAACATTACTTCACTAAAATTTTCGGATTGACTTTTTAATGTATGGGACAGTTCAAGTAATTTAACGACTTAACAAAGGCTACATTAAAAGGGAGTAAGAATTCTATATTTTTTAATTCCTCAAAAGAATGAAAATGATATTTACTTATAATATATGGGGTATATAACAGAAAATATCAAAAGACAATTTAATATCAGAATTGAAAATGAAACCTAACGATAAGGATTGGGGACCCTTATAAAATTTCTTCAACATAATAGTAGTAATTAAAGATTCATAAGTTGGATTAATGAGAGTGAAATGGGAATCTAATCTTATGGACATAAAAATAGATTTAATATGGATGTATAAAATCATACCCCAAAATAAAAAATTGAAATGAAGAGACATAACATAAAAGTGATGCTTGAATAAATAAAAGGATATGATCTCTTACCTTTGAAGTTTTGCTTCCTAAAACGTGAGTGAAATACCTTGAGTAGCTAAAGAAACCATATATGAACTATTTGGGAGATATACATAATATAATTTCCTGGATTAAGTATTTTTAAGGTATATTTTTAGTTATTTAAATGTATTTATACTTGTGAATGGGTGGGTTTTGATGAATTAAGTATTGGTTATTTTATTATTAAGCCAAACAATTATAAGATCAATAAATTCCAACCATTTTTATAAATTATTAATGTTTTATAGGTATTCTTATATGTTCAAATTCTTTGAAAACCAAAAAATATACATAGAAAAACACCCGATTAATGCATGAAAATAAAAAATAAATTTTATCTTTGAAATTGAAATATTTTGTTCCTAAATGCAAGGTATATATTTATAAATTAAAGTTACTATTTTTTGAATAATTTATATACATCAAAAATAATATTTTCATTAAATTAAATTCTTAATTAATTTTTAAATCATCGTTTCATTATAATTATGTCATAAATTTTGAGGTATTTGTAAATCGAGAATATTCATTTTTAACAAAGAATTAATGTTTTTTAAAAAAATTATCACAAAATACAACTATTATAATTTTTAAACGACGAGTCAAAAATTGATTTTTTTAATAATAATTATCTATTTATGAGAATTTTTATTTTTATATAAATAATTATTTAAATGGAAATTAATTATTTAATAGAAAAATCAACATTCATACCATTGTAAAAATCCTTTCCAGAATCAATAAAATACATTACTTTTAGAAATAATTTTATATAATTATATGATAAATTCCGTTTCATTTAATACTTCTAAATAAAATATATATTAATATAATGTGTTTTATAGTCTTTAAAAAATGGTATAGTTTTGATTGTTTCATTAAATAATGTCGATGATCATTTGAAAGCATCTATGTATCCAACAATAGTATTGTATAACTATTTTTTTAACTAAAGGTAAAAATTAAATTCAGTTATATTAGCTAACAAAAATAAATATTTATGAACATACATCCCTATAAATATCCTATCATACTATCATCATTACATAATACTTCTGTTACAATTGTTCTTACACATCCTTTGATAATGTCTATTTTATCCTAATGAGTATCTTCACATTTATTATCATTATGGAATGGGTGATTTTCTTAGTGGATTTCAAGACTATGGAGTTTTTTTTGTGAATGTATTATTCTATAATATGTATATTCCATTTTTTTCATAGTTCTACTAGTCCATTTTTATGTGTGATGTAAGATGTTCTCATGAAATAATTACTCTTTGTTTGTTCTTTTTCTGTAATACATGAAGAAAAGTTAGATAATGGAAAGAGACCCATTTATAAAAGTATAACATTTTTCTGGTTGTTACATAAATTACCAAGCCCATAAAAGGATGGATGATCCCACCACCACACATGATACTATGAATAAAATCCCCATAAATTTTAAGATTATGACCAACCATAGTGGCTTCTAACTCACCCAACATCCAAAGACCTCTCTATGATCTAGTGTCTCATTTGAAGGGTTACACATTAAATAGTTCTATAATTAAAATGGATAAAATACCTCTTTAAATATTTATCAAAGGGAGTCAATGAGATATAGAAATATTTATTTATGAATAGAAACATTATCCTTTATATTTTGATGATATGAGACATTGTGTATCTCCCAGATAGTGTAGTAGCCTCCGTCAATAATAATGAATTTCACCTGGGAGTTAAAGTCTGCACTAGAATAAACATTAAAGCAAATTTATAATAACTTTTTCATAGATTCATATCTGGAAATGGAACCTGTACCCCCTAGGGATGTCAAATTATATATCTCTGAGAAAACTCTAGTAAATATATGTCACCCTGATTCCAAATTTTGACTCTCACAACGAATAAATTGTGAGTCAAGCAGGGTATCTATTCATGGAAAGTTCGTATACATGGGAATAACATGATTTTGAAGACAAAATATTAGAATGTTGAATTTAGAAATAAGATCCTTGCACTAAATATCACCAGCAAATTTTTTATTGTTTTATTAAATATGAATAATTTTGTGGTAATCTATGCATAAAAATTCTCGGATGAAGAGTCTTTTATGACGTATTAGTCAGTCTCATCAGCTAGTTAAATTATGTAAAATACATGTTTTTTTTCATCATTGAGAATCACCACAATGAACAAGGAGTGGTAAATATCCTTCATGAAAATGTTATTAGAGACATGAAACCATAGATATAAGAGGTGAGATAACACCGTCTTTTTCTTTCTGAAATAAACTTCACCTCTACCAATAAAACTATAAGACCTATATAACATAGTGTGAACTTTTTCTCATAGTTTTATCCATAAGTGATATATATTGGATCCTTTATTCCAAATGATTAGATAGTTACCATATTTTTTCTAAATTAACTTTTCAATGGGATAATTCAAAGAGATATCCTCCAAACTCTGTATAAGTTTCATGCATTTCATTCCGTAATGCCCATAAGACCAACACCCAATTTAATTAATGTTTTGGAAATTCAAAATAAACTGGACCAGTGAAGACAATCGTTATAATGATATTCCCATATGAACCATTTTTTGATATGATCAATATTATTTAAAAGTGACTTAGGTAACTACACCCTGAGGGAACACACATAAGAATAAAAGAAAGAATGACATTCCCTAATGTGATCCTATTATTTATCAAAAGAAATTGAATATGAAAATTAAGTTTCCTTTATATGATCTTATTGTACCATAAAATTATATAATTCCAATTCATACATTTGAAAATATGGACCCTATGAATTCCACTGTAATGGTACTTCTAGAAATTTAATTCCTCTCTTCAAATAGTTTGTAACGAATGAAGCTACACATTTTTGAGACATAAACACTGCTTGTGTTAACACTAACCCACTTATTACTTATATTACTGTCGGAACATTGATTGATATTAAAATTTAGGGTTGAGCTAATACTTATATTAATGAATAAAATGATATCACCGATAAAGAATATATGAGAGCTTATATAGAAACCATACCAAACTCTATACTAATGAACCAACACATGTGAATTTAAAAAATTAATATTTTTATTAAGAACATATTAATAGAGAATGAATATATTTGGATGAAGAGGGTCCACATGATTAATACCCATAACTTACTTGAGGAATCCAAATTTCTTTCCCATACTAGAAATTGTGAAACAAATAAAAAATGATCAAAAAATAAAGATGTCATAAACCTGATCAAAAAAATCAAAATGTATTAGGAGCTTGATAATGAGACCCACTATATCATATCATAAGCCTTTTACATGTCAATTTTTATGAATATTTTACAACTAACCACTCTTTTATCAAGATCTATGATTGTTTCCTAAGACATACTAATCTCCCCTGAATACAAATTACATTATGAATTCTATGTTGTTCAAATGATATTTAAAGTGTTGGGTCATGAGAAATACTTTTTTTCAAATAGTTTTGGGATAATTGTATGAGATGTAACATATTCTTAAGAAATGAAATTTTATAATTTCATTAGTCAGGATCGCATTAGGAATATGGAAAAATATACTGGTTATAGTAACTCTAGGTAGAGTACCCCCTTTGAAATAATATTTAGCTGCTTGAATAACTATTTTTTTATAATTCCCCATGAACAATAGTAAAAATTTTCTATAGACCCATAAGTTCATAGTGAAATTTCAAGATTATAACATTTAATATAGTTTTTTAATTTCATCTTCCTATGAAATATATTTTAACCAAATTTTTTCCTAGAAACAAATGGTCATCAAGATGTTGTTGAAGAAGGTATAACTCACTTAGTCTCTAGTGAACCCTCCACTCATCAAATGATAATGAATGGAGTATAATTTAGTGAAGTTAGGCACCACAAGAGTCATTCTAATACTAACTCTACTAGTGTGTGGACCGTCATCATGTTTCATGTTGATTTTTTATGAATTGTTTTCTCCATTATAAAATAATGAAATTAGGATATATTATAATCTCATTCTGGAAAATGTTTTTTATCTAGATCTCTCCATGGCCACCATTTCATTGAATAAACGTTTTTTTAGATGATGATGCATATTATATAAGAGATAAAATGATTTATCATTCCATTTATCCTTTAATATGTTATCTATAAAAAAATTATTCTTGTAACCCTTTTTCCTTGTACTAGTCCTTCTTTTATTGATCTTAAATGTAATAATATATCCCATAGACCTTATGAGCTTTTAACAGAGAGATACCCATGCATTCAAAAGCATGATATCTCTATATGAAGTGTGAACCATCTCCCTACAATCCTTTAAATCCATATAAAACTTAGGTAATGAAATGTTTTATAAGAGGAACCCAAAATTTGTATATGAAGGATTAATGTTGGGAGATAAAAAATGAATATGCCCGATTATTGACTGCAAATCATGGGAAATTATAGGTGGCATGAGTATTTCCAAAACATATATCCATACTACTCCACATTTAACTACTACCACATTTATTGTTATACCATCTGTAATTAAATCTCTTGTATCATATGTGTAATAGGTTATTAAGAGAGATAAGGGATCAAAATTATTTAATAATATTGTTCAAGTAAAATACCCATCATTTCATATTAGATTGTTCAAGTATGGAATTTAAGTAACCTTCAATAGAAAGGTAGAGGATATCGGATCAACATTGGAGAATTTATACCGTAGTTATATTCTATCTCTAACAAAATATTTAGAATATAATATATACATGATGAAGGATATATCATAATTACTAACCTTTATAGTGATATGTTGAGGAAAGACATCCTGAATTCCTCTTGAAGAAAATCCTAAGAAAAACTATAGAGGTGAGAATTAAATTGATTTCCATTCATGTAATTGTTCACATATAATTTTATGTAATAATCTATCTTGGTCGATGACTTTATTTTGTGTTCTAAAATTGAAATATTATAAATACAGGTGTTACAAATAATTTTGATAATTTACTCAAAAATATCCTTGGAGCCTATTCCCATTGAATTTCATTAAATTGGGGAGATAATGATGAATGAAAGGGTGAGTCTGGAAGGCCTTTAATAGAATGGTTTACAATTTTTGAAGAAAAAATTGTGGACATGGACCTTGATTATTTCATCATATTACAAGAGAGGCTATGTTTAGATTTTTGATATCTTTTGACTGTTTTGAACAGGAGGGGCTAGGTAGGTATCATCTCATCTCCAGGTAAAAAATTCCAAAACAAATTAATTGAAGAAATGTGATCCTATAAGTAAGGGGGAAATGAAACCTAATATAATATATCTAACATATTTATTTCTACCATAAGGATTATTTCAAATAAAGGATAGAATGAAACTGAAACAACTAGTTCATTCTCCACCAACGCCTTAGGAGGAGACAAATCATGCATGGTTGGATAGCTTAGATTTAGAATTGTACTAACATGTTGTGTTGGATTTAGGTGTTTGGATACCTAATCTTAAACTAGAAGAGAACCATCCATCCTATCCTCAATTTATGATTTCTTAAATATAGGATCAATCCATTTAATTTGAAGATCAATTTTCCCTATAAGTAGATCCTTCATATGGAACGATACAAGATATTGGTTGTATGGGGGGGTCATCCATGGATTCGTATAAACAAAAAATATATACTAAAACTAACGAATCAAGAAAATGAGTGTCCCAAGGAGCATCAGGAGAATGAATCCTCATGATTGGTACTGAAGATATAACTAGGACTATATTCTTTAGAGGATGAGGAAGACCCCGCTTTCTATGAAGATAGAACATATGGCATTGAATATTATAGAGGTAAAACCGGGGAGGCTTATAGGTGATGATATTTTGGAAAAATGAGATGTTGGGTTGTCCAAAATGGAGTATCTATTGAGATATAAGGATAATAATTTCCATTTTGACATATATTTGAGCTACGACAGTGAATTCCCTCAGCATGGTGGATTTGTAATCATAATGTAAATTAATGAAGGAATCCCAAATACCCTTAAGGATTGAAAGGCTATGTCATTTTATTGAATGGTTAGTAATAGAAATAAAAATAACCACAAATTAGGTGTCTCAACTGTTACATACATTCATGTTGTAACTAATAATAAGAAAAATACACTTTTCTAATGTATGAGCCTCTTTATCCTACGTCTTGATGATGGCTATATAAAGAAAGGGGTGGATTCAAAATGATTTCAAATTAAAAATATTGATTTTAGTGGGATGAGTGAGGTTCAAAGATTTGATTAAATGAGTAATGTATGATGGGGAGGTTCAATCAACACAGGATTTATTAATGAGGCAAAAATTATTATACCATGATGTCGGTTCATGGTCACCCAAGGACATCGAGAGGATCTTGAAATTTTCCATTATCTCATGAAAATTATACTCATGTATATCAGAGGGATGGGAGGAAATGGGGACCATAGATGAGGGAGAGGATCATCCAAGACCAACACTTTTTATGATCTAGTAGGGTGAAAAATCAAATAAATAAGTGGTTGGACACAAAATAGAGGGTTTTGGAATCTATAGATCCACCAAAAATAGTCACTTAGAAGGCCTTTTAGAAGAATAAATATATATAAAAATCAGTTTCAGTCCTATCAGTGATACACTATACAAAAAAACTCAATTTATAACTCATAAGTGCACAGTTTCGCGTGCCATTTGGGATATGAACTCACACATTGTATTTCTCACCAAAGTCTCACATGGTATCTTTTTCTAATGATAAGATCATTACCGAAGCCCCATCACTTAAAAAAACAAAAAAAAATCCAAATTTACAATAATCATTTCCATTGGGGATTTTAAAAATAATTAAAACTCAAAATAAAAATAACCATTTTTTCATAACTTATTATTCTTTTTTTAGGAAATTATATCACATGTTTACTAAAACTCCCAATAAAAATTCCAATTTATTATTTTTTAGGATTTCTTATGAGAAAATAATTTTTTAATATACTTATCCATAGAAAGAAACATTCCCACAAAAAAATTTATTCGTATTTTTGTATTAAATTGATTATCTATAGTATCCCATGCTATGATGCTTTTAAAAATAAGAAAACATAACATTCCTGATTAAAAAAGCATTTTAAATCAATTTTTCTAAAAATATATCTAATCCAAATAATGTTTATCCAATAGAATATTATGTTTAAGGATCTACATAACTCATATGAAATTTGTAAATTAATCTAAGACAATGCATGATTATAAAATCTTTATATGATGATTCATTAACCAAAGAACCCAATATTCATAGGAATAAAATCCAGAAAAACCATTTAGTTAAATAAAAATTAGGAAATATGCATTGAGTTTAGTAAAAATATATATTTTACCATCAATTGTATAAAAATTACCACTATCATCCTTCTCCTACATCGATCAAAACCCCCCATCCTTCCAGTGGTGTTTCCAAGGATTTGGTGAAACCAACATTTTTAATCCCAAGAAATCAAGACCATAAACTGAGAGTTAAAATATAAAAAGATAAGGGTGTGGATAAAAGAGTGATCTATATTTAATATGAACTATTAATTATTCAAAATTCCATATTATTAAATCCAAATGAAAGAGATACCCCCTTGGGGTCATGGAAGCCTGATATGAGAAGAAGAGGTATTAAAATCAAAATCAAAATGGTGAAAATATTTAAATAACAATCATTTAAAAAGAAAAATTTCTTTTTTAATTTCATATAAACCATTTCACAATGTTTTTTGGACTTCTACCCATTTTCAGTAACTTATAATTGTTTTTTGGATAGACCAAAATGGTTTAGAAACCATTATTGTCCTAAAAAAATAATTTTAACATCTATTTTCATTATAAATTCCATTAGTACCCTCTCAATTATAGCCAACTCATTTCAAGGGTTATTTTAGTCATTACATTACCCCAAAACTCAAAAAATTGATCATTTATCCCTCTTTTGAAGAAAAACCTAAAAATTTCCCTTCAATTTTCCCACTTAAATTAAATTTAAGAAATGCATGGTTTTATAATCAGCCACAATCAAATATTTTTTATCCTCATCAATTAGATTATTGGTAAAACTAAATAACAAACAAATACATATTTTGATAATGTAATAAATTAATCTTCATACTGTCAACTCAATCATACTAGAATGATTAAACATAGATCTCCCCACTATAAAACAAAATTATATCATTTAAACATCGAGATCCCACTAAAATTTCTTAGAACCACATTCATGGGAATTAAAAAATCATTAATTTATTTATCACATTCACTAACATCAAAACATTACATAAAAATCCATAATTTAAAAAATATACAATCATATCTTGTCAACACCAACCATAAAAAATTAAATACTTTTAATCTAATGAACTCCATTAAATTCAAAAGATATCAGAAATACACAACATAAATATAAGATAAAAATTTCTATTATACTCATCCTAAATATAATAAGTATCTATGGAATATTACGATCATAAAATCAAAATTATCCCAAAACATCATGGTGTACCAACTGTATAACCATCAACCATATATATTACACAAAATAAGTCCACACAACCATAACAAAACTAGGATAGAAAGTGTATGAACCAATTAATAATAATAATAGGGTTAAAAGACCACACGTAAAATTGGGTATCATGATATTTAATTTTCTATAGTTTATAAAATGGGTTATAAAAATTTCTATAATATTTTTTGAGTTAATGAAACTATTTTAAAACCCATTATGGATTGTAAAAAAACATAAAAGAAATAACACAAATCATTCAAAACTTACTTGTATGAACCTCGTACTTATTGTGAGGTACGAATATTTTCAATTCGGTTCATAGAAGAGGAAAAGAGTTAATGGGGTTAAATGATGTCTTTAGGCCTTACATGGACAAACATAGGGGGGTTACACATTGTGTACTTATTAGTACACACCGTGAAACTTACCCGTGTATGGTTAAAAATGGTGTGCAGGAGGATTTGGTAGAGGGAGAAGATTTTAGTACCTAAACGGCGTGTGGCCTATTAGTACATTCCATTTAGTTTCTCTTTTTGGATAAAGCAGGTAGTAGCATCGTTTTTCTGTCATTTGGATAGAGGGATTTCTGGGTATCACAAGCAGGACCCCTAGAGGTCATTTTTCCTCTTGTTTGCCTATCTGAACTCCGATTTGAACATTGTAAGATGCATTGGAACCCGAATCATAAGCTCTCAATTCCAATTGACTCATTCTTCATGACTTTTTCATTCGATCAAGTTATTGGACATTGATTGATTTACCACATTGTTTATATCAACTTCATTCTATCTTGAGTTGGAGGTTGATGCTAGATGAGGAGAGTCACATGAGAACTAGGTAGGTGGTCTTGGGCCTCTTGTTAATTGTTGAGATGAATATATGTGATGATGGGTCGTACACAGATTTTTGGTTGTTACATTGATTTATTTTTGACTTGTGTTATTGGATAATGATGTTTAGGTAATAAATTATGTGTTATGATTCATGTGTAACGTTTATTTCCATGAATTAGGGCCACCACATGGCTGTGTTTCCCTTGAATTGTCATTTATGGCCAATTGGCCTAGGTTACCTACAAGGAAAGTCTTGTTTTTCCCTTTTGGGGTTGTTAAACATGTATTGAATTATAATGGGATTACAATTGGGTAAAATTGAAATTGGATGGATTAAGGGATTGGGATTAGGGTTTTGCCTCTTTTTCTATGTAATATATATTATTATTTAAGACTTTTGATTATTTAATTCACTTGTTTCTTGTAATGTATGATTACCATGTAAGTTGTTATTATGTTAACCATGTAACATTATAATTTACATACGTTTTCTGTTATATTGAAATGATGATATATCGGTCTCGAACCTGTTGTAATGTTATTCCTCTGGGTGAGAATTTGTTTCACCTATGATCTAGGACTTTTATGCCTATAGAAGAGGATTGGTTGTGCCTATTGGTGGGGTTTTTCTATGACTATGGGAGTTATTTTGAATAGTGTATTAAAATGTAATTACTTATGACACGTCTGCAAAGCCAAATCATATCATTGGATCTGGTCTTCACTTATATGTTTAGATGGAATTTTGAGAAATATATTGTGATTAAATTACATGGGGGATTGACAGGCCAAGGCCAGATCTCGAGGCTTAATAATTCAATGAAACTAAATTTCTAATGAACATTAACTGAATATAAAGGAAAACTAGTACATAAAGTATTGTTTACTTTTCCGTAATTCTGAGTTTATGCTTTTCCTTTTTGTACACTGCATGTTGCATATACGCACTAACAGGTAGGAATATATCATGGGTGGTTTACAACTATGATTCATTTCTCACGCCTTTTTTAGGTCATACTTTTGAGCCCAAATAGATTATACTGTTGTAGGTTTTAATAAGGGAAAGCACCCATCCACGGGTACTTGATCTGTTATTTAGGAGTAGGAGAGCATGGGACCAAGCCAAGGATTTCCATTATTTTTAGTTTTCTTTTCTATTTTTGTACCTTCATATTTTATTTTATATTTGACTACAATGTATCTTGTTTTGGATTCTTTCTTATATCTTGTGATAGGATGCATCATTTTTTGTATGTTATGACTTCTGGATATCTTTATTTTCTATCTTCCATTATTCACTTCTATTGTATGATATTACTTCTTCCACTACTAAATTGTTATTTTTTACAATGTGTTACACTCTACCAATGAGGGAATAGATTCAAAACTATCACACCTAGTCCCTCACTGCTAGTTGGTATCTTCTAGCGTTTGAGGAAATGCGCTTGATGCCATATGGCCAACCGAGTACAGGGCACCCGAAAGTGGCATCTGAATCCGGGGTGTTACAAAGTGGTATCAAAGGAAGTTTCATTTCGAGATTTCCTTATTATTTAGAGAAATTAGAGATGGATAGTAAGGAAAATGTAGTTTGGTAATAAACTATTACTCGGAGTAACTACCATGGTTATAGGGAAAATAACAATTCCCTTAAATTGACTTTTTGTTTTTGGATTTTGGGTTTCTATAGTTGATTTGATTTCACTGTTATGAGATGCACTTACATTGTACTATTATTGGTGATATCATTTTTTGTTCTATTTTTGTTTCAACCCCTTGAGATGAGGATATTCCATCTCAGTCCTCAAATAGACTGTTGTTAAAAATCACATGCCATGTATTATTTCAATTCGATTTTAGAGCATTACTGATCTCATGCTATTGTGATAGATGTCATTATAGATATGAATATTGTTGTGATAGGTACCGTGATAGATATGCCTACTATTTTGATTGGTTTATTGGTACGTGTTATGGTTGAATTACATGGACACCAAAATTTAGTCCTTGAGGAGTATGGGCCCTCTTCGATCGGAATTTTGTGGATCATGATTCTGCCATGGAATATAGATTGTATTGTTATTTGATATATATAGATTCCATACATTGATTAGCGAAGAGTATGGGCCCCCATAGATCATAATTTTCACACTATTGATTTATTTTTTAAAAACATGGGTTTGGAGGAAGTTTCTGAGGATTACTATCGGAAAACCCAGACAACATGGCATGTGATTCTATGAACACACGCCAAGTGTTTTTATGATTGGGAAGAATGTAACATTCTTTAAGTGCACACCATGTACTTGGAGTACACGCCATGTAGTAATTAATTGTGCATCTGATTTTGTGAGAGAGAACACGGGGTTTTTGTTTTTTTTGTATGTTCATTACAGTAGATACATACTGTGTAGTTTTACTTAGGCGGATCTTGTGTGACTCTAACCAAGTGGAAGTACATGGAAGGGGTGAAGAACATGATTACATGTCGTGTGTTAGGATGACATGTTGTGTACCTGGGTTGAATACACACCTAGGCTGGCAGGAGTACACAACTATGTAAGTTCTTGGGGGTATAAACTATGTGTGGTATCTACACGGCACATACTTCTTTTTGAATACCCTTTGAGTGTATTTTCCTATTTTATCCCCCTTTGATAGTATGGGACCTGTGAGTAGTGGTTTTTGAGTATTTTTTCACATAGATCACAATGGTGGAACCCATGGATAGTTTTGAGGGCTCCTAATGGGTATTTCATGGATTCCTTCTAAATAGATATGTTCTTCCTCCAGTTACCATTTTCAATCATCACCCAAGAGTGTGAATTCGCGGTGAATGATCCTTTGGGTGTTCAGACCAACCTATTGGAGACTTTGATTTGAGATGAGATGTGAATTATCTCTCTAAACCTATGGTGTTATAGGGAATCCCTTGCAGGATACCTCTTCTATGTACTTTATATGAGGATCCCTTCTGTAGGATGCCTTCCCTCATGTTTATCTTGAGGATCCCTTGTAGGATGCCTCTGTGTCTTTGACATGACCAAACCTGACCTTAGTAGTAGGGTTTTGGTAGTATCTCTCATTGTTTGGTACTGAGATCTAACCAATGTGGAAGGTAGATGGATGAGTTCTTAGAGGAATGTGTTGACCTATCCTGTTTTGAAATATGTACTTTTGAGCTACAAGTTTTTCTAACACCTTTAGACCCTCATGTAAGGGTAGTTTAATTATTTAGAGTTACACCTTAGAATGGAGACATGAGAGGTCATCCGTATAAATATTATTTTATCATTGGATTAAATAAAAATGGTATTATTGAGCCTAGTAAATATGTTATTTCGTGACATAGTGTTGGGAGTCGAAGCTTATGCTTCGTAAGGGACTAGCTTGTGGAAGGTAGCACCCTTATACTATGTTGTCTTGTTTTTTGTTGTAAGCTATCTGAAGTTGGTGCTTCTCATGTGTTAGTGTCCCCAGTAGGATTTTTGGTTTTTAGATATGATTATTTTTTCCAATGAGTGATCATTGTATCTTAATCCTTGATATGGGAATGATCATTGTTGAGTGATCACTTTGGCAGCTTTAACATGCCTTGGGCATGGACAACTACTTAAGAGGTCATGTGAACCTCTCTTTCCTTTTGTGACGGGTGGCTTGGAATGTTTTCATCTATGTAAATGGTTGATGTTATTTTGATTAGGTTCTTACATGATCCATCTAGTAATAGGATGCATTCGGTGGAAAAAATATGGATAATACATAATATTTTCTAATTTCTCTTGTAATCTTGGGGTAGTATATATTGACTTACATGATACCAGTAGAGTTTTAAATGTTAAATGAGTTGTTGAGTTCAGATAAAAAATTGATCTTTGAGATGTTGTGTTTGTTCTTGAGTTATCTCCGGGGTAGAATGTCCTGAGAGTTGTGGAACCAAGTTCATCCTACAACTCGGGAGAACTTTCTGGGACTTGGGAGTTTTGACACACTGTCGGTTTAATTTTATCTTTCAGGAAACATGATATGATGATGTGATCATGGTTCATTGAATAAAACTCATGCGTTTAAGTTGGTTATGAACTAGAAGATCTGAGAGTGGTTTTTATTTATTCTTGATGTCTAAGACACTCTTAGGTAGGGTGCCTCACATCATTTCTATTTAAATGTGTCCATCCATGTAGAAGGATCAAAATCAAGGAACATTCAGAAATGGTTGTTCTACTTGAATGAATTTGATTCTTGAAAGTCTTTTTTTTGGTTGATACATTCCCAACAACCTAAAAGTTGTTATGGTTGAATGTGTGTGAACCCCTTATAAGGCACCTATGATCATGGATTGACCTTGATTGTTAATTGTAAGCTATCACATAATTGCCTTGGGATAAAGGAATTGTGGGCGGTTGAATTATGATGCGTTAACAAGAGAGGCTAAGTTTCTTTCAAGAGGTAAGATAATGGTGGTTTAGATATCTTTTTTCTATTAATCCTTGAAATGATCATAGTGTTCTCTTCTTTAGGACACATGTGCATCCCTTATCATGACGTTGTCTTGGACACACTAAGAGATCACGGGTTATGCGCCACACAATAGTTTAAAAGCTGTTGAGCTAGGTCATGATCTGTTTCTTTGTTTTATCATGGATGCATTATTTTAAATGAGTCATGTTAAATCCTATGTGATACTTAAGGTATTTATATTGGAACCCCTTGGATGGAATCAAGGATTCATACCATTTTATTCGACATTACCGCTAGGTGGATGCCACCCCAGGTTTTTTCAGTGACCTTATGTAGAATTTCAGCCATGTACTAAAGTCTTAGTGGTAATCGGGAGTATAGAAACCTTAGTGAGTTCCTATGACTCCAAGTTCTTGACTATGAGGTTATCTCAACCATATTGTCAGGCCCGGATGTGATCTCTAAAAAGGGGTAATGATTCCAGTTTGATGGATCTGGAATTACACTTTTACGCATGATGTGCAATGACCTTTCAATCGATCAAGGGATGGTCTTATAAAGAAGAGTCACCGAGATATAGATACGAGCTTCGGTGAATGGGATCACTGTTGGCGTATGGTTCTTGGGGAGAAGACTTTGTGTTCTGTTTCAATATGTTGACTTTCTATGCTGGGTGTTTCTGAGAAACGTCATATAGTGATGGTTTGACTCACCATCCTTCTGGTTCATCATTTTTTGTTACAGTAAACATGTTTAAACATTTAAAGAGTTTATGGTGAGTGTGGTGTAATAGTTTTTAATGTCCATTGATGAAATACTTCCTTACCACTTTTGATGATGTCGATTATGGTGTAACCATTCTGTGTTGTGAGGCCACTGTTATGAACCCAGTTCTGTTTGGGTTTTCCTAGTTAAAGGAAAATCACACAAGAAGCATCTCTAGATTGTCGAGGGGATTAATTTTTGAAATTTTACAACGGTGGAAGTGTTATGGTCATGATGTTATTTGTGTTTTTCTTGACAATCTCATGAAGGTTTCAATATTCCAACCAATCAAGGAAACCCTCAGTGTTTATTAGAATAGGTGGTTTTACGTCTAGGAGATTCTACAAATTCTTGGCATACCAAATTCTATCATTTCAGATTGGGACACTCGGTATACTTGTTATTTCTAGAATGGGATAGAGAGGGATTTGTGTACACATGTGGTTCTGAGCACAGCTTGCCACCCCTGTACATATTTCCAATCTGAGCGCATGACACACATGCTAGTGGACATTTTGTGGTCATGCTTCTTAGACTTTGGAGGATCTTGGGAAAAGAATATTCCCATGATTGACTTTTCATACAATAATAGTTACCAAGAGACTATAGAAATGGAACCATATTTGGATTTTCTTGGTAGACCATGATGATCACTGCTATGTTGGATGGAGGTTGTAGAGGAATCTTTTTTTGGTCCTCATCCTGTCCAAGAGTCCACTGAAAATGTTTAGTTGATTCAAAAGAGGGTGGCTACTATGTAGTTTCATCAGAAATATTATATCAATCGTTGTACACAACCTATGGAGTTCATGGTTGGGGATCGAGTTTTCTTACGTGTTACACAAAGGTTGGGACACAATAGAATTAGGAGAGAGGTTAAGACTTCACCAAGATACATGGGGATGTTTGAGATTTGGGAAAGGGTAATCCTATATACCAATCGGTTACAGTTTTCTCATAGGTACTGATCTATGCATGGCATCTTCCATGTTTCTCAGTTGCAAAATTACTTTTCAGACCCATCTCATGCTTTTCATCCTGAGGATGTTATGTTAGATGAAGATGCATACTTCGAGTAGCATCCGATTCAAATTATGAATCGTAGCATTAAGGATCTCTTTGGATGTTTTGTTTCTTTATTATGGTTACTATAGTAGCACTACTGAGTTTATTATGAGACATGGGAGAGGGAGGTCAATGTGTGATTGTAGTGGATGGAGTTGTTCTCCGTTATATTATTCACCACCCTTGGAAGGAAAATCTTGGGATGAATTGCTTTCAAGGGTATGTTTGTATGAACTTGGTTCTTTTTAGAAATGAATCTTTTCATTATGGTTCATATAAGAGGAATAAGAGTTAGAGGTGTTAAAGTCTAGCTTTAGTCCATACACAGCCAAACATGGTGGCTACAGGACATGTACTTATTAGTAATTAAACAACCTATATCGTATTATTACACATCATGTAGTTTATTTTTTGTGTGGCTAAAATAGGTAGTAGCATCATTTTTTCTACCCTTTGGAAAGAGGGATCACCGGGTATCACGAGAAGCACCTAAAGAACTCATTTTTTCTCTCATTTGTCAGTCTGAACTCCGATTCAAACATCATCAAATGAATTGGAAACCAAATGGTATGCTCTTGAATTTTTTTGAGCTGTTTTCTTGATTTTTTTTCTCGATAAAGATATCAGACCCCGATAGTGTGACCTAATTTTATAGATCTACATTATTCTAGTTTAAATTGGAGGCGGACACTAGATGAGGAGGGTCACACAAGGACTAGGTAGGTGGTCTCATGCCTCTCGTTAACTGTCGAGATAAATATATGTACAGAAGAAATGTGAACCAGTTTTTGGGTGTCACTTTTTTTTATTTTCAACCTATGTTGTTGCCTAATGATGTTTAGGTAGTTGAGTATGTGTTATTATTCATGCGTAATGTTTATTTCCTGGATATAGGGCCACTTATGGGTGTGTTTCCCCTGAATTGTTGTTTATGTTCATTTAGTAGGGGTTGCCTATGAGGAAAGCCTCATTTTTTCCTTTTTGTGTTGTTAAAAATTTGTTGAGTTATAATGGGATTGTAATTGCGCTAAATTCAAATTGGAATGATTAATGGCTTTTGATAAGTGTTTTCCTCATTTCCCATGTTATGCCTATTATTGTTTTAGCCTTGTGATAGTTTAATTCACTTTTTTCTTGTTATATATGATGTCATGTGTGTTGTTATTATTTTAACCAGGTAATTGTGTAATTTACATGTGTTTTCTATTATACTGAGATGATTATATACTGGGATTGACCCTGTTTGACTACTATGCATACGGGCAATGATTTTTTATGCCTGAGGGTGATAATACTGTATGCCTATGGGTAAATATTTGTTATGAATGTGGTCTTGGATTGGTTAGGATTGCAGTCGGGGTGTTTATATGCACGCGAGTGAGTTGTTGAATTGAATATTGAAATGGAATGACTTATGACACGTCAGCCAATCAAAAACACATGTTTGGATCAAGTCTTCACTTATCAGTTTAGATAGACTTTTCAAACATTTGATCTTCTTACATTACATGGGGGATTGATGGTCCAAGTCTGAATCTTATGACATTATTATTCAATAAAATTCAATTTCCAATAAACATTAACTAAATATAAACGGATACTCGTACTTGTATGGATTTTTTACATTTGACTACTTCCTAGTTTACATCTTTTCTATTCTGTACAGTACATATTGCATATACTCACTAACAGATAGGCATATATCTTGGGTGGTTACTCACTAGGATTAATTTCTCACACCCTATTTGGGTCATGAATTTGACCCAAAATAGATTATATTGTTTCATTTGTCGATAAGGTAAATCATTGTTTTACAGGCACATGATCTGCTATTTATGAGTTGGGGAGCATGGGACCAACACAAGGATTGTGATGCTTATGAGTTTAATTTGTATTTCTATAACTTGGTATAATTTTTTTCACTACAATGTATCCTATTTTGGCTACATTCTAAGAACGCGTGACAGGAAGAATCATCCTTTGAATGTTATGACATCTGGTTATCTTTATTATCAGTCTTCTGTTGTTTACTTCTGTTGTATGATATTATTGCTTCCTCTATTAGATTGTCATTGTTTCCACTGTGTTACACTATGCTAATGAGGGCATTGTTTTTCCACTTTCACAGCTAGACCCTCACTGCAAGTCGACATCCTCTGGAGTTTTGGGAAATGGGCTTGATTCCATGTGGCCAACCGGGTATGTATCACCTTAAAGTGGAATTCGGATATGGGACGTTAAATTATTAGAAAAATTTCCCACCTAAAATGGGTTTTGGAATGGTTTACTAACTATGTTATAGTACACATAAATTTTTATACTACTAAACAACCACGGTTTATTCAATACATTCATATTTAAGACATAAAAATTTATAAGGCCATTATGATAATTTTAACTAACTATTTATTACATGATTGAAGCATTAGAATTAATATTCAATCTATGTATACCAAAATTTTCATGTCACTTTTTAGTTTTTTTCATAAATAACATGAAACTCAGCAAAAAAATACCTAATTCATAAAATTCTTACTTAATGATTAGAAAACTATTCATGAAATAAAACACTCTAGGATTATTAAACAAGATATAATCATTAAAAAATATTTTAATCATAGCGATAGTTATTTTAAGAAACCATGTTTTTTTCATACCTATTTCACTTTAAACCACATTCAAGCCATTTTAACTCATCAAAACAAACCATGAACTAAAAAATTACTATTTTAATCCCCAAAAAACATATCTTCAATCACTTATACATTCCATAAAGTATTTATAGAAACCATGTAATTAAACCCACATACCATAAGAAATCTAACCAATCTAATTAGAATATACTACATCATTAAACATATTCCTCAAAAACCAAATTTACTCAATAACCATAAACATCATCCAACTTACTCACACATTAACTCAAATTTCCTACATTCATGGGATTCTAGCATCCTCATCCACTTTAAAATTAATAATGATTTTACATCATTAAATTCTTTAGACACATTAACTACTAAAAAATAATATGAGAATAACATTGCAACTCAAAATAAAAAAATAAAAACCTATAGAAACTAAAAATATAATTAATAAATCCCTCATAAATAAACAAAGGGAATTATAACTAAAAATAATAACTAATTTACATGATATCAATTAATTTTAATTATAGAACATAGAAACATAAATGTTATCATGATTAAATATATAATTGACAATTTCATAATCATCTTTTCAAATAATACCCATTCATTTTCAAAATAAAGATAAAATGAAACCCAATTGATTCTAAACTCATCCGATTTTGATTTAAAAGACCACTAATACTTTTCAAAAAAAACATCTTGAATGATTTATTAAATGAACCAAACTATTTGTAATAGTTTTGACTAATTCTAATAATTATTGTTAAAATAAAAAAACCATATAAGCTATTTATTATCCAAACACATTCGAATTAAAATTTTAGATCTTTTTATTCCATATTCATTTTCTAAATGCAAAAGAATCAAACAATTAAAAATCATATAATATTTATTCCAAAATAACACCCAACAATATTGAATACAGTTACATAGAGATTTCACACTAGTGATTTGGAAAATTAGAATAATTTTATAAATTTTATTTTTTTTAAAAACGCCCAATAATTTTAATTAAAAATACACGATCAAAAATTAATCTCAATTTATTTTTTACCGACCATGTATTTTTGTATATTTTTAAAAGAAAACTCAATTTTAAAACCATGTATTATCAAAAAAAGTAGAAATAACATTAGTTAAATATTTGAAATAAAAAAATTATTAATTAGATTAAAAATTAAAAATAATACAAAGAAAACCCAATAAAATAAAATTGTAATATATTTCACATCAATTAAAAACAAAAAACACTTTTTTTGTAAAAATAATAATAAGGCCATGGAAACATTAAACACCACAAACAACTTTTAAAACTAATATAAATTCAAATAACTACCTTTTCAAAGAACACATGATATCCAAAATGATATTAAAACATTCCAATATCATGTAAAAATATCCATAAAATTTGAGGTAACACCTGGAAATTATAAAGTACAACGTTATATTGAATGGAGTGTATGGCACACAACACCAAGTGTAATTAGGGAATATGACAACCCAAAATATTAAAAAATATTTTTTATTTAAAATAAATACAATATATGATATAGATTTTAATAAAATCAACCATAAGATAGCTTGCATCTCACGCACGAGCAACCTTCTATAATAGATTCAACTACACACAAGACCGTGTTTCACCAAATAACAATATATTATTAAAATATTATTATTTAATACAATATAATATAACCTTGCAATTATGTTATAGGTTATAAATATTATTCACTAAATTATGAAAATTTATCATTTATAAATATAAAAATTAATTTATTGGTTACCAATTAATTATAAACTAAAATAAGAAGTAATTGCACATAAATTAAATATTATTATTTTTTGGACTCCAAATGTGTTTTGTATTAATAAACATAATTAATTATATTAAGTTAATTATTGTAATGAAATATATATGATATATTTTAAATAAAATATTTATGATATTCACCTAATAGATTTGATAAGCACAAGATTATAAAAAACCAATTTTATGTTTAGAATTCTATATTTTTATTAAGGTACCTTTATAGACTTTTAATAGAAAACCAAATTTAAAACCAATTTTTGGAATATTAATAAATTTAATATATAAAAATAAACATCATATTTATAATATAATTATGTTATGAATAATGTTTAGTATATTTCTGTAATGCTTCATTTTAAAAGAATATTTAAAAATAATGAATTTTAGTTCTAGAGTACTTTTTATCTAAATTATTTATAATGAGAAATTATACATTCAATTGGTTTTAAAGTTTAATTATGTTCTATTGTTATCTATTAATACAATTTATATCAATGGAATCAATTTTAATTTGAAATTGATTATAAAAACATAAAAAAAGTTCAGTTGTTTTTTACTTTAAAAACCTTCATTATCGTCCCACCTATAAGACTAATTTTAAAATAATTTATGCCACTTTAATAAAAAGTATTTCTAAAAAAAGGATTTAATATTTGGTATAAAAGTATATTTTAATTTCTAATATTACCAAAATAGTTTTTGAAAAAAAAAATATTAGTGAGAGTAACATAAATTAATTGAAATAATTAAGGCAAAAATAATGTTTAATAAGAGACAAAAACATAATATTAAGGGTCCAAATGACCTATAAAATTGTCCAAAATACATTTCTATACTCCAATCTCGACCCTATAATCCATTGGACATAATTGGGTATGTTATTGGAAATAGTTTCAATGTAACAAATATGTATGTAATTCCCATTTGAAAATATTACCAGACTGCCACACCTCTTCCACTAGAAAAGGCCTCCTCCTCTACCACTTCCTCAAACCAATAAATCCACTTTATCTTCACCAGTCCCTACCAGAATAGGTCCTAACAATTCATCCCCTTATCCTATATGCCTCTATTTTGGAATAATTAAATCCAATGAATATGTTTGTTCAAACCAAAAGGAGTTACTCGATCATGATATAACAAACTCCCTCAAGATCTTTAGTTTTATTTCTATTCTCCATCCGCCAAAATGTTATTATTATATGGTTTTATGACAATTCCAGTATCCTAAATATACAAGAATTTTATTATAATAATTTTCTACCTATAATTACACTCACATCCTTCTAATGGGTAATAGACATACTATTTCTATGTACAGAGAACTATTTCATTAAAAAATGATGATTGTTCATATATTTCCTTTACCACCTATAATGGTGGACATTATGATAGGAAATATGTTAATATATGTCATATATTATATTTATTTAGAATTTATTCTTCTAAAATTAATTTATAGCACATTCCCATAAAATCTCCTTTTTGTGGCAATACGATAACATCATTTGTGGAAGTGTGGACTACTGCCACCTCAATGTAATGTGATTCATTCACACTATCCGTGAAATGAATAAAGGATGATTAAAATTAAACATAGGTGATGTAAACAATATAAATGTGATATTCATGACATAATTATATGTCTGTAAATAATATATATATATGTACACCATTTTATTTATTACCCATTCATAGACACTTGAAAAGTGATCATTCGTGGACGCGTAGAGTACCACCTCCTCGACACAATGTGATTCCTCTTAACTGACAAGAATTATATATATAATTATATATGTTAATTATTACATAATTATAATTATTTAATGATATAGTTTTACTTACCTTAATTCCATAATGATCATTAAAAAATAATAGAATTACTCATGTGTACTTACGACATATACTACATAATTGTATCATTGGTTCCATTTTCATAATGATATTTTATGATTTTTTTAAAGTATAATTAATTTTTATATATGATAATTATATTATGATTATTATTCTGTACATATTATACAATGACCCATTTGACCATAGTTGACCTACCAATATTGTTTATAACACATTAATCGATTTTTTTTCAAAACATGCAACAAAAACATAATTTTTTATGTAGTTGTATATAAAATACTAAAAATTACAATAAAAGTTAAGATAAACATGAATAAGATTCTGAATAAATAATAAAAGTAACATAATATTATTATATAATATGTTAAAGCACATTCACTTGAAAGGAAACTCGTTGTAGGGGATTCTCATCTCACTTTTTACATCTGTGAGATAAATGTAATGTTTACTACTTACAACTTTTGTGTAGTGTATATGCAAACCATTATATTACATTATATCATTAATAAATTTATGTTCATGGTATCATAAAATTTACTTTAATGTTATTCCTCCATGAGGATAATAATTAAATTATTTTAATCTGATTTTGGACAGTTTGGAATTTTTATTGATTATTTTATTCCATAATAACTTTAATAGCCATTCAACTGTATTTACCTATGAGGAAATTATAATAACTTTTTTCAATAAAACATTTAAATTTCTATCATCTTCTTATTAATTATAATTTAAAGTATCAGTACCATTTTCCCACTCTTTGGTATACAATATTTTATAGAAAATGTTATTCAGAAAACCCGACTTTATATCTCTCTTTCATCAGAGAACCTGCTATCTCCTAAAAAAATGTTTTATTAAAATGTTTTCAAATCAATGAACCTGAAAAAGGAATATTCTTTTTACCTAATACATCATGAATGGATTTATCCACATTAATTTATTTTATGATTCTTTTACATGTTTAAAACGTTAATTTTTATGGAAAAATTTACAAAATTTATATTCAAGGAAACAATTTTTTAAGATATTTTTCAAAACAAAAGGATATTTTTTTCAAGAATTTTATTAAATATTATTTTTATATTGTTTTCATTCATCAAAGACAACAACACTTTATTTTTCTTCACTTGGGTTATGTTGAATTAATAATATCTTTATTCTTCTCATGAATGGAATATGGTCGACTTGTCCACAAAAAGTATTCACATTCACTTCGTTGATACCATTTAGTCCCATTGAAATATTCTATTTCATATGATCACTAAACAATGAATTTCCCCTAAATATCCATATCATTTTTCATGGATTTCATTACTTCCTAAACAATATAACATTTTTTATAAGGTGTTTAATTTTAATTTTTTTATTATTTAGATAAAGTTTAATAAATAATTATACTTTATTCAATATGAATATTTTATAAGTCTTTATTTTTTTGATATGAAGAATGTTTCGAATATGGAATAAATGAGTTAGGTACTATTTAAATAAATTTATATAGAATATGTATCATTTAATTAAACCCCCTAATGCATCGGTAGTCTCATGGGATAAATTAGTTTTGATAATTGGAATAGGTAAACATTCTCTTGATGGGAATAGTTCTATGTACCTTAGAAACATGGCATCCAATAATTATGCATTTTCCTCATCTAGATTATATTATTATTCATCGATGAGACCTTCTGAAGACATATCAATGGATACATTTAATTTTTAGTTCATTGATTAAATGTAATGTGTTTTAGTTTCTTCCCCTTCTATATTTATTTTTCTTTATCTAGTTATTTTAATGGCATTAGTTTCCATTTATTACTGTGCCATACTGTTTTTGTACTTCCCTCTCAATTTTTTAATTATATGGTATGTTTGTTTTATTATATACCATCCCAATATTATTAATCTCATTTATTCATTATTTATTCCATTATACCAAACCATTAATGCTCTTTTGAGATCACCCTTATTATGTTTCTTTCCCAATGAATCCAAGAAGTTTACAATCATAGATATTCAGTGATTCACTAGATAGAATAATGCTTTCCTCGAAGATAATTATTTACTTAGAAGAGAAAAATATATGTTATAATTATTATATTGAATTTTAATACAAGACTCATTGATATATTTGGTTCAACTAGAAATCTAAACTCTTCGGTCATTTGGGATTATTTTCCTTGTAATCTTGCCATTGTAATTGATAACAAACAAAGGACCTCAGATTTATAGGGTCTGGTCAATATAATTTGAAGAAGAGGAAGTTTATTTGAAACATTGGGAACTAGATTTATGAACATATAGCTTAGAGAATATATAAATAATTTATAATTATAGGATAATTATAGAATAATACCCTCAAATTTTGGTAAATTAGATATTATGTAGGTTTTCTAGAAATACATTTGTGTCTATATATTGTAAGTAGACCTGATTCTGGTATAGATGTACCAAGGAGTAATAACTTTAGCAAGGTGTTTTGATCCTGACTCAGGGTAACCTAGTAAATAATAATGCGCATATTATGAAACATTTTGGATACTCATTTGGTATATGCTTAGGAAAATTCCCATTTTTTGTACAAAGTATTATGAATGATTTTGGCATTGAATAATGTAGGTTAAACCTAATGTGTTTTTGATTGAAAATAAGGTTTCCTAATGTAGAAAATTTATAAATGATGTTATTAATAAACACTAGACTAAGGAAAAACCTTTGTTCAAATAAATGTATGAAGTATTTATGTATTTAGGTTGTATTAAAAACTATAGCATATTTAAGGATTAAATTTCAAAGATATCCATCATTTTCATTTTTGAAATTATTAAAAATATGTTTTTGAAAAGGATAAACTTGTATGTATGGTGAAAAAATCAAATTTGGAAAGGCCTCAGTTCTTGAACCCATGATCGATGGAAAATAAGGGTTTTATTCGAACCATTTACCTAACCAATTTCCTTGTTAATTTTTCATTGCTTTTAGTTAAATAATTTAATAAATAAAAGGTAACGATGAACCGATAGTGTCAATTTTTATGATTAGAGATTAATATAATAAATATATTGGTTTTGGAAGATATTTAAATACAAATAGTGATACTTTTCACTCTTTTATGGTCTTTAAGATACTTTAGAAAGGTAATTTTATGATTCATGCATCAATAGTAATTTTTGAATGAATTAGAAAATAGATCAATGAAAAACATATTGAAATTATGTTTATAGATATATATAAATTAAGTATACATATAAAGTAAAATAATTAATCAACATTAGGAAAGTATCATTAATCCAAAAAAATTTCTTAATACATTAATTTTTGTAAAAATATTGGTCTCTTAAATTATCAAATACTTATAGATTTGAGGCCCTAAAGTTTCAATTGATCATTCACTTATTAGTGATTGATAACCTCAATCAATCCCTATAAATATTTACACTTGTCATCAATGTATATATTTTTATTTACCACTAATTTCCTTCTAATTGGAGACCAAAAAACATGGAAGTTCATGTGATATTTGACTGAGAATTCAATTTTATTTGGTTTTCAAATGCCGCTTTTAAGGATTGCGGAAACCAACAACATGAAGAACCAAAAAATAAAAATATTTGATAAATCACTATAAAAAGGGGATTCACACCACCCAAGAAGATCATATTAAATATTTTCTGCATCATCAAAACATATCGTTCTCTGTCCTTGTCATAGGTCACATCACCAGCCATCATCAAGAGTCATCACTGTCACCAATGACGTCCAAGCACCAACATCATCATCGCCTTCCAAACACCAGATGAGTTTCCATAGAATGAAAATGAATGTCATAGCTACTGTACAACAACATAACATGACACCAATATCCCCCAACAATCCATAATCAACTTAATAATCACAAAATATTAAACTTATCACATTGAAATGTATCAAATAGAGTCACAACACTATCTGGATAACTGACGATAACCACTATAAAAAAACATACTCAAAAAAAAATTGGAACCCCAGAAAACAATAATCAATTTGAACAAGGGCATGATGAATTCTAAATATTGAGGACACATTTTAATTAAGGTGGGAGAATGTTGCTCCCCAAAATTCTAATGTATAAATTTGTATCCAATGGCATGTATAACAATCAACACCAAGTGTAAAAAGGGAATATAATAACCTGATAATTTACAATATATTAAATATATTAAATAATTTCAATAAATTATATAGCTTTTAATTTAAGAAACACTGTGGCAGCATTCTTAGTAAGCATGAGACACCATCCACAATAACTTGAATTACACAACCATGTTTCCCAAAATAACAGTGTATTATTAAAATATTATTATTTAATACAATATGATATAACCTAATTTTTATAATCTGTATTATGAATATCATTAATCAATATATGATAATTTATGAGGTATATAAATATAAAATGAAATCATTTGTTACGATTTAATTATAAATGAAAATAAGAACCAATTTTCTATAAAAAAATATTATTATTTTTATTATTCCAATGAAATTTTATCCTAAAAAATATAATAAAATATAATTAATTAATAGTTTTAGTAAAATATATATTTTATATATTAAATAAACTATCTTTTATATTTACAAAAAATATTTTATATGTATAATATAAAAACAAAAAAATTATGCATAAAATACTACCCTTTTATTAAGACAATTTTAACGCCTTTTAAAAGAGAACATATTTTAAAATATAATATTAGAACTTTCATAAATTTTATATGTCCAAATAAAATTATTCATTGAAATATAAACATAAAAATTTGGTTAGGGAAAATTCTAGTAATTTTTCTTCGAATTTTTATTTGTAATGATTAGTTAAAAATACAGAACTTCAGTTCAAAACTGATTATTTATCTAATTTATTTATAAGGATAAATTATACATTTAATTGTTTTTATAGTTTTATTATTTTATATATTCTCATGTAATGAAATTTATATCATTGTAATTAATTTCACTTTGAAATTGATTTAAAATCATATTAATCATTCAGACGTTTTTTACAATAAAACTCGCATTTTCATCTCGCCTATGGGGTGAAATTTCAATTAATTTCTTCCACTAACATTATAGGAATTTGGATAAATGGACTACATATTTTGAATTATAATTAATTATAATTTATAATAATAACAACATTGTTTTTAACCAAAAATATTAGCAATGTAATTAAAATTAATTATAATTATTGAGGAAAAATTAGTTATATAAGAGACTAAACCTTAATATTAAAGGTAAAAATGACATAGAAAATTTTCAAAATGTAATTGGATTGTATGTTTTAGAATTAATAATACCATGTATCTAATTGGGTCTATTACCTATGCCACTATCAATGTGAAAAATGAGTACGGAATTACCACGTAAAAATATTATAAGAGCGTCACTCCTCCACTATAAAAATAACACTTTTCCTCTCACTTTCTCACACCTCTAAAGAAACATTAGATCAAATTAGATCCTCCAAAATAGATCTGAAAATCCATACCCTCATCATAGAACCTTGAACATGGGCATAATGAAATCCAAGGAATCTTTTTGTTCTAACCAAAAGGAGTTACCCGATGAAGAGGTAACAAACTTTCTCAATATATTTAGTTTTATTTCTATTATCCAAGCACTAAAATAAAAAATTATATTATTTTATAATAATAAAATTATATCCAATATACTAGTATTATTTCATGCTAGGGTTTTTACCTACACTTTTACACAGTTCCATATAATTGGTAGAAAATATACCATTTCTATGTGTGACGAACAACTACCTCACAAAATGATGATTGTTAATTTTTCTTTTACCACCTCTCATGGCATCCATTAGGATGGAATATATGTTTATATATGTTTTATATGACATTTATGATTTATTTATGATTCTAAAATTATTTTATAACACATACCCTTATACTATCCATTTTGTGATAATATAATAACATTGTTTGAGGAAGTCTGGATAACGACCCCTCAAAGGGATGTGATTCGTTCACATGATCCATGGAATGTATAAAGGATGATTATAATTAACAATAGGAGAAATTAAAAACTTCAATATTATATTCATGAAATAATTAACTTTGGGAAATAATATATATATATATATACTATTTTATTTATTACCCTTTCACACACACTTAAAAAGTTATAACGTTGTTCATGGATGTGTGGACTACCATCTCCTCAAAACAATGTGATTCATTTTACATCATGAGAATTATATATATATATGGTATTTATTATATAATTATAATTATGGAATTATATATTTTTACTTACCTTCTTTGCATAATGATTGTTGAAAAATGAGAACGTTACTCATGCGTATGTACGATATACCATCTCTATGATTGGGATGTTGGTTAGTTTGTCATAAAAATATTTAATGATTGGTTATAAAATTATATCTAATGAAAAGAATATGATTAATATTTCATCATTATTATTTATTTAGATGTTATATAATGAAAACATTGACCATAGTTGACCTACCGAATTTATTTTTGACACATTAATAGATTTTTTTTAAAACAACTGATGTAAACATAATTGTTTATGTAGTTGTAAAAAACATAGTAATAATTGAAAAATAAATATAATAGAAATCATGAAAAATGTTAGGAATATATTTTCGAATTGACATAATTTTATTATATATGAATTTAAAGGACGTTCACCTGAAATAAAACTTGAGGTAAGGGATTTGCATCTCACTTTTTGACATCGGTGAGATAAATGTTATGTTCACCACTTACATCTTTTGTTTTGTTTATCTACTACTACTTTTTCATATTATATAATTAACTTTTTTATCTTCATGGTTTATTATATATTTATTCAATGTTATTACTCCATGAGGATTATTATTTAAAAATTTTCAAAGTGGTATGGGTCACTTTTGGGATGTTTAATGATTATTTTACTAAAATATAATTTTCATAATCTTTCAATAATATTCTAAATCGAGGAAATTATATAAAAAGAATTTAATAATACCATTAATTTTTTCTTCTATGTTTATTTGTGACCATTTTCAAGTATTATTACAATTTTTATACTCGTTGGTACTCAAAATGTTTTAGAAAATGTTTTTTTGAAAACCTGACATTATATCACTCTTTACTCAGAGAACATGTTTTCTTATAAAACCCATGTTTTAATAATATATTTTCAAAAATTATTTTGTAAAGTCGTTTTTACCCGTTTTTAATTTTACCAATGTTTTCAAAATAATCTTCTTCTCTGTTTTTGAAGAAGTTATTTTTCTAACCTTTAACCATATCAAAGGAATGATCATTTAACCTTATAAAAATTTTATGGATTTACCAAAAATAATTCATTTGAAGATTCATTTGAATGTTTAAAATGTTAATTTTTAAAGAAAATATTTTCAAATGTTATTTTTAATAAAAACATTTTAAAAATATATATTTTCATCAAGAATGTTTTTAAAACATATTTTTTAAATTTTCACACTAATTAATGACAATAACACTTTATTTTAATCCACTTGGGTTATGTTTTTTTGATACCATCCTTAAACATCGTATGTATGGATTATTATTGATTTTTACACTGATAGTATTCACATTTACTTTTTTATTCCTTTTAGTCCCACATAAATATTCAATTTTCTTTGATCATTTGAAATTTAATTTCACCTAAATATCCAAATAATTTAACATGGATGTAATTATGTCCAAAACCTTATACATTAATCATAAAAACATTCATTGAAATTATTTCATTATTTGGGGAAACGTTGATAATTACATATATTATATTAAATATGAATATCGGATGTGGAATATTTTTTATTAATTATGAGGAACTTTTTGGACATCGAATACATATATTGAAGACTATTTAAGGAAATACCTATGGGTTATAGACCAGTGAATGAAATTCCCTCGATGTATCGATAGTCTCATGGGATGAATTAGTTGCAAAAATTGAAATAAGAAAACAATCAATTGATGGTAATTGTTTCCTGTACCTTGGAAACATGTCTTCTAATAATTATTCATTTACCTCATTTAGATTTATGTATTATTAATCATTGCGATATTTTGTTGTCAGTTCTATGGATACATTTCCTTATTATTTTGTTAAATAAATGACATGTGGTTCAGTTTCTTAACATTCCATATTTATTTTGCGTTATCTTTTTATTTGAATGTAATGTGTTTCCTTTTATAAACTCTCCATATTTTATATGCACTTCCTTCTCTATTTGTTGAATATATAGAATAAGTGTTATATTATTTATCATTCCATAATTATTAATCTCATTAAATAATTATTACTTCCTCTATTCATTACCCTTAAAGATCATTTAAACTCTCCCTTCATATTTTCCTTTCTCCAGGAATCCAAAATAAATACTCTGAGAGATATGTTGGGATTTACTAGATATAATGATGTTATTATCAATGTTATTTATTTATTTATATGCTAAATATATTTTTTAATTAGTGCGTTTATTTTTAATACAAGACCCACTTAGGTTTCTGGTTTACCAAGACTATTAAACACTTCAGTCCTTCAGGATTTGATTCTTTGTGATCTTGAAAACATAATTGATAGATGACACCGAATTTGGTCTTTTTGGGGTTGGGTCACTATATTCAAATATCGTAACACAATTTGGAAAAACATTCACATTTATAAAGAAAATTAGATCCAAATGGTAAATAAATTAATTTAACAATATCATTTGGTAAAGATCTATTCAAAAATACAATTTTACATTAAAAATATATTTTTAACATACAAATTTTTTTAAAAACATTCTATTTCCTAAATTGAACCTAAACATAATATTTAAACAATACAACTCAATTTACACCTAAAACATTACTATTAAATATAATTAAAATTAATGAATATGTATCAAATAACAAATTATAAAAAATAACATGAAGGTAAATTCATTTTTCATATTTAAGAAATAAAGTATGATGTTTAAATTAGTATAATTAATTTATTTTATAAATAACATAAAAGGAAACTAGTTAAAATAAACACCATAAAATAAGAAAAGTTTAGATAAAGAAGACCAATAACAATTGGTAAATTAAAACACAAATATATAAAACCATTTTAACTGAGTTATATACTTTTAATGAATATTCAATTGTCTAGTAGCCAATATTATTTTATGGAGTCCTAATATTAATCATTGAAAATGTAAAATAATTACCAGAATATTCAAAGGTAGAAACTAATTTGAATGAAAAAAAAAATTCATGTATATTACTGATTGGGTGATGATACAACTCATTTATATATTCAAAACAAAATCCATTTAATATTAAAATCATGAGCATTCACACATCAGAAAATAATCTTTATATTCTTACATGATATTTGAGATATTTGGTATTTATTTGCGCATAATTGGTCAATAAACCTCATAGGGTCGAAAATATAAATAAATTAAAATTAGTAACCACTCATACGTCACCTTAAAACTCTCCCATATCGTTATCCATTAGTTACTCAAGGATGATTGCTAATAATTATGTCCATAATTATTTTTTATGATTCCTTTCATGTTCCAATACGCCTAGATCCATACCTACCACAAAATCCCACTCTAATACCAATGATAATAACCTGACGTTAAATTCCTATAACACAATACCAATATCCACTATTATTAAATGTATTCATTTGAATCATCAAAGGATACTAATAAACGAAGATGAATAATTTTTTTTATTTTGTGGAACAATTTCCATCAAAAAAATAAATAATTTAAATAAACAGATTATATAAAATGTAAATAAATTTGTACCTAGGGAAAAAGATCATTACATATTTTTCACAGCCTAATATAGTTGTATAATAATTTTTAACAAATGTATGTTAGTAAAATATACCAAAACAAAATCATAAAAATAAATATGAAGAATTTATTTTATAGCTTCATTCCCATTCATTATATTGAAATATTATCTCAATTCGATGTGGGAATGCATCTCACCAAATATAAAATAATTAATATTAACATGGTTATCCAAAAAACAAAAAAATATACATAAACAACAATATATATAGTAGTGAAAACATATCGGGGCATGTATATATTCAAATTTGTAAATATTTGTTGTATCACTCCCAAAAATTCATATAAAAAATGTATACCAACTATCCAATAATAATACTTCAAAATAAGTCATACTTTTTGATAAATAAAACTTGACAAAATAATATTCATATTTTAGAAAACACTCATTTGTAATTATATAGTTACATAAAAAAATTATTCCTTGAAAACATTACATGATATCAAATTTTCCCCAATTATCTTTATAAAAAAAATAAAAAATATGTAAATCAAAACAAGAAATCCAAAATCACAATAACCATGGGAAAAACCATCACAAACAAATAAAAATGATTTTTATTGGAATTACTATAGTTAAAAAAATGTTTGAACCATTTTGATGAAACACTACACCCATCATGGTCTTAGTCATTATATGGGGGTACTCATTTTAGATACAATCCTAGACATGAACCTATACAATTATATTCCCAACTCAGACTCGCATTGGATACATTTTATAAATGGCAAGCTTATTTCCCAAATTCTCTCACATTACAAAAATCCACATAAAACAATACACAATTAACTACTTCCAACAAGTTTGTTGAAAACAATTATAGCCTAAAAATATATTTTATATTTTTTTGTGAATAACAATAAAAATCTTAAAAAAATGTACCAACAATTTTTTAAAAGAAAAAAAATTAAATTTACAATACTCAATATATATTATTACAAAATAATTAAAAAAAATTAATCAATTCAATCATTTCAATGAAAAATCAAGATAAATGTTTATTTCACGATTTATAATTTCATAGAAATACATCAATATCACATACTAAGATGCACTTAAAAATAATCATACATATTCTTAATTGTAAAATAGTGAATTTCAATCATTATTAGTAAAATTATAATGATATAGTAAATGAGTTGTGTAATGGAATACCAAGTATAATTATCTATATAAGTAATATCACATCCAGAATTCAATTTTTTCCTATGAAAAGTCATTAAATCCTTCTAGAACACACCCTAAATTTGACACATTAATTTATGTAAATAATTTAATTTCAAGAAACCCAATATTTTATTAAAATGAAAAAAAACCATGAATTTTGAAAAAAAACTTAATAGTCCATCAAAATTATGAAAATTCACATTCTAAAACAATTATCACTTAGTTAAATAAAATCTCATCCTTTGAATGGAGTCTTCAATAACTGGGTGAAACATATATTTTCAATTCTATGAAATATTTCCATCAAAATGTAGGATGGAAGAAAATAATCTATAATAAAAGAAAAATTAGAGAACTAAATTTAATCTATTAATTAAATGAGTAAAAAAATATAAAATCCAAGTCAAATGAAGGAAAAATTTCATTCTCTTCATTTTATCATGAGAGGAGAAGAATGAATAGAAAATGACAGAATATTTGTGACATAAATAGAAATCAAGGGATTTAGAAAGATTTTTTCCAAATCAAAATCATCCAAATAGTAAATGATAGAGATACTTAGAGATCTTAACCATACATTCTCAAATTCTAGATGTTATCATCTAATTGTAAGGATCTTTTAAAATTGTTAAAAAACTACTCCGCCAATATCATTTTATTTATTAACTGTTGTTATCCAAAAAAATCCATAAATAAATAAAATGATATTATGAGACAAAAATTATATTTAAAAACTAACTATAATCATATATTATCTTAAATAACATTCTTTAACAAATAATATAATATTTCATAGGCATGTCATGTAATTTGAGAATTAATCATCCACTATAAAAATAATATAAAACTTATAAGTAAAAAAATATAAAAAATATAAAGGTTCATAACTATAAAAACATGAGTTTTTCATTACCATTATCTAAAGAACAACTTCTATCTAATCCCACATGATTACCTATGGAACCAGTATCCTATCTTGAATATTAGACATAAGGGTTTAACATCTATATATGTTCATGTGTAGGTTCAAAGAAAAAAATTAGGGTAACTCGAACAATGGGTCCTCTAATATATACTATAATAATCCATGTGTTTTTAAGAATATGTAAATATAATAGTAGAACACATCATGCTATACACTAATTTAGGTTATCATGTCCTAACCATTACACCACAAAACCTAGCATTACCAACCACATTATAAAATATAAAATCATATATGGAATGATGATTCAATGAATCACTTTCATTCTGTGTTATTAGAATAGAAATAAAGTTTATATGAAAATAATCAAAACTTAATTTGTGTATGTTTTATTCTTATGCTGAATGAACATATAATAACTATGATATTAGAGAACTAAAACAATTTTATAAAAATTTAGTGATCTAATATTTCATGTCATATTACAAAAAAATTATAATCACTATAATATATCCAATATTACACATCCTTTGATGAAAAAAATTGAGTTCGTTGATAGATGAATAATATGTTATAGATAGTGTTTCAATTAATTATTGTGATTGGTGTAATTTGATAGTTAGAGATTATTACAATGATAATCATAAATAAATCTTCACCTCAAGAATTTAAAATTAAAATGTAAATGAAAATCAGGATCGATCATTCTGAATGTTTCTATTCATATTAAATATTTAAAATTTATTTTTATAGAGAACTTTTGATAAGTGTAATATTTTTTGTATGTGTTTCTATCTAGAGATACAATTATAAGGTTTTCATTATTATTATCTTATCAATTTTGAATGTAATTATTCTTCCTACAATCATGCATGATTGGGGGACCTATAGATAAGAATAATAATAAATTTCTGATCATTTGAAATAGGGTATTCTATGGATAGGAAGACAAAGGACATGTATTAACCTTTTTTAGAAGTTATTTGCGACTATTATGATTATTTAATGGATTTTAAGGATAAAAATATATAAATTTTGATAATTATAAATCCAGGGATTCCTTGGGACATGTTTAAATTCATAGAGACGTTGGATTTGGCTGACAGATCCACCATACATATTTAATTAAAAGTTTGATAATAATAATATCCTTTTAAAGGAGTAATTAGTTTTCTAAAAAATATTTTTTTGAACTTCTAATGTGTCAACTCTTTCGTCGATAATTTTTAAAATTATACACACTTTATTCTTTCTGATTTACCTATATTTTATTCCATTTATAATTTTGTTGCTATGGTTTTTTTATTTTTTTGTAATTTGAAAAACCAATTAACTAAAACATGAAAAGGGATAAAATTGTATGTTTTTTTAAAAACTAAAATTCACCTACACTAATTTTTATTTATTGTTCATCATAGCTCTAGACAAAATTTTGTATCATATGTTTTCATTACTGTGATTCTAATATTTTCTAGAACGCATTTACATGAACATTTATTTTCATTAGTTTATCTAATTTCCAACATATTTTCCTTACACTAACTATGTTTTTAGAGTAAAGATATTTTTTGAGGGAAATTATACCTTTTGTAACTCAAGAAAACATAAATCAGACTATGTCACCTAATATTTGATAGATTTTATTATGATTACTCATGGGATTGTATGAATTCCTATATCTTTAATACATGATTCGAATTTTTTTATGATTGCATGAATGTATAATGTTCTGGAGAATAATATCTTTCAATTACCACCTGAAGAAAAATTGTAATATCAAGTAATGCATAATGTTTTTAATACATTATTGTGTTTTATCCTTTAAAAAATCTATCACCATATAAATTCTTGTGAAAATAAATATAAAATTTAGAAGTAGTTGGAGATTACACATTTTAGAACATCCACATTTTTAGAAACTCACAGAGTTGTGATAAAATATGATTATAAATAATTTAATATTCTACCCGAAGAATAAGCAACTCAAATTCGTCAATAGTTTATGGAAATAGTAAATAGTTCATGGTTTTTGGGTGCAAAGTGTTATTCAAAGATCGAATCATTGAAAAATTATTAATATTATGAATAAATAATTAGAGTTCAAGGGGATAAAAATCAATGATATTAAAAATCGGTAAATGTTATGACTGTAATACTAAATTGGAACTCTAATGCCATATGAAGAAAACATAAATAAGATGCTAAAAATTAGAAAAATATGAATAGTGTGTAATTCTATTATAATTTAGGTAACCTTATTTTAGTAATCATTAATAATTGTATTAACACTTCTAAATATAATTTTTCAAATTGTAAATGTGATAATTTGGATTAAAGTTATTTGAATGATAGTAACAAATATTTTTCTGATATTTCATTATGAATTAATAATCTCATCAGTGATTGAAATTTATAAAATGTTAAAAAAGGAAAAAATGAAAAGATAAAAAGAAATATACATGTGTTACTTTTTAAGAATGAAATAAAAAAGTACATTGCCAACCTAATTTTCAAATATAAAGAATTAGAATAGAAATATGATAATTTATTTTAAAAGACATTGTATAAATAAATTGAAATATTTAGATACCTGGAGTGTTAGTGAAGAGGAACCTTCTTAAGATATTTTATATAATGATAGTGTAATAGAATCTTAGAAAATAGTTGGATAATATTTAATATTCCAACAATGGAAAAAATATTCATTGAAAAGGAATCTATAGAATACTGTAAAATTTTAAATTTAGATTATAAATGAATATATAATATATAATATGACTATTAAACTTCATCATAAGATGAAAAAAATAATACATTTGATGATAAAATGTAAATTCTTAAGAATATAATTAAAAATTACATACTATAACTAAAATGAATTGATTGTAAATATTATGAAGCCAGAAAATAATAAATTGAATAGAGCATATGAGTTCACTGAAATAAAACCCATTATGGATAATAAAATAATTTGGAAATTAATATATTACATAAAAATACATTCAAAAAAATTAGATTTAAAAAATAATTCTTTAATGAATTATATTGATTTGAATTTAGTTGATCGGAATTTTATTGTTCAAAATTTTGATAATCATAATTTTATTGTTCAAATTATATTTTTTTTACCGAAAATGTTAGTTAAAATTAGTTATATAAAATATAATTATAAAAAAAATATTAAAATAAAATAAAAACCTTTTGAACATGAAATAGAAGTTTTTATATTTCTAATAAACATTTTTTTTATTAATTTTTTACCTACAATGATCATTTTTGTGCTAAATGTAAAAGAGTGGTATATTAAAGTAAGTATTTTTCTCTAAATAAATATCTGTCTTTTGGTTTCCACAAGGATTTTATTTTTTAAGAACTATCAGTTGTAAAACATAAATGATCTTAGAATAAGTGGCTTCCAGAAGATTTATTTTCTAATATAATTAGACCCAAACATTTTTGGATACCAAGAATATGATTTTATACTTTTCATGAAATGATGATTAGTATCAGTAAAAAAAATAGTTCATGGAATATAGTCATTCTTGACATATGGCTATAGATAAGCCCATGTTTTGAAACAAAAAAATTAAAGGATAAAGAGTAACTTTTAGAAACAATGCATAAAGAAACATCATCTGAAAATTTAATTTTAATTTTCATAGAAGGCATTAATTTCAAATTTTTTTATTTATTGTAGGAAATAATCATGAACTATCTGTATAATTTAGTTATGAGAGGTTGGATACCTTGTGAAAATTGTGAATAATAAATATGTTGTTAAATTATATGAATGTCATTTTATTTTTCCATCTGATAGGAATTAAAGTGTCTTCACAATTGACTTATATGATTTATGAAATTTAAATTTCAAATTTTTAAGTGAAACCAATGCCTTGTCATTGGTATGGAATAGGATATTTAGACACCATAAGATCATAACCAAAACTAAACTTTCTAGTAATGGATATATTTGGGATATACCAATATGAATTTTTAATTCAACCATACACTATGATCCTTATCAATTTGGTATGAAACAAAAGTCATGTTTTAAATATAATAATGAAGTCTCAAATACCAAATATTTAAAGTTAGAACAGATAAATTTATTTGGTCTTTTAAAACTAGAATTATTCATTGAAAATACAATGTATATTTCTTGGATTATGATTAAACTAGATTTAGTTTATTCTATTTTCTAACCCAAAAATTGGAATCTCCAAGTCATTTTATGTTATTTCAAGATTTAGTGAAAATTTATAAAAATATAGATTTGGCTACATTCTGTTATTATCATAGTGGTGAGTATTTGAAATATAATTTTTATACTTTTTATAGTAAAATAGGTTTTTCTTATAATTTTTATTCACCAAGAACACCACAAAAAAGACTAGTTTAACGAATAATAAAAATTATTTAGGATGTTACTTGACCGTTTTTAACTGGTTATTCCAACACTAGAAATTTTTGAGTTATGGCTATGAGAACCCATTTTTGTAAAACAAATTGGGTTTTACTCATATCATTTCTTAATAAAACTCTTAATTAGTTTTGGTCACTAAGAAATATAGAGATTTATTACTTTTTAGTTTTTTTTAATATAATGTAATCATAGTGAATAAAAAAGATCATCTATATAAACTTTATCCAAAAACCTAATAAACGAATTTTTATGGGTTACTCAACTACAAGTGAGGCTTATATAGTTTTTAGTAAAAGAATAATAGGCTTTTAAATTCTGATTTTTTTAAGATTTAATGAATATGATCCTTTTATTATAGTAAAACCATTAAAAATTAATATTTATAATTTTTGTAAAAATAATTTTGTTGGTTTCAAAGAAGATAATTTATAACTACCGATAGTAAATAGTATTGTAGTAATACCATCTAATTTCCAACAGACTTTCAGTACTTTAATATAATATTTTTATTCATTAGATGCATATCAACTTACCACTTTACCCAGAAATTAGGTGATCTTAATTAATAATCATCATGAATATATTATTACAGAATTAATGTAATGGTTGGACTTGGAAGCCACTGAAAGAGTACCCAATCCAGTTCACCGGATGTCCTCAATGGTGACTCCTCATATGCCAGTGACTACTGAATAGAAGTTAGGGTCTAATAGTATAACGACCCATACTTTACATACATTGTTAATACTTCAAAATTGAAGTACACTTATTACAACATATGACAAAACCACAAAGGACCGTATAGGTATAGTGTCTTTAGAAACTGGGAAACATAATCAACTGGTTCATAAATCTTCTACAGTGTCTCCCATTTATTTCATCATATCTAGGGTCCCTTTTAGCATATTCTACTTAATATCCATCTTCCTGACCTGGGGAAAAGAAAACATAAAAGGGTGAGCTCAAATGCTCAGCAAGGGAAAATAAATGAAATAAAAATCATATCATATCTTTTTGAAAATCATAACCTGCAAAAGACATCATAATATCTTAACATGGAATAAATCATAGAAGTGAAAATGAGATCCCCATAATCATAACATGAAACTTGAAACTTTGTGGCATGCACACATTATCATGGAAAATCATTTCTTGTTAGTCATGACTCATTGCCAAGACTATCTTAGTGGACAAAGTCCCTTTCTGAACTGAGTCACCCTCGTTCCAGTCCTGTTTCACTGAACCGGTATAACCTACCGTTCCAGCCATGTCTATCTCATGATATATAAAATCTTTACCCAATGCATTGGAGGGAGATATAGGTCCCACCCATCTTATAATGAATCCTTTCTTATGTGTGCCACATAATCATAAATCATACATCATCGCATAACACATGTAACAAAAATGGGATTCTTGAAACATCATGACATCATAAAAAAATTCATATAAGATAAAGGAATTCATAAAAATATTTCCATCACAACATAATCAAATCCATGTAATAATAGGTATAAAAACAGAACCCTTTTATTATCTTAGATGGAAAATAATTTTGATAAAATACTTGAACTCCATTCTTGAGGAAAATATCCTTTCTACTTCAAAAACACTTTTCCTTTCTTAACATGTCATTCAATTTTAAACTAAAAGAATTTGATTAAAAATAAACTTGAATACTTGTAAAGGAAGCTTCTTGGAAATAGTGTTTTAAGAATCCATTCATGTCGTATAATTTAAAAAAACATTCTTCGTACTTTTGTCGGAAAAGTCAAAAAGTACCTCGTACGAAAAGGCGACAAAAGATTTCTTTCATATTCTTTAATAAAAATTCACCGAAGGGTAAAATTGGATTTAAACTATTGTAAGTGGATGGAAACAATATTACATATTGAGGTAACATGTATGTGGATGATAAAATACACCCCAGTAAATACCAAAGTATAAACAATCTCGGATAAAAATGAGATTGTGATATTTCCCCATACCATATGTCCGATTTTCTTTGTACGTGTCCGAAGATCCTGTATAATGGTTTAAATAATGTTTTTGACTTATTACAGAATCATACATATTGATATGATATCATATATGGTCATATTCTTAGCTTCTTGTTAGTAATATTTCATTGTTACTTGTTACTCGGGTCTTTATTGCCTTTTGTTCTTATGCGTGTTTTGCCGAATACATTCTCATTCTTCTTTTAAGGTTATAGATACCTTATATCCAGAATGGTATTAGTGTAACATATATCATATTTATTCATTCAATTTATTTATATAATTACTATGTAATGATGATCATGTAGAACGAGTCGCATGACATCGTGGAGACGGTATTCCGTACGTACGCACGAGTGATGATATCGTTCCTATGATCGTGGAACTATATTGGAGTATATATATATTATTTCAGTATCAATATTACTTTATAATAATCATAAATATTTACTCATTACACCATTATACCCATCCTTGTAAAGTGATGGTGGAAAAATAGATTACACCACGGCGTGGAGACTATATTCCGTACGTACGCACGCGCGGTGAATTCATTTTTCCGTAGGATGGATAGAAGGTGATTTAGGGTTGTTTCATATTTATAATAACATATCAGTATGTAAGTAATACTGATGTTATTACTTCATCATGAAACAACTAAAGATGATGAAGTTGAAGAAGAAAGAAATTGAAAAGATCGGTAATGGATATTACCTCTTCTTTGGAATGCCTCTTTGAATCCTCCACTTAGGGAACTAAGATTGGTCTTTGAAGAAGACCAGGACCTCTAGGATTATTCTAGGGAAGTCGAGAGGAGAAAATGGCAGGGGTTGGCCGAGCATGAGTGCTCAAATTGGTGTGAGGAGGAGGGGGAGGAGGTGCCCTTTTATAAGAGAGGAGAGGGGCACCTTAGGAATATCTCAAAATATTATTTTATATTAAAGTCAAAATCGGTTTATAATGGTTCTAAAGGGTCTTATTTCAAATCTAAAGTGGGGATGGGTCTAAAACCTATCAACCAATAGGATTTAGACAAGTTTAGGGTATTATTTTAACCTTATCAATTAGATTTAACACTAAGTTAAATAATTTGACTTTTACCTTGTCTTTTTGTTTTCTTTCACTATATGGTTAATACACTTACTATAACATGCCAAACGAACCCCACATTGTTTATTATTAATATATATATCCTTATCTAAGTCATTTGGCCGAACCATAGATTTTTAGGAATAAAATAACAATTAATAATATAATATTTGATTTAAAAACTATTTTGTGTCAATTTTTACACTATTTGATATATGATTTTTTTGAAAGTCATAACAGAAATATATGTTCGAATAAAGTTGATTAAATCAACACTAATATATCATAGTAACCTAGAAAATTAGTGTAATTCATAAAAAGTCTCAAATTACATTTATTTTGGTGTTTATAACATCAATTATGTCAACATTTCATAAATAAGATAATTACTGCATCATCGTTGTGTCATAATTAAATTAAATTATTTAATGTCTAAAAATTATAAATAAAAAACCATTATGTAGGAAATATTTTTAGATTTCTAATGAATATTTATAGTCTAATTTATCTTATGTATAACCCCATATTAAAAATGATTTACTTATTAAACTTTGATTTCAACTATTTTAACCCTTCTTTAAATAAAATAATAATAAATGTCCTAATCTAATCCAAGTGGGACTAAATGGTCATATTTTATTCCTAAGCTTGTTTTTGGTCGAATTACACTTGTCCAATAGAATTAGGACATGTGTTAGGGTAATATTAATATCATATTTACCCTTAGTTACCCTATTTACTATTAACTGCGGTAAAAATAGTAAACAGTTACTATTCACCAAAAAATTATTTTTATCTCATTGAACCACATTTTACTTACTGATATAAACCGTGTCTGTCGGATTTTTGAAATTCCATTCACAGAAGCGGTAAAATTAAGTTTTATGCAAAATTCAGTTTTTAACCTACCACTTAGTGGTTTCACTATTCATCAAAAATTGAAAGTTTTCAGAAAAATACCAAAATTTCACCCTAGGTTAATTTCGATATTATGAGTCCAAAAATGAAGTCCATTTTGAAAAATAAAATTTATAAAATTTCAAAAAGTGGTTATTACTATTCATAACGGCTAGTTTTAATAGCATATTGTTGTTTAGTGAAACTCGGTATTGCGTACGACGCAAGCTATCGAGGAAGGTCGTGATTGCGTGCAAATCAAGCCAAGCAAGTGTTGTGTAGAAAAAAGATTCCTTTCATGATTTATATAACATAAATGTCTCGGGTGTTACATTCTACCCCCCTTAAAAAGCATTTCGCCCTCGAAATTCGTCACTTTGTAACAAACAGATGAGGATACTTCTCCCTCATCATATCCTCAAGCTCCCATGTAGATTCTTCAAGTTGGTGGTTCCTCCATAAAACTTTCACCAATCGGGTGGTCTTGTTTCGTAGGACTTTTTCGCTACGATCCAGAATCTCTATCGGCTATTCTTCATAAGAAAGATCTTGCTCCAGCGGTACAACTTCTGAGCTGAGTACATGTGAAGGATCTGGTATGTACTTTCTCAGGAGAGATACATGGAACACATCGTGAACTTGAGAGAGATTCGGTGCAAGCGCCAATCGGTAAGCTACCTTCCCAACACGATCCAGTATTTCGAAAGGACCGATATATCTAGGGATCAACTTCCCCTTCTTTCCAAATCTCATAACCCTCTTCCAGGGAGATATTTGTAAGAACACTTTATCGCCCACTTCAAACTCTAGGTCTTTTCTCCGGTTGTCGGCATAACTTTTCTGTCGACTCTGAGCTGCTCTTATGTGTTGTTGAATAGATCTGACCTTTTCTGCCATTTCATCAATGAGATCAGGTCCTAATAGCTTTCTTTCCCCAACTTCATCCCAACAAGTTGGAGTCCTGCATTTCTTTCCATAGAGAGATTAATAAGGAGGCATCTGAATACTTGAGTGAAAGCTATTATTATAAGAAAATTCCACCAATGGTAGGTGTTGATCCCAACCTCCTTTGAAATCCATAGAGCAAGCTCTCAACATATCTTATAGGGTTTGAATTGTTCTCTCAGACTGACCGTCTGTCTGGGGATGATAAGCAGTGCTGAAACTCAACTCTGTATCCAGAGTATGCTGAAGACTTCGCCAGAACTTCAAGGTAAATCTCGGATCCCGATCAGATATAATAGAAAGTGGTACTCCATGCAATCTTACCACTTCCATTACATATATCCTGGCAAGCTGATCTAGAGATAAATCCTCTCTAATAGCAAGGAAGTGTGCAGACTTTGTAAGACGATCAACTATGACCCAGCTAGCATTATTTCCTTTGGATGTTTTAGGAAGTCCTGTGACAAAGTCCATAGTGATGTTTTCCCATTTCCATTCAGGTATGGGTAATGGTTGTAACATCCCCTTAGACTTCTATCTCTCAACTTTAACTTGTTGACAAACCAAGCATCGAGAGACATATTCAGCAACATCTCTTTTCATACCATCCCACCAGAAGTACTCTTTCAGGTCCCTATACATCTTCGTGCTTCCAGGATGAATAGAGAATAATGAACTATGAGCCTCATCCAGCAGCTCCTTCTTTAATTCGGGGATGGGAGGAACACAAACCCTATTCCTGAACTTTATTATCCCATCACAATCAAGGTTGAATTCAGGAACATTTCTCACCTTCTTTTGTAACTCAACATCTTCTTTCTGTGCCTCTTTAATCTTCACATGTATAGATGGTTGAACATTCATTTGAGAAGGATAAGATTTTTCCCCTTCCATTATAATTCCAAGATCCATCCTTTGTAAATCCATAAATATTGGATCTTTTGTGATCCTCATCATGGATAAACTAGCATGGTCTTGTCGACTTAATGCATCTGCCACCTTGTTTGCTTTCCCAGGGTGGTAATGGATTGAGTAGTCATAATCCTTAATTAGCTCCAACCATCTTCTTTGGCGCATATTCAGCTCCTTTTGTGTGAAAATATACTTTAAACTTTTATGATCAGTATAAATATCACACCTTTCACCATAAAGGTAATGCCTCCAAATCTTTAATGCAAAGATTACCGCAGCCAACTCCAAATCATGAGTTGGGTAATTTTGCTCATGGATTTTCAACTGTCGTGAGGCATAAGCTATCACCATATCATTTTGTATAAGAACACACCCCAATCCCTTCTTAGATGCATCACTATAGATCACAAACCTTTCTCCACTACAAGGCAGTGTGAGCACAGGTGCACTGGATAACCTTCTTTTCAACTCCTTGAAATTCTCTTCACATTCTTCCGTCCAGACAAACTTAACTCCTTTCCGGGTCAACTTGGTGAGTGGATTAGATAATCGTGAAAAATCCTCTACAAAACGTCGATAATATCCAGCCAAACCAAGAAAACATCGGATCTCAGTTACTGTCGTTGGTCTTGACCATCTTTCGATAACCTCTGTTTTTGCTGGATCCACAGATATCCCCTCTTTTGAGATTATGTGACCCAAAAATGCAACTTTTTGAAGCCAAAATTCACACTTGGTAAATTTGGCATAAAGCTTCTCCTTTCTTAGGGTCTTCAATATAATTCTCAAGTGATCTTCATGCTCTTCCTTTCCCTTTTAATAGACAATAATATCGTCTATAAAGACTACCACAAATTGATCAAGATAGTCTCTAAAGACTCTATTCATTAGATTCATGAAGATAGCAGGGGCATTAGTAAGACCAAATGGCATTACTATAAATTCATAGTGTCCATACCTTGTACGGAAAGCCGTCTTTGGTATATCCTCCCTTTTGACCCTTAGTTGATGATACCCTGAATGAAGATCAATCTTGGAAAAGTATTGAGCTCCGCGTAGTTGGTCAAATAAGTCATCAATGCGTGGGAGAGGATATTTGTTCTTGATAGTGATCTTGTTAAGTTCTAGATAATCAATGCAGAGTCTCATTGATCCATCTTTCTTCTTAACAAATAGAACAGGTGCTCCCCAAGGTGACGCACTAGGGCGTATGAATCCCTTATCAAGATTCTCTTGGAGTTGCTTCTTCAATTCTTGCAACTCAATTGGGTCCATTCTATAAGGTGTCTTTGAAATAGGCAAAGCACCCGGTACGAGTTCTATTGAAAACTCAACTTCACGATTTGGTGGAAGACCCGGTAATTCCTCCAAAAAGACATCATCAAACTCCCGTACAATGGGAATATTCTTAATCGTGAGTTTCTCACCAACCATTTGAGATAAATAACCTTCATTTAGTGGAATCAATACCCATAAGATGGAATAAATTTCCACTGGAAGATTATGTTCATCTTTGCATTGATATACGATCGTAGATTGATCTAGAATATGAAATGTGACTTCCCTTCTTTGGCAATTGATATGAGCTCCATGTAGAGAAAGCCAATCCATGCCAAGAATCACATCAAATTCCACTAAAGGAAGGATCACAAGATTTGCAGGAAGAACTTTCCCACAAACTTCGATCGGAGAAGAATTATAAACTTTTGATGCGACTGTTGTGCCATTAGGTGTTGTCACAGCTAACTCAACATCTAATTGTTAAGGTAGTACGGTGATACCCTTAGAATATTCTTTAGAAATAAAAGAGTGGGTGGATCCAGAATCAAACAAAACATTTTCTACTTTAGAGTGGATGGTAAGTGTACCTTTCACCACTTCGTTATCGTATCCCACATCACTGATAGAAATTGCATGTGACTTTCCTTTGTCTTTAGCCTTAAGATTTTGTTGACATCGACCATCATCATCAACCCTTGGATTTGGGCATTGATTGGCATAATTCCCCATCTCCTTGCACTTGAAACATTGAAGTGTAGTAGGTTCATTCTGTGTATCCCTTCCTTTGTTTGCATCATTAGACATCTTCTTCCCATTATCGCGGCATTCAAATGCCCGATGACCTTCCCTTCCACATTTAAAACATTTACTTGTCCCTTTAAGACAACTCCCTCCATGTTTCTTTCCACACATTGAGCATAAGGGAAATCTCATCTTCTTTTCAGTGTGCTCTTTAGATTTTCCTTTGAATTCCATCTTCCTCTTCTTATCAAACCCATGTGACTGATGGGTTATTCCAATCTCCATCTCGACTTTGAGAGCACATCGAACGATTTCCTCGTAGCTATTGAAGTCCCTTATGGCTAACGCCCTTCGAAGACTTGGTTTTAAGCCACTAAAGAATCGATCGATCTTACTCTCAGGTTGGATAATAATACCAGAAGCGTACCTTGCAAGTCATGTAAAATTTGCTTCATAGGTACCAACAGATTCATCATCCCTTTGCTTCAGTTCAAGAAACTCTTTCTCCATCTTTGTTCGGAGAATACGAGGGAAGTACTTATTGAAAAATAAGTTCTTGAACTCGTCCCATTCCATAGACTCAATTTCATCCCTTTGCCTCGTATTCTTAATAAGATTCCACCATTGATCAGCATCTCCTTCCAAACGATACACTGCTAGGATGACTTTATCATGTTCATAACATTGAAGAACTGAAAATATCTTTTCAGTAGTACTAATCCATTGTTCAGCAACTAATGGATCAGTAGACCCACTGAAAGAAGGTGGACGCCGCCTCATGAAGGATTCAACAGAATGTTCCTCCTTCCTTTGCTCGTTTGGAAGTCCTGCATGATTCATAGCTTGAGAAAGTTGTGTGAGCATGGATACAAGATTTTGCATTCCAGATCCCATATCGTTTGGTTGCTCAGGGGGACAATCATTGCATTTCCCATCGCATTCCGCATTAACACGGTTCCTTCGGGTTGCAGCCATTGACTAAAACCAAGAAGAATAGTGTGAGCAAAACTAATTATAATAGGAAAACCACATAATTCAAGAATAAAATTTTAATGCTTAAGGTCTTATCCTAGGTTATTCAAGGCCATTTCTAAAACACTAAGATTGTGTTCTATGCTTAGACATATCCTTAGGGTTCTTACTAAGGCTTTCACATCCTAGTTTCCAAAGGTTGACTATACCTTTCCTCTGATACCAACTATAACGACCCATACTTTACATACATTGTTAATAATTCAAAATTTAAGTACACTTATTACAACATATGACAAAACCACAAAGGACCGTATAGGTATAGTGTCTTTAGAAACTGGGAAACATAAACAACTGGTTCATAAATCTTCTACAGTGTCTCCCATTTATTTCATCAAATCTAGGGTCCCTTTTAGGATATTCTACTTAATATATATATTCCTGACCTGGGGAAAAGAAAACATAAAAGGTTGAGCTCAAATGCTCAGCAAGGGAAAATAAAGGAAATAAAAATCATATCATATCTTTTTGAAAATCATAACCTGCAAAAGAGATCATAATATCTTAAAATGGAATAAATCATAGAAGTGAAAATGAGATCCCCATAATCATAACATGAAACTTGAAACTTTGTGGCATGCACACATAATCATGGAAAATCATTTCTTGTTAGTCATGACTCATTGCCAAGATTATCTTAGTGGACAAAGTCCCTTTCTGAACCGAGTCACCCTCGTTCCAGTCCTGTTTCACTGAACCGGTATAACCTATCGTTCCAGCCATGTCTATCTCATGAGATATAAAATCTTTACCCAATGCATTGGAGGGAGATATAGGTCCCACCCATCTTATAATGAATACTTTCTTATGTGTTCCACATAATCATAAATCATACATCATCGCATAACACATGTAACAAAAATGGGATTCTTGAAACATCATGACATCATAAAACAATTCATATAAGATAAAGGAATTCATAAAAACATTTCCATCACAACATAATCAAATACATGTAATAATAGGTATAAAAACGGAACCCTTTTATTATCTTAGATGGAAAATAATTTTGATAAAATACTTGAACTCCATTCTTGAGGAAAATATCCTTTCTACTTCAAAAACACTTTTCCTTTCTTAACATGTCATACAATTTTAAACTAATAGAATTTGATTAAAAATAAACTTGAATACTTGTAAAGGATTCTTCTTGGAAATAATGTTTTAAGAATTCATTCATGCCATATAAGTTAAAAAAACATTCTTAGTACTTTTGTCGGAAAAGTCAAAAAGTACCTCGTACGAAAAAGCGACAAAAGATTTCTTTCATATTCTTTACTAAAAACTCACCGATGGGTAAAATTGGATTTAAACTATTGTAAGTGGATGGAAACAATATTACATATTTAGGGAAGATGGATGTGGATGATAAAATACACCCCAGTAAATACCAAAGTATAAACAATCTCGGATAAAAATGAGATTGTGATATTTCCCCATACCTTAAGTCCGATTTGCTTTGTACGTGTCCGAATATCCTGTATAATGGTTGAAATAATGTTATTGACTTATTCCAGAATCATAAATATTGATATGATATCATATATGGTCATATTCTTAGCTTCTTGTTAGTAATATTTCATTGTTACTTGTTACTCGGGTCTTTATTGCCTTTTGTTCTTATGCGTGTTTTGCCGAATACATTCTTATTCTTCTTTTAAGGTTATAGATACCTTATATCCAGAATGGTATTAGTGTTACATATATAATATTTATTCATTCAATTCATTTATATAATTACTATGTAATGATGATCATGTAGAACGAGTCGCATCACATCGTGGAGATGGTATTCCATACGTACGCACGAGTGATGATATCGTTCCTATGATCGTGGAACTGTATTGGAGTATATATATATTTTTTCAGTATCAGTATTACTTTATAATAATCATAAATAGTTACTCATTACACCATTATACCCATCCTTGTAAAGTGATGGTGGAAAAATAGATTACACCACGGCGTGGAGACGGTATTCCGTACGTACGCACGCGCGGTGATTTCATTTTTCCGTAGGATGGATAGAAGGTGAATTAGGGTTTTTTCATATTTATAATAATATTTCAGTATGTAAGTAATACTGATGTTATTACTTAATCATTAAACAACTAAAGAAGAAGAAGTTGAAGAAGAAAGAAATTGAAAAGATCGGTAATGGATATTACCTCTTCTTTGGAACGCCTCTTTGAATCCTCCACTTAGGGAACTAAGATTGGTCTTTGAAGAAGACCAGGACCTCTAGGATTATTCTAGGGAAGTCAAGAGGAGAAAATGGTAGGGGTTGGCCGAGCTTGAGAGCTCAAATTGGTGTGAGGAGGAGGGGGAGGAGGTGCCCTTTTATAAGGGAGGAGAGGGGCACCTTAGGAATATCTCAAAATATTATTTTATATTAAAGTCAAAATCGGTTTATAATGGTTCCAAAGGGTCTTATTTCGAAGCTAAAGTGTGGATGGGTCTAAATCCTATCAACCAATAGGATTTAGACAAGTTTAGGGTATTATTGTAACCTTATCAATTATATTTAACTCTAAGTTAAATAATTTGACTTTTACCATGTCTTTTTGTTTTCTTTCACTATATGGTTAATACACTTACTATAACATGCCAAACGAACCCCACATTGTTTATTATTAATATATATATCCTCATCTAAGTCATTTGGCCGAACCTTAGATTTTTAGGAATAAAATAACAATTAATAATATAATATTTGATTTAAAAACTATTTTGTGTCAATTTTGACACTATTTGATATATGATTTTTTTTGAAAGTCATAAAAGAATTATATGTTCGAATAAAGATGATTAAATCAACACTAATATATCATAGTGACCTATAAAATTAGTGTAATTCATAAAAAGTCTCAAATTACATTTATTTTGGTGTTTATAACCTCAATTATGTCAATATTTCATAAATAAGATATTTACTGCATCATCGTTGTGTCATAATTAAATTAAATTATTTAATGTCTAAAAATTATAAATAAAATACCATTATGTAGGAAATCTTTTTATATTTCTAATGAATATTTATAGTCTAATTTATCTTATGTATAACCCCATATTAAAAATGATTTACTTATTAAACCTTGATTTTAACTATTTTAACCCTTCTTTAAATAAATTAATAATAAATTTCCTAATCTAATCCAAGTGGGCCTAAATGGTCATATTTTATTCCTAAGTTTGTTTTTGGTCGAATTACACTTGTCCAATAGAATTAGGACATGTGTTAGTGTAATATTAATATCATATTTACCCTTAGTTACCCTATTTACTATTAACTGCGGTAAAAATAGTAAAAAGTTACTATTCCCCAAAAAATTATTTTTATCTCATTGAACCACATTTTACTTACTAATATCAACCGTGTCTGTCGGATTTCTGAAATTCCATTCACAGAAGCGGTAAAATTAAGTTTTATGCAAAATTCAGTTTTTAACCTACCACTTAGTGGTTTCACTATTCATCAAAAATTGAAAGTTTTCAGAAAAATACCAAAATTTCACCCTAGGCTAATTTCGATATTCTGAGTCCAAAAATGAAGTCCATTTTGAAAAATAAAATTTATAAAATTTCAAAAAGTGGTTATTACTACTCATAACGGCTAGTTTTAATAGCATATTGTTGTTTAGTGAAACTCGGTATTGCGTACGACGCAAGCTATCGAGGAAGGTCACGATTGCGTGCAAATCAAGCCAAGCAAGTGTTGTGTAGAAAAAGATTCCTTTGATGATTTATATAACATAAAAGTCTCGGGTGTTACAAATAGTGGTATATTGAAGAGATTATACCCTCATGGTCAAAGTAGAATAATTCTATAAACTATAAAACATCAATGTATATAGATAAACAAAATATAAATATATGATAATCTACAATAACTAGCATTCAATAATAAATGAATCGATAACCATGCATAAACAGGCTATAATATACCTAAATATACATAAAGTAGGTGATATATAAAAATTCATAATGAAATGAAAAAATCTCCCAGGACTATATTCATGCACATCCTATGAGTTAACTCAATATAGTTTACCTAAGATCCCATGAACCTGAGTAATAGTGCGTAACAATATCCATAACCTAACCTACAACCAAAAGATCTGTTTGGGTACCAATTGGGGGCCTAAAAAGGGAAATAGTTAAACATAGTAGGATAACACCAGAAATGTCTAATTCATATCTAGAACATGAATTTAGAATAATTAGTTTTCAGATATGATAAATAAGCAGTCAATAAACAAATATAATGAAGTTAGGATTGGGTTCTTTAAGGACACCTGGTCGAACATACTTGCTTTTGCCTAATCTAAAATACCTATGAATATGTGTCATCATGTATATTGATATATATATATATATATTTATGTATATATATATGCACTATCTACAGGATAACATCTATTGAAATATATATAGATACATGTTAATAAAAAGGACCAGGGATTAACTCAGGTGTCAATGCCTAAACATGATGATATCATAAGGTTATCATTATTTAAATATGGGTATGAGCCGAAACATATGATAAAGATAACATTATGTTGAAATTTAGGACCCATGGCTTGAAAACCATGAATCATTGTGTAATGATAATCATATACGATTCAATATGTTTTATAGTGTTAAATAGTTAATAAGAATGGGTTATCCAATTGATAATATTGTGATATAAATCATTTGAAATGTGATTCAATCCAATGAATTCTATCTCAATAACCCATGTATCACTTGTTTCATGTCAAATATTTATTTAATATATGATTCTATCCATGGTGGTTCATAATAGGATTCCACATATCTCTCATGGTATATATCCCATCCTGAAACCTATGAGTCTATCCATTATATTTCATATTAGGATCCCAATATCACTCAAGGTGCATCATAATTTCATTGAATAGATGATCCCATCCCTTTCAGTCCATAAAAACCTAGGTACAACTCATTACATATTATAAAACAATATCCTTCTTTGACCATCCATGGTACACCACATAGAGAACCATGTATCACTCACAAAATGGTATAATAACATCGACCTTTGAGCCCATCCAAGGCAATCCACAAGGGAACCTAGTATAACTAATTAGTATTATTATCCCATCATCCAATGAGATTATTAAAGGAAATATGACTTTGGAAAACAAGTTTCTCTCAAGGAATAGAATTTTATATTTAGGCAGTTCACATTCAATAATTAACATGGTTCATGAGAAGTCAAAAATAACAACTCCCAATTCAAGCGTAAGAAAGGAGTGAAGAAGATAAAGGTGAACTATATTTAACTGATTAGCACCATACATTCAAAAAGATATATAAAATACCAAGGAGATTACCCTTACCAGAATGGATATGATTCATCATGATCTTTACATTTTCAAATCAATTTATTATGAAATAAAGAAGGCTATGTAAGTACACATCCCTCTGTCAATTTACCATAATTCATTTTTCATATGAGAAAATTCAATAATTACACTTTTTAATTGATATGGTACATGTAAAGAACATCTACATTAATATTTCAATCCATTTATATTGGCTAAACATTTATAAATTTTAGTTCTATTATAATATTAATGAATTTATTAACCTAAGGGGATGATATCAACACCACATATCATTCATTTTATATAATTTATTATGTTTTTCTGGGAGAGGAATGGAAAAAAAACTCAAAAGGTGGTTCCCAATTCCAATATATGGTATATGGGTCAATTTATATAAGTAACACACCTAATGGAATTTTTCAAGTTTATTTAAAAATCATCCAGTAGTCAAATTTAAATTCACAACAAAAATTTAATTTAATATAATGGCATTTAAAAGATTAATTTGACATTTATGAGGTGACACATTGAATGTATGATGGTTATATCAATGTTGTATTTTATAAACATGATGTAAACTAAGGTAAAACAACATGACCACCATCCTTATTTATATGACACTTCACTTTTCCCTTTATCAGGGTTTGATTTTTCCAAAACAAGAAAAATCAGAAGAACCTCCAAATGCCCTAAAATGGGGGAAATATCATGTATTAATTACAATTACTTACATTAAGATAAATGAAAACGAAAGAAATAGGTGCCATAAAATTAACAATTTTATTCCAGCTTATCTAACAGTTTTGAAACTATACCAAAAATGATGAAAATACACCCACAGAAGTTGGGAAACAGAAGGAGCATGTGAGTGATACTCCAAGATGAATGGGTGGAGAAAAGTAGTGAAAACCTTTTAAGTATTTGATGTGAAAATCAGAAATTTTTAACCATTAAATTAGGTACACAATGTGATTTCCTGAAATGGATAACCATATACCAACTATGTGTCACATAATATTCATGATTCTCACTTTACAAGGTTCAAGTTCTTGGTTAGACATGTATTTCACATACTGTACCCTTGGCACAATCTCACATTCACACCCTATAAGGACTAGGTGAACTATTTAAACATTAGTGTGAAACCATTGTGCCCACCTATGAAATAATTGATATAAGTATCGTATGGAAATGTGGCCAATAGTGTATGGTTTATCAAACATTGTGACACTATCCATGCCTAGTATGGTTGAGGTTCATGGTTATCACTTACCATGCACTAACTGTGCACCTCCCATTCATTTTCCAAAAACCAGGCTTTCAATGACCAATGCTCCCAAAACTGAATGGAACACCTCTGGAACTTGTTAGTCTTAAACATACATCGAAAAATATAACATTTTGGTGTTACAAATTTTAGAGTTACATTCTAAATCTCTGTTTAAGATTCATCTTATACACCAAATGAAAAGATAAAATTCGAATGGAATTTTCTACCCGGTTCCAAACACTAGACATTAAACCCTCCCAACATTGGAACTTCTTATCCCTTTGAATCCTTGGGGAAATAATGAAATTTTCATCCAACCAACATGGTTCATGAATTATCATTCAAATTGATTGTTTCATTTCCCACTCCCAATGCACCTGCAAGCGCTACTTGAAACATGTGGTACATATCCCACTAAAACACAAGCCAATGTATATATTCAAAAATAAACAACAATATGAAACATACCTGAGACTTTATTTCCTAATTCATAATCATGTATTTGTCTCTTTAACCATCCATCATATGGATATTACCATTATAGGATCTAACATTCCTTTTCCAATTCCCAGCCACGATACTCCCACCATCAGAATTGTCTATTGAATATTGGACTATTCATCCTAACAAGGATTCTAGAATGATTCTCGACCAGTGACATTAAATCATACATGGGGAGTCTAATCATATTCATCAATTATATTTAAATTTATGAATCCCAATTTTCCATGCATTAATTTTCCAAGCTAGATTTTCCTTAAAATGACAACGAACACTATTACACTATATTTGTCTCCCCTAACATTGTATTAACAATTTCCTTTCTCCATTCACAATCCACTAACCACAAAAATTCATGTCAAACCACATACAATGAACTATATTGAAAAATATCATCTCTTATAGTCAATGTAGGATAAAAAATAGGTTTCATAGCCTCATTCCAAGGAATTCCCTAGCCATTATGAGCATGCTTTTGACATCTGTAACTGACATCCAATGATGTATTTTGGATGAAATAATCTAAATCAAAATTGTCATCAGTCTATAACACTAGTACTGGCATACTCTTGATCTATAATCCATTAATCATAAAAATACACTTCAGGATTACCATCCATATATTGATTTTACCCAAATTCCTAAGAGAATATATACCTATAATTTACATGGGAATTTATATGTCCATTATTTCATTAATTTAATGGAATACAATAGAATAATGACCATAAAAGGATAGAAATTTAGTTCCCATGACCCTTCTTATAATATAATCTATCTATCAAACCAATATGTCATTCATTTTTTTCAGTGTATAGTCAACGCTATCCTGGAATACTCAAGAAAAATTCATGATAGGAGACATGCTCCTCAGTAAACTGGGTGTACACTAGGATATTATTGTTGATTTCCATCAATAAGAATGTATAGATATTCCAACCCATATTCTATCAAAACAGCTGATACATTCATTAAAACATCCCCTAGAACCATATATCATTATGATGTATGACTAGGTCCAACTATGGGTCAACCAATCTAAATACATTATTCATATCACCAAATATCAATTGTTCTAGTCTATACTGGCCTATTTAAAAGATGTCATGATTAAAAACATCTGTTTTAATATAGCAACCCATAACTATGTTTTTACATTAGGAATCTTCTAAAATACCAGAAAACTTGAATTTTCTATCCCAAAATCTTCAAAAAGTTATTTTATCCATACCAAAATGATTCCCTATAGGTATGCTCCCTTTAGAAAGAAAGAAAAAATCTCTAAAACTGATGTGACAGTTGCCAACATAAGAGTTTACTAAAATTCTTTCTACTAATAATGGGAACTCATAACATAGAACACACTCCCTCACCCCAAAAAGGGATTCCTAGACATGGCCAATGTGGTTATGCCATGTTACTATATAGGAAAAGTGGGACTATATTATTATAAGTGTGCTTGAATAGTTTCTTTCTTGGATTCCTACATGACGTTCATCTACATCATGTTCATGCACTTCATCAATGTTTGACATAAAAATGAAAAATAAAAATGAACAGTAGCATCTTCATTCCCAATAATTTTTACAAAATTATCCTGGTCATTGGGATAACCTATAATTCTTACGATGGATGAAGGTTTTGTCTCTCACACCAAGATTCCACACTGAGTTCAATCTACTCCATAGATGACCCATAAAATATATTTATCGATCTCAAAACCCTCTTTCTAATAGATTATGAAATGAAATGGATTATGTAATTATGAAACCTTATCACTCAATATCATGTGGTTCAACACGTCACCTCTTAACTCTAAAGGACCCACATGTAAAAATACACTCCATAGTCACATCAAAATAGTGAAACATGCACTAATAAGTTCTAGCATGTGATAATGTACACATGGATTAACTATTACTCATGTTTTCTATACGACTAATAATATAATGTTGGATTTCTAGTTGTACTCTATTGGAAAATAAGAGAGGTCACATGAATATTAAAATGTATTACCCTTCTTGGGTCATGTCAAATCCACTGAAATTTTTCATTTAATGATGCTCAAATCCTTTAAAAATATTATAATTCTAAATGATCTCCCATATACTAAAGGGTATTCATTCATCACTAAGATTTTTATTCAGGAAAAGTAGCACCCAAAAAAATCTCTCACCAGAAAACTATAAGAAAGTATTTACTTATAATAATTTACCTCCGAGAGTGATATCTCAACTGAGATAGCTCCTCACTAGAGAATAAACAATGACTACATAACTAGGTGACAATTGAAAGGATAGTATGTTTACATGCCTCACCTCTAGGATCACTATAAAAGTAAAAGGTCAACATATACCAATGATATACATCCATATTTATATTAAAAGTAATAATTTTTAAATTACCATTACACAAGGGTTGAAACTAAGAGAACGACAATGTGGTTTCATGTTTTGATCATTAAGTTGATGTTCATTTATCACAAAATAATTATTAGGTCGCATATAAGGGAATAAATTAAATTTTTTAGAAGAATCTATAATAATCACTTTAATTTTATGATGATATGAATAATAGTAAGAATATTTTCTCATGAATTTTTTATCCATTTTGTTTATCCACAAGTATTTTTATATTTGTATTATTTAATAAAAAAATTCAATTTCAATATATAGAGTTAAACACACATTAGGATGTAGTTGAAATTTTAATTAATGAAATACTTATTATAATAATTCTAAAAAGTAGACAAATAAACTTTAATTAAGTAAAGGGGACTAAGTAATTATTATTTCATCATACATTTATATGTTTCAACATATAAGTGGATGTTTTTACATTAAATTACCGTCAAATATATCATAAACATACCCCCTTGGGGATAAGAAAATATCATGTAAAAGACTAAAGGAACCCTATGAGGGTGCCTTCATGTCTAGATAAATTATGTTCTATTAAGTAAAACCCATAATTTTTTAATTATTCATGATTCAAAAAACCCTTAGTGGGTTTATTTTGTAGGAATCATGTTTCAACTTACCTACTTGGGTCCAGTTTTTCATTTAGCTATTTATTCATGAGGGTATTTATGCCCAATTAATCAAGGTACTTGCCTTAATAAATGAAACAATTTTCAATATTTATTTCATTTATCTATGTATATAAGTATCATGGTTTAGTGAGATGAATAAAAATTTCTATGTTATGATGGTACATTCCAATATAAGTTATAATGAGTATTTCTGCATGTAAAACAATGTTTTCACCTTCAGTGTTAGAATATGAAAATTTCTTATATAACTATCTTATTATATAGTTTCCCTTCCCAATTTATAAAGGCTTATACAGTTTGTAAATTTTTATTGGAAAAATTTAATCATGACCATAACTTTTTCTACTCAAGAAAACAATGGTCCATAGATCAAGCATTTCATAATTGGTTAATTAAGGTTCCACCATCATGCTATATGGGAAACCAACATTTAGGTTATTTCAGAAACATTAAAAAAAATTATTTTTTCATAAATATAAAAGGGAATGCTATCAAAGAGAAACAATACTAGTCAACATGGAAATAATCATGGAAAACAACTATTTAAGAAGGAACGCTATAAACATGGTAAAAATCACTGAATAAGGGTATAAATATAAACATTCTAAATAATCCCACATTAATGGTTTGAAAATCATTATGCATCAGGAAAATATATAATGTAGTATACATGGTATAGAATAAGCATGACATTTGAATATCTATATTCTTATGATGATGCATTAACACACCTTGTTTCCTTCCATACCCAGCCATGTGGTAAACATTATATATCAATAAATCAAACGCCAATGGAAGTACAATAATCACCAAATGTGAATGGATAATAAAATTCAATAAGAATAACATAAATAATAACAACCCTAAAAACATGATCATTCCCTCATGTGAGGGTTTCCTAGATGCAAACACGTGATATTTACCTATGATGACATATTGTTACACTCATGTCTACCATCAAAATATAGTAAGGTAAATGGAAGAGAAACCACTATTAGGAATTTTTATCATCCCGACATGAGAGCCACAAATATGATGCCTTAGCTAGTTCGCCTCATGATGTCAAGCATTTAACGCCCCAACCCCAGTTACCCAGAGTCGGTGCATTATTACATAACATTGGCATGATTACAAGGAAATCATGTCTCGAAAGACAGATCAGTTTAGTATTATTGGAAACAAGATTCATACATATGATCCACTTTACAGCTTGAAGAGAAATACAACAATAATATATCTCATTAGAAGCATCCAAGCCTCCTAGATTATGCTTGCAAGTCACTCATAACTAACTTCTTCATATCCTGGGAAAATGAAACATAAGAAAGGGGTGAGCTCAAATTCTCAGTAACGGTAAGTAATACACCAGAAAATGACATAAATATTAAGCATGGTAAATAATTGAAAACCACATGCCTTTACCAATAATAAACATGAATACTTTTATGGAAAGATTATGAGCTGAGTAAATAATGCCATAATAAAACATAATCATGGGTATTCTACTAGTCGAATGACCACATGATCCTTCAATATAATTTCCATAATGAGGGAATGTATAATGTCGGACATTCTGAAACATTTTTTCAAGGCCTCAGCCAAGACGTCTAAAATGATTAAGGCCTCGGACAAAACCATAAATCAAATTGGGAAAGGACCTCAGCCAATTCCATATCTAGTTGTATCATGAGACCTACTGATGCATCGAGGAGATATAGTGGGCTCCACCTGTCACTTACTAAGTCAAATACATTCCTCATATGAAAAGGTTTAAACATATCATAAACATTCGTATTAAAACTAGCATACGAAATGTCAGAACATTAACCATAAGAAATGAATGGTATAAAAATAGAACATCCACAGTCAAACATTTCACAAAAACTTCAATACAATATGGAAGTTTTGTATCATAATAAATCAATTTCAAATAAATTTAAAATCTATCAAAGGATGTTGACATAGATGAAATCAAAGCCTTTTTTTTAGAGACATATCACTTTATAATTTGAAATTATTTAAGAGTCGCATAAAGAAAATATTTATTTTGAAAATATTCTTATAAGCTTGTAAAGGAAGCTTCAACGATGTTATAATGCTGGAGAATAGCCGCACCCACCGTATAAGTTAAAAAAAGACATTCTTACCTTAATTCTGTCGAAAAGGATAAAAAGGACCTTGTTTGGAAAATGACAAAAAGATTCCTTTATAAACCTCTTATAAAAAGTCAAACAAGGGTATAAATGACTTTAACCCATATTCTATTAAATAGTAAAAATGTTTTGAATACATTTTTAGGAATCATGGATGTGGATGATAAAGAAGTCCCAGTAGATTATTACGTATAAAAAACCTCGGATAAAGAAGAGATTGCGAAATAAACCCTTACCTTGTAATTTTCCTTGGTTGATGCTAGGTTAACCACCTGTATAATGGTGAAATAATTTTTATTGAATTATAAAATAATCATATATATTAATATGATATCATATATGATCTTTTAACATCACTTTATTAATAAAATCTTAGTATTATCGTCGTTTTGGTGTTAACTTAGTCATTTTATTTTATATAAGCCATGTTTTTTCTGGATAGGTTGTATCATACTCATATCCAAAATGATATTAAGTCCTTTAATATTATTTTGAGTCATCCAATAAAATTTATTCTTGAATGGATACGATAGAGAATGAATCTCATCGCGTTCGTGGAGACGGTAATTCGTACGTACGCACGAGCGACAATATCATTCTTTTGATATTAAAATAATATATAATTGGATGGTATATCATATAGACAGAATCATTATCATGTTATATTTATTATTTACATGAATTATATATCATTATTATACCCATCTAAATAATAGTATATTGAATAACAATTACACCACAACGTGGAGACGGTAGGCCGTACGTATGCACGTATGGTGATATGTCATTCAAGGGATGGGTAGAATAATGAATCTGTTTGTTCCATAATTATAAAAAAATCACAGTATATAGAATGTACTGGAGTTATTATTTTATAATTTAAATAATAAGTAATGAAGAAGTTGAAGAAGAAAGGAACTTTAAAGAGGGTGGTGAAGACGTTACTTCTTCTTCGGGTTCTTCCTTTTGATTTGATCAAAAGGGCTCCATAGGATGGCTTCCTGATCAAAGTAATGAATCTAGGTTTAAGTGAGGGATGTTTAGAGAGTATTTGGGTAGGTTTTGGCTGAACCAAAAGGCTATGAAGGTGTGAATAATTGGATAGAAGTGGTGTCCTTCTATATGGGGGAGGAGGGGTACCTTAGGAAAATATAGAAATATTAGTTTATAATAAATTCATATTCGGTTTCTAATGGCTCCAAAGTAGATTATTTAAAGGTTAAGGTGGGTCGGGGTAGAAAAACACTCAACCAATAGAATTTAGATAGGTTGGGGTCATTATATTAACCTTATCTTTTCGTTTTAACTCTTAGTTAATTCGTTTGACACTTACCATGTCACTTTGTATTTTTATATTATATAGTTAATAAACTCACTATATACGTCCAAGAGACCACCAAGTGATCCATTAATGATACAAATATCATGATATAAGTCTCTTTTCCAAACATTATATTTTTAGGGATTTAATATCAATTAATAATATAATATTTGTTTTAAAAACTCTTTTATATCAATTTTGACACTATTCAATAATTTATTTTTGTTAAAGTCTTAACAACTTTATGAATTCGAAAACAATTAATTTATGAAATTATATAATGTCATATTAGGCAATAAAATTCATTTATGTCATCAAAACTTTCAAATTATATTAATTTTAACATTTATAATACCAATTATTTGATTCTTTAATTAATAAGGAAAATACTGCATCATTATTATGTCATAAATAATATTAATTATTAAATGTCTAAAAATTATAAATAAAATATCATTATTTAGAAAATTGTTTTATATTTATAATGAATATTTATAGTCGAAAATAAAACTTATATAACCCTATTTAAAAATTGTTTTTCTAAAAGATATATGCTTATGTCATTTTTGTATTTATTTTAACTTAATTAATATAAAGTGTCATTATCACTTACAAGTGGATCTATGGGGTCCCCAAATCGACCCAAAGATGAACATGGTCGGGAATATATCAAAAAATAAAGTTAGGACACGTTTTAGGGTAATTTTTATTATTATAATATTATTTTTTTACCCTTATTTACCAGATTTACCTTTTAACCATGGTAAATAAAATATATACCGAAGTAATTATTCAAAATGTCTAAAATTAAAAGTAACCTATTTACACAATTTGGACATCCTGATTCCAAATATGGAATCCATTTTTCCAAATTCAAAACATAGAAGTGGCAGAAATTAATTAAAAATTAATTCCCGTTGTTAAAACAAAAAAGCGTGTTTTTAAGAGATAATAACTATCAAAAGATAGACACTTGTTTATGTCCGGTTTAATTGTAAAATTATGTCCAATGACCAAAATTTTATTAAATGGTAAAAATATATTATAAATATACTTTAAAAACACTAAAATTAATAATTTTTCACTATTAATTATTTCGATTAAAAAGTTGTTTTTAATTAAAATACAGTAATTTTCACTATTCATCATAATATAAATGTTATCCGAAAAGTTCCAAAATTTTACCCTAGGATAATTTCGATATTCCGAATCCAAAAATGAAGTCAATTTTGAGAGATAAAATTTATAAAATTTCAAAAAGTGGGTATTACTATTCATAACGGCTAGTTTGGTTGGTTGTGGATTGTGTGTTAGAACTCGATGTTGCGTACAACACACGCTATTGTATTATTCAAAGGGAAGTGTACCATGGAGTCTTGGGGTGTTACATTCTCCCCTAGTTCAAATAATTTTTTCCTCGAAGTTTCTAGAATACTACTGTAGGAAAAGACTAGGGTGGTTCTTCATCATAAGTTCCTCGGGTTCCCACGTTGCCTCTTCCATCGTATGGTTTCTCCACAAAACTTTTACCAGACGAGTCATCCGGTTTCTCAATACTTGTTCTCTCAAATCAAGAATCATGATGGGATCTTTGCAATAAGACAGATCGGGTTCCAGTTCTAATTCCTCATAGGTGAGTACATGCGTTGGGTCGGGCATGTATTTTCTCAGCAGTGATACGTGGAACACATTGTGTACTTTGGAGAGACTTGGCGGCATTTCCAATAGATAAGCTATAACCCCAATTTGTTCTAGAATTTCAAATGGTCTGATGTACCTGGGACTCAATTTACCTTTCTTACCGAAAAGTATAACTACCTTCCATTGAGATACCTTCAGGAAAACATGATCTCCTACATGAAATTCCAAATCCTTCCATTGATTATCGGCATAGCTCTTCTGCCTACTTTGAGTTGCTTTGATGTGGTATTGGATTACCTTTACCGTTTCCATCGTTTCCTCCACTAGATCCGGTCCAACAAGTTTTCTTTCACCAACATCATCCCAACAGGTTCATGTGCGACATCCCTTTCCATTCAACGCTTCATATGGTGCCATCTGAATACTCAAATGGAAGCTATTGTTATAGAAAAATTCTACCATAGGTAAATATTGATCCCACATACCCTGAAATTCAAGTGATCAAGATCTCAACAAGTCTTCTAAGGTGTGAGTAGTCCGTTCTGATTGTCTGTCTGTTTGAGGGTGGTAGGCAGTGCTCAAACAAAGTTAAGTATCCAATGACTTCTGAAGACTCTTCTAGAATCTTGAAGTAAAATGGGGATCACGATTAGAAACAATCGATAGGGGTACTCCATGATGTCTCACAACTTCATTAATATATAGTCTTGCTAGAAGTTCGAGTGGTAAATCTTCTCTTATAGAAAAAAAATGTGCTGACTTGGTAAGAGGATCAACAATGACCCATATTGCATCGTTCCTTCTAGGAGTCTTTGGTATCCCCATGACGAAGTCCATCATAATATTATCCCATTTACACTCAGGTATGGGAAGAGGTGGCAATACTCCACCGGGCTATTTCCTTACAACTTTCACTTGTTGAAAAACCATACATCTTGACACAAAATCAGCAATCTCCCTCATCATGTTGTCCCACCAAAAATGTTCCTTCAAATATCTATACATTTTGGTGCTCCTAGGGTGTATAGAGAAATTGGATCTATGATCATCATCTAATAATTCCCTTTTTAGATCAGGTATATTGGGAACACAAAGTCTCTTCCCAAACTTCAAAATTCCATCTTCATACACAAATTCATTCAATCTCCCATCATTTACAGCTTTAATCTTTTTTTGAAACTCTTCATCACTGGTCTGAGAACTCTTTATCCTTTATAGTAAACATGGGTTGGCAACTATTTGAAAAAGTATTGATGTTTCACCTTCCATGGTGATTCCCATATCCATCTTAACTAAATCCATGTATATAGGATCCTTTTATACTCTCATCGTGTTAAAAATTCCATGAACCTTTCTACTCAAAGCATCTGCAACCTTATTTGCCTTCCCTGGGTGGTAGTGTATCGTGAAATCATAATCCTTGAGTAGTTCAAGCCATCTCCTTTGCCTCATGTTGAGGTCTTTCTGTGAGAAAATATATTTCAAACTCATGTGATCAGTATAAATCTCACATTTTTTCACCATAGAGATAGTGTCTCAAAATCATCAAAGAAAATATTATAGTATCTAACTCAAAATCATGAGTAGGATAGTTTTCTCATGAATTTTCATTTGTCGTGATGCATAGGAAATAAATCTATCATTCTGCATAAAGACACAACCAAAACCTTTCTTCGATGCATCACTATAAATAACGAACCCATCATTCCCCGATGGTAGAGTCAATATATGATCATTGAGTAATCTTTTCTTCAGTTCATCAAAACATTCTTCACACTCTTATGTACAAACAAATTTAACCACTTTACATGTGGGATTTGTTAATGGGTTAGCCAACTGGGAAACATTCTAGACGAAACGTCAATAATAACCTTCTAAACCAATAAATATGTGTACCTAAGTTATACTCGTCGGTGCAGGCCATTCTTGGATTGCCTTTGTCTTAGAAGGATCAACAGAAATTCCATCTTTAGTGACAATATGGCCAAGAAACGAAATCTCCTAAAGCCGGAATTCACACCTGCTAAACTTTCCATATAAATCATGTCTTCTTAGAGTCTTCAGGATAATGCGCAATTTATTTTCATGATCTTCATAGCTTTTGGAGTATACCAAGATATCATCAATAAATACCAAAAAAATTCATTGAGATATTACTTGAAAACTCTATTCATTAGATCCATGAATACAAAGGGTGAATTAGTCAATCCAAAAGGCATTACTGTAAACTCATAATGCCCGTACCTGGTTCGAAATGCTATCTTCAGAATGTCTTCCTTCTTCACACACAACTAATGATATCCAGATCAAAGTTCAATCTTTGAAAAGTATTGAGCTCCATGGAGTTGGTCAAATAAATCGTCAATGCAAGGTAGGGGATACTTGTTCTTTATTGTAATAGCATTGATCTCCCTGTAGTCGATACATAACCTAATAGATCCATCATTATTTTTAACAAAAAGAAAAGGGTCTCCCCATTGAGAAACACTAAGGCGTATAAATCCCTTATTACTCAATTTCTCTACTTGTTTCTTTAGTTCCACTAATTCTACAGTGGCCATTCTATAAGGAACCTTAGATATAGTCCTTGATCCAGGAATTAAATCAATGGAAAACTCAACTTCTCATTCTGGAGGATTTCCAGGTAAATATTCCGGAAACACATCTACATATTCTTTAACAATAGGTACATACTCTATTTGAACATTACTTTCCTCACCCACTTTTATATCATTCTCTTCCTCCCCAATAATTGAATTTAGTTGAGCTACTAGGGGTGGATCTATATAGGAATTAGGTGGTGATGATTCTGCTCTAAAGGTAAGGTGTTCCTTATCATCATCATCAAAAATCATAACCTCCTTCTTCTTGCAATAAATCTTCGCATCATGGTCCGAAACCCAATCCATACCGAGGATTATATCAAAATCAATCATAGGTATGAAAATGAGATTAGTGGATAAAGAACATTTATGTGCTCTAATGGGGACTGATTTACAAAACTTTGTTGCAATGATACTTCCCTTAAGAGTTTTAACTGACATCTCCCTTGTTAAATCAAATTAGAAATATCTAATTTTCTTAGCAAACTGGGAAGATATGAAAAAACGCGATGATCCAGAATCAAATAATGCATTTGCTAAACTTGAGGAAACCATTAAATTACCTACCACTATGTCTTTTGGGGCTTCAATCTTAGTAGAAGTGATTGCATAAGCTTGGACTTGATCTCTTGGCCTTTTCTGAGGTAAGTTTCCTTGATGCTTAGGACATTCATTTTCATATTGTCCCATCTCCCTACAATTATAGAATTGAATATCAGTAGCGTCTTTCTTTCCTTTACAATCACCAGCTAGATGGCCTTTCTGTCCACATTTTTAGCATACTCCTTTTCCTTTTAGATGGGCACCAGGGTGCTTCCTTCCACAATTATTACAAGGTGGAAATTCAATTCTACCCTTCTTCCCTATTTACTTATTTCCTTTCCCATAGTGTTCTGTAGATCTCTTCTTCTCTTGATTTGATTTAATTAGAGAATTACTTTTCTGTCTTGATAGCACACGAGACAATATCTTCGTATGATGAGAAGGTATGCGAGACTAATGCTCAACGGAGAAATGGTTTTAACCCATTAAAGAAACAATCAATATTACTCCTTGGGTTACGTATATAATCATCTGTATGCCTCGCTAACCATGTAATGTTAGCCAAATACTTTGCGACATTCTCATCCTCTTTTTGCCTCAATCTCATAAATTGCATTTCCATATCTGCTCGATGGTCTCGAGGAAAGTATTTTTCTAAGAACAGATATTTGAACTCCCTCTATTCCATATCTAATACTTCACCATCTTCCTTGATGTTTTATATCAATGACCATCGTTGATCAGCATCTCCAGTGAGGCGATAAACTGCCATGACAACTTTTTCCCATTCACTACTCCCCAAGACATGGAATATTTTCTCTAAGGAATTTATCAATTTCTCAGCTACTATGGGATTTTTACTCCCATTAAATTTCGGTGGTTGTTGCCTCATTAAGTGATCTAACATTGATCCTCCACGCTGCGGATCAGGGTGCTCCATATGGGTAAGGTTATTATTCAAAACCTGAGTGAGTTGTCCCAGTATGATGATTAGATGATCAGCACCAGTTGTATCACTAGCTCGACTATAATTATCTTGAGTAGGATGGAAATTCCTACATGGAGTGCATGCATTGATACGGTTTCCATTTCTTCCACTAGGAACCATTTCTAAACAATGGAATAAACTAGATTAGTTTATGAATTGAAATATTTAATTCCAAACTTCTAAAACACTTAACATAAATTCAACAGTTTATGGATATAATCCATAATCATAAAAAAAATCTTTGAGAAGTATATACTCATAACCCTTCATAATGGTTGGTAAAGAAAATGAGAATTATCCTATGCATATCCCCCAGGAGTGCCGTAACCAAGAGTGCAGTAAGGCCCATTGTCGTGCCCCAGTTCCCATTCGAGTCAAGCTCAAAGTGGTGTTTTTGGGTTTTACCCCTAGGTACATATGTGCCAGAGCCACCTCTACCTGCTCGTATCCAGACAGGGATGTATTGCTCGGAAAACTCACAAAATCTCTACAATACCAAAATTCTAGGAAGTTCTTCTATACTAATCCTCAAAGTATACCTTAGGGCTATGTTCTCTAATCATAGATTATTTAAATCTAGTTTCCAAGTTTTGTACTAAACGTCCTCTGATACCAATTGTAAAGCCTCGGTCCCAGTTACCCCAAGTCGGTGCATTATTACATAACATTGGAATGATTACAAGGAAATAATGTCTTGAAAGGCCGATCAGTTTTGTATTATTGGAAACAAGATTTATACATATGATCCACTTTACATCTTGAAGGGAAATACAACAATAATATACTTCATTAGAATCATCCAAGCCTCCTAGATTATGGTTGCAGGTCACTCATAAATAACTTCTTCATATCTTGGGAAAATGAAACATAAGAAAGGGGGGATCTCAAACGCTCAGTAAGGGTAAGTAATACAGCAGAAAATGACATAAATATTAATCATGGTAAATAATTGAAAACCACATGCCATTACCAATAATAAACGTGAATAATTTTATGGAAAGATTATGAGCTGAGTAAATAATGCCATAATAAAACATAATTATGGGTATTCTACTAGTCGAATGACCACATGAACCATCAATATTATTTCCATAATTAGTAAATGTATAATGTCGGACATTCTGAAACATTTTGTCATGGCCTTGGCCAAGACGTCTAAAATGATTAAGGCCTCGGCCAAAACCATAAATCAAATTGGGAAAGGGCCTCATCCAATTCCACGTCTAGTTGTCTCATGAAACCTACCGATACAACTAAGAGCTATAGCGGGATCCACCCGTCACTTACTAAGTCCAATACATTCCTCATATGAAAAGGATTAAACATATCATAAACATTCGTATTAAAACTAGCATATGAAATGTCAGTACGTTAACCATAAAAAATGAATAGTATAAAAATAGCACATCCATAGTCAAACATATCACAAAAAATTCAATACAATATGGAAGTTTTGTATCATACTAAATCTACTTCAAATAAACATAAAATCCATCAAAGGATGTTGACATAGATGAAATCAAAGCCTTTTTTTACAGACATATCTCTTTATATTTTGAAATCATTTAAGAGTCCCATGAAGAAAATATTTATTTTTAAAATATTCTTATAATCTTGTATGGGAAGCTTTGACGATGTTATAATGGCGAAAAATAGCCGCACCCACCGTATAAGTTAAAAAAAGACATTCTTACCTTAATTCTCTCGAAAAGGTTAAAAAGGAATTTGTTTGGAAAATGACAGAAAGATTCCTATATAAACCTCTTATAAAAAGTCAAACAAGGGTATAAATGACTTTAACCAATATTATAGTAAATAGTAAAAAAAAATTGAAATATATTTTTAAAAAACATGGGTGTAGATGATAAAGAAGTCCCACTAGATTATTATGTATAAACAACCTCGGATAAAGAACAAATTGCGAAATAAACCCTTACTTTGTAATTTTCCTTGGTTGATGGTAGGTTAACCTCCTTTATAATGGTGAAATAATTGTTATTGAATTATAAAATAATCATATATATTAATATGATATCATATATGATATTTTAATATTGCTTTGTTAATAAAATCTTAGTATTATCGTCGTTTTGGGTGTTAACTTACTCGTTTTCTTTTATATAAGCTGTGTTTGTTATGGATTGGTTGTGTCATACTCATATACAGAATTATATTAAGTCCTTAAATATTATTTTTAGTCATCCAATTAAATTTAGTCTTGAATGGATACGATGGGGAATGAATCTCATCGCGTTCGTGGAGACGGTAATCCGTACGTACGCACGAGCGACAATATCATTCATTTGATATTAAAATAATATATAATTTGATGGTATATCATATATACATAATCATTATCATGTTATATTTATTATTTACATGAATTATACATCATTATTATACCCATCTAAATAATAGTATATTGAATAAAAATTACACCATAATGTGGAGACGGTAGGCCATACGTACGCACGTATGGTGATATGTCATTAAAGGGATGGATAGAATAATTAATTTGTTTGTTCCATAATTATAATAACATCAAAATATATATAAGGTATTGGAGTTATTATTTTATAATGTAAATAACAAGGAAAGAAGAAGTTGAAGAAGAAAGGAACTTTAAAGAGGGTGGTGAAGACGTTACCTCTTCTTCGGGTTCTTCCATTTGATTTGATCAAAAGAGCTCCTTATATTGGCTTTATGATCAAACTAAGGACTCAATGATTAATTGAGTGAATTTGAGAGAGTATTTGGTCATGGTTTGTCTGAACCAAAAGGCTTTTAAGGTGTGAATAATTGGTTAGAAGTGGTGTCCTTTTATAAGGGGGAGGAGGGGCACCTTAGAAAAATATAGAAATATTATTTTATAATAAATTTATATTGGGTTTATAATGGCTCCAAAGTAGAATATTTAAATTTTAAGGTGGTTATGGGTCTAAAACCACTCAACCAATAGAATTTAGATAGTTTTGGGTCATTATATTAACCTTATCTTTTAGTTTTAACTCTTAGTTAATTAGTTTGACACTTACCATGTCACATTGTATTTTTATATTATATAGTTAATAAACATACTATATACATCCAATAGACCCCCAAGTGGTCCATTAATGATACACCTATCATGATATAAGTCACTTGGCCGAACCATATATTTTTGGGAATTTAATATCAATTAATAATATAATATTTGTTATAAAAACTCTTTTATGTCAATTTTGACACTATTCAGTAATTGATTTTTGATAGTCTTAAAATCTTTATAAATTCGAAAAAAATTCATTTAAGAAATCTTATAATGTAATATTAATCAATAAAATTCATGGATGTCATCAAAACATTCAAATTATATTAATTTTAGCATTTATAATATCAATTATTTGATTCTTTCATTAATAAAGAAAATACTTTATCATTATTGTGTCAAAAATAATATTAATTATTAAATGTCTAAAAATTATAAATAAAATACCATTATGTAGGAAATATTTTTATCTTTCTAATGAATATTTATAGGCAAAAATCCAAAATATATAACCCTATGTAAAAATTGTCTTTCTAAAAGATATATGCTTATGTCATTTTTGTATTTATTTTATCTTAATTTATATAAAGTTTCATTATCACTTACAAGTGGATCTATGGGGACCCCAAATCGACCCAAATAAGCCCATGGTCGGAAATTAATCAACCAGTAAGGTTAGGACACGTTTTAGGGTAATTTATTATTATTGTAATATTATTGTTTACATTTATTTACCGGATTTACCTTTTAACCATAGTAAATAAAATATTTACCGATGTAATTATTCAAAATGTCTAAAATTAAATGTTACCTATTTACACAATTTTTACATCCTGATTCCAAATATGGAATCCATTTTTCCAAATTCAAAACACAAAAGTGTCAGAAATTAATTTAAAATTAATTCCTGTTGTTAAAACAAAAATTGTGTTTTTAAGAGATAATAACTATCAAAAGATTGACACTTGTTTATGTCCGGTTTAATTGTGAAATTATGACTAATGACCAAAATTGTATTAAATAGTACAAATATATTCTAAATATACTTTAAAACCACTCAAATTAATAATTTATCACTATTAATTATTTCGATTAAAACAGTTTTTTTTAATTAAAATTTAGTAATTTTAACTATTCATCGAAATATAAATGTTATCCGAAAAGTTCAAAAATTTTACCCTAGGATAATTTCGATATTCCGAATCCAAAAATGAAGTCCATTTTGAGAGATTAAAATTATAAAATTAAAAAAAGTGAGTATTACTATTCATAACGACTAGTTTGATTAGTTGTGAAGTGTGTGTTAGAACTCGATGTTGCGTACAACACACGCTACTGTATTATTCAAAGGAAAGCGTACCATGGAATCTTGGGGTGTTAAAAAGAATGCCTTCAAATTTTATAGGCTATATACTAGTGCCGAGGGACTAATGTTACTATAGTGGGATGACTATATCATCATGATCAGGGTTCTAAAATGGTATATAAAATAAAACAATCGAAGAAGCATATAAATAATAGAGTATGAGAAGATAATCAATAAGAATTGGTAGTAATAAATAAATGAATACATAATCATCCATGGGAATTTTACAATGGATTTAAATTTAAATATAGTAGGTAATATATAAATTTTTTTTAATTAAGTGAAAAAATACTCATGTGTTGTCTCTATAAGAATCCTAATTACCGGCTCATTATTGTTATCCTAAGATACCATTAACATGAGTTATAACACATAGCATAGTCTATGACATAACCTGTAACTTGGAGATCTATTCAGGTTCCAATTATTGGATAAAATAGGGTGTGAGTAAAACTTATCAAGACACAACTAATTTTTTTTAATGCATATCTTGTCCATGAATATAAAATATGTAGTGTGCTGACATAATAAATTTGAATTGAATGAAGAAATGTAATCTAGTCAGTCAAGGGTTCCTTATGGTCACCTGTCCAATCATACCTATATAAGTCTAATCAGGAATGCCTCTAAATATGTGTCACCATGTATATATATGTATGTATGTATTTTTATGTATTTATATATATGCACTAAAGACGTGATAACATATATAGGCACATATATAAATATGTGGTACTAACCAAGACCAGAGGTGTAACTCAAGCATACACACCTAATATAATGATATAAAAAGGGTCTCAATATGTAAATATGGGTATGAACCCTGAAATCTAAATATGAGACAGAAATTGGATATTTAGGACCCATGTCTAGAATCCCTACCATCTATGTATATTGATAATATTAAAATATTATGCATGTTTCATGGTATTAAATACGTAGAAATCATGGGTAATCCAATTAACAATCATGTGATATAAATTTTTTGATATGTGATCCCATCCAAGTCATTCTAAATCATAAACCCAAGTATCACCCCAGTACATTTATAATCTTATTTAACCTATGAGCTTATCCATGGTAGTTCATATTTGGATTCCACATATATATCTGGGAATACATCATGACATGCAAACTAATATTAATTACATATAATTCCATATCATGATCCCATTATCACTCAAGGCATGTAATAATTTCATTGAAATTATGAGATCAACCATGGATATTCGTAAGAACCCACGTATCACTCATGTAATATCATATGGGTATAACCTATTGAGATAGCCTATGTTACAGAAAATAGGGAATGAGGTATCTCTTATGACATTGTATTATACCATTACCCTATAATCCTTCCCAATATTATCAACTAGGTAACCGGGTAAGAACATTCCTCAATCAAGTGAACAAACTTACTCACATACATGGTAAAAATAACATTCCATTGTTCCTATAAAACCTCACAACTCCACTAATATAAAGTGGAAAAAATGGAGGGAGAAATTTTTGTTCAATTGTTAGAAGAGTGTGTCATTTTTAAATGGATTGTAGAGTGAAAAATCTCCTCATACACACTTCACTTCCACTATCTCACTAGAATCAGAGATGAGATAGACCAAAAATTAATTTAATATATTCAATATTTTTCACTGTGATTTCCCATTGATTCATAAGAAATGAGTTATCACTTCATGATCCTGGATAATGAGATCACTGGGATATCACATAGGTGATAAATACAAAGAAATTTAAGGGGGATAGAACAAAAAAATATTATTTAAAAAATAATAGAATTAAAATTAGATTAAGAATGAATGAAAAAAAATTGAAGAATGAAATTTTCAACTATGTTCAGTCAATGCCAAATATCATGTACCAAGAGAGAGTGAAATATATTTATAGAGATCATGTTATATAGAAGCCACCTTCTCCTAGTTATATGTGTAGAGAAAATCATTTAAATTAGTTTAATGGATTCTATACATCATAGTATACTTTTATGATTAATTCAATAGACACATCCTCTCCCCATGATTGTGCATACATATTTTAGAGAAAATTAGAGAAGAATTTGTTCATGTTCACCATGGATCCAGTGGATGTTAGATGTGCCTCAACGTCACATCACATGATGGTTCACACTATGGGGTGTATTATTCTAAGAGGAACGATGATATTTTTAACTTGAGTGAGGATTCAAAGGTTTTGTGTGGAAGACCTCCTATTCCAAATCTGGCGACATGAGCTTCTTCATATTGCCATGTGGTATTGGTGGATCTTGTTCGGTGAGGATCTATCGAGAGGGAATGTATGTGATATTTGTTCGGTACAATAGGTTTTTGATATTTAATTTTTTCACTTAGGTGGTTTAGAATGGGTGTGTGGTGGTTTGTAAATTACTAGTGGAAGTTCTAATTGAAGAGAAAACATTGTATGTAGCATCAATTCAAAATAGGTCAAAACATCTTCAATTTGGTGGTTCATGGATGGAGTCTCTTGGTGATGATATTTAGATTAGGGAGGAGGTAACATTGTAGGGGGTAGGATATGTATGTGGGGTGTCTATAGGGTAAAGATAAAAGCAACGATAGCTATGCTTACTATAGAGGATGTATTCAGTAAAAATGGTGATGGTGTGATGTTCAGGATCAATGTAGTGATTGTGGAGGAGGATGGTGATGAGAAGGGTGGTAAAGATATTATCCTGGTCACTATGTTGACTGTGAGATGGAGATATGGGGATAGGTTTTCATAGTTATTAGGGTTTTCATAGGCTATTGGGAAGAGGAACAGTTATGTGTTCGTTGGACAAGATATAGGGTGGTGTCGGGTTAGCACACTAACTGTGAGTTTTGGTGGTTTGCGGTGAGTACACTCCCAGTGTAGTCATCTTCTAATTGTCGGTGTGTAGACCATGTAAATCCTTTTCGTTATTTTCGTCCTTCATTTAATAATAATTTCATTCAATGAAATATTTTCTCCAATAAATTAAAAACATTATCTGGACAATTAATTTTATAAACTTCAAATTCAATTCAATCCCAATCATTTTTTATATTCAAAAATTTTAATTTGTGGATTTTATTTTAATTAGAAAAAATTAATGAATTGATACAACAAAATTAATCCATTTGAGAAATTAATTTCAAAATTGAATTTCAACTATTTTAATTTTTGAAAACAAATTCCAATTTATTCATGGATTGAAAATTTAATTCCAAGAAATGAATATATTAATAAAAATTAGTAATTAATTATTTTGAACAAATAATATCTAAATTATAATAAGTCACAAATATTATTTTCCAACCAAGTATTAGAATAAAAAATATGGTTTTTTTCAATGGATAAAAGAAAAAAGTAGTGTAATTTATTTCTCACACAACTCCTTCACAATTGAAATTTTGGACTCCCAATCAATTTACCATTGGATATAAATTATTCGAATAGAGAAATAATGAAAAATCATCTTCTCTAAATTTAATGTTACAGAAAGAGTTGAAGAAAGTAGGGGACTATTCACTATGAAAAATTATCATGCCTAATATGTGTATAAAATTAATGTATCACTTAATTTTAAACACATTTTTTGTTCTAGAGTCGATCGAATATGATTTAAGTAGAATTAATGTTTAAAAAAATGTGCTTCCATTTATCCCTAACTCATATGATACTTGAAACAAATGTTTTATTATATACATTATTGAGTCAACTTAAATGAATGTGTTATATTCCAATTTAACATATTTCTATGCGTTCAATATTTCTCTCACCAAAAAAGATTCATTTTTGACCTGGCTCTTTTGAATTTTCTTTTTCCCAATAATAATTTTGGGTAAAACACTATGCATATAACTTATTGAGATGTATTTATTTAATTAAAAAATAATACCAACTAATATTACCTTATAAATCCATTATGGGTCCCAAATTTCCCATTTTTATTACATTTTTAAAGGAATTATATTATTTTCATTTAATTTTTCTCCCAAAGGTGTTTTGTCTCATAGAGGTTCATTTAACCCACATTAGGTTCAAAATTCCAAAAACATAATGTTATAAAATTGATTCAACGTAATTATTTTCGCTCAATGGCCACTATCTACTTCTAAGAAGAGATTTTAAAAAAAAGAACTATGAAAAACTCACCCAAAAATCATATAATTTTCATATCTTCAAGACTAGTGAATTAAAAAACCCTGGCATGGAATTTTCAAACTAGGCATGGTACTGAGGAAGTTCAAGAAATATGTTAAAAATAAAAGAATAAAAAGTTACAAAATAAAATTGTACATAACTGAATTTACTAAACATATATTTTTTAAAATATATGTATGAAAATAGAAACCATATCGAAACAATGCACAAATAACTAAACTTTTTTTTGATTTTTTTTAAATTAATAAAAAAATAATTTATAGTATTGATAGGGTATTTAAAAAAATTAAAACTAGGAAAAATAATATTTATTAATTTTCATATTTTAAAAAATTAAATAAAAAGAATTCTAAAATTACTCTACTATGTTTGAATATCCTACCCCACACTTGTTTTTAATTGTCTATTTTTGTTCTATCAGACATGAAAAAAATTATAGTGTGTCAATAGTGAAAAGGGATAAATTTATTCAAGAAGATATTTCCAAGAAGTATTGAGTTGATCTGTCCTAGGTGTGCTTCCTATGGATAGTGGATCTATCCTCTCGAGTTCTATCCACATAGGTAAAAATATAGAAACAACTAAAACATTTGATTTTTTTGAAAATGTAAAGTAATGAAAATTTAAATGCTAGTAGAATGAATATATGAATGAGTTATCCCTCTCCTGAGGGTAAGAATTATAACACCCAAATATTTTTATGAAATATTTCTGTCTAAGTAATATTAATTTTTCCAAAGCATACGTTGCATGAAACCTTGAGTTTAAATGAACTGAGAGAAAATATCAGAAGAAAACGATCATAGAAACCTAGGTGTTAAATTTTTGGGAATAACAATGAATAAATAATTTATGAATTAAAACTAACGGTCCAACTCAATAAGAATGTACTGGTATGTTCTTACCAAATAATCACATAATGTTAGAAAAATCACATTATTTTTCAAAATTATATTTTCTTAAAAAATGAATTTTTATTATTTTTAAGAAGGAATGTTAATTTTTAGAATTTATAGAAAATGGAATTGAAGAAAATGAATTTCATTTATTACTTCAAAATGTCAAAATTATTATAAAAATATTTTTTCCATAAAACATTAATATTTTACGAAATAGTGAAAATTTTGATTTTTATTGAAAATTATATATTCTATTAAAGTATTTATATGGAAAATTTATGTTTTTAATCATTTTAAAATTTAATTAGTTCATTTAAATTTAAAATTATGAAATTATGAATTTAAAAAAATATTTTAGACAAGAATTTATCATATAAACATTTTATTTCTAAAATGGAATTTTTATGAAATATTGTTTCCCATGGCGTTTTATCAATTTTATTTAAAATTAAATTCTAAAAATTCTACTTTATAAATTTTTATTACCTATTCAAAAATTCAATTCATTAGGTCAAATTTTAGTGTAATTTTCCCATTTTTTGGCCAATAAAAATAGTAATCGATGTAAATTTGATTACAACCTTAGAGGTTATAATATATAATTTAGGTTTAAAATGATGATAAAGACTAGAAAATGACCCTAACACATGCTAATATTTTACTAGAGGAAATATATTATACCCCTAACACATAAGTATCAAAATTAAGTTGTTTAATGGACACTTGTTCACGATGATGACTTATCTTATCTTCAAATCAAAGAAGGTCACAAAATGTCACTTTTAGTTTCTAAAATATCCATCATGTGTCCACATGGATAAAAAGATAGTCATGAATGAAAATAAATGTAAATTTTAAACATAATAAAATTATTTTCTGATTAAATTTTATTTTTTTCATTTTGGGAAACTTAAATGATATTATGATATTTATAATAATTTATTGAATACAAATTTAATGATTTCATATTCATCTTTTAAAGAGAATATAATTTTTAATATAGGTTTTACCAAAAGATATATTCTAATAGAAATATTATTATGGAATATATAATATTTATCTTAATTAGAATATTTTATTTTTAAATTTTACTGGAAAAATTTGTATATTAAATAATTACACATCATATATGCAGTAATTGTTTTTTTAATGGAAATATCAAATAAATATTTTAAAAAATATTTAAACAAATATAATTTGAGGAAATAAATGTGATCAATGGATTTTTATATTAACTTAACCAATTATATATTTAAAAAAATAATTTTTTTATTTAACTTTATTTTCTGATATTTTTAAAATTCCATGTAATGAATATTCTCAAAAATGACACTAATAATATTTTATCAAGATAATATTACATAATATTTGTTAGAAATCATAAAAAATATTAAAAAATATAGAATAATTATAATATGGTCTAATATTTTATAAATGTTTCATTTATCATCTAATTTACATCGCATAAGTAAAAAATAAATACCCTTTAATATTGTAAAATATGTTACAGTGGTTAAAAATAAAATTGGTTTTGTAAGGGTTATTAAAAATGATAAGGTTTAAAATAATAAAAACACAGGTCTAAAATATATTTTTTGATTATATTACAACCTTATCTAATCTTATATTGGAATAAATTTTCTTTTTGAGTGTTTTTTATTTAAATTTATTTTATTATAAACTAATAATTTGAAAAAAATTGAAAAGTGCCCCTCACCTCAATAATGAAAGGGAACCTCCTCCCTCATTTCAAAAAATGTATTTGAGACATAAGAATCATCCATACCATGAATATTTATATCATAAAAATTTCAAGTCACATTCTAGAGGTTATGGTCCTCTCAAAATAAAAACCATAGTGTCCATAAAAGGATATTTAAAGGAACTCCTCCAAAGATGATGTAATCGTCATTACTCACGCTTTAAAGAATATTTATTCTTCTACTTACCCTTCATGGTTATTCTCCATTATAATGTAATAAATCATATTACAAATATATTATAGGATGTTATTATGATTATATAACAACCATATTCAACCTTTTATCCATGCTATGAAAACAAATCACTACACCTATGTATGTACGACTTACGATCTCCACGCCAGGGTGTAAACAGTTTTTTATCAACACTATTATAGATGGGTACTTATGAATATACAAATATATATATATATGATAATTATAAAATTATTTTGATTAAGGAAATTAATATTCCATCATATTCCCTTTTATTTCACCAATAAGTGAATAAAATCGTAGCCAATGCATACGTACGACCTACTGTCTCCAAGATACGATGTGATTTATTTTCAATATTAATCATTCTTCAATGGTTATATAAATGTATATAATGATTAAATATGATATATATTAACATACTATCATTATATAAATGAATGAATTATATCTTCTTTATAATAACCAGGACTTATACAGTAAGACATTCCTAGGAAAATGAAGTAATAAACAACAGAGAGATAGGTAATAATGATATGTTATTATCAAATGGGTGATATTATGATATAATAGGATCATATATAATATCATAAAAAATAATATGATTTTGGTAAAAATTTATAACATTATTTAAACCAACATAATGTATTATTGTATAAATACTAAGGAAATATGACCTAAGGTAACGGTTAATTTCAAAATTTGTTTATTTTTCGGGATTAATTATATATGAGTGTCTACTAGGGAATATTAATATTCAATGTCCTTGTATCATACTATATTTTTCCAAAATATTTTTAATATTTTTATCACAAAAACTACACTCAATTTTTCCCATGTTTGAATTATTTATTAATAGTTTTAAATGAATCTTTTTTCATTTTCTAGAAAAAGTGTTTTGTGGCTTTTCTTGAAAAAGTATTACATGATTTTTTTAACATCAAATGAATGAAATGATTTTTCCACATTCACGAAAATAAAATTAATTTGTGTAACCTATAAAATATTATAAAGTTATTTTCAAATAAAATATTTTATTTGATCAATTTGGTCTTTTTAATGAAAAAACATGAAAATAGAATCAATATTTTCCTCATGAATTATTTCAAGTGATCTCTAAAAATTATAATCTATCTATGATAGAATTATTTAATGTAAATTATACTATATTGGGGTTATTTTTCAAGGATAATATCCCTATTATTTTTATAGTTAGACTATGTTTATGATGGAATGATGTTTATGACACACATTTCATTCTATATATTATTTTAATGATGTTTATACAACCCATTTATTTTTATGGGTTCTAATATGATGAATGAATTAGGTTCTTGCTGAGAAAATAATTACAGTTTTAATTATATGATTGGTGAGACCTATATATTCCTCCAATGAATTAGGTAAGGATGATATCACATGATATAGGTAGGAATATAATGAGATGTAAACATGGTTCAGTAATACAAGGATGGAATAAGGGGTGAAATATTTTTTATAAAGGACACTTTCCACTATGATGTTCTTGGAAATGAGCCTTTAATAATATGGAAATGATTTTATATTCTTATATGTAATATAAATTCCATGTATTATGTTATTTTATCCTGGAATATGTTCTTTGAATCTTTATTAACATCTATGATTTATCCCATGACAAGATTTCACGATCTTTGATATGAAGGATATAATTTTCTAATATTTTGTTTATGTTATTACGTCTTATGATTATGATATGATTGATATATATATATTTTGAACTTACTGCTCTTCTGAGAAAACCTTTAATTACGTTTCATTTCCACAGTATTTGAAGAAAGGTATTAAGTATGATGTGTCAAAAAGAGTTCTAGTTATGAGGGAATAAGCAGGAGACGATGTAGATATTTTTTGAATTGGTTATTTATGTTTAAAATTTTCCAAAGAAACTAAACCTATATGGTTTTGGAATGGGTTTTCTATGTTATTTATTTAATATTCATACATTTATATTTAATATTTATTTATTAAAAATATGGGTCGTTATAGTTGGTATTAGAGCAAGGATTATTTAATCTTCAGAAACTAGGATAAGAAAACCATAGAATGACCCCTAAAGATAGGTCTATGTATATGATAAAATCCTATAATTTTTTAAATTTCTTTAATAAAAATAGATAAAACATATGGTGTCCTGAATTGAAATTTTACAAGTAATTTTCCTTGATCATGTGGTTTTACCACTATGATTGGAACCTAAAGGAATTGTGTTAACGATGGTTGTGATATGAAATTAAATGATTTTCCTCCTCAAAACCCGAATTTTACATGACATTGAATTCCAAGTATTATTGTTATGCTAACAAAACATTATTAAGCTGTGAATCACACAAGACTTACAAATTATCAATAGAGGAAACAACAATTTGGTGAGTCCATCATATGGTTACTTCCACCATTATTTAGTGGGTCTTCTGATCCACTAGTGTCTCAGCAATGGATCAATACAACTGAAAATATATTTTCAGTTCTATAATGTTCATGACATGAGAAAGTAATTTTGGAATATTATGATTTGTAAGGTTAATTAGATCAATGTTTGAATATTATAAAGGATATGAGGAAACAATATGAAATTGAAACCATTGAATGGGACAAGTTCAAAAACATATTTTTCAAAAAGGAATATCTTCATATTATTTTAATATATAGATGGTAATGAGTTACTTGATATTAAGAAATAGGACAATGAATCTATTCATACCTATGGCTAAAATTTTGTAGTATTTTCATGGTGAAGTTCTAGAATTATCATCCAACCTGAATGTAAGGTTGGATAAATAATCAATAGATTATTACAAAATCACTAAAGGGAATTATCCATAAGGGACTTTAGCTTATATTAGGAAATTATTCAATGTCTTGTATAGATCGAGATAGATATCGGATTCACCAATCAATCATATGGGTTGGATAAGAAGAGAAAAATAGTATTCAAGGGAATATCTTAAAAACATAGTGAAAAGTGTATTATATTTTCTATATTCCCAATGTGTGGAATGAAAAATAGAGGACAATATCTTAAGGGGACTTTTAAATGTTTTATGTGTGGGAAATGAGGTCATCTAGAAATTAAATGATGATTTTATGAGAAAAAAATAGGTAATTATGTTAATGTATAAAAGGCTACATAGAATGCACCTCTCACACTTCAATACTTATAGTGAAAGGAAAATGAGAATTATTCAAAACAATTACCAAATGATAATGTGATCATTGATGATATACATTAGAATCCTCTTAATTAAAATGAAAAAAGTCACATGTGATCACTAATGGTGATGTGGAGTATATCAATGAAGTAGTGAAATGTACACCTACTATCCACCCAAAAATAACTATTGTTTTATTTGATTTTGGATCAACACAATCTTTAATTTATAATGATTTTTCGATGGGTATATTTGTATCACCGTAAAAATTTGTTTTTTAGTTAGCTGTGATAACTCATAATGGATCCATTGTCCTATAATAAGATTATAATTCTTCTCTAGTTCATGTTTTTGGTAATTTTCTTCCTATGATTCATGTGACCATTCCATTAGTTGAATTCGATGAGATACTTGTCATGGATTCAATTTCTATATATGGGGATAAAATCAATTTATTAAAAATGGAAGACACTTTTCAAATTCATAGTAAATACTTAATCATATATGAATACATGGATGAATATGAATTTCTAGTACAAGTTTCATCCATATTATAAGTATAAATTCCTTAAATTAATCTAATCCATCTCATATTGTTGGGAAAAACTCACCATTAAGAATATACCAATTTCATGGGAGTTTTTTGATGTCATTATGGTAGAATTTATAGGTCATCCACAAAATCATGAATTTTAGTTTTCAATAGAACTCATATCAGGTGTTATTCCTATTTCAAATACTCCCTATAGAATGGTCCCAGTTTAGTAGTGGGGATTTAAGAAGAAACACCATGATAAAATTTACAATGGATTCATATTCCTTAGTATGCATCCTTGGGTAATCCTTTAATATTTTTTAATAATAAGTATGGATCAATGAGACTCTGTATTGATTATTAACAAATTAACATGATTACTATCAAGAAAAAATATCATCTTCCCAGATTGATGACTTATTTGATCTCCTACACTGAGATCAATACTTTTCTAAGATTGATCTTCATTCTTAATATTATCATTTGAGGGTTAAGAAAGAGGATATACACAAGATGAAAATTCATACACGGTGTGAGCACTATGAATTTATAGTGATTCCATTAATCTTACTAATACCCCCACAATCTTCATTAATTTAATGAATAAAATTATTATAGATTTTCTTGATCAGTTCATTATATTGTTATTAGATGGTATTATCGTATATTCAGTGGTAATTCAAGAACATGTATATCACTTGAGGATTGTAAAAAAGACTATGAGAAAGGAGAATCTTTATAAAAAATTTACCAACTGTAATTTTTGGCTTTGAAATTTTCATTTTTGGGTAACATAATATAAATAGAGGGAATATTTGTAAATCCATGAATGATGGAAGTTATTAAATGTTGTCTTAGTCCAACAACCATAATTGAGTTCTATAGTTTTCTGGGTTTGGCTGGATATTATCGATGTTTTGTGAAATATTTCCCACAATTATCTAATTACCTCATCATGTTGACTCATAGTGGAGATATGATAATATGTATGGAGGAATGTGAAGAATATTTAAATGATTTGAAAGGGTGTTAAGTCTGTACACCAATGCACACACAACACTGTAGTAGATAGTGGTTTGTGATCTATATTGATGAATCTAATAAGGTGTTGGGATGTGTTCTCAGGAAAAATGATATGGTGAAATTTTTCTCCTCACTATAATTGAAAATAGATGAGAAAAATTAACCAAATCATGATTTTGAGATAACCTTGATAATATTTTCATTAAATATATTGAGTAATTATCTTTATTGAGAATGGTATGATATATATATTGATCATTAAATATTAATATTTATTTTCACTCTAAAAAGATATGAATTTGTAAAAAATAAGACAATTGGAGTTGATTAATGATTATGTCTACCCAATACATATCCACCCAGGGAAAGAGAACGCGGTGGAAGATGATTTGATTCCAGGGGATCATGCTAACCTTTTAACGATTGAGGATCACAAAATATCCAACATTTAATGATTTTCATTAGCAGGATATGGAAATCATAAAGGTAGAGGATAAATCTTATATAGACCAAAAAAATGTTCAACCATATATAAATGAGATTATTAAGGAAGCTTAGAAAGAAGATGTAGATATGAAAAAGAATATGATAAATGTTTCTAAGTTCATCTTTGATTGTGATAAAAAATATAGTTCATGAGCCATGTTTCTATTCCTACTATTCTAGATTTAAATAAGGGGATGTTGGATGAGGTTCATTGTTCATCGTTATCTATTCTTCCATGAATAATCATGTTGTATTGGGACATGGAAGAGTATTTCTTGTGGGATGGAATGAAGAGAGATATTGTAGAGTATGTTTCTCAGTTATTGATTTTCATAATGTCAGGGATAGAAGAATTAAGTCCAATGAGAAGTTACAACCATTACCCATACCTGAATGGAAGTGGGAAAACATCACCATGTATTTTCTCATCGAACATCCCAAATCATCTAGAGGCCATATTGGTATATGGGTTATATTTTTTCACCTTACAAATTTTGCACACATAATTTCTCTTAGGGAAGATTTATCTCTTGATTATATTTACAGAATATATATTAAGGAATTGGTGACATTTCATGGCATACAACATTCCATTATATTTGATTAGGATCCAAGGTTTACCTAAATATTTGTGAGAATTCTTCACCAGGATCTTGATCTTCTTGAGTGAATGATAGATAAAGTCTGATCTATTCAACAACACATAAGAGCATGTCATAGTTGACAAAAATGATAGGCTGAAAATCGTCAAAAATACCTAATGTATGAAGTGGGTGATAATGTATTTATACGAATATATCCCTAAAAGAGTAATAAGATTTGGGAATAAGGGAAAGTTATTCCATAGGTATATCAGTTCATTTCAAATTATGGATGATTTTGGGACAGTAGCATATATATTTTCTCTTCCACTAAATTTCTCTCAAAGTCATGATGCGTTCCACGTATCTGACTTGAAGAAGTATATATATGTTCCTTCACATGCACTAAACTCAAAATACCAAGCTCTAAATAACTATCTATGTTATAAAGTATAACTGATAGAGATGATAGAACATAGAGAAAAAACTTCTAGGAAGCAATACCACTCACTTGGTTAATGTTTTATGGCGGAACCACCAATTTGAGGAAACTGTATGGGAACCTGAGTATGTGATGAGGCCAAGGAATCCTTATTTATTTGTTTCTAAGTGATGAATTTAGAGTGTAAAATTCAATTACTAGGGAATATAATGTAACTCTACTGTATTTTTATAACATATTTCTCATTCAATAAAATGTATTCTTCAATATCTTATGTTGCATGCAACTTTAAGTTCAAACAAACTAATAGACACTATTAGTATAAAAAGACTATTCTAAACTAGCCATTAAAATGGAATAAATAAATATAAATAAATAATTTATGAAATAAAAATAACTTTCCCAATTAATGTGAATGTATTGTTATTTTCTTTGAAAATACTCATCAAATTTTAGTAAAATCACATTATTATTCAAAAATAATTGTCTTAAAAGATGAGTTTTTCTTCATTTTATAAATGAAAACTATTTTTTAGAATTTATAAAAAATTAATTTTGAAAAATTAATTTTCTTTTTTGAATTCAGAATGTCAATATTATCTTAAAATATTTTTTTGGAATTTGTTTTTAGAAAATAGTGAAAATACTGATTTGTAATGATAAATTTATTTTCTTTTAATGTATTTACATGGTCTAATTATTTTTTGATTATTTTTAATTTTTTTAAATAATTTTTATTTAAAATAATGAAATTATTGTTATTGAAATCATTTTATGGACTAATTTTTCATATAAAAAGTGTTTGTTTATAAAGTAATTTTTATAAAAAAATGGTTTTATGTCCTTTTATCAATTATATTTTAAATTAAAGTAGACAAATTTTGTGTTATGAATTTTTAAAAATTTATTACAAATTTGGATTAAAAAAGTTTTAAATTTATTGAATAGTTAACTTTCATTTTTGGCCAATATGAGTAGTAATTATTGTAAATTTTTCTACCAAGGTAAAGGTTAAATAGAGTAATTTATTCCAAAAAATGATAAAGACTATAAAATGTCCTTAACACGTATCTAAATATTATTGTACGAAATTAATTTGACCCCTAACATATAAGAATCTAAATTTTGTTTTTTAATGTACACTTGTCTATTAAAATGAATTATATAATATTTAAATGAATTAATGTCATGAAATTCCACTTTCTTTGTCTTTAATATCCCTCATGTGTCTACATGGGGTAAAAGGTATGTTATGAACTAATATAAATGTAAATTATTTCCATGAAAACTATTTTTTGATTTTTGGGCCACTAATATTATACAATGATATTTTTAATATTAAATTGAACATATATTTAAAGATGTCACATTCATGTTTTAAATATTATATCATTTTTAATATAGGGTCACCCAAAAGATATATTCAACTATAAATATTATTATAAAATATAGAATAATTATCTTCATCATGGTTTTTTTTAAATTCTTATGATCAATTAAATATATTAAATAATTACACAATGCTGATGTAGTGATTATTTTATTAATGGAAATATCAAATAAATTTTATTAAAATATTAAAATAAATATAAAATGAGAAAAATAATGTGATAAAAATATTTTTTAGATGAAATTAACCTATTAGGGATATATGAAAAAAAATTGAGATGTTAATTTTTTTATATTGACATTTTTAAGAGTCAAGATAATGAATAGCATCAAGATTGATACTAAATAAATATTATAAAAATAATATATTATTAATTTATTTGAAAATAACAAAAGATTTTAAAAATTAAAAAATTATTATAATATAGTCTAAAATATTTTAAATTTTTCATTTATTATCTATTTTAAATTACATAATTATAAAATTAAAATATTTTAATATTGAAAATGTTGTTACCTTAGATAAATTAAAATAAGATAATTATCTATTAATCAAAATGATAATATTTATAATAAGAAATTACTAAATTATATAGTTTTAAGATATAAAAAAATATTTCATATTATATTAGAATCCACGGCCTTTTGGGGTTTTTTAATTGATATACAATTTATTAGAAATTTATATTTTGAGAAAATTTCAAAAGATCCCCCTCACCTCAGTTTTTAAGGGGCACCTCCTCCCTCACTTATAAACCTCACATTAAGCATTTAATACCCAACATTCCTTGCCAATTTTACATGTAAACATACCCAAAAATATTTTATAGGATATGGTCTTATCAAAATATGAACCCTAGTATCTATAATAGGATATCTAAATGAAGTTCTCCAACAAAGAGGTAAACGTCTTTACCGAATCTTTAAAGATTATTTCTTATTATACTTCTTATAATGTGTTATTTATATTATAAATTAATAAATACCGTATAAAATATATTCTAAGATGTTATTATGATTATGGAACCACCATATTCCACCTTTTATTCACCCAATGATAATAAATCATTGCGGGTGCGTTCGTATGACTTACCATCTCCACGTTGTGGTATAATCTTTTTTTCATCACCACCATATTTGGATGGTAATATTGATGAAAATAATATATGTATATATATATGATACTTATAACATTATATTTATTCTTTAAATTAATATACCATCTTATTTTTTTACCATTTCACCATTATGGGAATGATATTATCACTTGTGTGTACGTACAGTCTACGGTCTCAATGATTCGATTATTTTCATTTTTATTGTTAATTATTCAAGAATGATTATATAAATTTTTATAATGATTAAATATAATATATATTGAATTATTATCATTATTTATCTGAAATAAATATATATTCTTAAGAAGAACTATGAATTATACGATAAAATATCATTGGAAACATAAGCAGTTAACATCCTAGAGAAGGATAACAGGGAAATATTATTAACAAATAGGTGATAAGATGATATAATAGGATAATATTTAATATTATAAATACAAATATGGTCATGGTATAAATTAATATGATTCTATAAACCATTATAAATGAGTCTCAAATATGTATGAAGAAAATCCGTCCAATGGTAAGGGTTAGTTTCACAATATCATTATAATTTGGGCTTGTTTATATATAAGTATCTACTGGTGAATATTTATCTTCCATGTTCATATCTCATAAAAAATAAAAAATACTTTTAATATTATTCTACAATTTTTTAACATCATTTTTAAACTTGTTTTAAGTTTTACTAAACAATTTGAAAGGAATATTTTCAGAATTTTCCAAATGAGTTGCTCTATGACTTTTTCAAAAAATGAATAAAAGGAATGTTTTTTAACTTATACAGAATAAATTAATTTTTTTCTCTTTCATGTTGACATAATTCCTTGAATGTTTCAAAAAAATTTGAAAATGTTCTCTTCTATGAAAAAAGTTTCTTTTAAAATTGTTTTCCTTTTAAAAAAATGTTCAAAATAGAAAGGATATTTTCCTCAAAAATTATTTAATGTGATATCTAAACATTATTTTCCATCTAAGATAAAATTATTTGATTTTAATTATACTTTAATGGGGATATTTTTCAATGATACTATCCCTATTCTCTTTATGGTTGGTTTATTTTTAGAATGTAATGATATTTATGGAAAACACTTTTTTTCCATGGGTAATGTTATGATGGAATGAGGTTTATAAATCCCATTTCATTTTATGGGTTCTAATGCAAAGTATGAATTAAATTATTGTAGAACAAGTATTTATGGGTTTTATAATATAGAGGGAGGTACCTATACCTCCCTCTAATGCATTACCAAAATATTTATATCTAATGTGATATATAGAATTAGAATAAGAAGTAAAATTAGTTCAGGTATGCAGGGATAGAATGATGAGTGAAATCCCTTCAATAAAGGAATTTGTCCGCTATGATGGCATTGGAAATGTGCATTGACTAATATGTAAAAAAAATTCTATGATTATATATATTACAAAATTCCATGTATTATGTTATGATCCAATATAATATGTTATTTTATTTTTTATGAACTTGTATGATTAATACCATGACATTATATCATGATAATTGATATGAAAGATATAATTTTTAATTTTTTTGTTTATGTTATTATGTTTTATAATTATTATATGATTGATATATCCATTTTTTACCCTTAATGGGAATTTGAGATCACTTTTTCTTATGTTTCTTTTCCCCATGATATAAAGAAAGTTATTAATTAAGATGTCTCAGAAAGTGTTATAGTTATGATACAATAAGTAGGATATGATTTAGATATTCCATGAATTTGTTATTTATATTTTTATGAACATAATGAAACTAAAACTATATAGTTATGGAATTATATTTCTATGTTTTTTAATAATTATAATTCTATTTCAATTTAATATCAATTTGTTTAATTTATGGGATGTAATAAGTAGTTATACATTCCACAACTAGTTATTATTTTAACTATCCCCATTCCATAGGGGATGATATTTTGGTGATTGGAACCACCAAATTCAGCTCCTTCCATATCTAAACCGTTTCGCTTCCAGAATTTCCCCTTTGACACAATACTTTATATTAAAGTCCATTTTATTATAAATCAATATTGAAGGTTGGGATGGAAGGATGATAAATATGGTTTCCTTTGTTTCTTCTATAATGGTTATGGATTCTTCTTCATTTAGTGTCTCCTCCACTAATTCTTCTTGGATAGATTCAAATAAAGGGGAGTCAATACTTAATTTAAATTGAAAATAATTAAAATAATGTAACATAAAATTAAAATTTTTTTCTACACATATGGAAACTATCACTCTATCTTTATGAGTAGAATCTTTCTATGTATCTTCATAAGTATCATCCATATGGAATAATTCTAGTTTTGTAGTTCCTCACTCTATATGGTGTTCAGATAGAGGTTGAGGGAGTACGGTATTCACCACAGGTCCTATATAATCATTATCTTGAGGCACTTCATGTGTTGATTGTATGATTTTATTCTCAACAGGATTACTTGAACTATCTGTTTTATGTTGACCAGCCATTGGGGGTTCATATTCTAAAGTAGATATGAGTAGATTGTAAAATTATTCCTCATCTATATCTTATCATTATAGTTCATCCTTAATTTCCATAAGCTCTAATTTCTTTTCAAGAGGAGTTATGTAAGGTTCTTCTTCTATACAATCTAGGATAAACTTAACTTGTTTTGAATCTATAATATTAAAATTAAGGGTATTAATAGACTATTCATCTTGTTAATACCTTGATATAAATGATTCAATTTTAGTGGTATCTTATTTTTTAGTCTCAAAACGATTTCCCCTTTCAATATACAATTCCTCTTTGAATTTATCGTGTATGGGTGGGATCATAAGTGGGTGTCCTAGACTCCCTTCAAAATGAATCGCATCCACTTCTTCATTTCTAGTGGCCTCTAGATCCTACTATAATTCTCCAAAAATATTCCATTGATTTATAGTAGTAGGGAGATCAATATAAAATAAGTTTTAAAAAATCATATAAAGTATTGTTGAGAAAAAATCCTCCCTTAAGTTTTTCAACACATAGCTTCTTCGATTGATACACCAGTTCCGGGAAGATGTGCTCAAGGGTGAATACTAGAAGATCATCTTATTCAAAAAAATCTCCATTTTCCCCTTGAATATGTTCTTTTGAAATTAGAAAGGTATCTAACTCTTCATATTCTAGTTCCATTCTATTCTCGATGATTTCTTAAAGGTTAATGGCTATTATTTCTGAAATTTCTTTCAATTCCTTAATCACTTATCTATGTTCCTCCAATTGTTGGTTCACATAAAAATCATTGAACATTGACGATCACCTTTTAATTTCCTATGGTGTATGTTATTATTTAGTTTTATGTTTTGTGGTCTTGTAATATTGATGGTTTTTGGGCTCATTTTTGTATTAGCTTCCATCCTCCCACCCATTGGTGTGTTTCTAATGTTGATGTTGTTTTTCCATTAAGAGTCACTCTTTTGGGACTCCTATGGAAATGCACAGTATAAATACGGAATATAATACATTAAATAATGGTCTAATTGATATTATTATCCTAGTTTAAAAAAATTATAAAAAAACAAATAAAAATAAAAAAACCCAGAATATTCTAGATTATATATGTGGTTAATACAGTGGGAACTCAACCTCTATCCCTAGAAATATAGAAAAGGGGATCATTTGGTTGTCAATATTTGTGGTCTAATAAAAATTTTATGATACTTATAATATATTGTGGTGGCTAACCAAGATCGTATCTCAAGTATAAATGGCTGGGAGTATCACTATACAAGAATTTTTTTACTCTTATTTTGTTTTCTTATTTTAAAAGTGGCCAGATAGTATTTGGTTAGTTTTAAATTGTAATTGAATAGGGTAAATAATTAAAGTTAAAATGCACATTTAATGAATTCATGATATAAAAATGGCCCTAATCATGAATTTCAGTGTGATTTATCATAATTTACATTTTTTTAAAACAACTTAGTTCAAAAAGTATGATAAATTTAAATAAATTATTCTCCATCGAATGATTTATTCTGTATAAATCCACAAATTTTTCCAATATATCCTTATGAATACAATTAATTCTACTTATTCTCTTGGGTAAATGGGTAAGAACATTCTTTAATTGAGTGATAAAACTAAGTCACATAAATGGAAGTAATCACAAACTATTCTTCCCATCAAACCACATGAATGAATTCATATGATGTGTAGCCCAAAATGGGGGTAGATCTTTTTGTGAAATATTTGGAAGTGTTTGATTATTAAAATGGATTGTATAGTGATAATCACCCCCTTCACACTCCATTTCAATTATCATTGTATAATTAGAGTGGAGATGAATTGAGAAATAAATGCATAAATTCGTGATTCATCACTGTGATTTCTCTTTGGACCACCCTCAATGGTTTATCTCACCATAATTATGGAGATCAATATCATTAGGAATTTAATGTGCCCAGAAAAACAAAAAATAACAGGGGAATGAACAACATGGTATGATTGAATGAAGTACAGAATAAGCATTGATTTAAAAATATAGAAAGGAAAATGTAAAAATAAATTTAATACCAAAGTTGGTTGATGCTGAATCTCATGTACTAGGATATGTTATAATATATTTATGTTGGTAAAGTGATGTAGTATATTATTTATCTTCATATTCAATGTGGACGCAAACTTTGACTTTATCTTGATGGATTCCACATGTCATAGAGGCCTGTCAGGATTGTTTCCATTGAATCATCCTATCCCCATGAGTGTGCACACATAGTTTAATAAATAATTAAAAAACAATATTTTTTCTTATACCTTATTACATTAGTGGATTCTGGATTCTATTATAAATCATAGAATGTGATGGTTCATTAAAAATTATTTTAGATAAGACATGATGTGGAAATTGGAGTATTTCCTAGATGAATTTTGACTTTAATACTGGGCCTGAGAATTGATGTTATTACAGAAAGAGAAGTAGTTAGTTTTATAAATAAATTATTTTTTATTTTATATAAGGATATATATATATATATATAATATTATTATTTATTATCATTTTTTCCTTTCTATTAATTTAAATATATAAAAATATATTTTATTTTATTTTATTTTTATTTATGTTTTTTTATGTTTTTTTAAATGTTGGGGCCGAAGCCTCATTTTTATTATTAAATCAAAATTATGTTTTTTTATGTTTTTTTCAATTTTTATTTTTTTTGAATGGTTTTTGTGGGTGGGTGGTCTTCTTGGTGGAACCATGATAGGTGTGGCACGAGTGTGGTTTCAAATGAGGCACATGACCAAGATCCTCTTATAGGACTGGAAATATGAGCTTCTTCAACTTCCCTAATAGTTTTGGTGGATCTTAGATGATGGGGATCTATGGATAGGGTATGGAATGTATGAGATATTGGTTTGGGTTGGTAGGTTTTTTTGGACTGATTTTTCACAGATGTGGTTCTCAATGGTTATGTAGTGGTATGTAATTGATTGGTGGAGACACTACTGGAAGACAAAGCTTTATATGCGACATTGATACGAAAGAGTCCACATAATCTTCATTTTTTTTGTTTGAGGGTGGAAACTTATGATATCTATATTCTTCTAATGGATGATGTAAAATGGTAGTGTGGAGGATATGGAAGTATATTCTCTATTAGATGAAGATGAAATTCAGGGTTACTTTGGTGACCTTGGAGGAGGTATTTGGTAAGGAGTATGATGGCGTGGTATGCACAGTCACAATGGTGACCATAGAGGAGGTTTGAAATGTGTAGGGTGGTAAAGGGATTCTCACTATCACCATGATGACTGTAAGATAAAGATGTAGAGAGAGGTGTGCATGGTCAATTGGGTTGTTGTAGACTGTTGGAAAGAGGTTTGATAAGGTGTCTATTGGACATGTGGTAGGGTGGTCTCATTGTTAATATACTGAATGTGAGCGGTGTGCTATGTGGTAGGTACACTCATAGTGTTGTCTTATGTACATGGTCTTTTTTTGAAATTTCAAGAACTTTTCATTATTTTCAACCTTCATTCAAAAATAATTTCATTAAATTAAATATTTTCTTCAATAAAGTAAAATTATTATCTAAATAATTAATTTTAAAAAAATAGAATTAAAATCAATTCCAATCAATTGATATATTGAAAACATTTTGAATGGTAATTTAATTAAAATTAAAAATAGATTTATAGAATCAATACTAAAATATAATCCATTTAAAAATTAATTAGATAATGGAATTACAACTATTTTAATGTTCAAAAATTAAATGAAATTTATGTATGGATTCAAGAAAAAAATTCTGAGAATCTAATATATTAATAAAAATTAATTATTCACAATCATAACAGTTATGATCAAAGTTATAAAAAACTATAAAGACTATTGTTTTATCCATTATTTGAATTAAAATGTTGAAAAAATATATAAATTTCCAACAAACATCCACATCCTACACAGTCACCTCCACAAATAACTATAGTGTTGTTACATGGATTTGAAACCAAGTTTTTATGGGTTAATAAACCATGTCAAAAATTCTAGTCCTATAATAATTGATATTAAAATTTCTCCATAAACATGAACTAATCACATTATTTACTTTTTCACTCCAAATACAAGGCCTTCATATCCAAATGCTCCTGAAACTCAATAGAATACCCACAATTACACACGAGCCTTAAAATTTAGCTAACATAATAGTGTTAAGTGTTACAACTCTGGGAATTAATTTTTGAAGCGCATTTTGTGATTTGGAACACCCAAAAAAAATTAACTTCTCATTGACATTTAAACCTAGTCCAAAACATGGTACATTACAAGTAATTCAATATATAGAATCTACATGTTCCGTAGGAAATCAATGTTAAAATCATTCTTTCTTATGAAAATTTTAACTTAAAATTGGAGAGGATGCTTTAAGTGATTTTTTAGACAAGATCCATGTATAAAAAGCTCAATCAGTTTGAATCGAACTAGGTTTTCACCCTAATTAAACATCATGTAGATGTATCAGTAATTAGAGTAAAATGAGATTTTTCAAACAAATGTAATTAAAAAGGTATTATTTTTTGAAATAAATTAATACTTATTGATAAGGTTTATTATTTAGAAAAAATAATATACCATGTGGAAACTCTTACACATGTATATAGATGAGAATATATAAGGATCTTATTAGGATGTTATACTCATATAAATGATTCACCATTTCAGATGGATATGAAAAGTTATTTCCATAATGGTTATATTCATGAGGAACTTTATATTGAACAACCTCCTTGTTTTGAAGTTATTAAATTTCTAGAAAAATTATTTGAACAAACTAAAAAATTATATATAATTAAACAATCCTGAAGAGATTAGTATAATAATTTTACTTGATATTTTCATAAAACAAATTTTTTAAAGTGTTTATCCAACCCATCATTTAAATATGATTTAAAAAATTACAATCTTTGTTAAAATATATATTCATTTATTTATTTTTTGAGTAAATAAAATATCTATTTCTTATTTTTTTTAGGTTATGAAAAATAAGTTTTAAATATGAATGATAGGGGAAATAAAATTTTCCCTTAGTTTTCAGTTTTCTGAAAACCCATAAGGTAATGTATTAACTGAATACAAGTATATTAAAGATCAAATAAAAGGCTTTGGAATTTTAAATCCTTCAACCAACCAATCTAAATTAGAAACTATAATCAATATTGATCTTGATGAAACTAGTAATTCCTAAGATCTAAAAAATTATAAAATCATGATCATAATTTTAATATATATTAATATAAGTTTACCATACCTGATGTTCTTAGTATGTTTATGTTTTAGTGTTCAAATAATTTAAAATAATATCATTTAAAAGTAGTGAAATTCATTTGGTGAAACCATACAAGAACAGAAGAAGTTGGATTATTTTATTTTAAAAAAAATGATTTTTTTCTAAAAAGATACCCAAATATTGACTTTAGATGATTTTATTAAGATAGAAAATATTCTTCTAGAATATTTCATTTCTTAATGAAAAATTTAGTCACATATCGTAGTAAGAAACAACATTCTATAGAAATTTCCACAACTAAATAAGAATATGTAGTACCCGAAATTTAGTGTTCCAAAGTACTTTGGATGCAACACACACTCACAAGTTTTTGTTTTTATTTACTCCAACTCAAATTCATTATGATAAAAAAGAATATATTTCTTTATCTATAAACCTATAATACTACTCAAAAAAATCACATAGATTTAAGACAACTTTTCTATTAAGATCATTGATAAAAAGGAGATATTATTCATTAAATTTTCAGAATAGAAAATTATATTTTTGGTATATTTGAATTTATAAAAAATAAGTTGGAAATGAGAAAAAATAAATTGTTCTCAATACATTACAAGTTTATCTGTCTACCTATAATAAGAACTCCACTAGTAAAAAAGGGGTGAGAAATTATAATTTTATCTGATTTTTAAACATATTAGTTTCTCAACAATTTCAGTTTTAATATCATTATGATTTATTATTTTAGAAAATATTTACAAATTTTTGATAAATTTTTCCATTAACCATAGTTAAAATAGAAAAATCGTCCATTGTTTTTTGAGTATATATTTTTAGGGAGGTTTATTATTTTAAACTATGTATTTTACTATTCCCGTATTATTGTTTCTTAATAACTAAATACATCTTTAAAATTCATAAAATTTATTAATTATTTTTTATGTGGGGAGGTTTTATTTTATCAGAAAATGTAACATTCTATTTTCCTATTCAGATAAAATTAAATTTAATTCATATATTAATGTGAATGAAATTTGTTTTGGCATTTTATTATTGTGAATGTGTTTGATAGCCACTCTTGCATCAAAGGAAAATTTCATAGATGGTAGAAATATTAAATTCATATAAAATAATTGAGATATAATGTTATAATTTCATTCAATTAATTTTATATGTTCACTTTTCTCTATATAAATGCTTCACATAAAGATTATCATTATAAGAGACTATTGGAAGATGCATATAAAAACACTAAATGTATCTAAATTAATCCCTATAATAATTGGTGAATACGGTGATGTTTAAATTTTAATAATTCATAATCTGGTCTACTATTAAATAGGAATTCAAGATAATATCATTAAGATTGGTGTGGAAAGATAAATTCATCATCAACTCACATTATAAAAATATATTTTCATGTAGGAATGAATGGTCAATATAGAAATGATATTTTAATGTCCCAGATGTTTTCATGTATTATTTTAATATTATATGTGAATTAATTTGAGACCTGGCTCTGAGACGACATGCAGTTCCGAGGGCCAGTGAGCCCAGAACAAATGTTTGAAATTAATTTAATAATTAAATTACGCACATGTGTGGTTTTCCTAAAAAAGTGGAATAACTCCCAAATGGGTGCTCGGATCAGAAATCCAAGTGCACCATTGCGTTCAGAACAGTGATTTTACCTAAGGCGAGGCCTAAAATCGGCCGTCGCAGGTCGGTGGTGAAATCTGGTTTTTAGACGCAACAGTAATAAAATATTTCATTATAATATTTTACTTAAACCCTATTACGTCAAATATCTCTTATCTTTTAAGTAGAGACTTTGTAGGGGATCATGGTTACAATTTATATAACCCTGATTTTCCCTTGGAGGCTCTGGGAAAGATCTAGAGGAAACCCCCAATGTGGCGGCGAAATTCGTGACAGATTTCATCAGCGACGACGACGCGGCGACCGAATCTTTGCCAACGAACGCCAGGATCCAGGTTGGATGTCGTTGGGAATTTATTCTTCCCCGTTTTTGATTTCTACGATGAATGTGGACTAATCAACGAATAGATTAGCCCGCATATCGATCGTTCCTGTGCGATGGGATTTTTCGGGGATTTTGGGGATTTGATTCTTGTTATTGTTTGGTTTCATTCAACCTTCTAACGGTAACGGACCATGATCGAACGAACATCGATCGAGGTTCGTCCCTGTCGATTTGTGTGTGTGTCTTCCCCAATTTTATCGTGTTCTTCGTGAGTGTTCTTTGCGTTCTTCACTGGACAAGGAACAATGGATCGTTGAGAAACCGTTGTGCGATGCAATGGTCCAAAATTGAAGATCTAGCACCGGAACGACCCTACGGAGGTGCGGATGCGGTGGCGACGGACGGATCGAAGCAGATTGGAAGAAATCATTCTTCAAACGATTTCCACACGGGTGACCAGAATCGGATTTTGGAGCCGATTGAAGGCCCGAAACCCATGGTTTTGGAATCACGATGACGAGGAGATCCAGCATCTTGAGTTTCTCAGAAATAGACAGCTAAATCGAAGTCTGGAGGATCATTCGAGGCGCGCAGAGGAAGACGGCGTTTCTGGAAAAAACCCGACTACACGCCGCGTAGTATGGGATACACGGCGTTTGTTCGTCGGTGAACGACCTGGCATGTACTCCGGGAGTACACGGGCAAGGGAAGGGTACATGTCCAAGGACACTCCATGTATACCCCTCTCCGGCCAAACCCGGCCAGATACACGGGATACCCCGTGTACTGGTACACGGGCAGGCGACACGGACACGGGCAGAGACCGTGTACGGGCACATGGCCAGCATACAAGGAGTGAGCCCAGGTGCTCGAACACGGCGTGTGATTTTCTTCTACACATCTTGTAGTTGTTTTTATATCTGACAAGCCGAAGGACGCGGGCCGTTTACACAGGAAGTACCTGGTGTCCAGGTTCATGGTGTGTACTTTACTACACGCCGTGTAGTTTGGTTTTTCACGGCTTGAACGAAGGACACGGGCCATTTACACAGGCAGTACCCAGGGTCAAGGAACACGATGTGTAACCATACTACACGTCGTGTATCCTTTTCTTCATGGCTTGGGCCACTTGTCTTCTGTGACTTGGACTAGCCTTCTTAGAGATCGTACCCTTGGCATTTCTCCGGAAGGTTTCCGGTATCATTTCCTAACATACAGGAGTACGATCCCTTCAGTGGGACTCCCTTAATAGAGTTGTTGGAATCCACTATGTGAGACTTAGAGCTGGATCCTCTATTAATTCCTGATACCCTAGGTACAGTTCTGGTATCGACGTGACCTACCTTACCCAGGCGTCGATCCTCTGCCTAGCGGATTAGCTCAGACTGGGTTGTTGGAATCACCCCATGACTTGGATGTGATCCTAATATGAGCATCATGTTTGCAAGGAACTTGTAGATTGTGTTCTCCCAGAACGAGTACTTCGTCTCTCTCTCTCCAGACCTAGGATTGTGTTCTCCCGATGGTATGCTTAGTGGAATCTTCGAGCTGAATCCTAGTGGCGGTATCACGAAGGTCGTTTGTGTATGAGTATATCTGGATATTCTTTTTATATGTTCCATAGACATATACTGTGTAGAGCTGACTGTACCTTTCTTTGTGGTATTTTCCTTGTTTGTATTTCTTTTGTAGTTTTCGGGATGCCCTACTGGGTATTGTTATACTCACCCCTACACGGTCTTTGCCCGCACATGTTGTGTCTTGTGTAGACGAGCGAGCCTTTGACAGGATTCTAGGTGGACCAGGACCGGATGGTGCTTAGTGAGATCAGACAGGCCGAGGTGTGTTCCTTCCGCAACAGGTTGCAGTCCCAGTACCTTTCTCTACAGGTTGGACATTGTTGCAGACTTTCTTTTGGTGGGCTTGTACTTTTGGCCTAGGGTTTTACTTTACTATACTTTACTTCCCTGTCGTACTCTATGGTTGTATTTTAGTTTATGCATGTGTCTTTTCTATCTTTAGTAGTTTTTACTTTTCAGCTTTGTGGGCTTAGAGATGTGTGTGTGTGTGTACAGGTTCATAGGCAATGCCTCCCATGTTAGTAGCATGCCTACTCGGTGCTAGTCACCAGACCCTGGCCTATTGGAGGTGGGCTTGGGGAGTTGCGGGTCGGGCCCCACCGGGACGGTTCGTGTTAGAGTGGTATAATAGGAGGTCGGTTCTACCCTAGGACCGAGAGTCTATGAGTTGGTTTGGGGCAACAGTGATAAGTGTTTCGAGTTTGTATCTCGGGCCAGGGACCCCAGTGTTGGTGTGGCGGCCGACGAATCCATACACCAGGGCTATGATAACTTGATTTTAGACTCGGAACATGAAAACACTAGTTGCATGGGGGGAAAATAATGGTACATGCATCATATAGGAATGGGTTGTGGTTTCCATGTCCTTCTTAAGTCAGCTCTCCAGATATACTCACTAACTGTGATACATCTTGTTTCTTAAACAGGATTCCTCCGCGACGCACACCCGCTAGGATCCAGCAGCCCGATCAGAAGGATGACCCCCTCAGTGATGAAGCTTCAAATCAAGGATCAGATCCCCCAGTTCTACCACCAGGTGGCATGCCAGTTATCCAGCCACCTGTGGGGAAGTGTTTGGCGCCTGCTGTACCAGTGGAGGAGGAGCACAGGCTGAGCGCACTCCACGAGTTTCAGAGACAGAGACCCCTCAGGTTTCGAGGTGAGCCTGACCCTCAGGCAGCCGAGTACTAGCTTGAGGCAGTGGCCAAAGTCTTCCGTTTGGCCAGGACACCAGCAGACCAGATGGTGATCCTGGCAGCGAGCCTTCTGCAAGGCTCGGCAGGGCGATGGTGGAGTTTAGTCATCCAGACTCACGACGAGGCGACTCTTCCATGGTCAGAGTTTGAGCATATCTTCAGAGAGGAGTTTTCACCGGTTACCCTAAGAGCAGTACGCATACAGGAGCTTCTTCAGCTCCAGCTGGGAACCATGTTGGTGGCTAACTATTCATAAAGTTTTACCGACCTCTCGCGGTACTCGATGGATTGGGTCAGAGATCAATACTTCAAAGCTCGAACTTTTGAGTGGGGATTGTGCAAAGATATCTGATCTAGCATCATCCCTATGATCATTCCTACTTATACTGGGGTACTCGAGTGGGCTTTGGTGGTCGAGAGATTTCTGGTAGAGCAGGGACAGCAGGGAGTTGTTAGTAGTGGGCGAGCTGGAGCAGAGACCTCAGCGGCAAGGATACGACGTCAGGGACCCAGGCGTGGGAGACGTTTCTAGAGGAGATCCCAGGACAGGGGATCGTCCGTATAGGGTTCACAGGGTGCATCCATCCATCCTCGAGAGAGGCGATGTTACTCATGTGACGGTAGGGGACATATCGCTCGAGATTGTCCAACCCGCCGTACTACTGACACGGGAGTAGTGGATAGACCCCCAAGGCAGAGGCAATGTGTGGAGCAGGCAGATCCGCGAGGCAGTGGACGTGGCAGAGGAGCTGGGAGAGCAGCTGGAGGTGGTCAGCGTTTTAACCCTTTACCACCACCACCCCCAAAAGGTCTTCCCCAAGCTCAGGGAGCTCATTTACAGAGGTAGGGGAAGCTGTAGGAGGCATAGGCTTATGACCCAGGTACTCCTGAAACGATTAGAGGTACTATCTGTGTCTTTTCTACTTTGGATGTCGTATTGATGGACACCGGTGCTAATCATTCCTTTCTGGCTGCTTATCTTGATCGAGACCTTGAGATTCTAGTTGAGCAATTGAGTCGACCCTTACACTTAGAAACACCGACTGGAGAAGATTCATAGATCACACACCTTTGCAGGAAGTGTGACCTGACCCTTGGAGGCGAGCGTTTCAGCTAGGACCTCTTGGTGGAAGCGTCTAGGCCTTACGATGTCATTCTTGGTATGGATTGGCTATCCACAGTTCATGCCCAGATTGATTGTTTTAGGAGATGTGTGTGGTGTGTTCGCAGTGATGGGATGAGGTTCTCTTTTGTCGGTGAAATAGAGACCCAGGCAGCACAGGATGGACTAGTGTATAGGAGGGCACAACCAATTTCACATCAGTTGGCTAGCCTAGCCCTTAGCGCGGCAGATGTTACGAGTTTCCAGTTTCCAGTATTGGTGGCTGAGTATGAGGAAGTATTTCCGGAGGATGTCCTCGGGCTACCTCCCCATCGATAGATAGTTTTATGCATTCATTTGCAACCCGAGATGATCCTGATATCAACATCGGCTTATCGGATGGCTCCTGCAGAGCTTCGTGAGCTGAGGATGCAGCTGGACGACTTGCAGAAGAAGTTCTTTGTGAGACCCAGCGTTTCACTCTGGACAGCCCCAGTGCTGTTTTCCAAGAAGGCAAACGGGAGCTTGAGGCTGTGTGTGGATTACCGGCACTTAAATCAGGTGATCGTGAAGAACCGGTATCCAATACGGAGGATAGATGACCTCTTCGACCAGTTGAGAGGGGCACGATGGTTCTCGAAGGTTGATCTACGATCAGGCTATCACCAGTTGTGAGTACAGGAGGAGGATATACCGAATACGGCTTTTAGATTTCGCTACGGTCACTATGAGTACTTGGTGATGCCCTTTGGCATGACGAACACCCTGTAAGTGTTCATGGGACTCATGAACCGGATCTTTCAGCCCTATCTAGACCGGTTTGTAGTGGTCTTCATCGATGATATCCTTGTGTACTCTACGTCTGAAGAGGAGCACGCGAGACACCAAAGGATGGTTCTGGACACACTATGAGAGCACCAGTTTTATGGGAAAATCTCGAAATGTCAGTTCTGGTTACATGAGGTCCACTTTATGGGGAATGTTATCTCAGCGGATGGTGTAGCAGTTGACCCAGCAAAGGTGGAGGCAGTGCTAGCATGGGAGCCACCCCGGAGTGTGACGGAGGTGCGGAGTTTCCTTGGGTTGGAATGATACTATCGGAGATTCATCCATGATTTCTCTCGGATTGCAGCACCCATGACAGCTTTGACCCGAAATGGACAGCCTTTCGTGTGGATCGAGAGATGCCAGCAGGCTTTCTAGCAGTTGAGATAGAGTCTGACAAGTTCCCCGATCATGATATTACCGGAGGAGGGTGTTGAATACATAGTGTTCTATGACACATCAGGAACCGGGGTTGGTTCTATCCTATTGTAGAGGCAAGGGGTGATTGCCTATGGCTTGCGTCAGTTGAGGCCACATGAGAAAAACTACACGACCCTTGATCTTGAGTTAGCAGTGGTAGTCTTCGCATTGAAGATGTGGCGGCACTACCTGATGGGAGAACGGTTTACCGTCTACTCTGATCACAATAGTCTCAGATATATCTTTTCTCAGAAGAATCTGAATTTGAGACAGAGGTGATGGATTGAGTTCCTCCAGTGTTACGACATTGAGATCGTTTATACTCCTGGGAAGGGGAACATGGTGGCAGATGCTCTCAGTAGGAAATCTAGTTCGCAGTTGCTGGATGAGGCAACAAGGTAGTTGGCCTCTTTGCAGTTTTCTTTCATGGATGGAGATGAGGGAGCTTTCCTTCAGTCGATGGTTGTTACCCCTCCACTCTTACAGTGAGTCAGGGAACCACAGTGTGAGGATGCTAGCTATGAGACTCTACGTGCTCAGATATCCACAGGTGATGCTGCTGATGGATATTCAGAAGGTGGGGAGCACATAGTCCCTTTCAGAGGGTGCACTGTAGTACCAGTGATGTTACGGGAGGAGGTTCTAAGGGTGCTTCATACATCCCCTTTGGCAGTACATCCAGGCGTGGAAAAGATGTATCAGGACCTCCGATGTCAGTTCTGGTGGCCAGGAATGAAGAAGAGTGTGGCGGAGTTTGTTTCTCGGTGCCTTACCTGTCAGCAAGTAAAGGTTGAGCACCAGGTTCCATCAGTTTTGGCTCAGCCCCTTGAGGTGCCAGAGTGGAACTGGGATGGAATATCCATGGAATTTGTGACGGTTTTACTGCGTACGTCAAGGGGACATGATTCCACCTGGGTGATCGTTGATCGACTCACTAAGTAGGCCCACTTCCTAGCCATACGGGAGAAGTGTACAGTAGAGAGATTAGGATGCCTCTATGTGCAGGAGATAGTTCGACATCATGGAGTGCCATCCACGATCGTCTCAGATCATGATGCTCGCTTCACATCCCGGTTGTGGAAGGGATTACAGGAAGCTTTTGGGACCTAGTTACGCTTGAGCACAGCGTTTCATCCCCAGACTGATGATCAGACAGAGCAGATCATCCAGGTCCTGGAGGATATGATACAAGCTTTCATACTTGTCTTCGATCGTAGATGGGGGGATCACCTACCACTGGTGTAATTTTCTTATAACAACATTTATCATTCCACTATTGGTATGGAACCATTCGAGGCTCTATACGGGTGACCTTGCAGGTCGCCACTTTGCTGGAATGACCTGGGAGAGTCAGCACTCATGGGCCCAGAGATGGTGAGAGCCACTACAGAGAAGGTACAGGTCATCCAGGAGCGGATGAAGACTGCATAGAGTCGGCAAAAGTCTTATGCCGACTGGAGATAGAGGCCCTTGGAGTTCGAGGAAGGAGACCACGTGTTCCTTCGGGTCTCACCTCGACGGGGATTGCGGAGATTTGGCCAAGGTGGAAAGCTATCTCTGAGGTTAGTTGGATCTTTCCAGATTGTGAGTAGAGTTGGCGAGGTGGCGTATCTCTTGGCTCTACCTCCTCATATGGACTGGGTAAACAGCGTCTTCCATGAGTTGCAGCTACGGAGGTACGTGCATGATCTATCACACGTCATCGATTGGGGCGAGCTAGACATCGACGATGGAGCGACCTTTGCTGAGTACCCAGTGGAGATCGAGGATCGACAGGAAATGATCCTTCGTGAATGAGCTATTCCCTTGGTGTGTGTCCGGTGGGAGCATGGGAATCTCCAGGAGAGCACGTGGGAGTAGGAGGCTCAGATTCGTGTGCAGTACCCACATCTTTTTGAGTAGCCCTTGTTTTTGTTTTTCGGGGACGTAAAAGCCCTAAGGTGGGTGTGATGTAATGACCCAGATTTTTCCATTTATTATTTTAATATTATATGGGAATTAATTCGAGACCTGGCTCTAAGACGGCGTGCTGTTCCGAGGCCCAGTAAGCCCGGTACAAATGTTTGAAATTAATTTAATAATTAAATTACGTGCGTGTGCGGTTTTTCTGAAAAAGTGGAATAACTCCCAAATGGGTTCATGGATCATAAATCTGAGGGAACCATTGCGTTCAGAATAGTGATTTTACCTAAGGCGAGGCCTAACATCATCCGGCGCAGGTCGGTAGTGAAATATGGTTTTTGGACGCAACAGTAATAAAATATTTTATGAAAATATTTTATTTAAACACTGTTACTTCAAATATCTCTTATCTTTTAAATAGAGATTTTTCAGGGGATCATGGTTATAATCCCCATAACCCTGATTTTCCCCTGGAGGCTCTGGGAATGCTCTGGAGGAAACCCCCAATGCAGCAGTGTGATTTTTGATGGATTTCATCGGCGATGACGATGCGGTGACCGGATCTTCGCCAACGAACGCCGGGATCCATGTAGGATGTCGTTGTGATTTTATTCTTCCCCATTTTTGATTTCTACGATGAACGCGGACTAATCCACGAATAGATTATCCCGCAGATTGATCATTCTTGCGGGATGAGATTTTGCGGGAATTTTGGGGATTTGATTCTTATTATTGTTTGGTTTCATTCAACCTTCTAATGGTGACGGACCAAGATCGGCATGAACATCGATCGATGTTCATAACTATCGATTTTTGTGTGCCTATACCTCATTTTATCGCGTTCTTCATGAGTGTTCTTTGCATTCTTTTCTGGATGAGGAATAATGGATCGTTGCACACCCGTTGTGTGATGCAACGGTCCCAATTTGAAGATCTAGCACTGGCACTACCCTACGGAGGTGCAGCTGCGGTGGCAATGGACGGATCGAAGTGGATTGGAAGAAATCGTTCTTCAAACAATTTCCACATGGGTGACTGGAATCGGATTTTGGAGCCGATTGAAGGCCTAAAACCCATGGTTTCGGCATCACAATGACTAGGCGATCCATCATCTTCAGTTTTTTAGCAACAGACGGCTGAATCGAAGTCCGGAGGATCAGCCGAGGCGTGCGGAGGAAGATGAAATTTTTGGAAAAATCCCAACTACACGCAGTGTAGTACGGGCTACACGGCGTGTGTTCATCAGTGAACGACCTAGCGTGTACTCTGGGAGTACACTAGCATGAGAAGGGTACATGGACAAGGACATTCCATGTATACCCCTCCCCGGCCAAACCCAGCCAGATATACGGAATACCCCGTGTACTGGTACACGAGCAGGAGACACGGACACGGGCAGAGACCGTGTACGGGCACATGGCCAGCGTATACAGAGCGAGCCCAGGTGCTCGAACACGGTGTGTGATTTTCTTCTACATGCCATGTAGTTTTTTTTCTATTCGACAAGCTGAAGGGCACAGGCCGTTTACACGGGCAGTACCCGGTGTCAAGGAACATGGCGTGTACTTTACTACACGCCATGTAGTTTGGTTTTGCACGGCTTCAATGAAGGACACGGACCATTTACACGGGCAGTACCCAGGGTCAAGGAACATGTCATGTAACCATACTACACGCAGTGTAACCTTTTCTTCAGGGATTGGGCCACTTGTTTTCCGTGACATGGACTAGCCTTATTAGGGATCGTAACCTTGGCATTTCTCTTGATGGTTTCTGGTATCATTTACTAAAATACAAGATTATGATCCCTTCAGTAGGACTCCCTGAATAGAGTTATTGTAATCCCCTATGTGAGGCTTAGATTCGGATCCTCTATTCATTCCTGATACCCTAGGTAGAGTTCTTGGTATCGATGTGACCTACCTTACACGGGCGCCGATCCTCTGCCTAGAAGATTAGCTCAGACTGAGTTGTCCGAATCACCCCATGACTTGGCTATGATCCTCATCAAAGCATCATGTTCCCAATGTACTTGTGGAGTATGTTCTCCTGGAATGAGTACGTCGTCTCTCACTCTCCAGACCTAGGAGTGTGTTCTCCCAATGGTATGCTTAGTGGAATCTTCGAGCTGGATCCTAGTGGCAGTATCGTGAAGTTCAGTTGTGTATGAGTATATCTAGATATTCTTGTTATATGTTCCATAGACATATACTGTGTAGAGATGACTGTACCTTTATTTTTGGTATTTTCCATGTTTTTATTTCCTTTGTGGTTTTCAGGGTGTCCTACTGGGTATTTTTATACTCACCCTTGCACGGGTTTTGCCCACATGTGTCGTGTCTTGTACAGATGAGTGAGCCTTTGACAGGATTCTAGGTGGACCAGGACCGGACGGTGCTCAGTGAGATCAGACAGGCCGAGGTGTGTTCCTTCGGTGGCAGGTTGCAATCCCAGTACCTTTCTCTACAGGTTGGACTTTGTTGTAGACTTTCTTTTGGTGGGCTTGTACTTTTGGCCTAGGGTTTTACTTTACTGTACTTTACTTCCATGTCGTACTCTGAGGTTGGGTTTTAGTGTATCCATGTGTCTTTTCCATCTTTAGTAGTTTTTACTTTTCATCTTTGTGGGCTTAGAGATGTGTGTGTGTGTGTGTATGTACAGGTTCATAGGCAATGCCTCCCATGTTAGTAGCATGCCTATTCAGTGCTAGTCACCAGCCCCTGTCCTATTGGAGGTGGGCTTGGGGAGTTGTGGATCGGGCCCCACCAGGACGGGTCGTGACAGATATATAAGAAATAAATTAAATTAGCCATGATAAATAGATTTATATTGAATGTATGATGAGATCTAAATGTGTCAAAAAAATCAAAACATATGATTAAAAAAATTCTCAAATATAATTAAATTACTAATTTTCTATTATATTTTACTTATTTTTTTATTTTAAAAATAATAATGGAAATAAATGAAAGAATTTTTTTATCAAATACATTTAATTGCTGTATTTTTTTCAATCCTATATATTTACTTATTTTGATTGTTTTTATATATATTTAAAAATTGAAATATATTTCAAAATGTAATTGTATATTTTTTCTAATGATGTTTATTTTATTTTTGTTTCAAAACCATGGGGGGAAAATTATCTATCATGATGACTAAAGGGGTATTTCTTTTTAATTTTAGTTCTTATTTTTGAATTTTCAAGTGAATAATATTTTTTAAAATTGGGGAGATTTTTGAGTCAATTAATCACTTCCATTATTTATATTTAAAATAAAATTACACTTTATATGAAAATAATATAACTTTAGTTTTGGTTTTAGTCAATGTAATTATATAGAATAATCATTCGATAACTTAAATAATGGAGAACTAACACTATTTTTGAAAATATAAGGATCTAATGTTACATAAAAAACTACATTCTGTGAAATTTGAATCACCATAATAGTGTTGATCTAACTAATCCATAGATAAAGATTCATGATGAGTTCATCGATAGATAAATAATCTCACCTTGATATAGTTATAACTAACTTCATGTTTTTTGAAATCCAACATCATGATTTTGTTATAATGAAGTATATAAAAAAGAAACACCTCTAAAATTATAAATAGTTACATGAATTGACATGAATTAATACTGGTATTGAGATTTATGAATGTTGTTGTTAGTTTTGATTTATTGAAATTTCATTTGGATGAGAGCATTTCTGATAAATGTAATCTTATTTATCTAATTGTTTCTTTTAATAGATACCATTGCAAGGTTTCCATTATAAAGATATTATAAATTTATATAATAAATTTCTTTATTTAGATCTTGATTAATCAATAGATTTTGTAGATAGGATGAAAAATAATTTTCAAATCATCTTAAACTAGGGATTTTATGTCTTGGAATACAACAATCATGTACTTAAAATTCGTAGAAGTGATATGATACTGATAGAATTTGTCAAGGGAATACGAGGATAGGAAGAATAAATTTCAGGAGGTGTAAAATTGGGGATACCTTATGGTTGGTTTGAAGTCTTGGATACCTCAAATTTATTTGATGGATCCACCATATAATTTAATTTAAAAGTGTGTTTTAAATAATATCATTTTAATGGGGTTTTTGGTTTGTTAACCTATACTCTGTATTTTGTTTCTAAACATCAGTTATGTTAACTCCTCTATAATTATAAAATACTATTCTCTTTATTACTTATATACTAAATTTATTTCATATAGTTTATAATTCTATTTTTTTTATTCAAAAATAGTTCAAACTAAATGATAAAAAATAATAAAATTTAATGTTTGTCTTAAATCATAAAATCACCACTCTTTTGTTTTGTTTTCCATCATACAATGGAACCATATAGCATAAAAAAGGGAAACCTATCAATTGTATTGCACAATGGATATTCCAACTATATAGAGAAATGATATATTAGGAATATAGAAAGAGGTGTTTCTAAATCCAAATACCCAGATATAACTATCCATATGGTGGATCCTAACATTCTATAAGAAGTGAATGATGAACTGATGAATGGATCCAAAAACAACACTCTCTGGGAATGAACATATAGATGGTAGATCATTACATACAACCATATTAGAATGCATGAGTAAGGGATAGATCATGATATACCACACCTAGGAAAAACACACATATGGTTGATCACAATATACCACTAGAAATGATTATACAACAGAGGGATAGATCATAATACACAACACATGGGGAAGGAACACCCAATTGTTAGATAATCCCAATTAATTGATCACTCTTCCAACATTCATCATGAGAGTAGCATCATTAAATATTTCTACACCAATATATTTATTATAATCAAGGATATATCACCTATGATACATAGGATAAATCCCAGATCTATGGTAAACACCATAACTAAATGTTTTTTCTAGGTGAATCTCACTTTTTTCAACTCGATTATATGTATAAATTCCTTCCATATAAATCCATAACCCTTTAACCAACCAATATGCTCATATAAAATGGCCATCAGACAAACCCCAACATAGAAGCTAGAATTAGATGAACCACTAAATGACTTCATCACTCAGAAAAATCAACCTACCTGGCCTTAAAATAATAATACCATGTACATTATCTTTACCAAAATTCCAAACAAAAACCTTTTAACTAATAAAATTCTAGAAATCATTTCTAATGACCACTTTGGTAACTAAAATCACAAGAATCCATATTTTCAATCCAACACATGACCCTACCCTAAGGTAGGACCCTCTTCATATCTAGATAATTAATATAAGGCTTCATTACAAGTCTCATTCTTATAAACCAATCATGTCTCTTTAAAAATGAGATATCAAGTATTAAATAATTTTATAATTTCACTTACAAATCAAGGATGTTCATATGAAAAGTCATTCATCCATGGAAACCCCTCTGGGTGGAACAAAAAACTATTTCATCACAATATACCAATTCATAAAAGGCATCTCTTAATACAAATTGTTCAACAAACCTAACCATTCCTATCATAAAGTTCTCCAAAAGCATAAAAAATTCCATATCACTATTAAACTACTAAAAATGGTACTGTCACTCATTGAAACCACTACCAAAGTTCTACCAATAAGAGATACCTCTAAAAATACAAGTGGACCCATATAATGATTGTCAAAATTAATCTCACCCCATAATACCTATTTAGTGTAAAATGCCCCATGTTGGTTTTCATACCCCTTCTATTGTGGTAATGTAGTTCTAAAATTTCTAGGCCTTAGGTAGAATTTCAGTCTAATCCATAAGAGGATCTACATAGATTTATTTTTTCAATTAGATACTTATTTATCCCCAATCATATCGCCTAACACAAACCCCTATAAACTCATAAAAAATAATATAAAAAACATGATATTTGGATTTATATATTACAGACTATCTATATTGTACTTATTCAACTTAACATGTCTAATATCTCTATTCTAATCACCCTTATATGCTTGAAATTATAAGATAAAATATAAAATACCCAATTAGGGGTTTCAAATTGAACACATGTTTGATGAATGAAAAATATTGAAACCATAGAGAATACCTTATCTTCCCCAATTGAATCCCATTTCTAAACATAGTTCACTGATTAGTTGAGAGAAGGATCACTGGAAGACTATGGAGATAGAGGAGAATAGAAATAAGGTAAAAGGGGTTTCTTATAATAGTTTGTCCAATGGTAGTTGATGGGTGTTTTTATAATATATTTGCCAATGTTAATATAAAATATAACATTAAAAAACATAGAAAATGGACACTAATTAACTGATGAATATCCATGGACTTCTTGGTTCCTTATATACCCAATCTTTTATAAATTAAATACTAAAATTCATTTCAAAAATTTCCACCCCCTTTTTCTCCCCACCTAAAATCAAACATTTTCACTAAAAACTAGTAATGTAATGAAAATCGTCCATGATAATATTTTTTAAGGTCTTTAAGGAGAATACTGAGTGGTTAAATCAGATTATCATTTTAGTTTTTGATTTTTGGTTGAGGGAATAATTCATGAGCATGGTTTTTGATCTGTTATTGGGTGAAGGTGGATGAATTTTTGTGCAATTTTTCAATGTTTTAAGGATCATTGGTGGATTTGTAGTTTGGGTGAGTTATTAGGTTTGTAGCATTGGAATTAAAAAGATACATGTGGCACCAGCAACTCTATAGATACCCACAGAGTACTCGATGGGATATTCTGAGACCCTGTAGGCTCGTAGGTGACATTTCATACCAAATATCCTCATACCAGGTACTTGTTCAGATGATTGGGTTTTTTATAAGATGTTTTTTGGCCATTCTTCCAACACACTCTTTTTATAGGAGGTGTTTTGGCCATTATTCCCCTCCCTCTCCTTCCTTTTTTTATAATTACTATTAACATAATTTGGGGTTCTAAAGATAAATCATCTATAACATAATTAAATTCACTCTAAAACATAGGATTTCTTCCTCATGTGATTCATGAATGATCATATATGTTTATTGATAGCCATTCGTCACTATTTTGATTGAATGTATTGAGGTAATGTTTTCCAATAATTTTTCAAATTATATTGTGTGTTTTCTGAAATTTTCTATTGGTATTATTTAAGACGTCATTCAACAATTTTTTTTGAAGAATTAATAGAGTAAGCCATATAATTTTTATATGGGAATTTATGGATCATTATTTTTTGTAGTCATGTTTTTTAGTTCATTAGTTTTGGAATTATTGTTTAATGGTTCTAGGGGATACCCAATTATTTTATAGAGTTGGTAAAAAAATAATACATAATTATAGGTGATCTCACATAATCAAGTTAATCATGAGTCATTATTATAAAATTTATTCATCTAGTTTATAAATTAATAAAAAACACAATATTTTCAGAAGATATAGTTGAATTTTATTCAATTTTATTTTCACATGATGAGTTAAATGTTTCATAAAATTGTTTTTTGGCCTTACGTATTAAAAATAAAATCCTTATTAAGAACATTATATATTTTATTAAAATTTGTGGTGATTATAAAAACCCTAATTGTTTAATCCTTATTGTTAATTTATCATTGATATGTGATTTTAGAAAATGGTGTTGGATTCTTACATTTAAAAACAATAATATTGATTATTTGGGCACATCCCTTGATAATAAATCTTAGTTTAATTTAATCCTTTGAATTTTATATTGTTTTAATCCATCTTGAGTTCATATTATAATCTTAGACATTCCCTTTGGAATAAACCTCCATGGTTATTAAATAAATAACTAAAGTTAACATCACTGATTAACCACTATATATTTTATTATTATAGTAAAATATTTCCACTTAATCTTCAATGATATTTAATTCAATTAAAAAAATTTAATTAGTATTTATGAGAGTGTTTCATTGGTGATGTAGCAGATAGATTTTATAGGATATAATTATAAATTCTCATAGTGAACCATATGGTTTAGTTTCTACCACACCATGATGATCAAAATCTATGAATATGTTTAAAAATTTGGTAAATTATTACTAATAACATATTTTTGAAGTGGTTATTTTTTAAAATTATATTATATATTTGTTTCATAATTTTCTAATTTTTCATAAATTATACAAAAAATATTGTATTGTTCACATCCTACATCACCCGATTTCAAAATGTGGACACCTAACAAATATTTTATTATGTATTGTATTGATTTAAAATCATTAGTATGGAATGGGTTATAGAAAATGGAAAATCAAACTTACATGATTTTAGTAGGTCATCCATGACATAATTATTCCTTTTTTATAGGTTGTTCTTCTCGGTGTTATTCTATGAACTACCTCCTATATTCCAGTTTCTAGAACCACATTAGGTTTATTTATGTTTGATATAATTAATATAAAAAAAAATATATGTCTTTAAGGGGTACCTATGAAACCCATGTGGATATATTTTAGTTGACCAAAAATTATATGACTTCTTATGAGTTATTTGACATTTTTGAAATAGCATGTTTTCATTACATCATGGATTTGATTTGTTGTATCATCCATACTGGTAAAAATTTATTACTGGGTGAATTGATCATCGATATTGTTTTTGTATAAAAATTTTAATAAGTGATTTCATTGAAAGTTATTCTTAAATATTTATATTGTTTTTTATATTTATTATGATAATAAATTTCTATGTAATCATGTTATTGATGTAATAGTTTTGATATCATGATCATCGATTCTACATTGATGATATATATATATAAGATGACAGGGTTATATTAATGTTATCATAAACTAGAAAATTAGATCCACTCACCATTGATATAATATATGGAATGGTATGTGTTTTGGCCATGACTCTATTTTAACCATTCTACATTCCCAAAAAGGTATAAATCCCCTGTGACTTTACTCTACAATACTATTTCATCTATCAAAAAGATAAATGTTACCTTTAAACTACCACAATCTAGAATTTCGTGTTCATTTTTTGTATATAATGTTCTACTGATTAGTCATACATAAATGTTCTTAGATACCAAATTTTTAAATGAAGTAGTTATAATTTTATTAACCCTCTTGGTATTGGAAATTATATATTTTGGGTGTTATTATTACAAAGATGAAAATTATTAATCTATTTATCTTAATTATTGATATTGTCTATTAGTTATAAAATTGATGAATAAAAACATTTTTTATTTTTTAAACATGTATATATGTTCATGAAAACATATTTTCTTTCACTATGGTATTGATACCCCATTGGTTGTAACCTACTTGTAATTTTTTGCTCATACTATTTATAGAAACCTTTTATAACATGAATTTTAATCCTTACTAATTTTCCTGAATATATATGTATTTGTTGATATTGGGCCTTCAAATATATTTAATTATGGTTTTCTCAAAAAAATGATATGATTCCCCTTTAATGTTAGAGTAATTTGAGGTCACGTGTGGGTAATCACCTATCCGGCATAGTTTTTCTTTAGTCTCAGTATCTGTTTAGAATAGAGATTATATTTACCTATTTTTATATGGGGTTATGTATGTTATTAGTTCACTTATTCATTCATTTAGACTGATTTTTGGACTATTTTAGTTCTTTTTTATCCTTCTATATCCTATTTGGTTTCATGTTAATATTTGGTTTTAATTTGTAATATCTACTGTATGGGCTAAAAATACCATATTTTTAATAGAATATTTCAATGGATTGACACTTTTATCAAAGTTAGTAAATTTCCCTCCAACTTCATTCTAGGACTTGTAGTGGTAGTCACTAAACCAATGGAATCAAGGAGTTCTCTAAGGGTAGTAAAACATATGACCCATGAACATAAAAGTATCCAAATCATAGATTTGTAAATTTTTTATCATATAGATATTTTTAGGTTTCTTGGGATCATAAATTTTGTGATTTGAAAAAGATTAAATACCATCTAAACATGATATGTAACGCATAAAAGGAATAAGGATTCTCATTATAGTGGAAGCTGATGTAATGAAGGGAATTTTGGGAACTCTTTAAGAATAATAATTCTGAAATATTCTTTTGTTTACTTAACATAAAAATAATAGGATAAAAATCGTGACATTTATTTATGTCTCTTGTGGGATTCAAACTCAATCATGGTTCATTCATAATGGTTGGTGTTTATTGGTAGAGCGTACTGTATGTCATGCCATATTGGGTGCATGTATGTGATTATTGTGCTATGGTTTGAATAAAATAATGTTTTTATTAACTAGAACATAAATAATATCTATATATATTATTTTATAGTATATATATTATTCACAAATTTTTTAATATGAATCAATAATTGATTATTCTGGTTGGGATAATCATGCTTATTTTCTTGAATAACTATTCATCCATGCTAAATGTTTAATTTTTTGAAGTATGCATACGATTCTATTTATATTTTGTTAAATAATCATGTACCTTATATTTTTTATGTTTTTGATAATGATAATGGTCTATAAGTTATAATATTTACTCGTCGATCAGGATACCTACTTTTGGATAGTGTTAATAGTTAACCAATCTAATTATTTTCTTGATTTCTTATATTTCCTAGTATGTGATATCTCACTATTGAGTATATTTATTCGTTCATATTTATTTCAGTACTATATGAAATTATATAAGTAATTTTATTGAAAATATGTATTCAAACCTATTAGGCATTAAAATTTTACATGCATAGTAACAACCCATGTATTATAGTATTAGTATCTATGAGGGGTCAGATTGTTTTATTCTGAAAAGAAAACTATTTTTTTAAAATATGTTTTATAATGCGAAAAAACTGATTTACTCTTAATGTTTCTTAAATGGGGGGATTTTTATAAATGGCGATTCGTGTTTCATTAAAAAAAGTTCATTATTTTTTTAATCATGGAAATGAACTCGATGTTTTTAAGATGGAATTTTGTATTTGGTGTTTATTATTAATGAAATGGAAAACTTTTTTTCTAGTTGATCAATATTTAAAAAACATGGGGTTTCTAAAACTAAATTTTGGTTTTGGTATTTCAATATAGGATGGAATATATTGTTGAACATGTTTATCCTTAACATGGATCGTTAAGTGTAGTCTAATATTTATTTTATAAGTAAATTTAATAATATATATACTATTTTTAAATCATTATTTTAAAATAGGTATAGGTTTTAGAAGGAAAATTATGGGGGGTTGTTAATTTATATTTTTAAAATGTGGTGATTATGAAAAAATAGCGTATTCCCACAAATATTTTTTTTGAAATAATGAATGGTTTTATATAAACCATCATGTTTCATGTATCACTATTTTTATGAAAAGAAACACTGGGGTAGGATAGGCATATATCTCTATAGTATATATATTTTCTGGGAAGTACTATAGTGAACTTTTGACAAGTTGATTTTAATTAGAGGATTATAAAGATGATGGTATATCCCTTAGATTTGATATATTGTTATGGTTTAGTTATTTTTTTGGATTTTTGTTCCATGTAGTGGGATCATGATAGGAAATTCAAGGATTTGGTAGATGTTTTGAGGTGAGTGTCTTTAGATATCAAAATTGGATAGTTATGATGTTTATTGAGAAATTAATGGATTAAATCAATTCATTCCAAATCATGAAGTATGAATTATAAATGTGATGAACGATTTAATATATTATTTGAGGTGTGTTTATGGTATTATCTAAATAATATGATTGTGGTTTGTTGTTTTGAATCATTGAATTAGATCTATTGGGTTACAAGAGATGTTTTAAGAAGTCATTTCACATGGGTGTGGTAAATTACATAGCTTATGAATTATAAAATTAAGAGTAGTGGGTCTTTAGTTAATTATCCCCCCAAATACTTCATGATGATGATATGTCATATAGTGGAGAGTTTTTAAAAACCCATATACTATAAACTAATATTAATGGTCATTGGAGTGACTTTTTAATTGTTAAATCATTGTTTTATTTATTTTTTAAATTTCTGATTTATGGGTTTATTCTCATTTGAGGTTTTGGGGATAGTTCTATGTTATTAGAGTTGAATTATTGAGAATTTCTTGATGAGGGTAAAGTCTTGGTGGACGGTTTAGAGTTCAGTTTAGGTATATGAGAGGTAAATGCCTCATTTTTTAACTATGGGTTCTACTGGGCACCTAATAAAACATCTTCATGAACTCGATGATCTGGGTAGAGTTCTTGCGTGCTTATGGGTTCCACATGGTATATAATGTCCCTAGATTAGGTACCAGGTAGGGTGAATGTTTGTTTTTTACCTGGTATACAAGTATAAAATACCATTTAACATAGATTTTTTTAGTTTCACTTTGATTTAATTATGAATTACTTTGTAAGTATTTTCTAAAAATTGGTTATATAAACTAACATTTGAAAGTTGATTTTGATAAAAATAAATACTTTTAGCATAAGTTATTACAATTTATAGAATAAAAATTAACCAATATCATCTATAAATTTTATAATATATATTTGAAGAGTCATTCAATTTTTTTATGAAAATAACCGACATAAAATTTCATGACGGTTGGGATTTCATCTCAGTTATTTTGATAACTACTATCGAATGTCCCTTATAACAACTTTAATTTTTATAAATAGAATTATATGTCTGTTAAAAAATTAGTTATCAAACTAACATAGAGTTTATATATCTATTTAGTTTAAAATTCCATTAACATAACTTCCATAGATAAAAATACAAGATTCAAGTAAAAAAATCCTGAAAACAAATGAAAACCATAAAAAGAGAATCAATTCCATGGTATCATTTACTTTCTTGCATTGGTGTCTTTCTAATCCAAATATCATTTATTAATACTCATTTTCATTAAAAGAAATAAGATATGTGAAATTTTAAACATCATATTTTACATATCACATGGAATATTTATCTTTTATACATGATCATTATATTTCCTCTTTATCAAATTAATACTATCAAAAAATTTATATATGAAAACATTTTCCTCAAAATTAATATATTGATAATAATTATATATACCATTGAAAAATCATTCTATGAAGAAATGGTGGAAAACAATCTTTGAATCGAAGGAGGATCTTATTGAAAATATAGAAATATAGAGAATGAAAATTCATAAATAGTACTTGGAAAAGTGTGATAATTGAATATTAAATTTGTTTATAGAAAGTTAAAAATGGAAATGGTGCACTAGAAAAAAATGAAATATCACTAGAGTAAAATGTGAAATTTTACATTTAAAAATGTTTTATAAATAACTGATGTTAAAATCCACCATGTTATGGGTTTTAACATTAGTCATATAAATAAATAATTCTAAAACCCCAATTTATGTGGGATTTAATGATGGTTATTCATATAAATGATGTAAAAAACCATGTTATAATTAATTTTATGATTGGTTATATATTTCCCTATGTTAATTATTTTCTTGATATTTTTTAATACATTTAATGAAATTAATCCTACCATTAAAGGGGTTTTAACATTAGTTATAAGAATTTTTTATTCTAAAACATTGCTGTGAATGCTATTATTTTTCAATTAAATTGGTTGCTTTAGTATTTCAAAATAAATTCATTTTTTTTCTTCCTCTTATTACTTTGATTTCACTCACCTTCTAATGTATGATATCCCTTTACATGGAACTCCGGAGTTTTATTTTCCTTTCAATATTTTCCAAATTCAACTAGGTGAACCGATGGGTGTTTCCCATGAAGAATCCATGGTAAGCTTCCATACTCTTATCCTCTTCCCTATACGTCTCTCATTTTTTAATTTCACATGACATGGTAAGGGATTATAATTTTAATTAAACTAGATCATGGTGTAATTATACACATACCATGGGGATTCTTCCTCTCTTTCATTAAGAATACTTTTATGTATTCATTTCCCACTATTCTATAACCTTTTAATTAAATATGATTGATGTGTTCTATTCCATATATATGTTTCGATAAAAGGGTATATTTTCAAAATAATCTATTAGGATTATTTTAGTGTGACAACTGGGTCCTAGTGAGATCACAAACACCCTGCCTTTAACGTGGACATCAGGTCCCAGCCTACCAGGTACCCTAGTTGCCCCGCAGACATGTGGTCCCCACCATGTGTTCCACCCATATGCTCGAACGAGTCATCTGACTAATAACAATCCCCACAGGACAACATATGTTCTTTCTACTATGATTTTTCCTTACTCACACACACCATGAAAAACATTCTAGAATTCCACCCATCCTGATCACTACTCCAATCCAAGCATGGTTAACTATGGATTTCTACTCAGATAGGCTTTCGAAAAGGAAGGTGCACCTTGTTTACATGAGTCATAACATTTTATAATTTAACCCTTTATCATTTTGGGGTCTTACAATCACCCCCCCCCCCTCCCTTAGAGCACAACATCCTCATTGTGGACCCTACATCTCAACTCAGGTAGTGTGTTGCACTTAAGGCTGGGTACCACCTCTGATACCAAATGTGACAACTGGGTCCCAATGAGAGCACAGACACCCCGCCTTTAACATGTACATCAGGTCCCGGCCTACAAGGTACCCTAGTTGCCCCCGCAGAAACGTGGTCCCCACCATGGGTTCCACCCACGTGCTCAAGCGAGTCATCTGACTAATGGTAGTCCCCACAGACCAACATTTGTCGTTTCCAGTGTGATTTGTCCTCTCTCACACACACCCTGGGAAACTTCTCAGAAGGTCACCCATCTTGATCACTACTCCAAGATAAGAACACTTAACTATGGAGTTCTAATCAGATAGGGTCTCGAAAAGGAAGGTGCACCTTATTGACATGAGTCATATCATTTAATCAATTACCTATTTATCATTCTGTGGTGTTACATTTAGGCTTTAGGATGTTATATTTTAAGGAAATTTTATATCAAATATTGCATCAGTTTTCCTAGGGTAATTATGGATATTACTTTTTAGTGGTTATTTGTTTTGGTTCCTTTATTTAATTGTGGTTTGATATTTATATGGAAAACCAGTTAGTTGTATAGAGTAATTAATTATTCCCATTAAAATGGTAAGTGATCTTAATGCACTGATTTATTCTTTGGTTATGCCCGTGACATTCCTACCTTCAGCTCTTTTAATTTAATAAATAATCCTAATTATATTTCAAATATATAAATGAATTATTTTTCAATCATATTGTAATATGATGAGTTAGAAACTTTTAGTTAGGTTTATTTATCATTATATAATGAAAATCCATTCCCTCTTGAGCACATTATAGATTCCATGAAAATAGGTGGTTTCTATGGAAGCCTTACTTATTTTAATCATTATTTTTAATTCCCTTTGATATGAGACATGGTAATCCTATGTAAGAGTATCTTCTCAAAACTCAATTTCCTAATTGAGTTTGGAACTTCACTTGATAATAAATATGATATGAGTTGAATCCTTTAATGTTAAGTTGATATCAAACTAATTATTGAATAGATTCAAGTCTAAAAGTTTCCCATTATCCTAAAACTCCATTATAATTAAATACTTTACTTAACAGAACATCTATAAGTCCCACCCTTATATTATGTAATGGGAATAATGTATTTCCACTCAAACTAGGATGAGATATATATGAAAGAACCAAAATTAACTAATTGTTAAGAGAATACTTCAGTGTAGATATAACATCTAGGATTTTTATGTGAGGATAATTGAATAACAAGGATACCCGTATGTTTTGATTTCTACCACACCTTGAAACTTGAAAAATACCATTTTTTTACAAAATTTTTTATTTCACATGGAAATAATTATTTTGGAAAAATATTTTTTTTAAATACATTCCAAATCAGTTTCTTCTTTTATTTATTTCTTCACTATTTAAAAGTGATCTAAAAAATATCTTCTATATAGAATAATAAATCTTATTTCCAAACATGAATACAAAAAAAAACTGTTTATTATGAAATGTATATAATAAAAACATATAGTATGGTTTGGGTTTATAAAAAGGGTTTTCAAATTTACATAATTTTATTACTTATTCCCTTACATACTTTTTAACCTAGTTGTAGGTTGTTCTTGCCAAAGTTATTATAATAAAAACCTGTTTTTATTCTAATATCCATAACCATTGGTACGTGAAATTTTTATTCAGATTAATATAATGGAGAATATATTTCCATAAGGGGTACCTCTTATCTATGTCTTGGATGTTGACTAGATCAAATAGATATTTTTCTACATGAATATCTCTAAAATAATATGGTTACTTTATATTTGTTTGATATTTATAAAATAACATGATTTCATTCCATGATAGATATCATTATACGTTTCTTCCATACTTGAGTAAATTTTTAATTGTTTTAACAAAGCATTGATAATTATCTATATTACACAAAGCATAATGAGTGTTGATATGGATAGTGCTTCTTGAGAATGCTTATAGTTTGGTAATACATATTATGATACTAACTTATTTGATAACGTGAGAATGAATACAGATTTAAAAATAGTTATATCGTGATAGAACTGAAATTATTACTGTTATTATAAAATGATTGAGTAGGTCTTCTAGTCATTGATTCAATGGATTGAATGGGATGGATATTGACATCAAACCAATTATAACGATTCCCTTATACATGAATGCGATAGAATCAAGTGATCTAACACTATAATACACTTTTCCCCAATCATGAGTAAGTGTTTTCCCCTAAAATCCAAGCGTGTGCATACCTTGTAGGTAATTGGATACCAATTCACCTTCAACTAATCATATTAGATTCCATGTATAGACTCGATGTAAGTAATATGGGTATTGATCCTCTAATGTATGAATTTATATATTTTGGATATTATAGTCACATCGATATTTAATATTTCACTAATTATCTTCTTTTTTCTAATTGGATATTATACATTTATTATTGATATAAAACATGTTTTATTACAATTGTGTAATTTTATATAAATCTTCATGCATATAATTATTATTTCCCAATTATGTTAAGACACCGATGGTGGTGACCTATAGAGTTTTTTATACAAAATATCTTTTTAGACACCTATGTGGACATGAAATATATCCATTAATTATTTTTAGGTAAAAATAGTTACTGATATCTAGTCGGATTTCCTGAAAAAAAAATTTGTTTGTCTTTTAGGAAGTATCTATTTCCACTTCAATGATAGAAATATTCTAGGAGATCAAATGTTTCATGAGGTTTATCTTATATTCCTCTATGTTCTCCGTGGTCCTAGGACCTATTTATATTAGAAATTATATATATCTATTTCCTCATAGTGGTATGTATGTTTTTTGTTATCATATGAATTCATTTAAAGTTATTCTGGACTATCATGTTTTTTAATGATTATATAACCTGTTTAATTTCATTTAATTTTTTGGTTTTATTTTCATACATCCAACATATGGGATATTCATGTCGAAACTATGATCTAATTCTACTATGGATTATCTATTCTATTAAAAGGGTAAATCATACATCAAATACATTGGAATACCCAAGATGCTAGCCTCCAACCCTTATGGATTGGTGACCAATATTGTGGTAGTGGAAGATAATATCTTACTGTAAAACTGATTTTTAGGTCATGTATGATACATAGTGGAATCTATGTGGTATTTTGTGGTTGTCTAGAATTTGAAATTTTGAGGTTTAGATTGGATATAGGACCATCAATACATGATATTTAACCCATAAAAAGGTATCATGAACCTTTTTTTGAAAGAAGATAAAGTTTCTATGGGATGATATATTACTTAGTAGAAACTATAAGTTTGATTGAGGATTCTATTGAATTTTTATGTGTATGATGGGTTGAAAATAGAGTCGTGTATCTAAAAATTGACTTGAAATTCATTTGTATTTTGGTCCAAGCATAATGATAGGTTCCTCTATATAAGAAATATATGTACATACTATCTGTCTTACTATGATTTTTATTCTATAGTCCAAAGAAAATGATGTTTCTATATACAAAAAAAATAAAATATCTGAATATATTGCTTTCATATGTATAAATGTTTATTATGGATTGGTTAATATAATTAAAAATTGAATCCTTTTATTTTGGTAAACATGGATACTTTTATTAAATGTCTAGTCTTATAATTTAAATGCATGATTTTCAAAATTATGCCAATGTGTCTACTTAAATTTATACAAATCAGTGTGTCTCAAGTTTTCTTCTAAGATTTTGATGACTAAGAATATTCTATGAATTTTACTTATATTTAATAAGTGAGAATAATACTTATATTTGATTAGTCTTACTTGTGTATCAAATTAATTTTTTTCATATTTCATTATAATTCCTAGAATTTGACATCTTACAATTGAGTATATTTCTTTTTTTATTAATATATGTCATGATATTTTTCTAGAAATATAGATTAAAATAATACATTGAAAATTCTAGTCATTATCATTGGTTATAACTTGTGGGAACCCATGTCTTATTATATGAGTATCTATGTGGGTTCAGTTCCTATTTATGGGAAAATGAGACCATTTAATTATTTTTTTGTTTCATAAAGTGAATGATGTGAATTACAATCAATGTGTCTTAAATTATGGTTAAAACAATATTTCATTCTTTTTATCATGGTAAAAAACATGATACATTGAAGATGGAATTTAACATTTTGTATTCAGTCTTAATGAAATGGAATTTTTTTTAAATTTGATCAATGTTGGGAAAAAATTGATGTTTCTAAATTATAAATTCATTTCTCTATTCAATATAAATTTTTTGGTAATCTATATTTTAAAATATTTAGAGTTCATAGATGAAAAAAGAAGGTGTGTTTTCAAAACCCATAGTTTTATAAAATTTTGATTATATAAAGTGGGGTTTTCATAAAATGAGTAAAAATTTAGTTTTGGAAATGGGTAATAATTTCATAAAATCTTCATATTAAGTATATCTCTATATTTATAAATGGATACGTAGAGGCGGGCCAAGAATAGATCACCATAGTATAATTCAATGTGATTGGAGTAATGAAGATGTTTTTTGATCGGTAAGTGGAAATTAGAGGATTATAAGGGTGATATTAGGTCCCTCTAAATTTTATCATATGGTAGTAGAGTTACCTATCCTAGATTAGGTTGTAAAAAATTATGATATTGAATAACAACTTTGGTATGTGTTATAATAGTTGTTTTTTGGGTATTTCTCTATTTGAATTATATTTTTCATGGTTATGGATAAGCAATTTAGCGGTTTTTTAAAATTTGTCCAAATATGGGAGTATGAATTATAAATGGGTTTAATGTTTTGAGAAATGATTGGAGGTTAAATTTTATTCATGTGTAACTTATTTTATCATGGTTTTTTTATTTGGGAAAAAAATTGGATTTCATTACGGAGATGTGATGGTTTTAAAAGTTGTTCCTAATAGGTGTAGTAATTTCCATAGATTTAGAATTAGAGACCTAGAATTAGTGTGTTTTTAGGTGAATTTACCCTGATGAATTCGTAGGGTTGAGAAGATGTATGGTGGGGAGTTTAAAATAACAAAATATCTAGATACAATAATTTATGTTCTTCGAGGTGAGTACTGAATATTATAATCATGGTTTTGTTTGAATTTTTTATTTTCTTTTTAGGTTTTAATTCTTGTTCATGGTTTTAAAAATCTTTCTGGAAGATTGAGGATGAATACTTTATCATATTTTTTATACTATTTAACACTTATAGTAGGGTTTTGAGTTTTAGTGAGGATTTTTGGTGATTCCATATGTAGTTTAAAACTACAGGTATCACTATGTATGTTGTGAGCTAGGGAAAATGCCTAGTAATCATGGTTGTTTAATTAGGTAGTAGGTGACCCTAAAATGAATTCCTAATTATATTTCATTATGTTAGTGTGTGTGTGTGTGTGGTGGTTTTATTTTAACCCCGCTCATTATTTCTTCCAAAATCTTTCTCCCACAATTTCAATAACCTCCGTCTACATGATATCCCTTCTTAGTGATGATTTGAGTTTTCATTTTCAATATTTCATTGCCTTGTGATCCTAAGAGAATATTTAAATGTATCTCTGATAGACTAAAATTTTAATATTACCTATCCCACTCCTAATCCATATCCCTCTCTCCTTTTTATATTTCTCATGATGTGGTTTGGGACTCTATGGAGAAATCCACTAGATCATGGAAGAATTCACCCTAAACCTTGGGGGTTCTTCCTCTATTTCCTTTAAGGGCCTCTTATGTGATAATTTATCAACATTAATTATCATATCAATTAAATTTTATTTAGGTATATTTTTTAGAGGAATTTTTAGTCTGTATGTTGGGTTTGAAAATTTTATCTTTCAAATAATTTTGGGATTTAGGTGGGTACATTTTTGGGATAACTTATAGTGTAATATTTATGAGTTTTTTATAGGATTTTTTATCATTATTTTTTTGGTTATGTGTTCTACTTCTATTAATCATGTAATTATGGTTTGAGGGTTTTGAGGTATTCCGAGGGGCTTTCTAGATTTGGTAATGATTAACATTCATAACACTTGGTGGTGTCGAATCACCATGTAATTTTCGGTAAACTCATATGGAGTAATAACATTAACATTTTCTAAATTAATATAGAATCCTAATAATATTTCGAATAAATAGATATTTTATTGAAAATATTTTAATTTGATGATATACATATTTTCATTTATGTTTCTCTTGTATTATTTAACCAATATAAAATTTTTATTGAGTACATTAGAGACTACATTATAATTCATAGTGCTTATGATAATGTTGTTAGTTTTAATCCTTATTATATGTTTCCCATTCTTTTGTGACATTCCTAACCATTGATTGAGTATATTATCTAAACTTATTTTTATCAAGGATTTAATAATTTCCCATGATAATAAATATGATATGACATAATGACTTTATAGTGTATTTGGTCTCAAACTTACTTGAGGAGATATTCTAAGCCAAGATATTATCCTTCTCCTAAAACTATATAATTATAAAATTCTTAACTTAAGTGAAAATCCTTATGTCCTACCAATATATTCTATAATATGAAAAACATATTTCCACTTAATCGTAAATGAGTTATAAGTCATAGAATACACTTAATCGATTATTAAGAGAAGGCTTCGGTGGTGATGTGGTGTCTTCATTTTCTATGTGAGAAGTAGTGATTCACATTGAGAACGTTATAGTTTAGATTCTACCTCACCTTGATTTATGAGTAATAACAATGTTTTTATGATGGTTTTTAATTCTTATTGGGACACTTACTTCGAATAATTTATTTTTATAAACTTGTTTCTAAATTTGATTCCATGTTTTTCAACTTTCTTTATTGAAATGTTTATAAAAAAAATATATTTTAAGGGTTTAAAACATCGTATTTTAAAAAATGGTCTGTAAATTATATTGGTGATTTAAAAATACGAATTTAAATATTTAGTTTTTTATGAAAAATTAAACAGTTAGAACGATTTTATATGAATGTATTACATAATCCCTTGCCATCTTATGAACTTAATTATAGGTTTTATGTTTTAGTGTTATTCCAATAATGACCACTTATATTACATACACTAAAATTGTGTTTCGTTCATATACTGTTGGTTATAATTAATATATATATCCATATAAATCCTTAAGGGGTACCTCCATAGTATCTATTATGGGTTGAGCGAATAAAACACTTTTGGTTCCATTGGAAAGGACCTAGCATTATTTGAATACTTATGGGTTGTTTTATATTTGTGAAATTAAATTATTTCTTTCTATAGATGATTTTTTCAGTTTATTCTATAAATGTTTAAATTCAAAATTCTGGTAATTGTTCATGGTAATTATTGAATGTCACACATTTAATAATGTGTAATGATATTGATAGTGCTTATTGAGAATTCTACAATTTTGTTATATTGAATATTTTACTACATTATTAGGTAAGCATGTTGTTGGTGTAAGTAGTATTGATAATGTGAGATCTTTTCAACTTTAATGATACAAATTCATGCTAGAATGGATATTTTTTTGTTATTATTAATAGTTAATGAAGGTATAATAACAATTGATGTAAATGATTGAATGGTATAGGTTCTGAATCTAACTCTACCATGCCTCTTCCCCTCTCCCTAAATGGGATGTTCCACTAGTGTATTAATGGGGTGTTCTTATCATGGGGTTCTCAAAAAACATTACCCAAAAAATTTATTAAAAGTGGAAATATAATTATCTCTATAGAAGGTACTGTTTTTTGTGTGTTGGAAATTAGTTTTATGGTTTTACTTTTAGAAAAACTATACGCAAACATGGTCGGTACTAAAATCAATTATGAATTTTTTGTATAGCCTCAGATTATTAAATTGTTCACCATTTGATCATTATTCAACTAGTTTCTAATTATCCTCTCATAAATTTAATTCACCTAATCAATTTTATCATTCTATTTTAGTTCATATTGGTAAATACAGTGATCATAGTATTTCCCCCCTTTTTTGGAATGGTGTTTAGATACCTCTATTAACCCATCAAATTACCCCACTATTTTCTATTACATGAAGTTGATTTAATTAAAGTGGTTTGTGTGTCAAAAGATGATAATAAGAAAAGTAAATTAAAATATAAAATTAGAAGAAACATCAACCTAAAAAATAATAAAATTCTATAGAGGAGTTAATAATATCATTGAATTATTAGAATTCCTCAACATGGGAGGTAAATGGATTAGCCTTAACTAAACAACATAATGTCTAGTTTTCCATCATCGATGGTTAAATAATAAATTACAATAAAAAAAAGAGTATAAGCTAGATGTGTGTGAGTGTTATTTCCTTCTCAAAGACCATGACTCTCCCCCCCACCTCTCTGCTTCCATTAGTGATGTTAATATATAAATTATTTCTTGGATGTAAATCTTATCTCCATATGATGGATTCATTAAATACTAGTATGAATGATTTTTGGAGGGAACCATGTTATTTTTAGCTTGATAGATGACATGGTTCTTGAGGAAAGATTCATATGGCTTCAGTAAAGAATCAATACTCATAAAAAATTCATCCTAATATCCTTTTGATGGTTGAGTGATACAGTTCTTTATAGGATAGTGATAGTATCCATTATGTTTGGAGGTAATAACTGATCTTGTAATTTAGTTGACCATCCACATTTATTTGTTTAGCACTTGAGGATTTTTTCTTCCCATGAGACATCATATTATACCCATATCTACAACTCAAATTCTCCCAGGATTAAAAAAATAATGAAAACTCTTTCTCTTTCAGTTGCTCTAATTTTATATAAATGATGGGTTTTCTCCCTTACCTCATTATTGAAAATTACTCCCATGAGTTGTTCGATTTAATTGTGAAGAACGATTCTCAAAAAATTAGTTTGATGATAATACCTTTATACTACTATATTATCATGTGTTATTAGTTATTTTTCTCTCATATTTTGAGTCTATGACAAAAAATATCCTTTAAGACATAGTGGAATTGAAGATCTCCCAAAGAGGATATATAGGCAATGTGGATACTCTTTTAGATTATTCATTTGGATCTCAACATTGATTAATGCAGAAAATATATTACAGTGGATTACTACCATGATTATCCTTATAAGGTGGATTCCCCCTTTTATCATCTCAATCCCATGGGTGGAAGAAAAAGTTGGAACTAGTATGGTATATGTCATCTAGTTTTTTAATATGGGTTGTAGATAAATGGTGGTGGTATTTTTTGGAGAAACACCTATACTCTATATTTCCTTCATTCACCAATCAAAAGGACTCTAGATAATGAATTAATGAAGAGGCATTAGCTATACTAATGGAAACATGGAAAAGTAATTGTAAGAAGAGGTGGTTATAACATATAGTAACCATGTCTACAATGAAAGTCACTATCAATGTGCTGGCTCTGAGATAGTGGATGAAAAGTTTTATCATTGTAGGTATTCCCGTCATGAGATTTGTGGAACATTCAATATGGTTTCTTCATGATGTCATCTATTTTTTCATTTGTGAGATTTCAAAACACATGGTGAGCTGATGGAACTCATGGTAGGAAAACCTATCAGGATTATGGGGTATATTACGGTGGACATGTGTTCATGGTAATTTACCATGGTATATTTAAGTCATAATCTACATTCCTACAATTAATTGGTAGGTTTTTGTAGGGGTATCACAAGGTCATTACCCATGGTAAGCCCAGTGACTATGTATGTCATGGTCACTCCTTGGCTTTATACTTTTCCATTGTGATTCACATTTTTTATTAGTGTAATATTCATCAACAATTAAATTTCATCTTAATAATCCAAAAAATATATTTTCTTACTATTCATGGATTCAAAATTTAAATCAATATATGAAAACAACAATAAAATCCACATTTAATTCCAATTTTCTAAATAAAATCCAATTTTAGAAAGTCATCAAAATTACTATTAACCTATAAATTGAACTACAATGTCAGGTATTTTCAATGAATAAAATACATTAATTATTAGAAATTCTATCTAACATCACTCTCCCACACTTAAACTATTTCAATCTTAATCAATATTATCATTTAATTTCAATTATTTCAAAAATAAGTTAATTCTACATATATATAAATTTACCAGTCATAGAAGAAGCCAGCAGGGGCTTATCTACAGTGAAAAATTATCATGACTTATATGGGAATTAGATAACTATAATACTTAAACTCAATCATAGTTTCAGTTATGGTGTGGATCGAATAACATTTAATTTGAATCAAAATTTTAACAAAAGTTACCTTCATTTTACCCTATTTTCTATGTTTAATAATGAAAATGTTCTATTTCCACTCTTTTGATAAAACAAAAATTATTTTGTTATAAGTGAATTTCCTCTATTTTAATTGGTTCAAAATTCCATCACAAAAATGGATTCATTTTTTGACAATAAACATTATTTTATTTTTATCTAGCCAGAATTGTTTTTCAAGCTCTGTTCATAGAACATGTTGATAATGGATTTATTTTATTACAAAAACACATAGAGTACACTTATCAAAGAGATCCATTATAGGTTCCCAATTTCATATTTTTATTCTCGGTTCAAAGCAATAAAATCATCTTTATTTATGTTGGATCACTATGGTTTTTTGTCTCACAATGCAAGGGTATGTCATATTATGTTCCAAATTCATTTGAGTTAAATTAAAAATAGATTTTACAATAATATTCTCAATCACACTCAATTTCATAGTTTTATTACCATACTTCCACAAAAGTAGTGCAAAATAACTCAAAATCACTTAAAGTATTATAGTCCCAAAACCGATAAATTACTCAACTCTATCATGGAATTTATCAAAATTTGTAGGGTAAAAATGAAATTTAAGACAATGAATGAAAATTTAAACATAATACTGTACAAATGAGTAATATTCAGAGATATATTTTCAGGAAAATATAATTTATTTATTTATATATTCTGGTTCATATCTTCCCACACACATGGTTTTAATAATTTTCCCAATTAATTTCAATATGTATTTTAAAAAATTATTAAATATATTTAAAAGCTAGACCCAATTGAAGGAAAGAAGAAAAATGGAAGTACTTATTTTTCAGAGGTAGGAAGGAGTATATAATTCTTTATATGTTTTTTTAAGTACTCCATGAACTTATTTAGTTGTTTTTTATTCACCTTGAATGGTTTCATTGAACCTTATCCCTATATATAAACTACACCAAGGACAAGTATTAGTCACTGTGTATAGCTGATTCTGTTTGGGGAAATGTTTCTTCCCTAATGAAAATATAATTATCCATTCTGCATTTTTATATTCTCATTTCTTGATCAACTTTTCATCAATTGATTTGATTTTATCCTTATACAATTGAGGGTATTCAGATGTCTTTCTCCTCAATTCCTCAATCTCCATTATGTGTAGTTTCCCTTATTCTCCTACCTTCTAAAACTTTGGGTTTACTAATTTTAAAGCCTAGTAGACCTTATACTATTTATCAAAAATAATGTTTCATTGTTTACATTAAATAATTAGGTAAAGATAAATACCTATCTGGGCCTTGTAAGCAGTTATATATACCCATTTTGGATCGTATTTTTTTACTCTAGCCCTTGTAGTTAGGCATTATTATCATCTCCAATATCTTTTTTAACTTCTCTATTGGGAACCTATTCTAATCCATTTTTCTATGGGTGGTAGGAAGTGTAGATTTTATGGAGCACTCCATATTTTCTTATGAGGGACTCTATGATATTATTGGAGAAATTAGTTCCTTGGTCACTATTTAAATATTGAGTTATTCCAAACCTATAATATATATTTCATTTTAGAAATTAAATTATTGTTTTTGATTCATCACTCCAAATTTATTTATCCTAAATCTATTTAAAAATATAGGTTAATTACAAGAAGAGGAAATTATAAATTATATAGGGAATAGACCACTGAAGCCAATTCCCCCAATATAAAATATTTTTCAAAAAATCAAATATTTTTTTAATTTAATATCTTTTTGAGATTATACCACTAAACAATAATTATTCATTTTTTAAATTAACATTTTCTTTAAAAATTAGTGAAGAATAAATATAGCTTCCAAAATTTTTATAATGATTTTTTAGGTCAAAAATATCATCCACAAGAAGGTATCTAAAAAAAGAAATCAAATAATTTATTTCTTCCTCGGTAGTACATCATCAAATGAAATTTTTATTAAAAAAAACTCCATAAATAAGGTCCTTTGAAAATATTGTGTTTTGATTTGTATTTTATTATTATAAATGAAGGAAGGTACCTTTGTTTTGATAATAAAAATTTCTTGTTTCAACATATCATTATACTTGGATTAGGGTGTGTAATCTCTCCCCAACGAAAGAATAATCCAAACTAGGATTTGAGATTGGTTCTACCTCGAAAGTGTGAGGTAGCATGCTCATGTATTGAGCCACTTTATTTTCACATCCCTTATTGTTTTTAATCTCGATGTCAAACTCTTTTAGCAACAACATCTATATTACCCGTCTGGGATTTCAATCAGTCTTCTTGATCAAATATCTTTTTACTTCATGATAAGAATAAACAATTATATTATTTCCTAAGAGATAAGAATGGAATTTTTATAAATCAATAATAATTGAAATAAAAAATTATTTGTTATTGTGTTGTAAACATGGGATGTGTATAGGGTTTTTGAAATGTAGGCTATCACCCATGGAATATTTTCAATATTTTGGGACAACATATCCCCAATAGATCTATTGGATTCATCACATAGTATCTCAAAGGGGTGACTCTATTCTGGTTTACAGATGATGGGGGCAGTGGTCATGCCTTCATTTAAATTTTCAAAATCCAGCTTTAATGAATCATAAAAAATTAGTTTCATACATGAGTTTGTTAGTTATGGGAAAATAAATTTTGATAATTCCCCTAGTAAAACTTCTATAAAAACCAACATGGAATGGGAATGATATAATGTTCATTAAAATGGGTTTTTAATGTAGTTTTCAAATTTCATCAATTTTGGATTTATCAACAAGAAATTTCTTCAATGGAAATTAGACGGACATAAACATTTTCTTTGCCTACCGTAAAATGGTATTTTTTATATTTCAAAACCAAGTGTTTTTTAATACATCTCTTTAAAACCTTTTACATAATCTCTAGAATGTTTTTATGAAACACCCACAAACAGTGAAGTCATTATGGAATAACTCTATGTAACTTTAAATTAGGTCTATGTGAATACACACAACACATCGTTTAAGGGTACCAATGGAATTGTAGAGAAAAAAAGGTATCATTTGGTAGGAAAATTCAATAAAAGGACATGTTAATGTGGTCATGTGTTGGTTGTATGGAGCTATTAGATCTATAAAGTGTCCAAAAAATCCATTAGGGAAAAAATAATATATTTTCATAGATAGCCTATCTAGTATTTAGTATACAAATCATATAGGGAAATGGTATTTTTCTGTCACATGGTTTAATCTCCTCCAGTCGATACAAACTCTCTAACTATTATAGATTCTTGTTTGTATGAATTCATTGCCTTTGTTCTGAAAAATTGTGTAATAGATTTTATTTTGAACTATTTGAATGGGGCCCACCCATTTGGTATCTAATATGGGATAGCTTATTTCATATTTTAAAAGTCTCTGAATCAATTTTCTCTACCTCCAACGGGATTGGGTTGAGCCTTCCCTTGGGTATTCTTACTAACTGCATTCCTTCTTCTAACAAATTTCCTTGTATACATTTTTTAGAGATATTTCCTAGAATGCCTCAAAATGCCTACAGTGTTTCACTAGAATTGTTTTTAAGAGTCCTCAAGTGTTATTTTTTTAGGTTAGGAACTAAGTTATTGGAAATAATTGTTGACATTTTTTTATTATTTTTTAAAAAATGTTATTTTAAATTTTAGAGAATCATCAATAATTTTCAATTATGCAGATTTCTAGATATATTTGTCATTTTCTTATTCTATATTTTTTCCAATGGTTCATGTAAATAATAATTTATTATGATATATATTAGTAACTCATCAAAATAATTTTCATCGACTCCTTCATATTGATCAAAAATTCAAATTTTTTCCATATTAAGTTCATTTTCAAAAATAGATATTTATAGCACGATGAGAGATTAAAAATCTTCTCATAGTCTAATTTTATCATCACACATTTCAATTTTATGAATAGATAAGTTCAAAATATATTAAGGTAAAAGTAGTATGGAGTTCCTGTGGATGTTTAATTGAATCAAGGATGTTGAAATATACTCTCTCCTCGCAAAATGTCATGTAAACAGTGTCTTAATTTACATTTATGATGGTTTTAGTAGCCTTTAATAATTTCCTACCTAGAATAATGAAAGAGTGACCTTTACCTATTCCTTTATCTATGTTTAGAATGTATAAGTTGGTATGGAAAGTGTGACATTGTACACTTACTAGGATATCCTCAATAACCCCTTCCAGATATGCAATGGATCTATTGGAATGTTATACAACCACATGGGTGGGTTTAGGTTCTCCAATATATAAAATAAAATAAATGGAATAAAGAATTACATTAATTTAATATCCCATGTTACAATGTCTATTGGATGAATTGCGCTTATTTATTTTACACCTAATAGAAAAAGTACACAAATCCTAAAAATATTAGAGGATTTGAGGGGTGACAAGATTAGAAAAATTCCTAACTAGTTATATCACTTCATTTATATTAAATTTACATATAATTGTGGATCTGTCATTAATTAAATTTTCATACATTAGAGTATGGTGAATGGATTCCAGCCAGGGACACTGATATATACTTTCTTGATGAGTTTTATCATCTCTTTATGTAGATATTCCACCATAGAACTTCTTGTTTCTTGAATTATTTTATATAATGGTGGTAGGATAGATTTGGATCTTCCATGTTATTTTTTTCTTTTATTATTTCCATACCTAAATCCTCTTTAGGTTATTTTTTATGGATGATTGTTTATATATAAGTACTTTGTCACTTCATGTGTCAATATTTGTGGATGATTATTCACTTTATTCCTATTCCATTCCACTCATTAAAGTAATAGAATCAGAATTTACCTTAGGGTTTAGGATTTTAAAATCTATAAGAATCCATGATCCCTGATTTAACATATTAAGAAGGTTACTCGTGATCTATCCAAATTTTCTATTTAATTCATTTAATTCTAACCCATGAGTGGTGAGAGTGGTGTATTGAATCTTTTTAGATTCAATTACCTATCTCATCATGTCCTGCATTAATTTTTTTTTATTTTTCTAATATGGTTTCTTTTATATGTTTGTAAATTTTTTCTATAGAATAGTGGGTGGTGTTGAATGGGTTGTTGAGAAGCTTGTTGAAATGTTCGTCTTTGAGTCTATTAGCTCACAAAACCAAATTGCTTACCAATTGGATGATTCTAGAATTTCCTCTAGAACATGGAATCACATCTTTCGTGTCCTAAAACATAATGGAATCCATCAGTAAAATTCTTTAAGGATTAACAAATTTGGATGGTCCTTGTGGGTGTGGTGGTTTATTATTTATGTACTTTGTTCATTAAAAATTTCCTCACAAAAGAAGTTGATTCTTCACTTATATATTCAACAACAGGTGAGTTTGATTATTTTACCTCATTAAATCCTCTTGTATATATTCTTGTACCACACTTTTGGGAATTTTATGAGATACTCTAAATGTTTTTTCTTACCACAAATGGTTATTTATCAATCAGTTCTCCTCTTGAAGAATAATCAAGTAGGTTCTGATCATTCTCCATCAATACTTGGTAAAAAACTACCAAGAAGTTATGTTCATAATATGAAGATTATGTGAAAGATGTGTTATGTTTCTTAAAACTCCCCCAAAACTCAGAGAGAGTCTCTCCAGTTGACTATTTGATTCCATAATTTTATATTCTATGTAGATCACATCTTGTATAAGGAATCATTTTTTTGAGGAATGTCTTATGTAACACCTATAATTGGTTTAGTTCTATTGGCTATATATTATAGATCCACTACTTGAATACTATTTCAATTAATAATTGGAATTTTTTTCTAAATGATTTGTGCCTCAGTGAATCATATGGTTTAAAATCCATTTCAATGATTTTTAAATTCTCTTAAGTTCATATTGGGGTCTCCACTAGATATCCATTGAAACAAAGTCATTATACAAATCATTCAAATTTTGAGTAAAAAGTCAATTTGATCATTTAATTGAAAATTTTTGTTGTTAATATTAAAATTATATGCGTATATTTCTGTTAATATTCATTTAACATGAACTAGATTACCTTTCATATTTTCACTTCTAGTTATAAATTTTTTAGAGGATTAAACTATGGAGGGGTAATAATATAATTGGATTATAAAAAGACCTAATTTTTCTTATTCTATGTTTAATAATGTTGTGAGTATTCCATTACAATTATCTCATCATCTGGATCAGAACTCGTGAAGTTGGAAGAAGTGGATATGGTTATTTGGAAACAAAAATATAATTAATATTGATGAAAACACTGGCCACAATATAAAAAATGTTATGTTTGGTATGAACCTATCATAGAGTGATCGGAAAAATAATTTTTTAACTCATAAAAATGGTTGTAAAAGTGGGACATAAATTGTATCAAGAGAAGATATTTTTGTGACTATGTTGAAATATTTTTTGGGGTTCAATTTTAATTAAATATTGAGTAAACATGGAAGGTTTTAAAATCGACTAAATAATAAATTTTAAAGAGATTGATTATTACCTCATTCACCTTTTGAATCATTATTCAATTGGTTGATAAAGATAATCCAATAAATTGAATCCAACTAATTACTTATATTAGGATGTTTTAGTTTAGAAAGGGAAATAAAATAATCACTATATTTCCTCTCTTTTCATATCTTAGTGTTTGGAAAACTCCATTCACCATTGAATTACACCACCATTTTATATCGCATGTAGTGGATATAATCCAAGTGTCTTGTTTACTAAATTCACATAAAAAGAAGAATATAATAAAATATAAAATCAGATAAAAACTCTACTAAAAAACCATTAAATTCTAAATATAAGTTATTAATAGATTTAAAACATCCAAATTCATCAATAGGGAGGTGAAGTGGATTATCATCACCTAAAACATATATGGTATTGTGTACCATCATCAGAGTGTAAATAATAACTGAGAATAAAAAAAGAGTAGTATCCAACAGTGCATGAGTGTTCTCCCCTTCTCATTGTTCAAGAGTCTTCCCCCCTCTCTAGTTTTATTACTTATCTTTTTATATAGATAAATGATCAGATGAACTGGTTCTATACACATTAGGGAATCATTGAATAATTGAATTTCTACATTGGGAAGGGAGTAGGTTTACTTTCAGGTCGATGGTTGATACATGCCTTGAAGGAAGGGTCTAGATGACTTCTATAAGGAATCAGCTATCTTACATGATGCATCCAAGTATACTTTTATAGGTGGAGTGATCTAATGATTCATAGTACAATGAGACACTTAATTTTCCTTAGAGGGAATACATGGGCCTTGAATTTTGATAATGGGCATTGTATATTCATTTATTTCATGGGAATAAACATTTTTACCCATGATACATCATATTATATAGAACTTTCAACTCATATTCTCTTATAATTGGCTAGATAATTCCAACTATTTCTTTTACCGTGGCCTTACATATTCTAGTATGATGGATTTTTTCACTTACATAATGTTTTAAAATTACACCATCATGAAGTTAAGTTTAATGGTGTATTAAGAATTTCAAAAAATAGCTTCAAACTAATCTTTTATCTAATTTTAATTCTATGGGGAGCCTAGTAATTTGTTTTACTGATCTGGTGTTGAAAAGTAGCAATATTCAACATGATAGAGTTAAATTCTTGATATCCCCCAAAGGTTGTGTAGTAAGGGAGGATTTCCTCATGGTGAATTCAATTGGATCTCATCCCTGATTATTGTGGAGATCTAATTAGAGTGTTGTAATGTCAATATTCTTATGGTAAATTTGCTTCACTTGATTATCATCTCAAACCGAAGGGTGGTAGTAGAAGATGGCCCTGAAAGGGTAGGTGGTTTCATGTTGTTTCTCGGGGTGGTAGATAAATGGATGAGGTAACGTTTGTAGCACACCCAATATTTGTGTCTCCTTCAACCATTAGTAAAGTGGGATTTTATTCTTTAAGGGATGTGGATTATTGGATATTTTAATGGTTTCATGGAATATTCATAGTAGGAAGAGGTTGGTAAATAGTGCAATATGCAAGCCTACTGTGAAGTTTGTGGTCAATGTGCTAACTATGAGATAGTTCCTGAACAGGGCGATCATGTATGCATACTGTGATAGTGGTGGCACGGCCAGTATAATATCACCATGTGGTCATATATTTTTTCATTCATAAAATTGATAAACAAATGGCCAACTGATAAAACTAATGATAGTTATACTTATTATGAGTATGGGGTGTGGTAAGGTGGATATATTAATTTGAATAGTTCCAATGGTCTGTTGAATGCACGGTCACCATGCATTTTGTGTGATAGCAGGTCCATGCTAGGGTAAAACGCATTCAGTAATCACTCTAAGCAATATTCCCAATGAAACTATGGTCACTCATGGCATTAGTAATTTTCCATCTTTTAAAAGCTCACAATTTTTCATAGTTAAATATTTGTCTATAATTAAATTCCACTATATAAATAAGATAGAAATAACTTCCTTCAAATAACGGATCCATATATTTTATCAAAACACATTCACATCAATGAATAACATAATGAAATATAATTTTTAAAATATGTTTCAATTTTAGGAAGTCAACAATTTTGTTTACCAAACCTAGGAAATGATCTACAATGTGGGGTATTTTCAATTAATAAGAGACCAAAATTGTTTAAAATTATATCTCAAATCACTTAAATCTATTATATACATATTCCAATCCATGAGATAGAGGTTTCATCTTCCCTACCGTGTTATAAAATGACATGTTCTTTGGTTGTATAGATTTGGAAACTAATTTATCCAACCCTACTCATCTTAGTTTCTTATTATTGAGAAAATGCTGGATGTACAAGTATAAAACCTATTAATATAGGTTGTTATAGATTATAGATGTTATAGTTATATTGTTATATAATTTTACTCAACTTATATTATTTATAATTAATGTTTTATTCTTTGATTGATGATTACAGACATGTTTTATAATACTTATGTAAATATGTATGAAAGTTATTACATACACCTATCGTTAGAGTTGTGTATATTCTTTTCATGATATTAGATTATATATGTGTTATTAATTTTTATATTCATTGAATATTATATTTTTCCCTCTCAGTATTTATATTATTATTAAAAATTATATATTATAATTTTATTTTATACCTATCAATATATTTAATATTTTTCAAATAATATTTTTCAATTATATTTTAGGATATTAAATATTTTTTATTTAATTATATTTTATTATATGTCAATTATTAGATTAATTTAATTTATCATTTATTTTATCACTAATTCATGGATTATTTTTTATTTTTTTATCAAATATATTTCATGTTTTTATATTATTTATAAGCATTTAAATTACCCTTATATATGTCATTAATTTTTGTTTCTACAATTTCCTGAGTTTTATAAACATTTTATACCCTTACGTGAGCTGTATAATCTTTGATTTAACCTTAAATATATTTCATGTACTCTTATCTATTGTATAAAATAATTTGAGTTACCCTTATACACATATTCATCTTACCTTTATGAAATATTTTTAAAATGGTTTTACCCTTACAAAATCCTAATGTTTTACTTATTAACCTTATGTAGATTTTATAAATTCAATCATTCATTTATGAATTTTTTTTTACAAATTTATAAATTATATAGAAAATGAAGCTTACCCTTACATAACATACCAGCATACCCTTAAGAAACAAAAGAAATTATCTATATACCCTTATGAAACATGTATAAATATTTTTCTACTCTTATGTAACTCATAAGTTACCATTAAACAGCCTGTGATTTTTTTATCTTATGAAATGTTTGAAAAGTATGTGTTATTATTATGTAAGTTATGAAAATTTTATGTTTCCTTTAGTAAAGGTATAGAATATTCCCATTTCATTTACTAAACATGGTATTTAACCCCTACACAACTGTTATTTTCCATATTATTATGTTTTCACATTTATCATGGTATTTTAGATTGTTTTGTGTTCATAATAAGTGTATGAATTATTTTAATCATTTTATAAATTAAATTCAATATATATTAATAGTGATAAGTTTTCTTAAATTATTTTACAAATATTTATATTAAGATAAATGGATATTCTTTATTTACTGATGAACATACAACATAGAACTCAAAAAAAATATTTTATTATTTTGATTTGTTTTCACAATTTTTAATGGTTCCAAATTCATATTATATTATTGATACTTATTTAAACTTATTTTATATTATATAATATAGTAATTATAATTTTTTTAATTTCATCATATATACTGGTACTAATTCAGAATGTTTTTAAATATTGAATTTTATGTAGAAATAGTTGTATGATTTTCACGGGATTTCTCTTTTACCTACTAAAATCAATTAGGTTTACTATTCCAAAGATAATTTCAAATTATTTTGAATTTTTATTCTCACTTATTATTTTTTTATGGGAGTGGGGAGATAATATATATATATATATATTGTATAATATTGTATCTAATATTTTTAATTTGTATTGTATAACTTTATTTATTATTGTATTGAGTCAATTATTGGAAAAATTCATACACAAAAATACTAATATCACTATGTTTATATTACCATCCTTTACTTTAGCTTTAACTCTTTATTTTAATATTTTTGTGAATGATTTTTATCCTATAGAATAATTATCTATTCTGATGGATGATCTCTCAAGGGATGTACCTAATATACATCAACTTCATCTTCCTTGATGAGATGAGCTAATCTAATAATCGAGAATAAATACTCAGGCTTCTCTTTTTTACCTATCTATTTTCCCTTGTTTCATGTTTCTATAACCCTAATTCTTATCTCTCACATGTTATCTCACTTTTTATATACTTTTTACATGAAAATCATTTTATTTGTTATTTTGTGACTCGTGATTCTAATGTTATGATTGTTTGGGGTCTGAGCCTCACATTCTAAAGTCAATGTTATTATTCAATTCCACTATCAAAAAATATTTTTCTTGGTTATACTTCCAATAAGAAAATTATATTGTAATTAGTTTATTATTCCTCTTTAGAGATCATTTAAGTGAGCAATGTATCTATTGTAGATTATAGAAGTATATAAGTAGAATAGGTACACTATGAAACAGACTAATATACAAATTTATCATGTTCTTTTTTTATCTTTTTATAAAAACAATAACATATATTAATGAACTTTAATAATTAATTTTTATTATTAAATAATCTCATTAAAATTTTATTCTAGCTTATTTACCACTAACCCTCCATACCATCATTCATCACCTTTTTTAATCGAATAAATGGTATGAATGGAAATAATTAATTTGATATTTTCCTCCCTTTTATAAAATTATGTTTCATAAAATGTGGGTCAACAGTCTTTGAAGGGTGAATTGTCACAATACAATATACCAACCATTCCATTGATTGGGTATTTTATAAACTAATAGAATGTTTATGGTACCGCCATGTGGCTATCGAGTTAAGGCCTTCCATGTAGAATCTTTTATGTGGTTCCTTTCTTGATAACCATAAAATAAGTATCAGATGTGAGATCCTAAAACTAAACATCAATTTTAATCATTCCAATAGTACTTTTCTCTCACTTATTATAACCTTGAATGGTCATATTTGTGGGAGACGAGTTGTCTTTGTAATATCCCAAAATTCAGAGGTTTTGAACTAGGATGAGAATAATCATGGAACCATTATCAATATAAGACCTTTGGACATTGAAATAATTGGTTTTTCCCTAAAAATATAGGGTCTCAATGTGACCTTTAATTAACTCTTCTTATTTATGGTTAGTGAATGAGATAACGACATGGAATTCTTCTAGAATGGTATCCACTAGATAAAACTCAACTACAATGACTTATTTCTCAAATTAATCGGGGATTTGGAGGGATTCAATAAAAGTCTCCATGAGTTATTTTTAATGATGAAGCACATCAATGATTGAGATTTTGGCAGCGAGAAAAACTAGATTTTTCTGAACATCCTGGGATTCTTATAGAGGTCGGTGCCTCTTGGTGTGGGGTTTTCAAGGACATCTGGATCAAGATATGAGATATTAGAGGTGGAAGGGCCCGATTATAGTGGAAAATTTGAGGGAGAATCTAATAAAAGTTTTGTAGTTCATTACAGTCATCATTGTTCCCTGGGATGATCAAATAATCAAACCCCTACAAAGCAGTAATGCAAACAAATTGGGTGAGGGGTGACTGATGGAGGGCTTGGGGGAACCTCCCTACCTATTTTGGGTTGATTGGGGAACTAATTCATGAGTTCATACCGAATATATATTCTCCATGGGAACATGACTATAATATTGGGTTCAATAACATCTGTGTTGTCCCATATATCCTAGCTTTCAGCTCGTGCGGCCTCCGGTACCCCAGTTAAGTGAGGGAAAATCATATTTAGGGACATATTCATCATCAAATGAGGTGTATTCCAAGGGTATAATGATTATTAAACCGAATATGATATCATCATACAATAAGGATTCTTTTTGGTAAGTCATTTCCCATGTTTATTTTGTTTTAGTGGAGGAATCTCCAAGTCATAGCATACATTAGAGTAGAATATAACTTCTCCTCTTATATTTCTTACAAATTCAAGTGTTCACGCCCACCCTTGGGGAGAATATTTGGCATCAAAGCCTTGATTGGGGGATATATTGTAGGTTTTTTAGTTGTTCTCTCAGGGTTTCATGAGCTCATTCATCTATTTTCTCAGTCATCTATTTGTTGAACATTCTCTCACACCTGGTCGAAACTTTCTACCATTCACATTCTTTTTATGAATGGGAAACAGTTACGAAATCCCCCTCCTTTGAAGTGTTATATAACCCCAAATTTATGGAATTTATAACTCTTTTATGTATGTCTTTTAAGATGAATCATTACTCAATATTATGTCTCAAACTCATATCAAAATGGAAGTAATCAAGACATTTGGTGAGGTTTACCTCACTAGGCTTCCTGGTCTATCACAACATAATTAGGTTATTTCCCATGGTGTCCTAGGAATAACTAGGGACTTGTTAATTTTAGGAGTATTTTTTATTAATCATTTCTTCAATTATTGGGTGGTTTTATTTCATTATTCTTCTAGATGAGGGTTCTTTTTGGTTTTATGCCACTCAACAGGATGTGCTGGATGGTTCGAGAGCTACCATGGTTCTTGGATAGGAACTACTGCAGGATTCAGAGTTTCATCTATAGCTTCTTATTTTTCTAGACTTTTCCTCTGTGTGGTAGGCATGAGTCTATTTTTGTATTGGGTTTGATGAATAGCCTCCTTAATAAGTTTTACCATTTCAGAAAACTCATGGAAACCACCCAGATACTTCAATGGGATCAGTTGTGTCTACAACTCATCCATGATATTTTCAACACCGGATTCCTTAAATTTCTCTAATGAGGGAGGGATGTGGATCTTATTGGTTAAACCATTACACCTATCTATTAATTCTAAAACCCACTCATAATCGCATTGTTTTCAGTTTTTCAGGTCAACAATCGTCATTTTCCTTAGTATTTAGATGAATTGAAAATCAATTTTCTAATGAAGGTCTTCCTATCATAAAATAGATAAAAATTGTAGGCTAATTTACCATATAAAGACTATCCCTGTCAAAGTTTATATGAAACAACTCATATTTTTTATTCCTATTATTCTTGAGGGCCCATCATTAGCCCACATCAGGATACTAATTGTGTGAGATTATGTTCAAGGTCTCATAAACCATCAAAATTGAAGAATATATGATTTTAAAAATTGGGTGGGTAGAGTGTCATCCACCCATTCGAGATATGGCTTCCTCTATGGCTTAAGAGGTGCGCATCACCTTTCCAGGGATTCCATTAGAGTATTTAAGGACTCAATAACATTAATAAGATGTAGGGTCATTCACTTTTGAGTAACCACCCTTCTAAAGTGAGAGGGTGGGGTTGATGAGGTGGCCCCACTTCTTTCTCCCTCTAATTATAAATTCTTCTTATGACTAAAAAAATACTCTAGAGAAGGAGAGGTAGTTGTCACAATAGAGGGACATTAATTTTTGACTTCCCCATTTATGTAGACTAGCTTCCTGGATTTTGATCTACTTTGATGCTTGGATACCACCATATTGGTGGATTTCCTATAGAAGGGATAATATTCATCTCTCTCTAAAAATGATACACGTCAGAAATATTTCCCCTGAGTATCTCGTCAATTTTTTGTATGAGAGACTATATAACTCTCTCATATTGTGACAATAGTTCCTCCAAGGAAGGATCCTCAACTCTTCTATGTAGTGATTAGTACATATCCATACCTTTCCCTTTTTCATTGGAAGTGATCCACTAGAGAAGTGGAAACTCATTGTTTAGGTAGTCCATATTTTAGATCATTCTCTAGTTCTAGATCTGTGCATCCTCTGTTGGTGCATCCAAATCACCCATCTATTAGGGTACATTTTCGTTGCAAACCACTACATTTGTGTCTTGATCAATTTCAATCATGTTGATAGTGACAAAATTCAATGAGGAATATAAATACATGGAGGTTTCACATTTAATTTAATCAAATAAGGATGATTCCACAAAAATTTCATTAGTTCTGTTATTTGAACCCTTGTCTATATTGGTATCTTCTGCCTTGTGTCCCTAGTGGAATATGATTGCCTTTATCATATGCTCCTCCCATCATGGTCTATGGATTGTAACCTTGAGGGAGTTTCCAGTCACGATTTTTGAGTAAGAACTGACCAACATATATTTTTCTTATGATGGGAGGAATAGGATGGATACCGACCATTGATTTTCTCCCCTTGTCTAGAAGAAGATTGATTCACTCTATGGTGATGATGATTATGGAAATATGCCCTGCCCTATTGGGTAGGGGTTATTCTCTGCCTTAATCAGCATTGATTGATCATGTTCGAAAGGATACAATGATTCATGTTAGTAATTTGATTACTCTCCCGATGAATAAAAAGATATAAATGATCTTATCCAAGTGAGGTGGGGTTGATCTATAATTACTGTTGATTTACTCCTAACCCTATGAGGGGATTATGAACATGTTTATAGTGATTAATATATAAATGCCCCTAATCCAGTGGTCTTGGGTTTGTTTGCAGCTTCTAGTGATTTTTTGTGGAACATCTCTGGTATTTATGATATGAGAGGCAGATCTAGTGGTAGATATTCCTCTAACCCAATGGATTGGGTTTTCTTCTAGATGGATGATATGGTAGCTACTACTACAGCATGTTCAATGTGGTGAAATTGTTCTCTTGTGGGATTTGGGTGTGATAGAAGCCCATGAAGAGAGTAATTCATAAGGGGATATTGTCCAATGGATCAAAACCTTAGTATATGTGCATTATGTGAATTTCTAATTTATTGAGGGGCCTCATTTGAGGTCTTCTTGGATAACCCCCCCCCCCCCCCCTCATTCATGATGTATGAGATTCTTTTATGTGGAAGAATTCAACTATAGTGACCAATTGGACTTATCATTCGATGGTACCTTGATTTTCCCAGAGGCTATGACATTACATGATGACATATTTAAGAGGGTTCCCATGTTCCAGTGGTGCAGAGAAGCATAACACTCTGTACTATCCCTATATTAGAATATAGATGAATGATGTGGATTTGGAGACCAGCTGTTAAAGAGTTGTGATACAGTGGCAGCAAGCATGTTACTAATTTTCACAGTGACTTTATAGTTTTAAATCTTAGGATATGGAGATAGCATCCATGTTTAGCTAAAAAAATAGTATCATGAGGGTCTGAAGGGGACCCTCATATCCTGGATAAGGGAGGTTTCTATCCTTCAATAGCTGATGAGTATCCCATAAATTCTGATGTGGATAAGGAATGCACCCTTTTTCAAGATCATTTGGGATCTCATAATGAGAATTAGATAGGGTCCAGAATATTATTGGGAGTTTTTTACTAACTAACTATCTCTATATATCAATGTCGGCCTCCCCTTTTTTCGAATGACATACCTCCATGCGATCAGACCATAGAGGATGCTTCTGAAGGTCACCTGCTGACTAGAGTGGAGTATTGATTGAAGTTAATGGGAAAAAATATTAGGTTGAACCTAATTCTTTTCATACCTATCTAAACTTAGGATTCATAGAATTTAAAACATATCTATTATATAATGTATGAACAAGGAAAAACATTCTATAAGAATGTTTTTGGCAAAGGGTAGGACTTCCTTGTCCTTAGAATATATCATCATGTGGAGGTTCAACATAGTGTATGTCATTGTTAGATTCCTTGCAATCCATCTCCACATTACAAAAAGGAAGAGTATTGTGTTAATGATCATCTTCAACTATGGTGGAAGATTTGATTGACCCTTTGTTGTTGAGAATGTGGGTAGAATTACCAAAAGGAAGCTAGAATTGAGATGATAAAAATATCACTCCGGTCCTGCATCATGATCAATATATTATGACCCACGTTTTGTATTTTTAGATATATATAATCTTGTTTAATGATTTTTTCTGAGGATTTCTTAAAAATGTCTTGTGATGTGGAAATATGAGCTCACTGTTGAGAAGTCTCTAAAATATACCGATGATCTATCTCTCTATTGAATGAAATATAAGTACATCCCGAGGTGTGTTACATTTTCACATGGTGATCCTCATTCGATATGGACATATGAGCTCGATCAACAGCATTTGGAATATTTCACTGGTCCTTCATAGTAGGAGTATGATCCTACCCTGAGGCATGTGGTGATCTCACCTAGTGAGCCATGATTTGAGGGAGAATACGAGCCTTGTATGAATATGAATTCCCCTCTAGAATATGACAATATACATATTTAATTGGATAAGGGATATGATCATCCTCTTCTATTTACATGGAATGATCCTGGTGTATTTGTTTATTAGAGGAATTTGGAATATTAACTTGGAATCCATGATCTGTCAGAACATGCCGGGAAGATTCATTGATTGGAATATGAGCTAGTCTCGATGCTTGTTCCATTATCAATTGGTTATAATCATCCATAACATGGATATATGAATGATCATGGGCCTTTGGAGTGTGTCGTTGGACTTGTTTGAATGGAGTATGAAAATATCCTAAGGCATGTCCCTCTCCAACATGGGCACCCCCGTCTAGAATGGGAGTATGAGCTCGATCCTGCAGTTTAGAATATGATGTCGGAATTCATTGATAGGAATGTCCCCATGTCCCAATGAATGTTCTAATCTCACCTGGTGAGCCCTATATGGAACAATAATATGACCCAAGCACGATTCCTCATCCTTTATCATAATATTCTTATAATCCCCAAGATGGTAGAAAGAATGTGCAGTTTCTCCAATGCAGCCACTTGATCCGGATGATCAGAGTGTTAACATGTCCTAAATGTAAGGATGTGAATATGTGCCTTTTTCTTCATTTGATATAGTGTTGGAATATGACACTGGATTTATTCAGCTAATGCTAAAATACATTGGTATTTTAAAAAAGTGCATGCAGGTATTTAAGACTGCATGATTTCTCCCCCCTATGTATTAGAAGATATCTTCAATTGAAGTTGTGTTGTCATTTATGTCCTCTTTTTTCCACTAGAATATACTAATGGACTCTATGCATGGGGTAGGGGTAAGTTCCTCACCCATACAGACTATGAAAATATTCTAAAATACTTCTTTAAAGTGTGAAAGGATATGTGCATGCATACTAGATACTATTGAAATATGATGACATGCATCATCCAAGAGAGGTGGGATATGAGTCAACCACTAGATATACAACACCTTACTTTCCCTATGATCCTTCTTTATTTCATGTTCATGGATTTCAGAGGTGTATGTGTGTCCGGTGTAACCCTCAACAAGTAGTTGGTGGGTACCAATGGGGTGATGCTGGTGACAGTGATTGAATGATGCCCTCCTCGGTAACACCTGAACTAGATGGGAGTCATATTTGGCTTCCTATCCCACCTTCATTAGGTTTTGAATGTGGAATTTTAAATTATCTGGGGATAATCTATAGAAGTGGTTGTCCATGGAAATGAGCGATATGGACATAGTTTCATATTTCCCTGGGAGACGTGGACATTCGGGTTTTTGTACTTAGAGAGCTATGTGGCTAACTTCTATGTTCATGATTCTACCATGTAGATGGTACTCCCAGACCATCATGTTATCCTCCAGATTCTAGATCTTCCCATCATGTGATATCATTTTGTGACCCACCATGGTTTCTATCATAGGAGATTTACCAGAGCAATCACTAGATAAATAAGACATTATCTCGGTTTGGGATGTTTTCGATGAGAGTTTTATATGTAGTTGTGTAGAAAAAAGGAACTAAGGTACCAATTAGTGCAGTATTGGAAGCATGATTTTCCAATAATATATGCATTGTTAAGCAAATTTTCATCTTATTCTTGATCCACCCATTTTACATTCATGAAATTTTCAAAGTATGGAGGGACTAATTTCATGAGAACCTGGGTTCGAGAGGAGTGGTTGTATGATCATTCTAGTCTTACTACATTGTTTTCAATGGTATACACAACAAAGTATCCTAATTAGTGATTAAACAATAATTTTTCTATTTGAGAACTTCATTTCAGGTTCACCAAATTTGTTTTTGTATAAAGGGAAAAAAATTGTACAAATGATTATAACCAAATAGTTTTGTTTCTTGAGAGTTCCACTTTGAGTTCACCATTTTTGTTTCAATAAGGAATATGTAACTGTGGGGTTCATTTTTTTTGGCCCAATGGTTGCTTTTTAGGGGTTCATTTCATTCAAAATAATTAAAATTCGGTTACTATATTCATTTTTAATGGAAACTCCCAATAGTTTCATCATTCATAACTAGTTACAGACCTACCTTCCAAAGGGAGGAGGTCACTTGAGGTTTTAAACCCAATTTTATTATGGAATTATATTCATTGAGATAATTGGAGGTTCGGATCATCACACCCTATTAGGTAGAATTATTTTCAAATGTGGGAATCTCTAATGGATTTAAGATATGTCCAAGAATCTCTTCCTAACCCAGATACAGAACTAGTTAACCTAACAAAACAATTATTAATTAAATCTATATTGTTCACACAAGAATGGGGGAATCTCATTATTGAATCCACACACACACACACACTCATATATATATACATATATATGAGTTTATTCATCTATTTCCAGGTAATGGATGGATTCCTTATATGTTGAATTCATACAACCAAATACTTCAGAATTTTCTACCATGCATGCAGGTTGTCAACATTCTCATGAGGGGATTATTCCATTATGATGCCTCCTACGTATCCTAGATATTTAAGGAATCTAAATCCACATATTTTTGTATACCCATACAGTTTAAATTCATGCGAAGATGATATATATTTTTGGAATTTGGGTGCTGAATATTTGAGCTTGAGTGTTAAGGAGACGTCTTATATATCTTGGTTATGGAAGGAATCAGAGTCACTGTAGTTCATTGTTATTCTCAGTTTTTAGAAGGATGAGTTTAGATAATCATTCCAAGTTAATGGTTCAGTCTTGATGATTAAAATTTTGAAGACATGGTCGGAATTTCACTGATATATATACCCATTTGAGCTTTGGATCAAGCCTTAAGATGTCATCCAATGTATCCTTGTTAGTACAAGAATTAGTTTCCTCTTTTTTCAATTGGATGGTACTTAGTCACCAATATTTCACATTTCATGGTAGAGGCTTACAATGAGAATGATACAGACATTGTAGCTTCCTAACCCACATGAGATATGATCAGTTTGATAAGAAAGGGATGAAAAATGGAAAGTCTCGCTGCTTATGGATGCGGGGATTATGTTTTTGAACTATCATTAGGGTGTTTAAATATGGTTCTCGGTCCTTAGGATGGTTTAAAACATATCCTAGTAAAAGCAATAATCAAATTCATCATAGTTTATTTGATCAGAGATTATAGACTAACATTTTCTTTAACTTGGTAGAGGCTTATGATGATATTGATATGATCATTGCATCTCCCTAAGAACATAAGATTTATTCTCAGTGTGAGAAAAAAGTGGTGGAAAATGACTAGTCTCACTACATATGGATGAAGGACTTATGTATGGGAACTTCCCATAGGATATTTTAATATGGTTCTTAAGCCATATGAAGGTCTCCTACATTTCTTGGTTATAGTAGGAATCATATTCATCATAGTTCAGGTAATAGGGGCTTACACACTGAAATTTACCTTAAAATCAAGTCTCACACAATGAGGGTGAAAAAGGTTACCATGTCATAGGATGTCCTTGTGACCCGACCTTATTTCTGACTGAATTGCATTGATTGTTTGCTTAAAAGGCCTTGTTTTCCTACTAGACATGTCATAATATGGTTATTTGACATGTTCTAAGAAAATAAAACAATCCAATTGAATTATGTGGGGGACACCGTGTATCATAGATGGAATTATTGAGAGTCATCTCATGATCAGGATGACATGCCTAGAGGGTGTCTCATAATCAATCTGACTTGTCAAAGTCTTATCGTAGAAGCTCAAAGAAACACATAGAGTACATCATGTGAATCCATGTGACTTGTTTTAGGGGGTGTCACATGTCCTGGATGACATGTCTAGATGTCATAGTGAGACCTAGATGGCATACTCATAGGGAATTATGAGATCCAGTTGACAAGCCATGGTTCCACGACGAGAGTCAGCTGACATACACTGGTGTCACCAAATAGGTTGGGAGACATGTCTGAAGAAAACTGGGAGTTTTGGATGATGAGCCCAGATGGAATCATGAGACTTACATTGTGTGATCATGAGGTATGATTATAATTTCATTGACATTTCCAATGTAATTTGCATGATCCAAATAATATAACAAAGGAGTGTCGCATAATCTGGGTGACATATCTTGGTGATGTCGGGTGTATTGGATAGTTCACCCAAATAACATATGGATCATTATACATGTCATGAACATAAGTCCCTAATTTTATTTTTATTTGTTCTAGAATTTATATTGAGAATTCTTTACATTTGTTCATTGTTGTCTTGTTTTAAGTCTCATGTGATCTATCAGAGGTGTGAGATGTTTTTCACATATCCTACCAGAGGTCCTTCATGTGATATATGATAATTACATGAATTTTTTATGAATGTATCATGATATCCCTAGTTTTTTAGTAGACCATACCTTATGAGAATTATTTCTGATCATTGGATCAGCTACTATGAGAAATCCACTTTATCACTAGTGTGTTTGAATGAAAGAAAATCTCTTGGATCCAAGATTCCATCTATATTTCCAATTGAATTATTCTGGTTGGGGTAGGGGATTTATAGGCATCACAAACCTAGTTGTTCACCTCTTTTTGACATGTTTCTCTCAAGGATAAAATATGTTGTCGGTAATGGGTTTTGGTGTCAAACATCTTTGTGAGTCTCTATCATGGATCCTGTAAGGGTGTCACCTAATTTTCATCAACCCTGAGTCCCTCGCATAAACACTCCATTAATTGGATTATTTCAAATGAATGTCGACTTTATTAATTATGTTAATATTTTATGGGAATTCTATATTGTCATATTGACATGTCTCGGATAATTTTTATGGCCATGCCACCTATCAAAAGGCCTTCAGGTTTTCTCAGGTGACTTTTCTGGGGATTTTCACAAGACAAGGAAGGCTTTCCAATTAGCCTTCACAATATCATACCATCTCAATGAGGGGTTTTGGGAGATCCTACATTGGGTATCCATAGAGTTTCAATAGATTTTTCTGACCACAAGAGGCGCATGCTCCCTATAATTTGTATTTCCATTATTTATTTTGCAATGGTTGGGGTTCATGTGAGTTTGCACAAGTATTGTCATGGAAAATCACACTATTTTTTGGGGATGCATCGCATGACCAATAAAAGTTTTAATGGATATGTGCGATCATTTTATGGAAAATTCCATATGTTGTTCCTTAAGTAGACAGTGGGGGAGCGTGAGGCCTTGTAACGCCACGACCCCAGTTACCCAGTGTCGGTGCATTATTACATAACATTGGCATGATTACAAGGAAATCGTGTCTCGAAAGACCGATCAGTTTAGTATTATTGGAAACAAGATTCATACATATGATCCACTTTACAGCATGAAGAGAAATACAACAATAATATATTTCATTAGAAGCATCCAAACCTCCTATATTATTCCTGCAGGTCACTCATAACTAACTTCTTCATATCCTGGGAAAATGAAACATAAGAAAGTGGTGAGCTCAAACACTCAGTAAGGGTAAGTAATACAGCGGAAAATGACATAAATATTAAGCATGTTAAATAATTGAAAACCACATGGCTTTACCAATAATAAACATGAATACTTTTATGGGAAGATTATGAGCTAAGTAAATAATACCATAATAAAACATAATCATGGGTATTCTACTAGTCTAATGACCCCATGAACCATCAATATTATTTCCATAATGAGTGAATGTGTAATGCCGGACATTCTGAAACATTTTGTCAAGGCATCAGCCAAGACGTCTAAAATGATTAAGGCCTTAGACAAACCCATAAATAAAATTGGTAAAGGGCCTCAGCCAATTCCACGTCTAGTTGTCTCATGATACCTACTGATGCATCGAGGAGCTATAGCGAGCTCCACTCGTCACTTACTAAGTCCAATACATTCCTTATATGAAAAGGTTTAAACATATCATAAACATCCGTACTAAAACTAGCATACAAAATGTCAGTACTTTAACCATAAGAAATGAATGGTATAAAAATAGAACATCCACAGTCAAACTTATCACAAAAACTTCAATACAATATGGAATTTTTGTGTCATAATAAATCAACATCAAATAAACATAAAATCCATCAAAGGATGTTGACATAGATGAAATCAAAGCCTTTTTTAGAGACATGTCTCTTTATATTTTGAAATCATTTAAGAGTCACATAATGAAAATATTTATTTTGAAAATATTCTTATAAGCTTGTAAGGGAAGCTTGGACGAAGTTATAATGCCGGAAAATAGCCGCACCCACTGTATAAGTTAAAAAAAGACATTCTTACCTTAATTCTGTCGAAAAGGTTAAAAAGGACCTTGTTTAGAAAATTACAGAAAGATTCCTTTATAAACCTCTTATAAAAAGTTAAACAAGGGTACAAATTACTTTAACCCATATTCTAGTAAATAGTAAAAATGTTTTGAAATACATTTTTAAGAAACATGGATGTGGATGATAAAGAAGTCCCAGTAGATTATTACATATAAACAAACTCGGATAAAGAAGAGATTGCAAAATAAACCCTTAACTTGTAATTTTCCATGGTTTATGGTAGGTTAACCTCCAGTATAATGGTTAAATAATTTTTATTTAATTATAAAATAATAATATATATTAATATGATATCATATATGATCTTTTAACATCGCTTTGTTAATAAAATCTTAGTGTTGTGGTCGTTTTGGGTGTTAACTTACTTGTTTTCTTTTATATAAGCTGTGTTTGTTATGGATAGGTTGTATCATACTAATATACAGAATTAAATTAAGTCCTTAAATATTATTTTTATTCATCCAATAAAATTTAGTCTTGAATGGATACGATGGAGAATGAATCTCATCGCGTTCGTGGAGACGGTAATCCGTACGTACGCACGAGCGACAATATCATTCTTTTGAAATTAAAATAATATATAATTGGATGTTATATCATATAGAAAGAATAATTATCATGTTATTTTTATTATTTACATGAATTATACCTCATTATTGTACCCATATAAATAATATTATATTGAATAACAATTACATGACAATGTGGAGACGGTAGGCCGTACGTACGCACGTATGGTGATATGTCATTCAAGGGATGGATAGAATAATGAATTTTTTTGTTCCATAATTATAATAACATCAAAATATATATAAGTTACTAGATTTATTATTTTAGAATTTAAATAACAAGGAAAGAAGAAGTTGAATAAGAAAGGAACTTTAAAAAGGGTGGTGAAGACGTTACCTCTTCTTCGGGTTCTTCCTTTTTATTTGATCAAAAGTGATTCTTAAGTTGGCATTATGATCAAAATAAGTCCTCTAGGTTGAAGTGTGGGAAGTTTAGAGAGTATTTGGGAAAGCTTTGGCTGAACCAAAAGGCTTTGAAGGTGTGATGAGTTGGTTAGAAGTGGTGTCCTTTTATAAGGGGGAGGAGGGGTACCTTATGAAAATCTAGAAATCTTATTTTATAATAAATTCATATTCGGTTTATAATGGCTCCAAAGTAAATTAATTAAAGGTTAAGGTAGGGGTGGTTCAAACACTACTCAACAAATAGAATTTGTATAGTGTTTGTTCATTATATTAACCTTGTCTTTTAGTTTTAACTCTTAGTTAATTAGTTTGACACTTACAATGTCACTTTGTATTTTTATATTATATAGTTAATAAGCCTACTATATACATCCAAGAGACCCCCCAAGTGGTACATTAATGATATACCTATCATGATATAAGTCTATTGGCCGAACCTTAGATTTTTAGGAATTTAATATCAATTAATAATATAATATTTGTTTTAAAAACTCTTTTATGTCAATTTTGACACTATTTAATAATTTTTTTTTGTTAAATTCTTAAAAACTTTATTAATTGGAAAACAATTCATTTAAGCAGTAGTTTAATATCAAATTAGGCAATAAAATTAATGTATGTCATCAAAACTTTAAAATTATATTAATTTTAACATTTATAATACCAATTATTTGATTCTTTCATTAATAAGGAAAATACTGCATCATTATTGTGTCATAAATAATATTAATTATTAAATGTCTAAAAATTATAAATAAAATACCATAATGTAGGAAATATTTTTAGCTTTCTAATTAATATTTATAGTTGAAAATCCAACATATATAACCCTATGTAAAAAATGTTTTTCTAAAAGATATATGCTTATGTCATTTTTGTATTTATTTTATCTTAATTAATATAAAGTGTCATTATCACTTAAAAGTAGATCTATGGGGTCCCCAAATCTACCCAATGATGCCCATGGTCGGACATGTATCAACCAATAATGTTAGGACACGTTTTAGTGTAATTTATTATTATTATAATATTATTTGTTTACCCTTATTTACCAGATTTACCTTTTAACCACGGTAAATAAAATATTTACCGAAGTATTTATTCAAAATGTCTAAAATTAAAAGTTACCTATTTACACAATTTTGAAATCCTGATTCCAAATATGGAATCCATTTTTCCAAATTCAAAACACATAAGTGACAGAAATTAATTTAATATTAATTCTCGTTGTTAAAACAATAAGCTTGTTTTTAAGAGATAATAACTATCAAAAGATTGACACTTGTTTATGTCCGGTTTAATTGTTAAATTATGTCCAATGACCAAAATTGTATTAAATGGTAAAAATATATTCTAAATATACTTTAAAACCAATCAAATTAATAATTTATCACTATTAATTATTTCGATTAAAAAAGTTGTTTTTAAATAAAATTTAGTAATTTTCACTATTCATCAAAATATAAATGTTATCCGAAAAGTTCCAAAATTTTACCCTAGGATAATTTCGATATTCTGAATCCAAAAATGAAGTCCATTTTGAGAGATAAAATTTATAAAATTTCAAAAAGTGGGTATTACTATTCATAATGGCTAGTTTGATTGGTTGTGGAGTGTGTGTTAGAACTCGATATTGCGTACAACATAGGCTACTTTATTATTCAAAGGGAATCGTACCATGGAAGCTTGGGGTGTTACATTCTACCCTACTTCAAATAATTTTGTCCTTCAAATTTCTAGAATACTACCACAAGAAAAGACTTGGGTGGTTATTCATCATAAGTTCCTCGGGTTCCCACACTGCCTCTTCCATCTTATGGTTTCTCCCCAAAACATTTACCAGACGAGTCGTTCGGTTGCTCAGTACTTGTTCTCTTGTATCAAGAATCCTAAAGGGATTTTTGCAATAAGAAATATAAGGTTCCAGTTTTAATTCCTCATAGTTGAGTACATGCGTTGGGTCGGGCATGTATTTTCTCAACCGTGATACGTGGAACACATCATGTAATTTAAAGAGACTTGGCAGCATTGCCAATCGGTAAGCTACAACCCCAATTAGTTCTAGAATTTAGAATGGTCCGATGTACCTGGGACTCAATTTACCTTTCTTACTGAAACATATAACTCCCTTCCATGGAGATACCTTCAATAAAATATGATCTCCTACATGAAATTCCAAATCCTTCTTTCGATTATCGGCATAGCTCTTCTTCCTACTTTGAGTTGCTTTGATGTGGTTTTGGATTACCTTTACCTTTTCAATCGTTTCCTCCACTAGTTCTGGGCCAATAAGTTTTCATTCACCAACATCATCTCAATAGGTTGGTGTACGACATCTCTTTCCGTAGAACACTTCATATGGTGCCATTTGAATACTCGAATGGAAGCTATTGTTATAGGAAAATTATACCAGAGGTAAATATTGATCCCACATACCCTTAATGTCATGTGAGAAAGATCTCGACATGTCTTCTATGGTTTGAATAGTCTGTTCTGATTTCCCATTTGTTTGAGGGTGGTAGGCAGTGCACAAACGAAGTTCAGTATCCAAGGTCTTCTAAAGACTCTTCCAGAATCTTGAAGTACAAAGGGGATCACGATCAGAAAAAATCGATAGGGGTACTCCATGAAGTCTCACAACATAATTAATATATAGTCATTCTAGACGTTCGATTGGTAATTCTTCTCTTATAGAAAGTCAATGTGCTGACTTGGTAAGACGATCAACAATGACCCATATTGTATCGTTCCTTCTAGGAGTCTTTGGTAGCCCCATGACGAAGTCCATCGTAATATTATTCCATTTCAACTCAGGTATGGGAAGAGGTTGTGATACTCCACCAGGCTGTTGCCTTCCAACTTTCACTTGTTGACAAACCATACATCTTGACACAAAATCAGCTATCTCCCTCTTCATGTTTTCCCACCAAAAATGTTCCTTCAAATCTCTATATAATTTGGTGCTCCCATGGTGTATAGAGAAATTGGATCTATGAGAATCATCTAATAATTCCCTTTTTAGATCAGGTATATTGGGAATACAAAGTCTCCTCCCAAACTTCAAAATTCCATCTTCATACACAAAGTCATTCAATCTCCCATTATTTACATCTTTAATCTTCTTTTGAAACTCTTCATCACCGGTCTGAGAACTCTTTATCCTTTCTAGTAAAGATGGTTTGGAAACCATTTGAAAAAGTATTGATGTTTCACCTTCCATGGTGATTCCCATATCCATCTTCCCTAGATCCATGTATATAAGATCCTTTTCTACAATCATCTTGTTCAAAATTCCATGATCCTTTCTACACAAAGCATCTGCCACCTTATTTACCTTCCCCGGGAGGTAGTGTATTGTGCAATCATAATCCTTGAGTAGTTCAAGCCATCTCCTTTGCCTCATGTTGAGATCTTTCTGTGAGAAAATATATTTCAAACTCTTTTGATCAGTATAAATCTCACATTTTTCACCATAGAGATAGTTTCTCCAAATCATCAAAGAAAATATTGTAGCAACGAACTCAATATCTTGAGTAGGATAGTTTTTCTCATTAATTTGCAGCTGTCATGATGCATAGGCAATAACCCTATCATTCTGCATAAGGACACAACCAAGTCCTTTCTTCAATGCATCACTATAAATAACGAACCCATCATTCCCCGATGGTAGAGTCAATATAAGCGCATTGACTAATCTTCTCTTCAGTTCTTCGAAACATTCTTCACACTCTTTTGTCCAAACAAATTTAACCCCTTTACGTGTGAGCTTCATTAATGGGTTAGCCAATTGGGAAAAATTCTGGATGAAACGTCATTAATAACCTTCGAAACCAATAAAATTGCGCACCTCAGTTATACTCGTCGGTGTTGTCCATTCTTGGATTGCCTTGGTCTTATAAGGATCAATGGAAATTCAATCCTTAGAGACAATATGGCCAAGAAAATAAATCTCCTGATGCCAGAATTAACAGTTTCTAAACTTCCCATATAATTCATGTCTTCTCAGAGTCTTAAATATAATGCGCAAGTGGTTTTTATGATCTTTGTAGATTTTGGAGTATACCAAGATATCATCAATAAATACCACTACAAAGTCATCAAGATATTCCTTGAAAACTATGTTCATTAGATCCATGAATATAGAGGGTGCATTAGTCAGCCCAAAAGGAATTACTGTAAACTCATAATGCCCATAGCTTGTTCGAAATGCTATCTTTGGAATGTCTTCCTTCTTCACACACAACTAATGGTATCCAGATCGAAGTTCAATCTTTGAAAAGTATTGAGCTCCATGCAGTTGGGCAAATAAATCATCAATGCGAGGTAGGGGATACTATTTCTTTATTGTTATAGCATTGATCTCCCTATAGTCGACACATAACCTCATAGATCCATCTTTATTTTAAAAAAATGAATAGGGGATCCCCATGTAGAAACACTAGGGAGAATAAATCCCTTATTACTCAATTCATCTAGTTGTTTCTTTTGTTCCACTAATTCTACAGTGGGCATTATATAAGGGTTCTTCGATATAGGCCTTGATCCAAGAATTAAATCAATGGAAAACTCAACTTCTCATTCTGGAGGATGTCCAAGTATATCTTCCGGAAACAAATCTATATATTCTTTCACAATAGGTGTATCCTATATTTGAAAATTAAATCTTTGCATCATGGTTTGAAATCCAATCCATAACGAGGATTATATGAAACTCAATCATAGTTATGACGATGAGATCAGCGGATAAAGAACATTTATGTGCTTTAATGGGGACTGATTCACAAAACTTTGTTGCAATGATACATCCCTTAGGAGTTTTAACTGACAACTACCTTGTTAAATAAAATTGGAAATATCTAATTTTCATAGAAAACTGGGATGATATCAAACAATGCGATGATCTAGAATCAAATAATGCATTTTCTAAACTTGAGGAAACCATTAAATTACCTGCCACCATGTCTTTCGGGGCGTTAACCTCAACATTAGTGATTTCATAAGCTTGGCCTTGATCCCTTGGCCTTTTCTGAGGTAAGTTTCCTTGACAATTAGGATATTCATTTGCATAATTTCCCATCTCCCTGCAATTGTAGCATTGAACATTGGTAGCGTCTTTCTTTCCTTTACAATCACCAGTTAGATGGCCTTTCTGTCCAAATTTGTAGCATACTCCTTTTCCATTTAGACAGGCACCAGGGTGCTTCCTTCCACAATTATCACAGGGTGGAAATTCAATTCTACCATTCTTCCCTGTTTCGTTATTTCCTTTCCCAGAGTTTTTAGTAGATCTCTTCTTCTCTTTCTTTGATTTAAAGTCATAAGAATTAGAGAATTCCTTTTCTGTCTTGATAGCACACGAGACAATATCTTCGTTTGATGAGAGGTTTTGTGAGACTAATGCTTGATGGAGAAATGATTTTAACCCATCAAAGAAACGATCAATATTACTCCTTGGGTTACGTATATAATCAGCAGCATGCCTCGCTGACCTTGTAAAGTTAGCCTCATACTTTGCGACATTCTAATCCTATTTTTGCCTCAGGCTCAGAAATTGCCTTTCCATATTTTCCTGATGGTCTCGAGGAAAGTATTTTTATAAGAACAGCTCTTTTAACTCCCTCAATTCCATATCTGATACTTCATCATCTTCCTTCATGTTTTTTTATCAATGTCCACCATTGATCAGCATCTCCAGTGAGCCGATAAACTGTCATGACAACTTTTTCCCTTTCACTACTCCCCAAGGCATGTAATATTTTCTATAAGAAATTTATCCATTGCTTAGATACTATAGGATTTGTAATCCCATTGAATTTTGGTGGTTGTTTCCTCATGAAGCGATCCACCCTTGATCCTCCATGCTGCGGATCAGGGTTCTCCATATAGGTAAAGTTATTATTCATAACCTGAGTGAGTTGTCCCAGTATAGTGATTAGCTCATCAGCACCAGTTGCATCACTAGCTCCACTATAATTATCTTGAGTAGGAGGGAAATCCCTACATGGAGTGCGTGTGTTGATACGGTTTCCATTTCTTCAACTTGGCACCATTTCTAAACAATGTCATAAACTAGATTAGTTTAAGAATTGAAATATATAATTCCAAACTTCTAAAACACTTAACATAAATTCAACAATTTATGGATATAATCCATAATCATAAAAAAGTATTCTTTGAGAATTATATACTCATAACCCTTCATAATTTTTGGTAAAGAAAATGAGAATTATCCTAAGCATATCCCCCGGGAGTGTTGTAACCAAGAGTGCAGCAAGGCCCGTTGTCGTACACCAGTCCCCGTTCGAGTCTAGCTCAAAGAATTGTTTTTAGGTTTTACCCCTAGGTACATCTGTGCCAAAGCCGCCTCTACCTTCTCATATCCATATAGGGATTTATTTCTCGGAAAACTCACAAAATCTCTACAATACCAAAATTCTAGGAAGTTCTTATATTCTAATCCTCAAAGTCCATCTTTGGTCTATGTCCTCTAATCATAGTTTATCTAAATCTAGTTTCCAGGGGTTGTACTAAACTTCCATTGATACCAACTGTAACGCCCCGAACCCAGTTACCCAGAGTCGGTGCATTATTACATAACATTGGAATGATTACAAGGAAATCATGTCTCAAAAGACCGATCAGTTTAGTATTATTGGAAATAAGATTCATACATATGATCCACTTTACAGCTTGAAGAGAGATACAACAATAATATATTTCATTAGAAGTATCCAAGCCTCCTAGATTATGCCTGAAGGTCACTCATAACTAACTTCTTCATATCCTGGTAAAATGAAACATAATAAATGGCTGAGCTCAAACGCTCAGTAAGGGTTTGTAATATAGCCGAAAATGACATAAATATTAAGCATGGTAAATAATTGAAAACCACATGCCTTTACAAATAATAAACATGAATACATTTATGGAAATATTATGAGCTGAGTAAATAATTCCATAATAAAACATAATCATTAGTATTCTACTAGTCGAATGACCACATGACCCATCAATATTATTTCCATAATGAGGGAATGTATAATTCCGGACATTCTGAAGAATTTTGTGAAGGCCTCAGCCAAGACGTCTAAAATTATTAAGGCCTCGGCCAAAAACATAAATAAAATTGGAAAATGGCCTCGGCCAATTCCATGTCTAGTTGTCTCATGAGACCTACCGATGCATCGAGCAACTATAGCGGGCTCCACCTGTCACTTACTAAGTCCAATACTTTTCTCATAAGAAAAGGTTTAAATATATCATAAACATTCGTATTAAAACTAGCATACGAAATTTCAGTACTTTAACCAAAAGAAATGAATGGTATAAAAATAGCACATCCACATTCAAACATATCACAAAAACTTCAATACAATATAGAAGTTTTGTATCATAGTAAATCAACTTCAAATAAACATAAAATCCATCAAAAGATGTTGACATAGATGAAATCAAAGCCTTTTTTTCGAGACATATCTCTTTATATTTTGAAATAATTTATAAGTCACATAAATAAAATATTTATTTTCAAAAATATTCTTATAATCTTTTAAGGGAAGCTTTCACGATGTTATAGCGATAGAAAATAGCCGCACCCACCGTATAAGTAAAAAAAGACATTCTTACCTTAATTCAGTCGAAAAGGTTAAAAAGGACCTTGTTTGGAAAACGACAGAAATATTCCTTTAAAAACCTCTTATAAAAAGTCAAACAAGGGTATAAAAGACTTTAACCCATATTCTAGTAAATAGTAAAAATGTTTTGAAATACATTTTTAAGAAACATGGATGTGGATGATAAAGAAGTCCCAGTAGATTATTATGTATAAACAACCTCGGATAAAGAAGAGATTGCGAAATAAACCCTTACCTTGTAATTTTTCTTGGTTGAAGGTAGGTTAACCTCCTGTATAATGGTAAAATAATTGTTATTGAATTATAAAATAATCATATATAATAATATGATATCATATATGATCTTTTAATATCCCGTTGTTAATAAAATCTTAGTATTGTCGTCATTTTGGGTGTTAACTTACTCATTTTCTTTTATATAAGTCGTGCTTGTTATGGATAGGTTTTATCATACTAATATCCAGAATGATATTAAGTCATTAAATATTTTTTTAGTCATCCAATAAAATTTAGTCTTGAATGGATACTATGGGGAATGAATCTCATCGCGTTCGTGGAGACGGTAATTTGTACGTACGCACGAGAAACAATATCATTCTTTTGATATTAAAATAATATATAATTGGATGGTATTTCATATAGACAGAATCATTATCATTTTATATTTATTATTTATATGAATTATACATCATTATTATATCCATCTAAATAATATTATATTGAATAACAATTACACCACAACGTGGAGATGCTAGGTCGTACGTATGTACGTATGGTGATATGTCATTCAAGGGATGGATAGAATAATGAATTTGTTTGTTCCATAATTATAATAACATCATAGTATATAGAAGGTACTTGATTTATTATTTAGGAATGGAAATAACATGGAAAGAAGAAGTTGAAGAAGAAAGGAACATTAAAGAGGGTGGTGAAGACGTTACCTCTTCTTCGGGTTCCTCCTTTTTATTTGATCAAAAGGGATCCTTAGGTTGGCTTTCTGATCAAACTATGGCCTCTAGGTTAAAGTGAGGGAAAGTGAGAGGGTATTTGGGCAGGTTTTGGCCGATCCAAAAGGCTTTGAAGGTGTGAATAATTGGTTAGAAGTGGTGTCCTTTTATAAGGGGGAGGAGGGGCACCTTAGGAAAATCTAGAAATATTATTTTATAATAAATTCATATTCTATTCCTAATGGCTCAAAAGTGAATTATCTAAAAGTAAAAATGGGGATGGGTCTAAAACCACTCAACCAATAAATTTAGATAGGTTTGGGTCATTATATTAACCTTATCTTTTAGTTTTAACTATTAGTAAATTAGTTTGACACTTACCCTGTCACTTTGTATTTTTATATTATATAGTTAATAAATTTACTATATACATCCAAGATACCCCCAAGAGGTCCATTAATGATACACCTATCATGATATATGTCTCTTGGCCAAAACATAGATTTTTAAGAATTTAATATCAATTAATAATATTATATTTGTTTTAAAAACTCTTTTATGTCAATTTTGACACTATTCAATAATTGATTTTTGTTAAAGTCTTAAAAAATTTATGAATTCGAAATCAATTCATTTAGTCAATAATATAATGTCATATTAGACAATAAAATTCATGGATGTCATCAAAACATTCAAATTATTTTAATTTTAACATTTATAATACCAATTATTTGATTATTTCATTAATAAGGAAAATACTACGTCATTATTGTGTCATAAATAATATTAATTATTAAATGAGTAAAAATTATAAATAAAATACCATTATGTAGTAAATATTCTTATATTTCTAATGAATATTTATAGTTGAAAATACAACATATATAACCTTATGTAAAAATTGTTTTTCTAAAAGATATATGCTTATGTCATTTTTGTATTTATTTTAACTTAATTAATATAATGTGTCATTATCACTTACAAGTGGATCTATGGGGTCCCTAAATCGACCCAAAGATGACCATGTTCAGACATGTATCAACCAATAAGGTTAGGACACGTTTTATGGTTATTTATTATTATTATAATATTATTGTTTACCCTTAGTTACCGGATTTACCTTTTAACCATAGTAAATAAAATATTTACCGAAGTAATTATTCAAAATTTCTAAAATTAAAAGTTACCTATTTACAAAATTTGGAAATCCTGAGTCCAAATATTGAATCCATTTTTCCAAATTCAAAACACAGAAGTCGCAGAAATTAATTTAAAATTAATTCCTGTTGTTGAAACAAAAATCGTGTTTTTAAGATAGAATATCTATCAAAAGATTGACACATGTTTATGTCCGGTTTAATTGTGAAATTATGTCCAATGACCAAAATTGTATAAAATGGTAAAAATATATTCTAAATATCCTTTAAAACCACTCAAATTAATAATTTATCACTATTAATTATTTTTATTAAAAAAGTTGTTTCTAATTAAAATTTAGTAATTTTCACTATTCATCAAAATATAAATGTTACCTGAAAAGTTACAAAATTTTACCCTATGCTAATTTCGATATTCTGAATCCAAAAATGAAGTTCATTTTGAAAGATAAAATTTATAAAATTTCAAAAATTGGTTATTACTATTCATAACTGCTAGTTTGATTGGTTGTGGAGTGTGTGTTAGAACTCGATGTTGCATACAACACACGCGACTATATTATTCAAAGGGAAGCATACCATGTAAGATTGAGGTGTTACAGGTCTCTTGGATATAGGTGAGAATATTCATGTTATCGAGATGACATGTCAAATGTCTTCCGCAAGATATGGTGGACATGTCACCGGGGTCTCATGTTGTCCATCATATTTCTTGGGGTGCATCACATGACTTTTGCGACTATGAGTGGCTACCACATAATTTTATTTTTATTTACCTTTCTTTATTATGAAATGGTTCAGGGTCTCATTATTTTTCTTGGAATTTTTAAAGAACAATCTTCCACCCATTGATGATGTGCCACATCATATTTACGCATGCAAGAGTCTCCTACATTTTGGAAATTTTAATCATATATTGGAAGGTTTTTTGATGGATTTTGTGGGGCCCACAGGTTGATGAATCACATGGACTAGGGTATCTTGACTATCTACTAGTACATGGCCACTAGTTTGTAAGAGTGATTTTTTAATAATAAAAGGATCGTCAAAAGGATTTTTGAGGGACCATTCACAGGTTATCAACAAAAAATAATGTCTTTTTGTGACCTCCTAATGGTCTTGTGATCATGCATCCCTTAGAAACTCACATAATCAAATGTTCTTAACTACCTTCTCCTTTCTCTTTGTTTGCAAGGATGATAAAACCCATATTTTGGAATTTATTCCGTTGTGAATTTGTCGATGCTGATTTGGAAAGAATCAATAGTGTTATTAAAGGAGAATATGGATCATTTCCACTAGAATATCATAGAAACTATAAATTATGAGTTCAATGCTGAGGTGTGTTATAACTTGATATAATTGTGAGATATTTAATAAAAATCAATTAATTTGTTAATATCTCACCCAATTTGTAATGAAGAAATTAAATAATAATCTTAAAAGTAAATTTAGAATAAAATAAGAATCTATTCATACATAGTATCCCTATGATAAATATTATTTAATTATAACCTATAAACTGGATGTAAATACAAGGAATAGTACAAATTCCTTCTGGTGGTCTTATGCCATTAATGGAAATCTTATTTGTTACAATCCTCATTTTCTAATATGCCTACTAAGGAGGTGAGGGATTAAGAGTTCCAAGTCTATAAGACACATATGAATGACATAGTCAAAGTTTAACGTTTGATGATTTCATCCATGTCTAGTGAACTCATGATGTCTCACAAAAACATGGATGTGTATAGCATGATTGATACCATCTATCATCTTTACCAGGAGATAGCTTAAAATTAATGGTTTGATATTGACAAGAATATCTTTCAAATAAATCATGGAGAGGGTTCATCATTTGGGCCACTTGTAATAAATCTAATTTTCTACATTGAGTATGTAGAGGTTGTTGGGTTTAAAATCCCCAAATAACATGAATTTGGTCTCATTCCAGCATAACACCTTCAATTATTGTACATATTTTTTATGAATTTTAATATGAACAACATTGGGAAGTAACTAACATATCATCTCACCTTAATTTTCCATATAGATTGGGATATAAGGTGATAAAATTCTTCTATCCTTATGGTGAAAAAAAAGGAAGGGAAATAAAAGAGAATTAATCCCAATGTTTCTTCACATATTTTTAAGTAGAGAATGATTAGTAGGGAAGTAAGTGAATATGATGGTGTATTTTCCACATGTGGAAATGATGACCACTAGAAGAAAAAATACACTATGAAAAAGAAGAAAGGGTAAAAATTCATGTGTGTTTGTTATCGAGTGAATTTTATATGTTTCTACAAAGTGTTCATTATATATATATATATTATTGGTCGCATATGTACTAAAATATATTAAACAATTAGATTCACACTACTGGAATTCTGGTTTTTACCAACGGGTTTCTTAAACCGTTGGTGTTGAAGGATTAGGGAAGCCTTTCCCAACGGCTCACTAAAACCGTTGGGAAAAGTCACCCTTTGCCAACGGTTTGAGGAAACCGTTGGTAAAGGGGTGTTTTAGGTTCCCTTTTGGCAACGGTTCTGTCGAATCGTTGGGAAAGGGTACCCTTTTTCCAACGGTTCTATAGAACCGTTGGAAAAGGGTACCCTGAACATCTCTTTCCCAACGGTTTTTAAAAACCATTGGGAAAGATTTCCCCCAAATACAGTCACGGTGCTGCTCTCCCCCATTCGCGACAGAACCCTAAATTCATCCTGCTCCAGCGCTCTCCTCCTCTCGCGAACTCCCCATCCGAAGAGGTGAAAACCCATCTAAAATCAGGTATTTTTTCCTTTATACACATATACTACCTTATTTTTATTGTTATTGATCTAATATTATAGTTTTAAGTTATCAATCCCACTCCAGATCTCTGCTACTCTCGAACTCCCCCATCCAAATAAATGAAAACCCATCTGAATCATCTCAAATTAGGTGTTTTATTCTTTATACACATATGGTACCTTGTTTTTATTTTTATTGATCTAATATTCTAGTTTTAAGTTTGGATTTTGATGTGATTTCACCGTGAAAAATATGGAAATGAATGAATATTTTGTTAATTAATTAGTTTCCCCTGGAATATCAGTTGTGTTATAATATCTGTGCTAAATAAAGGGGTAATGTAATAAAAGACCTTGAATAAATAAATTGTGGAAGTTGGGGTATGTTGCCTTTATGAGAGGTTTTTTGTTGTGTTTCATTGTATGTTGTAGGGTGTTTTATGGGGATTGAGGTGACCAGTTGGGCTTTGTGATAAGTGGGGTAGTAATGTGATGGTTAGTGGGCATGGATGTGACATGTGAAGTTGTATGATAGTGATGACGTGTGGTGGTGTTGTGTCGTGTGGAGGTTTTGTGTGATGAAGTTGTGGTGTATGATGTGGTGAGGTGGTTTTGGTTATGCGGTGGTTTGTGATGTGAAATATTTTTGTTGTGATATGTGGTTGTTTTGGTGAGATGGTTGGTCGATGTGACATGGCGTCGATGGTTATTGTGAGATGGTGAGTTATTGTGTGGTGGTTTTATTAGTTTCCTGGTTATCTATGGAGTAAATTATGTTGTTAAAACAAAAAAAACAAGATATTAAATAAATGAGATGGAATAGAAATGGATGTGTGGTAAATGGATTTAATTAATTTAACATTAAATGAATGGACAATGTAAGTGTGAATGAAGTGGATTATAAATGAAAGTGAGAAATGCTATGCGTCTTGTGTGGTGGAGGTGTGGTTTATGTGTTTTATGGTAGTAGTGAAGTGTGTGATTATGTAGTTAATGTGAACCCATAGGTTGAGTATTATGTGCTATCTATATATCATGTATTTTTATGTTATTTCTACACATTCCCAACCAGAGTTGGATAAACTTACCAATGATCAGTGGTTTTGAGTTATGGGTATTTTTTCTAATATCTAGTATGGTGGTTATATGGTTGGATAGCTACCATGTCTTCCCTACTCTTCCTGCAAAAGTGATTGACCATGTGTTTTTAGGCAAGATGCGATGTGATTGCCCATGTGTCTTCGGGTGATATGTACTATGATTTCCCTAGTGTTTTCCGGTGAGGTGTGATGTGATAAGGCTATAATAAGATGTGGCATGTGGTTGGGGTCATGTAGGGTAGGAGGATGGAACAATGTTAATGTTATTAATGTTTATGATACCCTAATAATATGGTTATGGGATTATGCATGATGTGATGTGATATAACACATTATGTTCTTGTTGGTTTTACATTTTTTCAATAACACATTTGTATGTTTTTTTCACATGTGTAGTTGATACCTTGATTATTTTCTTCCTTTATTGTTTACTTAAATGTATTTTCTATTAAAGGTCAATCCTATTGAATTGTTTATGACAAAATAACTTATATAATTTTTTTTTACAGAATGGACAGAAGTTGGATGTATGAAACTGATCGGATCTCAAGCGATTTTCAACACAATTTGGAGAGCTTTATAGATTTTGCATTTCACAATGGTTCATATAGTGGTCGCATACACTGCCCATGTTCCAATTGTGTTGGTAGACCTTGGTTGAGCCATGAATAAGTCAGCTACCACATATCCAAAAATGGTTTTCAAGCAAACTACTTTGTGTGGTATCATAATGGGGAGAAAATGAAATCTCAAATTGGTGATGATCGAAATGAAAGGACTGGAATGGAGAATTTGTTAGATGACCTGTTTCTGTTTATTCGTCATCATGAAAAAGAAATGATTTCGAATCAAGAAGACTTCTATATGAGGACAGCTGATGTATCTAGTGAAAATGATGATATTGATAGGGTGAAAAAATTGAATGATGCTGCCACGACTCCAGTATATCGACAATGCGATAAAATGAAAAGGCTGGAATTTTTTATCCAATTGTTTCATGGGAAAACTATGTATGGAATTTCTAATACAGCAATCGATTACATTCTTACCCTCTTGAAGGATTTACTTCCAGATGATGTAGATATTCCCCCAAACCACTATAAGGCATGGAAGTTAGTTGAGGAACTTAGATTTTCAAGAAACAAAATTCATGATTGCCCGAAAGATTGCAGTTTATTCAGGGAGGAAACCGCTGAACGAAATGATTTTATAAAATGTGGCACATCCTACTGGAATTCAAAATATGATGGAACACCATCCCGCATTCCACAAAAAGTAATGTGGCACTTTCCATTGATCCCCAGACATCAAAATCTTTTTATGTCTGATGACATATCAATAAAAATGAGATGGAATGATACCGAGATAAAGAAGACTAATGATGAGTTGGTTCATCCTGCAGATGGATTTGCATGGCAGATATTTGATGCTCGACATATTGATTTTGCAGCTGACGTGCGTAATGTGAGGCTGGGTCTTTCATGCGACGGTTTTAATCCGTTTGGGAAGATTCTTACTTCGCACAGCACATGGCCAGTTTTTATACACATTTATAATCTTCCCCCATGGTTGTGTATGAAAAAACCTTTCACTTTCATGAGTATACTCATATCTGGTCCTTCTGATCCCGGAATTGATATTGATGTATACATGAAACCTTTAATAAATGAGTTGAAACTTCTTTGGGATGTGGGTGTGCGCACATACGATGCATGTTCAAAAGACATATTTCAGATGCGTGTTGTGCTTATGTGGATGATCAATGATTTTCCGGCTTATGCAATGATGTCTGGATGGAGCACAAAGAGAAAAATTTCATGTCCAGTTTGTATGAAGAATACACAATCCATAAGACTGAAACATCGTCGTAGTTTCAGTTTTATGGGACATCGATGATTCTTGCCAAAGGATCATCTATATAGAATGAATCGTCGAAGATTTGATAATACCATAGAGACCGATGATCCACCTCAGCGTATGTCTGGAACTGACGTGCTTAATGAATTGAAAGATTTTAGTTTTTCGTTCGGGAAGGGTCAAATGAAATCTGGAAAGAGAAAGAATGTTTCCACTGAAACCTGTTACAATTGGAGGAAGAAGAGTATCTTTTTTGATTTTCCTTACTGGTCAACCAATTTGTTACTTCATTGCTTAGACATAATTCATATTGAAAATAATATATGCGAATGTTGCTTTCGATTCTTCTAAATTTCAAGGGGAAGACAAAAGATGATTTACGATCTCGGTGTGACTTGGTGGATTGGGGCATCAGACCAGAATTGCATCCTGTGCGTATCAGTGAAAATAAATGGCAACTTCCATGTGCTTCTTATGTGATGACACCTGTGAAAAAAAAACAATTTTTGGGATTATTAAATACTATTAGATTTCCTGATGGCTATTCAAGCAACATATCTAAACGGGTCAACAGAAGAGAGTTGAAGCTAAAATCTTTGAAGACTCATGATTATCACGTTCTACTGCATGAGTTGCTTCTAATAGCAATCTGTCATCTTTTGTCCAATAATGTAAGGGTGGTTGTTATTCGTTTGTGCCATTTTTTTTAGAGATCTTTGTGTTAAGAAGTTGTCCAAGTCTTTCTTGCATAAAATGTTGATAGATGCCCCATTAATTTTGTGTGAGTTGGAGAAAATATTTCCTCCATCATTTTTCACATTCATGCTGCATATGAATGTCCATATTCCCACTGAAATACTTCTCGGAGGACCTGTTTCTATTCGTTGGATGTATCCAACTGAAAGAAATATGTTCACATTAAAGTCTTATGTCCGAAACAGAAATCATCCCGAAGGTTCTATCGTGAACGGTTACTTGGATCAAGAATGTATGGATTTCTGCTCGATGTATTTCTCTGATCTTACTACAAGATTGAATAGACCAATGAGAAATGAAGAAGAATGGTATGAGCAAATTGAACCCAGTTTTCCATCACTTCCTCAAATAGGAGGAATTCCTGGATCATATACATTGAAGACATTAAGCCATGAAGAGCGGGAGATGGCACATCGGACAGTTTTGTTCAACTGTGATTTGTTTGATGACTATATCAGGTAACTAAATTGATTCTGTATATCTTACATATATATCTGTTAAACTATTAATATTTTTTATCTATAGGGAACATAAAACAATGATAAATAGGAAGCATCGTTCTTTATCTTTGAGAAGGAGAGAGACTTTGCATAGAAAATAGTTTTCTGCTTGGTTAAAATTGAAGGTATACAAAAATTAATGTTTAAAATAATTATATCAATATTTAATTAACTTTAATAGTCATTTATATTGTAGGTATTCAGTTTTTCTGCTGACTCTGTCTCTGAAGAAATAAGAGCTTTGGCTTTTGGTCCTAATACCATGGTTCGTGACTGTAAATCAATTTTTATCAATGGGTACAAATTTATTGTCACTGAACGATCAAAGAACATGAGAACACAGCATCATGGTGTTATGGTTACTGCCACAAAAGACTGTTATGCCAGTGCATCAGATAGTAGACCGCGATTTGAAAATGTGGGTTATTATGGAGTTGTTGAGAAAATAATAATATTGGATTATTACTCTCATGGACGAGTCACAATGATGAAATTCCATTGGTTTGATTTGATGAAGATACATGGCACATTTATTGATGATTTTGGATTTCGAGTTATTAATATGACTCGCACTCTTGCTACCAAAGAACCATATGTGTTGGCATCAATGGATAAACAAGTTTTTTATGTCAAAGACCAACTTCGACCTGAATTTGGTGTCATAGTTGAAGTAATTCCAAGACATATTTTTGATGATGGTGATGATGGAATTGACACTGTCCCTAGTTCCATTAGAACCAATCCATTTATTTCTTTTGATGACTCAAATAGCTCAATTGTCAGAGTTGATTGTGAACCTGAAGTTGTGGTTGAAAATATATAGAATCATTCATCCATCTTCTCAATTCTTTTGGTTTACCTCGAGTTGGGTTGTTAAGGTTGGTAATATTTAAATTGATTAAGTATTGATCACAAATATGTTTTAGCTGACTTGACCGTTATGTGAATTTTCAATGTTTATTGGTTGCAGTTTTATTTGAATTTCATTTTCTAATTTGGAATTGAACTGTATTCAAACATAGTCAAACAATATTTCTAACTTGGTGAACATTACAACTTGTATGATTTATTAAATCCATTCAATATCTTCTAAAAAAATTGATAGCTGACTTGACCGTTATGTGAATTTTCAATGTTTATTGGTTTCAGTTTTATTTGAATTGCATTTTCTAATTTGGAATTGAACTGTATTCAAACATAGTCAAACAATATTTCTAACTTGGTGAACATTACAACTTGTATGATTTATTAAATCCATTCAAGCTCTTCTAAAACAATTGATAGATTAATTGACCATTATATGAATTTTCAATGTTTATTGGTTGTAGTTTTATTTGAATTGAATTTTCTAATTTGGAATTAAACTGTATTCAAACATAGTCAAACAATATTTCTAACTTGGTGAACATTACAACTTGTATGATTTATTAAATCCATTCAAGCTATTCTAAAATAATTGATAGCTAAATTACCTATGAATCTCCTATTCCCCCATATATTTAGTTTTTTGGGTTACACATTAGTTTTCTTTTTCTAAATAATTATATATTTGTTTTCAGAAGAAGGATAGAATCCAATTGAAGAGAGATGAAGGAAAAAAATGATGGACAATAATCGTCGAATGACGGAGATGGGCGTTCCACCATTAGTGCCTACAGTGAGTACTTTATTTCAAATTGATATATTTAAAGAATATATAATGTCATGTGATTAATTTTTTTGTAAAAATTTTTGTAGGATCCACCTATACGTCCATAGTTATTCGACGAGGAGCCTAGTACTGGTCCTAGTACTCAGGCCGGTGGTACGAGGAGGGTTCGTACCAGAGGTGGACGAGTAGCTGTGCGTACCCGACTAGACCCTGTCCCTCTCACTGACATGTCATCCTTCCATCATTCTGATCCCGGTGTGTCGTTGGAGACACACGGGATATTTAGGCCTCCCATGTTTTCGCTATTTTCTGCATCTTCTGGCCCATCATTTTCACATCCCATGATGATTCCCACTCCTCAGTCGGCATCCGGTCAGACAGCCGTCCCATCTTCTTTTCCTTCTACTTCTGTCTCTCCAAGCTTCTATATTCCATCATCTTCGACTCCTGTTCCACCACAGGGTGTTCCATCAGTTTCTGTGGATCCAACAGCAATCAGCGATCTGACCGACACAGGTATATTTATAGAACCCTAAAAAAATTATGAAGATATATTTATTCTCATTATAACATGTTTTGATAAAATATTTGTTTTTATTTCATGACAGATACATCTACTGACAGGAGGCGTGGGCGGGGGCGTACACTCATGCGTTTGGTGTGGAACCGCTGCACACAGGTTATGGTGGATTATAATGAAGACAACCAAATGGTTGAGAAAGCAGGGCAGCAATGTCGGAGTTTTTTGGCAATGCTTGCCAAATACTCTGACATCATTCCCGTCAGCCCACTATCATGGAGACATTTGTCACATGAGGTCAAGGATAGAGTTTGGGCAGAGATATGGGTAAAAAAATCTGTTCTATTTAATGCCATGAATTATTTTTGTATTTATAATAATTAATATTTTGATTTCAACTTCGATTTAATTTTCCCGATGGTAAGGGTGCACGATCGGAACGTCTAAAGGATTTAGGCGAGATTTGGAGAGCCTACAGGCATGAGTTTTATATTGGCTGGGTTTCTAGAGTTGGCACTGAGTTAGAGGCGGTACCAGTGGTGGATGATTGTCCTGCAGAGCAGTATCATCAGATGATTACTCATTGGACGAGTACCCAGTTTAAGGTATTAATAACATTTGAGGTATTTAAATAATAACTTTCATGTTTTTCATTAATACTATCTATTGAATTTTCAAATTTTATTTAGGAATCATCTGGAAAAAATAAAAAGAACATTGATGCAAAAAAAAAGCTCCACACACTGGGACACACTACGATGCCTAATCACGAGAGGAAGCAGGTATAACAATTGATTATAAGTTTTCTTTATGACTTACACATTCTTTTGTTTCTTCAATTATTTAATAGTTTTCTAATGTTTTAATATAACTTTAGTTTTCAATGTCATTATAGAGGAAAATACAAAATATTGAAGGACGCATGCCTCGAACAAAACTGTTTTTCTCGAGTAGACGGAAAAAGGATGGAAGTGTCGTCAACGAAGCGACTCAGCAGTAGATTGTAAGTTTTAATCTGTTGAATTTATTTATTAATATATATTTTGTAACTTAATGATATATTTATATTTTTAATAGGCTGCTTTAGAGGCCCTCGATGCCCAAGAACCAGACAATTTTGGGCCAACAGATCACTTACATCAGGTGTTGGGAGAGGAGCATTCTGGAAGAGTACGCTGCCGACCTAGGATAGACCCGACGAGGTATTTACCCTCCTCAGGTATAAGATATAGTGCCACCGAGCTGTAGATAGTTAGGGCATAGGCAGAACAGGCTGAGAAAAGGGCCACAGAGATGGCAGAACAGTCTGCTAGGGAAAACAGTGCGTTTATGAAATTTATTGAAGTTTTACGTCCTACACTTCAAGCAGAGGCCATCCCAGCTTTTGATGAGTATATGTCGTCGATAAGTTCTATATAAGGTGCACCAGGTGTCAGTTCTAGTGGTGGTCAGGACGATGTACAGCTTGACGATGATGATGGTGAGGAGTCTAATGCGGAGGAGGAGGGAGAGGAGGAGGGTGAGGCGGGTGGCGAGGGTGAGGAGGAGGGCGAGGACGAGGAGGAGGGTGAGGGCGAGGACGATGATGGGGACGAGGACGAGGGTAATGATGATGATGGTGATGATGGTGATGGTGATGTGGGACAAGTTGATCCATTGCATTTTTGACTGATATTACTGAGATTTGATATTTAATCTATTCTAGTTGTTGGTTTTATCTAGACTCATAGTATAGTATTGGAGTTGAGTTATTTTTATATATTATCTATTTTTATGGATCTTGTTGTCTTTTATTGGTTGTGTGTTTGGGACCCCCCTCCTTCCTGGACCCTGGACAACCCCCCACCCTCCTCCATGGACCCCAAACAGCCCCGTCGGACAGCCCCCCAGACAGCCCCCCCACCCTCCTCCCTGGACCCCAGACCACCCCCCAGACAGCCCCCCAGACAGCCCCCCGGACAGCCCCCCCCCCCCCCCCCACCCTCTTCCTTGGACCCCGGACAACCCCACGAACAGCCCCGGACATCCCCCGGATAGCCCCCCACCCTCCTCCCTCGACCCCAGACATCCCCCCAAACAGCCCCCCAGACAGCCCCTGGACAGCCCCCCAGACAGCCCCACCATCATCCTCCTTGGACCCCGGACAACCCCCCGAACACCCCCCAGACAGCCCCCCGCACAGACCCCCCACCCTCCTCCCTTGACCCCAGACAGCCCCCCGGACAGCCCCCTGGACAGCCCCTCAGACAGCCCCCCCGGACAGCCCCCCCACCCTCTTCCTTGGACCCCGAACAACCCCCCGCACAGAGGATTCTCATAAAATGGACAACATTTTATGTACATACATAAAAACGACCAAAAACATTCGGATTGTGTCGATACATTAGCACAACGATCCATGGGTCATATATAACGTGTACGAGTCAACCCCGCCTCAATCCGAGGCGCGGTGTGGCCGCCACCACTCAAAGTGTCTGTCTTTTGCTTAAAATGGACAACAATTTAAGTACATACGGAAAACTGACCAAACGCATTCGGTTTCCATTGAAACATTAGAAGAATGATCCATGGGTCATATGTGACGTGTACGAGTCAACGCCGCCTCAATCCGAGGCGCAGTGTGGCTGGCACCACTCAAAGTGTCTGCCTTCTGTTTCAAAAGTACGTCATTTTAATTGAAAAACATTAACTGGCATACGGAAAACCAACCAAACGGATTCAGATTGTGTCGATACATTATCACAACGATCCATGGGTCATATGTGACATGTACGAGTCAACCCCACCTCAATACGAGGCGCGGTGTGGCCACCACCACTCAAAGTGTCTATCTTCTGTTTCAAAAGGACATAATTTGAAGTGAAATACATCAACTTGCATACGGAAAACTGAGCAAACACATTCGGATTATGTAGATACTTTTGAACAACGATCCATGGGTCATATGTGATGTGTACGAGTCAACCCCGCCTCAATCCGAGGTGTGGTGTGGCCGCCACCACTCAAAGTGTATGTCTTTTGCTTAAAATGGACAACAATTTAAGTACATAAGGAAAACTGACCAAACGCATTTGGTTTCCATTGAAACTTTAGGAGAACAATCCATGGCTCATATGTGACGTGTACGAGTCAATGCCGCCTCAATCAGAGGCACATTGTGGACGACACCACTCAAAGTGTCTGCCTTTTGTTTCAAAAGTACGTCATTTTAATTGAAAAACATCAACTGGCATACGGAAAACTGACCAAACGCATTCGGATTGTGTCGATACATTATCACAACGATCCATGGGTCATATGTGACGTGTACGAGTCAATACCGCTTCAATCCGAGGCGCGGTGTGGCCGCCACCACTCAAGGTGTCTAGCTTCTGTTTCAAAAGAACATAATTTGAAGTGAAATACATCAACTGGCATACGGAAAACCGACCAAACGCATTCGTATTGTGTCGATACTTTAGAAAAACGATCCATGGGTCATATTTGATGTGTACAAGTCAACCCCGCCTCAATCCGAGGCGCGGTGTGGCCACCACCACTCAAAGTGTCTGTCTTTTGCTTAAAATGGACAACAATTTAAGTACATACGGAAAACTGACCAAACGCATTCAGTTTCCATTGAAACTTTAGGAGAATGATCCATGGGTCATATGTGACATGTAAGAGTCAACAACACCTCAATAAGAGGCGTGGTGTGGCCGGCACCACTCAAAGTGTCTGCCTTTTGTTTCAAAAGTACATCATTTTAATTGAAAAACATCAACTAACATACGGAAAACCGACCAAATGCATTCGGATTGTGTCGATACATTAGCACAACGATCCATGGGTCATATGTGACGTGTATGAGTAAACCTCGCCTCAATCCGAGGCACGGTGTGGCCGCCACCACTCAAAGTTTCTGTTTTTTGCGTTAAATGGACAAAAATTTAAGTACATATGGAAAACTGACCAAATGCATTTGGTTCCCATTGAAACTTTAGGATAACGATCCATGGGTCATATGTGATGTGTATGAGTCAACACCGCCTCAATCCGAGGTGCGGTGTGGCCGGCACCACTCAAAGTGTCTGCCTTTTGTTTCAAAAGTACGTCATTTTAATTGAAAAACATCAACTGGCATACGGAAAACCGACCAAATGTATTCGGATTGTGTCGATACATTATCACAACGATCCAGGGATCATATGTGACGTGTACGAGTCAACCCTGCCTCAATCCGAGGCGCGGTGTGGCCGCCACCACTCAAAGTGTCTGTCTTCTGCTTCAAAAGGACATAATTTGAAGTGAAATACATCAACTGGCATATGGAAAACCGACCAAACGCATTCGGATTGTGTCGATACTTTATCAAAACGATCCATGGGTCATATGTGACATGTACAAGTCAACCACGCCTCAATCCGAGGTGCGGTGTGGCCTCCACCACTCAAAGTGTCTGTCTTTTTCTTAAAATGGACAACAATTTAAGTACATACGAAAAACAGACAAAACACGTTCAGTTTCCATTGAAACTTTAGGAGAATGATCCATGGGTCATATGTGACGTGTACGAGTCAATGCCGCCTCAATCCGAGGCATGGTGTGGCCGTCACCACTCAAAGTGTTTGCCTTTTGTTTCAAAAGTACGTCATTTTAATTGAAAAACATAAACTGGCATACGGAAAACCGACCAAACGCATTCGGATTGTGTCGATACATTAGAACAATGATCCATGGGTCATATGTGACGTGTACGAGTCAACCCCGCCTCAATCCGAGGTGCGGTGTGGCCGCCACCACTCAAAGTGTCTATCTTCTATTTCAAAGGGATATAATTTGAAGTGAAATACATCAACTGGCATACGGAAAACCGACCAAACGCATTTGGATTGTGTCGATACTTTATCACAATGATCCATGGGTCATATGTGACGTGTACGAGTCAACCCCGCCTCAATTCGAGGCACGGTGTGGCCGCCACCTCTCAAAGTGTCTGTCTTTTTCTTAAAATGGACAACAATTTAAGTACATACGGAAAACTGACCAAAGGAATTCAGTTTCCATTGAAACTTTAGGAGAACGATCCATGGGTCATATGTGACGTGTACGAGTCAACGCCGCCTCAATCTGAGGCGCAGTGTGGCTGGCACCGCTCAAAGTGTCTACCTTCTGTTTCAAAAGTACGTCATTTTAATTGAAAAACATCAAATGGTATACGGAAAACCGACCAAACGCATTCGGATTGTGTCAATATATTAGCACAACAATCCATGGGTCATATGTGACATGTACGAGTCAACCCCGCCTCAATCCGAGGCACGGTGTGGCCACCACCACTCAAAGTGTCTGTCTTCTGTTTCAAAAGGACATAATTTGAAGTGAAATACATCAACTGGCATACAGAAAACTGACCAAAAGCATTCGTATTGTGTCGATACTTTAGAACAACAATCCATGGGTCATATGTGACATGTACGAGTCAACCCCGCCTCAATCTGAGGTGCGGTGTGGCTGCCACCACTCAAAGTGTCTGTCTTTTGCTTAAAATAGACAACAATTTCATTACATACGGAAAACCGACTAAACGCAGTTGGTTTCCATTGAAACATTAGGAGAACGATCCATGGCTCATATGTGACGTGTATGAGTCAACGCCGCCTCAATCCGAGGTGCGGTGTGGCCGACACCACTCAAAGTTTCTTCCTTTTGTTTCAAAAGTACGTCATTTTAATTGAAAAACATCAACTGGAATACGGAAAACCGACCAAACCCATTTAGATTATGTCAATACGTTAGCACAACGATCCATGGGTTATATGTGACATGTATGAGTCAACTCCGCCTCAATCTGAGGCACGGTGTGGCCGGTAGCTCTCCAGGTGTATGTATTATGTTTAAAATGGACATTATTTCAAGTAAAAATATATGGTATACAAAAAACCGATCAAATTATGAATTGACTTCCGGATTCCACATATAATTGTCATCTAAATTTTAAATTGAATTCTAAATGAATTATGTATGTTTATAATTACGTTATGAATTCTAATTTAATTATGGATGTGTATAGTTCCACCATTATATGTTAAATGTGTATGAATTTGTTTTCTATATGTAAGTGTTAGTTGGTTATTGCAGGTACAATAATTGGATTGAAAATGAGAGGGAACCCACAAAATCAGACCTGGTGGGAAAATTGGAGAGCAGGTGGTCAAATTGGAGTGCTGCTGGGGAAATTGCAGACCTGCTGTGCAATTTTCCTAGCAGAGGTTATGCCAACGGTTCAAAACCGTTGGCATAAAATGTGTAGGTCTTGTTTTTCCAATGGTTCATAGAACCGTTGGGAAAGAGGATATGTTGGGTTTTTTCCAACGGTTTGACAAACCGTTGGGAAAAACATGATAATTTTGTGCTTGTATACCAATGGTTGTAAACCGTTGGGAAAAAGATTTCCCAACGGTTTTCCAAAACCGTTGGGATAGGGTAATTTTTCAGCACCCTATCCTAACGGTTCACTGTAAACGGTTGGGAAAAACTTTTCCCAACAGCTTACTTCCCTACGGTTTGCAGAACCATTTGTGTAACATATACCAACGGTTCTACAGCCTTTCCAAACGGTTTAGAACCATTGGGAAATCCTCTGTTTCCAGTAGTGTCACAAATACTATCCTAGGTGAGGTGGATCTATGTGAATCCAATGTGTTGAGTCAATAAGGTTTTTCTTATGAATTTTCCATTCCCTTATATAAGGGGGAGATTATTAAGTCATCAGGGTTTCCTTATGAATTGACCATTCCTCTTGTTTTGAAAATCACAAAGACCTTATTTCAAGGAAAAACTCATTTTAACCCTATTTTACTTCCATAAGAAAAATTTCCTTCCCAATGGAAATTTACCCCAACCTTGTTTTCATTGTTCATATAAATATTTTTCTTAAGTATAAAAATCGTATTCATATCTAAAACCTCGGGATCGTATAATACTTAGATATGAAGCATTCTGTTTTAGGATCTGAATTCCTGTTACGAAATTTTATGAAGTTCTACTCCTAAATCCCTATTACGAACATTAATGAAGTTCAACTCTGAATTCTAATTACGAAGTTATATAAAGTTCTAACTATGAATTCTGATGATGAATTCTGATTAGAAATTCTCATTATGAATTTTGATGATGAATTATGATTACGAATTCTCATTATGAATTCTGATGATGAATTTTGATTATGAATTCTCATTAGGAATTCTGATTATGAATTCTGATTACGAATTATCATTACGAATTCTGATGATGAATTCGGATTACGAATTCTCATTATGAATACTGATGAAGAATTCTGATTACGAATTATCATTACAAATTCTGATGACGAATTCGGATTACGAATTCTCATTACGAATTCTGATGATGAATTCTAATTACGAATTCTCATTACGAATTCTGATGATGAATTCTGATTATGAATTCTCATTACGAATTCTGATTGTTAATTCTGATTGTGAATTATGGATATAAACATGTATGAAGTTCGACTCGAAATTCTTCTGATAAACAGAATCCAAATATCCTTTTGTTATAGACTCCTAATTTATTTTCTGGTTAGACTCCGAATTTTAACTTTCATCACTCTGAAATTTCATTTTTTCTCCATTCCGAATATTAGTTTTAGTTATGTTTTCACTTGTTCTGTTATAAAATGTTTTTGTTCCATTATTTATCAACTAACCATTGTTTGAGTGACACGTGTATAGTTCCCTCTGAAATTCAAGGAAAAATATGACTGTTGGAGGAGGGAGATGACTATCGAAGCTATGCCTATAAATAGGAGCTCATTTGAAAGAGCTCACAGTATAAGATCTTTGACATCTATGATAACATGCCGGTGAAGTGATTTCTAGAGAGAGATGCTCTTATAAACTCTCACTCTTCGTGCAGAATGTTTGAATGGCTTGTTCAAACTTTGCTTCAGGCAGACTTGATTTGTGCGACTCCGATTGTTGTTGTGTACAATCAAGGGCTTCCGGGGATAGGAAGACAGAGGTGTCGACTACCTGATAGTTGAGGGATTGCAGGGATAGCAAGACAGACTCCTATCTTCATATCGAGGGCTTACCCTAGTGAGGTTAAGACAGACTTTCTTGAAAGTATAAATCAAGGGACCTCTTATCCAGGGTTGTTGGATACCCTTCTCTTTGGGTTAAATGAATTATTGTTTGTTACTGGTAGTGTTACTACATTGTTTTCCGCTGTGCAATTTGTATTGTTAAGAAAAGTATAACGTTATTATACATCCTCAATTGAACTCTAATTATATAATATTCTATAAAATTTAAGGTAGAATCCTAGTTTTTGTAAACTTTTGTTAAGTTTCATTTCTGGAATCAGTTTTCTGGAATCAAGAAAGTTAGTAGAGCTTAGAGATGTTGTGAATTTTGATTATAAAAAATCTCCCTAGGAAATTTTTTAAGGTGTAAAATTCACACCCCTCTTGTATTAGATCCTATGTTTGGTATTATAGTTTATATCATACTCAGACATACCATCCTAAAAATTGGTATCATAGGAATAGGTATAATATGAATTAATCTCATGATTAGATTCAGAAGACTTTCTTCTTCTTATAACTTTCAGAATTGCATATTCGGACTTGAATTTCCAGATTCATATTTTTCAAAATCGATTTTCAGAATCATATTTCAGATTCCATTTTTCTTAGAGATACTATTGCTCTATATTTTCCTTGCTTAGGATATTTTCCTTGTTTACAAACACTTACTACTAACATGTTTGTGTGCCTAATATTTTTTTAAGGATGGAAGGTTTAAATGTTGGTTCTATTAATAATCTAAATCCTACCAGACCTCCCGTTTTTTATGGAAATGGTAATGAATACTGGAGAGATAGGATGAAGACTTTTGTTATCAATACTGGAGTCGATTACTATATAATGGTAACTGGAGATTACAAGATTCTAGATAAGGAATTGAGAACTTTTACAAATCAGGAGAAAGCAGAATATCAATCAAACTTCAGAGTCAGAAATACTTTGTTATGTTCCATGACTAAGAACATCTAAAGTCAAATATCTTTTTGTGATGCTGAAAACAGTATCTGGAAGAGACTTGAAGTTACACATTTTGGTACATCAAAAGTCATAGAGACAAGAAGAGCTATGATGAGAGCTGAATACCGTAGTTTTAAAATTCTTAATAGAGAACCTATAAGCAAAGTGCATCAAAGGTTTATGACTATTGTGAATAGCTTACAATATATGAGAGAGAAAGTTTTGGATGATGAGGCTCTTTTGGATCAGATCATAGATATCATGCAAAATGAATGGGAGTCCAAGGGGACTGATATTGATGATAACAGGAAAGTCACTCTGATTTCCTTAGACGAGTTGTTTGGAACTCTTCTTCATCATGAAACCAGAATGAATAGAGATGCTGAAAATGTCATGAAGAAGAATGGGAATGGAGGAGTTGCGTTCACAACCACTTCTAAACATATGAAATCCCAGACCCCAGAATGAGTTACCATATCAAAGACAAAGAAAGTCATTATTCAGTTAGAATCTAGAGACATAGAAATTTCTGAGAATGAATTAGATAATCTTGATCAGAGAATGAACAAGATTTTTGCTCAAAGAAACCATTATAATAAATTAAAGAAGAAAGAATACAGAGATAAGAAATATGGAGAAGTTACTTGTTATCAATGTAGAAGAACAGGTCACATCAGACCTAATTTCCCCATGTTGAAAAAGAATGAAAAGAAGGAAAGGAATTCAGAAAAGAATAGGAAGAAATTTTATCGGTCAAAGCACATGAAAAGTCTTAAATCTAATGATACTTGGAGTGCTAGTTGTGGAGATTATTCAGAAAGTGAATCTTCTAAATATGATTCATTGACAAAAAAGAATATGGGTTTCATTGCTACTACTTCTTTCCCTAATACATGCCTTGTGGCCAAGGTACGCTCTATGGAGGCTTTAACAAATTTATCTCTTAATAAGAATTAATATTATGAAAATAATACTTCTAATGAAGATAGTTCATCCTCAGAAAATGAAGAATTACCTTCATATGAAGAATTTTATAGATCTACCAAGTTACTTGAATCAAAAAATTATAAATTTTCTAAGAAATTAAACATGGAAAATACTAGGGAAGAAATTCTTACAAAAGAGATTTCAGATCTTTCTAGAGATCTTAGAGATAAAGAAGAGCGTTAAAAAAAATTATAAAGTCCTTGAGAAAGCAAATTCGGCTAAGGAAGAACTTTCTAAAGATCTTAAGAATGCTATTTCAATGATAAAATTTATTGAGGAAAATTCTAACTCTAAGGAAATGATTCCTGAGGATAGAAATTTAGTCATCAGACTGAAATCCGAAATATTTTATCTTAAAAAACTCCTTGAAAAATTTACTTCTGGGAAATAAAATTTTAAAAAGATGTATTCTAAAATTAAACCTCAAGGAAACACTACTGGAGTAGGTTATACTCACAAAAAACCATTTTTCAAAAACAATTATTTTGTCCCTTCTAGAGCCCCTTTTTGCACTAAGTGTCAAAGTGGAAGGCAATGGAAGAAAAAAATTTCTTCGAATAAGGTTCAATCTCTTGGGTTTCATAAAGATTATTTTTCTAAACAAATGTGGATACCCAAAATTTTGTTTTTTAACAATTCGGGATCCAAGAAAGTTTGGATTCCGAAAGACTAATTTTTTCTTATTTTCTGTAAAATAGGGAAAGTACCAATAGAAATACGTGGTACATGGATAGTGGATGTTCTTGGCATATGAATAGTAAAAAAACTATTTTTAAAATATTATCAAGATGAAAGGAGATATCATTCTTCAATTTATCGGAATGCAAGATCAACTTGATGATATTTTAACAAAATCTTTACCCTCCGATAGATTTGAATACATTAAACAGAATTTAGGAATGATAACCTTGAGGTAATCTTTCTCAATTAAATTTATTTTAAACCAATATCCTTACATTAATAAACTCCTTTTCATAGGGGGGGTACATCTGTTATTAATTTTTGTCAAATTTTCGTAATGAATGTTTTCTTAGTCAGTTTTTAAAATTTTCGTAATGACAGTTTTCGTAGTTAGTTTTTCAAATTTTCGTACTATAAATTTTCGTAATGGAAATTTTCGTAATGGAAAATTTAGTAATGGGAATTTTCGTACTCATATTTTTCATAATTGAGTTTTGGTACTCAAAGCTTTTGCAATAAAACTTTTTGTAGTAAACTTTTCTTAGTAAGTTTTTTGTAGTGAGTTTTTCGTAGTAAGTTTTTTGTAGTGACTTTTTCATAGTCAAATTTTCATCAAAAAGAATAACACATATTACAAATAATATTTATAGCCAATCCAAAAGGTATTACTTCCTTACTTAATGTTTTCGTAATCATTTTTACTTGCTGAAAGTTTCATTTCCTTTTAAAATTTTTCAAATTCTTTTCTCCTTAAATCTGAATGTTTTTATTAAAACCTCAAAAGATCAGATTCAAGATTTCCTTGTAGGCATGTTTTCAACCGTCAGATCAGATCAGATAGTTTTTCAACTGTTAGAATGAAATTGGAAGTTGAAAGGTCACTTCCATCGCCTATATAAAGGGGACCCCGATGGTGTCCCACATCGGTTTCCAAGTTCTTGTGTCTCGAAGCTCTGACCGTCTATAAAATCCCATTCTAAATTCTTTAGGAGTGCCCAGTGTGAATGTCTTCAGAAGCCCCTTCTCAGGATATGTCTTCAGTCAAGCCAATCTCGGAATGGTAGATATATAGGGAGAGGTTGGTACACCCAAACATCTTAAATAAGTATGATTCTATCAATTCCAAGAACATTAGGCTCAATGGATGGGAAAGTATAGCTATTTCAAAGACAGAAGCTTAGGATGTGGTGTATCCGGATCTTCTTATAGAGTTTTATGAATCGATTTGTTTCTTCGAGAAATATGGTAGGGAAATGTTCTCTTTCAAAAGCTATGGAATCATGTATGCTCTCTCTTATACCAAGGCAACCAGCTTGGTAGGAATACCTTGTGAAGGAGAAGCCGAATTTTTCTCTCACAAGTTTCCAGAGGTTTAGGGATGTTTTGTTAAGTCAAAGGCTATGGAGTGTCTAGGACTTTCTGATATCAATACTGCAAAAAATATTGCAGATCTATCAACCAACAACCGAATTCTACAGCTTTGGGTGCAAGGATTTATTGTACCGAGGAAGGGTGATAAGGACACCCTCAAGAAAAGAGACATGTACATCTTTGATTTTTTGGTAAATCTAAGGAAAATTAACTTAATAAGGCACATCCTCATTATGATTGAAAACATCAAGAATGGGAACCTCAGAGCTCAGATCATTATGTATCTGGAATTGCTTTCATAGTTGATAGTTCGGTGTCTTGAATCCTTCAAGATCCCATGTAGGTCCAAGCCAAAAAATTTCAAGGTGACGTTAATTAGTGATGACACCCTCAAAAGAATGAATGTTGGCATCTCTAAGGAGACATGAAAATTTTATGATCTACTAGTGGAAGAGGCAGAATCCAATCTGGAAAATGTTGAGAAAGTTGAACCCTCAAAGAAGGTCGGTAAGAAGAGGAAGTTGATAGAATTGGAAGCTGAAAATAAAACCCCTAAGTCAATAGAACCACAATCTGCACCTCCTAAACCAAAGAAGAAGAAGGCCTACCCAGATGAAGTCGTAGAAAAATGGAGAGACGATAAGAAAAACAGGAAAGCAGGGGAGCCAAAGTTCAGTTTGGATTCTATTGAGGCAAGGGCCTTGAAGGAAAAGTTTATGGATGACCTAGAGAAGTAGGAAAAGGAGAAAAGGCTAAAGAAGAAAATGTTTGAGGCTAGTATTGTTCAATATCTCTTGAAGACTACTGAGGTTTCTTCAATAAATATTCATGTTCCGAAATCTTTCCTTGTGGAACATTTTCCTGAGACTCCAGAAAAGTGTTTTTTGTCACCACAAAAGAAACAAGAGATAATTGTGAAAGAGAAGAAACATAGAGAAGAAGTGAAAAAAGATAAGAGCAGTGGTGGCTCTGATGATGTAATCAAGCAAGTTGAATAATATCAAGATAAGGGAACCCCATCCGAAAATTTATCAATCCATACTTCCCAAGCCGAATCTTAAAAAATTGCTACTCCGGGAGCTGATGAGAATGGAGAAGAAGAGGAATTTAACAAGTTTTCTGAGGAAGAGAGTCATAATCATGACTTCATTCTTCCTGAGGACATTGAAGCTGGATCTGAGAAAGAAAAAGTTGATGAAGACAAGATTGTACAATTATCCAGAAGTGAGAATGAGTCTCTAGCAGAGGAAGATGTTAAAAAAGTTCATAAAGGTAAACAAGTGGTTGTTGACACCCCGAAAAAAGATATTATCAGAAATAAAGAAGCTGGAGGAACTTATAAGAGGAAGTTGGTAGAGATAGAAGAAGAACCATCTCAAAGAAAAATGTCTAATTCAGATTCATCTTCATTGAGACATGATTTTGTGGTTCAGTCCTTGAAAAAGCTAGTGGATACAATTCCAATTTTTAGTACAATTGATTCTAGAAGCTAGATGATTCAACACTCCATGAATCAGAAATCATAATCTGAATCTGTGGTAATGGAAAGATGTGTGAAGGTTGAGCCTGATCACAAATATTTCCTTATCAATTACGAGGCCCACATAAAATCTTGTAGAAAAATAACTCTTTGGTTGAAGAAAATCAATGAAGATTTGGGAGAGCTTGATCAGTTCCAAGAAGATGATAAGGAAGCCTTTGGTACCAAAGATTCCAAGATAAAAAATCTTTTAGATAGTTTTTAGGAAAATAAATGTCTAGAAAAAATTTCTCTGATTCAAGATGTAAAAGATCTGAACGGGAAGCTAAGCTATTTTGTTCAAAGCTAGAAAGTAGAGAAGGATCTTTTGTTTGAGATTGAAGAAAAGTTGGTGAAGCAAGATGAGTTTCTGAAGGCTCAGGTAGAGATCATGAATGCTCAATAGGATAGGATCACAACCTTAGAAAAACAATCTGAGGAATATCATAAATATTTGAAGAAATTTAAGACCATTATCAAGATGTTAATTCCCAAGTAAAGAAGAAACAAAATAGATAACTCTGATATTTTGTTGTGTTTTTCCCCTGTACTAATTCTTTCAATCGTAATGGATTTTTTGTTGTGTGTTTGGTTGTCTATACTAATATTTCAGTTACTTTATTATTTTTTATTCCCTCAAACACTTTTTGAAAATCACAAAGGGGGATAAGGAAAAATAATTTTAAAAGTGAGAAGGAAAAAATGTCTAAGTGAAGGAGAACTATCCCTAATTAAGGGGGTGCTCATTACGAATGTTTCCAATTTAAAATAAAATTTCTTATTCCGAAAATCTAGAGTATAATCCTTATTGTTCCAAATCCTAAGGGGGGGGGGGGGGGTTAGTCGTATTCACCATTGTCCATGAAAAAATGGAGATAAGATTTAATTTCAAAGTCTAGAAATCTATTCTTAGTTCCTACATTCTTTTTTGTAAGGATGTTTGTGCTTTCCAAAAAGGGGGAGATTGTTGAGTAAATAAGGTTTTCTTTATGAATTTTACATTCTTTCATATAAGGGGGAGATTTTTAAGTCATAAAGGTTTCCTTATTACTTAACCATTCCTCTGGTTTTGAAAACCACGAACACCTTATTTTAAGGAAAACCTCATTTTACCCCTGTTTTACTTCCATAAGGAAAATTTCCATCCCAAAGGAAATTTACCCCTACCTTGTCTTGATTGTTCATATAAATATTTTATTAAGTATAAAAATCAGATTCATATCTAAAACCTCAGAATCATATAATACTTAGATATGAAGCATTCTGTTTTAGGATCAGAATTTTTGTTACGAACTTTTATGAAGTTCTACTCTGAATTCCCTATTACGAACTATTATGAAGTTCAACTCTGAATTCTGATTATAAACTTATATAAACTTCTAACTATGAATTATAATGATTAAATATGATTAAGAATTCTCATTATGAATTTTGAAGATGAATTCTAATTAAAAATTCTCATTACGAATTCTGATGATGAATTCTGATTACGAATTCTGATGACGAATTCTGATTACGAAATCTCATTACAAATTATGATTATGAATTCTGATTACAAATTCTCATTATGAAGTCTGATGATGAATTCTGATTACGAATTCTCATTGAAAATTCTGATGATGAATTCTGATTATGAATTCACATTACGAATTCTGATGACGAATTCTGATTACGAATTCTCATTACAAATTCTAATGATGAAGTCTGATTACGAATTATCATTACGAATTCTGATTGTGAATTATGATTACGAATTATGTATAAAAACTTGTATGAAGTTTGACTCCGAATTCTTCTGATAAACAGAATCTGAATATCCTTGTATTATAGACTCAGAATTCATTTTCTGGTTAGACTCTGAACTTTAACTTTCATCACACCGAACTTTCATTTTTACTCCATTCTAAATATCAGTTTAAGTTATGTTTTCACTTGTTCTATTATAAAACGATGTCGTTCCTTCTGTTATCAACTAACCATTGTTTGAGTGACACGTGTATAGCTCCCTCCAAAATTCAAGGAAACATATGACCGTTGGATGAGGGAGATGACTGTTGGAGTTGTGCCTATAAATAGGAGCTCATTTGAAAGAGCTCAAAACATAAGATCTTTGACATCTATGCTTACATGTTGTTTAAGTGATTTCTAGAGAGAGAGGTTCTTATAAACTCTCACGCTTCGTGCAGAATGTTTGAACGGCTTGTTTAAACATTTCTTTGTTCAGACTTGCTTTGTGCGACTCTGATTGTTGTTGTGTATGATCGAGGGCTTCCGTGGATAGGAAGACAGAGGTGTTGACTAACAAATAGTTGAGGGCTTGTAGGGATATCAAGATAGACTCCGATCTTCGTATTGAGGTCTTACCCTGGTTTGGGTAAGACATACATTCATGAAAGTATAAATCAAGGGACCATTTATCCAGGGTTGTTGGATACCCTTATCTTTGGGTTAAAAGAGTTATTGTTTGTTACTTGTGGTGTTACTACTTTGTTTTCCACTGTGAATTTTGTATTGTTAAGAAATGTATAAATTTCTTGTACTTACTTACTTGTACTCTGATTATATAGGATTCTATATGCTTTAAGGTAGAATCTTAGTTGTAGTAAACTTTTGTTAAGATTCATTTCCTGAATCACTTTTCCAAAATCAAGCAAGTTAGTAGAGCTTAGAGGTGTTGTGAATTTTGATTATACAAAATCTCCCTAGGGAATTTTTTAAAGTGTAAAATTCACCCCCCCCCCCCCCCTCTTGTATTCGATCCTATGTTTGGTATTATAGAGTATATCAAACTCAGACATACCATCCTAACACAATGGAGATAAACTTGTGGTTGTATCTGTCAGGGACTAACATCTCATGTTTCCTACTAGAATGATCATGCATTTAAATGGATATTATTATGTGAATTTAGTTTCCAAAATAATGTTTATATATCCATACTAGATAAATATGGATTTATTTTTGAATTTGGGAATAAATGTTTCATATTTTATAAAGATATAATTTTTTATGGTATGATACATTTAAATAATGGTATTAATGTGTTTGATTACAAGAACCATGTAATGGAAATAAATAATGAATTTAATTCACATGGCTCATTCCACACCCAACTTTGGCATCACTGGAAAGGTCCTGAAAACAAATATCTTGACAAAATTACATCAATATGTACATTTAGATTCTTTTAAACTAACCCCACTTGGTATATATCATGCATGATTACAAGAAAAAATTTACCAAAGCCCCATTTTGTGTGAAAGGTGAAAGGGATAAATACTTTCAAACAATACTTCATACAGATGAGTTTGGACTATTTCAGGTTGATGAAAGGGGTGGTTACTCATAAGATATAAAATTTACTGATGAATTTAGTAGATGTGGATATGACTACTTAATGATGTATAAGTTATATTTTGTGACAAATTAAATGAGTATAAGATTGATGTTGAGAACCATAATTGTAGGAAGTCTAAGAAACATCACTCAGACCACGAAGGTGTATATATTAATCTAGAATTTATTGATTAATTATGAGATTTTTGGATCCTATCCTAAATCAATAATTTTTACACACCTCTGAGAAAATATTTAAGATAAAGGAATAACTAAACCTTGTTGGAAATGGTAAGAGAAATGGTGATTCATTAGTGTCTTCCATCCTCTTTTTAGGGATACACATTAAAAACAAAAATAAATTTACTAAAACATGTACCAGCTAAATCAATATATGGTATTATATATGAATTTTGGAGGGTAAGAAAAACCATGCTATCAAATTTACATGTGTGGGGAAGTGAAACTTTTGTTAAGGCATCTTCAAGTGAAAAAACATGCACCTCGAGGCACAAAGAGTAGATTTATAGGATACCCAAGGATAAAGGAGGATATTATCCATACAAACCCTAAAATAAAAATAATATAGTGGAACGAACCATATTTCATGGGAGGGAGAACATCTTCAAAATAGAATGTAGGATAAATATATGCTTCGATGAATTCATGGATCAATGAACACAATAGTTGGTATAAGAACGGATTCCATAAAGCATAGTGGAAGAAGAGACTATTCCAAATACTCAAGTATTGTGTAGGTGTACAAGAGAGTTTACAGAATCAAAAAGTTATGTATTTCTAGTTTCCAAGGATTGTTACTCATTATTATTTTATAATAATGATCCTCTAACCAAAAAGTATCCATTAAGTGGAATAGATATTTCACAGTGGAAAGAATCCATGAATTACGAAATAGATTCCATATACCAAAACCAAGATTGGATTTTGGTTAAACTTCCATTATAAGTAAATAATGTTGCATTCAAATGGGTTTTCAAGAAGAAACATGATATTATAGCACAATTAAGAACCTATAGGGTGTGATTTATTGCAAAAGGAATTAAGAAGTGTCAAGGAATTGACTATGATGAACCCTTATTACATGTTGCAATGCTGAAATCTATCATAATTCTAATTTATATTTCAACTTACCATGACTATGAAATTTATAACATGGATTTAAAAATAGATTTCCTAATTCATAACCTTTAGTAATATTTCTATATGACACAACCTGAATGGTTTGATACTCCAAAATATTCTAATAAGATATAAATTTTAGAAAAATTTCTTTATGGATAAATGAAATCATCAAGTTCATGGAACACTCATTATTTTTGAATCTATAAATGAATTTGTTTTCATAAATACTTAATCCAATCCTTATGTCTATAAATGGTTTAGTGGAAGTGTGTTCATATTCAAAATAGTATATGTTGATGAAATATTACTCTTAGGAAAAAAATACCAGTCTTACTCTATGATAATAAATAGTCGAAATAATGATTCTACACAAAGGCATTAGGTGAGAAAACATATATTCCTTGGATCAAGATCCATCATAATGGATCTAAGAGATTTCTCAGCCTAATTCATAGTATATACATTTTCAAGGAACTAATTAGATTCAATATGAAACAATCAAATAAAGTATTGTTTCCAAGATCACATGGAATTCATATTTCCAAGAATATTTTACCTCAGAAACATGAAGATTTAAACATAATGGAAAATATTCTATATATTTCAGTGATTAGATCAGTCATATATTTTATGATATATATTAGGATTGATGTTGGAAATGCGTTGATTGTGGAGTCATACATCCAACTGATCCAGGTGACTGCTATTTGATAGTAGTCAAGACTATCCTTATGTATATGTGGCGTATTAAGGATACTTTTCAAGTCTCTGGTAGAGATGATGAACTAGTCATCATAGGATATGTATATTATGGTATCCCAACTAATCAATATGACATGAATTTAGAAATTGGATACATATTCACTTTTAATGGAGATTATGGGGGCTGCAAGGCTTAAATAAAGCTATGGTTGCAGATTATATAATGGAGTCCAAGTATATTACAGCTTCTGAGGAAGATATGGAAGTAGTGTGGATGAAAAAATTATACAAAGATATTGACATGGTACATATCATTAATAATCCTAACACATTTTATTGTGATAATAAGGTAGTGGTGTCTCTTGGAAAAGTGTTAAGTCCGCATAAAAAGATAAAGAACATGCATCAAATGTATCATCACTTTAGGGATTTTTCTCAGAGTCGTGGGGTTATAATGAGCATTATTTTCATAAAAGGAAACATGGTGTACCCCTTGACTAAAGCATTGAATCAACTTATAAATTATTATCAAGTAAGGTTTAGAGGAATGAACATTATAAGTAGTTGGCTCTAGTCCAAGTGGTTATTAATTAGAGTTGGTAATCTATGAATAAATAATTGGGATTTGACTATATACATATACAATAAATTTAAAATTAATGGAAAATATTATTGAATGATTTTCATTGTTCTTAATTTATTTAATTTAATAATTTCCAAGAGAATTTTTCACATTAACAAGGTCATAGTACTTCCACCCTATGATGATAACATTGAAGTGATATGAAAATATTCTTAATATAGTTATGTGGTTAGATAACATACAATGACGGGACCCATAGTATTTAGACTATATGGTGAGAGTAATTGTACGTGTATGAAGCTACTTCTTATCATGTTCATAATTTCTAATCTCTAGGATGTGATATTATGAGAATAGACCCAATAGTAAAAATTTCTCATGTCTTGGTGTGATCAGTTATTCCTATATGCAAGTGTGTGTAATGATCCTTATACATTAACATTATAATTGATGCATGTCATGACTTGTGAAAATATATTTAAAAAAGAAACATTTCATGCCATATTTTGGTGGGAAGTAGGGTATGTGGAGTGCATCACGATTGACATGTCATCAATGGATAAGCTAGTGAAGTATTGTTTCCTTCCGTTTTTTGGTAGTTGATATCTTGAACCATTTATTAGAATATAAATTTCACCGAAATTTCATGGTTGGTTTGTGATGCTGTGTTTATTTTATATAGTTAAGGAAATATGTATTGAGAGAATAGGTGGATGACACAGTCGTGGAACCTTCCTGATGTGATATTATGAAAAAAGAATTATATTACATATAGATCATTCATGTTTAGTTGTAATCATTGTGACATTATGTTTTTTCAATTAGGTTTCGTGACCCATAAATATATAATAATATTTTACATTAGGAAACCCCTCATAATTCCAAAGAGAAAGAATCCTATAGTGTCACACAATAAGTGTTTACTTTGGTCTCAATTAAATTTTTTGGAATATTGTTATTGCAATAAATGTTTTTCCCAAGACAAAAGAATAATTTTATTGAATTTATATTCATCACATATATTAAATAATTATATATTAACCGAAATGTGAATAAAACTTTTATTTGATTATATAATTTATCATTTAATAAATATTTATTCTCTTGTATACAAATGATATATTTATTTATAAATAAAATATTTATTCACACAGTCACAAAATAGAAATGAGTTAAAAGGAACCAAGACCTCATCTGGTAAAAAAATAATTATTTATAAGATGATAAATGTTATTTATAAATTTTTTTCATGTTAGATCACCAAAATATAATGATAGTATTATTATGTAGAATTGGGTTTATTGAAGGTAATAAATATTATTTAATAGATGAAATGAAATTAAATAATATTTTATCATAAATTCAAACTATATAAATATGAGACTATATCTACTGTGTATTACATTCAAAATTGAGAATAAATAATTTTATGCACAGAAAAATATCTCTCGACTTGCACTTCTCTCTCTTTATGAAGAACATGAAAGGAAAGAGATTTATTCAATACCAAATAACCATGAATCAAGAATGAAAAATGAAAGACATATGATTCACCATGAATTAACACATATATTGAGAGGTGTTTCTTACATATCATTGGAGAATGTGTGGATCGCCTCTATTGGGATTATATCCTTGGGTCCTCATAGCACAATGAAGAAAATCAAAAAGGTTATTTTGGATGATCAGAATTCATCATTGAAGAATGTTCCTAAGTATAGGTATTTATTTCTTCTGATATTATATAAATTAATTATAAATTTGATGGGAAATATACTTGGTCATTTTTTGTGAAATGATTTTTAAAGGAAATTTTATTATATCTCCCACTACAGCACGCTTTCACTTCTCCCAGAATGAACACAATAGATTATAAAAGATCATTTTTAAATGGTTATATTTTTGAAGATGTTTATATTACAAAACCCCCTGGTTTTGAAAATATAAAAATCTAGAATCATGTATTTATGTAATCAAAATATAAATATTGTCTTAAACAAACACCTCATTCTTTTTAATATAGGAATAATGTTTTTCATCAAAATATAATTGTAATAAAATTAAATTACATACTTCTGTTTTTATCAAAATAATTTAAAATGATATTTTTATTTTTCAAATTTATATTTACAATATTATTTTTTCTGTTTAAATGATTTTAGTTTTAATAAATACCCTAATTTAATGGCTAGTAAATATTCTATAGTCTTATGTGGGTACTCAAATTTTTTAGGTATTCAAATTAACCAATGAAATTATTTTGTTTCATGAATGAATCTAAATATGGTAAATACATTTTGAACTATGTTAGTCTTGATTATTATAAAACTTTTAAAAACCCTATGAGTATTATTTTGACATTTGATTCTAATGTTTCTTGAAAATATGTTTATTCTATGTTATATAAATACAAGATTGGATGTTTATTATATATAACTACTTTTAGACCTGAAATAATATTTAGTGTTCATTTTTTTGTTAGATTTCAATATGATCTTATTCATTCTCACTTAAAGGATATTAAAAGTTTCATTAAATATGTTTAAGGATGTATTAATGTGTATTATTTTATTTTAGACAATTGTTTTATTTCAATAGTCACTCTACCTTTTGTTTTTGAGGATTAAAACTTGATAGAAAGGTTTCATTAGGTCTGTGTCACATTCTTGGTAAAAATTTATTCTATTATGGTTCATTAAAATAAAATTAAGTTAATTTATCTATAACGGAAAGTGTATATATTTGTATTCCATCATTTTTTCTCAATAATTTTGGATTAAATAAAATTTATCTGATATTAGTTTTAATTTTGAAAGGATACCTATTTTTTGTGATAATTCATTTGATATTTCTATTTTGAAGACTATTTACAACATTCTCAGAATAATCTTATTCACATGAAATATAAATTTATTTGATCTTATGTTAACAAATGATATATAATTTGAAATATATTCTAACAAAAAAACATGAAGATTTTTTAATAAATCACTAGTTTTTTATAAATTTTAGAAAATTGGATTTGAACATGGAATGATAAAAATTTATTTTTCAATTACTATTTTATTTTAATTAAATTAAGGGGGATATTTAATTTTTAATTTAAATCATTTTATATATCTATTTGATAAATTGGAAACCAATAGAGATGTTTTGAAAAATATTACCCAATTTTGTAGTTTTCAAATAGGTGATGATTTATAGAGATGAAGAGATTATTTCTCTTATTTATGAGTATATATGTGTTTTTTAATTTTTATATTTTTAATATTTTATTTTGTATCTCCCAATAATTTTATTATTATTCAAAAAAATATTATTTATTCATATTTATTGCATCTATATATTTTTATTATTTCTCTAAACACTAGTTTTTAATAATATTTTATATTACTCAATATTTCATTTTATTTCCAAAAATAATATTTCTTATTTAATTTTTAGGCTACCCAATATTTTTTTTATTTAATTTTTTTTATATTTCATGTATTTTATTAATTTTATTAATTATTTATTTTATATGTTATCCTTTAATTATTTTATTTTTATATAAAATAGATTTTATGTTTTTATATTATTTATAACTATTTTACTTACCCTTTGTGGATGTATTTAAATTTGGTTTCTACCCTTACATGAGATTTGTAAACTTTATTTTACCCTTATTTAGGCTTTATAATCCCTGATGTACACTTTATTTATTTTCATGTATCCTTATTCAGCATATAAAAAATTTGAGTTACCGTTACACACCTATTCATCCTATGTAATATATGTAAAATGTTTTTTACCCACACACAAGCTTAATGTTTTTCTTATAATCATTATGTAAATTGTATAGATTTATGATTACCTATAATAAACTTTTGTTTTATCTTTATGAAGTATATATTGAATGAATATTACCCTGACATAGAATACAATCATACCCTTACACAACATATGAAATTACTTTCTTACCTTTATGCATAATATAAATATTTTATTCTACCCTTATTAAAATACTTGCTTCCCATTATGGTGCCTTGAAAGATTTGTTTTACCATTATACAGTGTATGAAAATTTTATTTTACCCTCACAAATGTTATGAAACGATTGTGTTTCAATTTATAAAGGAATAATATATTCCTATTACCTTTACATAGCATGATATTTAACCATTACACATCTCATATTTTCTAGATTACTTTTTTTCATGTTTTTAATGGTATTTTGTATGGATTATTGTTCACAATAAGTGATTAAATTGTATTAATAATTATATAAATGAATATTAATATCATATAAACTATGAGAGGTTTTTATACTATTTTAAACATATTTATATTAAGATCAAAAAAATTCTTCATTTACGCGTGAGAATACAACACAGAACTAAAAAAATAAAATTGTTTTATTTTGAGATTTTTTTAGTATTTAAAATATTTCAAAATTCATATTAGACGGTAAAAAACATATTCACAATTTTTATATAACATTTAAAATAGTTTTTTCATATTTTTATTTTCTTCATATAAACATGAACTTAATTTTTAATTTTTTTAATGTTGAATTTTACGTTGAAAAGGTTGTGATATTTTCATAGGTTTTCACATTGGATGATTAAAATAGAGGTTTTTTTAATATTATAAATATTATTTTAAATTATATTGAATTTTTATTCTTTTTTTCAATTTTGGATTATATTTGGGAGAAAATATATATATATATATCACTTTCTCTGGTAATCATATATCTATTATTTTTAATTTGATATTTCTAACTATTTTCTCCGTTAATTTGTGATATTTGTATTTATAAGGATGTTAAAGAACTACTAGTTATTAGGAGATATAAAAAATGATATCAATCTACTACTATGAATATTATTTTCTTAAACATTTTTTCTTTTTTATTTTTATATTTCTATGACATATTCTTATCTTGTGGAAAAAATTCTCCTATCTATTGGATGATCTCTCAGGGATTTTACTTGAACTACTTCAACATCAATTGCATTGTTGGGAAAAGATGATTCATTAATCAAGAACCAGTACATATTATTATCGTGTTTACCTATCTATTTCATCTTGTTTTAATGAGTTTGTAATATTAATTCATATCTCTTGAAAGTTATCACCTTTGTGTATATGATTTTACATACAAAATATTTCTCTTTTTTCGCATTGTCACTCATAGATTCAAATTTATGGACAGTTTCGGTTATGGCTCCATCTATCTAATTTTATTGTTCTAATTGGGTTGTAACTCCCCATATAGAAATTATGTGTCTTGATTATACTTACAAAGTACAAATTTTGTTTTAATTGGTTTATGATACCACTTTAAAAATATATTTAGTGCATAATATATATAATGTGGCGTATAGTGATTTAAGGGTATAATATGTCCACATTGGAAATGACTAATATAAAATATTCCTAGGTTTGTTATTTTGTTTTTTTATGATATCAATTAACTCAGTAAATAGTTTTTGAAAATTAATTTTTATACTTATCTCATCTCATTACGACTTTAATCAAGTCTATTCACCCCCTCTAAACCATCTTTCATCCACCTATCTGACTGAATGTCTATTTTCTCACTATTGTTTTGAGAGACAGCATGTCATTCCCTATAGATTATTTGGTACTCAGAACCTATAAAAACACCTCAGTTAAAATAGATATTCTATATTTCTTCTTTATTAGTACATAAATGTACTATAATATAATGTATCTTCTTAGATAGTGGTTTCTGACTATCGTGGAAGTAAGGTTGATTTCCTCTTAAATGTTAATTCTATTGGAAGTGGTTGGAGGTCAGGTGTGTCCCAAGCCTTATTACTCTTAGTTTCTCCCTGTTATTAGGCCAAGTTTAGTATGTAATTTAAATTTACAAATTTTTCAATGGTGGTATGTATATTTTCAGTTCAAGTGATAATTCTTATAGAGTGAGTTTTATACTATTTTATTAATTTTTTGTTACTTATATGAATTTTTTGATTCATATTAATTTTTTCATTTATTTTGGTCTTTCTAGATTATGGAAAAGTAATGTAGGGATTTTCGTAAAATTTGGTAATGGAATATATCTTCTATAAAATTTTTAAAATCACTCCCCAACTATATTTAAAGATCATAGTGATAGTCACCAGACCCTAAAGATTGGGAAGCACTCCTTTGGTAGTAGTGCTCTTGTCAAGGTGACATAAGGGTTTTGGATGAAAATTTTAAATCTCATAAAATTAAACCTATTAAATTTATAATCCAAAAAAGGGTATTAATAATTTTAATATTAAAAACCCCCTGATCTAGAACAAAGAAAATCTCATTTTCCACTAGTCTCACCTACCCATAATGACATGATTTATAAAAGACCCCTGCAATATGGATTCTCATACATAATAAGTATACAGAAACATTTCTTGAGTTCCTTTCCCTAAACTATAATTAGTTCCCTACTCTTAAATTCTATAAAGTATATTGTCTTTCTATTCATTCACCTAGTCCTGAAAATCAATATATTTTCCTAAAATATACTACCCTAACCCAAAATAAACACATATTAGTTCTCAAATTAAAAATCTAACAATAATTCCACTTTATCTTACTTGAATAAATACTAATGTTCAATCATAAATGCACTCACTATATTTAAAATAACTATGGAACTCTTTTCTGAGTTTCAAAAACCTTATCATTATCATGGAATCGTAACACTTGAGGCATCATGAAATAAAATAACCATTAATACTTGATTATAATAAAATAATTCTCACAATTGTATAACCTTCGTGGGAACAAATGATTTTGAATACTGAGTTATACATGGTTTATTCATCAAATTGTATGCTACATAAATTTCCAAATTACTAACTATATAAGAACACTATAAATTGATCATATAAAATGGTATTCTCAAGGAACATGGTGTATCTCATCCAATCCAAATCCATAACACGAGTATTGAAATCCCAATCAAAAATCAGATTTATTTGACAAAACATCCAATCTAGATATTCTGTAAGTCGGTTGAATGGTTGTTTAAATCCCTATCTCAGATATCACATGAAGAGAAAGAATCATAATCCTAACTCCAAGCATACTAATATACCTAACCCACAAGTCCCCCTCTATGGTCATAAGACATTATAGTGTTCCATAAAAATACGGCCCATTAATTGGAAACCATACCTCATCTTGATCACCACTTCACCAGGAAACATAGATTATGTTTTCATTCTGTACAGATATACTAACCATTCAATGGATTATGAAAAATTCTACTATGATTTCAAATACTCATATATATTCATCCACTAAATGTACTTACAAGAAATATACCACCCACATAAAACCATGATATGACCTGAAAACCTACACACCCATGGGTTTTTATTCTCCCAAAACATCACCATATATGTTCACTAAATAATTAATGATATTTCGGTCATATCCATGTAAAATAAAAAAATAAACCCACCATATTCCATCATTATAATTTCCTTTTAAGGACGTATTCTCCTAATTAAAGCAATTACTAAGAACTAATACTCATGATTCATTCCCTTTATATTCCATTAGAAATTTCCCAATATCACAATACCAGTGTCTTGATAGAAATACCATGAAATTATAAAATTTATTAATTTTTATGAAACACTCACATTTCCAACCAATGATGACCCTCCTCATTTCTCAAGAAATATTGAAATTATTATTGTTTTTATATCACACTGTATATTGGAAAAATATAAGATACCCATCATTAAATTTCTTAATCCACCTCACCAAAAAAAATATTATCAATATTATTAGTTAACCTTACTTGTTTCGTAGAACTGAAGAGGTTTCCACTAATTTATCTATTGAGGCTTTTGAATTTTTCATAAACAAATCACTCACAACCCTATATTAATTTCATAACAATACCCCAATGATTATATCTCATATACTAGTCACATTCATATATTATAATCTATAATGTGTTCTACTAGAGTGATATAAAATAACTTTAGGTAATAATGGGACTAAGGATTTCTAGTCTCAATTACAATCCATATGGTTCCACCCAATTCATGTAACCCATAAAGCTTCTAAGGAATTCGACCCATTTCCTGACTAAATTACATTAACACAAATCAGTGTTTTTTCATGAAGATGAAATACATTTCCACTTTCCCTATGAACTCACCTCATAACCCACAAGAAAATTTACTCACTTACTCCCATATAATGAGAGGACATGAAGAAAAATTATTTCCATCATTATTGAATATATTTTATTTTAAACCTATTTTTCAATGACCACAAATACACTTGCATACCACCCTAACACATCACATGTATCCAACCTCATTGGGTTATATCTTCTTAATACTACTATCAAAAACTTGGAAAATTGGCTATGAACCCCCAACATATATCCTATTAAATACTCTAACTAATATTTCATTTCGAAATTACATTAGGAATCACATATGTTGAGGCCAACCTCACAGTCACACATCACATGTGTGTTATCCTGTTACCCAAAGCACTTACCCATGATTCGATCACCCATCATCATACCAGCATATGTACCTCATATATTCAAAGACACCAACTCACTCAAATTCATGGTAAGTAATAAAACTAATTTCATTACAAAACAACCAATGACAACTACCCAATTAGAATATATTTTACCATTGCCTTGTTATAAAACCCCAAATCATTTCCATGGTTATACCTCTATAACACTCAAATTATATATCCCTAAATACTATATTGGGTAGCTTATTTATCAAACACAAAACCATAAATTCACTATTATTATATTTAATTTATATCCTAATATAAACATTGAAATTTATTATAAATATTTTATACCCTCTCAATGGCATCTACCCCATTAAGGAATCCAATGCATGCCTCAATTTCCAAAACATATCTCAGGAATATGGTTTTAGTCCTAATAAGAACCCTTTATATCTATGAAACAATTAAACTTATCTCAATAATAAATTAACTATAAAAATCTATACCTAAAGCATATAATTACTACACCCACCCATTATTGGGTTCTCACTATACCAAATTCACATAACTGTAATATCTCAATACAAAAAATTTAAAATAAATAAAACCAATACCATTGGTTTTAATAAATTAAAATTACATTACTTGTTTATTCAGAAAAACATTGAATAATTTGTTATCTTTTTTCATTAAAAAACACAATTATAGAGTGTTTTCAATAAATATTACCTTTTAGATTTGAATTCTGTTTCTAATATATTTTCATTTCAAACACCATTTTGCACTCATATAAACTCATTAACATGTTAATAATCCTACTTGTAAAGTATTTTTTACAAAAAAAAAGTGGTTATGCGTCTTTGATTTATTAACAATAATTTGTGAGATTGAAGATATTTGACAAGGACTGGATAATATTTGTGTATTGGAAATAGTCCAAGAGTATATTTCATAATACTATATTGGTGACCAAATTATAATATATAAAGGTTGGAGTACATATAATAAAGACATTTGGTACATTTCTTAAATATGGAGGCCATTCTGTAGAGCGGATCAACCTATTTTTGGTATTATTAGGTTTTTTAGGGTTCATTCACCATGTGGGGAGTGCTATTCTAAAATCATTATAATCATAATATCTGATTTTCAATAAATATATTGAAAGGTGAATGATGTTATGTAATGGATGTCCTAAAAATTTCAATGGATCTGGTAATTTGGATACTCCCATGATACATGGGAGGTATATTCTAAAATCAAAATTTGGAAAAAGGGGAATGTTGAAAACCTAAAAACATCTTATTTTCATCACTAAAGAGAAGTATCTTTTATAACATCAAAAAAGCTTGATGTTTAATATTAACATAGGATACATCATAGAGTCTTGAAACACACCATATCCTTCATGGTAGTTGAAAATGATTTTAGAAAAAACTAACTCATCACATCATGGTTAGGGGTGTTTTATCAAGATATATGAGTTATATAGAATCCAAACAAGAATGATGTTGTGGATTTTAATTGGAGTTCTAGTGGTCACAAACAACTTTATATGTCATTAAGAACCTAATTTTTTAGAATAATTTAAATAATATCCAAAGTATAAAATCAACTTGGGATAATATTAAAGTTAACATGATATTTTTATTTAAATATTAAAATTAAAATAATTTCAGGATATATGATAATTTTCTATACATAATTAAATATGGAAAATATAGAAAAAGGAAACTATTTGTCCTGTGAGGAGAAAAATGAAGAATCAGTAACAGGAGTTCATTTCATATTGAAAATAAGTAAATAGAATTTGTTTTTTTTTTGAATAGAATCATTATTAAATATCAAGTTATTCATAGATTTTGTTGGTGATAATTATTGGAAACCACGTTTTCATGTGATTGTCATTGTTGATAATACTTAAAAGAAGTAAGAGTTGTGGTGTATCATATATTTTTTTAGAATATGTGATATGTTTATCCTTGAAAATCATGTACGTGGGATATAAGGGAGACACGTGGTTCACGAAAATGAATAGTACTATCATATTGAAAAATAAATCCATTGTGGGAATTATTATCAGGAGTTTTTAAATTTTTCTTGTGTAATTGTTGTTTAAAGATAAAATTATCAAATCATTTCTAATGAGTTATCTATTTCTGTAAGTTTCGTTAGAATAATAATATTCTATTCAAGGAACCATCATTATCTAGAATCTATGATGAAAAATTCAGGTACTGAACATGGAGTTTCATTTGTGTTAATTAACATAGATGGAAAAAATAACTCAATAAATTGTTACAGTCACTAATGCAGTGTGTGAAAAAAGAATAAAACAAAGTGACCCTTGATATGGATTTAACATTTCTGAATTTTTTAATATTGTGAAATTTTTTGAGGATTTACTTTACCGAAATATTTTATCAACACAAAAGAGATTTATAGTGAATCTGGTACACCAAGAAATAATGAGTGTATAGTCCTTAGATGTTTTCTATTGTCGGTGAACCAAGTTAAATATTTTGTGTGAATTATATCTACATATTTTAATCTTTTTGATTGTGTGTAAAAATTAATCATAGGTTGAGTTATTTTTCTTGAAAAGGGAACAAGATCCAAATTAAAATAAAATATGGAAAAATGTTGATTTCATCAACACCCTAATCACCCCTCTCATGGAATCAATGGTTCTTATAAGTCTAGTTCTTGTGGAAACATCTCTTGAAACCACATGATTAAAGTAAAAAAATCATATATAATATATCAAAATTTAATTAAATGTAAAATGTAATTGGGAAGACTGAAATCACAACCCCACAACCTTTATTACATAAGGCTTCCACTGAACAAGTGTTCATGAAGTATGTGCTCGATATGCATCCTAAATTTTGATATTTTTACTAATATATACCATATAAAACACCATAATAAACAATAGATATTCCTCTAATAAATTTTTTTATGATGCAAACAACCCATGATAATAATATTATACACATTTGGTCAACCATCCCACATGGATTGTTTTCAGGCAAACCTAGAAAAGGTCTTATGATGGGAGAGGTTTCCACACTATATTTATAATATGGGCTTCATTATCCACCACCTCTCACGAGAGACACTTCTCATTCCACTCTATGAAGATCCTAGATTCTTTATGGGAATAGTGGATATGAACCAAATTTGATACCATTTGTAATTTACTGGGCTAGTACACCAAAGTAGTAGCTGATTTAGAGATAATATAATACCTCATACATGCCTCACTATATATCAATGTCCATATTATGATTGATATGTTATATGTATAATATAGTGGAGACTATACCATTGATATCATATCAATAAACAAAATAAATGAAAAAAAATCCATAACAATATAAAATTCATGTTCACAAATAGAATTACACAAAAACTTAACCATCATAATAATGGAAAATATATCACTTCTCTAAAAAAATCATGATACCATAGTAAAGTTATATAACATGAAATAGAATTTTTTATTAGTATAATAACATGAAATGTATAAATAAAGGAACCCAAAATACTTATGGGTATATTATAACACAAAAATTGATCCTCTCCTCGGAAAAGTCTCTAAAATCACATCTAGATACTACCACGTGATCTCCAATACAACCAGTAATCAATTTCTCATATCATAAGACATAATTTTTTCGTGCAAACCATGGTAAATGTGTTGTTGGGTGGTGTCTGGTCTCAATTACTAGGGTGGTGAGGACGATCTAATTGGTTTTTTTACAGACATAAAATGATGTTGCTGCTATCGAATATGAAAACATTGAGTTATTCATCAACAGATCTATGGTGGGACTTTATCAGAGTGCCTCTAAGTGGAGGCCATGAAAAATTTTGGGTACTACAAATTGGCAATCACTGAGATGAAGTGGGCTCAGCATGCTAGCTTTTAGGTGCCGATAGTGTGTATAGACTCCAGTTTTACATGTATGAATTAGGAATATTCTTTAGAATATTTTTGGATCCATGTATTGAATGAGTGCGCAATTCTGGGGCCTATTGAGCTCAAAATTAATTTTAGTAAAATATTAAATGTATTTTTATTACGTACGTGTAGTTTTCTTGAAAAATATGGAATATCATATAAACAAAGTCTTGAATCCAAAAAAATGAGACCACAGTTGAGCCCCGAATGAAATTTTTACCCTAAGCGTGAAATAAAATAGATCAACATGGGATGTTCAGACCCTTCACCCATTGGATTTGGGTTAATTGGGTTTAATTAATTCATTCATTTAACTAAATCTATAATTATTATTAGTATATCACCATGGAAAACTGGCCAGGGTCAGTCTCATAATCCTAGTAATTTTCCATGATATATCTCCTTTATTGCATTGGAAAATCGAGGTTATTCGATAATAAACAATTGGATCAAAATGAATCGAAGCACAAAAAATGCACCAGATCTCCACCTCCATTGGCGAGTGCATTCTTCATCGGCGATCGATCTAATTTTGAGGTTAGACTTTTGATTTATGGATTTTTATCCCCTTTAGTTTCATTCTTCTTGAATTCCCTAATTGAGATTATGATTTCAAAACATCTCCCATGATTTGGTCAAGATGCATAAATTTTCTAAAATTTATCATTTGATTTCTGTCGGGAATAATGAAATTACTGATTCCCATTACAATTTTCAATTCTTTTGATTGGATATTTCACATTCTTGCATGATTAATACTTCTATAATTGTATTATTCTTCCTATAAAACCCTAATGGATGAGGTAATTCATTAGAACTTCTGTCAACTAGTGTGATTGATCAATGATTAGTGGTAGCGTGGGAAGCATATCGGTTAGAAATATCTTATACGTTGTGGATTAGCTCGAGCGAGAATACATGGTTGAAGCAGAAAAATGCAACAATATAGTGATAAAATTAAGGGTATGGCATTGTGTGTTAGGATTGGTCCTTGAATAAGGGGTGGCACATGGTGGACTAACCATCATAGGTAATTTTTTCAATAGGAAGCACGACCATACAATATAAGCGGTGGTTTGGTTAGGGTTTTACTTTTAAAAATTCGTGGAAGGAGATGTGGATTGGTGAGAGAGATAGAAGAAATAAATTAATAAAATAAAATAGATAAATAAAAGGGAGGGAGTGGAATGTGAACCACCTAGAAAAGGGTGAGATGCCTAGTTAAATAATAGTATTAAAATAGTATTAAAAATAAAAATATTAATAATATTATTAATAATAATTTTGGTTAAATAATCTTACATCGACTATATCTTTTAAGTGAGATGTGTGTTTGATGCACCATCTGTGGTAACATAAACCTAACCATGAGACATTAATTACATGAGAAATATTGGATACTTCATTTGGGTTCATGGATCAGGTGAAAAAAAATCCTATGAATAGAAATGATAATAATATTATTATTATTATTAATGATATTATTATTATTATCTGACACAACATCTTGGTACGTCGTCTGTTTAATGAACCCTCGGTGGGGTCATGACTCTAAAATTAGGGTGTGATCCATTTGTCCATATGGGGACATTTTAAGAGGAATATTATTGAAATTAATCTTTTACCTTGGATCGGTGATGATCCCCAAGGATTCATCGTGATTTTGTCCATGACACTTCATATAGTACCCTTACACTTCATGTTGTACTACATGGTCATAAATTCCTATGCTAGAAAAGTTCTAGCCTGATATTGGAGTTGAACCACAAACCATGTGGGTCCCTTACATGTCTCTAACTCCATTATTAATCTTAATACTTCTGTATCACTTTTGTTTGGACTTGTATTTTGGCATGCGAGTAGCCTATCCTTAGGGATTTTCCGCATAGAATGTGACAGTTCCCTATATTGTGGATATTGAGATATGATGTGTGATTTTCTAAGAGTGATGCTTTTTTAGGTGGAACTTGATGATGACAATGATTGGGATGGATTTTATGAGAGTTCAGATAGTAACAACACTCTATTATCCTTTCAGCACGTGGTTCCTCAATCCATGGAGACAGTGCTCCATTTTCACATCAGCATGTGTGTCCTCTACCATTCATATCGATTTATAAATGATAATCCATTTTCATATTAGAATGTGGGTCCTCCATACTCATTGTGTAGATAAGGAATGTACTCTTCTATGGCACAAGGGCACAAGTACTCAATCTATGGAGGCGGTACTCCCTTATCTCATCAAGGTACAGGTCCTCCAAACTCATTCTACAGATAGAGATGGTACTCCCCAATCATACCAAGGCACATGTCCTCTATCTATGGATATGTTTCTCCCCTTTAATATAAATGTGTGGTTCCTCCATTCTTTTTGTACAGACAGAAAGTGGAATCCTCGTATTGGTTTATGATGTGGGTCCTCCACTTCAAAATTATACACCCCCCAACTTTGAGGAATAGTGAGAGACTTGATATGGCATAGATTTAGAATCATAAGAAATAGGGATGCTTTCCACACCAAGACACGTGAGGTGACATAAAACCTTATGGGGGAGTTATTAATGCACAAAGAGGCTAATATCAAGATGTGGTGATGGATTCCCTTAGACTTGTCTATTGTGGGAAGACGCATGAGGTTCTTGGAATCATAGATGGACCATGGAACTGTTGGATACTCTTCTTCTTCAGCTTAGCAATGAGATAAAGATCCTTAAACCAACTTTTTTGGGATTCTTTTACTGATCATGTATGTATATATATATATATATATATCATTCTTCTATACACACTACTTGGGTTTTGGTAACTCTAATTCCAGGATAGTGAAAGACTCATAGGGTATTCCACATGATTTTTGTGTCTAACTTCTCATAATTGGATGAGTCTACACTATTTCTATAGGTAGTTAAGACTCAACGAGAAATTAATCTTCTCATTGTTTGAATCTCCATGTGTTTGGATGAGTTCACCTTCACACACTTGTTCGGTTGAGTTTTACTCGTTTATTGTACCTTATTTCATCAAATACTTTCTGCTTTAGTTGTATCTCTTACTACTCCCCTTCACCCTTTTTGGGTCATTATACAATGTATTTATATACTCACCCATGTATAGTATTTCTCCAAAATGTGTTGTGTCTTTTGAAGATGATAGAAAAATTGATAGTGACATTATTGGAGCTTAGGGAAATGAGTTTCATGGACCATGTACGGTGGTCATAGCATGGGATTTCGAAGATGGGCTCTCTTAGATATTTTAATTTTCCAATTTTGTGTCATGTTGTGACACATTTCTGGTTGGGAGTTTATTTTTACTATTTACTCATCCATTTAAACTACCGTATTTTATATTATTTAGAGGTCCATGCATATTTGGTCTATTTGTAGTATTTTTTAATATTTTATTTCTTTCCCTATGAACCATTTCATTAAGTTGGATGTGTGAATGTGTAAAAATACTTATGAAATGGCCTCCCCAAGTTAAGTATTTCTTCAGATCTTGTTTCCACCCCCAAGCATATGGAGATGATCTTGGGGTAGCTATAGCTCGATCCTCATATTAGGTCAGTTCATGGCACAATGGAAGTAGGAGGTGTCAGAAGGCACGACTCAAAGTCTCTCAATCATGGTGTATGAATGATGTCCTCGAAAAAAATATAGGTGTGTCCATAATGATGTTCAGAGTAGATTTACCCACAAGTTTTTCTTTCAAATTGGTTGGATGAGAGTTTATATATTTCTCCATTCGGACCAGACATCACGCAGTTCTTCATGGAGCATTTATAGCTAATCATCCATGCAGGTCAAGTGATTTGAAGCATCATAACCATCAGTATGGGATGTGACTGATCTATGTTTCATTGGGACATCAATAGTTATATATTGGGAATAATTTCCCTTAGACTTATGATCTATTTAAGGTTAACCCTCAACCCAATTAAAAATGTGGGAAATAAATAAAAAATAATATCCTTAGGGATTTGTGGTATTCATGAGAAGGTAAATTAGGTAATTGCACACAACATACTAGCATCTAGTTCAATATATCATGTAACAACTAGGCCACCACAAAACATGAATCTACTCGATTTATTAAATGCTATATAATCATGTGTTTTAATGTATAGCAATTCTCATATGGTGTTCTGGAAATTAGAAGGTCTAGACTTAAGGTGAATTAGTTTATCCAGATAACTGAAAAGATAATTTAAAAACATAATTACATTTAATGTGTATCCAAATGATGGATCGTGAAACCATGCTAGAAGAGTATATGAAAATTATTTGTGATTCATGAAAACCCAATATTAAGGAAATAATATCCAAATGTAATATCATTATATAGCACCTGATGAAACTGTATAACTATAGGGGCTGATCAAAAGAAAATATACTAAGGAAAAGAATTATCACAAGATAGATCATGTTAGATTACGTGAAGAGATTATACAACTGCAGGGTGCATCATGGTACACCGCAATTGGGAAAAAACACCCTGTTCATATATCCTAACATATATCCATATCTCTCCTGTAATATATATCATGAGAGTAGAGTCTCTATAAAATAATGTTTCATAGATATTGTTGAGATAACAAATAAAATATTACATGGAATACACAAACCAAATCTTATATCTCAAAATGAATCCAACACACTAAGTGCTTCATTGATCTAACACTAATCCACTCGCTCAAGCATATGTATATAATAATACAATAAACATTAATATCCAAACAATTATCTCCAAATCATGTAGGTCATAGTCATCAAACTAGACTAAAATCAAAATTTGTAACAATCTAAACCACTCAGCTACATCATCTCTTATAATGATCAGTTTACTCTGTCTTAAAATACCTAAACCATGTCCAATTATTAGTTTACACCTCATATTAATCACTCTATAGTGATTTAAATTACCAAAATCTATTTTAAAGGATAAAACATGCACTAATTTCAATGGAGAACTCGTATCTAAGACATCATATGACCCTTCACCATGAAGGGTGTTGTCTTAAGATTGAAAACCCATAAAAGGATTTTATCAAAAGAACCATTCCACGTAACTAGTCTTCTCACCTTCTAGTAGAGAGATCAAGATCAAAATAGTTCTTTACTCTCACATACACTTCCATCATCCATATAAGAAAACTCATTCTTTCAAGCCATCCCATATGGTTAACTTATAGTCCTCTTCTATTATAATTTACATATCCTTGAATGGTATCTCGTGATCCATAATATGATAAAGCACCAACCATACTTATAGAGAAATATTAATGGTCCTCATAACATTTAAAATTTACTAATTACCCAATATAAAAATATTTCACACTCACCAAAACCAAATTTAAAGGTACACCTCCAATATAACCCTCCAAAAACATATAAGAGAACATATCATAGAAATTACAATTAAGATCACCCATGAAGGCATGTTTAGGTTCCAATGCACATAATTAGTCTTCATGCTCCATGGTGATATAGTTTTTTAAATCCTAAAATAAATAACCCTAGTGTGTAATATCTATCTTGGTCCTAGAATAAACTAATTAATTTATATTATAATTAGAAACAACATGGCCCTCAATAAGATCTCCATAACCTCAAACCATATGTATGCGTACAACTTTAAACATAAAACACTAGAAATATTTCACTATATAAAACATATAAATTTCTATTTCTAGGTCATATTTACCCCATATAATATCTAAAATTATCATTATGATAAATTGGAAAATTCTAAGAGGGGGGTGAATCAGTGTTTTCAATAGTTTTTTATGTTTCTTATAGAAATAACCATCACCGCCTATAAAATTTTTATAACTGAACACAATTAAATATATTATATCACACACGTAGAGAAATGAAAAATATATTTACAAGGATTAACTCCCAAATTTATAAACATAATCATTATAAAGACATCGATTCACATGATACCATGCACCACGCATGTATCAATATGTGGATTTCAATGAGGAGAGATTATCCTTGTACTCTTATTACACATTGTCTACCAATTTTGTTCAGTGTATCATAGATAGATACTCTAATATGAAATTGATATTTAAAAAAATATTATTTAATTAAATAATATTTCTATCGATTTTATTTTATTACTTATTGTCTTCTTCTAACTCTTGAACATTCATAAGAATCTGATTCTTTTTGTATGAACTGAACTGGCCACAACACTCCCACATTTATTTATTCTAAAATTAGAAACAAAAAAGTCATTTTTTTGGGTTTGTAACATCAAATACCTTACAAGGTTATTTAATGCGATGTTAAAAATAGGGTTTCACATCATTTATCTTCAACCAAAATGAAAAATATTAAATCACATTGGTTTCTAAATAACACAAAAAATAAATTAACCTATAACTATGGGTGTTTCTTGGGATTCTACATCAGTTATAAAAAAATAGAAATGAATAATACTTTATCACATTAGTTATTTTAAATAACTGAAGTGATAAATCAACCTTTTTAATTTTTCATGTTCGTTATTTTATGACCGATAAGGAAATTGATTTTTAAAAATTAAATTAAAATATATATGTTATGTAGTATAACAATTACATAATAAAAAATAGCCGCATAAGAATCTAGAAAATAGTCCATCAGAAATAGAATAGAAACAAGAAAAAAATTACATATTCAAATTATTTTAACATTCCAATTTGAAAGTATAACTTTACGGTATATATTATAAATAAACTCAAATCTAAGAATCCTAGGGAATATTATTCCCATTCTAATTGTAAATGATTTACATCTTCTTCGGTATAAGGGAGAGGGTCATCCAAATTCTGTATATTATAAGTAATTGAAATACTGTTATTCTTAATATTATTCAATGATAATTAAATGGAGAGTTCGGTGTAAAATATTACGTTGTGGAATTTTAAAACAATCCCAATTGAAATAATTTGAAACATAATATCTAAATTTTTTACTCATTTATGAAGAATAAAATTGAATTTCAAATTATTTTTTCAATTAAAATAAACATCTTTTATATGTACATCTAAAATATAGTAATTAAAAATGAGAAGACACCTTTTCATTTACATATTTGATATTTGTTTTCCACATTCCTATTGTCTCAATAAATTTATTCCATTTCCTCTTTGAAAATGATATGTAAGAAACAAAATTAAAATCCATTATAATACAATAGTATTAAAATATTCAAACAAATGTGTTATATAAGTTGATAAAATTTAATCATGTGTCACCATGTGTAGAACATAACCAGTGATTCGACTTCTCTCTCAAAAAAAACCCAATATCCAATGTACTATAAAAAATAATATAATGGTTTTTTAAAGATAAATATTAGTTTAATAAATATATGTTTCATAACTTCCAAGAAAAGGATCCAACCAACACTGAATTTCATTATTTTCAAAATATGTTAGCAATATATACTGATATTTCAATACGATTCATTATCATCAGTATTGTTGAAATACATTTTGGGTCAAAAAAATCCATATATAAAAATTATATCATGAAAAATCTGAAGTGTATTAAGATAAATAATAAAAAATCACCTATATTAAGTATTAATAAGCTAAAATAACCAAATGATATATAATATTCAATATTCATGGAAATGACTTGCATCGTGTTGATGCCTAAAAAATCTCTAGTCAAGACCTCCATGATATATTCTTTTTAAATCATCACAATCAGTGCATCCCCACAATTGTTAGCATCCATTAGAAGCTCATAAACTTCTAATAAGAAATATTAATATCTTGATAATATATTAATCTCAGAAGTATTATCTATTGTCATAGCCGATTTTTTTATTTTATATACAATATGTCTTTACCCATAAAGTATTCCTATTAAAAATAGATAAATATATATATTTTAAAATGTTTAAACAAATTCAATACCAATATGATATAAATTATATATTCTATTCATACCTCAATGGTACATTTTAATAAAAGTTTCGAGGGGAAAACTAAAAGATGGATGATAATTTTTTCAAATTTAGTGGCCTCATATTTAAAAAATCGGTATTATTACTTATATGTGTACAATATATCATATAGTTACCTTAATATTCTTTATATTATTCTATTGATGATAAAAATTTTCCCCAAAAATATATTATGATCCAAAATGAAACAATATGCTATTGGTGATCCATAGAATGTATCTCACAATATATGGGAAGCTATAGTGGAGGAGGTATAGGAGTTGAATAAGCAAGAGGAGGTGGATGAGTGGGACCAACAGGGAGAGATGCAGGAGTGGGATATTTAGGAGGTGGAGGAGAAGAGGGATATGTATCTTGAAACTATCTTTTCAAGTCTATAATCATTTAATGTATTAAATATCTTATCCCTTCCTTTGTTATCTCACCTATCTCCAGAACATTAACTTCTAATTCTTTTATTTTTCTCTTACCCATATTCCCACTTGAAGAATCTCTAAAATAACAGAACACATTCTTATTGATACACCTCCTGCATATCCTTATATGTGAAATGGTTATTCATTCTTCCCAAATCAATTTTTTGAAATATATTTTATATCCTTTGGTATGAAGTTCCCTGATGTGTTATTCTATTTAATGGATTCATATATAGAATATTTGAAAAATTCAATACTGAATCACAGTAAATAAACAATTGATTTCACATAAATAACAAAAAGAAATTAAATAAAATCTCATAATATTCTCAACAAAAGCCCTAAACTCTTCTATATGATATTGAAATTTCACACCATTTAGGGCATATTCTATTTTTCATGTCTTACTGGGGGGATGAGGGTCAACCTCTACAAATCTGGAAGATGTATCTCTCATTTTTTAAATTTTTTTAGTTATCATTTGATCTTCTAATAACATATACCCTCCACAACATAAAGTATGTAGGTATATGTTTTTTAATTGAATCTCTTAATTAGATGTCATTATTTTATACAAGTTATGTACAAACAAAATTAATATGATCATTAATATATTAAAAACATAAGAAAGTTAACATTTCACTTACCAAAAATTATTCTTCATATCTACTCTCAACAAACCACTTCCATGTATCTTCATCCAAAAAAGGATATATTTCACTTAGATTTTTATTTTTTATGTCCCCAAAAATGAAATATGGTGTGAGTATTTATTTAATCTCCCTATATCTCTAAGCATCCAATGAAAGTCATTTCTTTCTAACTCCGCCTATATTTGTTATAACATATTTCATTTGATACGAAGGTAAAACAAATATTAGTAAAAACATTTATTGATAACTAAAATAATAGAAAATTATCTTACAATTTTTTCCCATAATCGAGATAATGTCACTTTGTTGATACATCTCTAAAAAAATCGAAATACAGAGTTTGTATTGATCTTTAATTACATCAAGATTCTTAAACTAGTTTGAATAGGAACACCTATGACTATCATTATCAACCAAATCAACTGATATAATCTGGTCCCAGATTCTAGAAACTGAAAAGTTTGGAAAATATGTGCAACCACATTTACCAACCTCAAAATTATTCTCTTCCCCTATAGACGTATATGTCTCCTATGAAGAATGAATAATAATATCCTTAGAATAAGTATGATTATGGTCCTACCCAGAAGAATGAGGTAACTCTAATATTTGATCTAGAATTATCCTACACATCAAAGTAATAAATAAAAGAAACTATTAGTTAATAAATAAATATATAATCCAAACTATTACATATAAAAGTATTTAAAATATGAGAAATTATCCAAAAAAAGGTAAGATAAACAAAATAAATTTTTATTCAAATTTGTTAGGGTAGTTGACATAAAATATAATAATATTAATCAGAGATGTAATGACATAAATAAAGGGGTAATCCAACTATTACATAAAAATATGAATAATAAATTTAAAATGCTACAAACAAATTAATCATTATCAAATTAGTTAGAGTAGTTAAGAATAATGTCATAAAGAATATTTGAAATATTATTTATATAATTTATGTGTAGTTAACATTGTTAATAGAATTTAAAAACAATTATAAAACATAAAATGATATAAAAAATACAACAAATACTAAGTAAGAATTAATTTTAAACCAACTGTTATATATAAAGTTGGATAATTGAAAAATAATAAAAATAAAAGATAATTTAAATGAAAAAATTCAACATATTAGTTATTGTATATGTTTAAAGTAAAAAATAAAACTAATATATATAATATTTTAATAAATTTGTATAAAGTAAACAAAAAATAAATATGTGTTACCTTTAATATTAATAAATTACTAAATGATTTTCTTCCCATATTCCATAGTCATGGTCGTCATGTATTTGACAGACCATTCTTATGATCAGTTCATCAATATTATTAATTAATATTTTCATGTACGTAGGGATCTAAAATAACTAAAAATCATTAAGAAGTTTTTCATCACCTAAATAATGTTTTTTCACATTTAAATAAACACTCCACTGTATATATTATGGTTAAATAACATAATTGTTTTCATGTGTTTCCATGATAAAATGATCAGATTAGTTTTAAAATCTATTTAGACTAACTAGTTTCATTTTGAATTCATCATGTATTACATTATTTGTAAGAACCCGGTTCTTGCTACGAAATACTTTGGAATATTCTTGATGATATTCCAGAGCAGCGCCTTCAGATGGTGTGCGATTCCGAGCCCCGGAGTGACCGGAATTGAACTTTCAGTGCGTTCACACTGGAAATGATAAATAGATAAGATAAATCCTAAACAGAGTTCCGGATCAGGGATCTGAGTGTACGGATGAGTCAGGAATGGGGTTTTTACCTGAGGAACGACATAAAACTTGTCGGCGAGGGATGTTTGGACCCCTCGCTCGCTTTCGGAAGGTTAAACGGATAAATTAATTAATTTATTCGTTTAATGGAGAAACGCTAGCATCTTTTAAACGGTAGCTCGGATCGGAAAACCGAGGGCACTGTTGAGTTCGGAGTGTGTCTTTTACCCTAGGAGGGGTATAAGTTTTGCGGGCGTGGTCCGTTAGTGAAAAATGCCCCCAGGGGCATTTTCGTAATTTAGCGGCTTCAGACGTTAAATTTTATAACTTTTGAACCGGGCCTCGGATTAAAATTCTGAGACCACCATTGTGCTCGGGAGGTCGTGTTTACCCCAGGGGAGGCTTAACCTCGACCCTGCTGAGGGTTCGGGTTCGGGCCGACGGGCGGGTGGTTAAGCATTTTCTATTTAAATGCTCAAGTCACCCCCTCACTCTTCCTTTTCCTCATCTGGACAGCAGCAAGGAGGAGATCTCCCCTCCTTATCCACTCCGGCGAGACAGCTCCGGTGAAGCGTGGTGGCCGGGGGATCGTCGCGAAGCTTCGTGCGAAGCCCCGCGAGGTAGGAGGTTTTGATTGCGTTTTAATTTCCGAACCTTATTTCAACCTCAATTTTATGCGTCGATTGTTGTTCGATTGTCGAATCAAATCCCTTGAGCACGTAGTAGTTTTTATGAGCTATCTGACGCATCTTTTGGATTTGGTTTTGGATTTCTGAGGAACCCGCAATCATTCACCGAAGATTGTGGGTTTGTGGAGGAGTTTCGGGTTGTTCCGGGCGGCGGCAGCCCAGGGTAGCGGCGGTCCGGCGGCTTCACGCGCCGGTCCGGCGGTCCAGGCCGAACGGAGGTCGGCAGTGGCACGGCGAGCATGCGGCTGGCCGAGGCGGAGCAGGGCGGTCGGCGGTCGGTCGGGGCTTCGAAGGCGGCGGCTGCGCTTCCGGGAGTCGGCGGCGGTTGTCGGAAGCCAGCCGCGGGCACCGGCAAGCGGAGGAGAGGGGGGGGGGGGGCGCGAAGCGTGCGACCCCCGTGCAACGACTGCGACCCGCATAACGCGGGTCGCTGTGGGGCATCAACCGGCCGCGAGGCGGCCGGTCGGTAGAAGCAAGCCGCGGCCAGCTGGCCGCGGCGGGGTGAACCGGACCCGCGGTTGAGCCGCGGGCCGGCTGTGCGGACCGGGCTGGCCGACGCGGGCCGGCCCAAGCAGGGCGGACCGACCGGTCCGGCCCAAGGGGCTTTTCCCCTCAGTCTTCGGACGCCCGTATTTCGGGCTACGGGCGCCCATTTTTCGCGCCGTCAGTGGCAGCGCGGACATTGCGTCGTGGGGAATGTTTAGAGCTAGTTTCGAGAATTTTTAATTCCCGAAACGAGGGGCCGCGGAGGCGCGACGTGTCCTTAAGTGGGCGAGCGTATTCCCCAAGTTTCTTGTTTTGGACGGCGTGGACGCATGCGACTTCCGTTTTGAGTGTCGTCAGTTGCGTTGGGACCCTGGCACCGAGGCGGAGCTTTCCAAGTCGGTTCCAGGCGTTGAGGCCGAAGTTGAGGTGTGGGCCCCACGGCCCGTCTTTCGAGCCTCGTGCAGCGTTTCACGCCTTTTTCCTCGGACGTCCGTTCAGGGCGTGCGAGCAGTCGATGTTGGGTGTTTTCCCGAGGGAAACGCGTTGGCGCAGTCTGCCCGCTGTAATTCCTCACAATGGTGCGGGCCCCGCGAGGGCCGTTTCAGGAGTTGACGGTGATTTCCAGCATTATCACCAGGCAACCGTTTTGGACAAATGAATAGTCCATCTTGTGTGCTTTTTCGAGAGGATCGCAACGGTGCGATCCGTTCGTTGAGTTTCGAGACCGGGATGCGGGTCCCACGTGGCACCGCTCATGTGCGGTGCGCCGGGATGCATCTTTTTCTCTGGATATCCGTTGCACTCAAGTGAGTAGTGATTTTGACGTGTTTCCCTGAGGGGATCGCAATGGTGCGATGCGCCCGACTGTTTTCGGGGCCGAGGCTCGGGATCACGGGACGCCATTCGGGTGTGAGGCGGTGTTGGTGACTTTTCCATCGGATATCCATTGGAGGTGAGTAAGTAGTCGATCTCACGTGTTTTTCCGCGAGAATTACAACGGTGCGATCCGTTTGGTTGTGCGGAGCCTCTTGCGCAATCTTGTTAAATGTGGAAGCATGGAAGGTGCTCCAGTGGTGGTTCGCCCTACCTTGTTTGTAGCGGACCCTTGGCGTGTGATCGCGCACTCTTGGGAGAGTGATACAAATGGTTCACGAGATGTGTCTGGCCGTGCCTGGGCCTTTGAGGTGGAGTTGTTACATCATGCCTTCGCGTTGATGCTGGGTGTCGTGTGCACGATAGCCTTTGGGCTGGAATGAGGTATACTCCGGGAGTATACGGGAGTTCTTGGAGGTACGTCTGGTTGGTTTTACTTGAGGATGTTTGTGCGCTCAGTTGGGGTTGACTTGGGGCCACACATCATGTGGGCCCCACCTGCGTGTTGTGATCTGTTTTACGTACTTGGACCTCTCGCGGTATAGAGGGTCCCTCTGTGTGTTTGTTTGACCAGCAGGGTTGAGTGGTCTCCCCCTGGTTTCATTATCGATGGATCGGCCAGTAGCGGTGCTAGTGGAACCCCGTGATGGAACAGGCACTGAACCCCTTTGGGTGAGCTGTGCTGGAGTTGGGTTGTTGCACGATACCTACTCCATGTTCGGTTGGCCAGTGTTGTGCCCTCCGATGGAGATGGCTAGAGCAGTTTTGAGTTCTACCCTCCAGCGGGGCTGGGCAGTGGGTTACTCATCTTCTTCTAGGGTTTACCCTCCAGTAGAGATTGGGCAGTGGGTCACCTGACGCTACTAGGGTGTACCCTCCAGTAGAGGCTTGGCAGTGGGTCACCCGACGCTACTAGGGTCTACCCTCCAGCAGAGACTAGCCAGTGTGTCACTCGACAACCTCTTAGGGTCTACCCTCCAGCGGGGCTGGGCAGTGGGTCGCCCGTCATCTAGTTCCAGGTCTACCCTCCAGCACGCCTGGGCAGTGGGTCGCCTGTAGACTTATTCTAGGTCTACCCTCCAGCGGGGCTGGGCAGTGGGTCGCCTGATGAAGTGTTATGGTCTACCCTCCAGCGGGGCTGGGCAATGGGTCGCCTGATGCTGTCTTATAGTCTACCCTCCAGCAGGGCTGGGCAGTGGGTCACCCAGTATCTTATTATGGTTTACCCTCCAGCGGGGCTGAGCAGTGGTTCGTCGGTTGATGTATTATGGTTTACCCTCCAGCAGGGCTCGGTTGTGGGTCACCTGATATTTGGTTATGAATTACCCTCCAGCGGGGCTGGGCAGTGGGACACCTGTTAGCATTCCTGACTCAGTCCTCTCGACTAGGCTAGTATGTGGCTTACCTCCATGACCACCGGAGCGGGACCCTTGGTTGTACGGGTTGGTGATGGAACGGCTTGACTTTGAGGAGACCTCTCGACTGCAGGGTAGTGATGAGGTGTGGTTTGACTTTCCTAGAACTCCCAAGTACGAGGGGCGCTTTCCCCACCGAGACGCGTTCTTGTGACGCGATCTAAAACCATGCGGGCGAGTCAGTGCCGCCCAAAGCGGATAGTGTCGAAGTTCGGTGATTGAGCCCCTTGGCTTGTAGTTCGGGGCAGACGTGCGGGATGCTGTGCGACGATGATGGTTATGTCTGGGACTGTTGGCGACTCTTTTTCTTGGGCTGAGCTACGGGAAGGAGATCCCCTTACGACGTTGTTCGGGCTTCTTGTTTGAGCATATGGACATGTATATACCTTGTTTCCGGTACCCACTTCTTGGGTTTGGTTACTCTCCTTCTAGGTGAGGCGAAGACGCGCGGGGTATGCCACGTGCTTTCCGTGTCTAGATTCTTGTGTTTGGACGAGTCTACTCTCCTGCTATAGGTAGCGAAGACTCGACGGGAAGTTCATCTTCTCACCATTTCTAGCTCCTTGTGTTTGGACGAGTCTACCTTCCTTTCCCTTGTTGGGTTGAGCTGGACTCTTTACTGTACTCTCTGTTGTACCCCTTTACTTTCCTGTTCGCTCTACTGCTCGCCCTTCAGTACCTCCTTTTGTTTCTCCCTCGAGCCTTCGGGGTATCCTACTGAGTATTTTTATACTCACCCCTACTTGGGCATTGCCCGCACTTGGTGTGCCCTTGCAGACGACAGAGTGGTGGAGCGTGACTTCAGTGGAGCGTAGGAGCTTGGGATCTTGGACCGCGTGTGGTGGTCGTGGCCGGGTTCCAGGTGGGAGACCCATCAGCAGTTTCTTTTGCTCACCTGTTGCCGGGTTGTGGCACTTTTTGGTTGGGCGCGTGTTTTGCCCCTTTTCTTTTTCAGTTTGTACTTTGTACTGTTTAGAGGTCGATGCACTCTTGTGTTTATTTATAGCAGTTGTCTTTTCTTTGCTTGTCTTTTATTTTTACTCTGCACTTTTTCATTGAGTATGCTGCATGTGGGTGTGTACAGGTACTTAGGAAAAGGCCTCCCCGAGTTGTTGTGCCTTCGGCGCTGGTCGCCAGCCCCTGGTCTATGGAGGCGGGCTTGGGGTAGTTGTGGCTCGAGCCTGGGTAGGGTTGGGTCGTGACAAAGTGGTATCAAAGGTGGTTCGTTCCTTGGGACGTTGTGCGGACGTCCCTAAAATAAAAAGGAATTGGTTGGGATATAGGGCAACAGTGTTAACGTGTCTCGAGAGTGACTCTCAGGCCAGGGAGTCCAGTGATGGTGCGGCGGCCGACGTATCCATTAATCAGGTCCTTGATAACCCGCTTGCTGACTCGGAATGCTGAGACACTTGTTGTAGGGAAAATTTGTTTGTGCATCACATAAGACTGAGTCTTGAGTGTCCTTCTTGAGTCAGCTCCCCATCGTTGTTGTTGTTGGTATATACATATATGCTCATCTAACTGCGGCACTCCTTAATAGTATTCAGGATGTCTCCATGAGGAATGTCAGCCAGGATACCTGCTTTGGGTGCGTGACGACGACCCCATGAGCTACGAGGCCACAGTCCAGGACCCATTGTGCGAGCCCTCTCTCTGGGTGGGCCGACAGCAACACCCCCACCTGTTGAGCAGCAGACAGTTTCAGCAGAGCAGGCTGAGCTTGAGCACGCTCCGTTAGTTCCAGCGGCAGTGGCTGCTGAGTTTCAGGGGTGAGCCAGACCCTCAGGCAGCAGAGGGTTGGCTCGAGACAGTGGGTTGCCTTTTTCAGGCTTGTGCATACGCCGATAGATCAGAGAGTGGATTTGACACCCAGCCTTTTTCTTGGATCAACTTGGCGTTGGTGGAGTCTGGTGACTCGGTTCCTTGATGAGTCGTCGCTTTCATGGGGAGACTCTTATTTGTTGTTTCGTGATGAGTTTTTTCCCTCCTTCTTGCGCTCCGTTCGGATTCAGGAGCTCCTGCAGTTTCAGCAGGGAGGGATGACGGTGGCCGAGTACGCGGCTAGTTTTGCAGACCGTGCATGCTTTTACCCGGACTTGGTCCGTAACGACGACATCCAAGCATGGAATTTTGAGCAGGGTCTCCACAAAGAGATTTGTGTTGTCATAGTACCCTTGGGCATTTCCACATATGTCGGGGTGCTAGAGCAGGCACTAGTGACAGAGGGATTCCTCTCATGTTCTGCGATTGATGGTGGCAGCAGGCACGTTGGAGCCGAGACGTCTGCCGCAGCTAGTGGGCGTCGGCAAGCAGGACCTCGACGCAGGTGGCTTTCTGACAACCGGACTCATGGGCGTGGTCGTACACCACAGTGGTGCCAGAGGGCACCAGTGCAGCCCAGAGAGAGTCGGTGCTATGCTTGTGACGGGAAAGGTCACTTGGCACGAGGCTGCCAGACCTGAGTTGCTGAGAGCTTCGGGCAGGCAGCAGGTGCACCAGCACGACAGAGGCAGCTCCATGATCGGAGTAGTACCCAGAGAGGTGGTGCTATCAGAGGAGCAGGAGGAGCCAGTAGTGGGGGACGACGTTACATGGTCTTCCCATCACCACTAGGTGGTCCACGTCAGGCTCCGGGAGCTGACAGTTGGGATCGAGGACAGCCGCGATCTTTGGATGTCTATTATCCTGCAGAGCATGAGGTGATAAGAGGTACGCTCTACAGCTCTTCTACCTTTTTGTAGTAGAATTGTTTGACTCTGTGTGTGAACTGCTTTCCTCCCTGCTCCTTGTTTGATGTGTTACCAGGGTGACGCGGAGCGTCGGGTGTAACCATGTGTTGGTAAAGTAAAAGGCATGAGACCTTTTCCTTTAGTCGATGGTGTTGGCTCCTTCGTCTGTTGAGCGTGTAAAAGAGCATCGACTGTGGAACCTTTCATGACCAGATATGCTTGGGTGTTCCACCATATGGATATTCTGAAGGAGGGAATCACCGGGCCTTGTTTCAGGTGTGGGTGGTGATTCCAGTCGCGGCATGCGACGTAAAGGTTCGGTCGGGGAGGTGAGCTACCCCCAAGGTCCTTCGGACCGTTTGAGACCGTGCAGAGGGATAACGAGGTTCCCTACTACCTTGCTCTAACCCCAAAGTCTGGAGTGGGTGCACGACATCGGCAAGGGCCGTCCTCACATTAACAGATCAATCCTTTGGTCTGTGTGCGGTGACGCAGGGCTGTGTGTGGGTTCTTCTGGGTATGGGGAAGCCCGGAGTGGGCTTAAATACCCAGTGTTGCTCGCTAGTTTTTCTTTTCGGGGATGAAAAGCTTGAAGGAGGGAATTATGCAAGAACCCGGTTTTTTCTGCGAAAGACTTTGGAATATTCTTGATGATATTCCAGAGCAGCGCCTTCAGACTGCGTGCGATTCTGATCCCCGGAGTGGCCGGAATTAAATTTTCAGTGCGTTCACACTGGAAATGCTAAATAAATACGATAACTCCTAAACGGAGTTCCGGATCAGGGATCCGAGTGTACGGATGGGTCCTTAATGTGGTTTTTACCCTAGGAACGACATAAAACTTGTTGGCGCGGGATGTTTGGACCCCTCGCTCGCTTTCGTAAGGTTAAACGGATAAAGTAATTAATTTATTCGTTTAATGTCGAAACACTATCATCTTTTAAATGGTAGCTCGGATAGAAAAACCGAGGGCACCGTTGAGTTTGGATTGTGCCATTTACCCTAGGAGGGGTATAAGTTTTGCGGGCGCGGGCCGTTTGTGAAAAATGGCCCCAGGGGCGTTTTCGTAACTTACCGGCTTCAGACGTTAAATTTTATAACTTTTGAACCGGGCCTCGGATTAATATTCTAAGACCACCGTTGTGCTCGGGAGGTCATGTTTACCCCAGGGGAGGCTTAACCTTGACCCTGCTGAGGGTTCGGGTTCGGGTCGACGGGCGTTGGTTAAGCGTTTTCTATTTAAAAGCTCAAGTCACCCCCCTCGCTCTTCCTCTTACTCATCTGGACAGCAGCAAGGAGGAGCTCTCCCCCTCCTTCTCCACTCCGGCGAGACATCTTCGGCGAGGTGTGGTGGCCGGCGGATCATCGCGAAGCTTCGGGCGAAGCCCCGCGAGGTAGGAGGTTTTGATTGCATTTTAATTTCCGAACCTTATTTCAACCTCAATTTTATGCGTCGATTGTTGTTCGATTATCGAATCAAATCCCTTGAGCACGTAGTAGTTTTTATGAGCTATCTGACGCATCTTTTGGATTTGGATTTGGATTTCTGAGGAACCCTCAATCATTCGCCGAAGATTACGGGTTTGTGGAGGAGTTTCGGGTTGTTCTGGGCGGCGGCAGCCCAGGGTAGCGGCGGTCTGGCGGCTTCGCGCGCCGGTCCGGCGGTCCAGGACGAATGGGGGTCAGCGGTGGTGCGGCGAGCAGGCGGCTGGCCGAGGCGGAGCAGGGCGGTCGGCGGTCGTTCGGGGCTTCGAAGGCAGCAGTTGCGCTTCCGATAGGCGGCGGCAGCCTTCGGTGGCGGCTGTCGGAAGCCGGCCGCGGGCGCCGGCAAGCGGAGGAGAGGGGGGGCGCGAAGCGCGCGACCCCCGTGCAACGACCGCGACCCGCAAAACGCGGGTCGCTGTGGGGCATCAACCGGCCGCGAGGCGGCAGGTTGGTAGAAGCAAGCCGCGGCCAGCTGGCCGCGGCGGGGTGAACCGGACCCGCGGCTGAGCCGCGGGCCGGCCCAAGCAGGGCGGACCGGCCGACCCGGCCCAAGGGGCTTTGCCCCTCAGTCTTCGGACGCCCGTATTTCGGGTTACGGGCGTCCGTTTTGCGCGCCGTCAGCGGCAGCACGGACCTTGCGTCGTGGGGAATGTTTAGAGCTAGTTTCGGGAATTTTTAATTCCCGAAACGAGGGGCCGCAGAGGCGCGACGTGTCCTTAAGTGGGCGAGCGTATTCCCCGAGTTTCTTGTTTTGGACGGCGCGGACGCATGTGATGTCCACATTGAGTGTCGTCAGTTGCATTGGGACCCTGACACCGAGGCGGAGCTTTCCAGGGCGGTTCCAGGCGTTGAGGCCGAAGTTGAGGCGTGGGCCCCACGACCCCTCTTTCGAGCCGCGTGCAGCGTTTCATGCCATTTTTTCGGACGTCCTTTCGGGGTGTGCGAGCAGTTGATGTTGGGTGTTTTCCCGAGGGCAACGCGTTGGCGCAGTCTGCCCGCTGTAATTCTGCACAATGGTGCGGGCCCCGCGAGGGCCGTTTCGGGAGTTGACGGTGATTCCCAGCTTTATCACCAGGCAACCATTTTGGACAAATGAATAGTCCATCTTGTGTGCTTTTTCGAGAGGATCGCAACGGTGTGATCCGTTCATTGAGTTTCGGTAACGGGATGCGGGTCCCACGTGGCACCGCTCGTGTTCGGTGCGCCGGGATGCATCTTTTTCTCCGGATATCCGTTGAACTCAAGTGAGTAGTGCTTTTGACGTGTTTTCCCAAGGGGATCACAATGGTGCGATGGGCCCGACTGTTTTCGGGGTCGAGGCTCGGGATCACGGGACGCCGTTTGGGTGTGAGGCGTTGTTGGTGACTTTTCCATCAGATATCCATTAGAGGCGAGTAAGTAGTCGATCTCGTGTGTTTTTCCACGAGGTTTACAATGGTGAGATCCATTTGATTGTGCGGAGCCTCTTGTGCAATCTTGTTAAATGTGGAAGCATGGAAGGTGCTCCAGTGGTGGTTCGCCCTACCTTGTTTGTAGCGGACCCTTGGTGTGTGATCGCGCAGTCTTGGGAGAGTGATACAAATGGTTCACGAGATGTGTCTGGCCGTGCCTGGGCCTTTGAGGTGGAGTTGTTACGTCATGCCTTCGCGTTGACGTTGGGTGCCGTGTGCACGATAGCCTTTGGCCGGAAATGAGGTATACTCCGGGAGTATATGGGAGTGCTTGGAGGTACGTGTGGTTGTTTGTACCTGAGGATGTTTGTGCGCTCGGTTGGGGTTGACTTGGGGCCGCACGTCGTGTGGGCCCCACGTGTGTTCCGTGATCTACTTTACATACTTGGACCTCTCGCGGCGTAGAGGGTCCCTCTGTGTGTTTGTTTGACCAGCAGGGTTGAGTGGTCTCCCCCTAGTTTCGTTCTCGATGGATCGGCCAGTAGCGATGCTAGTGGAACCCCGTGATGGAACAGGCACTGAACCCCTTTGGGTGAGTTGTGCTGGAGTTGGGTGGTTGCGCGATACCTACTCCGTGTTTGGTTGGCAAGTGTTGTGCCCTCCGGTGGAGATGGCTAGAGCAGTTTTGAGTTCTACCCTCCAGCGGGGCTGGGCAGTGGGTTACTCATCTTCTTCTAGGGTTTACCCTCCAGTAGAGACTGGGCAGTGGGTCACCCGATGCTACTAGGGTTTAACCTCCAGTAGAGGCTGGGCAGTGGGTCACCCGATGCTACTAGGGTCTACCCTCCAGTAGAGACTGGGCAGTGGGTCACCCGACGACCTCTTAGGGTCTACCCTCCAGCGGGGCTGGGCAGTGGGTCGCTCGTCATCTAGTTCTAGGTATACCCGCCATCACGGTTGGGCAGTGGGTCTCCTGTCAACTTATTCCAGGTCTACCCTCCAGTGGGGTTGGGCAGTGGGTCGCCTGATGAAGTGTTATGGTCTACCCTCCAGCGGGGCTGGGCAGTGGGTCGCCCGATGTCGTCTTATGGTCTACCCTCCAGCGGGGCTGGGTAGTGGGTCACCCAGTATCTTATTATGGTTTACCCTCCAGCGGGGCTGAGCAGTGGGTCGTCGGTTGATTTATTAGGGTTTACCCTCCAGCAGGGCTGGGCAGTGTGTCACCTGATATTTGGTTATGAATTACCCTCCAGTGGGGCTGGGCAGTGGGACACCTGTTAGCATTTCAGACTCAATCCTCTCGACTAGGCTAGTCTGTGGCTTACCTCCGTGACCACCAGAGCGGGACCCTTGGTTGTACGGTTTGGTGATGGAACGTCTTGACTTTGAGGAGACCTCTCGACTGCAGGGCAGTGCTGATGTGTGGTTTGACTTTCCTAGAACTCTCAAGTACTAGGGGCGCTTTCCCCACCGAGACGCGTTCTTGTGACGCGATCTAAAACTGTGCGGGTGATTCAGTTCCTCCCAAAGCGAATAGTGTCGAAGTGTGGTGATTGAGCCCCTTGGCTTGTAGTTCGGGGCAGACGTGCAGGACGCTGGGCGATGATGATGGTTATGTCTGGGACTGTTGGCGACTCTTTTTCTTGGGCTGAGCTACGGGACGGAGATCCCCTTACGACGTTGTTCGGGCTTCTTGTTTGAGCATATGGACATGTATATTCCTTGTTTCAGGTACCCACTTCTTGGGTTTGGTTACTCTCCTTCTAGGTGAGGCGAAGACGCGCGGGGTATGCCACGTGCTTTTCGTGTCTAGCTTCTCGTGTTTGGATGAGTCTACTCTCCTGCTATAGGTAGCGAAGACTCGACGGTAAGTTCATCTTCTCACCGTTTCTAGATCCTTGTGTTTGGACAAGTCTACCTTCCTTTCCCTTGTTGGGTTGAGCTGGACTCGTTATTGTACTCTCTGTTATACCCCTTTACTTTCCTGTTCGCTCTACTGCTCGCCCTTCGGTACCTCCTTGTGTTGCTTCCTCGAGCCTTCGGGGTATCCTACTGAGTATTTTTATACTCACCCCTGCTTGGGCTTTGCCCGCACTTGGTGTGCCCTTGTAGACGACGGACAGGTGGAGCATGACTTCAGTGGAGCGTAGGAGCATGGGAGCTTGGACCACGTGCAGTGGTCGTGGCCGGGTTCCAGGTGGGAGACCCGTCAGATGTTTCTTTTGTTTACCTGTTGTCAGGTTGTGGCACTTTTTGGTTGGGCTCGTGTTTTTTCCATTTTCTTTTTCAGTTTATACTTTGTACTTTTTAGAGGTCGATGCACTCTTGTGTTTATTTATAGCAGTTGTCTTTTCTTTTCTTGTCTTTTATTTTTACTCTGCACTTTTTCATTGAGTGTGTTGCGTGTGGGTGTGTACAGGTACTTAGGCAAAGGCCTCCTCGAGTTGTTGTGCCTTCGGCGCTGGTCGCCAGCCCCTGGCCTATGGAGGCGGGCTTGGGGAGTTGCGGCTCGAGCTGGGGTAGGGTCGGGACGTGACAAAGTGGTATCAAAGGTGGTTCGTTCCTTGGGACATTGTGCGGACGTCCCTAAAATAAAAAGGAATTGGTTGGTATATAGGGAAACAGTGCTAACGTGTCTCGAGAGCGGCTCTCAGGCCAGGGAGTCCAGTGATGGTGTGGCGGCCGACGTATCCATTCACCAGGACCTTGATAACCCGCTTGTCGACTCGGAATGCTGAGACACTTGTTTCAGGGAAAATTTGTTTGTGCATCACATAGGACTGAGTCTTGACTGTCCTTCTTGAGTCATCTCCCCATCGTTGTTGTTGTTGGTATATACATATATGCTCATCTAACCGTGGCACTCCTTAATAATATTCAGGATGTCTCCGCGAGGACAGCCAGCCAGGATACCAGCTTTGGGAGCGTGACAATGACCCCGTGAGCTATGAGGCCACAGTCCAGGACCCATTGTGCGAGCCCTTTCTCCGGGTGGGCCGGCAGCAACACCCCCACCTATTGAACATCATAAAGTTTCAGCAGAGCAGGCTGAGCTTGAGCGCAGGTTAGAGCGCTCCGTTAGTTCCAGCGGCAGAGGTCGCTGAGGTTCAGTGGTGAGCCAGACCCTCAGGCAGAAGAGGCTTGGCTCGAGACAGTGGGTTTCCTTTTTCAGGCTTGTGCATACGCCGATAGATCAGAGATTGGCTTTGACAACCAGCCTTTTTCTTGGATCAACTTGGCGTTGGTGGAGTCTGGTGACTTGGTTCCTTGATGAGTCGTCGCTTTCGTGGGGCGAATCTTAGTTGTTGTTTTGTGAGGAGTTTATCCCCTCCTACTTGCGCTCCATTCAGATTCAGGAGCTCCCACAGTTTCAGCAGGGAGGGATGACTGTGGCCGAGTACGCGGCAAGTTTTGCAGACTGTGCACGCTTTTACCCAGACTTGGTCCGTAACGACAACATCCGAGCATGGAAGTTTGAGCAGGGTCTCCACCGAGAGATTCGTGCTGTCATAGTACCCTTGGGAATTGCCACATATGTCGGGGTGCTAGAGCAGGCGCTGGTGAAAGAGGGATTCCTGTCATGTTTTGCGGTTGGTGGTGGCAGCAGGCACGTTGGAGCTGAGATGTCTGCCGCAGCTAGTGGGCGTCGGCAATCAGGACCTCGACGCAGGTGGCTTTCTGACAATCGGACTCAGGGGCGTGGTCGTACACCACAGTGGGGCCGAAGGGCACCAGTGCAGGCCAGAGATATTCAGTGCTATGCTTGTGATGGTCAAGGTCACTTGGCACGAGACTGCCCGACCCGAGTTGCTGAGAGCTTCGGGCAGGCAGCAGGTGCACCACCACGATAGAGGCAGCACCATGATCGAAGTAGTACCCAGAGAGGTGGTGCTAGCAGAGGAGCGGGAGGAGACGGTAGTGGGGGACGACGTTACGAGGTCTTCCCATCACCACTAGGTGGTCCACGTCAGGCTCTGGGAGCTGACAGTTGGGATCGAGGACAGTCGCGAGCTTTGGATGTCTATTATCCTGCAGAGCATGAGGGGATAAGAGGTACGCTCTACAGCTCTTCTACCTTTTTGCAGTAGAATTGTTTGACTCTGTGTGTGAACTTCTTTCCTCCTTTCTCTTGTTTGATGTGTTACCAGGGTGACGCGGAGCATCGGGTGTAACCCTGTGTTGGTAAAGTAAAAGGCGTGAGACCTTTTCCTTTAGTCGATGGTGTTGGCTCCTTTGCCTGTTGGGCGTGTAAAAGAGCATCGACTGTGGAACCTTGCGTGACCAGATATCCTTGGGTGTTCCACCATTTGGATATTCTGAAGGAGGGAATCATCGGGCCTTGATTCAGGTGCGGGCGGTGATTCCAGTCGCGGCATGCGACGTAAAGGTTTGGTCGGGGAGGTGAGCTACCCCCAAGGTCCTTCGGACCGTTTGAGACCGTGCAGAGGGATGACGAGGTTCCCTACTGCCTTGATCTATCCCCAAAGTCTAGAGTGGGTGCACGACGTCGGCAAGGGCCGACCTCGTATGAACAGATCAATCCTTTGGTCTGTGTGCGGTGACGCAGGGCTGTGTGTGGGTTCTTCTGGGTATGGGGAAGCATGGAGTGGGCTTTGTACCCTGTGTTGCACCCTAGTTTTGCTTTTCGGGAATGAAAATATTGAAGGAGGGAATGATGTAAGAACCCGGTTTTTGCTGTGAAAGACTTTGGAATAATCTTGATGATATTCCAGTGCAGCGCCTTCAGATGGCGTGCGATTCCGAGCCCCGGAATGGCCGGAATTAAATTTTCAGTGCGTTCACACTGGAAATGATAAATAAATAAGATAACTCCTAAACGGAGTTCCGGATCAGGGATCTGAGTGTACGGATGGGTTCGAAATGGGGTGTTTACCCTAGGAACGACATAAAACTTGTCGGTGCGGGATGTTTGGACCCCTCGCTCGCTTTCGGAAGGTTAAATGGATAAATTAATTAATTTATTCGTTTAATGGAGAAACGCTAGCCTCTTTTAAACGGTAGATCGGATTGTAAAATCAAGGGAACCATTGAGTTCGGAGTGTGTCGTTTACCCTAGGAGGGGTATAAGTTTCTCGGGCGTGGGCCGTTTGTGAAAAATGGCCCCAGGGGCGTTTTCGTAATTTAGCGGCTTCAGACGTTAAATTTTATAACTTTTGAACCGGGCCTCGGATTAAAATTCTGAGACCACCGTTGTGCTCGGGAGGTCTTGTTTACCCTAGGGGAGGCTTAACCTCGACCCTGCTGAGGGTTCGAGTTCGGGCTGACGGGAGGGTGGTTAAGCATTTTCTATTTAAATGCCCAAGTCACCCCCCTCGCTATTCCTCTTCCTCATCTGGACAGCAGTAATGAGGAGCTCTCCCCCTCCTTCTCCACTCCGGTGAGACAGCTCCGATGAGGCGTGGTGGCCGGCGGATCGTCGCGAAGCTTCGTGCGAAGCCCCGCGAGGTAGGAGGTTTTGATTGCGTTTTAATTTCCGAACCTTATTTCAACCTCAATTTTATGCGTCGTTTGTTGTTCGATTGTCGAATCAAATCCCTTGAGAACGTAGTAGTTTTTATGAGCTATCTGTCGCATCTTTTGGATTCGGTTTTGGATTTCTGAGGAACCTGCAATCATTCACCGAAGATTGCGGGTTTATGGAGGAGTTTCGGGTTGTTCCGGGCGGCGGCAGCCCAGGGTAGCGGCGGTCCGGCAGCTTCGCGCGGCGGTCCGGCGGTCCAGGCCAAACGGATGTCGGCGGTGGCACGGCGAGCAGGCGGCTGGCCGAGGCGGAGCAGGGCGGTCGGTCGGGGCTTCGAAGGCGGCGGCTGCGCTTCCGGGAGGCGGCGGTGGCCTTCGGCGGTGGCTGTCGGAAGCTGGCCGCGGGTGCCGGCAAGCGGAGGAGAGGGGGGGGCGCGAAGCGCGCGACCCCCATGCAACGACCGCGACCCGCAAAACGCGGGTCCCTGTGGGGCATCAACCGGCCGCGAGGCGGCCGGTCGGTAGAATTAAGCCACGGCCAGCTGGCTGCGGCGGGGTGAACCGGACCTACGGCTGAGCCGCGGGCCGGCCCAAGCAGGGCGGACCGGCCGGTCCGGCCCAAGGGGCTTTGCCCCTCAGTCTTCGGACGCCCGTATTTCGGGCTACGGGCGTCCATTTTGCAAGCCGTCAGCAGCAGCGCGAACCTTGCGTTGTGGGGAATGTTTAGAGCTAGTTTCAGGAATTTTTAATTCACGAAACGAGGGCCGTGGAGGCGCGACGTGTCCTTAAGTGGGCGAGTGTATTCCCCGAGTTTCTTGTTTTGGACGGCGCGGACGCATGCTACGTCCGCTTTGAGTGCCGTCCGTTTCTTTGAAACCCTGGCACCGAGGCGGAGCTTTCCAGGGTGGTTCCAGGCGTTGAGGCGTGGGCCCCACGGCCCGTCTTTCGAGCCGCGTGCAGTGTTTCACGCCTTTTTCCTCAGACGTCCGTTCGGGGCGTGCGAGCAGTCGATGTTGGGTGTTTTCCCAAGGGAAACGCTTTGGCGCAGTCTTCCCACTGTAATACCGCACAATGCTGCGGGCCCCGCGAGGGCCGTTTCGGGAGTTGACGGTGATTTCCATCTTTATCACCGGGAAACCGTTTTGTACAAATGAATAGTACATCTTGTGTGCGTTTTCGAGAGGATCGCAATGATGTGATCCGTTCGTTGAGTTTCGGGACCGGGATGCGGGTCCCACGAGGCACCGCTCGTGTGCGGTGCGCTGGGATGAATCTTTTTCTCCAGATATCTATTGCACTCAAGTGAGTAGTGCTTTTGAAGTGATTTCCCAAGGGGATCGCAATGGTGCGATGCGCCCGACTGTTTTTGGGGCCGAGGCTCGGGATCACGGGACGTCGTTCGGGTGTGAGTCGGTGTTGGTGACTTTTCCGTCGGATATCTGTTGGAGGCGAGTAAGTAGTCGATCTCGTGTGTTTTTTCGCGAGGATTACAACGGTGCAATCCATTTGGTTGTGCAAAGCCTCTTACCCAATCTTGTTAAATGTGGAAGCATGGAAGGTTCTCCAGTGGTGGTTCGCCCTACCTTTTTTGTAGCGGACCCTTGGCGTGTGATCGCGCACTCTTGGGAGAGTGATACAAATGGTTCACGAGATGTGCCTGGACGTGCCTGGGGCTTTGAGGTGGAGTTGTTACGTCATGCCTTCGTGTTGACGTTGGGTGTCGTGTGCACGATAGCCTTTGGGTTAGAATGAGGTATACTCCGGGAGTATACGGGAGTGCTTGGAGGTACGTGTAGTTTTTTGTACCTGAGGATGTTTGTGTGCTCAGTTGGGGTTGAATTGGGGCCGCACGTCGTGTGGACCCCACGTGCGTGTCGTGATATGCTTTATGTACCTGGACCTCTCACGACGTAGAGGGTCCCTCTGTGTGTTTGTTTGACCAGCAGGGTTGAGTGGTCTCCCCCTGGTTTCGTTCTCGATGGATCGGCCAGTAGCGGTGCTAGTGGCACCCCGTGATGGAACATGCACTGAACCCCTTTGGGTGAGCTGTGCTGGAGTTTGGTGGTTGTGCGATACCTACTACCGGTTCGGTTGTCCAGTGTTGTGCCCTCCGGTGGAGATAGATAGAGCAGTTTTGAGTTCTACCCTCCAGCGGGGCTGGGCAGTGGGTTACTCATCTTCTTCTAGGGTTTACCCTCCAGCAGAGACTGGGCAGTGGGTCACCCGACGCTACTAGGGTTTACCCTCGAGCAGAGGCTGGGCAGTGGGTCACCCGACGCTACTAGGGTCTACCCTCCAGTAGAGACTGGGCAGTGGGTCACCTGATGACCTCTTAGGGTCTACCCTCCAGCGGGGCTGGGCAGTGGGTCGCCCGTCATCTAGTTCCAGGTCTACCCTCCAGCACGGCTGGGCAGTGGGTCGCCTGTCAACTTATTCCAGGTCTACCCTTTAGCGGGGCTGGGCAGTGGGTTTCCTGATGAAGTGTTATGGTCTACCCTCCAGCAGGGCTGGGCAGTGGGTCGCCTGATGTCGTCTTATGTTCTACCCTCCAACGGGGCTGGGCATTGGGCCACCCAGTATCTTATTATGGTTTACCCTCCAGCGGGGCTGAGCAGTGGGTCGCCGGTTGATGTATTAGGGTTTACCCTCCAGCAGGGCTGGGCAGTAGGTCACCTGATATTTGGTTTTGAATTACCCTCCAGTATGACTGGGCAGTGGGTCACCTATTAGCATTCCAAACTCAGTCCTCTCGACTAGGCTAGTCTGTGGCTTACCTCCATGACCACCGGAGCGGGACCCTTGGTTGTACGGGTTGGTGATGGAACGGCTTGACTTTGAGGAGACCTCTCGACTGCAGGGCAGTGATGAGGTGTGGTTTGACTTTCCTAGAACTCTCAAGTACGAGGGGCGCTTTCCCCACCGATACGCGTTCTTGTGACGCGATCTAAAACCTTGTGGGCGAGTCAGTGCCACCCAAAGCGGATAGTGTCAAAGTACGGTGATTGAGCCCCTTGGCTTGTAGTTCGGGGCATACGTGCGGGACGCTGGGCGACGATGATGGTTATGTCTGGGACTGTTGGCGACTCTTTTTCTTAGGCAGAGCTACGGGACGGAGATCCCCTTACGACGTTGTTCAGGATTCTTGTTTGAGCATATAGACATGTATATACCTTGTTTCTGGTACCCACTTCTTGGGTTTGGTTACTCTCCTTCTAGGTGAGGTGAAGATGCGCGGGGTATGCCACGTGCTTTCCATGTCTAGCTTCTCGTGTTTGGATGAGTCTACTCTCCTTCTATAGGTAGCGAAGACTCGACGGGAAGTTCATCTTCTCACCGTTTCCAGCTCCTTGTGTTTGGACGAGTCTACCTTCCTTTCCCTTGTTGGGTTGAGCTCGACTCTTTACTGTACTCTCTGTTGTACCCCTTTACTTTCCTGTTCTCTCTACTGCTCGCCCTTCGGTACCTCCTTTTGTTGCTCCCTCGAGCCTTCGGGGTATCCTACTGAGTATTTTTATACTCACCCCTTCTTGGGCTTTGCCCGCACTTGGTGTGCCCTTGCAGACGACGGACAGGTGGAGCGTGACTTCAGTGGAGCATTGGAGCATGGGAGCTTGGACCATGTGCAGTGGTCGTGGTCGGGTTCCAGGTGGGAGACCCGTCAGCTATTTCTTTTGTTTACCTATTTCCGGGTTGTGGCACTTTTTGGTTGGGCGTGTGTTTTGCCCCTTTTCTTTTTAATTTTGTACTTTGTACTGTTTAGAGGTCGATGCACTCTTGTGGTTATTTATAGTAGTTGTCTTTTCTTTGCTTGTCTTTTCTTTTTACTCTGCACTTTTGCATTGAGTGTGTTGCGTGTGGGTGTGTACAGGTACTTAGGCAAAGGCCTCCCCGAGTTGTTGTGCCTTCGATGCTGGTCGCCAGCCCCTGGCCTATGGAGGCGGACTTGGGGTAGTTGCGGCTCGAGCCCGGGTAGGGTTGGGTCGTGACATTATTATTATCAAGAACTCATTTGTAGTTAAAAACAAGAACCCCACATTTAATGTATTCAAATAACCATATATATTAAATGAATTCATAATATTTACTTGACACAGAGATTGGTTTTTTTCATTTGAAATTCAAAATGCAGTTCTTCTGCGAACACCAATACACTTATATTCTAAAATATTATTCTATTGTTCTAATCATTCATCTAAAATGTATATCCATTAATTACATACCAAGACCACATTATTAAAATTATAATTCGGATTCCTAATAACAATATCATTGTTTTTTATGCATATGATCTTCAATTAACAATGTCTTTAAAACAAAGAAAAAAGTTTTTTATGCTTATTAAAGACACACACATCTTTATACTTTGGATACCATTGTTTTATCACATTATTATGAAATATTATATACATTTGAGAATCATAAATGGTATTCATGAAGTATTATTTTACCTTATTTAATTATCCACCAATTAATGGTTTTACATTCATGCCAAGGATCCCCTTTCCCCCATAATTGCCTTGTTCATGGTGAAGTGTAGACAAACCGATGTTCTCCAATGAAGACTATTATCTAAAAAACTATACAAAATCATTAGAAATATACTTGTCAACCATGGAGGCTTCATTTTGATATATAGTCTTAGTATATCCCATCAATTTCTTTATATAACATTAAAATATATACATAAAACATAGATATAAATTTACATAATTCATTATTTATCCTGAAAAAATAAACTATTAATTTCAATATAAAATCATAAAAATATAGGATAATACATTTCTAGTTGACAATGTAAAGAAAAAAATTCTTTCTTCAAATTGTTCAATAAATTTAGATCAATAACTTTATTTCAAAATGTATTAAAAAATAAAAAACTTCATGATAATCATTCTAAAACTGCTATGAAATATTCTATATAATGAAACCAGTAGGAATTGACTCACCGTGATGGGATAATAATGACATTTCTTGAGTATTAACATCAAATGTTTTAGTGACCCAATTTTTTTACATTTGATGAATAAGCCAAGGATACATTGATAGCATAGAGACCTCGATAAAAAACAGTTTCTACATCATGGATATTGTATGAAAAATTGAAGGTCATTATGTTCAACTTCAATTGGATGTGGGATGTAAATCCTAACGTATTCCCATTGAGAGTAAGTCTAATCATGCATTCAAATAGTTTTTAGTAATAACTTTATTATCTAATAAAATTCCAATAAAATTTTCATAGATATTCTTCTCCACATGATTGAAATCAAGGTAATTTTGTATCATGATATATCTAGTCTGGAATCTCAAAAAATATTGATCGTTTCATCCAAATATTTCTATTATTACTATATTTTTGTGAATTTCTGAATGTGACATAAATTTTTATCACCCTCTAAAAATAATGATCAGTGGAAAAAGTGTATCAAGAAATATGAAATTATTTTGAGACATTGAATAATTGTCTTAATAATTATTAATAATGATCCATAGGAAAAACCATAGATGACCTATTTATACTATTTTTTCTACATTTCAGTTGATAATATGTTTTGGTAGATCAAAATTTAGTCATGATTTTTACCTATTAACCTTTTATCCAAAAAATAGTTATGTTGAGAAGTCATTTATTTGGAATGTAATCATTTCCTATAGTTACAAATGTTCAATTTTAAAATAATCATTCACTCTAATACCTTCTTCCAATAAAAGATTCAAAACATCAATTAATGGTGAAAACAAAACTTCTACATCACTTCCAGTATGTTTTGGTGCATAAATCATTAAAATCACAATGATATATTTCCCATTCACATATAATATAGTAAAAAAATAAATTTCCAATAAAATATGAAATGAAATATTATTTCCACTAATACATCAATATAGATTCGTTCCTTATATGCATAGTCAAACTCTTTTATTTATAACATCATTTACGAATGTAGGACACTTATGATTAATTTTATTACACTTTATAAAATAAACTTCATGATGTAACTTTCCATCACATATCATCTCATCTATATGAAAATTTCACCCCTTGAATTAGTTGAATATGAAAATAAATGTTTCGAATGAGTAATTCTTAGAAGATACCAAATTACCTTGGTAGTAGTCTCTCAATCTGTTAAATCATCCTTTTATTTATTCTTTCAGCTTATAATGTGATGTCCCACATTCTGGACACACTGAAAAACAGTTTTATTCTGTATAATGTAGCACTTAGTCCATCAAGAAGGTACTTTTCTTCTTGAAACCCAAACCTATAAGGAATTATATTTTCATTGCATTATAATTTTATTCTGGAAGATAATTTTATTTAGGTCGTATGTAATTAAAAAAGATGTTAAAACTCTATAAAAATTTTATCACTCTATCAATTTTTAAATTTTAATTTATGAAATAATTACATTTATAATTAAACTTTTAATTCCATACAACTTTGATATACTGGCTTTTCACCATTACAATATAGATTCTCAATTGTTAGTTATTTCGAAATTTCCTCTAATTCAATGTCATGAATCATTTATTCAATTTGATTTGACTTATCATCTTGAAAATAATCATCATCAATAGATCTTGAATTCTACATAGTTTCACCATGTGAAATCCCCCGACAATAAATTTGATTAAAACCAACAAAAAATAAATGTTATTTCCATTCAATTTATTTAAGAAGGATTATATTTAAACATTTAAATCATGGAAAAAATGTCATTTTTTGCAAAATTCAGTTTAAATTGTTTTTAAAAATCATCAGCATGTTCCCCATATTCATTACTTGTATTCAGTGTAGTAATTTCGCAGTGAATCATTATTATTAAAATTACCATGAATTAAAAATAAGTCATTATATTTTAATATTTATTTTCAAATTTACTTATATATTTAAACAAATACCATTAACTATATATCAAATAATATAAATAAAATACATTTTTTAGGAATAATATCACATTATCATATTTAATTATTATTGTTTCATATAATATCAAAAATAATTTCACAATAAACATTATCATCTAAATATATATTATCAGTACTATGTATTCACACTCCATAGTCAACTATACCATTAAATTTAATTTTCATGATGTAAAAAACATATCATAAACCCACATTAATCATTAAATCAACATTATTTATAACATAATTCATCAAATAATCATTTAGACAAACCTTAATCTCAAACACAATCATACATGAATTAAAAAATACATCATATGTACAAAAAACAGAACTAAAAATATAAATATTGATGATAAGAAAAATATCAGTGTCGGAAGGGATCATTCTGGTAATGAATCCCATGATAAAAAATTTCATTTAAATCGTGCCCTTGATGCTTAGAAAATTGAACCAATAAACAAAAAAGGATAATATATAATGGGATGGGGAAGAATGAGAATTCAATGGAAATGGAGATATTAAATAGAAAGATCGTGAAAAGTGATTCCAAATGAATGAGATTCGAGGCCATCAGACTTAAGAATGAAGGGTTAAGGTTCCCCATGTGAGATAAAATAGTTGTAATTACTAATGAATAATGAACACAGAAATGAGTGGACCCAATGTTTCATAATAATTTTATCATTTTTTAACATCAATTATTTCATAACCGACATAAATTTTTTTCACATCTATTACTAAATTATTGATGTGAAAACCTCATTTCCAATTTCTATTTTCTAATTATTGATTTTGGAAGGATAATTTATGTGTTTTTCACATCATTTATTCTTTAACTGAGGTTAAAAACATTTTTTAACATAATTAATATATAAGATATATGAAAAAAGTGCCACCTTATATGTATTTCATACTAGTGTCGTTTTAATAGTGTTATTCAATTTTATGTAGAGTAGTGGCTCATTATATCTTTTCTTATACATCACTATGAATATATATAAAAATACCCTTGTTAATTTTTCTTTCTTTGAATTGTTGAAGAATGTTTTAATTTGAAAATAGAAATCAAATATATATCTTCTTCTCACTTATAAATAACATATTTACTCCCCTACTCAATTTTTTCTTATTATAGTGTTTCTATCATTGAACCTATATTTTTTGTTACTAGAATGAATCACTATATAAATTATGGTTAACAAAATCATCATATAGTTATCCTCAACAGAAAAATACTTCCTCCTCTTTTGTGGTACAATAAAATAATTTACGTCGTAAACTAAAATTATTAATTTTTTTAATACAAAAACATCTTTATGATATTTAAACAATTAAAGATGAGTATATCCATCAAATTATTTTAAAATATCTGTTGGATTATTCTTTGTAATCTATAAATTATTTTCTATAAATTTCAAGATAATTTCCAAAGAGTTTGGTAAAACCCACATTACAAACATGAAGTCTATTTTTTGATGTTAGGAGCTCACCATACAGAGACTTAAGTTCACCATAAGGTATATAAAATTGAATTATGAATTGAAAATTATCTATATAGAAAATACATTCAATCTAAAAAATATATAACTCACCTTACTGTTTCGTGGGGTTTTTGAGGTGTGGAATAGGTTTCTCTCATTGGGCATCCATGGTAACTTTTCCCAGAAACACCCAATGGTTCCCCTATTTGTACCTAGTTATAAACCTCCTTCCTAATATTTTGTGGTCACCTGGGTTTTTAGGCCCAAGGACTCTTGGATATATGTATTGGTTGAGATTGTGGGAGTTTAGGCTCATTCAACCCTTGGGTGGGGAATTTTTTCCTACTCTGGGATTCTCTTATAAATTTATGATATGTTTGGGAATATCTTACTATTCCCGATATGGGATAGGCTACCCAGAAAAAACATGTAATCTGTAAAATTAATTATTAAAAAAAGTGGAGTTTCATTTTTGAATCATTATTTATGTATCTTATGTTATTAATCCACTTCCTTTATGGTTACTTCATTATTTATGTGTTGAATTAGAATGAAAAAATTCCTCATAATGTGCTACCACATAAAGAGACAGTTAATATATCAAGGAGGGGATTGAGCCATTATGAGGTATCCTACATATCCTAGATATTATTGGAATCAAAAACCACATAGTTATTTAATCTTATGCATTTTATCATCATGTAGTGATGAAATATGTGTTTGTATTGAGAAACCAAATATTTGGGCTTGGTTCTTAGGGAGACGTACTACGTTTCTTGGTTATGTCATGAATCAGATTTATTGTAGTTCAATAGAACACATGGGACTATCCCCAAGGTATATTCTGTTATATGAGGTTTTTTTTACCATAACACTCATCGGGTTTTACATACTGGTATTTCATTGGTTAGTGGAGATTAATGATGCCCAATGATAAGTTTATTACATCTCCCTAATCCCTTGTGATCTACGCTCGATTTGAGAGACAAGGGGAAACAGATGATCAGTATCATGGTGTATATATATATATATGGTAATTCTGTACTAGGAATGTCCTTTTGATTTTGGTATAGATATTGGGATTTGGGAAGGTGCCCTACATATCTTTAGTATAGATGTATTTAGAGTCAATATAGATCAATTTATTTTTTAGTCCGCTGATGGATGAGGTGGAGTAATCACCTTATGAAAATGATTGGGCCAAGATGATTGAAATATCACTGATATGTGGATTACATCGAAGTAGTTTTTTATTATAGATCGGGCCATGTAAATGCATCTAACGTATCATTGTTATGGTGTGAATCAGAGTTCTCGTAGTTCATTTCTCACATAACCTGCTGATAGGATAAGGTGGATGATCACTCATGGAAACATTTTGACCATCCCATAATTTTTAGGAAAGATAAGGGATTATACCAAGATGGATTCCTTATCGATTGGTGGAATACTATATCAAATTAGTTGTTGGTAATTATGTACATAGGTTTTCTATATAACCCTGGGGTGTATAGTGTAGATGACATGATTAGTGAACCTCCCTATTCCCATGTGATCTATGATAATTATGAGAAATAAGGGTTATCATTTGATTAATGTCATTTTTGGGATAAAGGGATTGGATACTGGGTTCCCCCTGGATGATGAACATAGATTTTGTACCTTAAAAAGAAGGCCTATGTATATTAAATAGAGCAGGAATTATAGTCCTTGTAGTTCCTTTTATTAGGTCATACACTCTGAGGTTTGCCTTGTATTGTGGGAAAAAATATGAGTATAGATGGGGCTATCAAATCTTGGGATTCCATTGTGACATGGCCTTCTTATCTAGAGGGAGTCACATTACCCAATTGACTTGTCTAGAGGACACCACAAGATCGAGATAGTTTTATCTAGAGGAATTTTACTATCCCGACTGACCTGTGCAAAGGGTGTTGCATGTCTTGGATGAAATTCTCAGATTTCATCATGAGTGTTAGCCAAAATTGATGGAGGGTTTCATGTGATATATTGCGAAGGGTGCCACATGTCTTGGCCAACATCCCTGGAGGCCTTTACAAGTCTCAACCAACATGTCACGGGAGCTGGTTGATATTCCCAGAGGATGTCATGAATCATGGCTAATACACCCAGATGATTTTGTGAGACATAGATGGCATGATCAGAGGCAGTGATATGAGTCGGAAAGACATCTCGAGACTTGGGAGACACGTCCGTGAGTACTTTTCACAAGACTATGGTGACATGTCCAGGGAGGTCATGTGACATTTCTTTGACATGTTTGGATGGCTTCGTATAACCAAAATAGTATGTTGAAGGCAAGTCATGAGATCTAGGAGATGTGTCCTGCTGTTATCTTCATTCTTTGAGTGGTTCACACAAAGTACATGTGGGTCAGTGAACATGTTTCATTTTAATACATCCACCTTTTGTATTTGTTCTAGGATTTTCCTTACAAATGACTTGGTTTTATTCAGTGATAGTTTGCCTCAAATATCATGGGATCTAGTGGGTGTGTGTGTGATATTCATCACATAGTATACCGGATTTCATTCACGTGATCATTGGATGATCATGAAAAGTGTCTTATTCCTGTTTCATAAATACTCTAGCTAATAACCGTTATATTACTTGATGGAAGGCTATCTTGTTGTGTAATTGGTTAATCATATAATTTTTATTCGATGCTTAGGTACATTGTGCTCAAGAGTTTCCTCCACATAGTAGTCATTGTCATGGTAGCCATATGATTTTTCTTACTGGGGTGGGGGACTTATAGGCCTCACCACGCTGGTTGTTTTATGGTTTTTGGGACTTATATAGAATGGATCCAGGGTAAATTCTGAAAATGGGATGGCCCCACATGAAATCACAAGTCATTTTTGTGGGTTTTTCCGAGTGTGTGGTGTGATTTTTAGCGATCAGGTTTCTCTTAGATAAATTCTACATTTGTCATATTATTTATGATTAGTGAAGACTTGATTGATCACACAAGTATTTCAGAAAACTTCACATCTTGTCCTATAGATTTGTCTGAGGGCCTTCACAAGAGCTTGATTCCTTCCCTTGAATACATTGTGGGGATGGGGTGGCATGTCCAGGAATCTTCATGAGATCCAGTTTACATGTCAGGAGGTCTAGTAGGGCAATTCTATGGACATCTTGGTGCATCACATGTCTTTCAGCGATCGAGAGTGCTCTCACCTCCTCCGATTTTTTTGCATTTTTTAATTTTATAAATTTCAATTATTATGTGAGTTTCCATGAGTAATGTCTAGAAATTTACACATTTGTTTTGATACATCATGTGACCAATAGTGTTCATATAAGGGTTCCCAAACATGTCATAGAAAAATCAATCTATTTTTCTTTACAATACTGAAGGGAAAGAGCAGAGTTGGAAGGTCATACCTATGGACTTCCTTACAGTGTGGTTGAAAATCCAATTTACTTTCAAGATATGATGATTACTTCTCATTGAGGTCTTTCGGTATCTTTCAATTCACCATGGGTGCATCACATGTCTTATATTGATCATGGACACCTCTCACGTCTTCCCCGTTATCTCTCTCATTTTACCCTACAAAGTTATAGGGGTCTTGTGAGTTTTATTGGATATCATAATAGAAATTTATTATTACCATTGGTGGTGCTTCGCATGATAATTATGATCACTAGGGTATCTTTTTGGATATTTCCCCCTTATTTTCCAATGAGATTTTCAGCCTTCACCAACTGATTGTCTGTGAGTGCATCGCATGATCAATATGGGATCATGAGATGGCATGAGAAATTTTTCTTGGTCATTCATCTTGTTCACCTATGGGGAGTCGTATGATAAGTTTTTGATCTTGCAACAACATGAATAAGTTTTCAGAGACAGATTTTCTTATTGACTAATATACATCACATGTTCATTGATGGAACTCAAAATGGTGTGCAGTCATTGTCAATGACAATCACATTGCTTCTCCATTGATATGTAACATGTCCATGTCTATATGATTTTATATCATGACCAAGGGTGTTTCTATAACAAGGGGTCATTCCAAATGGTGCATGAAAAGTGTTACAAGTTGTCACAGGGTTTTCACATAAATCAATCCACTTGAATGTGTTTTGTGACCAAAGGATTACATGATATTGTTGTATGACGTCCAATTCCTCATGTGATCCTATTAAGGGTCTTGAGCGATAGAGTCTCCCACATGAAAATGAAATATTATTTTTCTTTACATGTTGTTATTAAGAATGATATGGAGCTTCTCATGCACACATGAATAGTACATTTGTGTGGTATGAAACTCAATTGGGTCGATGTGGTGTATCAAGTCTTGAATGTTATCTCATGCTCAATATTTGTGGTTTATCAAAAAAATTCTTTAAGACTTAATCATAACCAATTTTTGGGCTAATATCAACAATTCTTGACATAACCGGGTAAGTGGTTATTTAATCTTTCTTTAAGCAGAGGTGGGATCGAGATATGTGATCACTTCCACATTCTCCTGATGATGTAGGTGACATCTTAGCATTATATTTTTTGTATTCTAATGACCACAAGGTATTAAAACCCTTCACAATTTGGGATATATCCTCATACTACCTTTCAAACGAGAGGTTAAGTGGTGCCTCAGTCTTTTTAATGAACAAAAATATATTCCTGCATGATGGGTAATGTAGTTCCACAACCATCACGAGGTAGGTTGTGTGAGTCATCCTTTTCTCATGAATGATCATGTGACATCATTTTACAAACACCACATTTCATGAATGAAATAATGGGTCTCATGTTACATGCTTCACATAACCCATATGGGGTTTGTGATGCTCTATTTTGTAAGGAAATAATATTTCTCCATTCGGAGTGGCAGTGGTGCCAAACATGTGATCTACAATTTTTTATAGAAAAGTAACTGGACTCCCTTTTCACGTCGGAGGATGGTGGTGTGTACTTTAAACACACTCTATCATATATCTCACCAAGATACTCATCCAAATATAAAAAAATGATGTAGTGTCATGATATTTCATTAAATAACAAAAACTTATTTTTCGCTTCATGTATCATGTTTTTGGAATTACGTGATCAAACATCCTGACTGAGGCTTCACGTTTTTTCATAACCCTCAACTAAAGATTCATCATGTACAATGAAACTTCTTCATGCATAGGTGGATCATGTATGTGTTTGTGACCTCACACATTTTTCTTTGGTGAATGATCTATTTTCAACGGGGAATCCATATTTTCCTCATAATTGATACTGTAGTATCTTCTTAACATAGATATTCGTTAATGAATTCTATTATTCACTTGGCCAGGTTGTCTAGGCACCTCCCAACATCACATGAGTAAAGCTTATAAAAGGATAAAATATCCATGGGGGAAACTTTACATTATCATTGTCACACTCTATCCCTCTCCACACACCATCTTTGAGACCATGTATGTCTACTAGGAGGATCCATATTATGCTATGACTTGTGTATGGATTCTAGTGTGTGCGTCCATTTTTCATACTGCAATGAAAGTTATCTACAGAAACTAAGGAGTTTTGAGGCTTGTAGGCTTCGCTGTAGGATAATACATGTTAAGCAGACCCTAATGCAATCATTTTTCAGTGGAACTCTATTATGGGAATATATGTGTAGCACATATGGTGTTGGATCAGTTTTGAAGGCTCTCAAGATCGGTTGTGCTAGAGAATCGGATCCATCATGTGGTTCCATCTTTCTATAATAGTGTTTCATATGATAGACTCAACACATGGGGATACAGCATAGGTGAGCTCATCTACTTAGGGTGATTCATGATATTCATCCCTCGTGCAGTAGGTAAACCAAAAGCGTAGCATCTATGGGGTTGAAGAAGGCCCTTGGGTGGTGTTATTTTATCCCTCATGTGATATTCCCAATTTGTAGGAAATAAATATTTCCATTTTATTTATATTATTTTATTCATTATAATTATTATTATTATTTATAACACATAATAATAATAATAATAACTATAAAAATTCTCCAATTAGGTAAACAATTCAAACACCCCAAGCAACAATATCACATATGTAATCATTATGATCAGCTAATCCCTCTTCACATGTGTCCATCGATGGAAAAGTGTGTGATGTGAAATTATGAGAATCAAAAAAAACTCCCCCCTTAGAATTCAATTTTTTTATTATGAGAAAAATTTGGTTATAAGGTAACATATCTAAATTATGACATATTCCTTTTTTAGTATGCTATTAATGAATAGATCTGCTGAACATCACATGATTTCGTTCAATTTTCTTTCTTTCATGATGTGCATGATATTTCATTTCTTGAATATTATGATAATCACCAATGATACCCATACTCTATATAAAATCAAGAAAACATTAATGTATGGATCTATAGATTTGTTTCTGTAACTGCTCACAAATTCCCACTACCATGCCATCTATTACCGATGAATTCATTCCAGTTATCTTGACATAAACCGAAATTCATAAAGATAAATGGGTAACATATATTCCTTGTAGGATGAGTTATCTATCTTCATCTCAATAAGATAGGATTAGGTAGAGTATAATTATTTTTCTAAGTCTTTTTATTGGTCCTCACAAGCTCTTATAGGTTGAATTACTACCATGATTTTGTTTAGGGTCTTTTAGCTATGGCCAACTATTTCTTTAGTTAATGGTATTTTAGCTCATACCTAATATTTTATTAGTATAATGTATTTTAGCTCTGACCTAATATGGGTTTAGTTTATGTTATTTTAGCTCAGACCTAATATGTATTTATTTTGAGTTCGTTTATATCAGACCTAATATGCATTTAGTTTAAGGCCATTTAGCTCGTACATAATATGAAATAATTTTATGGACTATTTTCTCGGAAATAATATTTTTTTTAGTTTAAGGTCTTTTAGATTTGACATAATATTTCTTTAATTTATATTATTTTATCTCAGACTTAAAATTTCTTTAGTTTAAGGTCTTTTTGATCAGATGTAATATTGATTTTGTTTATGGTCTTTCATCTCAGAATTGGAATGGATTTAGTTTAAGGTCTTTTAGCTCGGACCTAATATGGATTTTGTTTTATGTTGTTTATCTCATACCTAATATGGATTTTTGATTTATGTATTTTAGCTTAGACCTAATTGAATATGGGGTTGGGAGACCCGGGATGACTCAAAACACTATGGGGTGCTGAGTTCTGATGTGGTATTTCTAGGGCTCACAAGGACTGGAGCTCCTGTCTTGCAAGGAGGATAAGCAATTAGTTGGTGGGTTATATCCATTATACATCGATAGCATGGTCAATACAAGATGATATCCACTCCATTTCAAGGGATTATAGAAGATATATGGAGTGAATATGGTTGGGGGTTGTATAATAGGGATCCTAGGCCTGCCTAAATAGTATCAATATGGGTGATGTAAGTAATAATAAAAATTTATGAGACCAGTAGTACAATATGGGGTATACATGCTGGGTATTTCCCTTAACACTATTTCATGTTAGGTACATCCATGATGTTGTTGAGGCTGACAAGGATTTGGAGACCCTTTATACTAGGAAATATGTCTTGGGTTGATGGGTCTGAGCCCCTCTACGTTAATAGCATGGCCAAATAGAGAGATCCCTTTTTTCTTTTCCAGGGGATATAAAATATTTCTGAAAAATCACACTTTTAGATGATGAAGTTCAGTATTGACAATTAGGCTATCCATGGAATGTTTCTATCACCATAAGGAAACTTGGCTCCATTTTAACAGCTCAAGCCCTACACCTTGTGTTTTCAAAATACAAGGTGTGGTCCATAATAAGGTTCAAGAATGAAGGGTCACATTCCTACCTTGATAAAGGGAACGAAACATGTTGATTAAATGTTGAGGATATCATATCCATTTGAATAGTCTGTGATGGATATTGTAAATAATAGTCTAATGTTCTCAAGTCGTGAGGAAGGTGTGGGAAAATCACATGAGGGATATCTTAAAAAATAATGGGGTGATAAGTTCTGTTGTGATTATTCTAGGCTTGCAAGAATAAAAAATCCCTTTATAGATGGCCAACATGTCTCTGGTTTGTTGGTATGAGACCTTATCCATCAATAACATGGCCAAGATGAGAGATATATTTTTGTTTTCAGGGGTAATGAATGTTTTGTGATGATGTGAGATTCTTTATGTCATGAAGTGCAATTTATGGAAAATGTAAGATCCTTGATGGAATCAAGCATTATAAAAATATTCACCACCAACATTCGAACATATTATTATGGTAAAAAAATGTGAAAAATCATTTCTATAATTTTTCTTGGACTATGGGGTCATGAGAGCATAGCTGGGCTTTTAATAGGGCTACAGAAAAGACCCTATAAGTTGGTTTTCTTATTTATTTACACCCTTATTTTTTTATTAAACTCTAAAGATGAAGTGTTTTGTTAGAGAAAACTAGAATTTTGATCAGGAACTTCTTTTTGGGTCTTCAACCTGACATGTTTTTTTCCTCTTTCACTGGTAGTTTAATCTCATGCTATTTTTACCATTACTATATAGAGTTTAAGGTTGTATATATTTGACCAAGGTTTGAATTTTTTATGGCCATGGAACTTATAGACCTAACATGGGAGATGCTACACATGATCCTAATTAGGATTCCCATTGTCATGAGTACTCCAACATCATTATGAGAAAGAGGTGAGAGTATTGTAAATAATGTAGCAAGTTATCAGGTCATGAGTGATGGTTTGGGACAATCATTATATTGAAAACCTAAACCAAAAAGGTATTCTAGGTTCTACTGTGGTGACTCCATGATCATGATAATCAGAAAGCCCTTTATATAAGGCCAAGATGTCCTTGTTTAGTGGGCCAATCCCTTCTGAATCAATACAATGGACAAACATAGAGATGTCATTTCTTTTTTCAAGGGAAGTGAAATGTTTGATATGTCTGTATATACATAAAAAATTAAGTGTGGTATATGGATTTAGGTGCTTAAAAATTTAATGGTAGCACCTCGTTCTCTAGTTGGCCAGGGAAAGGATCATGTTTTCTGTTAATAAGGTAGGATGGTGAGTGATGGTTTTCCCATATTAACATCATGTAGTGGGGACATACTTGCCTCCATGTAGTGTAACATTGAACTATAAGAACATAATTCCATGTAGTTTAACATCATGTGGTAAGGATGTAATTCCATTTAGTTTAACATCATGTGGTAAGGGCTTACTTCCATGAAGTTTAACGTCATGCAGTAAGGACATGGTAACTGATGTGAGAGTGTTGTAATGATGCAACTAGTCTCAATGATAGATATGTCAGCATCACTATGCATATCTTAGGGATGATAATTAATCCACATGCAATTCTAAATGAACTCTACTATGTAGGTCTATCTCCTAAGCAAGGAGGGGGAATGTTTATATTTTTTTGTGACTGGGATGAGTGCTGGAAAATAAAGGATCACTATGTGTCTTATGAGAGCATAAATAAAGGTCCAAGTAGTTCTTAAATGGGAAATATTATATGCTTGTATAACCCATATGTAGAGGTGGGAATTATATCCATTGACCACAACAGTTGGGCTCGTGATTGGAGATCCAGGCGTCACTACATATCTTGTTACAGTACGAATTAATTTGGGCACAGTTCTTGATTTTCCATGCAGTTTAATATCATGCACTGGGGACGATAGGGAACTAACGTGAATAAATGGAAATGACGTGGTTGGGATCAAATATGGATGTTAGGGCATCACTACATAGCTCATGATAGTTATAATAACACTACAAGTATTTCATGAAGATCCGTACAATTTAACATCATGTGGCAACTGCATCGACTGTGAAGTTTAATGTCATGTAGCGAAGACTCATCGAATACCTTTTATGGTCCTATATTCAGGACTGTGATGGGCCTGTTGTGTACTTTTATTCCTTTCTTGTGAGGGTAATACCCTTCCAAAACTCCTGTACTAATGTGAGATATGAGCATCATGACAAACATAGAACTTCATGGGATTCCCAATAGTGAAGATACAATTGATGGTACAACAAGGGTAGTTTGTATCATGTGAGGGCTAGACAAAGATATTGGATTAAAGAATCCATACATATCTCATTTGAAATGATAATCAAGAAATATTTATTTCTATAAGAAACATGAAATTATATGTCATGTGGCAAGGATGTAGGTGACTTGATGAGAATCGAGATGGTTATCATGAATATGTGTAGTATTATGTCATGCAATAAGAAAATTGATAGTGTAGTTTAATGTCTTACGGTAAGGTTGAAAGGTTCGGTTCAGTTTAATGTCTTTTTTTAGTTTGAATTTGTAGAGTTTAACTTCATATGTCCATGATGTCTTCTATACAGTTTTATGTCATGTGGTTAGGATAAATTCTGTATTGTTTACCATCATGTTGTTTGAATGAATTCTGTATAGTTAAAAATTATTTTGTTAAAAATAATTCTATAGAGTTTAGCTTTATATGGTTAAGATGAATTTTTGGGACTTAAACTGATTTAGAAACTCTTGTGATGAATTTTATGAAAATTATTTTTTAAGAAATATTTCAATGATGGGTGGTATGACACCCTTCCCATCTATTGTTTTCAATGAGTAAGCCCCATTTGTGGTAGACCCTATATAATACATAAGGTCCTGCCCATTTGCATTCTAGATTTGGGGGATTATTGTCTGGTATAATTACGGTTTTGAGGAACAACACCAGTTCCCCACAGAGGAATGAGTGGAGAAGAACCCATTTATTGAAGGCTTATGCAATCCGATTCTTGTGGACCTCATGGTTGTGCAGTGTGCACAACATGTTCTCGTCAATCTGTTTCAATTCATTTAGTTGATTTTTTGATTGGTCATCATCTAAAAGTTTTCCATAATATGGATACTCAGATTGAGGGAAATTATACTTCCATGGGTAACACTACCTCATCCCCATACCCCCACGACTATGTCATTTCTTGTGTATCAGTTTGCGTGGTAGTACAATAGGACCATAAATCATGGAGGAGATTGTCTATCCAAGACTTATTATCCATGTTTACTATCTTCTGGAGTATTTTTATAGAGTCTTATTAAATTACACTATCTATCCATTTGTTGTTTTATGATATCGAGTTGAGTGATTGGACTCGATATTATACTCATGGTACTATTTATTCAACTCTATGGAATAGAAATTGGTGTCATTTTCCATCAATATTATTTGATAGATATTAAACCTAGTATTGATATGGGAATTTACAAATAAGATAATGGTATTATTCCTGAATTCAATGAGGGGGATCCCCTAAGCCCATTTGGAAAAGAACATGCTAGGAGAATGGATGTACTTGAACTTCTTAGTTGTGGATAGGGGATATATCACCACAACATCCATTCTACAAAAGGAAAATTTCAAGGAATATTTAATTGTATGTAGAAATTCTAGAGTTTGGTGGATGAATGTATCATGGATTTAGAAGGCATTAAATTTCATGTTGAATTCCATGGAGGCTTGTACCATGGTTTTCCAGTAATATCATAACCTCTAGATATGATGGAAGAGCCTCATCCCAGATTGATGGGATCCGCAAGAGCCCAAAAGGACATCTTCCCTGACAGTAGAATTCTATCCTTATGTTATGCATGTGAGGAGGTTCCCACTAAAGCCACTCTTGTAAAATGGGTTTCTCTATTTTAGGAAATCCTATAGGGTAATGTTCACTCCACGACATCAAATATATTACCTTCCTTCTCTATCTGTGGGTAGAGTTATTTTTTGGAGATATCCAATTTTGGGGTCCATCCACCTAGGGGTTATTATTAGTGAGTCATTCTATGGGTAGGTGTTGACCGGATTGATCTCTTTCATATCACATATTATGATTACTAAGAACATTCTATAATTTCTGATGTGGGGGACTGTTTCTTCCTGATCGGGATCGACCAAGATGGTGGCCACAATGGCCAATGTGTTGGAACAATAATTCTTTGAATTGGGAACATGATGAAATGTGGAATAAAAAGGGAACTCGGCCATTATTACCATATAATAGCTAGTGATATGGTCAGGTTCTTCCTTTCTGATGGTGTATTCTCCATTAACCTACTTTTTCACTAACTCTGAATCCCCTTTGAGTTTTAGCTATGCTATTTTTAGTTGTATGGCTATTTTCAGTCCAGCGATGAGGGTTTGGTATGCAACTTCATTATTTTTGTATCCTTCAAATAGTGATAAATAGTCAGGAAACAATGATTTGTTAGGAGAGATAAATAAAACCCCTAATCAAAAAAGATTAACCTTTGGGTTTCCCATTCTTATTTCAGTAGGACTCCTTGAGGTTCCCTAAAAATACATCTCCCATGTTTGGGGTGTGTCATGGGAATAAAATACATCTTCATCTAGAATACTAGTGTCTGTTGGTGTATTTAGGGGGAGGGATGTGTTGTCAGAAGACAATACATGGATTTTCCATTCAATAACTTCTATGACATAAAATGGATGTCATATTTCATTATAATGACCACCCAATTAGACTTCCTTATGATTCAAGTAATTCCTTCTATTGTTAACTATTAATATGAGTGAAAGGATGTTCTTCTCAACATCATATTATTGGTTCTTAGTACCTATCATATTTTGGTAGTGGTAATAGAGAATATTTTTAATTCCGACATCATTATTTTGTACGGTGAGGGTACCAAATGAGAATTCCAGGGATGCCACATATAATATAAGTGGCCTCCCTTTTACTCGAGGCATTATAATTGGTGGTAGAATTAGGTATTGTTTGATACTTATAAAGTTTTTTTTGGAAATCACCATCCCATTGATAGGAGATTACCTTCTAAATTATCATTGTCAATAGGAGATCTTTTTCAGCCATGTTGGAAATAAACTTCCAAATGGAACCAAGGTGACCGTGGAGTCCCCTAAATTCTTTGCAATTTCTGAGGGGTTAGATTTATAAGATATAACTAGATTTCATTGGGTCGACCTCAATGTCATGGTGCTATACCAAAAATCAATTTAATGTACCAATCATTACCCCAAAAGAACAATTTTTGTGGATTCATCTTTAGTCTATGTTGTCTCAGCTTGTAAAAAAATTGTTTCAAGGTCCATGAAGTCACCACACCGCTGTTAGGATTTAACCACTAGTTCATCGATATAAAATTCGACTATATTTCCCAAAAATGTCTTAATGATATATGTCATGTATCATGGACATGTTGAACCATCATTTTTCAAACCACATGGCATGAACTGATAGAAAAATAGACCCTAAAGCACTATGAAGAAAGTGGAATATTTTTCTTTGGGTGTTGTCTTTATCTGATTGTACCCTGAGAACCCATCCATTAAAAAAATGGATTAGAAACCAGTAGTTGGATCGATCAAGAACTTTGTATTTGAGAATGGGGAATCATCTTTTAGGAAATGTTCATTAAGGACTTCAAAATCAATGCATACCGTAATCGTCCCATTCTTCTTCTTGATAGGGATGATGTTGTCAAGCCATATAGAGTATTTCAATTCTCAGACAATGTTGGATTCGATAAACTTGTTCACATATGCCTCTATATTGGTGGCATGAGAGGGTTGTGTCCCCCTTTCTACCTACTTAAAGCCTCAATGATCATCTGGTATCTTGAGATGGTGCTTATGTCACATTTGGGTTCAGTTTGGGAATTTCTATGTAGTTATACATGAATACATATCAGTAGTATTTCCAAAATGTGATGTACATATCTTTATCATTGAGGGGAATGGAGGTACTAATCAGTGTAGTTTGTGGATCATACATTCTTACCAGATGTTTCATCATGAGTTCATCAATGGTGGGGGAGGGGCATTCCTGAGGTCAGTCTCATTATCTTATATCTTCGATTATGTGGACACATTTTCAAATAGAGATAGAAATTAAGGGGATTCACTATCATAATCAGGGTAAGAGTGGTCATGATAAGGTATATTATCATCCCCTGTTGATTGATTCATTCACAAATATATTTCGGGGATTATAGTCATTGATGTTTTCACTGGGGAAAAGAAAGGATTGTACCTCTGGGATTATATACGTTCCCTCGATCAGGTTTATGGGTATAAAATAGTATTCATCAAGCATAAATTAGTAATTCATAAGGGTTGTCTCCAAGACATTAAGAGTATCAAACTATATATCATCATCTACCATTGGTTGTTTTCTGCCTTTTTATAGAAATATACTTTAGCATATGTGGCCTTTGAAGTTTCTAAGGGAGCACTATCACTATGTAGTATTCTGAATTTTTTATTAATTGGACACATAAACACTGGTGGAATGATGATGGCATCACTAGGTGGCTATGGATCTAGTTCCTTCCGAGTTGGATTTTATACACTCTATCATGCTTAATTATGATGAACTCAACATCTGATGTAAGATACCCAAAATGGGACTCAATATAAATTTTCTTGAAAGGAAGTTTCTCACACTTTCCATACCCTATGATGTTTAGCTTAGTGGGATACAAATCCCCTTCACCATATCCCAAACATCATAGAGTTTAGTCTAGGATAAGATTGATCATAGAACCATTATCAGTCAGATCTGTTTGTACGTTGACATTTTTGAGTCTTTGTGAGGAATATATGGCTCTAATATAACCTTTAAGGGCCTCTTCATGATCTTGATAAATGAATGATATGGTGACATTATATTATGATTCCTTGGTCTCCGCTCAATAGACCGCAACAGTAGTGGCCTCTATCTCCAACACTTAGGGGATCTAAAGGTCTTCATCAAGGGACTACCTAATTTATTTATGAAGGATAGAGTGTGTCGAGGACTAAGAGATTGGATAGTACTGCCACCATCTATTTTAAAACATCATATTTTTTTTCTAAAGGTCAGTGATTCCTGATATGGGGTTTCAATTTGACGTGAAGATGAATGGTAGAGGAATTTATGGTGGATGAACATGGAGCTTGTGTAGGGGTCATGGGAGAATCTTCTTCTGGTGGAATGGGTTATCATGGCCTTCCCCTTAGTCTAGGATGATTTCAATGGACCCTTACTATGTGTTCATTCAGGTTGATCGGGTGTGGACGACTGCTGGAGGGTTCTGAGATACCTTCCCATTTAGGGCTCACTAGAGTGAATTCCCACCATTAGCAGCTACATATTCATTTTCTATAGGGAAATGAATAGAATATTGGGTTCAACCACACCCACACTATTCTCTATACCCTCAGTTCCTACACATATGGCCTCCTAGTCCCTATGTATGTGCGAAAAACTCATGATTTGGAAAAACCTATTTTCAGAGAAGGCGTAAGAAAAATTGTATCATTTTGGAAAAACCAAATATGATATCTTCATCTGATGAGGGTTCCATTTGGTGGGGTGGTTCCCATGTGTTGAATTTGGTAGGGGAGAAGTTAGCGGGAGTTAATTCATGCTTTGGAGAATAATATGAATCTTCCTCAACTATTTCTTCTTGCTTGAATTGTTTGTACAAACATTTGGTGGTACATTCGATGTTCCCTCCTTCATGGGTGGTTGAACTATTGTGATTCTTCACAAATGATATTTTATTGTTGTGTAGTCTTGATAAAATTTCTTTCAAGTCATCCATTTTTTGAATTTAAACATACAACTTTTTGGAAAATTCCTCCACCCACTCACTTCTTCCTTTTAGATCATGGTTTTTCATTCCATATACTCTAGGGAGTTATCTAAAACCACTTTTCAGGAATCAATCATTCCATTAAAGAGGTATTTAAAGATGAAGTAGTTCTAGGTATTATGACCCAGCCTTCTGTATAATGGGATGTAATCAAGATGGTTCGTGAGGGTGACCCCATCAGGCTTTCTGGGTTGTGGAAGTGTGAGTAGGTTATTTTCCATGGCTACTATTAAATTATTGGGGACTTGTTAATTATTGAATTAGTGTGCCTTATTCATTGATTCTTCAAATCTTGGATAACCTTTATTTCTATGTGCTTCTAGTTGAGGGAGATTTTGTGGTTGTCTCCACTCGAATGGCAGTGTTTGGAGGTTCTAGGCCTGCCCTTTTTTTTTAACGAAACTGCTACTAGCTTGAGAGTGACTATTACAACTTCTTCTCTAGTTGGAATTTCCACTATATAGTGGGAATGAGTCAAGTTATGGATTGGGTCCACTAGATAGATTTTTATAAACATTGGTCCTTTTACAAAAACTCCCAGAATCTACCTAGATATTTCATTAGAATTAGTGGTATCTACAACTCTTACCAAATATTTTCAGCACATAGTTCCACTGGTTTCTCTTACAACAGAGGGATGATAAGTGAGTAGGATAAACCCTTTAACCATGATCTAAAGTTAGAAACCATCTCTTTTTCATATTGTTTGTAGTTTTTTAGGTTGATAATCATTGTATTCTTCAGTGTATAATTGAATTGATAAAGGAATGAGGGGTGAAGGGCTTCCCATCCTAAAACAGATCCTGTTAGAAGACTGTTATACCAAACAAAGGCTTTCCATGATAGATTCTGTAAAAAAACACCTCAGCTTTGCTGCCTCCTATTGATCTTGAGGGCACATCATCGACCCATATTAGTATATGAAGTTTGTGATATGTTGTTCAGGGTAACCCACACCATCCAATATATGAAAGGTAGGATTTCTTAAATTTTGGGGAGCTAAATTTTCATCCACCCAACAGGGATATGGATTCATCTCGGGCTACACAGGTATGTGTCACTCTACCATTGCTTCCATTTGAGTATCTAGGGACAATTTGATGTTAAATAGATCTAGGGGAACCATTTCATGAGCTTTCCCCCATCCATAGGGAGGTGGTGGGGGTCAATGAGGTGGCCCCACTTTTATCTCATGTAAATTTTTGATTCATCCCATGATTGAATGGTTTTAATAGTGAGGGGGATGTTGTTTCCACAATAGAGGAATGTCACAATCAATTTTGACTTCCTCATTTAGGTGAACTGATTTTCAAGATCCAGAGCTGACTTGATTCTTAGATACTATTGTTTCTCGAATATTGACCATGGGGGGAGAACATTTGTCTATTATTGAAGATGATATCCAGTGGGAATATTTCCTCTGAGTAGTTCCTTGTTGATTTTTTGGAGATTTGGTAATTCACTCTCATATTTTAAAAATTGTTCCTATAAAAAAGGAACCCCATTTCTTCTTATAGGTGATCAGAATGTGGTAGTTTTTCTCCTTGTCAATATTCCATCATTGAATGAAAATTTGATATTTGGAGGTTCCATGTTTTGGATTTTTCTTCTGTTCCTGGTGTGTGAAGACTCATTTGGTGCATCAATGTCACCCACCTACCAAGGTATGTTTTCAATTTCATGATCTTATACACTTGCATCCTATTTAATACCGTCCATGTTGATAGTGACAACATTCAAAAAGGCATACCATGTAATGGTCTTTGTCCCATTAAATTCGACGCAACATGATGATTCTTCAATTTCTTTCTAGTGTAATTATTAAAACCCTTACCCATATTGGGCCATTTTTTCTTGCATCCTAACGGGTCTTGATAGTCTTCACCATGTTTTTTTATCATTTTGGTCTATGAATAGTAACTCTGAGAGAGTTTCTTTTCACTGTTGTAGAACCTGGAATAGCTCAAATGGGTCTATCTGGTGATGGGAGGATTTGGTGGAATGATAACCATTGATTGATTCCTCCAAACCTAGAGATGGCTGAATCCCTTTGTGGTGGTGAGAATGATGAAACTCCCCCCAGCCCTATGGAGTGGGGGTTATTTATGGCCAGAATTTTCATGTATTGATCTATTTTTTGAGTATCTAATGACTCTAGTCATGGACATTATGATTCCCAGAATAGAATTGAAGATATAAATTACCCAAGACCAGTGGGGTGGTATTGATTTGGACCCACCACTGGTTTCTTTAGGGTCCTATGTGGTGAAAATTAATCTGGTGATGGTGATTGAGATATAAATTCCCCCATCCCAGTAGGATGGGCTTCACCTACTGCTGCTGAATGTATGTCTTGAATTCTCTTTGGAATTGATATCATGGGGGTAGAGGTGGTGTTAGATATTCTACAGGCCCATGTGGATAATCTCACTCCTGTAGAGCTCGTATGGAAGCAACTACACTGGTCTATATGATTTAATGAATTTTTTCTCATGTGGGAGCTGGCTGTGATGGATGCCCATGGTGAGAACCATTCCTTATAGGATGTTTTCCGGGTGATCATAAATCGGTCTATGTATTTATAATGTCCTCTTATTGTCTAATGGGGACCAGTTTGAAATATTTTGGGCTATCATATCTCCCCATTCATGGTTTCTTGGCACTGTTGAAGTGGGGGTTTTCTATTATATTAACAAACTGTCCTGAGCATTACCTGGTTCCATAATCTCGCCATAGGCTATAACAATACAGGATGATACATATGAAAGGATTTGATGTTAAAAGGGAGCATCAAAGTGTAATGATCCTTAGTGTCCCCAAACATGAATACGAATTGATGATTTGGATTTGGAGATCAGCTACTGAAGAGTTGTGATGCAATGGTGGCAGGTGTGTTACAAATTTTCATTGTGATTTTTCTATTTTGGGTTATAGACCATTTAGATAGTAGTTAGGTCTAATTGAAAATAGATTATATTTATTTTCTGAAGGTGACACTCATATCCTTGGTAAGGTATATTTTGAGCCTTCAGTCGCTGATGATTATATCATATATTCTAGTGTAGATATGGCTTACACTCATTTTCTAACTCATCTGGGATCTCATAGTCAATTGTAGAGAGAGGATAGAACATGATGGGGTGGTTTTTTCAGAAAAATATATCTATATAATTTTCCCCCTCCATATCAAAATTACATGCCTCTATCCAGTTAGAGAATAAAATATGGCTCTGATTGTCACATGTGGATAAGAGTATTGTTTTTCAGGATGTTGTTTGGGAACCATATAGAGTTGACATCAGTGTTTCAAGAACATCTCTATATGTATAAGTCATAGTTTGGTTTAACTATCTATATGGAGGTGTCTCTAAAAAGGAATAATTTCCTTTCCCAGGGGAGATATTATTGTGGGGAGGTTGACCAGAGTGGATGGTAGGAATAGAGCCCCTATGATCCATCTCCACACTAACACGATGAGTACTCTCATCATAATGAACATATTCTACTTCCTCATTGATAAAAGAGTCGATATACCCTTATGGGATTTATAATTTTTCTCCAACAACCTCAAATACACTAACTTTGAGAATATTAGGAGTATGGTCTATGTTCTGTATTGTGGTCAGAATATGTTGACTTGCCTTTTGGGATTGTGAAGGGGTATGAGCTTGTAATGTGACAGCTTCCAGATCTTGTATATAAGTATCTAGTGTTGCAGAATTATGAGCTTAATAATGAGAAGTATCTGAATATACTGATGATATATCTCATTATTGATAGGAATGTGAGTCTATCCCGAGGAATGTTCCCTTATCACTTGGTGATCCTCAGTTAGGAAGGAAATATGAGCCTCATCCTAAGACTTTGCGATATTCCACTAGTCTTTCTTGGTAGGATATCAACCTACCCTAAAGAGTGTGCTTCAATCAATTTGTGGGCCCTGTTTTGATCAATAATATGAGCTGAGTATGAATATGAATTCCCCATTAGAGTATGGTGAAATACCTCTGGAATGGGAGAAGGAATATGATCCTACCCCTGTATTTTTTGGAAAGATTATGATGTTGTATTTTTTTGGTGGAAGTAGGAATATGCTCCTGGATTCCATTATCTTCCAAAAAATTAGCATGGATCACTGATCTACTAGGATATTCCATATAGATTCACTAATAAAAATGTGATCATGTACCGAGGCTTGGGCCATTGTCACTTGGTTAACCCTGACCAGAATGAGGATATATACTAAATCCTTGGCATTTTGAGTATGTCACTAGACATCTTTGATAGGAATATAAATCTATCCTAAGGCATTTCACCCATTCACATGGTGATCCCTAGACAGAATGGAGATATGATCACGATCCTAGGCCTTTGGAATTTTCCACTAAACGTCATCAATAGGCTTGTGCCCCTATCCTGAGGCATATACCAGTCTCACCTGGTGAGCCATGATTGGAATGTGATTATGAGCCCATTCCGATGCCTCACACTTCATCATAATATGTTGGTAATCCTACTAGGAATGAGAAAGAATGTGCCCTTTCTATGGTACAACCACTTGTTCAAGATGATCAGAGTTTTGATATGTCCTAGATATAGGGGTATGATTCTGTGCATGTATGTTCTTCAATAATAGTGCCAAAATATGCTGATGGAGTTCTTCAGTTTTGGATAATATATATTTTTATTTTATCAAGGTGTGTTCAGGTATATGAACATATATATTTTCTATATCTATGATAAAATGATATATATCTTCAATTGAACTGGGGATATGTGCCCACTTATTTCCTCCTTGTTCCTCTGAAATATTCTAATGATCTTCCTGCATGGGGGTAGGAGTATGAGCCTCCTTATTCCTACTTCAGGTATAATTCTAGCATACTTATTTTAATTGAGATGGGATATGAGCCTCAATACTAGTTCCGACATGAAAATGTTGGAAGCCATCATTAGTAGGAGTGTGGGTATGATCCCACTCTTGGATATCCAATTATTTCCTCCTCTGATAAGTATTCCATGTAGCCCATGCATGTTCCTCATAGGTGGATTTTTGTCTGATGGTACCCTCATAAGGAGGATGATAGTTTCTAGTGGGATGGTTTTGGAGAATGAGGTTGATAGGTTCCCTCCTTGTTGTCACCTGAACCGAAAGGGAGCTGTATTTTTCAACATGTTCCATCTTTATGAGATACGGAAATTGGCAGTTATTTTGCTTTTGGGATAATCTCTTAAAGCTGTGTGTCATGGCCACAAGAGAAACTAGATTATTAGAAACCATTTCCAGTCGATGTGGAATCACCGGATGTCATGCTTGTAGAACATCATGAGAATATTCCATGTTTAGGATCGTACCATGTTAGTGTTACTCTCAGACCATCGTTTTTTCTACCTGTCATTGGATTTTTTATGCAGGTGAGATTATCTTGTGACCCATAGAGGTTGTAGTCACATATAATTTCCCTGAGTAGAAACTGGATGATGAATACATTTTCACAAATTATAATGTTTTCAATATCTACAGTCATGCATATAATAAGGAACACGTTTACCAATTACTTCCATATCATATACATAATGTACTTAATCAGATATTCATGGTTAACACATTTGTACTGATATTCCCAAATTCGTCTATTCTACTAATTTGTACTTGTAAAAATGGGGATGAACATATTTCATGAGAAACCTATTTAAAGAGGATCATCTATAAGATAATTCCTTCATTACAAATATTTTATAGGGTTTGTGAAAAAAAGTTGATTGTTGTATCATAACCTAATTATTCTTTTGTTACAAAGATTCATGTCAGTTTTACAAAAAAAATTCATATAAGGTCAAATGAAATGTCCTGATGGATAATAACCAATCATTTTTTCATCAGAGAGATTCACATCGGGTTCACCAATTTTTTATCATGTTTATAAGGAGTGGAATGGGTTTCTCTAGTTGAGATACCATTTTCACTTTTCTCATAAACTCATAATGGTTCCCCCATTTGTAGTTGTGTATAGCCCTGCTATCCAAAATCAAGTGGTTGCCTAGATTTTCAGGCCCATACTCTCTTGTGGAATCACATTGGTTAAGAGAATGGGAGGTTGGGCTCATCACACCATTCTAGGTGGAATGTTTTATTACAATAGGACTCTATTATAGATTTATGATATGTTTGTGAATCTATTCCTAGTCCTAATACAAGACATGTTACCGTGAAAAAACGATTCATTGGTTAATTATCTCATAAAACAAATAAGAGGAGTCTCATTAGTGAATCAATTTGTATGCATCCAAGGTTCTTCATCCACTTCCTTAATGGTTAATAGATACATTATGTGTTGAACTTGTATTACCAAATGATTTAGAATGTTCTTCCATGCAAGGAGACCATTACTATTATGAGTAGGGGATTGATCCATTATGAGGTATCCGATGTATCCTGGTTAATATAGGAATCAAAATATACATAGTTCATTAATCCCACTACAGTTTAGTGTTATAAATAGATGACATATGTTTGGGTACTAAGACACAAAATATTTGAGCTTGGGTATCAAGGAGATATCATACGTATCCTAGTTATGGTAGTAATCAGAGTTATTATAGGTCAACCTTGATTTTGAGAATCTCCTTAAGGTATATTCTCTTATATAATGGGTGTTCATACCATACCACTCATCTGGGATTATATATTGGGATTTCTATTGTTAGTAGAGATTCATGATGCCTAAAGAGTTGTTAATTGTGTCTCCCTAAGTCCATGTGAGCTATGATCAGTGTTAGAAAAATTGGGAAATAGACTATCAGAATCATGGAGCATATATATATATATATATGGGACTTGTGTACTAGGATAGTCTTTTGGGTGTTTGGTATTTAGATCAAGCCTTGAGAAGGAGTCTTATGTATCCTGAGTATACAAAGGATCATATTCATCGTAGATTAGTTTATTTCTCAGTCTGTTGATGGATAAGGTAGAGTAACTAGCTCATGGGAATGATTGGGTTAAAATGGTTGAAATTTCATTGATATGATGATTACATAGAAGTAAATGATTATTATAGATTGGTCCATAGAATGGAATCCTACATATCTTGGTTATAGAAGGAATCAGAGTTCACATAGTTCATTTATCCCTTAACCCGTTGATAGGCTAAGGTGGATGATCAGGCTTGGAGGCATTATGACTGTTCTAGAGTTTTTGGGAATGCTAGGTACTTATACCTAGATGGATTCCCAATTGATCATTAAAATAACATATGATTTTGATATTTGGGCCTACATACTGAGATTTCCCTTGTAACCATGGGGTGTATAGTGAAGATAAACTTATCAGTGTAACTCTCTATGACCACGTGAACCATGCGCACTGTGAGAAACAATGGTTAGAATGTGTTTGATTTCATTTCTTTGGATAAGGTTATTGGATTCTAGGATCACCCAATATGACCAATTATAAGCTTAGACATTGAATAGGTGGACTACATATACTGAATATGGAAAGCATTAGAGTGGTCTTAGTTCCCTTTATCATGGATTATACTCTGAGGTTGCCCTTGTATTTGGGGATTACACACCAAGTATGGATGATTTTATCAAATCCTGGGATGCTCTTGTGACCTTTCCTTCTTATCAAGAGGCTGTCTCATGACCCAATTGACATTTCAAGAGGGAATCTCAAGATCCATATAGTTTCCTCTAGAGTCCATTGCATATCTTGGCAGACATGTCCATAGGGTTTCACAATAATCGGTTCGAATTCAGGGATTGCATCCTAAGTCATATCCAACATGTATGGAGGGTGTCACGTGACATGTCATGGAATGTGTTGCATGTTCGTGCCGACATCCCTGGTGGTCGTTGTGAGTCTCAACCAACTTGTCATGAGATTCAGTTGATACACCCATAGAACTTCATGAGTCCTAGCTAATATGCCCAGATTCTTTTGTGAGACTTGGTTGATGTGAATAGGTGCTGTTATATGAGTCAAGAGATTCATTTTAAGGATGTCGCATGGATTGGGGGACATGTCCATGGGGACATTCATGAGACTATGGAAACACATCTTGGTATGTCATTTGACTTTTACATGTCATTTTTAAGGGATTTTTATGACCCAAATGTCATTTTTTAAGGAGTGTTATGAGATTTGGGAGACATGTCATGGTGTTATCGTGTGTCTTTGGGAGGTTCATGTGAATCACATGTGGGTCATCAAACATGATTCGGTTTAAGTATTCTGCCTTTATTCTCCCTTTTTCGCATTTCGTTGTGGATGACTGGGTTTTATTCAATTTCAATTTTTCTTCAATCTTGTGTGATCTAGTGGGCTTGTGGGATGTTCTTTTCGTATCCTATTATAGGTACTTTGAATGATCTAGGAATGATCATGTGAAGTGTCTTATGCATGTCACGTGACTACTTAGGTTTCTCACCAGTATATTACCTGATAAAGGGCTAGTTGGTCGCATGATTGGTTTCTCAGAGAAGTTTTCTATGATGCTTGGGGCCTTTTCACTCATGTTTTTACTAGGAATAATATCTTTATTCAGGTTATTCATATTTTTTCATACTAGGGTGAAGGATTTATTTTCCTTTCCACCCTGGATGTTCTCATATTTTCACGGTGTATCTAACGTGGATCCAATATGGAGTCATTGAAGGTGGTTGGCACCATGCGGATTCGTGATTATTTATCATGGGGTTTTTTTGAGTGTGCCGCCTTATTTTTAGTAGTCATTAGTCCCTTCCGTCAATGCATATTTTATTAGATTATTTCTGATTTATGATGAGTTACTTGATCATGGGGGTATGTGAAAATACTTTTCATCATGTCCTATGGATATGTTTGTGGGTTATCACAAGAGCACATTTCCTTTCCTATAATACTTCATGGGGAAAGGATGGCTTCTACAATTGTCTTCGTCAAATCTGGTTTACATTTCAAGATGTCTCATGGGGCCATGATCTGAACATCTTGTCTTGTCGCATGACTTTCAGTGAGATTCAGAGCTCTTGCCTCATCCCTTTTTATCCCATTTGTTTTATTTTAAAAAGTTCAAGGATTATGAGAGTTTTTATGAGTAATGTCAAGGAAATTTACTCAGTTTTTTTATGATTCCTCACATGAACAATATGGGTCATATGGGGGTGTGAGAGCATGTCATAGAAAAATCTATCTATTTTTCCTTAGAGTGCTGATGGGGAAGTTTGTATTTTCCTAAACATTCCTAAGGTCTTTCATTCAGAGAGGCTAAGAAGCCAAAGGAGTTTTCTGATATGAGGCGTACATGTCACTGAGGTCATACAATGTCTTGTGATTCTCTAGGGGAATGTCACATGTCCTTCAATGACTGTGGATACCACTAACCTATTCCACTTTATCTACCTCATTTTAACCTACTATGGTTCGGAGGTCTCCTATGTTTTCTTTTATATCATCATGGAAGTTTATTCTTCCTATCCGTGGTATGTTGCTTCATCGTTAATATCACCGGGGTATATGCCTTTTCATATCCCCCCCATATTTTCTAAATATATGTGCGGCCTTCACCCACGGATTTTTTGTAAGAAAATTCAATGATCGAAATGGGATTTTTCATTGTCACATGAAACTTTTCTTGGTTAGTCATCATGTTTTCCTAGGGAACAAGGCATGATCTATATTGGATCTTGTCACAACATGCATATGTTTTTAGGGAAAATTTCTTTTCTTGACTTTGATAAACCTCGGGTTCACTAATGGACCTCATGAAGGCATGAAATATTTGTCAATGAAAATTTATTTTAATCTCCTTTTCTATGTCTCGTGTCAATGGATGTATGATTCTATAGTGTGACCAAGGGTATATCCCTCTCAAGGTGGCATGCCAAATGGTGCCTGGTTAGTGTTACTCTTTGTGGTAGCGTTGTCTCATAACCCAAGACACTAGAATGTGTTGTATGACTGAAGGTTTTCATGAGGGTTTTGTATGACATAAAATTCATCATGAGATCTCGTAAAGGGGCTCGAGTGATACAGTCTCCCACATGCACATTAAATATTTATTTTTATCATATGGAGATATTAATCACAACATAGAGATTATCATGAAGACATGAATATTTCATGTGTTCGGTATAGACCTCCACTGGATAGGCATGGTGCATTGAGTCTTGAATTTTATTTCATGCTCATAATTAGTAGTGAAAAAAAATAAATTATTTAGGACTCGACCATAGCCAAATGTCAGGTTACAATTATCAATTCCTCACATAACTAGGCATGTAGTTATTTAATTTTTTTCTTTATAGTGGCGGGATCGTGATATTTAATCTCTTCTAAATTCACCTAATTATGTAGGCAATATCTTAGCATTATATATTTGGTATTATGAAGTGAACAAGATGTTGAAACCCTTCAAAATATGAGATACCTAGTGATACATTCTTTTAGAATAGAGGTTATGTGGTGGTTTATCCATTTAAATGAACAACAATACATTCTCACATGAGGGGTAATGCAGTGCCACAACCTTCACGAGGATGGTTATGTGAGCCTTTTCTTTTTCACAGGAATTATCATGCAAATTATTGTCACATAAATCTCATCACATGAATGAAATAGTGGGTCACACATGACTCTATTGTCATAACACATGTGGGATTTGAAACGCTCTATTTTACAAGGAAATGAGTTCTCTCTATTCGGAGTGGCAGTGGCCCAAAACTCATGATCTACAATATGTATTTTTACAAAAAGTGGTACATTACCTTTGTGCGTCCGATAATGGTGGTGTGTACTACAAAAACACTATGTTGTCCATATCACCGACATACTAATCTAGAAATCCAAAAATTATGTTGTGTCAATATAATTCTTTATATAACCGAAGCATCTAACACTCTTCATGTGACATTTTTTTTGATTTGTACAAACACACATCTTTAATGAGTCTTCATATATTTTCATGATCTACACCTGGATATTAATTCATGTAGTACAATACTTATCATGCATAGGTGGCTCCAATTCATGTTGGTGACCTCTTGAATTTCTATTTGGTGCATGATCTATTTTCAATGAAGAAAGCATATTTACCTCATAACGGAGACTATAGGATCTTCTTCGCATAGAGATTATCCTATGAATTATTATGTGAACTTGGAAAGGTGTTATGGGAGCCACTTTTCATCACATCTAATAATCTTATAAAAGCAAAAACTATCCATGTGGTCCATCGTAGATTACCAGTGTCACACTCTATCCCTATCCACAAACAATCTATGAAACTCTATGTGTATACCAGGAGGCTATGCGTTATTCCATGACCTACGTATGGATTACAATGTGTTCCTCCATTATTTATAATACAATGAATGTTATCCACAAAAACGATGGATTTTTCAAGCATGTAAGCTTCCCAATAGGCTGATACAAGTGAATTAGACCCCTATAAAATACTTTTTCAGTAGACCTATATTATGTACATATATGTGCATAATAGATGGTGTTGGATATATTTGAAAGCTTCTCAAGATAGAAAATGGTAATTAAGGTGATCCATCATTTGGTTCGATCTTCCTATACTAGCATATCATATGGTAGTCTCAACCCTAGTGGTTTCATCCTAGGTGAGCTCATCTGATCGATGTGATGCAAAATATTCACCCCATGCACAGTACGAAGACTAGTACCATAGTGCATGCGATGTTGAAGAAGGTTTGTTTTTTATATGTGTTTTTATATATTTTTTTAATATATGAAAGTTAATTTTTTTAATGTATGCGTGAAAGGTGGTTGGGGGTGTGCATTTCCCCACCCAAATGCCTTGGCCCTAATCAGTGACATGGAAAAGGTGGTAGGGGTGGTGCGTCTTTCACGTATAGAAAAAGCAAAATGAGGCTAGGGGTCATGCACCTTTCACCTATGGTAAAAGTGAAAGGCAACCCCCTATGGCTATCTTTCATACAATTACCTATAAAACGACAACCCCCACATCTTCATCACTTCAAATCCACCCACATCAATCTCATTTCTAAATTCTCCCTTCTCTATACACTATAATCTCTCTATACCTATAGAAAAAAGTTTTCTTTGAGCGTGGTGGATCTAGTGGCCTAAAATAAGTCTTCATTTTTTTAAATCAGTTTTTAGAGGTATTTGTTCTCATTTAATTTAATGTTATTTATTTTTTGAATTTAAATATTTTTATTTAGTTTAAAATATGTTATTTATTAAGTAATTTATTTATTCATATATAGTTTATAAACAATGTATATTATTATTAAAGATTAAGTATCGATGAAATTATGATTATGTTATGAATATGTAATGGTGAAAGGTTGATTAAATATGGATTAATTAGGACTAAATTATAAATATGTGTTGATTGAGGATTCATTAAGGAATGAATAAACAAATAATGATTAAGTCATATTTAAAAAATGAATAACAGATGATAAAAGAATGATTCAGGCATGGTTAAAGGTTGATTAAGGGATGATTAATGAATGATTAAGAAATGATTAATGAGTGTTCAAATAATGGTTATGAAATGATAACTAATTATGAACTAATGGATAAATAATGATTAAATAAAGGTTAAGTAATGATTAAATAATAGTTAACTAATGATGAGTGTCATCTTTTATGATATAAGAAAACTATTTAAAATTTTGGTAGCATAAATATTATGTGGTTATCTAAGAAATCTAAAATCTGTTAGGATACAAAAAACTGGATGTGGCTCTATCATAGATTTAACTTGGAGGGACAACATTGACAAGGTGTTCTCAGATTCACTCGGGGTAACATGGTACATAAAAACAAGCCTTTCTATATCATGTTTTAACACTCCTTGGGGATATTTTTTATATGATTCATATTTTCTTTAGAAACTACTAAAATAACTTTAGAATGATTTAAAAAATGTACTAAGAAACATCTGTGTCATTGTTTATGATGGGAGATTATGTTCTAAATGTTCAGAATCATCATTATTATATGGTCAAACCTCATTGACAATAGGACTCATAAAATATTTTAAAAAGTGAGATAAAAATAATACAATGCCAAATCACATTAATTATCATTGATAAATTGACAATTATTATCATATAATGTGAAATGTATAAGAATAAAAAATAAGAAACACATGAATGGTTTCAAAAATACAAGTAATACATTGAAATTTTCCAATAGAACATGGTTTGGATGATATGATCCCCACTTCAGATATGAGGTAAAATATTGATTATTTTCAACTGGAATCTTAATAACATTATTGAAATATACATACTAAACTTTTAAATTTTTATAATATTTCATCCTTATAATGACAGATCTAAGATGCCATATTAAATATTTCATTAGAAGGATAAAATATTTTGTAAATTATAAAGATAATTATGTATCTTTTGAATATTTTATAAAGTTGTCAGTTGGAAATAAGTTGGATTTTACCACACATCTGAAGTGTGGCCAATCTCATCCAAACAATGATATATAGAAATTTTGAAGGTATTTTATGTATTTTTTAAATCATTCATGTGTTATTTAATGTGTCTATTTATATCCATTTCACTTTATATGATCATAATTTTAATTTTATTAATTTTAATTAAAGTGATTTGGTGTTATCTTCTTTTTAACTCACTTTAAAAAAAATCAAGTATTTTCTAAAAACAATTTTTAAAAAGAAAAATTAGTATGATATTTTAGGGTAAAAAATTCGTTCAAAAACTTCAGTGTAATAAATATTATATTGGTATCCCTCATTATCAATATTAGTTACACTATCATAATCGTCATAAAAACACATTTTGGTCATAGGGTATCTTGTTTTCCTATGTGTACTGTTATGGGGAGGTTATTCAAACTAAAAAAGGGGCTTCATACATTACACAACCAACAAAATTGGTTAGTATAGCGGATTATGAAACCCTAACTAAACATCAAGACAACATTTGTGGTTCCTTAAATTAGGGACCCAGTCAAGAGATCAAGTCTTTGGGCTATAGATATTATCAATTCCTGACTACACTGTGGCATATATATTCTCTATTGGGTGTTGATGTGTAGTGGTTCCATGAAATAAATTTATTCTCTCAAAGGTTATATGGTCCAAAGAATGAGTTATATGTTTTTTTTTCTATTTTACAACAACAAATATCATTTGTACGAAGACATTGATTTATAAGAGTTACTGAAGATAGTTCACCCCATGAAATTGATCACATTCCAAATGATGAAGAAGAGGACATCCTAGAAGATCACTTGAATATACATGTAAATATGACACCTGATGAGGATTTTCAATATGATGGAACAGATGGTCACAATTGTGTTGATGAGGAGGGAACATCAGAATATGGGAACGAAGTTTCTTCAAATAAATTAGTTGTACATTAGCCACTAACTAAAATAAGTCATCCACCACTTTTTTCATATTGGTGGGATGTAAAGACATGTGTGCATGAATTTGACTACAATGTTCTCATGCCCACAACTTAGTTTCCTAGAGTTGTATCAGATGTGTTTTGTGAGATAGACCAAACCTTATATGTTGGAAGCATTTTTTCTAGTAAATATGCATTAAAAAGAACACTAAAGTGATTTCTCATTGAGAGACACTATAGATAGATAGTTCTGGAATCAGGCCATAATTAATATCTCATACGATGTGAGATGTATGGGGATGATTGTACATTCTTCTTTAGGGTGATTCCAGACATTTCATTTGGAGGTTGGAGAATCTCAAGGATTGAGGTAGCTCGTACATCAGTTCAGACAATCATGACACAACATCACACCTCATTGGAGGCTAAATTTGTGTCATCCATTATCATCGAGATGATTATGACATGACAAGATGTTCCAACCGCCCTTGTGTAATAGAGTATACAATAAACATTCTGTAACACCCCAAGCTTCCATGGTACGCTTCCCTTTTAATAATGCAGTAGCATGTGTTTTACGCAACATCGAGTTCTAACACACACTCCAGAACCAATCAAACTAGCCATTATGAATAGTAATACCCACTTTTTAAAATTTTAAAATTTTAGCTCTCAAAATGGACTTAATTTTTGGATTCGTAATATCGAAATTAGACTAGGGTAAAATTTTGGAACTTTTTGGATAACATTTATATTTTGATGAATAGTGAAAATTACTAAATTTTAATTAAAAACAACTTTTTTAATTGAAATAATTAATAGTGATAAATTATTAATTTGAGTGGTTTTAAAAAATATTTAGAATATATTTTTACCATTTAATACAGTGTTGGTCATTGGACATAATTTCCCAATTAAACCGGACATAAACAAGTGTCAATCTTTTGATAGTTATTATCTCTTAAAAACACGCTTTTTGTTTTAACAACGGGAATTAATTTTAAATTAATTTCTTCCACTTCTGTGTTTTTAATTTGGAAAAATGGATTCCATATTTAGAATCAGGATTTCAAAATTGTGTAAATAGGTAACTTTTAATTTTATACATTTTGAATAATTACTTCGGTAAATATTTTATTTACCATGGTTAAAAGGTAAATCCGATAAATAAGGGTAAACAAATAATATTATAATAATAATAAATTACCCTAAAATGTGTCCTAAACTTATTTTTTGATACATGTCCAACCATGGTCTTATTTGGGTCGATTTGGGAACCCCATAGATCCACTTGTAAGTGATAATGACACTTTATATTAATTAAATTAAAATTAATACAAAAATGACATAAGCATATATCTTTTAGAAAAAAAAATTTTACACAGGGTTATATATGTTTTATTTTCGACTATAAATATTCATTGGAAATATAAAACTACTTCCTACATAATATTATTTTATTTTTAATTTTCATACATTTAATAATTAAAATTATTTATGACACAATAATGATGCAATATTTTCCTTATTAATGAAAGAATCAAATAATTGGTATTATAAATGTTAAAATTAATATAATTTGAAAGTTTTGATGAAATAAATGAATTTTATTGCCTAATATGACATTGTATTATTGCTTAAATGAATTTTTTTCGAATTCATAAAGTTTTTAAGACTTTAACAAAAATCAATTATTGAATAGTGTCAAAATTGACATAAAAGAGTTTTAAAAAAATATTATATTATTAATTGATATTAAATACCTAAAAATATAAGGTTCGGTGAAGAGACTTATATCATGATAGTTGTATCATTAATGGACCACTTGGGGGTCTCTTGGATTTATATAGTATGTTTATTAACTATATAATATAAAAATACAAAGTGACATGGTAAGTGTCAAACTAATTAACTAAGAGTTAAAACTGAAAGATAAGTTTAATATAATAACCCACACCTATCTAAATTATATTGGTTGAGTGATTTTCGACCCATACCCTCCTTAAACTTTAAAAAATACACTTTGGAGCCATTAGAAACCGAATATTAATTTATTATAAAATAATATTTCTAGATTTTCCTAAGGTGCCCCTCCTCCCCCTTATAAAAAGACACCACTTCTAACCAATTATTCACACCATTAGAGCCTTTTGGTTCGGCCAACCCCTACCCAAATCCTCTCTCAACTTCCATCAATTAAACCTATAGGACTTAGTTTGATCATAAAGCTAACCTAAGGATCCCTTTTGATCAAATCAAAAGGAAGAACCTGAAGAAGAGGTAACATCTTCACCGCCCTCTTTAAAGTTACTTTCTTCTTCAACTTCTTCTTTCCTTGTTATTTCCATTCTAAAATAATAACTCAAGTACCTTCTATATACTGTGATTTTATTATAATTATGTAACAAACAAATTCATTATTCTATCCATCCTTTGAATGACATATCACCATACGTGCGTATGTACGACCTAACGTCTCCACGTTGTGCTGTAATTGTTAATCAATATAATATTATTTAGATGGGTATAATAATGATGTATAATTAATGTAAATAATAAATATAACATGATAATGATTCTGTCTATATGATATACCATCCAATTATATATTATTTTAATATCAAAAGAATGATATTGTCGCTCGTGCGTACGTACGGATTACAGTCTCCACAAACGTGATGAGATTCATTCCCCATTGTATCCTTTCAAGACCAAATTTTATTGGATGACTAAAAATAATATTTAAGGACTTAATATAATTCTGTATATGAGTATGATACAACCTATCCATAACAAACATGTCTTATATAAAAGAAAACTAGTAAGTTAACACCCAAAACGACGATAGTACTAAGATTTTATTAACAAAGCGATGTTAAAAGATCATATATGATATCATATTAATATATATGATTATTTTATAATTCAATAACAATTATTTCACCATTATATAGGAGTTTAACCTACCATCAACCAAGGAAAATTACAAGGTAAGTGTTTATTTTTCAATCTCTTCTTTATCCGAGGTTGTTTATATGTAATAATCTACTGTGACTTCTTTATCATCCACATCCATGTTTCTTAAAAATGTATTTCAATTTTTTTTTACTATTTACTAGATTATGGGTTAAAGTCATTTATAACCTTCTTTGACTTTTTATAAGAGGTTTATAAAGGAATCTTTCTGTCTTTTTTTAAACAATGTCCTTTTTAACCTTTTCGACATAATTAAGGTAATAATGTCTTTTTTTAAATTATACGGTGGGTGTGGATATTTTCCTCCGTTATAACATCGTCGAAGGTTCCCTTACAAGATTATAAGAATATTTTAAAAATAAATATTTTCTTTACGTGACTCTTAAATGATTTCTAAATATAAATAGATATGTCTCTAAAAAAATGCATTGATTTCATCTATGTCAACATCCTTTGTTAGATTTTAAGTTTATTTGAAGTTGATTTTTTATGATACAAAACCTCCATATTGTATTGATGTTTTTTTGATATTTTTGACTGTGTATGTGCTATTTTTATACCATTCATTTCTTATGGTTAAAGTACTGACATTTTGTATGCTAGTTTTAATACGAATGTTTATGATATGTTTAAACCTTTTCATATGAGGAATGTATTAGACTTAGTAAGTGACGGGTGGATCCCTCTATAGCTACTCGATGCATCGATAGGTCTCATGAGACAACTAGATGTGGAATTGGCCAAGGCCCTTTCCCAATTTGATTTATGGTTTTGGCTGAGGCCTTAATCATTTTAGACATCTTGGTCGAGGCCTTGACAAAATGTTTCAGAATGTACGGCATTATACATTCCCTCATTATAGAAATAATATTGATGGTTCATGTGGTCATCCGACTAGTAGAATACCCATTATTATGTTTTATTATGGCATTATTTACTCAGCTCATAATCTTGCCATAAAAGTATTCATGTTTATTCTTGGTAAAGGCTTGTAGTTTTCAATTATTTACCATGCTTAATATTTATGTCATTTTCCGCTGTATTACTTACCCTTACTGAGCGTTTGAGCTCACCCCTTTTTTATGTTTCATTTTCCCAGGATAAGAATAAGTTAGTTATGAGTGACCTGTAGGCATAATCTAGGAGGCTTGGATGAATCTAATTAAATATATTATTGTTTTATTTCTATTCAAACTGTAAAGTGGATCATATGTATGAATCTTGTTTCCAATAATACTAAACTGATCAGTCTTTCAAGACATGATTTCCTTGTAATCATGCCAATGTTCTGTAATAATGCACCAAATCTGGGTAACTGGGGTCGGGGCATTATAGTTGGTATCAGAGGAAGTTTAGTACAAACCTTGGATACTAGATTTAGATAAACTCTGATTAGAGAACATATCCCTAAGGTAGACATTGAGGATTAGTATAGAAGAACTTCCTAGAATTTTGGTATTGTAGAGATTTTGGGAGTTTTCTGAGAAATACATCCCTGTCTAGATACAATCAGGTAGAGGCAGCTCTGGCCTAGATGTACCTTGGGGTAAAACCCGAAAACACCACTTTGAGATTGACTGGAACGGGAACTGGTGCACAACAATGGGCCTTGCTACACTCTTGGTTACAACACTCCCAGGGGATATTCTTATGATAATTCTCATTTTCTTTACCAACCATTATGAAGGGTTATAAGTATATACTTCTCAAAGAAAACTTTTTTATGATTATGGATTATATCCATAAACTGTTGAATTTATGTTAAGTGTTTTAGAAGTTTGGAATTATATATTTCAATTCATAAACTAATCAAGTTTATGCCATTTTTTAGAAATGGAGCCTAGTGGAAGAAATGGAAACCATATCAACGCATGCACTCCATGTATGGATTTCTCTCGTTCTCAAGATAATTATAGTGGAGCTAGTGATGCAACTGGTGCAGATCAGCTAATCACCATACTTGGACAACTCACTCAGGTTATTAATAATAACCTTACCCGTATGGAGCACCCTGATCCGTAGCATGGAGGGTCAATGTTAGATAGCTTCATGAGGCAACAACCACTTACATTAAATGGGATTTCAAATCCCATAGTAGCTGAGCAACTGATAAATTTCTTAGAGAAAATATTCCATGCCTTGGGGAGTAGTGAAATGGAAAAAGTTGTCATGGCAATTTATCGCCTCACTGGAGATGCTGATCAATGGTGGTCATTGATAAAAAACACGAAGGAAGATGATAAAGTATCAGATATGTAATGGAGGGAGTTCAAAGGGCTATTATTAGAAAAATACTTTCCTCGAGACCAACGAGCAGATATGGAAAGGCAATTTCTGAGCCTGAGGTAGAAAGAGGATGATAATGTCCCAATGTATGAGGCTAACTTTACAAGGTTAGCGAGGTATTCTGTTGATTATATACATAACTCAAGGAGTAAGATTGATTGTTTCTTTGATGGGTTAAAACCATTTATCCATCGAGCATTTGTCTCGCAAACCTTCTAATCATACGAAGATATTGTCTCGTGTGCTATCAAGACAGAAAAGGAATTCTCTAAGTCTTATGACTTTAAATCAATGCAAGAGAAGAAGAGATCTGCTGAACACTCTGGGAAAGGAAATAAGGAAATAGGGAAGAAGGGTAGAATTGAATTTCCACCCTGTGATAATTATGGAAGGAAGCACCCTGGTGCCTGTCTAAAAGGAAAAGGAGTATGCTACAAATGTTGAAAGAAAGGCCATTTAGCTGGTGATTGTAAAGGAAAGAAAGAAGCTATTGATGTTCAATGCTACAATTGTAGGGAGATGGGACATTATGCAAATGAATGTCCTAAGCATCAAGGAAACTTACCTCAGAAAAGGTCAAGTGATCAAGGTCAAGCTTATGCAATCACTACTGCTGAGGTTGAAGCCTCTAAAGACGTGGTGATAGGTAATTTAATGGTTTCCTCAAGTTTAGAAAATGCATAATTTGATTCTGGATCATTGCATTGTTTAATATCTTCCTAGTTTTCTAAGAAAATTACATATTTCCAATTTGATTTAACAAGGTATTTGTCAGTTAAAACTCCTAAGGGAAGTATCATTGCAAAAATGTGTTGTGAATCAGTCCCCATTAGAGTACATAAATGTTTTTTATCTGCTGATCTCATCATCATACCTATGATTGAGTTTGATATAATCCTCGGTATGGATAGGCTTTCGGACCATGATGTGAATATTTATTACAAGAAGAAGGAGGTTATGATTTTTGATTATGATGATAAGGAACACCTTATCTTTAGAGAGGAATCATCACCACCTAATTATTATCTAGATCCACCCCAGTAGCTCACCTAAATTCAATTATTGAGGAGGAAGAGAATGAAATGACAGTGGGTGAGGAACGTAATGTTCAAATAGAGGATGTAACTATTGTGAAAGAATATGTAGACGTGTTTCCGGAATATATACATGGACATCCTCCAGAACGAGATGTTGAGTCTTCCATTGATTTAATTCCTGGATCAAGGCCTATATCGAAGACCCCTTATAGAATGGACATTATAAAATTAGTGGAACTAAAGAAACAACTAGAGTAATTGAGTAATAAGGGATTTATTCTCCCTAGTGTTTCTCTATGGGGATCCCCTGTTCTTTTTGTTAAAAATAAATATGGATCTATGAGGTTATATATCGACTACATGGAGATCAATGATATAACAATAAAGAAAAAGTATCCTCTACCTTGCATTGATAATTTATTTGACCAACTTCATGGAGCTCAATACTTTTCAAAGATTGACCTTCGATCTGGATATCATCAGTTGTGTGTGAAGAAGGAAGACATTCCGAAGACAGCATTTCAAACTAGGTATGGGCATTACGAGTTTATAGTAATGCCTTTTGGATTGACTAATGCACCATCTGTATTCATGGATCTAATGAATAGTGTTTTCAATGAATATCTTGATGAATTTGTGGTGTTATTTATTGATGATATCTTTGTATACTCCAAAAGCTACAAAGATCATGAAAATCACTTGTGCTTGTTTCTGAAGACTCTGAGAAGACATGAATTATATGGGAAGTTTAGTAAGTGTGAATTCTGGCTTCATGAGATTTCTTTTCTTGTCCATATTGTCTCTAAAGATGTAATTTCTGTTGATCCTTCTAAGACCAAGGCAATCCAAGAATGGATTGCACCGACGAGTATAACCGAGGTACGTAGTTTAATTGGTTTATCAGGTTATTATCAACGTTTCGTCTAGAATTTTTCCCGGTTGGCTAACCCATTAACAAAGCTCACATGTAAAGGGGTTAAATTTGTTTGGAAAAAAGAGTGTAAAGAATTTTTTGAAGAACTGAAGAAAATATTTTTCAATGCTCTTATATTGACTCTACCACCGGGGAATGATGGGTTCGTTATTTATAGTGATGCATCGAAGAAAGGTCTTGGTTGTGTCCTTATACAGAATGATAGAGTTATTGCCTATGCATCACGACAGCTGAAAATTCATGAGAAAAACTATCCTACTCATGATCTTGAGTTAGCTGCTGTAATATTTTCTTTGAAGATTTGGAGACACTATCTCTATGGTGAAAAATGTGATATTTATATTGATCACAAGAGTTTGAAATATATTTTCTCACAGAAAAATCTCAACATGAGGCAAAGGAGATGGCTTGAACTACTCAAGGATTATGATTGCACGATACACTACCACCTAGGGAAGGCAAATAAGGTGGCAGATGCTTTGAGTAGAAAGGATCATGGAATTTTGAACAAGATGATAGTAGAAAAGGATCCTATATACATGGATCTAGTAAAGATAGATATGGGAATCACCATGGAAGGTGAAACATCAATACATTTTTAAATGGTTTCCAAACCATCTTTACTACAAAGGATAAAGAGTTCTCAGACTGGTGATGAAGAGTTTCAATAGAAGATTAAAGCTGTAAATGGTGGGAGATTGAATGACTTTGTGTATGAAGATGGAATTTTGAAGTTTGGGAAGAGACTTTGTATTCCCAATATACCTAATCTAAAAAGGGAATTATTAGATGATGATCATAGCTCCAATTTCTCTATTCACCCTGGGATCACCAAAATGTATATTGATTTTAAGGAACATTGTTGGTGGGACAACATGAAGAGGGAGATTGCTGATTTTGTGTCAAGATGTATGGTTTGTCAACAAGTGAAAGCTGAAAGGCAATAGCCTGGTAGAATATTTCAACCACTGCCCATACCTGAGTGGAAATGGCATAATATTATGATGGACTTCGTCATGGGGCTACCAAAGACTCCTAGAAGGAACGATGCAATATGGGTCATTGTTGATCATCTTACCAATTCAGCACATTTTATTGCTATAAGAGAATATTGACCACTCGAACGTCTAGAAAGACTATATATTAATGAAGTTGTGAGACTTCATGGAGTACCCCTAACGATTGTTTCTGATCGTGATCCCCATTTTACTTCAAGATTCTGGAAGAGTCTTTAGAAGGCCATGGATATTGAACTTTGTTTGAGCACTGCCTACCTGTAACGACCCGAAATTTTGAATAAATCTTGTTTCCTAATTTTGTGTGTTATTTTATTTTATTTTTATACTCAACAAAAATTTTTCATTTTATAACATGAGTATAATTAAAGTGAGACCATTGGGTTTTGACTGTTATATGACCATTGGTCAATATGACCGCTGTAAAATAAACGTTTCGATTATTGTCTCTAAATACAAGTAATCTTGGTTAATTAATATTGAAAGAAGATTCGATGGCCTCACCCAGTAGTCCTGGACCAATCGAAGCCCGTCTAAAAGAACTTGGGAAGGAGGTAGCACCATTGGGATTTTCTCTAGACCAAACCCAAGCCGAACTTCATCGTGTGAAGCTAGAACGGAATCGCCTTCACGAGAAGTTCAAACTGATAGAAATTACTACTCGTGCGATGTTGGTTGAGCCTCCCTCAGATTCTATCACCTTAGCACACCTTACACTTAGGTCTTATGTTGGTGTGATAAGGGGCTATGTAAGGAGACCATAACTGCCTTATGTAATCCTTTGTATTAAATAAAAATTTTGATTTCTTCTTATGATGAAGTTTATGAATTTTCAAATGTTCGGATAAATATAGTATGCATATTTTTGGTGAATTTTAGAGAAAGTATATTTTAAAAAATATTTATGCAAACCTCAAATAATTAAAAATGTGTAATGATTTTCAAAAAATGGTCTTCTACAATTATGTTCAGTACGAAATTTAGAGTCTAATAAGATCAACTTAATTTTTGATGAATAGTAAATTTTGAATAGTGATTTTATGCTTAGGATTAGTAATGTGACCAATTGGATTAGTAATCTCACTTAAAGAAAGTATTAATATGATCTAGGCACCTTGATTAAGTAATGTGATTCAATAAAATGGTTAAATAACGGTTTCATAAATTATTAGTCAAGTATCAGTTTTTTCGAGTGAATAGTATTTTTTAATTAAAAATTAAATTAAAAATATTTAGAAAATTATTTTTAAAAAATGGATTTCATTTTTGAACTCAGAGCATCGATATTATGTTATGGTAATTTTTGGGGCTTTTTCTGAAAAAATGAATTTTCGGTGAATAGTGTTTTTATTTAAAAATTAAATTAAAAATATTTAAAAAATTATTTTTATAAAATGGAGTCCATATTTGTAATCAGTGCGTCGATATTTGGTTAAGGAGAAATTTTGGGATTTTTTGAGAAAGATAAATTTTCAGTGAATAGTGAAAATACAGTTTTTAAATTACGGGTGTTTAATGACATCATTAAATGATGTATTATGTATGTAATCAATATGGTCGACTTATGAATAGTAAGATAAGGTATTATTTTTCCCAAGTGGCCAATACCATGGGAAAATACATGGGCAAGCCCATGGTTTTGCCAAAACCACCAATGAGGTGTCCATTGGCCATTAATGCCTTGTCCCCTAACTTTCCCTATAAATACCAAGTCATCCTCTCATACATTCGACTCCCCACTCTCCCCCAACAATGTTCTGGTCTCATTACCTCCCAAGGAGTCCTCCCAAGGTTCCCCCCAAGCCCTAAAGTTCCCAACCTTCGAGTTTTAAGAGTTACGTTTTAAGGTAACGGATCTGACCTCTCTCTTTCTTTTCAAGTAATTTCTTTTATGTCATTTATTTTATGCTCCATGTTCTTATGTTAAAGGATGTTATTTTATATTTCTCTTAATTCCCTTTTTATGTTCATATAATGAGAGATCCCCTTTTACTCTCATTATTTCGTTTTATGAATGTTTATGTGGCGCCGTTAGGCTGCCGAAATTTTTGTAACGGATTATTTCTCCCTTCTCATTTTTCAAGATCTATTTTCATGTGAAGTCTTTCATGTTACTTTTTATTATGTTGGGGTATGATATCTATATCTATCATACTGATCTTTTATGATCATATGATGAGAGACCCAATTTTATCTCTTCAATTCAGTATTTTGATGTTTTAATTGGCGTCGTTTGGCTGCTGAATTTTTAAGTGGTTCTTTCACCCTTCTCGTTTTCATGTTCTACTTTCATTTCAAGTCTTTCAAGTTCCTTTTTATTATGTTGGGGTATGATCACTATATATATCATACTGATATTTTATGATCATATGATGAGATACCCCATTTTATCTTTTCAATTCAGTATTTTGAAGTATTAAGTGGCACTGTTAGGCTGCCGAATTTTTAAGTGGTTCTTTCACCTTTCTCCTTTTTCAAAGTTCTAATTCCGTGTCAAGTATTTCAAGTTCCTTTTTATTATGTTGGGGTACGATATCTATATCTATCATACTGATCTTTTATGTTCATATGATGAGAGGCCCTATTTGATCTCATCAATTCATTTTTGGTTGAAGTTTATGTGACGTCGTTAGGCTGCAGAATTTTCATAAGAGAAATCTTATTTTGTCTTCCTTTAATGTTCTTCATTTCATATGGTATATTTTCAAATTTCATTACCATGTTCTTAAATACCTTATATTCTGTCCCTCTACTGTTTTATTGGTCATTTATGAATGTTTGAACCATGTCCCCTCTCTTTTCAATGTTTTCTAAAACCCTGTAACATATCTGTTATGCTGCAGAATTTTCGTCTCAAAATGACTCTCTATTTTTATAAAGTTATTTTATTTTATTAAGTGAATACTCAAAGATCTATCTTATATTTGTGTATTCACATATATACCAAAATGTTCTATTTTAAATTCTGGAATTTACATACATGAAACCCGCTTTCCCTTTCTGTGGGTTTAAAGTGACATAAAGATCGTGTCTTTAAAGCAGTTTTTAAAACGTTATGATTATGAAATGAAACCCATTTCATTTATGCTATATGGGTTGTTTATGAAATGATTGAGGGTGATATATGTGTCTCACATGATAATAAAGACATTTCAAGGGTGTGCCCAGATAGCTCTCCAATGCATTGGGTAAAGACTTAATCTCTAGTGATGACCATTTAGACTGATACCTTAGTGAATAACCTTGGTAATTTTTAATGACACCTTGGGGATGAACCTTGGTGAAACGAAATGATTGTCAATATTAAATGTTGTAGCCACATCTTAAAGTTATGAAATATGTTATTTGTTTTATGATATGCCTCATGATTTCTTTCTCATACCTTAAAGTTCTTTTTCATGACATTGTTGATGTATTCCAAGTTCACATGTTAAATGTTTCCCCTTGTTTCCCTTACTGGGCCTTCTGCTCACCCTTCCTTTTGATGTATGTCCCCAGGTTTTGAGATTCAGTAATGAACCTAGGATGAACGTGAGGAGAATCATTTCTAGTGATTAAGAAGAATGTTTTATGTTTTCATGTTTTAAGTTCCTGGTTTCCAAGATACTAAACCCTGAAGATCCTCGATTTTGTAAAATTTAATGAATGTTTATGTGATAAAAAGGTGGGATGAAATAGTTGGTATCAAAGGATGGTTTAGTTATTTGTGGAAATTAGGATATGAAAACATTAGGAAGAATTCTATAGAAAAGTTTATATATAGGAAATCTTCCTGGTATTTTGGTGAGTATTGAGTAATGGGTTGCCAAGAAAATACATCCATGTCTGGATACTAGCAGGTAGAGGTGGCTCTGGAATAGATGTACATAGGGGTTAAACCTAAAAACACCGCTTTGAGATAGACTCAAACGGGAACTGGTACACGACAACGGGCCTTGCTTCACTCTTGGTTATGACACTCCTGGGGGATATGCTTCGGGAAATTTGTAAGCTTAGTATGAACCATTGTTAAAGGAACAAAGATAAAATAAAATAAAGATTCACATAAGAATATATGATCATGGATAACCTAGATGGGAACCTAGGGGATCAAAATTTAGGGTATACTTTTCTTCTACAAGTTTATCCTTCTATGCTTAAAGTTTCCTTCACATGATTATTGGATAAGTATTTAAGCCCCTAATTGTACTTTCTTTTCTTATTTAATGGTGGGAAATTGAAGAAAATGTCCCAACAACAAATGTGATAGGAAATGTTATGATTGTCGTATTAATATGACAGAGATTATTAGGGGATTAAAAGATGATTATTATTTTGGAAGACGTTCACTATTTTTGGAACCCTATTTGATCGAGGTAAATAGATTACTACGGTATTTTCTTTGAGGAGTAAAGGTTGACTTATATTTTGATGAATCGATGAATTTAAGGTGAAATTATGGTAATATAGGTTACTTATGGAAATTATTAACCTATCTTGGGGAAAATATGTTTAGGTTAGTTACTTTTTTTATAAGATGTTAGGAGTGGTTTAAGTTGTTTGGTGATGAACGATGAATTTTATTTTGGAAGACTATGTTATCAAATCCTTCATGTACTTGGGTTTCAATCTTAGTTTGGTTTATTTCAATGAATTTTAGGGACGGTTATTTATGGAATGTTCTATGATGAACTTTGGGTAGTACCATGGAACCTTGAATATTTAAAAGTAGTTTCCCTTCCTATGGGATTCTTTCTTTTTGAAGAGTTGTTTTATCTTAACAGTTATGTTTTTGGGATAATGTTTATAGATAGAAGAAATTAATAGTTAATCTTTTGTGGATTAAGTGAATCTCAAGAATATTATTCTTGTGTTTTGATGAGACCTAGTAGTTTTGAATGCTTATCGTTTGGAGAAAAGATTAGTTTTGGTAGAAAATTATTAAAGGATGAACCTCTACTTTAAGGTAGGTATATTTCCTTATGTTTTTGTTCTATGTAGTAAATGAATTCTTCAAAATTATGAAAAGAAATGTAAAAAAAATGTTGTTGGTTTACGTTTCCTACTAGGTAATCAAAGGCCATTTACACACATCATAAGTTTGGGATTTTCTTATGGTTAACTTTCTCCTAATCATGTTTTCTATCACTCTCCCTCAGAACTTGACCCTTTGTTTTCTCCTCCATGTCCATGTTTTCCTACATGGAATCCTAGTGTGGGTTAACTCGGGTGACCTTTGTACTTCCCTTTATTTCTTTTAAAGTAATATTTTTACTGACTCCTTTTCCGATGTGGGACTTTCAATGAAATTTCAAGACCCAATTTTAAAAAATTGCGAGGACGCAATTTCTTAAGTGGGGAAGATTGTAACGACCTGAAATTTTGAATAAATCTTGTTTCCTAATTTTGTGTGTTATTTTATTTTATTTTTATACTCAACAAAAATGTTTCATTTGATAACATGAGTATAATTAAAGTGAGACTATTGGGTTTTGACTGTTATATGACCATTGGTCAATATGACCGCTGTAAACTAAACGTTTCAATTATTGTCTCTAAATACAAGTAATCTTGGTTAATTAATATAGAGAGAAGATTTGATGGCCTCACCCAGTAGTCTTGGACCGATCGAAGCCCATATAACAGAACTTGGGAAGGAGGTAGCACCACTGGGCTTTGCTCTGGACCAAACCCAAGCCGAACTTCATCGTGTGAAGCTAGAACGGAATCGCCTTCACCAGAAGTTCAAACTGATAGAAATTACTACTCGTGTGATGTTGGCCAAGCCTCCCTCGGATTCTCTCACCTTAGCACACCTTACACTTAGGTCCTATGCTGGTGTGATAAGGGGCTATGTAAGGAGACCATAACTTCCTTGTGTAATCCTTTTTTTTAAATAAAAATTTTGATTTCTTCTTATGATGAAGTTTATGAATTTTCAAATGTCCGGATAAATATAGTATGCATATTTTTGGTGAATTTTAGAGAAAGGATATTTTAAAAAATGTTTATGTAAACCTTAAATAATTAAAAATGTGTAATGATTTTCAAAAAATGGTCTTCTACAATTATGTTCAGTATGAAATTTAGAGTCTAATAATATCAACTTAATTTTTGATGAATAGTAAATTATGAATAGTGATCTTATGCTTAGGATTAGTAATGTGACAAAATGAATTAGTATTTCACTTAAATAAAGTATTAATATAATCTAGGCACCTTGATTAAGTAATGTGATTCAATAAAATGGTTAAATAACGGTTTCATAAATTATTAGTCAAGTATTAGTTTTTTCGAGTGAATAGTGTTTTTTAAATTAAAAATTAATTTAAAAATATTTAGAAAATTATTTTTATAAAATGGATTTCATTTTTGAACTCAGAGCATCGATATTATGTGATCGTAATTTTTGGGGTTTTTTCTGAAAAAATGAATTTTCAGTGAATAGTGTTTTTATTTAAAAATTAAATTAAAAATATTTAGAAAATTATTTTTATAAAATGGAGTTCATATTTGTAATCATAGCGTTGATATATGGTTAAGGCGAAATTTTGGGATTTTTCTGAGAAAGAAAAATTTTCAGTGAATAGTGAAAATACAGTTTTTAAGTTACGGGTGTTTAATGATATCATTAAATGATGTATTAAGTATGTAATCAATATGGTCGACTTATGAATAGTAAGATAAGGTATGAGGTGTCCCAAGTGTCCAATAACATGGTCAAATACCATGGGCAAACCCATGGTTTTTCCAAAACCACCAATGAGGTGTCCCTTTGCCATTAATGCCTTGTCCCCTCACTTTCCCTATAAATACCAAGCAATCCACTCATCCATTATACTCCCCACTCTCCCCCAACAAAGTTCGGGTCTCATTACCTCCCAGGGAGTCCTCCCAAGGTTCCTCCAAGCCCTAAAGGTCCCAACCTTCGAGTTTTAAGAGTTACATTTTAAGGTAAGGGATCCGACCTCTCTCTTTCTTTTCAAGTAATCTCTTTTATGTCATTTCTTTTATGATACATGTTCTTATGTTAAAGGATATTCTTTTATATTTCTATTACTTCCCTGTTCATGTTCATATAATGATATATCCCCTCTTACTCTCATTATTTCGTTTTATGAATGTTTAAGTGGCGCCGTTAAGCTGCCGAAATTTTTGTAACAGATTCTTTCTCCCTTCTATTTTTCAAGATCTATTTTCATGTGAAGTATTTCAAGTTCCTTTTTATTATGTTGTCGCATGATCTCTATATCTATCATACTGATCTTTTATTATCATATGATGAGATACCCCATTTAATCTCCTCAATTCAGTATTTTGAAGTTTTAAGTGGCGTCGTTAGGCTGCTGAATTTTTAAGTGCTTCTTTCACCCTTCTCGTTTTCAAGTTCTACATTCATGCCAAGTATTTCAAGATCCTTTTTATTATGTTGGGGTATAATATCTATATCTATCATACTGATCTTTTATGATAATATGATTAGATACCCCATTTGATCACTTCAATTCAGTATTTTGATGTTTTAAGTGGCGCTGTTAGGCTGCCGAATATTTAAGTGGTTCTTTCAACTTTCTCCTTTTTCAATGTTCTAATTCCATGTCAAGTCTTGAATATTCTTTTTTATTATGTTGTGTTATGATCTCTATATCTATCATACTTTTATTTTATGTTCATATGATGAGATACCCTATTTGATCTCATCAATTCATTTTTGGTTGATGTTTATGTGACGCCATTAGGCTGCAGAATTTTCATAAGAGAAATCTTTTTTTTCCCTCCATTCATGTTCTTCATTTCATATGGTATATTTTCAAATTTCATTACCATGTTCTTAAATCCCTTAAATTATTTTCCTCTACTTTTTTATGGGTCATTTATGAATTTTTTACCTATGTCCCCTCTCTTTTCAATGTTTTCTAAAACCCTGTAACATAGCCGTTATGCTGCAGGATTTTCGTCTCAAAATGTCTCTCTCTTTTTCTAAAGTTCTTTTATTTTATTAAGTGAATACTAAAAGATCTATCTTCTGTATGGGTATTCACATATATACCAAAATTTTCTATTTTAAATTCTGGGATTTACATACATGAATCCCGCTTTCCCTTTCCGTGGGTTTAAAGTGACATAAAGATCATGTCTTTAAAGCAGTTTTGAAAACGTTATGATTATGAAATGAAACCCATTTCTTTTATGATATATGGGTTGTTTATGAAATGATTTAGGATGATATATGTGGATCACATGATAATAAAGACATGTCAGGGGTGCACCTAGATAGCACTCCAATGCATTGGGTAAAGACTTCATCTCTAGAGATGACCATTTAGACAGATACCTTGGTGAATAACCTTGGTAATTTTTAATGACACCTTGGGGATGGACCTTGGTGAAACAAAATGATTGTCAATATTAAATGTTGTAGCCACATATTCAAGTTATGAAATATGTTATTTTCTTATGATATGCCTCATGATTTCTTTCTCATGCCTTAAAGTTCTTTTTCATGACATTGTTGATGTATCCCAAGTTCACATGTTAAATGTTTCCCCTTGTTTCCCTTACTGGGACTTCTGCTCACCCTTCCTTTTGATGTATGTCCCCAGGTTATGAGATGCAGTAATGAACCTAGGATGAACATGAGGAGAATCCATTAAAGTGTTTAAGAAGAATGTTTTATGCTTTCATGTTTTATGTTCTTGGTTTCCAAGACACTAAACCCTGAAGATCCTCGGTTTTGTAAAATGTAATGAAAGTTTATATGATAAAAAGGCGGGATGCTATACTACCACCCTCAAACAGATGGACAATCAGAACGGACTATTCAAACCATAGAAGACATTTTGAGATCTTGCTCACTTGACTTTCAGGGTATGTGGGATCAATATTTACCTCTGGTAGAATTTTCCTATAACAATAGCTTCCATTCGAGTATTCAGATTGAACCATATGAAGCGTTGTACGGAAAGAGATTTCGCACACCAACCTGTTGGGATGATGTTGGTGAAAGAAAACTTGTTGGCCCGGAACTAGTGGAGGAAACGATGGAAAAGGTAATCCAAAACCACATCAAAGAAGCTCAAAGTAGGCAGAAGACCTATGCCAATAATCGAAGGAAGGATTTGAAATTTCATGTAGGAGATTAAGTTTTCCTGAAGGTATCTCCATGGAAGGGAGTTATACGTTTCGGTAAGAAAGGTAAATTGAGTCCCAGGTACATCAGACCATTCGAAATTCTAGAACGAATTGGGGTTGTAGCTTACCGATTGGCAATGCTGCCAAGTCTTTCCAAAGTACACGATGTGTTCCACGTATCACTGTTGAGAAAATACATGCCCGACCCAACGCATGTACTCACCTATGAGGAATTAGAACTGGAACTTGATCTATCTTATTGTGAAGAGACAATCAGGATTCTTAATATGAGAGAAAAATTACAGAGAAATCGGACGACTCGTCTGGTAAACGTTTTGGGGAGAAACTATAAGATGGAAGAGGCAATGTGGGAACCCGAGAAACTTATGATGAAGAACCACCCGAGTCTTTCCCTGCGGTATTATTCTAGAAATTTCGAGGATGAAATTATTTTAAGTAGGGTAGAATGTAACACCCCATGCTTCCATGGTACGTTTCCCTTTGAATAATATAGTAGTGTGTGTTGTACGCAACATCGAGTTCTAACACACACTCCACAACCAATCAAAGTAGTCGTTATGAATAGTAATACCCACTTTTTGAAATATTATAAATTTTATCTCTCAAAATGGACTTCATTTTTGGATTATTATTATCAAAATTATCCTAGGGTAAAATTTTGGAAATTTCTGGATAACATTTACATTTTGATGAATAGTGAAAATTACTAAATTTTAATTAAAAACAACTTTTTTAATCGAAATAATTAATAGTGATAAATTATTAATTTGAGTGGTTATAAAGTATATTTAGAATATATTTTTACCATTTAATAAAATCTTGGTCATTGGACATAATTTCACAATTTAACCGGACATAAACAAGTGTCAATCTTTTGATAGTTATTATCTCTTAAAAACACGCTTTATGTTTTAACAACGGGAATTAATTTTAAATTAATTTCTACCACTTCTGTGTTTTGAATTTGGAAAAATGGATTCCATATCTAGAATAAGGATATCCAAATTTTGTAAATAGGTAACTTTAAATTTTAGACATTTTGAATAATTACTTCGGTAAATATTTTATTTACCATGGTTAAAAGGTAAATCCGGTAAATAAGGGTAAAAAAATAATATTATAATAATAATAAATTACCCTAAAACATGTCCTAACCTTATTGGTTGATACATTTCTGACCATGGGCATCTTTGGGTCGATTATGGGACCCCATAGATCCACTTGTAAGTGATAATGATACTTTATATCAATTAAGTTAAAATAAATACTAAAATGACATAAGCATATATCTTTTAGAAAAAAAAATTTACATATGGTTATATATGTTGTATTTTAGACTATAAATATTTATTATAAAGCTAAAAATATTTCCTACATAATGGTATTTTATTTATAATTTTTATACATTTAATAGTTAATATTATTTATGACACAATAATGATGTAGTATTTTCCTTATTAATGAAAGAATCAAATAATTGGTATTATAAATGTTAAAATTAATATAATTTGAAAGTTTTGATGACATCCATGACTTTTATTGCCTAATATGACATTATATGATTGCTTAAATTAATTTTTTTCTAATTCATAAAGTTGGTAAGACTTTAACAAAAATCAATTATTGAATAGTGTCAAAATTGACATAAAAGAGTTTTTAAAATAAATATTATATTATTAATTGATATTAAATTTCTAAAAATATAAGGTTAGGCCAAGAGACATATATCATGATAGGTGTATAATTAATGGACCACTTGTGGGTATTTTGGATGTATATAGTAAGTTTTTTAAATATATAATATAGAAATACAAAGTGACATGGTAAGTGTCAAACTAATTAACTAAGAGTTAAAACTAAAAGATAAGGTTAATATAATGACCCAAACCTATCTAAATTATATTGGTTTAGTGGTTTTAGACCCATACACACCTTAAGCTTTAAAAAATACACTTTGGAGCCATTATAAACCAAATATGAATTTATTATAAAATAATATTTCTAGATTTTCCTAAGGTGCCCCTCCTCCCCCTTATAAAAGGGCACCACTTCTAACCAATGATTCAATCCTTAAAAGCCTTTTGGTTCTTCCAAAACCTACCCAAATACTCTCTCAACTTCCCTCAACTCAACCTAGAGGCATTAGTTTGATCAAAAATCCAACCTAAGGAGCCCTTTTGATCAAATCAAAAGAAAGAACCCGAAGAAGAGGTAACGTCTTCACCACCCTCTTTAAAGTTCCTTTCTTATTCAACTTCATCTTTCCTTGTTATTTCCATTATAAAATAATAAATCCAGTACCTTCTATATACTGTGATGTTATTATAATTATGGAACGAACAAATTCATTATTCTATCCATCCCTTGAATGACATATCACAATATGTGCGTACGTACGACCTACCGTCTCCATGTTGTGGTGTTATTGTTATTCAATATAATATTATTTAGATGGGTATAATAATGATGTATAATTCATGTAAATAATAAATATAACATGATAATTAATATTTCTATATGATATACCATCCAATTATATATTATTTTAATATGAAAAGAATGATATTGTCGCTCGTGTGTACGTACGGATTACCGTCTCCATGAACGCGATGAGATTCATTCCCCATCGTATCAATTCAAGACTAAATTTTATTGGATGACTAAAAATAATATTTAAGGACTTAATATCATTATGGATATGATTATGATACAAACTATCCATAAAAAACACGGCTTATATAAAATAAAATGAGTAAGTTAACACCCAAAACGACAATAATACTAAGATTTTATTAACAAAGAGATGTTAAAAGATCATATATGATATCATATTAATATATATGATTATTTTATAATTCAAAAACATTTATTTCACCATTATATAGGAGGTTAACCTACCATCAACCAAGGAAAATTACAAGGTAAGTGTTTATTTCGCAATCTCTTCTTTATCCAAGGTTGTTTATACGTAATAATCTACTGGGGCTTCTTTATCATTCACATCCATGTTTCTTAAAAATGTATTTCAAAACATTTTTACTATTTACTAGAATATGGGTTAAAGTCATTTATACCCTTGATTGACTTTTTATAAGAGTTTTATAAAGGAATCTTTCTGTCGTTTTCCAAACAAGATCCTTTTTAACCTTTTCGACAGAATTAAGGTACGAATGTCTTTTTTAACTTATACGGTGGGTGTGGCTATTTTCCTCCATTATACCATCGTCGAATCTTCCCTTACAATATTATAAGAATATTTTCAAAATAAATATTTTCTTTATGTGAATCTTAAATTATTTCAAAATATAAAGAGATATGTCTCTAAAAAAAGGCTTTGATTTCATCTTTGTCAACATCCTTGGATGGATTTTAAGTTTATTTGAAGTTGATTTATTATGATACAAAACTTCCCTATTGTATTGAAGTTTTTGTGATATGTTTGACTGTGGATGTGCTATTTTTATACCATTCATTTCTTATGGTTAATGTATTTACATTTCGTATGCTAGTTTTAATACGAATGTTTATGATATGTTTAAAACTTTTCATATAAAGAATGTATTGGACTTAGTAAGTGACGGGTGGAGCCCGCTATAGTTCCTCGATGCATCAGTATATCTCATGAGACAACTAGACATGGAATTTTTTGAGGCCCTTTCCCAATTTGATTTATGGTTTTGGTCGAGGCCTTAATCATTTTAGACGTCTTGGCTAAGGACTTGACAAAAAGTTTCAGAATGTCCGACATTATACATTCCCTAATTATGTAAATAATATTGATGGTTCATGTCGTCATTAGACTAGTATAACACCCATGATTATGTTTTCTTATGGCATTATTTACTCAGTTCATAATCTTGTCATAAAAGTATTCATGTTTATTATTTGTAAAGGCTTGTGGTTTTCAATTATTTTCCATGCTTAATATTTATGTCATTTTCTGCTGTATTACTTACCCTTACTAAGCATTTGAGCTCACCCCTTTCCTGTGTTTCATTTTCCCAGGAAATGAAGAAGTTAGTTATGAGTGACCTACAGGCATAATCTAGGAGGCTTGGATGCTTCTAATGAAATATATTATTGTTGTATTTCTCTTCAAGATGTAAAGTGGATCATATGTATGAATCTTGTTTACAATAATAGTAAATTGATCGGTCTTTAGAGACATGATTTCCTTGTAATCATGCCAATGTTATGTAATAATGCACCGACTCTGGGTAACTGGTGCAGGGGCGTTACACATTCAGTTATAATATTTCATATAATAAGGCACAGATGGTGAAATAGAAGGCAATTATAATGGACTATGGTGATTGGGATGACTCGTATCGGGTGTTTCCAAAATTTCTAGCCATACTGATACACAACAACCATGTTGTCTTCCATCTTCATATGAATGAACATGTGTGTCAACATAACCGACTTGATCCATCTCCTGTTCAATTTCATCGGTTTTTCTCAGTATTCCTCCCATGTATATCTGTATTTAATTTCAGAAAACAGTTCAAGAAAATTGATGGAACATTTCTATATGGAATATATAGGGGCTTATTATTGAATACAACAACCCATTATGGATACTGTTCAACTCTTCTGCTAGCCTTTTCCATTGTGGAGAAGGAAAAAAATGAATCACAGAGTTGGTTTTTGTCATGTATTAATAAAAATCTCACCCACATTCAGGGTGTCTATTTTATATCTAATCAGCATTAGGAAATAAATGAGACAATCAATGCAGAACTTAAAACATGGTCACCCCCAAATGCACATCATCGGTACTACATCATACAAATAGCATGCAATGTGTGGGAAAAATTCTAAAATGAACCAATGAAGAAAGAATTCACGAGGCTTGGTACACATTTTCTTTGTTATTTTTTACTAGTTCCATGTAAAAATAAGATCAATTTATGTGAAATATATTCAGTTTATTGTAGAATATGAGTTGGATTAATGGAGATTTGAAGAACGTTTCAAACAAATCTGTAAGGATAAATAAGAAGTGTATGATTATATGATGCAGATTCCAAAATAAAAATGGACATTGGCATATGAAGGGGGGAAGAGGTATGGACACATGAACAAAAACATTATATATTTCATTATTGGTGTCTTTAATGGGATTCACAAGTTACCTATAACCATCCTAGTTCAAGAGTAATTGTATCAGCACGTGAAAGACTTCTATGATAGATAGATATTAGCATTGGATGAGATTAAGTATGGGTTGTGGTATGGAAGGAACTTTCAATGAGAGATTGAAATGAATAATGGAGAATATTCTGGTTGTCATGTCTAACTTTTCTACTAATATGGAACTTGATTTAAAGGTAAAGATAGTTCGGAACCAATCAAAAATAGAATCAGTGATAAAATAGTGGTATTAGTGGAAGTGAGGCAATGTCAATGTAGAAACTTCTAGGCCATACAGTTTCCATACACACAGACAATTCAAAATTTACATTTTTTAACATGTCATGGGAATCATATGTTGATCTAGTATACTAGAAAGACACCATTGGTAACTGTTATCTTGAACCATGGATGCCTATTGGGGTGTTTTGATATTTCCCAATTCATGAAGGCTAGCTGATATTGATACCTAACATTAGCAGGTTGCGTAAACAAGGGAGACCAATGTCCAATAGGATTCAAAAATGATATTGACTAGCCTTCAGAATAATGGAAAAGTGTGAGATGCACTATATGTCATCATGAGGGTCATAACTGGAAACAATGCCCTAACATTGCTAAATCGAGTTCACACCCTCACCCAAAATGATGTATTGTCTCTTTTTTGATCTTCTAATACTATTAATTATATTTTTCTATTACAATATTCTTGTTGGGAAAAAATTCCCCAAGGCATCATTGAAGCATTTTTGAGGTGATTGTGTTTGTTGGAAAGTGGGCATCCATGTTGTGTTTGTGGACAAAGCAGACCATAATGTATGAGTGTGTTTAAAAAGAGAGTTTACATGGTGAATTTTTGGTTCAAGAGATGCTTTCAACAATCCATGATTGATTAAAGAACCTCGATAAAGGAATGAATGATATGGAGGTGGTACAAAAAGAGCAGATACAATGTGGGGTGAAAAATAACATGGGGTGTGAAATTTCAGTGTGGTGTACAAAAAATTATGTTTGGTGCGAAATATTTGTGCGGTGCATGAAAAAGGAAGGTGGTGTGCAAATTATTTGTGTTATGCGCGAAATAATAAAGCAGTGCATGAAATATTTATGGGATGTGCGAAATAGAGGGGTGAATTCTTTTGTGCAAGAGGTGTTTCGAGATCCTAAGCTCAAAAATTGGCAAAGTCATGATGTGCGCGAAATCAAGGAGTCGTGCGTGAAAAACGGCATTGCACGGAAGATTTGTTTTTCATGCTCGAAGTGAATTCGTGCTCAAGGAGGGTTTTTTGCGCGAGGGAGATTTTGCCTATAAATAAGAAGTGACCCCCTTCCTTTCAGTAGAGCTGAAGACAATAAAAATACTCAAGCACTGGCACACAAAACTGATGTTCACAAGGGAGTTGCATTTAAACATCAAGTTTGCTCATAAAGTATGGTGTTGCGCGAAAATCTAAGGCCGCGCGTAAAACCAATGGTTGCGCAAAAAGATAATGCTACGCGCAAAGAAGGGTGTTGGGCATAAAAGAAAAGCCTTCATGTAAAAGCATGTTGTTTTGCATAATTGAGGTGGTTGCGTGTAAAAGAAACAGTTGCGCGTAAAGTTGGTAGGTGCACGTAAAAGTTGTGTTGCGCTAAAAGTGAATTTCATGCAAAATCATAAAATTACACACATGGTAGGGTAGAGGCTGCGTGTCAAATTTGGTGGATGCCCATAAAAGAGGTGTTGTGTGAAAATTGTATTTCGAGCAAGGCATGGTAATTATGCTCAATGTTCAGTAAGGGAAATACATAAAAATTGGGGTTTCCATGTACACCCAGTGCAAAGTGAGATTAATCTCTGGGTGAATGTTGAACTTCAACAGAGCATCTATCAATAGTTAAAGATGAAGATTTAATTAGGGATAATGATGAGACCTACAGGTCTATAAACTGTGAGTGGATCCTTTCCAGAATAGTGAGCTAAGGAAGAGGAAAAATGTGATTCTCTCCACCGGTAGTGAGCCAGAGTGAGAGAAATAGGGAGTGACCCTTGGGGAAGCAGTGAGATATCACTAGATATTGTAAAGGTAGTGATCCTGGGTATAGAATTGATCTAGCTCAAACATTGTAAATTGGCAGTGAGCTTTAGTGGATTTTGTACGGTGGAACATCGCCATTTTATGCTCCTTGGATGTAGCCCAGTGAGTGTGAACCAAGTAAAAATATCTATGTCTGCCAGTTTGCTTCCCAGCATTGCATCCAAAGCATCATTATCAGATGAAATAGGAAAGAACAAGATAATCTTTATCAACATAAGATCAAACATAGTGACCCTTATAATATAGAGTTCAGGATCCAGCGGGGCAGGAAGAATTGGAAATAGAATATCAATACCCTGATTCACCCCCCTCTCAGGGTATCTAGGCCCCTTTTGGTCCTAACAATTCTTCATTTTATAAAATTTTATCCATTTGAAAAATAATTTTACAATCAAATAACAATAATCCATTATACTTAACATTAAAAATAATATTACATGTGAATTTTAGGTGACATTAACTCATAATAAATATATCCATGGATAAACCATAGGAAAACAAGTTGAGGATATAATCATGAAACATACCATCATGTGGGAAATCATACATAAATTAAAAAGAGAGCCATTTTCTAGTAATTTTTTTGATAAAAAACGAAAATTATTTATGTATATAAATATAAAATACCATGTCTTATAAAGAACCCTTTTATTAGTAAAAATATATCTAAAAACATTTTAGTAATATCATTTAAAAAAACATGAATACATTCCCTTTTCTTTTAGTAATAAATAACTACATAAAATAATGTGAATAAACATCTCATATCTCATATTCTATAATTTATAACATCCTACTGACCATAACATTATGCTTACAATTTACACATATGACTCATTTTATTTTTTTATATATAGATGGATGATACCATAATACTTTCTAAGCAGGCTAGACTTGTTCCCCAGGCCATGCTAGAGGATGGTGATGTTCATGTGATCAGGGTATGTCGAGCACACCATTTTCATCACATGTCACGTCCACCAAACATTATACCACACCTACATCGTGTTGGATTCTACGACATTATTGTATCAAATTTTACATTTGTTGACCATCACATGCTTTCTGCCCTCATAAGAGATGGATAACAGAGACACACACATTACACCTAACTGATGGAGAGATGACCATCTGCCTCGATTATGTGGCAGTGCTTCTCGGTCTTCCTATCTAGGGGGGAGCCGTTATTGGAACCACATGTGCATCTTGGCCTGATCTAGTTTAGCGATTGTTAGGCATCAAAATTCTTCCCAATTGTAGGCATATATGTAGAGGGTCAATATCTATGACCTTGCTGAATTAAGATTTTGGATAGTTTCAATACATACCCAATTACGTTTATGACCTGAATAGCATGTGCTATGCTCGTGTATATATATTACGGCTCATTGGAGGGATCATGTATGCTAATCACATGGGGATTCATGTGAACAAGATGTATCTAGGCCTATTAGAGGACATTGATCTAGCTGGGATTTAAAGATGGGGATATTCTTACATGGCATACTTATATAGAGAACTATGCATGGTACACCTCAAATATCACACGAATCTTGGAGGATGCGTCATCCTTCTTCTTATGTGGGAATATGAGCACATCCCTTCATTATACCCTATGTGTGTTGGTCCACCACATCCAACAGAGGTACTAGATGATTCTCCACATGGATACTACTATGATCACTCATATCTATTAGTTTCTGATTCATGTAGAGGATATTAAATTAAATTTCTTATTATTTATCACTTTTGATGATATATTTGACAGGGGGAGGTAGAGACACAGATTCATCATGGTTCTGATACACCATTTGGCTACATAAAACCTCAAGTTGAATAGTCTACTACCTGACCAGGTAATTATATAAAATATATCCATTTATAAAAAATTTAATAATTGCATCAATTTTGGTTTTTAGTATGGAGTTTTTTTTAAAAGGTTATATGTCATTTTAGGTCACATGGATGCCATATTGAGCTACACTGGACTAGTTTCCAACATACTTCACTACTGTACTTCATGATGTTATATATGTAGTTCCTCTCATTCAGTTCCATATTATTGAGTGGTCATAGCCTGATAGAGTCATGGGTTAGTTTGGTTGTGTTCAGCTGATTCTGTTATAGCCAAGACAGACAGAGCGACTTCATTGTATGAAGCTAACAGGGAGGTAGGATTAGGACTGATGCCTAGTACATGCCGACTATCTCAACATATGGTGTAGAAGTGCAGAGATTTGTATCTAGGGTGTACATATGGTGTGATTCTATTATTCGTAGTAGGTTGAGTATGAGCCATGATATAGACTAAATTCTATATAATATCTTACTTGACACTTAATAGATCTTTGTAATATGCTAAGTCGATAAATTTCCATTAGTTTTTTATTGAACTATTTTCAACTTAATTTTGAATATATTTACATCATACCCACTCAGAGTATATTATTCGATTGAGCAATCTATAGGAGGATGGGTTTCTTAGACGACCAGTGGTCCATGCTGTAGCGCTTGTGCTGAGATCATCTTATCATGAGATTATCAAGAGAATCTTCAAGAGTCCATCCTAAATAGAGGAGGTTATTACCTCGGGAGTGGAGGTTTCTTCCCAAGAACATCCTCCAGCAGGTGGTGATGCAAAGGATCCACAATAATGATGATGATGCGGGCCACATCATCCTACAAGTTATCTCTCACCTATTCAACGGGAAGAGTTCGACCCTCTAGCAGTCTAGCCAAAGATGATTATGGTTGTTCAAAAGGTGACATGGGATCCATCTTTCCTAAAAGGATATCTGCAGTTCTCCCTAACTTGGGTCTAGATCCATCGTAGGATTTGTTTCCTATGTGATTATAGAAGGATATTCTACTACCCTAGTGGGAGATGGATCAGGAGCACAATAGACATTAGTTTGACACCTCCTCCCACTGCACACAGGTGGAGCTTGCGATAGTCAACATTTTAGAACCCAATGATCATCCCTCTCTAGGTCATCATAATCCACCCCAGCACAGATCTTGGAAATCTTGATACGAGTTTACCCATCATAGGCCACCATATGGGATAGAATCTCCTCCCCATATAAACTTAGTTTACTTGTTCATGTATATTTTTTATGTCTATGGAAATGAAGATATTGTTATTACTATGAAAAAAAATTACATGTGTTAGCGAGTGTTTCAGTTTTAATTAATAATTTTTTCATAGTTTATATTAGATAATATTTCAATATCTTGTACATGAAACATAGGAAAAGTTATCAAATTTCAAGGAGGTAACATTAAAATATTATAAAATATAAATTATAAAAAAAAGAAATTTAAAATTTAAAACATAGCCAAAAAATGTAAAATGTTTTTAACAGCAATTAATTTATCTAAATATTTGTATACATAATATCATTTATTTTTATTATGATATCCGATAAAAAACACATCATGTTATAAAATTAGCATACGTTATTTTGAAACATCAAAATAAATCATTTTAGGTGATGGAAAGAAACAAATATGATGTTCCTGGTAAAACTGAGAATATAATAATAGTTATTTATAACAAAAATAAGTCTTGTTAAAAATATGTGGTGGTGGGTCCAATGGATATATAAACCAACCTCATTCCATTAACAAAAGGTAGATATTCTTATCCTTGTATGATCTTTCAAAATCTATATGGTTTTTTTTATTTTAATACAAGTTCGAGCGGCATAAAAGCTATTGTTCAAAAACTAATAGTTTCAATTTTAAATGTTAATTCCCTTATTAAATATATATATATATATATATATATCATAACATAAATATATATATATATATAATCACAAATAAGTAAATATTTTTTTATTTTTTCAAAAAGGTGACAATCCCCTACTGCCATTCAACATAACAAAAATGTAGCAGCGGTCACTGTCTCCTTCCATGAATAATATTTATATTTTTAAAACCAAATACATTTATAATATATATATATACACATTAATAAAGGCCCATAGGTGGCGTTTTTTTTATCCCTCACGTGATATTCCCATTTCGAAGGAAATAAATATTTCCATTTTATTTATTATATTTTTTCATTATAATTATTATTATTATTTATGACACATAATAATAATAATAATAATAATAATAATAATAAAACTCCTTCAATTGGGTAAAAAATGTGATCAACCCAAGCATCATGATCACATGTGCATGCCTTATGATTATCTAATCCCTCATCACATGTGTCCATCTATGACAATGTGTGTGATGGAAAATTAAGATCTTCAACACATACATTTCAAAAATATCACCATATCAATCATAGAATTTAACCTTAGGAAGTCTAAAACCCACCATACAAACTCCCCTATAATCACCTAATCATTTTCACACTTACCTTTTATTCTCTATAATTTCACCTTATGAAGTCGAAACCACCTTACCCAAATTGTATTTTAATTTTTTTGAAGTCGAAGAATAAACATAGGAAACAAAGGTAGATTTCATTAATTATCTATTTAATCAGACAACCATTCAATATTAGACTTAAAAAATCTAGATTTATACAATTTTTTACATTGTATCTATTCATGTGAAAGTATTTCAATATTATTTCAAAACATAGTAAAAAATATTCCAATACTCCATCAAAATTCAAAAAATATTTCACCTCATATAATACACATTATTAAATTAAATTTTAAATATGATTTATTTATTAACAACAAAATCCAAAACAAGAAACATATCCAATTATTTTTACCCATTTCAGATTTTCTAAAAAAATACCACATACCAGAGGAAACAACATCAATTTCATAATAATAACAAACACACATTGAGATCTTAATAATATCCCTAATCAAAAACCTATTTTATGATATCAACATCCACTAAAAACAACTCTTAGGATCCAAAATCAACCCACATGGATGTTTAGGAAACCAAGGAACATAAATAACTTTCAAACATAATATTCATAGCAATGAATCTTTATTAAATATTTTTATTCCTATAGGATAAAACATAATTCAACAAATAATAATACTAGATATTAATGTCATTTTTTCAATAAGAAGTATATATTGATGTGGGTACCCAAAAAATGGGGTTCTTGTTTCCTCCCTACCCGATTAAATTGGGTTTCAGTATAAATTATTTAAGTCCGAATATTGTTCAAGTTTCAATTCTAATACCTGATTATTTATCATGTTGGTATTGTTTGTTAGTGAGAAAATATCTGAACCTTTTTATTTTTATCACATATTTCTATTTTAGGTTTCTTATTTCATTTCCAAAAAATCATAGAAATTAATTTTTTCATTTTATATTCATATTTTAATTTTTTTTAATTCATTTTTCTATAATGAATTTAGATGATAGGTATCTATTGAATTTATTTGGCGTCATAGGAAAGCAGCGATGACAGACCACCACGGTTGCAGAAAGGGACTTATGCTGACCAGTTGACAGGTGGATGATTACAAACCCTTGCACAATAAATGAAGCAATAGATGTGGGACTATGTCTATATAGATCATGTATTCTCATATTAGAAAAATATATGGCTTGCGATTCTATATTGGCCTCTATAATGTCTCACCTATTCACTATCATTGTCTATGTTTTTAATGTCTGAAGGTGATTTTTTGTACTATGTTTCCTCTAGTTAAGAAAAGTTTAATTTAATTTTAAAAAATAAATTAAAGAAAGTTAACCATGTTTTTCTATTATATAGGTATCATAAAAATAATTTGTTTTGGGTTAGGGTAGTACATCAATGAGTATAATCTAGTTTGGGTAGTTAAAATTTTAATGGAAGAGGGTTTATGGACCCCAAAATTGGTGGTTACCTGAACATTTTACATCCATAATAAGAAAAAGCGACTTAAAATCACATTTTCAAAACCATTGAAACCACTTAATACAACAAACTTGAATACAAATCAATTTATACCAAATGAGGGAAATTTTGAACCAATTATTCTTCAATTTAATGAATCTATTGTTGAAAATTATATATAATATATTCATGATTTTATGCTCATAAAAATCTAATAAAATCAATCACAATAAAAAAAACTATTTTTCCAAAATGATCGCCACATAATTTTTTCCATTTGAAAACTCTCCCTTATTACACAATCCCCCTAAATAACATATCTCTCCACCAAAGTGAAAACACATATCAAAAGATTTTCTTCAAAAAACATTCCCCCGATATTAAAATACATTAAGGATAAAAACATCATTGATTCATGTTTTTTTCTCGCAATTTTAATGTAATAATACAAATTAAAAGACCAGATAATGGATGGATAACTATACCTTAGACTTAAGGGAAATGAGTTTGAGATCCAATCCTCAAACCCAGTCATTATATTTTGTCATTTAGAAGTGGTTTGGTGAAAAAAATTGTTTTTTTCAATACTATTCAAAGAAAATAGACCGTTTATAAATTATACTCTATAATACATTTGATGGTGTGATATGTTAAATCAATGTGACGTTATCATGAATGATAAATTGAATTCTTGATAAATTGTTAGATCTTTGATTTTTTCCATTCCACAAGAAGTGGTTTCTATACTTATACCTTGTTATCATCCAACATTGTTTTCATCCACACCAATTGGGATGTGTATTGAGTTACAAACACATATTTATATTCATCAATGCTCTAGGTCTCATAAGGTTTATTCATTATGACCCAACTTAAACACCTTTCACATAGTATGGGAACTTCATAAAATGTTGAACTTTTTATCAATATTTCTGACCCATTTTGCATCTATATTCTAAAGCATTCCAATGTTTCCTTTTCAATCAAATATCAATCCAAAATTAGTTGTACCATAAATGTATGATATAATTATCTTTGTATCACTAAAATGATATTCTTTGAGTTCACTTTTATACCCGGACCATAAATTAGTTTCAAATAAAACATCTTGTCCTAATGTTGTCTTGTATAAAAACATTCAACAATATCTTAGAGTTCTACTATGTGAACTTATTTTCCTTAAAAATTAGTTGATTTTTTATTTTATGCTAAATTTAGTATAGATATTGTATTTTAATCATATACAAAAATTATTTAAATATTCTCAAACATACTTCTCTTGGAAAATAAAATGGCATCTTCCACTTGGGAAATTTATATACCCCAAAACATTCTCATATCACCAAGCATGAAAATTTCAAATAACATGATCATGTATAAACAAAAATATTAAATAATTAAATCTTAATTTCCATAAAAAATTACATCATCTACATAAATAATTCCAAAAAGAGATGTCCTGTTGTCATATTTATTATAGAGATTATTTTCCACTCTTCCATTATTAAATTTAAAAACCATTGAGAATTATTTTAAATTGGAATACCATGTTCTTGTGCCTTATTGTAACCCATATAAATCATTATTTAACATCAAAACATAACTATCATCATTTCTATGTAAGAAACGATTATTCATCATAATATACACTTCGTCGTTTAATTCAATGCTAAGGAATATGGACATGAAATCCATTTTTAAAATCTGGTATTACTTTGGTGATGTAATAGAAAGAAATACCAAAATATACCTAGTTTTTTAAAATATATTAATGTATTATCAATATTAATTACTTAAACCTATAATTAACCCTTAAATAAATTATATCTTAATTTATATCTACTTTCCTTTCAGAATTCAACTCTTTTTGAAAATCCCACCATGTTCTCATAAAATTATTTTTTTCTGGAATGGTTACTAACTCCTAAGTCCCATTATTCCTAATTTAATTTGACTATTAATTCATAGAGTCAACCCACTATTGATTATTAAATGGTTCATTTTATATATCAAGGTTCAACTTGAGAAAACAGTGAGGTATGTGTTATTGTCTTCAATTTTATCATAGTCTATACCTACAGTCCTTATTCTCCATTAATTTTTGGTCCTTCTCTTTCTTAATTATAATTTTATGAGTTTTGATTCATTTTTTATCACTATAAATAGCTAAATCATCTTATAAATCTTACGAAGTTTATAAATTTTATACATTTTTAAAAACATCATACTTATTCATGAAAAAATAAAATCATCACTACTTTAAGAACATGTTTATTCAAATATTAATTATTTCATTGTGTGTTAAAAAAAATTCATCAATCGTATTCGTAATATCTCCTATATAATATTTTGTAACATATGTACTCTTCTATTTGGATGATAACATAAGAATAAACGATTTATATCCTACTTTAAAAAGTTCCTAAAATTTTAACCTTTAGCGTTGACAATGCAAGGAATATTAAACACTCATAAACATTTTACGGTTGGGTATTTATTATAATGTATATTTTAACATGATGTTATTAAATTTTTCTATTCTAATTGTGTATTTTAATTTTTACTACTATGCAAATCGATTGCCTCTAGAAATATTCATATGTAACATCCACTATCAACATCGATTAAGCCATCTCCAATAAACGTATATTTTTCTATTCAGTAAGATCATTTTTTGTCATTTATATATTGAATTGTGTTCAAGGTGGATACTATGATTATGAAGATATTATTCAAATCTTCTATTTGTATACTTAATCCCATTGTATACTTTCTTATTCTTCGATAGGAATTCACACTCTTTTTTAGCAGTTATTTTAAAACAAATAATATTTTTAGATTCTCTAACTTATTCATCAAAAACATATTGAAAATAATATGAGTAAATTCATTAATAAAGGAAATAAAATACCTATATACATTTTTATTTCTTTCTAATAGTCTCACAACTAGAAAAAAAGGAATTAGTGCTAGTGGGTATGATGTCATAATTTCAACATTATTATGTATATAATTTTTTATATTACATTTTTTGATATGTTTTGAACATCTAATTTCATTCTATTTTTAAAATATCTTCACCATAAATATTTTCTCTTTAGTTAAAATTTCTCATATTATTTTATTTGACAAGACCAAGCATTCTATACAACCATCACTTGTATTTTTTTCATTCTTAACTAATACTAATATTCTACGTCACCAACCTGAAACAAGTTACCCCTTACTTTATATCATTTTATTATAATATATCTATATTTTAAAATATTTACCAAGAATCCATCCTTCCAGGAAACTAATTCATTTTTATCATCACATAGCTAAGAAAATCTTAACAGCATCTATTTTATCCCTTCATAATATAAAGTGGTCTTGTATGTTAACACTTCTTTTCCAGTCACTGCTCAACCAACATAATTAATTTTAAGGGAACTATAATTTGTAAAGGTCATAGTGCCTTCATTATAATTTTAAATATATTTTAATAGAATTAAATAATTTTTCATATTTTAAGGACATCCACTATCTAAAATCTATAGATATTCCCCTCTTGATTCCATAAGTCTCACATCAATGAAAAATGATTTTTATATTAATTTATCTTTATTATACTATGTATTTTGAGTATTGCAATTAATAATCTTTTTTTTGTAATATGGTGATATGATATTCCGTAAAATGACCTAAATAATGATATATTTCATAAACATATTATAGCGGTTGATTGTTTTGTCTACCTTCAGTACATATTATTCTGTATTAATTTAAAATTTTATTTTTTGTGTGGTTTGTCTCCCCCTCAAACCATGTCTACTATGTCTTCTAGTTTCTGATAAATATTTTTAGTTGAACCAACATATCTTTTACAAATTATAAAATACTATATCATGCCAATAGCAGTCCTAAAAAAGCATAGTTACAACAGAAACCATATTGTTGTCTATATGTTTTCATTTTTTTATTCTTCTTTCTTTGATTCATAAATATTGGTTCTATTTTTAGAAAACAATTTACTATAAAATCCCAAAAATTATTCTTCAACATAGGCCTATTTTTATAAATATTATAATTACATACTATACCTACTTTTTAATTCATATTTGTGTTCCAATTATTTCAAGATTTCTATGACGAACTTGATTTTTCTAAAAAATATATAGAATTCATCACATTCATATTCAGCTCAAGATTACCACATTATTTTCTTATATTATTTTAAAAAATAGAGTGTGAGTTATTTTGGAATTTATTATCATTATCCTTATTTTAAATTTCTAAAAACTCTTGAATAGAGTTTAAAATATAAATTTCTTCAGTTCTTTTTTAGCGTCTACTAGTTTGTGAGGAACAAACTCAAAATTTCTTTTCTTTTCCTTCACACTTTTATTTATCGTTACTTTTGAACTAATCTAATCATCAACACAATCATTTAAATAAATAAATTATTTTATAAATTGATTTGTTTATCTTTTTCATGAATATATTCTTTTATATAAGAATGCTACTGATATTATTTCAAAATTATTATCTCTTTTTCCAACTATATGATCTTTGAAAAACACATGTTTAATTATCTCTTTAAAATAAACACTATCTCAATTTATTCTTCACTCCAATAATTAAATATATCATCACAAGTATATTTATCGACATTTAAATTAATAATTAGTAATTTCTAATAAATATCACTATAAGTATCAATTTCTAAATCTTTATCATTGATCTAAGTATCTTCACACATTTATAGGAATGTTTTCTCTTTATTTTTAGACATTTTCACATTCCCCTTGGAAGAAAACATTGACTTGTCAATATTTATATCTTTATACTTATAAAATAATATTGTTATTTCATATTATTTTTTACTATATTTTTATTATAGGAATATAAATTAATTTTTAGCTAAATTTCCAATGAATCCATACGTGAAACCATTTAGTGGAAGTCTCCCCTTTAATATAACAATGTCTCTTTTCAAACATCCAAAGATAAGAGACAAAATTTTAGAGTAAAAACTAATGTAATGTTATACTAAATAAACTTCATATTATTTTATAATATTTTATAGAGTTTTATTAATTATAAAAATATTAGGTAATTTTTTTGTTAACACCCCAAAATTCTAAAGTACAACTTTGTATTCAATAGTGTGTATTACACATGACACTATGCATGTAAGGGAATATAATATTCGGATAATTTAAAATATATTCACTATATTGAATAAATATAATATATTCCAAATATTATAATGCACTCCACCCCGAGTAATCTTTTATTACACGCAAGAGATACCTTCCCTAATAACTTGTGTTACAGGCAAGACCGTGCTTCACATAATAACAGTTTATTATTATAATATTATTATTTATGATAATATGATATAATATATCTATAATGTTATTTGTAATGAATATTATTAACTAAATTTTGAAAATACATGATTTATATAAATATAAAATGGATTCATTGGTTACTAATTAACTATAAATGAAAATAAGAACCAATTGAATATAAAAAAGAAATTTTTTGATTTTTATACTTCCAAAGGATTTTTTTCATACCAAAAATATATAATTAAAATTATTTAATAATTTTAGTTAAAAGTTTATCAGATATATTCAATAACATCAATTTTATATTCATATATTGGATTTTATATGCTTAATATAAGTATAAACCCAAATTTTCACATAAAAACACATAAATTTTAAGGGAATTTTACATACTTTTAATAGAGAACCCATTTAAAATATCAATTTTGACACTTTTTTTATTTAATATGTTATAATAACTTTATTTTTGAAATAATAAAATAAAAATTAGGTTAGGGTGATTTTTTGGTAATTTTTCTTGATGTTTCATTTTTAATGGATAGTGCAAAATAATGAATTTTAGTTCAAATCTGCTTTTTCAACAAATTTGTTTATAAGGTTAAATTAAATTATTAATTTTTCTAGAATTTTAATTAGATAATATTTTTATTAATTAAGACAATTTATTTCGTTTTAATTGATTTTACTTTGTAATTGATTATAAAAACAATGCAAACTAGTGAAAGTTTTTACTTCAAAAACCCATATTATTGTCTCATCTACGTGATAAATTTTAAATTAAATTATGCACTTATATGATTTTATTTTGGAAAAATGGATTCAATATTTGAAATAAAAATAATTTATAATTTCTAATAAGTTCAAATTAGTTGTTGAACCAAAATATTAGTTAATGATATTAAAATTAATCACAATGATTGAGGTAAAATTAACTTTAACAGGGCACTAAACCATTATCTTAGGGGCCCAAATGACTTGTATATTTATCAAAACTACATTGTATGGACATATTTATACCATATAATAACTTTTATCTAATTTAGTTATCTAAGTTATCCACTTGTTATGATAAAAACGTGCATGGAATTCTTTTTTCAAAATATTACAAGTGTGCCTCTACTCCTCCACTATAAAAGATCATCCATTCCTCCCACCTCCTCACACAACTCAAGACACTTTCTTTCAACCATTATATTCAAATATATCTCCTCAAAATCCCTCCCCTAATCCTATAATACTCCCCTTGGAATGAAATCAATCCAATGATGTTTTTTTGTTCAAACCAAAATGAGTTACTCGATTAAGAGGTAACATCATTCCTTAATATTTTTAGTTTTAATTCCATTATAAAACCAATAAAATATTATTATTATATGCTTGAATAATAAAAAAACATTATCATAAATAAACTAGTATTTTTTAATCTATTTTTTCAACCTAAACCTACACACACTTCCATCTGATTGGTAAAGAACCTATTATTTTCGAGTACGACGAACTGCTGCTTCCCGAAATGCTGATTGTTCATTTCTCTTCTACCACCTATCATGGTGAAAATTGTTATTGAAACTCAGTTTATATATGTTATATATTATATATATTTTTTATTTAATCTTATTTAAGTATTTTATAACATATATCTTGGTACTCATCATTTTGTGGGAGTGTAATAACATCTTTTGAGGAAGTGTGGACTACCGCCCCCTCAAAGCGATGTGATTCATTCATAATATACATGGAACATATAAAACATGGTTATAGATAATCATATGAGACTTAAAAAAACATATATATTACATTAATTAAATAATTATATTTCTTTATATTTATATATCAGTTTCATTATTATGCTTCCACACACTAAAAAGTGACAACGTCGTTCGTGGATGTGTGGAATACCGCCACCCTAACATGATGTGATTCATTTTATATAATTATAATAATATGTATAAGTATATATTACTAAATAATATAATATTTTTTTAATAATTATCATCATCCAATGATATAGTGTTACTTACCTTCTTTCCATAGTGTTCATTGAATGATGAGAGCGTTACTCATGCATATGTACAACCTACAGTCTCCATGATAGAAAAGTTAGTTCATTTTTCACATCGATGTTTAATTATTGATTTTAGGAGTATAATTAATGTAAAAATATGATAAATTTTTTCATTATTATTATTCTGAAGATGTAATATAATGACCCCATTGACCATAGTTCAAATACTAATGTTTTTGTTGATTCATAAATCGAATTTTGACAAAACATCCGATGTAAACTTAATTGTTTATATACACATACACAAAATATTAATAAGTGGATTAAAATTAATAATAAACCTGAAAAGGGTTATAAAGAATGTATAAAATTAACATAAATTTATTATACAGGGACCTAAGGGACATTCACTAGAAAAGAAATACATGGTAAGGGATTTCGTCTCAATTTAAATTCTATTGAGACTTATTAATTGTTATTCACCTAGTTTATTTTATATGATTTCTATACTGACCTATTACATGATATATCATTAATATCTTTATTCCCATGACATTGTAACTATTATTTAATTTTATTCCTTCTTGAGTATTATGATTTAAAATGTGTCAATGTGGTATGAGACACTTTAGAATGTGTAACGATTATTTTCCTCAATAATAACTTTAATGATCATTTAATGATATTTAAATTTGTGAAAATTATATGACCTATTTTTAATAATACCAATATTTTTATCTCCTCCAGTTATTCATGACCATTTTCATGTATTAGTACCACATCTCCACTCTTTGGTACTCAAAATGATTTAGATTTTGTTTTTAAAAAACATGAATTGTTTTCTCTATTTAGTCAAAGAACGTGTTTTATTATAAATATTATTTTTTATAAAAATTATTTCAAATATGAATTGGTAAAAAAACACACTTTTTATTTTACCAATGTTTTTCAAAAGAATAATCTTGTCAATTTCTGAACTATTCATTTTTTTAAACATTAACCTTGAAAAAGGAATTTCTTTTTACCTTGTACAGCTTGTATGGATTTACCAACAATGATTTATTTGAAGATTACTTTTAATATTTAAAAGGATATTTTTTAAAAAGAAATTGGTTTCAGAAAATATTTTAAAAGAAAACTTTTTCAATAATTTTTTTCTAAACAAAATGATATTTTCCTCAATAATGTATTTTTAATAATGAAATTTTTATAATATTTTCATTCAACAATGACAACAACCTATTTTTTTAATACACATGGTGTAAATTGTTTTTATAACATATTTAATATTCCTCGGAATAGATAATAATTTATTTGGATAATGATGATAATCAAATTCACATACTTCATTATTTTTTAGTCCCCTTTAAATATTCAATTTTATATGATTATTGAACGTTGAATTTCCCATAATTATATGTATCATTAATAATGGACATATCCATTTCCTATAAAATATAAAATTTTTCATATGGTGTATTATTTTAAATTTATTTGATTAATTTGGGAATTATAGATAAATTAATATGCTTTACTCAGTACAAATATTTGATAAGGAATGTTGTGTATTCAATATGAGGAATGCTTTGGACATGCAATACATGGGTTGAAGACTATTTAAGGAAATCCCTACTCGTAGGGGACCAGTTAATGAAATCCCCTCAATGCATATGTTGTCTCATGAGATGAATTAGTTTCACACATTGGAAATGTTTATACTATCTCTTGAGGGTAAATGTGTCATGTTCCTGGGAAACATGAGGTTAAACAATTTAGAATTCTATTTACTGAGATTTTTTTTTCATTATTCATCAATGATATTTTTCATCGACATATCCTATGATACATTTCATTTTAGTTCATTGATTTTATGGCATGTGTTTAAACTTATTACCCTTCCTTATTGACTTTTCATTATCTAGTTATTCCAATGGAATGGGTTTCCATTTATTACCTTACATACTATTATGCACTTCCTTCTAAGGTTGTTGATTATAAGGTATGTAGGTTCTATTATTTACCATAACATAATTAGTATTCCCATTAATTATGTATTTCTTATACTATACCATACCCTTACTGAGCATCTGAGCACACCCTTATTACTTTTATATCCCTAAATATACAAAATTATACTATAAAATCTATGTTGGGATTTACAATATATAATAAATTTATCCTCAATGATTATTTAAAAAAATATTTATCTTGTAATATGTGTATTAATTTGTAATACAAGACTCATTTATGTATCTGGTTTACCAAGGCTACTATACTATTGGTCCTTCGGGATTTGATTCCTGGTAATCATAAAAATTTAATTGATATAAGACACTATATCTATGGTATTTTATGTTGGGTCATTACTTTTGGCGTCAAAATAAGTTAACTAGGAACCTTGGGAACTAAATTAAGGAAAACATTGATGACAGAATTTAAACCTATGGTTGAAATTGAAGATATGTGTATAATAGCACACTAGAATATTTGTAAGGTAGATATTATGTGGGTCTTCTTAGTAATACATCCTTGTCTTGATACAACAAGTAGATGTCATTCTGGAAAAGATATATCTTGGACTAATAATTCTGAAATGGTGTTTTGAGCCTGACTCTTAGTAACCTGGTACACAACAACATGCCTTCTTTCAAACCAATTTTGACACTCCTGGGGGATATTCTCATGATAAATCACATTTTTTTCAAACCATTATTGAATATTTGTATATTTAATAAGTAACCTAGGTTAAACATAAGGTGTTGTATATTTAAAATAAATGTCATTATTTATAAATTCTAGAAATAATATTATATATAAATCCTAGACCAAGGAATGACATATGTGAAAATAAATGGATCAAGTATTTATGTATTGAGGATGTAATGAAATCCATAGTTAAAAGGATATTTATAGATTAAACTTATTCCAAGTATTTCCATCATATTTTTTTATAAATTTTACTAATTTGGTTTTAGAAAAGTACAACCTATATATTGGGTGACAACCTATCAAATCTTGAAATTCTGAGGGTCTTGAACCAATGACCAAAGGATGATAAGTGTTTCACCCCAATCACCGACCTACACATTATCCTAGTTAATTTTACATTTTTTAGTTAAACAATTTGAGGAATAGATGCTAATTATGAACTAGTAGGATCACTTCATAGGATTAGATATTAATAAATTAACCATACTGTTTTTAGAATATAGTAAAAGAAAAATTGTTATAATTTTCACACTTTTATAGGCCGTATGATCCAATAAATGTATATATTTGTGCTTTAGGCCTAAAAAATAATTATTGGTTATTAATTTCTAGTATTAAATGATTGTATTATAATTTGATATATTCATAGCCAAAAGTATGGATTGTTCACATTAAAATGAAACCTATGAAGTAAGAATATTTCTTTATATTCTTATTCTGTAAAAGAATTAACCAACATTATTAAAATGTCATAGAAATAAACATTTGTCTTTCCAACTTAATTTCTATTGAACCAATGGTCTTTTAAATCATCAAATATTTATGGATTTGAGGCTTTCATCTTTCTATTGACCATTCCCTTGTTTTTGATTAATGACACCAATCACCCCTATAAATATTTACACATTACTCCAATAACATATCCTTATATTCCACTAATGTTACCCAATATAAGGACCTTTTTATATGTTATTCAATGTGTCCCTTTTACTTATCAATCTCTCTTTTCTATAAGATTTTTATAAACCATTCTCATGGCATGTGATTTAAAACATAAGATATATAAAACAATATATTAACATGATCATGATTAATTGTCAGGACGCAATTTAATTAAGGTGTATAGAATGTTACACCCACAAAATTATGATGTACAAAATTGTATTCAATATCATGTATGAAACACGACACCAAGCACATAAGGGAATATAATATCTAGATAATTTAAATGATGTACTTACCATTTTAAGTAAATATAATATATTCCTTATCTTGTAATGCATGAAACAATGAGTTATATTTTGTTACACAAAAGATATAACTTCCTATATAGCTTGTCTTACATGCAATAGCGACCTTCTATGATAGATTACATTATACACAGGACTGAGTTTCCCCAAATAGAAATGTATTTTTGAAATATTATTATTTAATATAATATGATATAACTTAGCTATTATGTTAGTGGTTATGAATAATATTACCTAAATAATGAAAATTTATAGTTTATATAAATATAAAATGTATTCATTGGTACAAATTAAATAGAAATGAAAATAAGAACCGATTGAATATAAAAAAATATTATTATTATTTTAATGCATCCCAAGTGTTTTTTTAATTAACTTAATTAATTATAATTATTTAATGATTTTAATTAAATACATATGTAAAATATTGAAAATAATATTTATATCCATCCATTGGATTTAATATTCACATGATAAGAACAAACTATATTTTACACAAAAAACCATAATTTTTAGGGCATTTTTACAACCTTTTAATGAAGAACCCATTATATATATGAATTTTAAAACATCCATTAATTTAACATAAATAAAATGAAATTCATTTTTTAAATAGAAACATAAAAATTAGGATATGTTAATTTTTTTTGTAATTTTCTATAAAGTTTCATTTTTAAGGAATAGTGAAAAATATGAAATTTTAGTTTAAACTGTGTATTCATATAATTTATTTATTAGTAAAAATTTCATTTTTAATTGGTTTTAAAGATTAATAAAATAATATTTTTACCAATTAATAAAATTTATGTCATTGGAATCAATTCAGATTTTAATTTGACTTTAAAACCCTAGAAAACATTCGGATGTTTTTACTTTAGAATTTGTCATTGTCATCCCACATGTGGGATAAATATTTAATTAATTCCTTCCACTAATATGATGGTAATTTTTAGAAATTGATTCCATATTTGGAGTCAAAATAATTTATCATAATTTAAAATTAAATTTTTACCAAAAAAATTAGTGAATGTAATTAAAATTAATCACAATGATTAAGGTAAAATTAAGCATAATAAGGGACTAAAACATAATCGTAAGGGCCCAAATGACTTAGAAATCTGTAAAATATACAATGTATGGAAATATTTAGATCCTATAATCAATTGGAATTAATTGGGTTTATTATTGGATCACCATGAAATGTGAAAAATGTGCATGGAATTCCTTTGTAAAAATATTGCAAGAGAAACACTCCTCCTGCACTATAAAAGGTAATCCCAACCTAGAACTTCCTCACACCTATCAAGACAAATTAGATCGCGAAATTAATTCCAAAATATCTCCTCAATATCCCTCAACTCATTATATAATCATTACATTGGGATTATAGCAACCCAATTAGGAATTTTGTTAAAAACAAAAGGAGTTGCAAGATTACGAGGTAACATCTTTCCTTAATATTTTCAGATTTATTTCCCTTATAAAACCCATGAAATATTATTATTATATGACCGTATGACAAGTAAATTATCCTAAATATAGTATCATATTTTTATTCTTTTTTTTACTAACACATGAACACACATCAATCTAATGGGTAATGAACATAATGTTTCTGTGTGCGGCGAACTACTGCTTCACAAAATAATGATTGTTAATTTTTTCCTTTTTAATCCTATCATGGTGGCCATTATGATGGATTTTTTTTATATATGTCATATAGGATACTTATTTTGATTTTATGCTTCTGTAACTATTTTATATCACCTATCTTTATACAACCCATTTTTTGGGAATACGATAACATTGTTTGAGAAAGTGTTGGATACCTCCACCTCAAAGTGATGTGATTTGTAACTCTATAAATGGAATGTATAAATGATGGTTTTATTGAAAAATATGATACATAAAAACATATATATTATATTAATTACATAAATACCTTTATTTATATATATATAATTTTCTTTATTATCCTTTCACACAATAAAAAAATGATAACGTCATTCGTGGGCATGTTGAAAACTGCCACCCTAACATGATGTGATCATTTTTCATCACAAGAATTATATATATAAGTATATATGACTAAAAAATATGGTATTAATTATATAATTATCATTATGGAAATATATTTTTTTACTTACTTTCTTTCCAAAATGATCATTGAAAAATGAGAACGTTACTCATGCATATATATGGCCTACCGTCTCCATGATTGAAACATTGGTTCAATTTTCATACCATATTTAATGATTGATTTTAAAAGTATAAATAATGTAAAAATATAATAATTATTCCATTATTATAATTATATAGATTTTATATAATGAAACATTTTACCGTAGTTGACCTACCAAATTTGTTTCTGACACATAAATAATTTTTTTTCAGAACACCTAATGTAAACATAATTATTTAAGTGGTTGTAAATAACACAGTAATAAGTGAAATAAATTTAAATATAAACATGAAAATGGTTATGAATTTGGATTCAAATTTACAAATATTTATTTTAGATTAATTTAATGGATGTTCACATGAATAGAAACGTAAGGTAAGGGATTTAATCTCAATTGACATTCTATTGAGACTTGTTTTTTGTTATGCGCCTAGTTTCATATAAAACGGTGTATATAATTTCATTTGAATGATATATGATAAATATATTTATTTTCATAATCTTATAAATTTCATATAATTTTATTCCATCATGATTCTTATGATTAAAAATGTTTCAAAGTTATATGGGACACTTTGTAATTTTTAAAGATCATTTTCCTAAAAAATAACTATAGTGATATTTCAATGGGATTTCCATCAAGGAAATTATATGATCATTGTTCTGTAAAATATTTCATTCAATATCCTCTAGTTATTCATGATAATTTTCAAGTATTAGTGCCATTTTCTACTCTTTGATACTCAAAATCTTTTAGAATTGTTTTTTTAGAATACTTAATAGTGCGCACATAGAGGGTGCTACCCTGATTAGGGTTTTTGTGATGTCAGCACATTCCTAATGATGGAGATGGACGATGCACCATTCCCTCTCCCCACATTAGATTAGGAACCTCCTCTGTCCCTTATGGCTGATACTCACTCCTAATCTCCCTTCTCAATCCACGACTATCTCTTAGATTTCCCACAAATTCAACTCAACCCAAAGGACCCAGATCCATTCAAGGGTTTTTTATAACTATCGATCCTAACATCAGAGTTCAACACGACTTTGGCTCTTCTGAATATCACATTGATTGCAATATTTAAGAAGAACCGCCCCTCGATTTACTCCTTCAAAATATTTATTTTCGAGTTTTGGGGATTACAAGACCATCCAATAATAGGTTTTCTCAATAAGAGTCAAATAATGATCCTTTTTGGTTTATATGATGATCTGGTCAGGGGATGGTCTAGTTCCCCTCATAGCTGCAAAAGATTCTGGTTATACCTATTGAGGTATACCTATGACATTCATTAGAATAATTAAATCCCTGCGATGGTGATTTGGGTTAGTTTCACCTAGATACCTTTACCTTTTCAAAATCCATTCATTATACACATGCTTGGGAACCTGGTTTGTCGATACATATGCTTCAATAGTAGGAATAGGTCAGTTTCGTGCCCTATTTAACCTCGTGTATGCATGAAACTTGATGTATTGATGCTACCTATCGAGTTAATTTGGGTTACAGTGGGAGAATAATATTGTAAAAAGAAGGTAGTGTTTTTTGAATCATGGGTTTAATTTTTCTCTACATGTAGTAAACTAGGCCACTCTTTGGTTGTATGTCAACACCAATAGTTGAATGAGTTTTGATGGGAAAAAGGAAAAGGCTCAAGGTTGGGTGGTAATGAAGGGCTGATGGGGAGTCATTTTTCCGCTTTTATCCCAAACAATGAGTAGTATATTCATCGTGTGTCTCAGAGGACAATCCTTTGGTTTCTAATATTTTCAGGCAATTTGAGAGGGACCCAGGTGATCACATTCCATCGAATGGTGTTTTAATGGATCCTGGAAGCTTGGAGGTGGTCTGTGTGGTTTTTGTCCTGGATTCTTCTCTCAGAAATTCAAAAGTGGCTTCTCATGGAGAGGTTTTGAGAACTGACACTAGAAAGGATAAAGTGGTTGAATATGGAGATGCGAGGACTCTAAAGGATGAATCATATACTGATGCAGTTCGTTCATCTCAAGGCCCCTTAGAAAAATAGGGATCGCATGAACCTAAGAGGATTACAAAAGACATAAATGCATCCAGGGGGCCAGGTATGAGAAGGGACTCTCTGATCCGAATTATTGAAACTTCTTTGAGAGACTGGATCTAGATAGGCCAAAATAATTAGTGGAAGCAACCGGTCCGGATGATCTGCATGAGGTGTAGGGTGAACTCGAATAGGCCACCAGGGATGACCAATCTTTCCAACTCTCAGGAGACAATAATGATGATCTTCATGGGGAATATCTATTTAATCAAAGGAGGAGGAAGGGTCAGAAAGGAAATAGGAAGGGTTAGAAATATTATTCCTCTTTTCCCCTTTTAATGTAAACTAGATTCGTGAAATATGTGAAATCCAAAGTGAGTGCAGATGATACCAAGGTTTCATATTCCCCTAACCGAGATAATGATGTACTCATTGAGGTATTTCCTTTCAAATAAATCATTAATTTTTATCATAAAGATGAATTTGAGGACACAAAAAATAAATTGGACATCCTAATGGACTCTGGTGAAGAAATATTGGAGGAATTTCTAACGACTAAATCCACACAGTTGGATACTGATCAAATGGTGGGAAGAATTCTCAGAGTGGACACTACTACCGAGAAATGTTCTTGGATTGAAAAGTAAGACCGTATACTAATAAAATTCTTCAATAAGGGGAATATCAATAATGATGAATACATGAAATCTTGGGATTATCTGGAAGATCATTTTGAAGACATCCTAAATGATGACCTGGGTGCTCAGGTAGATTCTATCCCTTAGAAATTGTTTATGGATAATTATTTGAGGTGTCTTTAACTTTTCATTGATAATTCTTCAGTTTCATTTAGTGAATTTTATTTAGGAAGGTGGTGCCTCAGTCAAAGACCAAGGTACAATTTATTGAATAGAGTAAAAAGAGGATTACATGAGTCTGAATGATAGAATCTTATTACAATAATTCTAAAAAATAGGAATCAAATCACTAGGAAAATCATCATAGAAAGTAATGACCTAGTTTACTCACTTATTGGCAAGAACATCCACAACAATATTCATTTCACAGAAAGCATGCGTAATAATTTAGTTGGTTTCCAAAAGAAAAGAAAGAAAATTCATCCAATGAGATGTAAGCTGCCCAGAATCATGCACCACACCCTTCTAAGTATCCTGGACAATAGTGGTTGAATGAATTTCAATACAAATATTGTTCCAATGTTTTCATTTATAAAATTAAATATCATGAATGACTTCAATCATTTTTTCTTCAATAGATGAGGTCATACCACTTCCACCAAAAAAATAATCTGAGACATTGGCCAAGATGATCTCTAAAAATTTCACCACATCCAGCAGGTCTTGGGTTGACTTTGGTGCAACCATAGACATTTACTTTGATCCATCCTAGAAGCGGGTCTTTCTAGAATACATCAAAGGTGCATCTAGGCTATCGATAAAGACCATAAATCTTAATATGATGCAGGATCTCAAAGTCTCCCATGATGTTGTCACAATAGGATTTCTGAATCGAGGCAGCATCATGGGTGTAAATAAAAATTATCCCCCGACCAGCCTTAAGCATGAATGGGAATTTATTGTGAAGAATATTATTTTTGTTATACCAGATCACATGGAGGATCTCAGCAATAGCATCCTAAGAAAATAATCTTAATTTGTTGCAATGATTTTAATGCAGTACATCATTGAAGCTGGGAGCTGATTGAGTTAAGGAGTAACCATCTACAACCAAAGATGTCAAAAATATAGTTTCATAAAGCTGAAGCTGTAGCACAAGAATGAAATATATGATCAGTATCTTCCCTATGTTTTTTACACAAGTTACATTAAGAGAAACGTTGGATCCCAAAGGATTTCAAACAAACTCTAGTGGGGACTCTATTGTGTGCAATACACCAAACAAGAGTAGTTCTTAGGGGTTTAATACAAGGTTTTCTAAAGGAATTCAACCAACATAAGTTAGAGTCATTCTCAATGAAATTGTATATATAGAAACTCTTATAATCAGTGACACCATTCCAGGTAGGTTCCCAAATAAAGAAAATCTTCAATGATAGAAAAGGTATAGTTGTCGATGACATTTCTGATGTTTTTAGGTAGGTCAATGTTGAGTGAATTTAAAACATCCTATATAGTAGAGTTGGTGTTATCATGAGGTGAATTTGGAGTCATCATGGAAATTAGAGGAACCCTCATCTAGTTTTCAATCCAAAAATAAATGGTTAAATCAGAAGTGGACATCCATTTAGAGTTGTTCATAATTTTAGTGTAGGAATGTCTAATGGATGACCAGATGGAAGAGGTGATATAGTTCAAATTTCCATTTCTATGCTTAGTAATGAATCTTTTTTTGTGAGAAAGGCAATAGAGTCAGATTTGTTATTAAGAATCCTCTAAGTGAGCCTAGCGTGAAAAAAATCATTAAAAAGGTTCATATTTTTATGCCAATACCAAACTTATATAAAGTTTTACAATAGGTGGACCAAGGGATGGTCACAAGCTTCCTTTAAAGCGTGCTTCCGGTCTAAACAAAATTTTTGATGAAAAAATTAATTTTATTTAGTAGACCATTTGGCCATTTGTAAACCATCATCGAATAGACAATTTTAGAAACAATTATAAATTTTACAAGACAGATTCTACCAGCCCTGGAAAGGGATTTAACCATCCAAGAGGGAAGCAGGTTAATAATTTGGTCATGAGTGCTGAAGATTTAGTTTGATTTAGTTCTTCCCCAAAAGATAGGCACACCAAGATAGGTGAAAGGGAAAGAGCCTCTCTTTATAAACAAGAAATTAATGATTTTAGTTTTCCTGATGGATGGAATGTTTTTCCCAAAAAACACAAAGGATTTGTTCAAACTTACAGATTAACTAGAGATTTCAATGGAATATTCTTCTCTCTTTCTGAATAGGTAATTTTTCTATCCTTTATCCATTCAAAAGGAATGTTCTTTTTACCTCGTATGGATTATAAAAATTTACACTATGCCATTTCATATAATCTTTTTTTCATGTTTAAAATGTTTCTTTTTAAATTAAAATGTTTTAAAAAAAATTTAAAGATAATTTTTTCTAAAAACTTCTTTAAAAAAAATGAATTTTTCATCAAAATATTTCTCAAGAAAGATTTTTTTATAATATTAACACTCACAAATGATAACAACCCTTTTTTTATTAAACTTGTAGTATGTTTTATTGATTCTATCCATAATTTTACTATGGATGGTTTATGATTGATTTGTATAAGGGTAGTAATCAAATTCACTTCATTGGTTCCTTTTGAGACCCCATAAATATTCAATTTCATATGATCACTGAAAAATTAATTTCACCTAATTATCCATATCATCTATCATTGATATGTTCATTTATAATACCATATACCGTTTTTCATATGGTGTTTTTTATTTAATTTTATTTTAATATTTTGGGAAATATTGATAAATATTTATACTTTATTCAATACATATATTAGATAAGACATATTGTGTATTCGATATGAGGAATGCTTTTAACATGTAATACATGGGTTGGGGACAATTTAAGGAAATCCCTATATGTAAAGTACTTTTAAATGTAAGCCCCTCGATGAATCAGTAGTCTTATGGGATGAATTAGTTGCACAAATAGGAAAAGTTTAAATTGTCACTTGGTGGGAAAGGTATCATGTTCCTGGTAAACACAACATTCAATAATTAAGCATTTACTTTATTGAGAATTTTCTTATTATAATTCATCCATGAGATTTTGTGTCTACAGATCTATGGATACATTTCATTTCAATACATTGATTAAATGGAATGTGTTTTATCTTTTGTACCATGCCATATTTATTTTTCATTATCTAGTTATTTGAATGGAATATGTTACTCGTTATTATCTTAGAATATTTGTATACATTTCCTTCTCAATTTTCTAATTATTTGGTATTTGTGTTATATTATTTACCCAGACATAACTATTATTCTAATTAATTCATTATTTCTTATACTATACATTAACTTTAATAATATTCTATGATTACCATTATTATTTTTCCTTCCCCAGGAATCCAAGAAGCATACTATGAAAGATAATTAGGGAATTACTATATGGAATAATGTAATTTTGGATGTTTATTAATAATAAAATTTATGTTTTAATTAGTATATTAATTTATAATACACAACCCATGTATGTATCTAGTTTACCAAGACTCTGAAACACATGGTCCTTCATGAGTTGATTTTTTTAATCACTCCAATGTAAATGATAGAAGACACCAGCTCCAGGCGATCTGAGGTCGCATCACTAATTTTTCAATTCAAAGTGAAAAAGGATTTATTTCCAACAAAATTGGATTTTCATTAATTATATGGTTTTATTTATGATCATGACCTCAAAAGTATAGAATTTGAATTTGAAAAATAGAAAATTATGTTTGAATTTATAATGTAAAAATTATGTTACAACCAATTTTTAGTAAATTTTGGAAATAATTATTTTCGATGAATATTAAAAAACTTATCTCTTTACTAAAAACTATTATTTATTTCAAGAATTTACAATGTGTAGTTATGTTTTAAAAAGTTTAAGATTTTTTTAAAATAAAATTATTTATAATAAAATTTTGGTATTTTGAAGTAATTTTATTCTTTAATTTGGTATAAAAATATTTTTATCCATAAAATAGATTTTTCTAAAAGACAATTTCTCATCACATTTTTTGAGATTAATATTAAATTAAATTCCACCACTTCTATGAATTTAATTTGGAAAAATTTATTACATATTTTGAATCTTCATTACTAATATTAGTTGGATAGAGAAAATTAATATTTTTTTATAATGAGTTTTAAAAATAGTAAAAACCAGTTACCACATCTAATGTTAAAATTGGTTTACCTGAGGTTAAACTACGGAGAAAAGGGTAAAATGACCTAAAAACATGCCTAATTTCTATTTTATGTCCATATATCAACCTTACATCATATATTATTTGGTAATGGAATATTTTTTATCTATTTTACTTGAGTAATACATTAATATATTTTATTAGTTTTTAAATTTTAATGTTCTTCCTCACCCCCTACTTATAAAAGGACACCACCTATCCACTTATATCTACACATTAAGATCCATTTTGTACTGAAAATCACTTCAAAAATTCATTACATACATAGATAACAATTAATTAGATTCAATTTATATAATAAAATCATCCTATGATAGATTTAGGGATAAACCTAAAGAGGATGTCCAATGAAGAGGTATAGTTCTTAACCATTCTTTTTTATAACTTATTCTACCTATATTAAAACCTAATCAACCATGATGAAATAAAAAAATTATACTAAATATTCTTGTATGATATTATATTAATTTCATAACCAATATCCATATCATATTATATAAAATGTTAAAAAAACTCATTGGTCGTGTCTATAGTAGACTACCACATCACTAACCAATGTAATTTTTATCCATTAATACCTCTCGGGGATGGTTATAATGAGGAATTTAATGTATATATTTGATATTCATGAAATATTTAACATTATATATAAGTAATATAACAATTACATTATTACCTTTCCATTCATTGAAAAACGATAATGTGAGTCATGCGTAGGTGTGGACTACCACCTCCACAAAAGGGTGTGATTCATTTTTCACCATTGCATTACATGGATGGTATATATAATTAATTTAATTTTTTTAAATATGATACAATTATCATTATGTGAATTTATAAAATTACTTACCTTATTTCCATCAGAATCATCAAAACATTGAAATATCACTCATGTGTATGTATGACCTACCATCTTCATGATTGTAACAAAGATCATTTTTCATAACCATATTTATTAATGTGTTTCAAAATTATATTTATTTTATAAAATGGTAATTATTTTATTATAATAATTATTATTATTATTATTATGGAACAATAACCTCTTTTACCATAGTCAACTTACCAAATTCATTTTGGACATATGATTTGAATATAAACGAATCATCTGAAATGAACTTAATTGATTATGTAATTAAATATAACATGGTAATGAATAAAATAAAAGTAATAATTATGTTTATAAAGGTTTTTATGATATTAAATAATTAAAATGAGTATATAATTCATTAATATAAAGTATATACATGGGAATTATAACATGACGTAAGGGTTATTTCACAATCTCATCGTTATTCTAGATTGATTAAGTTCAAGTCTCCATTGAGGGAATTGTATGATATTTTTAACTTAAAACATATAAACATACTTATCCTATATTCATTTTTTAAAATTATAATTATAATTTCATTTTCCTCTATTAAGTACTCAAGACACCAAAATAATGTTTTAAGGAAACCTGACTTTATTTTATATTTAGTCGGGAGTCTTTTTTATCCATGAACATATTTTTATTAAAATGTTTTAAATAATTATTTTATTATTATAATTTGTTTTCTCAAAGTCATTTATACCAATTTTTTACACTATAAAAATAGTCTCAATGAAATATGTTTTTGTTACCAAATGTGTTTTGTTTTGACTCTTAACGAAAATATGAATTTAGTCTTTGTTTTTATGTACAGGACTAGAATGGAATTTTCCTCTATCAGTACCACATACTGAATTAAATCTTTATTTGTATGATTTTAAGGTTCATGTAAAATAAAAATAATTCCTTAATGTGAATGTTTTATATTTTTAATACAATATTTCATAAATAAATAGGGTATTTTTCTCAAGAAATCAATTATGATCTTTTTAAAATATATTATTATATACAAAAATTATTGGGTGAATACTATACTTTACTGGGGATTTAATATTTTGATACTATTATCCATATAATTTTGGTGTCTTATGAATGTGTTTACTAATTGGGTAAAAATTTATAATTTCATATGCTATTTTTTATACGAATGTTTTCATTGAATTTGTTTTACCCCTTTCATATAATGAATTAATTGGACACAGTAAGTGGAGGGAGGGGTCTGATATATCCCTTTGATTAATTAGTAGGTCTCTTGATAAAAACTAGTTTGGTTATTTGTTATGAACCTTATCTTATTATGTGTTGTTTCATGGCATAAGGCCATGATTTTGAGTTTATGATGTTCAGAATTATAAATTCTAACTTTATGAAAATTGTTATTATTATCCATATTATTTAATTTTGTTATATTATCCATTGATTTAGTCACATTTTATGGTATTATTTATATGAAACATTTTATAATTTTTTATCTTGTCCATAATGTTCATTTTTTTTATTTTATGATAGATTTTGTTATACACTTTCCCTTACTAACCATATGATCTCACAAGTTATTATGTTTTCCTTTCCCCAAGATATGAATATGGGATATATAAATGATATTAAGGATTTTCAGGAGTAAATACTAATTTTATCATAAGAATTATTATATTTTATTTAATGTATTTAAATGAAATGTGAAAATAGTATAGGTATCTAGTCTCTTAAGTCTATTATACTCTTTGGTCATATGATATGTTATCCCTTGTACATGTGACAATGTCATAAATAACCACCAAATATGGGATACTATAGTTAGGGTATTCCATTTTGTGTTAGAGGAATTCTAGTTGAGGCCTTGGTAACTATATTAAGAAAAACATAGATTTGGGAACATACCACATTGAAAAAATATTAGGATATGTCTAATTATACGATAATATCATAATGTTTTTTGGTAGATATTATATGGGTTTTTCTATAAATAAATCCTTTATTGGATTCTATATGTGGATTTGGGTTTTAAATAAATGCATATAGGTTTAATAACCCAAAAAATAGTTTGCTGAGTATATCCCTGAAATCATTATGATGCATGGTGAGTGTGCCCTTACTGTGCACCTAGTTTGACACTCCCTAGGGAAATGATTTGGTTGGTTAAAATTATCATTACATACAATTATGAATTGTTTGAAAAACTTTATAATATTCAAATGATACTAAGATTATGATTCTAGGATTAGAAATAAATAAATTTTCAATTCATGGCATGTCATGTGTTTCCCTAGTTTCAGAATTATACATTATGATTTATAATGTTATGATCTAATATACTGTATGACATAGCTTAGAAATTTATCCTAGTGTAAATAATTGAACCCATATCAATGAACGTAATCCATGTAGGGATTTTCCTCTTGGGAAATAAAATCAATATATATTTACATTTGTACCTTGATATGAACAAATTATAACTATATTAGGGAAGCTGAATCAGGTTATTACTAATATCCTTACCTATATGAAGGAACATGTTGATCCATAATGCATCAGAGAAATGTTAGACCACTTCATGCATCAAAAAAAATTATTTAATGGGTATACAAATCCATTTATTTGTTGAAAATCGATATATTCTGTAGATAAAATATTTTTTTCTATGGGATGTATTAAAAGAGAAAAGGGTTTCATGAGAGTTTTTCATCTCATGTTGTATGTAGATAAACATTGTCATTAATAAAAAAATACTAAAGATATATATGAAATATAAAATATGTAGTGTAATGTACTTTTCTTGGGAAAATATATCACTCATGAGAAATGATCTTATATGGGGAGATAATTCCTGAGTCTGAGAAAAAACGAAGATAAAAATGTTTCCTAGAATGAATTCAACTTTATGATATTATCAAGGCATGTTATGATCTATATAAATAATCATAAATAGTAATATAGACAATTTAAATTATGGAAAAAATCCATTACATTTAAGGGAACTAATCCCCCAAACATTCTCATCATATTAGTAAATAGTCTCATGTGATATGAATATAGAGAATTGATTCTATAAGCCATATGACTTCGAAGAAAAGAATAAAAAGAAAAGGGTGGAGGATAACTGTATAAAAAAAATAGAAAAATAAAAAAGTGTATGGTGAAATTTCAAACTTTTAATAAATGTGGAAAGAAACATCTTGGAACATGTTTGTTGGGAATGTGATATCTCTTCAAGTGAGGAGATAAAGGCCCTCAGACTAGTGATTTCAATGGTAAAAAAGAATATTTGAATGTTCAATGATTCAACTGTATTTATTTGGGGAACTATGAATTTTTTCTTCCAATAATTATGCTAATCCACCATATAAGATTCCTAGGGGATATTTCCATGCTTATGAAATCAGTACAGATGAGGTGGCGGTTTTTAATGATTTGGTGGTAGGTACTTTACTCTTATCCATAAATTTAAAAAAAATATTTAATTGATTCTTGACCTTCATAATAGTTTAAATCCTAAATATTTTACAATAAAATTAGATCTTTTCCTAGAACATTAAGATGAGAGTTATCATTCATAACTTCTAGTATATGTATCATTGCAAAAAAAATTGTTTTTTAGTTCCCATTACGACATATACATATTCCCTATAAATAACATTAATATTATACCAGTTATTATCATTGATATAATCATTAGTATGGTATGGATTGGAAATATTATGTCGAAATTTATTTCAAATAGAAGGAAATTTTTATTCGGGAAGAGGATATATAGTTCTTTATCATTAAATTGAAGACTTTATCATCTAATTCAAAACTAGATCCACCCACAATAGTTCTTTTGAATGATATTCTTGGTGAGGAAGAGAAGAAAAAATCAATGAATGGAAAGGGTAATATTAGAATTGAATAATTTTCCATTATACAAGAATAAATGTATGTATTTCCTTTATAATTATATGGACATCCACAAGAAATTGAGGTCAAGTTTTTTATTGATTTAATCACAGATGCATAAACTATATTAAAGAATCTTTATAGAATTTATACTATGGAATTTGTGGAATTTATGAAATATATATACGATTTTTGTGGTAAGGTATTTAAACACCGCATAATTTTACCATGGGGACCACCTATTCTATTGTTAAGAAGAAACATGTATCTATGAGTTTGTGCATTGATTATACGAAAATAAATGAAATAACTATAAACAAAAAGTATTATCTTCCTTCCATTGATGACTTCATTGATCAAATTTATGGAGGTAAACATTTTTGGAAGATATAATTTCATTACAGTTATCATAAAATTCATGTATATAATGAATATATTCCAATGACAACATTTCTTATGAGGTATGTCCATTAAATAATTATAGTTATTCAATTTGGATTAACTAATGAACCCTATTTTTTATAAATAATAAAATGATTATAGACAGAATATACATATATAATTTTATTTGGTTATTTATTGATGATATATTTTGGTACTCTAAGAGCTATCCTGACTATGAAAATCGCTTGATGATTATTATGGAGACTCTTAAAAGAAAATATTTATAAGGAAAATTTATCATGTGTGAATTTTGTCCTCAAAATTTTTATTTTTTTGGTTATAATGTATCCAAGTATGGAAACTTAGTCAATCTTATGATGTAAATAAAAATAAAAGAATATCCAACACTAATAAACATTACTAAGTTATATAGTTTTATTTTTTTCAAATGTTATTATCATTGATTTGTTAAAAACATTTCCCAATGGCTATCTCATTAACCAGGATTACACATAAAGGGGTAATGTTATTATGTATAGAAGAATATAAATAATTTTTTGAATAAATGATATGGGGATGGGTGGATCATATGATTTTGACTATATAATCTAGAATTAATGGATTTTTGATATATAGTAATTCTTCGAGGAAGGGGCATGTTTGTGTCCTTATATAGAATGATAAATTAAATGACTATATATCATGATAGTTAAAGGCATATTAAAAAACCTATTCAACCATGGTCCTGAGTTTGTAGTTGTATTATTTTCCTTTAAAATAATTTTTTTTGAATTTTAAAAAATACACATTTATGGGTTAAGTGGTAACTTATACAAGACTGTTGAGATCAAATACAATAGACACATAAATAGGTAAAAAACATAAAATATTCAATATAAACATGGATTAAAAATTAAAAATGAAAACTTTATACTATATATGAGCACAAAGGTTCCACCTAGTGCCCAGTTCTGACACTATGCCCCACAACATCACCTTGACTACGAAAGACAACTATCCTACCAAACATTATCACTACGAAAACCGCCTAGAAACAAATCAAATGAGACCAGCATAGTGAAAACCCCATTCATTGTCCCTCTTATTTGAAACCAACAACAAACCCCGTTATATTTCAGTCACTAAAACACCAACCAGACATTGAAGTATCATCACTATAGTTTCATTAAAAAATAAGAGGATCATAAAATTCCCACCTACCCCATGGAAAACAAAAAAGATGAAGCCAATACCACCTGAGTGAACCTATTGGCCATCGGGGAAAGATCTAGTGCACCATCCCAGCCTCAACCTGGGAAGTTCAACACCTCTGGAAACTGACACCACAAATTCAGGTTTCACAATCATGAATATGAAAACTCCCCAACACAACCCCAAACACCACTATGGTTCATTGTACCAAACAAAATTCTGGAAAGTGTGGTGAATATGGTGGAAAGAGTAGAGGATGAATGAAAAAAAAATCTACAATGTGTGATGGTAAGAACTGAACTATGAGACAAACACTTGAATAGGATATAACTAATCACCCAAATAACTCCAAATCATAGTCCCAATATTCCAAGCACAATATCTTGCTGGAATAAAAATGGGGTCTAGCATGATGGGGATGGAGAAAAGAGTGGTGACAAGGTTGAAAGAGACCATCATTTATAGACAAAACCTCTATAAATATGAACCCTAACTCTGAAGAGAGGATATAAATTGAGAAAAAACAATACATATGTGGAATAATAGAAAGAAGGGAATGATGAATAAGAGGTCCTTAATAGTGGGTCATCTCTTAGGGAGACGATGAAAAATCCACGAATTGAAAATGAAGGAATAATATGGCTGATAACTAGCATAAAACAGAGAATCCCTATATTATAGAGTAAAGGATAATAGGGCCATTAAGGACAATCGTAAGAGAGGTAAAAACCAAGAGGGACCCTGTGAGGAGAACTAGTAAAGGAGGGAGCTACTTAAGGATTATTATTACTCAATACACTACCACCCAAGTTTGTTAAACAAGGTAAAGTATTCCTTAATCTATAAATATAATGGATTCCAAGAAGAAGTGAGGATTGATAGGGATCATATGTTCATAGTCTTAGTGAATATGGATATATTTATTTTTATGTAAAGGGAAACATCACCCCTTTCTCAAATGATTTCCAAACCAACTTTATTGGAAAAGGTAAAAAGTTCTCAACTCAAGGATAAAAATATTTAAAATAAAATTGACATCATGAATCATGGATGATTTGTAGACATCTTTTATAAATATTGTGTTATGAAAATTATAAGGTTTATATGTGTTCCATATATACTAGAGATGAAAAGGAAATTATTAGATAATATTCATAGCTTGAATTTCTATATACACCCTGGTATCAAAAATATGTATAATGATTTTATGGATGGTTTATTTAAGATATTTCATATGGTAAATTGTTGATTATGTTTCAATATTTCTGGTTGGTTAATAGGTGAAGGATAAGAGACAATATGCTTGATGATACATGAAATCTCTACGTATTCTTATTTTGAAATGGGATGATATTATTATAGACTCTGTCACTTTATTACCAAAATCTCCCACAAAAAATGATACAATATGGGTTATTATTGACCACATTACAAAATATGAAAATTTAATCATTATAATAGAATATTTTCTTCATGAGGGTCTCACACGACTCTTTGTTGATGACATTATAAGACTTCATGATGAACCACTTTCAGTTTTTTCGGATTGTGATCCATGATTAACATACAAATTCATGAAATTTCTTTAAAAGTTTCATTATACTAATATTCACTTGAGCCCTACCTATCATCCATAAACTAATGGAAATTATGAGTTGAATTTTAAACATTGTAATATATTTTATGATCATTCTCACATTACTTTAAATGTTATTGGGATTGGTATTTTCAATTATTAGAGTTCTCCTGTAATAATAGATTATATTCAAGTATTATAAAGTAACAACATGAGGTATTATATGGAATGGTATTTTGTTCACTATATTTTTAGGATGAAGTTTGTGAATGGAAGCTTGTAGTCTAAGAAATTTTTTACAAGAAAACTAAAACGGTAAATACTATTTTGAATCATAGAAAAATATCTCAAATTAGAGAATTTGAAATTCTATAAAAAAAATTATTTTATGATTGCTGACTAGTATTTTCACCAAGCCTCTCAAAATTATGTAATCTATTCCATATCTCTTTGTTGAGGAATTATATTTTAGACCCAATGCATGTCCTCACATCTGTTGAAATAGATTAAGAACCTAATATATATTATTGTGAAGTGCCTCTCCCAGTTTCTCAAACTAGATAGAAAGTGTTGAGTAATCGAATGAATCAACGGGTAATGATACCATGGAGAAATAATAAAATGGATTAAGAAACATTGGAACCAGAGGTTGTTAAAAAGAAGAACCACCCTAATTTGTTTAGAATGTAATATCCATGAAAATTTTAAGGATGAAGTTTCTGTAGGATGGACGAATGTAACAACCCAAGTAATGTTATAATACATCATTTTGGAATTAATTAATTATATTTTACATAGTTATATTCCCTATAATAATATCAAGTGATTTTTTAATCAAATTAAAAAAATATTTATTTTTATACAAATTGGATTTTTCGTGCATTATTCTGTTTATTTAAAATATTGATTTCCAAATAAAAGAATTTTAATTAAAAAAAATAAATTCAATTTTAACTCAGCATGTCAAAATTATCTTACGATAAATTTTAGTAAATTTTCTTAAAATATTTATTTTTTTAATGAATAGTAAAATACATCTTTTTATTGAAACCTATATTTTTGTTTCATGAATTTAAATAGTAAAAGTTTGTTTTGAAATGGATTAAAAGAAATAATAATTATATTATATTATCAATAATACAATTATGATCTTTTTAATGAATTCTATACTTCAATTTGGTTTAAAACTATTTTTATAATTAGAAAGATGATTTTTTGAAAAACTATTTTTCATCACATTTTACAAGTTTAAATTGAAACCAAATTCATAAAATTATATGAATTAAATATGATAGTATGGATTTTATAATAGGAATAAAATTAATTAATATAAGGTAACAATTTTAACTTAATTTGTGGTCATAATGAATAGTAAAATAGTAATAATTTATTACACAGTTAATGTTAAGACTAATTTACGAGGGATTAATCTAATGAGATAAGGGTTAAAATAACCTAAAAATTGTCTAATTTACATTTTATAGAAATATATTGACCCTATATCATATAATATTTTGGAATAGACCATTTTGAAACTATTTTTATTGTGTAAGACATTAATATATTTTATTCCTTTTAAGTATTTTGACTGTCTTTTCTCACATATTTTTAAAAGGAAACCCATTATCCTCTTTTATCAAAAATTAATGATTATTTTGGTTGAGATAATAAATACATAAATCCCTTCTGTAAATACCTCCCCAGTACTTATTTTCCTTTTTTATCATAAAACTATCCTATAAATATTTTAGGTATAAACCAAATGGGGTTTTCTGAAGAAGCGGTATAGTTACTAACTATGCATTTTGGTTTCTTCTGCGTCCTTAAAATCATAATAAAAAAAGATGAAATAATAAAAACATTATATTTCATACAATAATATGTTATTATTTTAATGTAATAACATATATCCGTATCATATTCCATCAAATGGGAAATCAAATTTACTTTTGTGTGTACGACAGACTATTACCTCATAAACGAATTCAATTGGTTTTCCATCACCGTCTCTCAGGACATTTTATAATGATGGATTTAAATTATTAATATTATATTAATCTAATATTTATTATTATTTTTTCATTATTATATTATATATTTTTTTACTATTGCATTCATTGAAAAATGATAATGTTATTCGTGCATACATGTAATTTGCCACCTCCCTGAAGCAATGTGATTCATTTTTCACCATCACATCTCATGGTAGGAATATATAAGTTATTTTAAAGAAATAATATTTTATTTATGAAATAATTATCATTATATAAAGAGAAAATAATACTTATGTTATTTATGTTAATATTTTTGAAAAAAGTAAATGTTATTAATGTGCATGTATGGCCTACTGGATCCATGAGTGTAAAGTAGTTCAATTCTCATTACAATATTTATTGATTATATTTAAAGGTATACCTGATGTATAAAAATTATGACTATTTTACAATTATTTTTCTTTATATGATGGAATAGTGACCCATTACACCATATTCAACATACCAAAGTTATTTTGGACATTTGAACTGAATATCATCAAAACTTATGATATGAACTTCATTGATTATGTAATTAAATATAACATTTTAATGACTAAAATAAAATTAAAACACATCATAAACCTTCCTAATAATTTAAATAATTTAATTATATTTATTATTCAGAAATATAAATAAATTACGTTTCAAGTCAAACTTGAGGTAAGGGTTATTTTACAACTTCATCATTATTTGGGATTGTTTATATTTTACTCCCATTTGTGGATTTATTTGAATTTATATCCTAAACATAATATATTTTAATATCTAATGGGTTTTCTACAAATTATTTTTTTCCTTTCATTTTCCACTTTTAAGTACTCAAGAGACCCAAATAATGTTTTTTAAAGAAACTCGATTTTGTTTTTTTAGTATGGAAGTTTTTACTTATATTTAACAATTTCATGAAAATATTTTCATGATTTTTTTAATATTATTAATTGAGTTTTTAAATTCCTTTTTACTAATTTATTAATTTCTATAAAAATATATCAATGCATTTTTTTATTGTCAAAAGGAGTCATTTTTTGTAATTTTACTGAAAATGTGAATATAACCATAGTTTTTATTTACATCACATGAACAAAATTTTCTACTATAATGACAACCCATGTCATGACCCATCCCAGTGGGTCCCATGCCGCGACCCCCCAAGCTCGCCTCTAATAGGCCAGGTGCTGGTGACTAGCACTGAGTAGGCATATTACGAAAATGGGATGCATTTCCTAAGTACATGTACACATGCACACATCTCCAAGCCCACAATGCTGAAATATAAAAAACCACTAAGGAACAAAAAATGCATGCATACTACTAAACCCAACCACCGTAGTGCAACGGAAAGTAAAGTGCTGGAAGTAAACTGGGACAAAAATACAAGCCCACCAAAACAAGAGTCTAAAAACTGTGAGTCCAAACTGTGAACACAAAGAGGTGATGGGACTGTTGCTCATAGTTGTAGGAACGCCTCGGCCTATAGGGAACTCAGAAAGCTCAGTTCTATCCTAACCCACCCTGGACTTTATTAAATGGCTGCTATTCTGCACAAGACATGACATGTGTGGGCAATGCCAGTGCAGGAGTGAGTATAACAATACACAGTAGAGGACGCCAAAAACCACAAAGCAGTACACGAAGTAAAGGTACAGTCAGCTACATACAGTATATGTCCATATATAGCGAGTGAAACACAATCCAGATATACTCAAATCTCAGACTCGTAGTCTAGGGTCAAGTCACACAGTCACATACCTTGTTAGGGATTCAGTTTGAAGATTCTGCAAAGCACTCATTCTGGGAGAACACACTCCACGTTTCTAGTAGCTCTAATGACATCCATCCAGAAAGTACTGTTCATCGGGAACCACCATTATAGGTAGATTCACTCATTACAGGAGACACAGTTCTGAGTGGGAAGGATCATGATAGATAGAAGCACTCATTACGGGAGACACACTTCTGAGTGGGAAAGATCACGATACACAGTTGAGGATCACTGCCAGGGCCATGTAGGATACCGCGACTCATCCGGATTCACCAGATAGGGGATACAACAGCTCGGTAGAGGATCAATGCCTGGTAGAGTTGGTCACATCGATGCCTGACTCTACCTAGGGTCAGGAATGGATAGAGGATCTCGCTTCAGGCATCTCGGAAGGATGTCAACTCTATCACAGAAAGTCCTGATGAAGGGATCACACTTCTGTAGAAAGAAACAATGTCTGACCTTCAAGGAAACGAGAAGAAGGGGCACTAACCCAAACAAAAGATGACCATGATACAGTGAACAAGAGGACCATGTCGTTCTCCAAAAAATACATGGTGTGTAGAAAAGTTACACGTCGTGTTGTCTGACCCCAGGTACTACCTAGCTACAACGGCCCTGTGTCGTATGTCTGGTCGTATAGAAAATTGAGTACATGACATGTAGTACGATGTACACGCTGTGTCCGAGTGACTGGGGTTGGCCCCGTGTACGCTGTCCATGTGCCCATACATGGTCATCAACCCGTGTACTACAACCCGTGTAATCAGCACACAGGGTGACCTGCGTTACTGGCCTCACCTGGCTATGCGATGGAGTACATGCTCGTGTACTCCATCCCGTGTCCGTGTATCCCCTGGATACATGCCAAGTTCCACGTAGCCGCCTCTTCCATGCTGTACATGCCGTATATTCTGAAGCCATGTACTCCAACCCGTGTCCTTTTACTTCCCAAAATATACGCCGAGTTTCAGGGAATGTCTAACACGCCATTTGACCAGGGTCACACACTGTGTGATGCCTCTCTATCCCCCAAAACCCAAGCCGCCACTTCCATTACTACATGTCATGTTATACGGAAGTACACGCCATGTATTCTGGAAATTTCCTGAAACGACGCTCTTTACCGGTGCGCCTCCCGTACTGCCCCGATCATCGATCTGGACATCCGATCGCCACAAATCCTTCATTTTTTGGTCGCCTCGACACCATAAAGCCGCTTATGGGGTCTTCAAGCCTCCAATCAGCTCCAAAAACATGTTTTTATATTCCCGCATGAAGAACGCTTAAAGAACGGTCCTTCTAGATTCTCTTTGATCCATAGTCCGCCATCGTCATCGCACCTCTGCAAGGTCGTTGTGGTGTCGAATCTCAAATTTGGGATCGTTTCGTCTCAGAACGGATGTGCAACGATCTGTTTCTCATCGCCCCGTGAAGAACACGAAGAAAGCATGAGAGTAAAGAGGGAAAGAAAATCTAATAAAACAACATGAATAATGAACCTCCGCTGTCATTAGTCAAGGCATTGATCCGATCCCGTTAGTAGGATTAAATGAGGCAGGATCAAACAACAAAATCAACATGGATCAATTCCCAGAATCATCCCAATAAAACCCCTTCACAATAACTAATGAATATGCGGATCAACTTGTTCTTGGTTGATCCGCATTCTTCATTTAAAAAAAATGGGGAAAATAATTAAAATAACAAACCCCTACCTCAACGGGGGTTGATCACTGACGAAGGTGTCGCGCTGCCTTCATCGTCCAGATCCTCCAACTCCGTTGACATAGTGTTTCACAGCTTTGATTCTCCATCATTTGTCGCCAAGAGTTTCCTCCAAGGCTCTATGAATTTTTCCAGAGCTTCCCCTAAAAAATTTGTCAATGACCACCAATCGATTAACCCATTAAAAAAGAAAAAATGATTCAGTGTTCTATTACGCTGTTTAATTAATAAGTCAAGGGGTTGTTTCTTAAGCCATTATGACATGTCATTTAAAATTGAAATAGATGTCTTGTCGCTGCGCTGCAGCAGATGTTTCCATAAAAATAAAATAAACATTAAAAAAATTAATTTATTTTTATTTTACTAAAAACGTCCGAAAATTAACTTCTTCCCTCGACCCACGCTGGTCGAGGATAGGCTCTTTCTTGGGAAAAGTCATCGTCCCAGACACAACGATGCCCTCATATTTTTAATCTGGGCATCTGTATGGAAACTGCAACAACCGCGCGCTAGTGCTAACACACTTAACTTAAAAAAGTTTCAAACCATCGTTCCTAGCTCACTGGGCCTCGGAATGAGGTGTCGTCTCTGCACCTGGTCTCGTAATAATCCCATATAATATTTAAAAACAATACACGGAAAAATATGAGACATTACATTCTCCATACCTTGGGATTTTACGTCCCCAAAAATCCAAAACAAAGGCTACTCAAAAAGATGTTGGTACTGGACACAGATCTGGGCCTCCTACTCCCACGTGCTCTCCTGAAGATTCCCATGCTACCACTGGACATGCACCAAGGGAGTCGATTTCCCATGAAGGATCCTCTCCTGCGGATCCTCGATCTCCATAGGGTACTCAGCAAAGGTCGCTCCATCCTTGATGTCCAACTCACCCCAGTCGATGACCTGTGATGGGTCATGCACGTACCTCCTTAGCTACGACACGTGGAAGACATCATGTACCTGATGCAATTATGGTGATATAGCTAGGTGGTACGCCACCTTTCCAACTCTGTATAGTATCTGGAAAAGTCCGATGAACCTCGGAAATAGATTTCTGCCTCAGCCAAATCTCTGTAACCCTCGTCGAGGTGAGACATGAAGAAAGACGTGGTCTCCCTCTTCAAACTCTAGAGGTCTGTCACGACCCGTCCTCGGGGCCCGTGCCGTGACTACCCCAAGCCCGTCTTCCATAGGCCAGGGGCTGGCGACTAGCACCAAGGCGTAAAATCCCAGTAAACAGGGAAGGCATTGCCTTTATAAGTAACAACCACACAGAGTCAGCAAGCGGAAAGTAACTACAAGTGCAGAAAAGTAAAGGGGGCCGGAATACAAGCCCAACTGTAAAGTACAACTGAAAAAGTAAAGAACAGCAACTGAAGAAAAGACGGTGGCCTCGTGTCGTCCACTGGCAATCCCACCTGAAGGGTGGGTACAGATAGCCTCCAGGCTCCTCGGGTCCCATGTCCGCTCCGAGCACGTCCCGCCCAGTGGTCCACCTCCAGGTACCGTCCTGCTCCACGCCCCAACCGTGATCAGCGCTGTCCGTCGTCTGCAACCAACACAACAAGGTGCGGGCATAGCCCGTGCAGGGGTGAGTACAAGCTACTCAGTAAGGACCCCGAGACCCCCGAAGGTCTCCCGAAATCCACAAAGGATATAGCACAAAAGAAAGATGCAATCACGAAGTAACATCTGACTCGACTTAGGTATATGCCCATACATATACCTAAGTCCCCAATTTTAGCTCTGCTCACGAGCTCAAGAACAACTCAATCCACAAAGGAAAGCAAGACTCAAATCCACAAGGAGAGTAAATAGTAAATCCACATAGGATAGTTCAACACAATCCACAAAGGAGAGTAACATAAGATTCAGCTCAACCAGGTATACTTTTTCAGATGACGTCAAAGATGATCACTGATCCATCTAAGTCGTTGGACCCATGAAGGATCGATAGGTACTAACCCCCGCAAAAGACCCACACAGGATCGGGCTCACACAGAACCTGTAGGCAATGGCTCACACAGAACCGGTAGGCAGTGGCTCACACAGAACCGGTAGTAGGACCCACACAGGGTCGGGCACTGATCCGCGTAGGATCGCTGAGTGCAGTAGTCAACGCAGTCCACTGAGGATCTCTGCACAGTCGTCGCCGCAGTCCACGAAGGATCTCTGCTCTGCCGTCGTCGCAGTCCACGGAGGATCTCTGCTCTGTCGTTGGAGTCAAAGCCAGCGCTAGGGTTCCCGCACATAGCGAGCTCGTTTAGGAGGGTCCGCTCCACGAGCCGAGAGGCTGATACATCAACTGACACGTAGTCCGATGTTGATGTATCCAAAAGTTCCGTATCGACAACAGGATCTCAACGCAACAGACGGCGCGTCAATCGGACGCCCGGTCTGAGAGTTATTGGCATTTTCGTCCCAGGGGCCCGGTTGGTTTTTAGGGCAAAACCAACCCGACCGTATTCCGCCTGTATCCGATCCTCGGGCAGAGTATGCCAAAAGTTCCGTCTCACATAGAGGAAACTACCACAGCTGACGGTACGTCGATCGGACGTCCGTAGCTCAAGTTATGAGCGTTTCCGCTCCGAGGGCCCGGTTGGTTCCGTGTACGAACCAACCCGGACGAACCCAAAGTCTTCCGAAACCTTGAGTATAATATACCGAAACGACCGTCTCGATCCAAGGATCGCGTAGCCGCTGACGGTTCGTCAATCGGAGGTCACAGGCCCAAGATATGGGCGAAAGACCGAAGAGGGCCCGAAACGGGGGTTCTGGGCCCGGGGCGACCCGGTCCGAACCCCCCCCCCCCCCCCCCCTTGGGTCGGCCGAACCGGGTCGGCCCGACCCGGCTAGGCCGGGTCCGGACCGGCCGGCTCGGTCTTCGGCTGAGCGGCCGAATGAGCCGCCGCGGGTCAAACCCACGGCTTTGGAGAAACGCGGCCCGCGCGGGCCGCGTGCTGGGTGGCCGGACCGCAGACGCGATCCGACGGTTCGCCGCCGCCGCGGCTCGGCCACGGCGGACTCCTCCGGCGGCGCGCCGGGCGCCGCCGCCCCCTTCCCCGGGCCGCCGGAGTTGCTCCGGTGGCCCGTTTTGCCTCCCGTCTGCGCCATTGTTCCTCCCGGGACGCGTCCTTCACTGCGGAATCAACAAATGGCCCTTGCGTCGTGCTTTTGCCGTCGCCCGCCAAATCCGCACAAAAAGGAAGATCGGCGGAGGGTTGCCGGGTCTTGTTCGTTAGACCCGCACCCTCCGCGTTAGTCATAAACAACGAGAGAAACAAGAAACGACCAATCAACAATTTTAAATAAATTTAAAATTGTTCCGTGATCGTTTCCTTATTTTAAAAGAAATAAAATCACGGGAAAGGAAAATATTTCAAATCAACCCTTACCTCGCAGCTGTCGTTGCCGAACGAGGGATCGTCGCGGGATTGATCGTCGCAGAAGAAGGGGGATCGTCGCGTCGTCGCGGTATCCGGCGTCGCGTCGCCAATCTCCGGATCAAGATCAAACAGATTAATTTAAATCCTTTGATATTGAATTATAAAAAGGGGAGAAATAAACGATTCGTTTCTCACCTTAATTGCCGAACGAGGATCGGCCGCGGAAGAAGAGGCGTCGCCGAAGAACGTCGCGGGTAAAGCTCGTCGACGTCGCAGATCTCGGTGTGCGTCGTCGAATTCCGGTCGCCGGCGTTCTTCGCGTTCTTCGTGTTCTTCGCGTTCTTCGCGGGGAGATGAAGAAACAAAGATCCTCTCAAATCCTTTCAAAGGATTTTTAGGTTGGTCTTATTTAATAAACATGCCAACAAACGCAAAAGCGTAAGTAACGACCCATCAGTTCGTTGAATTAATTCAACGAGCGAAACAGCCCATTTAATTCACGAAAGAAACAGCTCATTTAATTCACGAAATAAACCGCCCAATTAAATGGTCTGTTAAGAATTAAAGAAAACGCGTCGGTTGACTTTTCAGTTACTTTGACGGGTTTTTGCGGGTGCGTTACTTAGCGAAAGAAACGGCGGGGCTCGTGCGGGCCCCACCGCACAAATATCCTACCAAGGGGTAGGATATTTCTGGATAGCATCCTATCCAGTTCAACTCAGCTCAAGCCGCCTTTAAGTGACTTCAAGTGGCTTCCAAGCAGCTTAAGTGAAATAAAATAAAGTTGTCGCACAAACTTTATTTTATTTCTGACTTAAAGCCGCAAAATTTAAAAACCACGTCTGAGCAAACGCAACTCCGGAAGAGGCGTTTCTAAGAAAATACCGGCGCTGCGATTTCATCGGTGCCCTCAGAATTCGATTCCGGGCACCAGTTCAAAAGATAGAAAAACCCGCTCGTCCGTTCACTGAACGTACCCGAGCCAATCTTCGGAAATTGATTCCGGGCACACCGGGCCTCAGAATCAGGTGCCGTCTGAAGCTGCGCTCTTGTAAAATTCCAAAGAAAATTAAGAAAAAAATTCCCTTGAAATTTTCGGGTCTTTACATTACTCCCACATCAGGGCTTTACGTCCCTGTAAAGATACATCAAAAACTAGGGGAACAAATAGGGGTACTGAGCACGCATCTGAGCCTCCCGCTCCCAAGTGCTCTCCTGGAGGTTCCCGTGCTACCATCTGACGCGCACAAGAGGAATCGACCGCCCACGTAGGACCCGCTCCTGTCGATCCTCGATCTCCACTGGGACCTCCGCAAAAGTCTCCCCATCGTCCACGTCCAGCTCCCTAAAGTCGATGATGTGCGTCGGGTCGTGCACGTATCTTCTCAGCTGAGACACGTGAAAGACGTCGTGCACCCGGTTCAACTGAGGTGGTAGAGCCAGGCGATAAGCCACCTCTCCTATCCTGCTGAGGACCTGGAAAGGCCCGATGAAGCGTGGATACAACTTGCCGCCTCGCCCAAATCTCCGTAAACCACGTCGAGGTGAGACACGCAAAAAGACGTGGTCGCCATCCTCGAACTCGAGTGGCCTCCGCCTCCTGTCATCATATGACTTATGCCGGCTCTGAGCTGTCCTCATCCTCTCCTGGATGATCTGGACCTTCTCTGTCGTGGCTCGGACCATCTCTGGTCCCACGAGTGCTGACTCCCCAGGGTCTGTCCAGCACAACGGTGATCTGCAGGGTCTGTCGTACAACGCCTCGTATTGTGCCATCCCGATGGTGGAGTGGTAGCTGTTGTTGTACGCAAACTCCACCAAGGGTAGGTGGTCCTCCCAGCTGCGACCAAAGTCGAGAACACATGCACGGAGCATGTCCTCGAGTTTCTGTATGGTCCTCTCAGTCTGACCATCCGTCTGAGGGTGGAAGGCTGTGCTCAGATGGAGCCGCGTCCCGAACGCCTCCTGCAACCCCTTCCAAAGCCGGGAAGTGAAACGAGCATCTCGATCGGAGACGATAGACGATGGCACACTGTGAAGCCGTACGATCTCCTGGATGTAAAGACGTCCCAAGATCTCCACTGAGCCCTGCTCTCTGATGGGTAAGAAGTGTGCCGACTTGGTGAGTCGGTCGACAATCACCCAAATGGAGTCGTGACCTCTGGAAGTGCGTGGAAGTCCAGTCACGAAGTCCATAGATATGCCGTCCCACTTCCACTCCGGGACCTCCAAGGGCTGTACCAAGCCTACTGGTACCTGATGTTCTGCCTTCACCTGTTGGCAGGTGAGGCATCGTGAAACGAACTCTGCCACATCTTTCTTCATGCCCGGCCACCAGTGCGGTCGTCTGAGATCCTGGTACATCTTCGCCACACCGGGATGCACCGCCAAGGGAGAAGTGTGAAACTCTCTCAGCACCTCCTCTCGTAAAGCGACTGGTACGAAGGTACGTCCTCTGAAAAGGATGTCGTGCTCTGCTCCAAGGGAGAAACCATCAGGCGCCTGACCTGAGGATATCAGTGCACGCCGGGTCTCACAGTCAGTGTCCCCACGCTGAGCCTCTCTGACCCGCTGTAGAAGTGGAGGAGAGACTGTGAGAGACTGAAGAAAGGCTGCTCCATCTCTATCCACGAAGGATATCTGCAAGGAGGCTAGCTGCTCCGTCGCCTCCTCAAGTAGCTGAATGCCCGTCCTCCTGCTGAGGGCATCGGCTACCACGTTCCCCTTCCCATGAGTATAGACTATCTCAAAGTCATAGTCCTGGAGGAACTCAAGCCATCTCCGCTGTCTCAGTTTCAGGTCCTTCTGAGAGAAGATATACCTGAGACTCTGGTGGTCAGAAAAGACTGTGAAGCGCTCGCCCATCAGATAGTGCCTCCAAGTCTTCAGAGCGAAGACCACTGCTGCTAACTCCAGGTCATGAGTGGCGTAGTTCTGCTCATGCGGCCTCAACTGACGTGATCCGTAGGCGATCAAGGCCCGTTCCTGCATCAGGACGCACCCGAGTCCAGTCCCTGATGCATCGCAGTAAACTACATATCCAACTCCCTCCTCAGGCAACCTCAAGATAGGTGCGCTGGTCAACCTCTGCCTTAGCTCCTGGAAGCTCTGCTGACATCTGTCTGACCACACAAAGGGTTTCCCCTTCTTTGTCAAGGCTGAGAGTGGTGCCGCAACTCTGGAGAAGTCTGGCACGAATCTCCGATAGTATCCGGCTAGGCCCAAGAAGCTCCGCACCTCTGTCACGCTCCTGGGTGGCTCCCAAGCTAGCACTGCCTCGATCTTCGCGGGATCCACTGCAACTCCCGCCTCAGAAATGACGTGCCCCAAGAAATGGACCTCACGTAACCAGAACTGGCACTTTGAGAGCTTGCCATAAAGCTGGTGCTCTCGGAGTGTGTCTAGCACAACTCGCAGGTGGTAGGCATGCTCCTCCTCGGTCGTCGAGTATACCAAAATGTCGTCAATGAAGACCACGACAAAACGGTCGAGGTATGGCTGGAAGATCCTGTTCATGAGGCTCATGAACACTGCTGGAGCATTGGTTACGCCGAATGGCATAACCAAGAACTCATAATGGCCATACCAACACCTGAAGGCCGTCTTCTGCACGTCCTCGTCTCGAACTCTGAGCTGATGATAGCCTGAACGGAGGTCTATCTTCGAGAACCACCGCGCTCCCTTGAGCTGATCGAAGAGGTCATCAATCCGTGGCAGCGGATACTTGTTCCTCACTGTCACCTGGTTCAGGCGACGATAGTCGACACACAGTCTCAAGCTCCCATCCGCCTTCTTGGCGAACAAAATCGGGGAAGCCCAGGGTGAAACACTGGGTCGGATAAACCCCTTGCTCTGCAAGTCCTCCAACTGTACCCGCAGCTCTCGAAGCTCGGCGGGGGCCATCCGATATGCTGGAGTAGATATCGGGGCTGTCCCGGGGTACAAGTCGATGTAAAAGTCTACCTCTCTACGAGGAGGTAGCCCTGGAACGTCGTCGGGAAAGACGTCCACGTACTGGTCCACCACTGCAGGAAAAGCTGGACTCCGCACGTCCACTGCTCCTAGGATGAGGCTAGCCAACTGATGAGAGATGGGCTGCACTCTCCTCCGCGGAAGTCCATCCTGTGCTGCAAAGGTTCCCTTCTCGCCGGTGAAGGTAAACCTGCTCCCGTCGGTGCGAACACATCGCACTTTGCGCCTAAAATAGTCGATCTGGGCATGAACCGTGGATAGCCAATCCATGCCCAAGATGACGTCGTAAGGCCTCGACGCCACTACAAGGAGATCCCAGCCGAAGCTCTCACCTCCTAGAGTAAGCTCACACTGCCGGCACAAGTGCGTAATCGTCGAGTCTGCTCCCGTAGGAGTCTCTAGCCGTAAGGATCGAGCCAACGGCTCAGTCGGAATCTCCGAGCTCCGAACAAGGGCAGAGGCTATGAAAGAGTGACTCGCTCCTGTGTCTATAAGTACTACAGCAAGGGTGGAATAGACACAGATCGTACCTCGAATCATCTCTGGCATGTCGGGGTCGTAGGCCTCCACTTCCTGGAGCTGGGCCTGTCCCTGCCAGCCAGCTCCCTGTGGTCGAGGTGGCCCTCCTGGTGGTGGTGGGGGTAGAGCCTGGAAGCGTCGCCCACCACCCGCTGCTCGGCCAGCTCCTCTGCCTCGTCCGCCTCCTCCCTGCGGACCGCCACAGTCGACCCTCTGCCTCTGCCTGGGTGGCCCCTCCACCGTCTGCTGCTCCTCTGATCGGCGAGTCGGGCAGTCATGAGCCATGTGACCCTTCCCACCGCAGGAGTAGCACAGCCTGCCTCATGGAAGGCTGGCACTCCGCTGTGTGCCCCGTACTGCTGAGCCGGTGTCCTGAGGCCGTCTGCGTGGGGGTCTGGTCTGCCTGGACCCGAGAGTCATCCGTCGGTTACCAGCTGCCGAAGACTCAGCTACCTGCCGCCCTGCGCTAGGTCTCGCTGCTGAAGAAGGCTCTGCCAGGAAGCTCTCGATTAGGAGGGCTCGCTCCAGCACTCCCGCCTGGGTCAGAATGCTGAGGGAGATCAGCGACGCCCGAATCTCTTGTCGCAAGCCCTGCTCGAAGGTCCGGGCCCGGAAGAAGGGGTCCCGTACCATGTCGGTCGAGTAGCGAGATAGGTCAGTGAACCTCTCCGCATACTGAGCGACCGTTATGCTGCCCTGGCGCAGCTGGAGAAGCTCCTGGATGCGCACCGCTCGGAGTGTGGCCGGGACGAACTCAGAGCGGAAGAGGCTCTCGAAGTCCGCCCAGAGCAAGGATGCCTCATCGTGAACCTGGAGCATCAGGCTCCACCATCGTCCTGCCGCCGCCTGCAGGAGGCTTGCTGCGAGAATCACCATGAGATCCGCTGGTGTCCTCACTAGCCTAAAGGTCCGTACCACCGCCTCTAGCCAGTCCTCGGCGGCCTGGGGGGCCGCTCACCACGAAACCTGGGCGGTCGCTGGCTCTGAAACTCATGCAGTGCCCTGAGGCGACGTGCATCGTCAGCGTCTGGTACTGGTAGCATCGGTGGCTCGGCGGGTAAAGCTACCGCCGGTGCCACTGCTGGCAAAGGGCCCTGCACCGAGGCCTCGTCGCTCGGTGGGCTGCCGTCGCGCCCTACACTCGGAACCCTAGCTGGTTGTCGTTGCGGGGCCATCCTGAAAAGGAGAACAAGGGCACCACAGTCAGAACAGTATACCTGGTGAGCTGGCACAAGTAATCACAAGGAAAACTTGAGACTTTCATAAAGCAGATCAGTATACCCAGTGAGCTGACACAAGTAATCACAAAGAAACTTGAAACACACACGCAATCAATGTTTTCATGCATTAAGTCGGAAATCAGGAGTCAGGGTCCTGGCGTACGGATACGTCGGCCGCCGCACCAACACTGGGCTCCCTGAACTGATAACCACACTCAATACACTAAACACTATTGCTTCATATAGAAAGAAAAGACGATCAGAGTCTGCGGTAGAACCGACCACCTCTGATACCAATTTGTCACGACCCGTCCTCGGGGCCCGTGCCGTGACTACCCCAAGCCCGCCTTCCATAGGCCAGGGGCTGGCGACTAGCACCAAGGCGTAAAATCCCAGTAAACAGGGAAGGCATTGCCTTTATAAGTAACAACCACACAGAGTCAGCAAGCGGAAAGTAACTACAAGTGCAGAAAAGTAAAGGGGGCAGGAATACAAGCCCAACTGTAAAGTACAACTGAAAAAGTAAAGAACAGCAACTGAAGAAAAGACGGCGGCCTCGTGTCGTCCACTGGCAATCCCACCTGAAGGGTGGGTACAGATAGCCTCCAGGCTCCTCGGGTCCCACGTCCGCTCCGAGCACGTCCCGCCCAGTGGTCCACCTCCAGGTACCGTCCTGCTCCACGCCCCAACCGTGATCAGTGCTGTCTGTCGTCTGCAACCAACACAACAAGGTGCGGGCATAGCCCGTGCAGGGGTGAGTACAAGCTATTCAGTAAGGACCCCGAGACCCCCGAAGGTCTCCCGAAATCCACAAAGGATATAGCACAAAAGAAAGATGCAATCACGAAGTAACATCTGACTCGACTTAGGTATATGCCCATACATATACCTAAGTCCCCAATTTTAGCTCTTCTCACGAGCTGAAGAACAACTCAATCCACAAAGGAAAGCAAGACTCAAATCCACAAGGAGAGTAAATAGTAAATCCACATAGGATAGTTCAACACAATCCACAAAGGAGAGTAACATAAGATTCAGCTCAACCAGGTATACTTTTTCAGATGACGTCAAAGATGATCACTGATCCATCTAAGTCATCGGACCCACGAAGGATCGATAGGTACTAACCCCCGCAAAAGACCCACACAGGATCGGGCTCACACAGAACCTGTAGGCAATGGCTCACACAGAACCGGTAGGCAGTGGCTCACACAGAACCGGTAGTAGGACCCACACAGGATCGGGCACTGATCCGCGTAGGATCGCTGAGTGCAGTAGTCGACGCAGTCCACTGAGGATCTCTGCACAGTCGTCGCCGCAATCCACGAAGGATCTCTGCTCTGCCGTCGTCGCAGTCCACGGAGGATCTCTGCTCTGCCGTCGTCGCAGTCCACGGAGGATCTCTGCTCTGTCGTTGGAGTCACAGCCAGCGCTAGGGTTCCCGCACATAGCGAGCTCGTTTAGGAGGGTCCGCTCCACGAGCCGAGAGGCTGATACATCAACTGACACGTAGTCCGAAGTTGATGTATCCAAAAGTTCCGTATCGACAACAGGATCTCAACGCAACATACGGCGCGTCAATCGGACGCCCGGTCTGAGAGTAATTGGCATTTTCGTCCCAGGGGCCCGGTTGGTTTTTAGGGCAAAACCAACCCGACCGTATTCCGCCTGTATCCGATCCTCGGGCGGAGTATGCCAAAAGTTCCGTCTCACTTAGAGGAAACTACCACAGCTGACGGTACGTCGATCAGACGTCCGTAGCTCAAGTTATGAGTGTTTCCGCTCCGAGGGCCCGGTTGGTTCCGTGTACGAACCAACCCGGCCGAACCCAAAGTCTTCCTAAACCTTGAGTATAATATATCGAAACGACCGTCTCGATCCAAGGATCGCGTAGCCGCTGACGGTTCGTCAATCGGAGGTCCCAGGCCCAAGATATGGGCGAAAGACCGAAGAGGGCCCGAAACGGGGGTTCTGGGCCCGGGGCGACCCGGTCCGAACCCCCCCCCCCCCTGGGTTGGCCGAACCGGGTCGGCCCGACCCGGCCCGGCCGACCGGACCGGCCGGCTCGGTCTTCGGCCGAGCGGCCGAATGAGCCGTCGCGGGTCAAACCCGCGGCTTTGGAGAAACGCGGCCCGCGCGGGCCGCGTGCTGGGTGGCCAGACCGCGGACACGGTCCGGCGGTTCGTCGCCGCCGCGGCTCGGCCGCGGCGGACTCCTCCGGCGGCGCGCCGGGCGCCGCCGGCGACCCGCGCCGCCGCCGCCTTCCGCGGGCCGCCGGAGTTGCTCCGGTGGCCCGTTTTGCCTCCCGTCTGCGCCATTGTTCCTCCCGGGACGCGTCCTTCACTGCGGAATCAACAAATGGCCCTTGCGTCGTGCTTTTTCCGTCGCCCGCCAAATCCGCACAAAAAGGAAGATCGGTGGAGGGTTGCCGGGTCTTGTTCGTTAGACCCGCACCCTCCGCGTTAGTCATAAACAACGGGAGAAACAAGAAACGACCAATCAACAATTTTAAATAAATTTAAAATTGTTCCGTGATCGGTTCCTTATTTTAAAAGAAATAAAATCACGGGAAAGGAAAATATTTCAAATCAACCCTTACCTCGTAGCTGTCGTTGCCGAACGAGGGATCGTCGCGGGATTGCTCGTCGCGGAAGAAGGGGGATCGTCGCGTCGTCGCGGTATCCGGCGTCGCGTCGCCAATCTCCGGATCAAGATCAAACGGATTAATTTAAATTCGTTGATATTGAATTATAAAAAGGGGAGAAATAAACGATTCGTTTTTTCACCTTAATTGCCGAACGAGGATCGGCCGCGGAAGAAGAGGCGTCGCCGAAGAACGTCGCGGGTAAAGCTCGTCGACGTCGCAGATCTCGGTGTGCGTCGTCGAATTCCGGTCGCCGGCGTTCTTCGCGTTCATCGCGTTCTTCGCGGGGAGATGAAGAAACAAAGATCCTCTCAAATCCTTTCAAAGGATTTTTAGGTTGGTCTTATTTTATAAACATGCCAACAAACGCAAAAGCGTAAGTAACGACCCATCAGTTCGTTGAATTAATTCAACGAGCGAAACAGCCCATTTAATTCACGAAAGAAACAGCCCATTTAATTCACGAAATAAACCGCCCAATTAAATGGTCTGTTAAGAATTAAAGAAAACGCGTTGGTTGACTTTTCAGTTACTTTGACGGGTTTTTGCGGGTGCGTTACTTAACGAAAGAAACGGCGGGGCTCGTGCGGGACCCACCGCACAAATATCCTACCAAGGGGTAGGATATTTCTGGATAGCATCCTATCCAGTTCAACTCAGCTCAAGCCGCCTTTAAGTGACTTCAAGTGGCTTCCAAGCAGCTTAAGTGAAATAAAATAAAGTTGTCGCACAAACTTTATTTTATTTCTGACTTAAAGCCGCAAAATTTAAAAACCACGTCTGAGCAAACGCAACTCCGGAAGAGGCGTTTCTAAGCAAATACCGGCGCTGCGATTTCATCGGTGCCCTCAGAATTCGATTCCAGGCACCGGTTCAAAAGATAGAAAAACCCGCTCGTCCGTTCACTGAATGTACCCGAGCCAATCTTTGGAAATTGATTCCGGGCACACCGGGCCTCGGAATCAGGTGCCGTCTGAAGCTGCGCTCTTGTAAAATTCCAAAGAAAATTAAGAAAAAAATTCCCTTGAAATTTGCGGGTCTTTACAAGGTCTTCGTCATCTGTCAACATAGGACTTCTGCCAGCTCTGTGTAGTCTTCATCCTCTCTCGGATGATCTGCACCTTCTCGGTGGTAGCTCGCACTGACTTTGGACCCATGAGTGCTAACTCTCCGGGGTCGGTCCATAAAAGTGGTGACCGACAGGGTCTCCCATACAAGGCCTCAAATGGTTCCCTACCATTGGTGGAGTGGTAGTTCCTAGTGGGCCAGCCCTTGACGGCCTTGTTAGGGTGGGGTGTCTGTGTTGTCACTGGAGCACGGTTGTCACAACCCAATTATATATAGCATCATTTACTATTTTAAAAGTTTAATTTAAAAGAAACGATTTTTCTTGATATTTGGGAATTTATAGTTTTTTTAATATGTTATTTAAAAATGAAAAGGTTATTTTCCTCATGATATTATCCAGTTATCTTTCTCTAGTAGATTTATTTATTTAAAAATTATTTTATAAATATTATAATTGACTGGGGATGTAATATTTAGATAATATTCACCAAATTACTCTATATAGCTTATGTTTATGTTTATTGATTGGATAAATTATAAACATTTCATATTGTGATTTTTTAAGATGAAAGTTTACATCAATTATGTTTTAAAAATTTCATATGATGAATGAATTATACATAGTAAGTTATAGGTTGATCCTGATATAGCCCATTGATGCATCATTAAGTCTCAGAAAACCAAGTATTTCACGTATTTGGTATAGGACATACCTGTTTACATATGTTATCTTAGTAAAATTACATAATGGTAAGATTATGATTTCCAGTATTATGCATTCTATCATTATAAAACTAGCTATTATTATCCTTGTCATTATTTATGATTTTATGATTTACATTGATTTACTCCCCTTTTTATGGTATTATTTATATTTCATATTTTATAATTTTTTATCCTGACTACATTATTCATGTTTTATTTAATTTATGATAAATTCTCTTATATTTTCCCCCATAAAGATCATTTAAGATAACCCTTTATTAGGTTTTACTTTTCCTATGATATAATGAAGGAATTTATGAATGAAATCTGGGATTTATAGAAGAAATAATTTTTCCTCAAAATAATTTTTATATTATATTTCATCTCTTCAAATTCAATGTTATATTCATATTTGTATCTAGTCTCCTAGGACTAATAAAAAGTTTAGTCCTTCATGATGTGATCCCTTATACATGTGAAAATGTATTAAAATAATGATGGGATCTAGGTTACTAAATATGGGGTGTTACATTTAAGGTATTTTAGATCTATAGATTCTTCTTAATCTGAAAAACCAACATTATTTTGTTTAAAATTTTTCTTAATATTTTATTTCTTTAAGGATTTAAAATATAGTTCTATTCTAGCCTTAACATTAATATTGAAACACTTCAATTATTTATCTCATATGCTATGAGAAACTTTTAATGGTTATCTAAGGGAAGAGTTCCTAGATATTGTTTTTCTAGTGTTGAGATCTTTTCATCAAACCTATCTATGAGAATGCATAAAATATTTTAAAATACTCTTGAATCCTCCAGCATCTCCCTAAAGAATCAGAATATGGTCATAGTTACATTTATACTTTTGAATAACTCATCTATTGCTTCATCATCCTACATCTAAATAATTTAATACTTCACAATCCAAATCTATTTTTTTTCTTTTATTACTTAGTAACTTCATTCACAGAATTTTTTTAGTTTATCCCAGATACCATTATTTTACTTGATTCTTTTAAATAATATAGTATGTCATTTTATCATTTGAATATTTTATTAGGTTACTTCTATCAACTTTTTACATAGAGTTATTATTATAATAGGTTTGAAACAAATCAATTTTACCAAAGAAAACAACCAAAATGTTAAATAAATATAAAGCAGTATCATATCTTTCAAAATGTAATAATTCTTTTCATTGAAGGTGGTAATATCCTTGTTATTACTTATCAATGGTTTTCCATTATATAAAACAAATAATCATTGTTAAAAACCCCAAATATTCAATGTTAAAATAGAAAATCCCAAATAAATTGAACCAATCCCTAATATAACATGGAAATCCCCTCATGATCAATTGATAAATACTAAAAGGGTGTGAATCAGTGTTTTAAATTCCATTTTATGTTTATTTTTAAAAAAACATTGTCCACATGATAAATTTTTGTAGCTGATCTGCTTGAGACACATTCAAGAACAAAAACAAAGAGGAATAGTCAATTTACAAGTTTCACCTCTCAAAATAAGAAGGTTAACCCTTGGTGTAATGAACCAAACTAGGTCAACTGGAAATTTCACCCAAGCTATCCCACCTTAAGGCATGGTGTGTGTTCTTGATTATCACATGTTGGGGAAAATTACTAAGGGTATCAAATGATAATAGTGGGATTGATTTCATCCTCTAAATTCCACAATCCAAATTATATGTTCTAACTAAAAAATCGTCTAATATCTCCATAAATATGTTACTCATGCACAAATAGTAATAAATATCAAAATAAAAAACAATAAAATAAGGCTTAATAATAGTAAATAAAATGAAACTACTACAATTCATTACCAATAAAAAATTAAATCATAATTAAAAAAATTTAAATCCAAAATTCAGAATAAAATGAAGAGTAGAGATCCAGGAGGCCGAAACACAACAATTATTAACTAATTCATATATCCTAAGAAATAGACCCCATTATCACTATAGGAATAAAATTCACCTCCTTGAATCAAACATCAAAAGGATCAAACTATGTGTGGAGAAAACCCAAAAAAAATGTCTATATCCAACTCACTAATAAGAAATATAGAGCTTATATACACACTAACATGAGTTTTTATTTTGTGATCCAACACCCTATAGGATACCACCAAGAATATACATCATTTTTTTTATAAGGTAAACAATGATTTCTATTTTCAATATAAAGAGTATCAAATTATTTCCCTTTCAATGGATAAAAAAATGACATATCAAGTCCTCATTTCCTATTTTGAAGTCCACCATTTACCAAAAAAACACTTAAAAAGGTCAAATGTGAGTTTATAAGTTTTTTCTATAAATACCAGAGTTTGTAAACAATCCACATCTTTTATTTTGGAAACTGTTAGGCATGTCTCAAAACATGATCAAGTAAAGCAGTGATATTTTCAAACTAACATCAACGGAATGTAACAATAAACAATTTGAATCGTAAAAATTTAATTTCAATACCAACTATAACTCACTTATTCTAATAATAACATAAGTAATCTAGGATGAAAAGTAACAACAATGTAAAATAACCCATAACAAATCATATTACATAGTTCTCATCATGGTGAATCACCTTAGGGACTAATAATAAAATACTATAAATGCAGAGGTAGAAAGAACTTCATATAGGTCTTGCAGTATTATAGTCGCCACTCAAATGTCTCTCAACTGCCTCATCTAGGGAACATCCCAATAGCTCAAAAGGCTCATCTATCTTCTAAAATCTAGTAAAAACACTCAACTATAAGACAATTCATCTATTTATTTCCCACATAGTTACCATATATTTCCCTATGGAACTTGTTAATGGAGGTGGCCCACATATATCGTACAAAATTCACTAATCATATAGTGAAACTCTAATCAATGAATCACCAAAAAATGATATATCCCACCTCCAACACCTAATAATAATGATCTCCTTCTATGTATGCAATCATCATTCCATAATCTAATAATCACTTAATACACATGTCCATTTAAAATAAATAATTAATGGTCTTAATAAGGGAATTACCATAACCTTTGAAAGAATTTAAGAAAAAGATTCAAATGGGACTTCGTTATAAGCTACTAATCATATAAATTAAAATAATTTTTCTAAAAATACCATATGAAAAATGGGAAATCCAAATAACCCATAATTAACTACATAACAAAATTACTATCATGTAATTAATTTACTAAAACTATACCAAGGACTAAATACACCCTTAATAACTATTATAACACATTAAACTATAAAACTACTAACTATATAAATCATTTTGATTTCAGAAAATCATATATAAATCATTACCTTTGAGAAAACTCCTCTACGCAATTTTATCAAATACTAAAGATTATTAATTTATTAGGATAATTTTATCTCACTCAAATTAGAAAAATCCCCATTGATGTGAAAATTAAATATATGGAAACCAATTAAGATTCGTGATAAAACTACCATAAGTATATTATATTATATTTTCATAGATAATGATTCATGTTTCAAAGAAAAAAGAACCCATGGAACTCCCAAAATAAGGTATGGAGTAGAAAAACCTATATAAATCAATGGAAACATATCTATTTCATTGAATACCACAAGAATGGGTCACAAAAGGGACACCTAAATCCCTATAAATAAAAAACCTTAATTTTATACAACCATATGAATGAGGTTTGGCCTCCATGTTTACTAATAATAGAGAGGGAACTATAAATATGAAATAAATCATGGGAAATATGAATAAGAATAATAGTTCGACCCTTACCTTGAGATGTTGGAAAGAAATGACCAAATTCCTATTATGGATTGTGTGGAGGATAATGGAGTATACAAAAATAATAACCAAGGGTTTCAAGTTTATAATTTTTAAATAATATGATGAATAAAATTTTTAGAAGATATTATAATAAGTAAACATACCCTACCAAAGTAGGTATCATTAGTTACTAGCATGGTCAGAAAAATTGTGTAGTAATTGTGAAACCATCTCTAGACACTCATGGTGAATATGCATGATTTCCTGGAATTACCTCAGGGATTGCGATAACCATGATTGGACTATGAGAATCACACTGAAAACCATTATATATTTTTCATGGTTTGGGTTCATGGTTATTTCTAACAATGAACTAATCATTCTCCCAAGGTAGTCTCATAATAGATTAATATTTTTATCTATGACTCTCGAGAACTTTAAAAATACAGAAAAGAAAAAGTTTAAAATAAATATATACCATTGACTCATTAGGTGTCATAATTATCTTCACCATGGAAATTTATTCCCCCAAATTGTTAGGGAAAAATTAGAAGAAGAGTAAATATATAAAAAACCCTCACAAGAGGTATTTAGGTTTCTTTACAACCCACTAAATCTCAACTCAAAACAAAAATTTCCCACACAAACTATAGATTCACTAGTTTATAAAAATATGAATAACATAAAAAATTATGGAAAATATTATATCATTTGATACTACATTGAAGTGAGTAATAATAAAACATCAAAATGAACAAGTACTCCAAAATTATATATTAAACCATGTAACCTAAACAAAAAGTCTCCTAGGAAAAACCTAATGATGAACACTCTAAAAATCAGCAGTACATCCCAAAATAAACAAAACCGTGGTTTCATTTTGAGGCCATGTATAGGTATCCAAACCATTTATCTTTCTCCTAATGAGAGAGGATTTGAAGGGTAATATATCATTAGGTTCAAAAAAATATCCAAATGTAGTTCAAAATAAATAATAAATATTGATATGTGTCTTCAAATTATAATCCCCAAAGAAATTATCTAAAAAACAATCTAATGCATTATAGGTATCCTAAAGGACAATGAAAAAGAGACCAACAATTTTTCATATATTACAAGTATAGGAAATGGTGTACAAATATAATGTAGATAAATTACCAATAAATTAAAATATTGTACAACAAAAATCGTGATAAGAAGAAACACTATCGACTACGACCCAGATTTAAGATTTGTGTGAGGATAGTTCTTATAAAATCCAATCATCTTATATAATCATCTATAAATAATCTAGGTGGACATAAGGATTATATGTTTTTGGAGTTGTTTGATAAGAGGTCTTAGAGTTCCAAGAATTCTGATACTATAAATATTTTAATGGATTTCATTTTAATGAATCAAGGATAATAATTTGAGGAGATAGATTCACATCATCATTATCTTCCGATATTCATTTCTCACTAGCTAAACCACCCTTTCAGACACTTGATGGAGTCAAATAAAAAGTTAAAATATGTTAACCTACTTAAATATCCTTAATTATGGCGGCATTAGTTACTAATTCCCCATATATAGACATGACACACCAAAACACTACATAACTAAGATCTGAATGAAGTCAACTACAACGAATTCAGTTATCTTTGAATCATTAGTGACTAGATCATGGGATAAATGCACTATTTTTTAAAATCATTCAATATATTCATTTATTATGTAGTCGCCATGATGATTGTTCAATAATTATAACACCTTCACTTCCCTGAGTAATTCCACAGGATAAAAATCTACTTGAATACTACCAAGACACCATTCCAAGTGGTCAAGAAGGAATTATCATCTTACACCATTCGAGACTCGGTCCCTTAAAGAACTAAGAAATAATATCTACTCCCAAGATTTCAAGAGTTCTTAAATAGTCAACGATTCCTTAAAACTTTCATAGACACTGTTATCAATACTAGACCCTCAATATCCCCCATGGTGAGGGGTAATCCATGTGTGACAATATAATACCACCTCTAGTGTACTAGTGGAAGATGAAAAGTGTTGAGTAGGCATATCACACACATGGGAGTCCTTAACCTAAGGTACTTGTATGCACACACACAAATCTCAAAATTCTAATATAATGTAAAAATGGAAATAAAAAATATATAAAAAGTTGATTTATTTCAACTAAATCCCACATCAATGTAAAACCAAACTATGGGAAAGAAAATTTTCCAAATACAAGAACACCTGAACTATAAAACAATCTAACCTACTAGTAAAAAATGGTCTACTTTCAAGAAGAATCACATGGAACCACCATTGGCCTTTCTAGATCGACTAATTATACATATTCCCAGACCACATATAACTCTATAAAAATCCCAATTATCAACATAAGACATGAAATGTGTGTAAAGTTCTGTAAAGACCCGTAAAATTCAAGGAAATTTTTTTTCTTAATTTTCTTTGGGATTTTACAAGAACGCAGTTTCTGACGGCAGTTGATTACGAGGCCTGGTGTGCCCAAAATTTCTATCTGAAGTTTAGCTCGGGTATGTTCAGTGAATGAACGAGCGGGAATTTCTAACTTTTGAACTGGTACTCAGAATCGAATTTCGAGGGCATCGATGGAATCGCAGCGCCGGTATTTGCTCAAAAACGCCTTTTCTGGAGTTACGTTTGCTCGGGAGGAATTGTTAAAATTTAGGGAATTAAATGTTAGGTAAAAGAAATTGTGTACAAATTTATTTTATCCGTGGTAGTTAAATTCTCTCCTGGGAAGTTGTTGGTGGGGCCCACAACCACACAACTTCCCATGTGAGGTTATGAGGGCGGTGGGGCCTACACGAGCCCCCATCTTCTCATATTCCCTAACTCCTCTAATCTCACTCTTAAGTGTGTAAACCTTAAAAATTCCCTTTTTAATTTGTGAACTTCCCTCTCCCCACCTTTATTCAATGCCAACTCTTTAATTTAATTAAGTGAGTTATGTATTTGAAATTTTTAATTTTGAAAGGCATGACTTAAGATAATAAAATGAAAGGGATCTTATTTTATTAGGTTGGCTTGTGGTGTAAGGGGATTGGGGAGAAGGAAACTCTAAGACTTGAAGTTCATCTTCTTCCTCATCGTAGAACGCGAAGAACGTCGAACCTTCGATGAAGAACTTCGTCACCTCAAAGGGGATTTCGTCGTACTGTCTTCTTCCCTCTCCGCAGACGGTGAGAGACGCCATCCTCAGAGATCGACGACGCGACGCCGTGTACCGCGACGCCGACGACTCTCTTCTCCGTCACACCGATGACGCTTACAGAGTCTTCTTCCGCATCGATCTTTTCCGCGATGAACCTTCGTTCTTCTCGTTATCAAGTTAGGGGTGTGTTTTTATTTGAGAAACGCTGATTCTTCCTTACTTTGTTTATATTGACCCTCTTTTTAGCAAACTAACGTGGAAGGACCGGGCCAAAAACACGGCCTGATCCCTCCGCCATTTTTGTGAATGTTTGGTGGGATCTTCGTGTTCTTCATGGGTGACGAACACCAGAATGTTGCTAGTTCGTTGTGCGACGCAACGATCCCAATTGAAGATCCAACACCATGACGTCCTAGCGATGGTGTGATGATGATAGTGGGCGACGGATCAAACCGGAACGGGAGAGACCTTCCCTTGACCGTTCTTCGAGGGGGTGAATCAAATCGTGATTTCGGAGCCGATCGGAGGCCCGAAAACACCGGAGACGATTACGGGACATCGGGGAAACTTAGTGTCCAAAGATTCATGATGAACGGACTATTAGAACGAAGAACGGACAGCACAGGAGGCGCGCTGGCCGGAGGGGTCAATTCTGGAAAATTCTAGAATACACGGTGTGTTCCACTAACGAACACGCCGTGTAGTGTGGGTGTACTGCGGCTGGAGTTTTGGGTTTAGACAAGTAACACACGGCGTGTGACCTCGGCCACACGGCGTGTAATATCTATGCAGAATAGCAGAAGGAGCTTCGCGGGACTCGGCGTGTAATCTGGGGATACACAGACATGGATTTGAGTACACGAGTATGTACTCCACCACACGACCAGGCATGGCCAGCATAGACGGGTCCAACCTAGATGTTTGGCCATGGCGTGTAACCATACCACACGCCGTGTAATTACTTTTTACACAAACAGCCCATCGACACTGGCTGTGGAACACAGACAGTACCCGTGGACAGAAGACACGGCGTGTAACAATACCACATGCCATGTACTTACTTTTTACATGAACAACCCATCGACACGGGCTGTGGAACACAGACAGTACCCGTGGACAGAAGACATGACGTATAACAATACCACACGCTGTGTACTTACTTTTTACACGACCAGCCCTGCGACACGGGCCGTAACACATGGGCAGTACCCAGTGTCAGATGACATGGCGTGTATTATATATCTACACACCGTGTACCTTTGGAAAATGGTTTGGTCGTCTTGTTCTCGGTGAATTGGGCATATTTTGCTTTGTTTTCCCCTAAGATGTGGGACGAAACATTGGGTTACATCATCCCTGGACTTTGTGTCAGTTGATGTATCAGCCTATCGGCTCATGGAGAAGACCCTCCCGAACGAGCTTTCTATGTGCTTGAACCCTAGAGCTGGCTGCGACTGTGACGATGACGAATGTACAGAAATACTCTGTGGATTCAACGACGACGACTATAGCACTCAGCGATCCTATGTGGATCAGTGCTACTGATCCTGTGTGGGTCCGACCCTGTGTGGGTCAGCGCTTGGTGGTTCTGTGTGAGCCAGCGCCTACAGATCCTGTGTGGGTCTGATCCTGTGTGGGTCTTTGCGGGGGTTAGTTACATATCAATATTGTGTGGGTCAGATCCTTTGTGGGTCATTGCGTGGGTTAGTACCTATCGATCCTTTGTGGGTCCGACAGCTTAGATGAATCAGTGGATATACCTGATCATCTTTATCGTCATACAAAGAAGTATACCTGTGTGAGCTGAATCATGTTTTTCTTTCCTTTGTGGATTGTGTTGTGCTATCCTGTGTGGATTAAGTTTTTCTTCCCTGTGTGGACTGGGTTGTACTTGGGCTCGGATGTTGGAGCCCAACGAGAATTGATGACTTAGGTATATGTATGGGCATATACCTAAGCAGTGTCGGATGTTACTTCGTGATTGTATCTTTCCGTTGTGGATTATCCTTTGTGGATTCTGGGAGACCTTCAGGGGTCTCGGGGTCCCTACTGAGTTGCTATACTCACCCCTTCACGGGCTATGTCTGCACTACGTTGTGTTGGTTGCAGACAACGGACAGTGCTGATTGTGGTTGAGGCTTGCAGAGCAGTATGGTACCTGGAAGTGGACCACTGGGCGGGATGTACTTAGAGCGAACGGCTGGACCCTAGGAGCTGTGGAGGCCATCTGTACTCACCCTTAATATGGGACTTCCAGTGAATGGCTCGACGTTGCAGCTTTACTTTCTGTTGCTGTTTTCCCTTTCGAGTTGTACTTTACCTTCAGTTGGGTTTTTATTTCTGGCCCACTTACTTTTTCCGCACTTACTGTCGTACCCAGTTTTTACTTAGTGATTACTTCTACTGCTTGCTTGATCTGTGGTGTTTGTTTACTTTACAAAGGCAATGCCTTCCCTTTTTACCGGGAAATACGCCTTGGTGCTAGTCACCAGCCCTGGCCTATGGAAGGCGAGCTTGGGGTAGTCATGGCACGGGCCCAGAGGACGGGTCGTGACAAATTGGTATCAGAGGAGTTCGGTTCTACCACAGAACTTGGGAATCTGATCTTTTTCTATGAGAAGCAATAGTGTTAAGCGTATTGGGTGTGGTTATCAGTTCAGGGAGTCCAGTGTTGGTGCGGCGGCCGACGTATCCGTACACCAGGACCATGATTTCTGATTTCTGACTTAATGCACAAAAACATTGATTGCATATGTGTTTCAAGTTTTCTTTTTGATTACATTGTGTCAGCTCACCAGGTATACTATTCTGACCGTGGCGCACCTGTTTCCTTTTCAGGATGGCCCCACGACGGCAGCCAGCTAGGGTTCCGAGAGTTGAGTGTGACGACAGCCCACCGAGTGATAAGGCCTCGGTACAGGGCCCTTTGACAGCAGAGGCACCGACGGTACCTCTACCCGCCGAGCCACCGATGCTACCAGCCCTAGCCGCTGACGATGCACGTCACCTTAGTGCACTGCACGAGTTTCAGCGCTAGTGACTGCGGGGAGACAGACCCCCAGGCAGCCGAGGACAGGCTGGAGGCAGTGGTACGGGTTTTCAGGTTAGTGAGGACACCAACAGACCTCATGGTGATCCTCGCAGCGAGCCTACTACACGCGGCAGCAGGCAGATGGTGGAGCTTAATGCTCCAGGTGCACGATGAGGCATCTCTCCTCTGGACAGACTTTGAGAGCCTCTTCCACTCGAAGTTCTTCCCAGCCACCCTCTGTGCGGTGCGCATCCAGGAGCTTCTATAGTTGCGGCAGGGCAGCTTGACGGTCGCCCAGTACTCGGTGAGATTTACCGATATCTCGCGCTAATCGACAGACATGGTATGGGACCCATTCTTCCGGGCCCAGAACATTGAGCAGGGATTGAAGCAGGAGATCAGGGCATCGCTGATCTCCCTCAACATTCCGACACAGGCAGGAGTACTGGAGTGAGCTCTTCAGATCGAGAACTTCCTTACTGAGCCTACATCAGCAGCGAGACCTACTGCAGGGCGGTACGTAGCAGAGTCTTCTGCAACATGAAGTCAACGGATGACTCATGGGTCTAGGAAGACCAGACCCTCAGGTAGACGACCTCAAGACACTGGCTCAGCTGTGCGGGGCACACAGCATGGAGCCAGTCTTTCGAGAGGCAGACAGTGCTATGCATGCGGAGGGCAGGGTCACATGGCTCGTGACTGCCCGACCCGCCATGCCGAGAAGCAACAGACGGTTGCGGGGCCACCCAGGCAGAGGCAGAGGGTCAACTGTGGTGGTCCGTAGGGAGCAGGCGGACGAGGCAGAGGAGCTGTCCGAGTAGCAGGTGGTGGGCGACGCTTTGAGGCTCTACCACCACCACCACCAGGAGGTCCACCCCGACCACAGGGAGCTGGCTGGCAGAGACAAGCACAGCTCCAGGAAGTGGAGGCCTACGACCACGACATGCCCGAGATGATTCGAGGTACTGTATGTGTCTATTATACCCTTGATGCAGTACTTATAGACACAGGAGTGAGTCATTCTTTCATAGCCACTGCCCTTGTTCGGAGCTCGGAGATTCCGACAGAGCCGTTGGCTCGATCCTTACGGCTAGAGGCTCCTACGGGAGCAGACTCGACGATTACACACTGGTGCCAGACGTGTAAGCTTACTCTAGGGGGAGAGAGCTTTAGCTGGTATATTCTTGTAGCAGCGTCGAGGCCTTACGATGTCATCTTGGGCATGGATTGGTTATCTATAGTCCATTCTCAGATTGACTGTATTAGGCACAAGGTGCGATGCGTACGCACCGACGGGAGCAGCTTCACCTTCACCGGCGAGAAGGGAGCCTTCGCAGCACAGGATGGACTTCCGAAGAGGAGGGGACAACCCATCACTCATCATTTGGCTAGCCTCATCCTAGGAGTTGTTGACGTGCAGATTCCTAGTTTTCCTATAGTGGTGGATCAGTATGCGGACGTCTTTCCCGAAGACGTTTTTGGACTACCTCCTCGCAGAGAGGTAGAATTTTATATTGACCTGTACCCCAGGACATCCCCGATATTGACTCCAGCATATCAGATGGCCCCCACTGATCTTCGAGAGCTACGGGTACAGTTGGAGGACCTGCAGAGCAAGGGATTCATCTAACCCAGTGTTTCACCCTGGGCTTCCCCGATTTTGTTCGCCAAGAAGGCGGACGAGAGCTTGCGACTTTGTGTCGAATATCATCACCTGAACTAGGTGACAGTGAGGAACAATTATCCGCTACCAAGGATTAATGACCTCTTCGATCAGCTCAAGGGATCACGGTGGTTCTCAATGATAGACCTCAGGTCAGGCTATCATCAGCTCAGTGTTCGGGACGAGGACGTGCAGAAGACGGCCTTCAGATGTCGGTATGGACACTATGAGTTCTTGGTTATGCCATTCGGTGTAACCAATTCTCCAGCAGTGTTCATGGCCCTCATGAACAGGATATTCCAGCCATACCTCGATCGATTTGTCATGGTCTTCATCGACGACATTTTGATTTACTCGACGACTGAGGAGGAGCACGCCTACCACTTGCGGGTTGTACTAGACACACTCCGAGAGCACCATCTTTATGGAAAGAACTTGAAGTGTCAGTTATGGATATGTAAGGTCCACTTCTTGGGACATGTCATCTCTGAGGTGGGAGTTGCAGTGGATCCTACGAAGATCTAGGCAGTGCTAGCTTGGGAGCTACCCAGGAGCGTGACGGAGGTGCGAAGTTTCTTGGGACTAGCTGGATAATACCATAGATTTGTGCCATACTTCTCCAGAGTTGCGACACCACTCTCAGCTTTGATGAAGAAGGGGAAACCCTTTGTGTGGTCAGAAAGATGTCAGCAGAGCTTCCAGGAGCTAAGACAGAGATTGACCAACACCCCTATCCTGAGGTTGCCTGAGGAGGGAGTATGGTACGTAGTCTACTGCGATGCATCACGGACCGGACTCGAATGTGTCCTAATGCAGGAGCGGGCAATGATCGCCTATGGATCACGTTAGTTGAGGCCGCATGAGCAGAACTACGCAACCCATGACCTGGAGTTAGCAGCAGTGGTCTTCACTCTGAAGACATGGCGACACTACCTGATGGGTGAGCACTTTACAGTTTATTCTGACAATCAGAGTCTCAGGTACATCTTCTCTCAGAAGGACCTGAATCTCATATAGTGGAGATGACTCGAGTTCCTCCATGAATATGACTTTGATATAGTCTATACTCCTGTGAAGGGTAACGTGGTAGCCGATGCTCTCAGCAGGAGGACGGGCATTCAACTACTTGGGGAGGTGACAGAGCAGCTGGCCGCTTTGCAGATATCCTTTATGGATAGAGATGGAGCAGCTTTCCATCAGTCTCTCACAGTCACTCCTCCACTACTACAGCGGGTCGGAGAGGCACAACATAGGGACGCCGACTGTGAGATGCGGCGTGCACAGATATCCCCAGTACAAGCACCTGATGGTGTCTCCTTAGGAGGAGATCACGACATCCTTTTCAGAAGACGTACCTTGGTACCAGTTTCTTTACGGGAGGAGGTGCTGAGATATTTTCACACATCTCCTTTGGCGGTACATCCTAGAGTGGAGAAGATGTACCAGGACCTCAGACGACAGCACTAGTGTCTGGGCATGAAGAAGGCTGTGGCAGAGTTTGTTTTTTGATGCCTCACCTTCCAGCAGGTGAAGGCAGAGCACCAGGTACTAGCAGGCTTGGTAAAACCCTTGGAGGTCCCAGAGTGGAAGTGGGACGGGATATCTATGGACTGCGTGACTGGACTTCCACGCACTTCCAGAAGTCACGACTCCATTTGGGTGATTGTCGACCGACTCACCAAGTCGACACACTTCTTACCCATCAGAGAGAAGGGCTCAGTGGAGAGCTTGGGACATATCTATGTTCAGGAGATTGTACGGCTTCACGGTGTTCCATCATCTATCATCTCCGATCGAGATGATCTCTTTACTTCCCGGCTTTGGAAGGGGTTGCAGGAGGCGTTCGAGATACAGCTGCGTCTGAGCACCGCCTTTCACCCTCAGACAGATGGTCAGACGGAGAGGACCATACAGACTCTCGAGGACATGCTCCTCGCATGTGTCCTTGACTTTGGTCGTAGATGGGAGGACCACTTACCCTTAGTGGAGTTCACGTACAACTACAACAACCACTCCACCATCGGGATGACACCATATGAGGCGTTGTATGACCGACCTTGCAGATCTCCTTTGTGCTGGACAGACCCTGGGGAGTCAGCACTTGTGGGACCAGAGATGGTCCAGGCCACGACAGAGAAGGTCCAGGTCATCGAGGAGCGGATGAGGAAAAATCAGAGCCAGCAGAAGTCTTATGCAGACAGGAGGAGAAGGCCACTGGAGTTCGAGGATGGCGACCACGTCTTCTTGCGGGTCTCACCTCGACGTGGATTATGGAGATTTTTCCGAGGCGGAAAGTTGTCTCCATGGTTCATCGGACCGTTCCAGGTCCTCAGCAGGATTGGCGAGGTGGCTTATCACCTGGCTCTACCACCTCAGTTGCACTGGGTGCACGACGTCTTCCACGTATCTCATCCGAGGAGATACGTGCACGACCAGACACATATCATTGACCATGGGGAGCTGGACATTGATGATGGGGTGACTTTTACAGAGGTACCAGTGGAGATCAAGGATCGACAGGAGCGGGTCCTACGTGGACGGTCGATTCCTCTAGTGCGCATCAGATGGCAGCATGGGAATCTCCAGGAGAGCACTTGGGAGCGGGAGGCTCAGATGCGTTCTCAGTACCCACTTTTGTTTCCCTAGTTTTCGATGTATCTTTACTGGTATGTAAATCCCTGAGGTGGGAGTAATGTAAAGACCCGTAAAATTCAAGGAAATTTTTTTTTCTTACTTTTCTTTGGGATTTTACAAGAATGCAGTTTCTGACATCACTTGATTCTGAGGCCCGGTGTGCCCGAAATTTCTATCCGAAGTTTAGCTCGGGTACGTTCATTGAACGAACGAGCGGGAATTTATAACTTTTGAACCGGTACTCGGAATTAAATTCCGAGGGCACCGATGGAATCGCATCGCCGGTATTTTCTTAGTAACGCTTTTTTTGGAGTTGCGTTTGCTCGGAAGAAATTGTTAAAATTTAGGGAATTAAATGTTAGGTAAAATGAATTGTGTGCAAATTTATTTTATCCTTGGTAGTTAAATTCTCTCATGGGAAGTTGTTGGTGGGGCCCACAACCACCCAACTTCCCATGGGAGGTTATGAGGGCGGTGGGGCCCACACGAGCCCCCATCTTATCATATTCCCTAACTCCTCTAATCTCCCTCTTAAGTGTGCAACCCTTAAAACTTCCCTTTTTAATTTGTGACCTTCCCTCTCCCCATTTATTCAATGCCAACTCATTAATTTAATTAAGTGAGTTATGTATTTGAAATTTGTAATTTTGAAAGGCATGACTTAAGATAATAAAATGAGAGGGATCTTTTTTTATTAGGTTGTCTTTTGGTGTAAGGGGATTGGGGAGAAGGAAACTCTATGTCTTGAAGTTCATCTTCTTCCTTGTCGTAGAACGCGAAGAACGCCAAACCTTAGACGAAGAACTTCATCACCTCAAAGGGGAGTTCATCGTACCGTCTTCTTCCCTCTCCGTAGCCGGTGAGAGACGCCATCCTCAGAGATCAACGACGCGATGTCGTGTACCGCGACGCTGACGACTCTCTTCTCTGTCACACCGACGACGCTTACAGAGTCTTCTTCCACGACGATCTTTTCCGCGAAGAACCTTCGTTCTTCTCGTTATCAAGGTAGGGGTGTGTCTTTATTTGAGAAACGCTGATTCTTACTTCCTTTGTTTATCTTGACCCGCTTTTTATCAAACTAACGTGGAAGGACCGGGTCAAAAACACGGCCCGATCCCTCCGCCGTTTTTGTGAATGTTTGGGGGGATCTTCGTGTTCTTTATGGGTGACGAACACCGGAACGTTGCTAGTTCATTGTGCGAAGCAACGATCCCAATTGAATATCAAACATCATGACGTCCTAGCGATGGTGCGACGACGATAGCGGGCGACGAATCAAACCGGAAAGGGAGAGACCATCCCTGGACCATTCTTTGAGCGGGTGAATCAAATCGTGATTTCGGAGCCGATCGAAGGCCCGAAAACACCAGAGACGATTATGGGACATCGGGGAAACTTAGTGTCCGAAGTTTCGTGATGAGCGGACCGTTAGAACTAAGAAAGGACAACACAGGAGGCGCGCTGGCCGGAGGCGTCGATTCTGGAAAATTCCAGAATACACGGCGTGTTCCACTGACAAACACGCCGTGTAGTGTGGGTGTACTGCGGTTGGAGTTTTGGGTTTAGACAAGTAACACATGGTGTGTGACCCCGACCACATGGCGTGTAATCTCTAAGTAGAATAGCGGAAGCAGCTTCGCGGGACTCGGCGTGTAATCCGGGGATACACAGACATGGATTTGAGTACACGGGTATGTACTCCACCACACGACCAGGCATGGCCAGCATACACAGAGCCGACCTAGATGTTGGGCCACAGAGTGTAACCATACCACACGCTGTGTACTTACTTTTTACATGAACAACCCATCGACACGGGCTGTGGAACACGGACAGTACCCGTGGACAGAAGACACGGCGTGTAACAATACCACACACCATGTACTTACTTTTTACACGAACAGCCCATCGACACGGGCTTTGGAACACAGACAGTACCCATGGACAGAAGATACGGTGTGTAACAATACCACCCGTCGTGTACTTACTTTTTACATGACTAACCCTGCGACACGGGCCGTAACACATGGGTAGTACCCGGTGTCAGATGACACGACATGTATCATATATCTACACGCCATATACTTTTGGAAAATGGTTTGGTCGTCTTGTTCTCAGTGACTTGGGCACGTTTTTCTTGGTTTTCCCCTAAGACGTGGGATGAAACGTTGGGTTACATCATCCCTGGACTTTGTGTCAGTTGATGTATCAGCCTCTCAGCTCGTGGAGCGGACCCTCCCGAACGAGCTTGCTATGTGCAGGAACCCTAGAGCTGACTGCGACTGCGACGACGACGACTGTACATAAATCCTTCGTGGATTCAACGACGACGACTACAACACTCAGTTATCCTACATGGATCAGTTCTACCGATCATGTGTGGGTCCGATCTTGTGTGGGTCAGCGGTCAGCGGTTCTGTGTGAGCCAGCGCCTACAGATCCTGTGTGGGTCTGATCCTGTGTGGGTCTTTGCGGGGGTTAGTTACCTATCTATCCTATGTGGGTTATATCCTTTGTGGGTCATTGCGGGGGTTAGTACCTATTGATCCTTTGTGGGTCCGACGGCTTAGATGAATCAGTGGATATACCTGATCATCTCTATCGTCATACGAAAAAGTATACCTATGTGAGCTAAATCATGTTTTGCTTTCCTTTGTGGATTATATTGTGCTATCCTGTGTGGATTATGTTTTGCTTCCTTGTGTGGACTTGGTTGTACTTGGGCTCGGATATTGGAGCCGAACTAGAATTGACGACTTAGGTATATGTATGGTCATGTACCTAAGCAGTTTCAGATGTTACTTCGTGATTGTATCTTTCCTTTTTGGATTATCCTTTGTGGATTCTGGGAGACCTTCAGGGGTCTTGGGGTCCCTACTGAGTATCTATACTCACCCCTGCACGGGCAATGCCCTCACTACGTTGTGTTGGTTGCGGATGACGGACAGCGCTGATCGTGGTTGAGGCTTGCGGAGCAGGACGGTACTTGGAGGTGGACCACTGGGCAGGTCGTACTCGGAGCGAGCGGGTGGACCCTAGGAGCTGTGGAGGCCATCTGTACTCACCCTTCAGGTGGGACTTCCAGTGAATGGCTCGACGTTGCGGCTTTACTTTCTGTTTCTATTTTCCCTTTTGAGTTGTAATTTACCTTCAGTTGGGTTTGTATTCTGGCCCACTTACTTTTTCCTCACTTACTGTTGTACCCAGTTTTTACCTAGTGTTTACTTCTACTGCTTGCTTGCTCTGTAGTGTTTGTTTACTTTACAAAGGAAATGCCTTCCCTTTTTACCAGGAATTATTCCTTGGTGCTAGTCTCCAGCCCCTGGCCTATGGAACGCGGGCATGCAGTAGTCACGGCACGGGCCCCGAGGACGGGTCGTGACAAGTTCCCATATAGGGGTGTGATTAACATCCCTATTATGACACCCTGAAATCACCAACCATAATTCATAAAAGTGAGTTGAGTCATAAAAAATGACAAAACAAACCTAGGTATAGTCAAGATAGACACCAGGTATTAATTTAAGGTCACGTATATACTTCCACCCTAGGATTTTACTCGAGGAATTCAAGCTATCTTTCATCCAATATAATTCTCTCTTCTAGTATTGCTAACATAGGTGTTTCTCATCAAATATTTAATTTTCATCCATCCTCACCATGAATAGGTACATTATAGGACTTAGAAGATATCAATGCATAGATGGGGGATCAAACAAAAAGCCTATGGGGATACCTAACCATACATAAATAAATCCACTAGGAAGTGGATCACACACCTTATAAGTTGTTAATGCGATACCTAACCGAACATGGGGTGGAATGATAGTGGATCACACCCCTATCCATAATGGGGGATACAATAATCTATCTAAAGCTAACCAAAATAATGGATCACTCATTCTATACTCAATATGGGATTCCTCATTGTCCCCTCTTGGAGATGTACCAAGGGAACATACCCTATCAATACTCATATAGGATAATGTGAATGGGTTATTCATTTTTACCTGAAATACATACGTGCCACATATAGGGAATACATAGTGTGTCCTAGAATGTGAGGAAATTCCCAAGTTAGTTCATGTTACTGTATCTTCAGGCACATGCTTTTGTACTCTAGTTGTGCCCCTGTATACTGGTTGTGCCTATATAAACTAGTTGTCTTTGTGCTCATGTACCCTTGGGGTACATGGGTTTTCAATAATCTAGGGTCACCCAATGTGTTGAATGTAACATGACCTGTGATATTTTATCCTATGTGCATACCATACCCACCATGGTAGGGATCCCTACGATATGCATTCATCCGAACTACAAACATTTTAACATGGTTTTCAAAAAACATCAAAAATATCTAAAAAGTATCACTTTTTCCACTATTTCATCTGCATCCACCAAAAATCAAAACCATATTACTTTTATCTGTAGTGGACCATTCATGAGCCATCTGTTTTGAATGGATTGCAATCACCCATCCATTCAAGAATCACATCATGTTTCACTGCATAGCTGAAAATACATCTTGTAGATGAAACTCTCAATCATTCTCTATTTCTTCAACTGTTATCATTATCATACCAAAAAATGTCCTTCAATCATGAATCAAAACCCATGGAAATGATATGTAGTTCCAAAGACAAATTATATGATGAAATTTTTTCGTGTATAGTCAAACCTTTTGATAAATTCGACACTGATGAAGAATTTTCAAAGGATTATGGGAGTAAAGAACAAAACACACAATTTAGAAAAAAACATTGGCAATTTTTTCTGAATAGCCTCAAACCTGTAGATGGATGAAACAAAAAATGTAGAGGAATAAATAAGGATCAATTAAACATTTATTAATTCCAATTTTATGATGAAGAAAAAAAATTAAAAATCACCAATCAACCGATGAATTATAATACTAATGAAATAACTATCATTTGATATAGAAGAACTATAAAGAGGGATTAATCTAAAAAATTGAATTCCTAACTTGATATGGGACTGACTAGTAAATAATAACAATTATATATAATTTTTAACGGTGAGATATAATAACTCTTTTAAAGATGGTGACATTTTAGAAAACTGATCATTAATCCATGTTCTCATTTCCATTCACCAAAATCAATCCTCTACGTTCCTCTAAAATTTCTATGGTTATGTATTTAAGCCTAGGATTTATCCAAAACCTATTTAAGTATGGGATTATTATTTCATGAAAATTTAATAAACAATTTATTTATTTATTTATTATTTCACCGATAACTCATCTTAAACAAAATACTGTACGAACACAAAATTTATGCCTTCCCTAGTGTAAAACTCACATTCTTTATTTAATGGAGGTCATGGTTTTCCCATGTAAAATATGTTTTTGTGATATTCAATTGTTTTTTGAAAAAAATAAATGTGTGTGATATAATATATTTAATATATTTATTATATTAAACATTGATTATCCCCATGCCCCTGAATCCCATGGGCACTCTATTCCTAACTTAGAAAATATTCTTTAAATTATTGATAATTTTTATAATGAAACAATAGTGTGGAAACATTCTCCCCACATTAGGTATTTTTATCCCAAAAAAGGAAACCCAAAAAATATGAGAATACTAACATCACATATGGTTTTCCATCTCCCAGTTTCTTTTATGATGAATCTTGTGCTTCCGTCAAAAATAAATGAAGGGAATCGATCTCCAATATAGGGACTTATCTTACTAATACATGATATCTACGAGGATCTATGTCAGGGTAGCTCCATCCATGATGTCTATATTTCCCCAAACAATTAAATTTAATGGTTCATGCATATATATCGTTAGCTACAACACATTTAAGACCTCATGCACCCGGTATAACTATTGTGGTCAGGCTAAGTGTTACTCCATCTCACCAAAAATTTAAAGTATCTCTACATAGATAATGAATATAATGTGAAAAATGATTCCCCTAAAATATATCTATAATCCATACGATTTTGATACCGTCAGGAACATGTGTTCTCCTTTTTTGAACTCCAAAATATCCCATCGTCAGTCTATATAAGTATTATGATTGATCCGGGTACTCATCTTCAACTCCTAGATAATATTAACATTCTCTTTTTCTACTCATACCATCTTCAATACCATGAGTGTTGACTCCCCTAGATTAGTCCACTGATGCGATGAGATGTAGTGTCTCATGTACAAGTTAAAAAGCAGTTCCATACTAATAGTAGAGTGGTATCTACTCTTATATATGAATTTCACCAAGGCCAGGTGATCCTCCTAGCTATAATCAAAGTATAAATTTCATGCTTGAAGCATTCCTTATCTAAAATGAATGTCTCTAATAGTATGGATATCTTAATGGTGGAGAAATGTTGTTGTTAACCTCAACTATGTCCCAAACACATTCCATAATAAGTCCCATAGTCATGAAATGAAGTGATCAATACATCTTGAGATGATCTTTAATGTAACTTCATGAAGTCATACCATCTCTTACATGTATAGACATCTCAAGATATCTACTGATGTCTTATTTTAGATGGCTATGAAGTGGGACAACATGGTGAGTCAGTCTACAATCAACTAAATAATTTTTTGACCTATATATGAACATGTAAGTCCTATAGAAAATTACATGGTGACACCATCCCACTACGACATTGGCACATCAAGGGTTTGTGTCACACCCACTTGAACATAGTTCTCAACCTCCACCTACTCAAAATTGGGGCATCTAGAGACAAACTCAGAAACAAAATATCATCATTCCATATCAAAAAAAATGTAGCTAATGGTCCTAATAAATATTCTCCACTCATAAATGGCCAACTAAGGGGGTGTATGAAACTCTATTTGATCCACCTCTCACAACATGCCTGGTTCAATCATCATTCCTTGGAAAAGGATGATGTTCACCCCAACTATAGAAAATCCATAAGGAAAATATCCAATAGATATATATCCCTGAAGTTTAACATAATTTATATCTTTAAGTATACCTCCCTAAAAAACTAAAGATAAATAGGGCTAACAACCATCAACTAGAGGTAAGATGCACTATCCTTATCCACTAATGAAAATTAAAAAAATATCCAACTACTTTTATGCCTCACTCAAAAATTGTGAACAAGATCCCCTACTAAGATAATCGTCCAATACATTAACCCTCTCAAATAGTATATACTATCTCAACTTCATAATCTTCGAGGAACTCTAGCCATCATCTCAGTCTCATTTTTTGATATTTTACCAAAAAGATATATCTGATTCTCTTACGGTCATAACATGAGATAAATTTATCTCCCGTAAGGTAGTGTCACCACATCTTAAAGGATAAGACCACTGCTTCCATATCTATATATTGGGTACTATATTTATGATCAAGGGTTTTTACCTTCTGGGACCAATAAGAAATCAATTCATTCCTCTGTATTATAACATAATCAATCCCAATTCCAAAGGAATCAAATAACACCACATAATAAACATCGTCCTATAGAAGTATCAAGGCGAGGGAACACATCAACCTATTCTGAAACTCTAGATAATAATGTTAGATCTTTTTATGTCCACATAAAAGGTTACCCTTTTGGGTCAAAGAATTAAATGTTACTGCAATCCTAAATAAATATGGAACAAATGTGGATAGTAACCTATCATCCCAATTAATCTCTATAACTTAGTCACTCACTTGGCTCCTCCCAATCTTCCATTGCCTCAATATTTGTTGGGTACACTACTACTACAACTTCTAAGATGACATATTCTATTATGTAGACCTCTCAAATCTATAACTAACACTTCAGGATTTTTATCTAAACATGATTCTCTCGGAGTATGTGTAGAACCATCCTAAATAAACTCACATGATCCTTTTTTGGTTCCGATTATTCATAGATGTCAACAATAACGAGTACCAGAAATTAGTTCAAGAAGGTTTGAAATATATGTTTCATAAATCCCACGAAAATTATTTAGGAATTCAGCACACTGAAGGGAATCACCATATAATCATAGTGACCATAGAAACATCAAAATTTTATACTTAATATATCCTCCTCTTCAACAAAGAGCTGGTGATAACCCGAAATGATTTCAATCATCAAGAACCGCCCACCATATTAAACTTTTTGAAGAGTTAATTAATTCTTTGAACAAGATACTTATTCTTTTTGGTAACCTAATTTAGTAAATTTTAATCCACACATAATCTCATTCTCCCATATTCCTTCTAGGTGAACAATGCTACCGATGCACATGCAGACACATTGGGTCTGACAATATAATTCCTCTATAAATATACCAACTACACCTTTGGACCTTGATGATCTATGGGGGCCATATGATATAATAAAAAATATAAGGGATGTTCTTGGGTGAAAATCTAAGTAGAATTTGATCACTCAATGGATAGTTATTCTTGAAATTTCCTTAGAGAAGATGTCCTTATACTATACCAACATTGTCGGAAGATGAAATATCATAAGATATACTAATCCAATGGTAATACTAGACAAATAATGAGTAATTAGTTGTATCCTCATGTATACGAGACCATCATGCAATTCTTAGTTTACCCTATTTAAAATAAAGGATATCCCCATCACATCAACTAGGACACACAACATCCTCCACCTAAAAAAGTTCATAAGCACATGAACCACATAGATCATGCTCATATGTATAATAAAATATTAATCTCCTATTAAAGCCATAAAAATATTCCATAATAATCTATCTCCTCCAATGGTTATATCACACTACTATAAAAAGTTTTTGACTAATGAATCTCATATGGCAGGAGTCTCCAAATGCAAGGTTTAAGCTAAATGATACCCTAGATTTTTTAGATCCGGAATACCGAACATGGAAAGAAAAATATTTGCTCTATCATGTGTATATAAATACAAAAAATAAATTATAAAAGCCATATATCATAACTAAAATCATCCCTCTAGAATTTGGGTTATAAGCCTCTACTACCAACAGCTACCCCCATCCCTAAACCAATAGCTGTCTATGCCTGTCGTGGACCACCTCAGGGTGGTGGTGGAAGTATAACGAAGTACCATCCACCTACCACTGCACACCCAAAAACTCTTTTACAGAATCCATACTACATACCTTATTAATCTTTTCATTTTATCGTAATAGGTGGTCAATATTCCATATCCATTTCTTTTTCTTGGAAATTTGTGTAATTCTATGTGATATGTCCTCACTCATCACAGGTGTAAGGTCACCTCTCCCTCATCTATCTAAAACCATACCATGATCCACGAACATTAGAACCTCTTTCATAAGACTATATACATAAACAATTAACATTCCTAGAAACTTGAGTGTATCATCAGCTACTAGTTGTCAATGTTTTAGCTCTAGGGTCTCGCTACCAGCACCAACTGTCAGCATTTGCTAAGGTAGAATGGTCTCTACTGTGAAGGAACACTTTGGCACCACATTATAAGATGTGATACAGAGATAAAATGCTCCAACCAAGATATATCATTGAAGACCATGATAAAAGGAGTCTTCATGAAATTATAAGTCATAAACCTTGTACAAGGAGTATGGTGAGAGGTTATTGAACCTTGAAACATACTCAAATATTGACATACTTCACTGATGAAGTTTGAAAATATCCTGGATATATACCGCCCAAAATTTCTTTGGACAAAAACCTCATTGAGGAGGTCCCTAAAATCTATGAGAGATAAACCTAATCATAATTCTTTGTCACTAAATGCTACCATAACCCTATAGATCCATAGAGAAGTCTCACAGAGAGAATCACCATCATATTGGGAGGAATCTAAAAAATGAAGAAAACTCTCCCACCAACTTTGAGTCTGACCTTCATTTCTTGGGGGTCTATCTCTACCTAAATCATGAGGGGTATATGCTTATAGGTCTCATGAACTATGATTTTTTTTTACACATCATCTATCTGTACTATAAGGACAACTGGTTTCTCAGATGGTGTATGTAATATCGGAAAGCCACCCAGAGGACCCACCTCTAACATAGGCCCATGAATTGAATCCTCATCACTAAGAGGATCATCATCATGATCCAATAACATAATATTAATTTGGTATCTTCATGGAGGAATCCTATAATATAAAAGGCATAGTATGGTCAGAAAGTATATCATGGGAGATGATTCAAGAAGGACATGGAAAACAAAGACAATTCCTATATGATGAAAGTACCAATGTTCTCCATGAAACTAGTTCCTATATATACTGAGTCAAGGGGAAGGTTATTAGATTCTTGTTTAATGGATATATTGTACAATACACCACCACTAGGTTCTTGGGCTTGAGAAATAAACATGAGACTCTTTAACACAGATTAACTAGTTTTCAAACCAAACCTCACATCTAGACTCTCTACAAAATATTGTACTAATATAACATCCATATGATACAATTGTTTCATGAACCGACACATTGTGGCATGCCTGGTCGATGATAAGGTGAGTGTGACTCCCATATCCCACCTCCAATAGGCTGGGGACTGGAGGCAAGCATCTATTAAACATATCAAACACATGGGAGGATTTAGTCCAAGATAACAATAGACAAGTACACATCTTCCAAGGCCAATATAATGATGAAATGAAAGTAACAACCAATTTGAAGATACATCCATACAACTAAATCTCAAATTATTGTATGCCAAAAGTATGAGAAAGATAGAGGTCCAAATACAAACCCACCAAAATTGTACCAACTTGCTTGTATGAAGGAGACTACATTCCAAATGTAACTCATAGAACTGACTATGGTCCATCTACCAGGACTAATCCCACCTTCTCTTGGCCCTCCTAGTTCTCCATTGAATGGAAATTAATATTCATTAGATGTGACATGTGTGCATAGATCCCGTACAGGTGTGAGTATAAACATACATAGTAGAAAATCTCAAATTCACCATACATAAAGCATACAATAGTTACAGAACATAAAAAAGGATAATATAAACTTAGATATACTAAATGTAGACACCAAGTCTCAATGTAAGGTCATGTTTATACTTCCTGCCTAGGATTTCATTTGAGGTATTTAAGGTAATTTCCATCCAATTGAATTCACTCATTGATTCTTGGTTACCCTTGTAGAACTCATTGGAGAGGTTGTGGAAATTGGGCCTCCCTATGAGGAGTTACACCATGGAATTTAGAAGATATCAAAACATAGTAAGAAGATCACACCCAAGGCCTATGGGGGATACATAACCCTACCAAGAGAAATCCACTAGGACACAGGTCACACACCCTCACTGTTGGTTATGGGATACCTAGCCTAACCTAGGGAATAATGATAGAGGATCACAGTTTAAGACACATAGAGGGATACTTGACTCCATCCAAAACTAACCTAGAGATGGGATCACACATTCTATGCTCAGTATGATAAGCCTCATTTTACCCTCATGTGGATTGACCAAGGTAATGTACCCTATTTATATTCATCTAGACTATAAATAACAAGGTTTCATCCATAACTAGAATCATTACACTATGTATAGAGAGAATTTGTGAAATTATATCTTCATTCATGAAATACGTGATTCTATGCATAGGTGTGTGCCTTTTGGATGGTTCCCATGTACTATGGTCATACTCATGTACACTAGTCATACCCATGTACACAACCCATGTTCATTCCCATATAACCTTGGTGTATATGATGGGTCATGAATTGAGGGTTACATAGTGTGTTAAATGTCACACGACATGATATATTTTCATCCTAGTGTAAAACTAAGGTTCCACTTAATATATCCACTTAGAATTTTCTAATCCAAACTAAAAAATGTTTAACTCATGTTTTCATTTAATTTCCATAATTCACATATGTCTCACCCTCACTTGTATCACCTATGTATCCACAAACTATAACCCATATAGAAATTGGTTTTTTGGTTGAAAAAACATTATCCTCTATCAGTGGCTAGATTATAAGAATGAATTATCTTGGGAATCCTCTCACATAGTGTCACAATATCAAAAAACTAACCCATATACGAAACTATTGATACATATTTTTTTATTCTGTAGTTTATATCATCATACTACAAACTTTCATTTGATCCTAAATCTGAACCCACTTAATAGATTTTTTTGGGAAAAATATCAATGGTTAAATGATCATTTTCTAGGTATAGTTGATCCTTCAGTCAAATGAGATACCAATGAATGTTCAAATAACAAGGGTAGAAAAACATGAAACACAAAAGTGGGGAAATGAACAATGACCATTATTCGGTTTTCCATCAATCCGTTGATGGAGAAAATGATGAATGTAGAAGAATAAACCAGGATCAATTAAATGATAACCAATTCCCAATCCTAGGAAGAAAAACATCATCTGAAAATTATCAATCAACCTATGATTTAAGATGTTATAGAGTTAACTCAGGTTCAATATATAATAACTATAAATGTATATTAAACCAATAAAACCAAATTACAACCTCAATATTCGATCAATCACTGATATATAATGATTATTAATCATTTTATTTAGTGATATCTAATAACTCCTTTGTTGAATAAGAACTTATTGTAAAATTAATCATTGATCCATGATCTCATTTTCATTTATCAAATCCCTCATCCATGGTCCTCTAAAATATCTTCAATCATACAGATAAACCAAAGATTTTACCAAAAGTATTTTTAAATAAGTTTAGATTAGATCAACTAAATTTAATAAAAAATAGATTAATTAATTAATTAGTTATTTTATTATTCCTCCTTTGATACTCTTAAACAAAACACCTAACACATAGAAAGGTTATGTCGTACCTAGGTTAAAACCCATATTCTAAATTTAAAAGAAGTATTGATTTTCCAATCTAAAATAACATTTTAAATAAATTCAATTAGATTAGAAAAACTAAACATGCATGATATAATAAGCTTAGTATTTTTATTATATCAATATCAAGGCAACTTGGGCCCCAGAATCTAGCACTAACTGCTCACCTCACCTAAAAATATTTCGTAAAATATTCCAATGATTTACATGGAAAAATTATTCCTTAAAAAAATATCACCTCTTCAAGGCCTTGATAACTACAATAAAAAATATGATATTGATTTCAATACTCACAAAAATGATCAAAAAACCACATGAATAGGACCCTAACAATCTATCAAGATTTTAGGTATAATTATAAACTAATAAGACCACATCTGGGTCTTTAGTAGAAGTACACTATAACCTATAGCCCAAAGCATTCTCTTCATGAATACTTAATTACCCATTGGTTATCTCATTCAAAAATATTCCAAAACACAATATTTAGTCAAAAAATTCCATTTTTAGTACAAAATACAAAATAATTAGAGATCAAGTCAATCAAGAAAACAAAAATTTCTTTATAATTTCACTATGAAGGATTTGGTAACACCCAATAATATACATTATAATATTAATTATATAAGAAAATGTTTTTTGAAAACCATTTTGATCTTTAAATAATATTTTCATTTGCATTATATCTAAAAAGATCTCACTTATACATTAAAATACCTTCATGATTCTGGAATACAATTTAAATTCATCCACTAAAATTTACCCAAAACAATAATTATTTTTTTAGCCAAATCATTCATAATGATGTTGAAATAAATTTACAAGCGAATCCAATAATTATAAAACATCATTTTTTAAAAAAAATATCAAACACTAATCCATAATATATGACATTAAAACCTAGGAAAATTATATCTAAAACTAATAAAGATCAATATATTACATAACATAAGTAACAACAAAAATAGTATAAAATTGAAGCATAAAATGGTTGAAAATAACAATGTTGCCAAAATTTTATCACCACATATGGATTGGTTTCCAATTTTTTCAAACCATTCTATTGCCGTGAAAGTATAATTGGAAGTCACCAAAAATAGATTCCTTGAGATTGTGAATGGAAAAACATAAAAATCTCCCGTAAATGTGTGCCTTTGAATTTCCTCACATTTTTACCTCAAACACATAAATTTTCTAAACTGACTCAAAAAATATTTACAAAACTCATATTAGCATTAAACCATATAAAAATACCTAAAATAAAATCAATTATAAAACCCAAATTTAAACAAAAACTCATATCAAACCATGGTTACATCAGGATTATCACGAATGAATGTTGGAAAAACACGCCATGTACCTAGATCCTAAGCAAAGATGGACTTATCCCATGTCTAACTTAAACCCCCAAATAATAAGATGCATATGATACCATTTTTTAACAAACCCAACTGGGTCATCCTATATCTCCAGCCATGTTATCCAACTATAATTCATAGAGCACATTGTCTATGTTATTTTCACTTCTTCTCCCTCTTGCATTGTCACACAATTTTTCATCTTTTTATATCTATATAATTACACATAACACACCAAATCTGATTTATTCTCAATGTAATAATGAGTTTTTATTTTTCATATAGTATCTAATATTTTTATATTTAGTAATAATTCATTAAATATTTATTCTTGATTCCCCTAGATTATTTATCTCACATGTAAAAGTATCATGTAAAAAATTTTAACCTTAAAATTCAAATCCAATCATAAAACATATTCACAACTACTATTATCTTTTTTTTCTCTTATTCCCACATATTAATTAATCCACTATTTCAATCATTGGATATGTTTAGGTAGTTTTTGGAATTATCTTTGGTGTAACTATATGTATCATAATGGGTTTAGAAATATACCCTCAACTGAAACTACCTTTTTCTTCATTTTAAGCACAACTGACTTGTTTGGGGTGAGAACCAACATTCTTCGACAACATGAATCACCAAACTCTTTTGTTATATTTCGAAAATGAAGGAATGGTGTTGGAATATTTTTATCTCAAAATAGATCATATATTGCCTATTATAATCAAGAAATTAATCTGCTTAAATTAATATATTATATCATGTATGTCTAGAAAAAAACACATTAGAAATGTCACATCTTGTCCTGGATCACTATGAATATTAATTAGTATGGTTCAATAGAGGACCTCTAGTAAGGGTCCCTAAACGATAGAGCCTACCAAAAAGAATAGGGGTTGATCTAATGAGGTATCATGGGGAGGCTATAACATATATATTATAGCGACCAATTATAAAAAAACCCCATTATTATGTACTTCTCATAAACATTAGAGAACATAAAGAAATAAAACATCAAATAAGAATAATATAAATGAAATAAATACATAAATACATATAGTAATGATCACCCACTAGTTCTATCATATATTAATAGTGTAAATAAAATAATAAATAAATTCCAAAATAAAATTACATGATGCTCTTCAAAAATCCAGTAGCCTCACCTCATATTGAACTTTGAGTCCCATTTGAGCTGCTCCTGCTCAATCATTCAATATCAGTCCTCACGCCAACCTAAAATAGTAAAAATGAGGACTCTTTAGGTATCCAGGTGACATGGAATCCTAAGTAGGGTTTTATTAAGAACCATATGTAGTGATACATTCATGTGATATTATCTACTAAAAACGATTACTGAAATGAAATAAAAGAAAAAACTTTTAATCCTTTAGTCCATGACATAGAATGACCGTTCCTATTTTTACAATGTTAGGGTTTCTCTAAGAATTTCATGATGACTATAATGAACAAGTAGCTTATGGGATCTAAAATCCATATAATCTCAAACTTATCCCCATGTCTCGTGGGACCTATCACATAGAAAATCAATAATTCGATTTCCAAATTCGTAGAAACTCCAAAACCAAGATTTAAGTCCATGGAATCTATAAGAAAATACCAAAAAAAGATTTTTTGTATCCAAAATGTATTTCAGTCTTCAATACTATGTCATCCATAACTTTATCCTCGCAACTCTAGGGACCCATCCCATCACATTCCAAGCATCAGAGCTCCAAATCCATGGAGACTCTAATGGTAGAAAAGATTTAAATATGTGGTATCCAAAACATATATTCCAATCAACATATATGGAATCTCTAACCATTTAATATGATCCAGAATCTTGGTATCCCAACTAATAGTAACACATATTAAACCTATAATAATTTTCTCATCTAGGTATCTCATAAATGACACATACCTAAGGGAGTTCTCTATAGAATATAAAATCACCCTAAGGGTGTATACCGATTTATAATATAAATAAAATAAGGAAATATGGTTTTACAAATATCTTAACTATCATCACTTTCCACTGTCCATCACCATAATATTTGGCCCCATTTTTATTTCATGTCAGTTCAGGTTTTAGGTTGATACCCAAAACCATCTCAACCCATATCCACACACAACCACTCATAGTTATCTCTCTATAGGGTACCCACATGTTTCCCCACGATCATAACTATAATTAAGGTACCCCAATATGGATTCCTAGAATCAAATGGACTCTCAATAAAATTACAAATTCTAAAAGGAAACCATTTCCTTCAAAATTATCCAAATCATCAATAGACCTCATATGCCTCATTGGTATTCCTCACTAGAGACAGCCTCATGATATGGCTAATGACCCAAATCTATGTCCATGGTCACTCCAAACTAGTAAAATCACTAACCCATATCGGATCTACATATGGTTGTCCCACCATGACTGAACCCATCCTTAGGCTCATTAAAGGGCCTACTAGGGCCATCCATCTAATTTCATTTCCCACCTTTCTAAGGAGATGTCCATAACATCCTACCCAATTCCACTAGGTCATATAGATCCCATTCACACCCCATAAGGGGATTAAACATCATATTTAAATAATTTAAACGTTATAACATTAGTGATTGAGGTAGAAAACTAGTGTAAATAGGCATATAGTGGCCTTAGACACCTTCAGACGTCTATCAAAGCATTTCATTTTTAGTAAAAATAATTATGTAAACAATTTAACCACCCATGATAGTGATAAAAATATAAAATTGCTCATAATCTTTCATAAACCACAAGGGTAAGCACAGAAGACCACATACCTCTTTTGAATCATTTCATGTTTACTTTATAAAGGCTGGAAGCTACTTACCATGCATGTACAAACTCTTCCTGGATAAATCATTATTTTTTTAAAATCCGAAGCTTCTAAATCCAACCAACCCATATATAAATATTAATTTCAAACTTGTAAAATTAATTAAATATTTTATATAAAATCATATAAACTCTAAAAGACCCACCAAATATCCAACGTGTATCGATTATTTATACAATAGGGTTTTTGATATCCTTAGAACACTCCCAAACCAGTACTGAGATAAATAAAGAGCAAGAAATGTCATTACAATAATCAATTTAAATTAAATTTATAGAAAACCCCTAAATAAATCAATTTTTTGATATACCATTAGAGAAACGATGAATGGTGTGAAGAATAGATTGCCTTGGGATATTCTCTGGTTTGGTTGTATGAAATATTCCTCAATAACTAGTGAGTTAAACATATATCAATGAAATCTACATTTTATCCCTAAAAAATATAGAAATCATTGTGAATGAGGAGGGGAAAGATTTGGAAATTAAGTAATAGAACATGCCATGATATTCTAGTGAAAACAATCGATGAACAGTATTCCAAACGATAGAGGATAATGGAATTAAGGGGGTCAGTTTATGTCCTATAGTTTTCTCCTTTGATCAAAATAATGTATTTTGAGCCCCCTCTATTCATTATAAAACAACTAAAATATAATTCATGATATAACCATAGGGTTCAAGTCATTAAATTTCATGAAAAACCCTTGTATCCACTATAACATATTATCATAATGTAAATTCATGATTCATGGAATAAAGAGCCTACAATATATTTAAAAAGCTTCTTAACCACTGTTCCCCTCCCTCAGGTTTCCTTCAATACACCTATAGCACCTACCTGACCTTTATCCTCATAAAAAAACACTATTTAGTAATTTTGAAGCCCTCATAACCTCAATCCAAGCCTTGGCTCTCAAATCAAACCATCCAATAAATTCCCAACTTCCAATTCCCACTAGAATTATCACACTCATAAAAAACAAGGCATTAAAAACTCCCCAAAGTAACCCTACTCTTCCAAACAAGTTCAAGTAGTCCTCAAATAAAGAATACTAACCTCTCTTAGTTTCTAATTCTTATTCTATTACCACAATCCATCCTCTAATTACAATCATTATCTTTTAGAATACCTCCAAACATAAAGCACTCAAAAACATAATGAGCCATAACTCAATTTCATTATCAAAACACCTGAGTTGAATATAACCCACTCATGTTTACCACATGACACCATAGGTTTTGTTGACTAATTGGTTATCAAATCAATGGTTCTCTCTAATATAATTAATTATCTCACAAAGGCCAATTGAAAACCAAAGTATACTTATACCATAACATTTTTCTACAGATAAAAAATCCTTAAAAGGTCAATCAAACCACTAATTGTGCCCCTGATGACACTCCTAGTACATTTTACCTCCCATCTTGTATATCCTCTAGTATAACACTATTTTTTAAAATCCTTGATAAAAATATATGAATAATGCTTCGGTCACACCATCAAATTAATAAACAAAAGAAACTTTTTAGTCATTTCTTGTATTTCAACTAATGACACTCACACATAGGGTTTAGATCATTCCCCAAACCATGGAACCATATTACAAAATTTCCAATGATTTGTTCAAAAACATCCACCTTCATTGAATTTATTTTCCTCATTCACAACCAGAATCTTATGATTAAATTGGTTCACTAACTGAACCATTTCATGAATCACTGGTTCACCGCATAAACCATGAAGAAAAACTAGCTCACCACCTAAACGAAGGTCACAAATCACAATCATTCACACTGAGATCACCCCAATCTTAATTATAATGCACTACCTCCATCCAACACCCCAAAAGATTTCATTTACATGGAACTAAATAACATTTGGAATCACTTACTCATATTGACTTTAGGAAGGTCATTTAGGTCACTCCAATGACATCACCAACCCTAGGTTGTACCTCAAGTCTCATGCTTCACCCACTACTACATGAATTGGCTGGATGTTACCCACCCGATCATACCTGAGTTCCCAAACTGAAACCAAAATTATCACCCATTCTTAGTCATGGGAACTTAAATATTGGAAAGAACCTAAATCTACAATATTAATGAGGTTTCTCATCCTCAAAAAAACCAATGGTTTACTCCCCCCATATGGCTAACCTTAGACCAACTCCCCGAGAACCACCTCAATAATTTTAATCACTATGCGTATTTCAATCCTCTCGAGCCATGATCATCCATCCCAGAAACACCTGATTAGGACTATCTTGGAATGGTCAATCCACCCCCACAATATCCACATCATTTTATCCCCTATAGTGGAGGCACATTTTTTATTTCATCATAACTCCAATCCAACCATTCCAATAACATTCCATCAAATAATTGGCCATCACCTCATAAATGGATACTCACTAATTCAATTTAAATATATCCCATGTGTAAAAAATATGAGTTACCTCCTTTTTATCTGAAAACATTTGGGTGTATTCTCCATTATTTACCAAATACAGAAAATGTGACTCACACTCATATGTGTCTTATGTCATCACAACTAGGACTATATAACCTAAATAGTAACCATGCTCCTTAGTGTTTGATTCACATCCACATTTTTAGTCGTCATCTGGTGCCATACTAATCTATAATTATCTGCCCATTCTTGCAACATTATCTAAATAAAAATATAAAATAACATGGTTAGGAACCAGAATTTCCCTTCCCTTTGATTACAGCCCCAAGAAAATCACTAAAGGTTCTTCTCAAGAATTGAAGTCATGATCTTTCCTATGCATCAAACCCACTAAGAACTCCTCATGAATAAGTCTCCAAAAAATCACGTATATATCCTTTATATTTTAAAGGACTCACAATCTATGGCTAACTCATCTCATGAGTTTTCTTCAATTGTCACAAAGAACTAATTCACTAAAATTTGAGTTGTATCCCATAGTTTTATAGGGTATTTTGGGTCATTAGGTCTCCAACCTATCCCTAAAAAGTCATGACTCAAAGAAGGTCCAAACTCGTGGGGAGATATCTTCATCCTTGTCTCAAAATATCACACCACCACATTTTTACTAACCTCACACTCATGGTTCTTACAAGTATAACTAACACCACACCCAAAACCATATACCCAACTCTAGGGAACCACATACCAGATCTAATGTTATCACCTTACATAGACAATGGTATAAACCTAGATAATCTTTATAGTGGGAAACCACAATCACTAACATGGTTAAGTTGAATGAAATTCCAATATATATAGAAAAACACCATATAAGTTGTTACGAGTATGTTTTATAATTGTACCAGAATAAAAACCACCCTCAATGGTTTTCATACTATGGATCTATGTTATTTATTAACCTATCTGGATCACACTATGTACCCTACATCAAGGGAGTCTATCATCATATTCAATGAGCTTCTCACTGTAGATGCAGAAGCCCTTCCATAAAAAAGCAATACATTAACACATAGTGGTAAAACTGATTAGAATTATATCATGTACTTATACAGGAATGGTTTTTATGATATGTTGTTAACACTTTAAACATATGGCCATTATATAGTTCTGAAATCTTATTATATGGACCCTAAATATCAAGTGCATCCTATGCGTTGAATTATAATGAATGTATGTGCCACTTGCACTGGGTAAATATCCAAAGGTCCAGTCCCTGGAAACTTCCCAATGGTCTAAGAGACAAAAATAAAATGACTCATAATTTGAAACTTCATGTTAATCTCAGGATGTGAAAAAAATACATATAGAACATGAAAAATTCATAACATCAATCTCATGTCCCTGGTAAATTGGACATCATATCTAAATAGTTTTTCATGATACACCATCACGATATCCATCATAATCATTGAAAAATAAATATATCTTCTGAATACCAAACCAAAATTGTAATAGAAAGAAAAAAATAACTTATGATACCTATTTGTAACATCCCAGATTGGATCATAATGAACAATATCTAGAATAGTTCACCACAGGACCCCAGGTTCACCTCCCCAATCATCAGAGGTTGTCGACTAGTATAGGGGGATATTTATGTACCATGGGGATGTTAAACCCCCATTATTAGAGACAATTAATAAAATAAATAAAACAATACCATGAAAAACCATAACAATTTGAGAATGAAGATAAATAAAACATCCACTAATAATAATACAAATGTGAGATATACATACAATCATACAAACTCGATCACCCACTAGGTTGATCATGTAAAAATATTGAAAAAAGAAGAAGAAATAAGTACCAAAATAAAAGAGTAGGATGATCCTATAATATCAATGATCCATAACTCATTCCAAAAACCAAGTCCCAAGAATGATTCTCCAACTCAATTATGAAATATCGAGCATCAACCCAACCAGAACATACAACATGTCAAGAATGCCAAGTTAGCATTTTACTATTGATGATTGAACAAGGTGTGAGTACAATAATCTGTATGGAACTAACTAAACTTTCTTATACAATACGAGCATATGTTGTCTTATCTTCATGTGATATTCCCTAATAAAAAAACATATGAAAAGAAATAGAAGAACAAATATTATTAATCTTCACACATGTAACCCTGATCACCACACATGATTTATTCAGTGTTAGAGTGTGTCTAGGAACATCATGATGAACATGAAAAACTAGTAATATGTGAGACCCAAATATATGGAATCCTTACCCGTATAATCATTAATTTGGGGACCCATCCTATGTAAGTACAAACATTTGAGCTAAAAAACCATAGCAACCCCATCATTAAGCTCAATGTCTATGGTAGCTCTCTGGATATACTGGCTTCAAATCCATCTCATTCAAACCACATGTGTGGATCCAAATCCATGGTATCCATAAACATATCCATAAGAATATAGCGACCCATCTTCTAATAGTATAAACATCCACGATCCAAATCCATGGAATCTTGCATGGTATACTGGCACTGAATTTATGGTATCCAAACCATATACTCTGATTCAAATACTTGGAATCCATAACCATGTACCTAATTCCAAATCAAGGAATCTCAACTTATAGTTACACATACTCTACTAAGGTATTTTTCATCCCTATGTAACACATAAAAGACCCCTCTTTGAGGGTGTATACCACATTCAGAAATAAATAAATGAAATAATTTGGGTTTATAGAATTCCCAACACAAGATCATTACCCATATCCCTTCACCATAATCTCATCTCCATTTGGCTTACATGTTGGTTTAGTTTATAGGATTACACCCATAACCATCTCTACTCATAGCCACATATTACCACTCTGGTCCATCTCTCAATAGGTCACCCAAAGGGCTCCCCTTGATCATTACTATAGTGGAGGTATCCCACTATAAATTTCTAATTAAAACTAGTATCTCTGGCCAATGGTTGGTGCTCAGAGGACATCCCATATTTTGAAATCATCAAAATCATAAGCAAATCCTCATAGGCATGAATGTTATGAATCACTGGATATAGTCTCGTGATATGGATCAGAGTCCATCTATATATCATGGGTCACATAAGACCATTCAACCCAAATAACCCTTGTTAACTCTTCTTACGATATACCCACCTTGGATAAATCCATATTGAGGGTCCTCAAAAGGCCTACTAGGTCTGTCCATCTCTTTTCAGACCCTATCATTCAAGGGAGGTTGCCACATGCTCTTACCCAAGTCCTCTATGTCATTATGATCATATTAACACTTCTAAAAGGGCCTTAACATCACAAGGAATCATAATTAAATCATTTAATGATTACACTATCATTGGAAAAGGTAACCGATCAGTGTCTAATTTACTTCAGTATCCTTGGACACCTTTTATAGTCAATCTAAAAATATCATTTTTAATAATACATTTAATTTATAGAATTTTATCACCCTCAAAATAAATTCTTCAGAAAGCATGCCACGAAAACATTAATTGCCCACAAGGGTAGGTATTCTAGACCACTTATCTCTTTTGAATCATTTTTTATTTACTTTACAAAGGTTGGTTTCCCCTTACTGATCTTTTATAGTCTCATAGATGATCAACTATGATAGTCAAAATGACACATCTAACTAACTCTAACTAAAGAACCTTGAAAATTTCAGGATAAAAAATTATTATTAATTATAAATTTTATTTAAATATGTGGTAATTTATGAAATGTCAATGGGAATCCAATTATCCTCAGTTCTTTGAGAAATAGGGTTTTAGACATCCTAATACAACTACCAAACCTTTGGGGATCCAAATCAACAACAAAAATGCCACAATAATAATTTAATTAAATTAAATTAAAGGAAACCAATAAAAAATATATTAGATGATGTGCCTTTGGTGGAACATTGAACAATAGTTGGAGGAAATTATCTTAGGATGTCCTCTAGCTAGGCTGCACAAACGTCCCATAAAAATTATAAAATTTCAACATCCTTTGATAAAATATCCACTTTATCCACAAATAAAACAATGAATGTATCAATGGAACTGTGGAGGAGAAAGAGATGGAGGGGGATGATTTCATACCTTGATCTTACAAAGAAAATGACCATGAATGGTGCTGCCAACCAAGGAGGATAAGGAAGAATGGGGGTTTGTCACCCTCTTATAGAAAGCTTCATCACTCACAAGAAAGGGGTTTTGATCCCATTTTTCATTTAATAAACCACTACCACATGAGTCAGTATGTGACTATATGGTTAATGTTAGTAAATTTTGAAAAAATTCATTACACCCCTATCCCCATATTATCACACAATGGATACAAGATTCACAACATTAAGGGAATTTAGTAGCTTCGAGAAGCATACAATCCACTCTATACTTCCTATAGCATTCTACCGTACACCTATAACACTTAAATTCACATTAAAACCATCCAAAAACACCCTTTTCGGATGTTGAAAACCTTGGGAACATTTTTTAAACCTCAGTTCTCAAAATTATACATTTACCAAATTCTGAAATTCTAATTCCCAGTATTATATTCATGCCTATGAGGACCTAAGGCATTACAGAAAACAACAAGACTCATTTCATGAAGTATAGAACCCACTTTACAGAGATTTAAGTTCACCTTATGCAATTTGGAATTCTCCGTAAAATCTATAAGTTCGACTAATAAAAATTTAGTTCACCTTATGATATTTATAACTCACCATACATAATCAAAATATTTACTTAAGAAATTTATAATTCCACGTTTTGAAGTCTGACTCACCTTACACGAACTAATGATTCACTTTATGAAATCTCAGAATCACCTTATGATGCATAGAGAGAATGGTTTCCATTACCATTTAATTTGACATCAGATCATGACTTAATTAATAAAATTTGGACTTTTCTATTTTTTTCTAAATTGGTTTAAATTTATGATTTTATAGATTATATTAAAATACCACCAATCTAGTTCCAAAACTCTTTCAAACATCAAAAAATACTTCACCACACATAATAGAATTTGTTTAATGTATGTTTGAATATGATTTATGTATTTAAAATAAAAGTAAATACAATAATCATATCCACATAATCTACTCCATTCCATAATCTATTTAAAAACACTATATTCTAGAAGAATCATAAATAATTTGATATTAACAAAAAAACTCACCTTGGGATTTTAACAACCTCCTTAATAAAAAATGTCACAAACCCCTCCCTCCAAAGATGCCCCTTTTGGACTGGAAATGAATAAATTAAGATAATAATCCATGATTCTTGCCTTTGGTAGGCCCTGGAGTGGAAACCAACACTAAGGGTATAAAATCTCAAAAATATGGGATGCATTTCCATGTTTAAGAAAACAAGATCAGGAGATAAGATTGTTCATCCCAATCAACTTAAAGTACTATATATATGTAAAAAATATCCATCTCACATGGATGTTTAAAATAAAATTGTTACAAATAAAATAAAAACTTCATGGTAAGTACCAAAATTATAGCCAAGCAGTGACACATCAACATTCCCAAAGTCTGATCTAGTAATGCCAAGTATGGTCTACATAATCTTCCTGGAAACAAGAAAGTTGTTTTATATATGTAAGATGATCATACAAGTATACTCAGTAAGAAAAACAAAAGTCTCTTATGCAGAAGTAGATAAATCATAATAATTACCCTATGGAGAAATATTAAAACCCATCACCTTGTCGCTTGGTATACTAGCCTTCCCAACCTCACCATGTCACACTCAATAAATAACACAACTCAAGTAATTTAGTATAATGTACATAGATAATAGGGTACCCCACACCACTTTTACAAAAATTAGTTGCGCTCACACCTAAATGAAATACATCCTGGTGCTCCCACCTCTTCTGAACATACCACATCACAACCCTACCTCACACACATAGTCCTCACAGGTAGTCCAATCACCTAGAAAAATGAATCTCATCACACCCCCCAAATAAACACTTGGTCCACATAAAATATGACACCAAAAAAAAACCACTACGACCACATCCCACACCTCATCATGATGACACCTAGGAAAGAACAAAACATCTCATCCCAAGGACACCTAGAAAGCACAACTCACTCACACACACATGGGCCTCAGAAACCTTAACTTGCCTAAAGAATTAGGGGATATCACCACCTGGAATAGGGAGTAAGGAAGAGTGTGTGCTCATCCATCCATCATCAAATAGGGATTTTTGGGAATGACACCCTCCCATGTGATGATGGGGGTGTTCAACACATATTGCTCAACTAGGGTAGGGTGTGTATATAAATCAAAATGGAAAATACATGTATATATATATCATACCAAACACTCAAGCCCAGCCTATGGATTTTCAACCAAAAACCAACTCAAAACACCACCATTGAAGCTACATCTATATGAAAACAAAAAAATAAGTCACAACTCAACTCATACCCCCTATCTAATTCATTTAACCAAATCCCATCCTTTGTTAAACAGTTCATTTATTCCATTATTATTTGGGAAACTACTAACCACATCACATAACAAGACACAAATAAAATGTCACATGGAGGAGTAATAACCACAGTAAATTAACCCACTTCACATTTTCTCTCCATTTAACACCCATTTTAGTCATAACAAAACTGATCCTAAGACACAGATTAAATCTTTGTGCATGCTACACATGGAGAAACTCTAGGAGAATTACCCACACCAACTAATTCAATCATCATTATTCAAATTAAAGCCACCCAATCTATCTTCTCATTAGAACAAACCCCCCCAACTTACAGCCACACTCGCCAAGACATCACATCACAACCATTCTTGGTAGCCCCACTGTATAACCACACCACCCCCATCAACACATAATTGCACAGCCCCATCAGAACCCTATTGTATAAAACTTCAATCCAATTTTCCCCAAAAAATGAAAATCATAGAAAACCACACATCACAAAAATAAGACAACTTATTTATTTTTCAAAAAATGGGGATATTGTTCAATTTCAACTTCTTAAATTAAGTTTTTTTTCATAGAATCCATATGATCCTGGGACATCTATTTATTTTAACTGAATATACATGATTAACAGATTCAATGCAATTTTTTTAATGAGAAGTAGACATACATGCATTAGTAAAAATTATTTTCACAACCAAGGACTACCAATGACCATGATTTTCAGTAAGAATATATCCTCTAAAATTCTCAGCATCAATAGATAACAATTTAGAACATTAGTCACTTTTCTTAGCCCCGCATGTTGATCTTAAATAGATCAAATTATCTTTATTTATTGTGTATTTCACTATCTTCACATGGGATACATTCATACACCCAATCCGCATGATACAAAAATAAAAGAGAGATGAAGTAATACCAACAAAAATGAAGAGATGATCATCAGTTCTTAGTAATGCTGATGAAGGGGGCATGCACGCAGAAGGAAGAGCCTCTAAGGGAAAAACGATCCAAGTAGTTGTAGAAAAACACATGACTCCACAGGGAAGAAAGCTTCTTGGGTATGTTTGGTATCAATGGTAAAGGGAATAATACAATGACTAAAGGGTCTCAACTTTAGAAATGTTAGATCATATATCAACATGAGAAATGGTTTTTAAAATCCATTAAAGGTGGATCTTGACCAAGACCATGTGGTTTGGATGTCAAGGGAAGCGTTGGGTTTTTAGAATATAGATATAATTTGAAATGTATCCAAAAACCATTAAATATGTTATTAAACTAGTTTTATGTTAGAGGGAATAAATATGTGTAATGTCTCACGTTTTGTTGAACCAGATTAAAACAGGATTTTTTTTAAAATTTTTCATTGTAACGATGGGTCAATTTTAAAACCATTTTTTGGGATAAAGTTTCTTGTTTTGGGATCTTTTGAAGGTGTTTGTATTAGGCTTGGGTAAATAATTAAGGAGTTTCATAGATGGCAAGATGGGTTTTGGGAGCACCAGGCCTAACATAGGTGTACGCACAGGCTGCGCATGGTTAGCCAAACTATGTGGGTCCGTTGTGGATATTGAAAGGGGTGTCCAGTAGCATATGCAAAATCTTCACATGGCCTGTCAGACTATGTGAGTCAATGTAACACCCCGAGCTTCCACGATACGCTTCTCATTCAATAATGTAATAGCTTGCATTGTACGCAACTTCGAGTTCTAAAACACCGCGACTAATCAAACTAGCGGTTATGAATAGTAATACATACTTTTTGAAATTTTATAAATTTTATTTATCAAAATGGACTTCATTTTTGGATTCGGAATATCGAAATTAGCCTATGTTGAATTTTTGGTATTTTTCTGAGAACTTCTATTTTTTATGAATAGTGAAAAATACTTAAAAACAACTTTTTTAATCAAACTAATTTATAGTGATAAATTATACTATTTAGTGGTTTTAAAGTATAATTAAAATACATTTTTACCATTTTATCCAATGGTGGTCATTAGAATTAATTTAACATTGAAATCGGACATAAACAATTGCAAATCTTTTGATATAAATTGTTTCTTAGAAACACGCCATTTTTTGTAACAGCGGTAATTAATTATAAAATTAATTAATGAAACTTATATTTTTGGAATTTCGTAAAATAGACATCATTTTTGAATTCAGAATATCAATTATAGCTTAGGGTGAAATTTTGGCTTTGTTCTGAAAAACTTCAATTTTTGATGAATAGTGAAACCACTAAGTGGTAGTTAAATAACTGATTTTTCGTTTAAATGAAATATTACCACTTCTGTGATTTGATTTTCAAAAATCCGACATACATGGTTGTCATTAAGAAGTAAAATGTGGTTCAATGAGATTAAAATAATTTTTTGGTGAATAGTAAGTTTTAAGTTCTTAATCGCGATTAGAGGTAATTAGTGTAGTTTAAGGTAAAAATAATGTTTTAATAATATGAGATGAGCCTGACACTTGTCCTAATCCTATTGGATGAGTCATGGACGACCAAGAAAACCCATGGGTCAACTTGGGGACCCCAGGGAGCCACTTTAGTTGGAAAATGACATTAATATATATTTATTTAATGTTAGAATTAAATTGACACAAACATGAGTTGTTTTACTAAAACAGTTTTTAAGTGGGGTTAGACAAGTCCAAATTTTGATTATAAATATTCATTAGAAAGCTAAAAAGATTTCCTACATCCTAGTATTTTTTTTTATAATTTTTAGACATTAAATAAATTAAATTATTAATGACATCATTATGATGCAGCGATGACCTCATTATTTAACGATTTTAATAAAATGAAAAGATAATGAAATCTCCAAGGCTTACACTTGTCAAAAGACTATTGGATGGGTATATTTCAAACCCTTATCACCTTATCCACGAATTATATAAGTGTGGGACCTTTAGAAACCGAAAAGCATTGTATAATTGAATAACATTTCATTACTTTCCAAAAGTGCCCCTCCTCTCCACTTATAAAAGGCCCCCACCTCTACCACCTCATTCACACTTTCAAGCCATTTGGCTCGGCCAACATCTGCCCAAATACACTCCCAACATTCTTCCCTTACTCCTAGAAGCCTCACTTTGGGCAGAACTCTTCCCAATGAAGCCTTTAGCTCAAATCAAAAAGAGTTACCCGATTTTGAGGTAATGTCTTCTCTAATGTTGTTTTGTTTTATTTTTCTTCTCCAACCCCCTAAACTCTTTTTATTAATTTCTTTTGTAACAACACCAGTATCCTCAATATACTAGGATGTTTTTATAAGAAGGATTAGAGCTACTCTTACACACACCTACATCTAATGGTTAAAGAACATACGGTTTCTGTGGATGGCGAATTTCTGCCTCACGAAACGATGATTGTTCAACACTCATATAACACCTTCAAAGGTGGCCATTAAGATGTCACTATTTTTATATATGATATATAATATGTTTATGTTTTACTTATGCTTCTGTATTTCTCATTTATGGCATACTTTATGATTTCCATTATGGGCAAAACGCGATAATTTCATTTTAGGAAGTGCGGACTACCGCCCCCTCAAAGTGATTTGAATCGTTAATGCCATATGTGGGATGTATGAAGGATGGAGTAAATGGTATTATACACTATATAATACTGTAATTATATTATAAATTTATATCACTATGATTTCATTCCATTAAATACGAAATAGAAATGAAAGTAGCGTTCATGCGTACGTACGGCTTACCGTCTCCATGAACGGTGCATTTCATTTCTTACCTCTAAATGTTACGTGACATTATGAATGAATGTATATACTATATATATATATGATACATATGAAATCTAAATCATGAATATAATTCTGGATATAATGGATATTCTGCCACTTGAACAACTTATAATTATAAGAAGTTTATTGTTGACTCAAGTACCAAAGATCGACAAAACGACCGTTATTAACATAAAAAATTACATAATGTTCATAACATTGTAATAAGTGATATAAAAAGGATAATGAAATTGAAAATGGTTCTTAATAAGGTAGATATTAACTCTAGTTTATTATTCAGGAGGTTAAATAACGGTTGAGTCAAGTCGGACACAAGGTAAGGGAACTTCTTAACCCAATTTCTATTCTTTGGGTCAATCTCCTACTTTCAAATTACGTCATGATATTTTTATGTCCTATCTTGTATTTGTACATTATTTATGTGTACTTATAGTGAATACACATAATAGATGTAATTTATTTAAAAAAAATGATCTTTTTAAGGACTTCGCCTCAATCCCCTTTCGTTGAGGAATATTTGGTTTTATACACAACTTTCTTTTATACGGTGTATAAACCCCTTTGACTTTTAAGTTTATTCAAAATGAATCTTTTTATACGAAGTGTTTTTCTAAACGACAAATGGGAATGTTTTTCTTTCCGTACTTATGCAGCGACAACGACTTCTCCGCCGCCGTGACCATTATTTTAGTTTCGGCTTCCTCTATAAGCCATCTTTTTTTAATGAAAAATAAATAAAAAGTTTTAACTTTCTTTTATTTTGGTATTGAAAATGGTTTTGAAAGCGTTTTTATTATAACAATGTGTTGTATTGATATCTTGTGATTGAAATGTGGAAATTTTATGTTTCCTTTATGCATGTTTTACGTGATACGATTATGTTATGGTTTATGATATGTTTAAACCTATTCATATGAGGAATGTATTGGACTTAATAAGTGATGGGTGGAGCCCGCTATAGCTCCTCGATGCATCGGTAGGTCTAATGAGACAACTAGACGTGGAATTGGCCGAGGCCCTTTCCCAATTTGATTTATGGTTTTGGCCGAGGCCTTAATCATTTTAGACGTCTTGGCCGAGGCCTTGACAAAATGTTTCAGAATGTCGGGCATTATACATTCCCTCATTATGAAAGTGGTTATTGACATTTCATGTGATTATTCAACCAGTAGAATATCCATGTGAAGAAGTGAATGGCATTATCTCATTTTTCTTTTGCCATATTATGTTGATGTTCAAGTTTAAAAGGATTTTGTTTTAGTTATACATTGCCTTAAATTTTTATGTTTATTTATGAAAGCTTCCACAATATTGTTATCCTTACTGAGCATCTGAGCTCACCCCTTTCAATGTTTTAATATTTTCCAGGATGTGAAGAAGTATTTTATGAATGGCCTGCAGGGATTGTGAGAAGAGGATATTAGTGTGGACTATGGAGACCATGTTATTGTAGTTTGTTTAATTTTGATGTAATGAAAGACTTATGAATGTATCTAGCGTTTCCAAGGCTACTAAACTAATCGGTCTTTCGAGACTTTATCTTTTGTGATCATGACAATATTACGAAGTAATGCACCGACTCTGGGTAGCTGGGGTCGGGGCGTTACAGTCAAACCATGCGACACAACGATTTTTCTGTTTTTTGTTAATTTATTTAATTAAATTCATGACTAAAAGTAATTTAATTAAATTATTTGAATTGGGGGTTTTATTTAATTAAACTAAATGTTAATATGAATTTAATTAATTGATATGTGTTGGTCGGAGTGGACACTCAAGAGGGGGGTGAATTGAGTTCCAATTAAAATTTCTGCTAAAAATAATTTCTATTAAAATCCCCCAATTTCAAAAACAGATTAAACTGTAGTGAATTTATACAGATTATAAAGGTTCAATTAGTTTCTAAAAGATTGATTAGTTCTCAGTTAACTTAATCTGATGATTAAATTAACTTTTGAAACTAACTTACTGATTTATAAAAAATATAAACACTTGCGAGTTTAACTATCAAAGTAGCTTTGAAGAAAAATTATATTTCAAAGTAATAGAAGCAGAATATGAAACAGATATGTATTGTATGGATATAAACTTTAACTAAAAACACAGAGGAGTTAACCAAGAGGTTCAGTCTCAAGCCAAGACCTAGTCCTCTCAAAAGCTTATATAAGGATGATCCACACCCTGGATCAGGGTTCAACAGTTTACAACTGTCCAGGTCCAAGACCTCTACCACAGTTATCCGTGGGAAATAAAACAACAGCAACCAGCTGTCCAGGTCACACACGACCTCTACCAGTATCCACAGTGGGAAAAGGAATGAAAATATAGTGAGTAAGGATTTTCAAATCCTCCAGTTAAGGTTCAGGAGGCAGTGTGTGTGTAAAATACAAAAGATAACACACACTGCTCGTAATGTAAAAAGTAAATCACAGAGATAAAGATTTAGAGATTATAAATGGCTCTAGTGATCTTCGTGCAACTCTTGACTCCTTTTGTTGATTAGAATTCCTTCCGAGTCTTCTTCTGGTTTTTGTCTGGAAAACAGAGTATCATCTGCTTCCTTGAGTTCGAGGTTCAGCTTGCTTATTGGCTCAATTAATGATGAGTTTTGTGTGGTTCTTCTTTAGCATAGATTGCTCGATGTACGATCTATGTTCTGGAGGCTGGTAGTAGTATTCTCATGAGTGCAACTTCTCCAGTTGATCTTGGCACGTTTTGAGCTTGATCGCAAGTGTGTTCTGTGAGCTTGATCTCTTCGAGATTTCCTCCACACACACCCCTTTTTTTGATACATACACGAGGTCCTCTTTATAACCTTTTTGTTTTCTTCTGACAAGAAGGAATGATTATACATTTTGATCGTACTTGGTACGGTTTCCTGAAATGGAAACATAAATCATTTAATAACATTAAATAAATCAAAAGTAACAAATGTAACCATTAGTATAATAAACAAATAGTGTCGAGGATATAGGATTTGACTCCACAGTTCATCATAGGTAGCCATTTGTTTGTAGACATGTACGGTTGACTCGGTGTAGGGATCTTCCATCGGTAGCTCTTCAAACTCTTATCGGTAGCTCCCTGTGTGCATCGGTAGCTCTGTGTGCATCGGTAGCTCTGTGTGCATCGGTAGCTCTGTGTACATCGGTAGCTCTGTGTGCATTGGTAGCTCTGTGTGAATCAGTAGCTCTGTGTGCATCGGTAGCTCTGTGTGCATCGGTAGCTCTATGTGCATCGGTAGCTCTGGCTATCGGTAGCTCTGGCTATCGGTAGCTCTGGCTATCGGTAGCTCTGGCTCTTATGCAAACCACATCTAATTGACTTAGAATTATTTCAAAGCTAAACAGGAATAATCGAGATCAACATAAATCAGAGATTATTTAAACATTATTATTAACTTGATCGCTGATTTGAAAGAACTAAAATGTAGATCATCAGTAATTGAGAGTAGCATAATAAATGAACACATAATTGGGATTATCAAAACAGGTGAGGTCAAAAATCTCCCCCTTTTTGATAATCACAACTTATGATATGACCAAAAAATATTGAGAATATAGTATAAGAGACTATAACGTTTATATTCTAATTTCTCAAAGAAAGCAATCAGAGGAAATAGAGGAAATAGTAATAGAATGAAATAGATCAAAAATTATCATAGGATGTATTAAGGACAATAGTATCAGAGATAAGCTTTGAAAGAGTTGGTACCAAAGAAGGAAATGTAAGAATAGTAGCATAGGCTCAAAATTTCTCCCCTTTGATATTTCCCTCCACCCTCTCTTTATATTTTCTCCCCCTTTATAATTTTCTCCCCCTTTGTGATAATCAAAAAGTGGGAAAGCAGACAGAGAGAACTGAGAAACAGAGAGAGTGTAAAGAAAAGCATTTGTATTATACTAGACAAAACATACATAAACAGAATAGAAGAGAAAAATACAATTCCTATCAAACAGCCTAGCCACTTCAGCAATCCAGATCTTCAACATGAGATTTTCCCTTTGGATCAGAAGAGGAGGCAGGTGGTGAGGATGTGAGTGAGGGCTTTGGAATCCCAGAGATGATCAGAGGAGGTTGAGCCACTGATACAGTGCCTGGCCTGTATTGGGAAGTTTGTTGAGTTATCATAGGTGTGAGGCTTCGGATGGCCTGAGCAGGAGTCATCTGGACTGGAGACTCAGTAAAGGCAGAGGCAGGCAAGGCAGGAGGGACAATAACTGGTCTGGCATCAACATGTAAAAAGGGAAGCAACAGATTTCTGAAATCCATGATGATACCTCCTCCTCTTTCCATAGCAGATATAAAATCATCTTTGTTCTCCATAAAATTTTCTAAGGCAGGAGTCAGCTCTCTTAGCTTGCTCACTTGTTCTCAGAAGGCTTGAGTTACAGGGGTAACTTCATGTTTTACAACATCAGCTTGAAATAATGGGTGAGTTGTTTCTTGGTAAAAATCCTTTGGAAATAATAATCCTCCTTGTTCTTGATTTCCTCCTGAGAGGCAGAGGCCTCTTTCATAGTGTCGTGGACGATTTTCATTATTTCCCTTACTGAATCTCTTGTAGAGGGCACTACCCGTCATAGATCTGATGAGTCCACAGAGCCACTGGTTGAAGTAGAACCAAGCTCCTCCTTCATCATAGCTCGTAATTGATTCAAATCAAATGCTGGTTTTGAAGCTAGAGGACCAACCGAGAAGGATACAGTTTCTTTGAAACTTTTGGTCAAGCCACTAATCAGAGTTTGCAGTTGAGAGTCCTGATTTTTAACATGATCCTTTATAGAAGATTTGAAATCTTCAAATATTGAAACCATTTGGCTTACAATACTTTTCACATAGGCTAAGTCCTTATCAGCTTGAGGCTTTGAGCTCCTGTAAGAATCTAAAGTAGTAATAGACTTCATTAAGGCTTCAAGATCTGCTTCTATTCTAGAATATTGGGTCTGGCACTCTTTGACTGCTTCCATTAGCTCAACCAAAAAAGTTGATAGATTGAAACCAAGAGAAATCTCAAGAGATTGTTCTAACAACTTTATTTCTTCATGAAAACAGTGCTTCATCTTAGTAACTGAGGCAGTGAAGGATTCTTTCAGCTCATGCTTCAGGGATTCAAGATCAGACTTTGTAACAAAATCAGTAGGAGCAACTGTAGTAGACACTCGTGCAGAAGCTAAGCTGACTAATGAATCATTCATGACTGATTGAATCGAGGAAACTAAAAAAGATTCCATTGTTTTTACTTCTTCTACAAAACTGACTTTGAGATTTTCTTTCAGCACATCTAAATCATGTACTCGGACCACATCATCAGGAAATAACTCAGAATTGATGTCATATCTGATCTTTGGTCTATTCAAGGATACTTCATTATCCAAATCAGGATAATCCGAACCACATACTATAAAACCTGGGTCTTCTACCCAGTCTTCAATCTCAATAGCCACTGTAACATTTCCAAGATTGGAATGATGCTCCCCCTCAAAGGGTGCATTCCTATGTACACCAACTACATTTTCTGCTGGTCTTTCTTCATCAGAATCTTCCACAACAACTTCCATCTCAGCAGCAGTAAGGATATTTCCTGAAACAGGTAAAACTTCTTCTCTTTCTTTTTCTACTTCATCAGTAGGCACAACTGAGTTTTCAATCAATGGACTCAAACTCAACCTAGCAGAATCAGATGATTCAGATACATTCTCTTTTTCTCCTTCCTGCTGAGGAACTAGCTGGTCTTCCTCATGAATAGATAACACTTCCTCTACTTTTCCTTTTCTTGAGTATACAAACTCAGTAACAGGACTTGGGGGTAAGTCTGGATCTCCTCTAATATCCATAGGAATTTCTTCCTCTTCTTCTTATTCTTCTGACTCATCACTATACTCGGGTTCCTCTTCATCAGATCCTAAACCTATATCTCTTTTATCCTTTGGCCTTGAAGGATAATGTACCGGATTAAACTTATCATACACCCTCTGGTCATCACTGACCCATTCTCCTTTCCACAGGTTCCAATTGATTTTCATGTACCTACAAACTGTAGTAGTGATACAGAAGTTATTCTCAACTACAACTGTCTCATCCTGAGACTCAGCTATCCCTTTCACTTTTATCATCATAGAGATCATTTTGGCAAAGAATAAAGCATTAGTCTTTGATTTTGGCCTAATCATGTCTTCCATTTGATTCAACATCAGTCTGCACAGATTAACTTTCACACCATGTCTTAACAGATGTAGATGATAAATATCTTGATATCTCAGATTAGAAAAATCTCCTCTCCTCGGTATCAAAATATGTTGAACAAATTTGAAAAGCAGTCTGTTCTCTCCATCCAATTCAGTAGCAACCACTTGCCTCTTACTTCCATTACCCGTTAGCTCTTTTAAAGCGGTCTCATAGTCAAAGATGTTACTGGTAGGTGGAATTGCTCTTGAGACATACCCGGATACAGCTTCATGTGGTACTTTTAAACATTCTGCCCACTCTACTGAAGAAAATGACATTTCTTTTCCATTTAAAAAAGAACTTACCCGATTCTCATTTTCAGACTTCTCGAAGATTACGAATTCGTAGAACTGTTTCACTAACTTTGGGTAGTAGGGACCATTGTTATTTGAAAAACAATCAACCCATCTCTAATTTTCCAGAATTTCAAGCACCAACGATTTTCTTGGTAGCAACCAATCTACGCATAGCTCCTTTTCAATCACAATATCTCTATTCTGCAAATGAGGGTTTACTGGTCGCTTTCCCGACCTAGTTCTGACATTACTTCCACGAGCTTCTTGCTGCACTTTCTGCTTCTTTGTTTTAGGCTCTACACTGTCATCTCTGCTGGTAGGAATCTTGGTTTTTGCCATCGCGGATTTAGGGTTCTCAGTCGATTAGGGAGCAAGGATTCAAAGGTGAAAGGTTTTGGGTCCGGTGGAGTGAGAAGCGGTTTAGGCTTAGTTTTATCATTTAGGAATCATAAATACGAGTAAAATAACATAAAAATAAAACGATTCATATTCTTGGCGGCAGACCGAAGTTTTAAAAATAATTGTATCGGTGAGAATTTCACATCGGTGAGAATTTCACATCGGTGAGAATTTCACATCGGTGAGAATTTCACATCGGTGAGAATTGATCATCGGTGAGAATTTCAACATCGGTGAGAATTTCACATCGGTGAGAATTTCACATCGGTGAGAATTTCACATCGGTGAGAATTTCACATCGGTGAGAATTTCACATCGGTGAGAATTGATCATCCCCAACTCGTGCCTAATGTAACTTAACCTATCAGAACTTAAAGGTTTAGTGAAAATATCGGCCAATTGATGTTTAGTGCCAATAAATTCACGAGTAATATCACCTTTTTGATAATGATCTCTCAGAAAATGATGTCTTACATCTATGTGTTTGGTTCTAGAGTGAGATACAGGGTTCTTAGATATGTTTATTGCACTAGTGTTGTCACAGTTAATTGAAACATGTTTAAACTCAAATCCATAGTCCAATAAAGTGTGTTTCATCCACAGAATTTGTGCACAGCAACTACCAGTAGCTATATACTCTGCTTCGGCAGTAGACAATGCAACTGAGTTCTATTTCTTACTACACCATGGCACTAGGGATTTACCAAGTAAATGACATGTTCCAGATGTGCTCTTCCTTTCTAACTTACATCCAGCAAAGTCATCATCTGAATAGCTAATTAGGTCAAATTATTGTCCTTTTGGATAAAACAAACCTAAATGTACAGTATGCTTAAGATATTTAAAAATCCTTTTAACAGCCAGTAAGTGTGATTCTTTAGGATTAGCTTGAAATCTGGCGCACATACATACACTGAACATAATGTCTGGTCAACTAGCAGTAAGATAAATTAATCTACCAATCATACCTCTGTAATTGGTTTGATCCACTGGTTTCCCAGTTTCATCTGTATCCAATTTACAGGTAGTACTCATAGGAGTTTCACTTTCTTTAATACTGTCCAAACCAAAACTTTTTAAAAGATCTTTTGTATATTTATTTTGATTTAAAATAATTCCATCTCTAGTTTGAAATATGTCAAAACCAAGAAAATACTTAAGCTCTCCCATTAAGCTCATTTCAAATTCATTTTTCATACTTTTTGAAAAATCAGTACATAAAGAGTGTTTAGAAGATCCAAATATAATATCATCAACATAGATTTGTATAACTAAAACATCTTTAGAAATTCTTTTAATAAAAAGAGTTGGATCAGCGATCCCTTTAGTAAAACCTTTTGAAATAAGAAAATTACTGAGTCTATCATACCAAGCTCTCAGAGCTTGTTTTAAACCATATAAAGCTTTAGAATGTTTAAAAACTTGATTTGGAAAATGAGGTTTTGTAAATCCAGGAGGTTGTTCCACAAAAACATCTTCAATTATAAAACCATTTAGAAATGCACTTTTGACATCCATTTGATATAACTTGAAATTCAGATGTGATGCATATGAAAGTAATATCCTAATAGCTTCCAGTCGAGCTAGAGGTGCAAAAGTTTCTCCATAGTCTATACCCTCTTCTTGACTATATCCCTGTGCAACTAGTCTAGCTTTGTTTCTGACTATGTTTCCTGATTCATCAACTTTATTTCTAAAAACCCATTTTGTGCCTATTGTCAAGGTGTCCTTGGGTCTATCAACTAATTACCAGACTTTTTTTCTTTCAAATTGATTCAACTCTTCTTGCATGGATATTACCCAAAATTCATCATTGATAGCATCATTGATATTTTTGGGTTCTAGCTGTGACAGAAAAGCTTGATGTTCAACCTGGTTCCTTAGAGAAGCTCTAGTTTGTGTTCCTCTATCAAGATTACCAAAAACAGCATCTAAAGGATGATTCTTTAGAATCTTAGTCGATTTGGTAAAGGTTGGACTAGAAACCTCAGGTTCATCTATAGGTTTGGGTTCAACAGAAGCAGATGCTGGAGAAAGTCCAGAACTGGATGTTTTTATAACAGGTTCTTTAGATTTATCATCAAGGTCCAAAATAGACAAATCTTCTTCAAGATTATCAAGAGAGGTTTTAGGCTCATGTGGATCAGTTTCATCGAATTTGATGTGAACAGATTCTTCCACACATTTGGTTCTCTTATTGAAAACTCTATAAAATTTACTTGAAATAGAGTAACCCAGAAAAATTCCTTCATCGCTTTTGGGAGCAAACCTATCCAGATTATCTTTAGTATTAAGTATAAAGACTTTGCAACCAAAAACACTGAAGTAATTAACCTTAGGATTTCTATTGTCCCACAACTCATAAGGGGTTTTCTTAAGAACAGGTCTTATCAAGACTCTATTGATAACATAACAAGATGTATTAACAGCTTCAGCCCAAAAGTAAATAGGTCGTTCATATTCATTGAGCATGGTTCTAGCTATTTCTTGAAGGGTTCGGTTTCTCCTTTCTACTACACCATTTTCTTGGGGTGTCCTAGGGGAAGAAAAATTGTGACTATAGCCATTGTGTGAGCAGTAAGATTCAAACTCATGATTTTCAAACTCACGACCATGATCACTTCTTAGGTTTTTAATCTTAAGTCCACTAAGGTTCTCTACAGACTTGGAATATTTAATAAAGTAAGGGAAAGCTTCACTATTGTGAGCTAGAAAGTACACCCAAGTATATCTAGAAAAGTCATCTACAAGGACATAGACATAGTGCTTCCCATTAAAACTAGAAACTCTTGATGGTCCAAACAAATCCATGTGAACCAACTCAAGTGGTTGAGAAGTTGAGACTTCTTTCTTTGATTTAAAAGAAACTTTGTGTTGTTTTCCCTTTTGACAGGGATTAAACACTTTGTCATTTGGGAATTAAAACTTAGGTAAGTCTCTAACTAAGTTTTTCCTAGCTAGTTTTCTAAGTGAGTGAATGTTGGAGTGTCCTAATCTTCTGTGCCATAGCCAAGATTCCTTATGAAAAGCATTCAAACAAGAAATATTTTGTTTGGCTAAAGAATTTAAATCAACAGCATAAACATTTTCATTCCTTAGAGCAGAAAATACTAAAGAGTTTTTGGATTTAAAAACATCACACGAGTAATTTTAAAACTTGACATTGAAACCATCGTCACATAATTGAGATATACTAACAAAGTTATATTTAAGTCCATCAATGAATAAAACATTAGAAATTAATACTGAGTCAGTGTTACCAATCTGGCCTAGGCCGATGATTTTTCCTTTAGAGTTGTCACCAAAGGTGACATGACCTCCATCAGCCTTTATTAAGCTCTTGAAGCAAGAATAATCTCCAGTCATGTGTCTTGAGCACCCACTGTCTAAATACCATATCTTCTTGTGACAGCTCTTCAAGCAGGTCTCCTATAAAACAGATTTAATCAGGAAATGACTTTGGTACCCATATTTTCTTGGGTCCAGATAGGTTAGCAATCAGGGCCTTAGGTTCCCAAATTTGTTTTATGGGTCCCATACAATTAACAGAAACAACAGATTTTGAAAGATAAACTTTATTTGGTCTATAACCATGTGAACAACCTGTTGAAGCATATGAATTTCCAAAACTGGAACTAGCAGAATTTTTTTCAGACTTAGGAATAAATAGGGTTCTAGTGAACTGTCTCTGTCCAGGTTGGTATCCCAAACCAGTAGCATATCTAGGTGCAAATTGCTTTCCTAACATTTGAGTTAAATAATCCTTCCCATTTGTGAATTTTTCTAAGTCCTTTCTATGTTTCTCATTTGAAAGTTTCAGTTCTGTATTTTCCTTTAGTAGTTGAGCATTCTTTTCCTTTTCTATATCAAGATCAGATTTATGCTTAACACTTAAAGCATACTGTTTCATTAAACCTTTGTATTTGTCTTTAAGTTCATTACAGGTTTCTTCCAACATATCACAGTACTCAAATAGTTCAGATTTTGACATGTTTTCTGAATCAGAATCATCTGCAGAATAATATGAATTTAAAACAGGAGTGTCAGATATTACCTCAGAAGTATTTGTCATGAAACACATGTTGGCTCGATTCCTTTCAGAGTCCGAAGATTCTGCTTCACTAGTGCTCTCTTCTGAAGCACTCCAGGTAGCCTTCATGGCTTTCTTGTACTTCTTGTCTTTGTAATCATATTTCTTTTTGAATTTTAACTTTGGACAGTCTGCTTTGATATGTCCTTTTCGCTTGCATTCATAGCAGACCACTTCATCAGTCCTGTTAGCCTTCTTCCAATCCTTTTTCCGTTTTCCTTGTTGATCATACTTTCATTTGTAATTTGGATTCCTAAAGAATTTCTTTTTCCTATAAAACTTCTTGAATCTCCTGGCTATTTGAGTCATCTCGGCATCACTGTCAGATTCTGAATTTTCACTCATTGAACTCTCAGTCTCCATTTGTAGTTTATCCTTGTCTTTACTCTTACAGGCAGTTGTTTTAAATGCTACAGATTTTCTTTTGGGTTCCTCATCTTCTTCTTTATTTACTTTAAGCTCTTCTTCATACATCATTATCTTACCAATTAACTCCTTGACGGGAAGTGTTCCAATGTCACAGGATTCTCTAATTGAAACGGATGTACCTCTCCATCTATCTGGAAAACATCTCAGTATTCTCATAATTTGTTCTTTTGCAGGAAAAATCTTTCCGAGTGAGCTCATTGTGTTTACTATCTCATTGAACCTGAGATACATGTCAGAAATAGGTTTATCAGGCTTCATTTTGAAATTATCATATTTAATAGTATAAGTGTTTAATCTCATTTCTTTAACATTAGTTGTTCCTTCGTGAGAAACAACCAAGGTATCCCAAATTTCAAAAGTAGTTTTACATGCAGAAATTCTATTAAATTCTTCATCTCCTAGAGCACAGTACAGAGCATTCATAGCTTTACAATTATTATTGTAAGCAGTCTTTGTAGGTTCATCCCAAGTAGATCTACCAGTAGTGGGAACTTTATATTCAGATTCAATAGCAGTCCAAATATCAAAACTCATGATTTCTAGATGAATTTTCATTTTAAGTTTCCACTGAGCATAGTTATTTCCATTAAAGAAAGGTGGCCGGTTAGTAGCAGCACCCTCAAGTCTATTATCCATTGTAAAAAAAATTTAAAGAGATCAAAATTTAGAAATAACAGAAATCTTAAGAACTTTAAAATACAACTAAAATCACAGTTGAAAACAGAGTAATTTAGAAGGTATTAATAAACCCTCTGATACCAAATTTTGGTCGGAGTGGACACTCAAGAGGGGGGTGAATTGAGTTCCAATTAAAATTTCTGCAAAAAATAATTTCTATTAAAATCCCCCAATTTCAAAAACAGATTAAAATGTAGTGAATTTATACAGATTATAAAGGTTCAATTAGTTTCTCAAAGATTGATTAGTTCTCAGTTAACTTAATCTGATGATTAAATTAACTTTTGAAACTAACTTACTGATTTATAATAAATATAAACACTTTCGAGTTTAACTATCAAAGTAGCTTTGAAGACAAATTATATTTCAAAGTAATAGCAGTAGAATATGAAATAGATTTGTATTGTATTGATATAAACTTTAACTAAAAATATAGAGGAGTTAACCAAGAGGTTCAGTCTCAAGCCAAGACTTAGTCCTCTCAAAAGATTATATAAGGATGATCCACACCCTGGATCGGGGTTCAACAGTTTACAACTTTCCAGGTCCAAGACCTCTACCACTGTTATCTGTGGGAAACAAAACAACAGAAACCAGCTGTCCAGGTCACACACGACCTCTACCACTATCCACAGTGGGAAAAGGAATGAAAAGATAGTGAGTAAGGATTTTCAAATCCCCCAGTTAAGGTTCAGGAGACAGTGTGTGTGTAAAATACAAAAGATAACACACACTGCTCGTAATGTAAAAAGTAAATCACAAAGATAAAGATTTAGACATTAGAAATGGCTCTAGTGATCTTCGTGCAGCTATTGACTCCTTTTGTTGATTAGAATTCCTTCCGAGTCTTCTTCTAGTTTTTTTCTGGAAAACAGAGTATCATCTGCTTCCTTGAGTTCGAGGTTCAGCTTGCTTATTGGCTCAAATAATGATGAGTTTTGTGTGTTTCTTCTTTAGAATAGATTGCTCGATGAATGCTCTATGTTCTGGAGGCTGGTAGTAGTAGTCTCGTGAGTGCAAGTTCTCCAGTTGATCTTGGCACGTTTTGAGCTTGATCGCAAGTGTGTTCTGTGTGCTTCATCTCTTCAAGATTTCTTTCACACACACCCCTTTTTTTGATACATACACGAGGTCCTCTTTATACACTTTTTGTTTTCTTCTGAAAAGAAGGAATGATTATACATTTTTATCGTACTTGGTACGGTTTCTTGAAATGGAAACATAAATCATTTAATAACATTAAATGCATCAAAAGTAACAAATGTAACCGTTAGTATAATAAACAAATAGTGTCGAGGATAAAGGATTTGACTCCACAGTTCATTATAGGTAGCCGTTTGTTTGTAGACGTGTACGGTTGACTCGGTGTAGGGATCTTCCATCGGTAGCTCTTCAAACTCTTATCGGTAGCTCCCTATGTGCATCGGTAGCTCTGTGTGCATCGGTAGCTCTGTGTGCATCGGTAGCTCTGGCTATCGGTAGCTCTGGCTATCGGTAGCTCTGGCTATCGGTAGCTCTGGCTATCGGTAGCTCTGGCTATCAGTAGCTCTGGCTCTTATGCAAACCACATCTAATTGACTTAGAATTGTTTCAAAGCTAAACAGGAATAATCGAGATTAACATAAATCAGAGATTATTTAAACATTATTATTAACTTGATCACTGATTTGAAAGAATTAAAATGTAGATCATCAGTAATTGAGAGTAGCATAATATATGAACACATAATTGGGATTATCAAAACAGGTGAGGTCAATAATATGAAATAAGTGATTTATTTAATTAAATTGTGGTTGAAATAATTTAATTAAATAGTGATGAATTTGAGATTTTATTTAATTAAATTTAGTTGAAAATAATTTAATTAAATAAATTGAAATAAAATTCTATTTAATTAAGTTAAATCTGATAGAATTTAATTAAATGAGGGAGATATGAAGAACGGAGAATTAATTTATTTAAATTATGTTGGAGGTAATATAATTAAATGGAGTTGAAGGGGAGAATTAATTTAATTAAATTATTTTGAGAGTTTTTAATTATATGAACTTAAGATGGAGAATTTATTAAAATAAATTGAGTTGAAAAGAATTAAATTTATTTTTTAAATAAAAATGAGTTGGGGTTTTAATTTAATAAAATTGAGATGAAAGGATTTTAATTAAATTACTTGTAAATGGGGAGTTGGGAGTTATCAAAGAAAGGTAATATTGAATGGTAAAATTGAAATGATGTGTAAATGATGAGTTAGGTTTAATTTTGATTAAATTCTTATTAATGATTAATTGAATTAATTAATATGAAATAGGGGTTTTGTTTGATTAAATTCAAGGTTATGAATAATTTAATTAGTAATTTAGAAATGGGTTTATTATTTAATTATACTGAAGTTGAGAGAATTTAATTAAATAGTGTTGATGAGTTAGAGTTTTTTTATTTAATTAAACTGTGTTCAGAGAATTTAATTAAATAACATTAATTGGAGACATTTTTAATTAAATTTAGATGTAATGAATTTAATTAAATGATGATTAATGAGGTGTTGGGTTTTTTATTTAAATTATGTTGAGAAAATTTAATTAAATAATAATTTGTGGGAAATTTTATTTAATTCAATTCAATTTTGAAGGAGTTTAATTAAATAATCTATTAAATATGGAGTTGGGTTGTTATCTAATTAAAATAATGGTTATTATGAATTTACTAATTTGGTAAAAAATTGGGGGTTTATTTAATTAAATTGTGTTGAGAGAATTTAATTAAATAATGATGACTGGAAGAATTTATTTAATTAAATTTGTTGGAAAAGAATTTAATTAAAGGATTTGTAATTGGGGAGTTGGGGATTATCTAAGATGTGTAATGTTAATGAATAATAATAATAATATGATGATGATTATTTTTATTATTATTTTATTACCTTTTTAATTATTTTTAGTGTTTTAATCTAATAATAAAAGAGGTACGTTCACCTCTACCTCCTTCTGCAAGAGGCATGATGCACCAATGGTGTATTATCCTTGCATGGCACACCACACTCCACTCTCGGCTCCCTCTCTGCGAACCAGATCATGGTGTTTCCTTCATTGAAGTTCAATATCTCATCGAGGCAAGTCCTTCTCTACATGTTTCATTCTTCACATCAACCATCTTAGCTTTTCTTCACCTGGGTTCCATTGGGTTGAAACCCTAGGTTTGAGATTAACCAAGAGATCATGTTTTTTCTGATCCTAGGAGGTACGAAAGATGTCTCGGGACACGTTGGTTTGTATTCCAATGACCATCGCTGAAGGTGATGCAACTCGATTTGTTTTGGTTCACTACCATCGTATTCGTGTATGGTTATATACTGGATAAATAGTTTTTCCTCCTTGGATTAGGTGGTTATGGTTTTCTTGAGTTTTGGTTGATTATTTTGGTGTGTGTTGTTCTCCGCCACACTAATTGGGAGTGTTGGTTACTATTGTTATGTGTTGTTATCAATTCCAAGTGCACAAATATATTAATGTGGAAGTGCATATGCATGTGAGGGTAGCATTTTAAGTTAGAAAGCATTGGCTCATCCAATTCCATGAGGTAGGGTCCTCAACATTGCTTAATAAAAAACACATTAGTTATTCAATTACTATTGTTGGTAAATTTGATTGTAAATGTTGAATGAATTGTTTATTATTATAAAATAATTTATTAGATTTCAAAATCACTTTTTTTAATAAAACCACTCATACAGAGGTGCACTACCTTCAAGATAAAAACATAATGATTAAACTGATTTGTTTATTTAGCTTTCTAATATGATTTTTCTATTTCATCCCTTATATGTTGATGCACTTCGGTTAAGTGGAAAATATGAGTTTTGGGAAGGATAAGATGATATAATTAATTATCAATTAGTGAGTGGGATATGTAGAGATAATTAATTGTGAATTAATTATATGATTTGATATTAGTAATTGAGATAATTAATCAGGCTATTATGTATGAAATGTTAAATTGGTTAAGATGAGATAATTAATCATGAAATAATTTTTTTTGACATTTTTAATTAAGATAATTAATCAGCAGATTAATTTTGTGATATTAAATTTCCTATGTTGAGAAGCTTAATTGTAAATTAATTATGTTCTTTAAAAATATTAATTGAGATAATTTATCACATGATTAATTTTGAGATATTAAATTGGATAAGTTGATATAATTAATTGTAAATTAATTATGTTCTTTGATAATTATAATTGAGATAATAAACAAGGGGATTAATTATATGATGTTATGTTTTTTATGTTGAGATAATTAATTCATAATTAATTTTATTTTTTGAGTTTTTTAATTGAGTTAATTAATCATGGGATTAATTATGTAATATTAAATTGGATAAGTTGAGATAATTAATTGTGAATTCATTATGTTCTTTTATAATTTTAATTGAGATAATTAATCGGGGGATTAATTAGGAGATATTAAATTGGTTAAGTTGAGATAATTAATTGTGAATTAATTATGTTCTTTGAGAATTGTAATTGAAATAATTAATCAAGGGATTAATTATGAGATACTAAATTGGATAATTTGAGATAATTAATTATGAATCAATTTTCTTTTTTGATATTTTTAATTGAGATAATTAATCAAGGGATTAATTTTGAGATATAAAATTTTCTATGTTGAGATAATTAATTGTGAATTAATTATGTTCTTTGAGAATTATAATTTAGATAATTAATTGAGGGATTAATTATGAGATATTAAATTGGTTAATTATAGATAGTAAATAGCGAGTTAATTATGTGCTTTAATAATTGTATTTCAGATAATTAATCGAAGGATTAATTATGATATATTAAATTATCTAAGTTGAGATAATTAATTGTGAATTAATTTCATGTTTTGAAATTTTTAATTGAGATAATTAATCCGGGGATTAATTATGAGATATAAAACTGGAAAATTTGAGAAAATTAATAATGATTTAATTATATTGGTTGAGAATTTTATTTGAGATAATTAATCATGGGGATTAATTATGAGATATTAAATTCTCTAAGTTTAGATAATTAAATGTGAACTAATTATGTTCTTTGAGAATTATAATTGAGGTAATTAGTCAGGGGATTAATTATGAGATATAAGAATTGGATGGGTTGAGATTATTAATTGTGAATTAATTATGTGCCTTTGATATTATGATCTCGATATTTAATTTTGGAATTGAATATAGAGAGTTTATATTTAGAATGAGATAATTAATTTTAGAAAATTAATTATGAGATATGAATTTTTTTTGATTAATTAATTGATGAATTAATTAATGGGATTTTTTTAACTAGTTAAATGTTGAGTTTACTAATGGATTTGATTATTACCAATGATATGAATGAGAGTCCCTTGCCTCCTATTTTTAAGTTGGATATGAATCCCTTGATAATGTTTTGATTGAAATACTTAATATTGTTTTCTTTATATATAAATGTGAATATGCTTTCTTATATGTAATTGAAATGGGATAATGAATTGCATGAGAGGTTAAATTTTTCAAGAATTATATGTTTTAAATGGTTATTCCTTATATCAGTAGGGGAGCCAATGGACCATGAGAGCCCTTGGGGGGAATAAATATGTTAGTTTTTGTGTGGATCCTCCAGAGACTATGAGAGCTCATGGAGTTGATCCAAGAGAGAGACCGTGTGCGCTACTCTTGGTGATGGATGTCTGTGCATTATGTCCTAGTCCATCCAATATCATTTTCCAAAGGACAGTGAGAGACTAGGGTATGAAAACCGTGTGAGCTTCCATGTTTATTTCCATGAGACAGTGGAGATATTTGGGTTTGGACTATGGTCAAGGCTGTGAGTGATTCCCCATGTTATGAATGTTTGTGCATTACATCTTGGTCTAGCCAGAAATAATATCCAATGAATATTTTCTTTTGGAATTGGTATATGCTAGGTTCATATAGGAGGATGATACAAATATCATTTTGTTTATATATATACACACTATTACTATATATATAAAATTGACATGATCACACATACTAGTCATGAGAAAATGTAGATATAATCATCTGGTGTCCCTTAGGAACCTAAACGGGTTGTTGGTTATTTATTCAAATATTATATTGCTTTGATATAAATTCATGCAGTTTAATTTATTTAATTTTCTAGATTGAGCTAGAAACCAGTTGTCCTAACCTACTGATATTTATATCTCACACCCTATTCAAGATGCCATTGTACCGGGGTACTAAAGTAGACTCTACTTGTTTATAGCACTTTGGAAATTTCTTGTTTCTATTTTCTTGAACCTTGGAGTTAGGAGAAAAGTATCGAGTGGGAGCACAGGATGGAAATGGAGATAACCCTTAGGGATTTGGGCCTTTTCATTTTTTTGTGTAATGAGATGTAAAGCATGCTGATTTGTTTACTTATTTTATATATATATACTACCATGACTTGCATACATTATATAAACCATCATTACCATTTTCATTATTGAGTTTATATTACAATTCAATTCTTCCACATTAGTTATTGCTTTATACATGTTCCATTGTTTTTAATTGTTTATATATTTTTATACTGCTGTGAAAATTATGATATGAGGTCATAGTCTTCCCACTAACTATCCTTTCACCCTCACTATTATTCGACAACTTGTAATGTACGGGGAGGTGAGCTTGAGGTCATGTGGTGACTGGCCTGGCTACCAGTTTGAGGGTAAGCCAGGTTGGGACGTCACAAAGTGGTATCAAAGGCAGGTTTTCTTTCTTTTTCTATTTTCTTTCATTTTTGGGTTGGTAAACAAGATACTAGGATAGTTTCAGCGCTATGTTAATAGTTATTCTTAGGACTGATCACCTCATGTACAAGAAATGTCCAAGTGGCGAGGGGTGGAAATTATTGTTTATACTATTTGAGGATAGAGTTGATATGATTTCACCTTGACTAACTGGTTTATTTTCCATTGCTTGTTGATTTTGAGAATTTTGAAAATTTTCTATGGCCTCATATGGCAAGGAAGATTTATACATGAATAATCTTTGGCACTAATAGATTCACATTCCATACATATAACATGCCATGTAGTTTCATTAGAAGGATGCCTAATAATTTTGATTATGTACCATGGGTGGAATTCAATGATTTGATCTACATTATCATGAATGCTTTTATAACTTGTTTAGATGATTATATTCTAAGATTATAGGTTATAACATATGGTTGTGTTACTGCTTATGATAACATGCTAGCTAATTTTTTATGTGTAAATGGATGAAATTTTTTAAATTGATTGATTGTGTTTTTTATGAGATCCAATTTTAGTTATAAGGTGTATGGGTGCCTTATAAAAGTGAAAAGGGTAACTAATGTATTGGAATAATTCAAATAGGGTTTTTATTATTAAAAAATAAGTGGTTTTAATGTGGGTTGTATATGGGATGTGTGGTCCTTTGGGTTAAGGTTTTATTTAAGCTGAGAAATGGAATTTTTAAAGTTTTATTGCACTGTCTTGACTTATTGGGGTTACTATAAGTCGAGTAAGGACTTTGGTTTACTTATTGTTGGTGCTGCAATCATTTTGAAGCCACATCACCTGTTTTATGACAGGTATGGTTTTCTTGGGTTGATAATGTCTTTATGTAAAGAGTTGTGGCTTGGGTTCTCAAATGGTTAAAGGTGTGTTTGGAATTTGGGAATGTAACATGATCATTCAAACGAGACTTCGTGACCTTGGTGGGTTTTCCAGTGTTGTAATAGCTCCTAATGGATTCTCAGGCATGGGATGTTTTTAATGTGGGTAAATTTTAATGTCCTGTGTTTGTTTTGAACCAGTTTAAAAATGAATGATTTTGATCTTTTTTTCATGATAATGATGGTTCAGTTTTAAAACCATGATCTGGGTCGAATTTTCTTGAGTCAGGATCTTTTAAACGTGTTTATATTGGGAATCAGTAAAGGCTTGAGGAGTTTCTCATATATCTGGATGGGTTTCAGGAGCACCAGGCATGGAAGAGGTGTACACATAAGCTACGCAAGGTTAGTCAAACTGTATTGGTTAGTCGTGATTTTTAAAATGGGTGTCCAATAGAGGATGTACACGGTCTGTTAGACCATCTGAGTCAAACAATGTGACTTACCCAGTTTTATGTTTAAGGTTAATTTATTTTGTTCAATTCATGATTAAAAGGAATTTAATTAAAGGATGTGATTTTGGGTTTTTATTTAATTGAATTCAATGTTAAGTGGAATTTAATTAATTTATGTGAAATGTGGGATTTATTTAATTAAATTGTGTTTGAGATAATTTTACTAGATAATGATGACTTCGAGAATTTATTTAATTAAATTCAATTGAAAATAATTTAATTAAATAAAGTGATATAGGGGGTTTTATTTAATTACATTAAATCTAAGAGAATTTAATTTAATGATGGTGAGATGGAGAACGGAGAAATCATTTAATTAAATTGTGATGGAGAGAATTTAATTAAATGGTGTTGAATGGGTGAATTAATTTAATTAAATTATTTTGAGATTATTTAATTAAATAATGTTGATTTGGAAAAGTTATTTACTTAAATTGGGATAAAAATAATTTAATTTGTTTTTGAATAATGATGAGCTAAAGACATTATTTAATTAAATTGAGAGGAGATAAATTTAATTAAATAACTTGAAAATGTGGAGTTGGGGGTTATCAAAGATGTTTAATTTTAAAAGGTAAAATTTTAATGATGTGTAAATGAAGAGTTGGGTCTTTTTTTATTAAATTCATGGTAAAGATGAATTTGTTTAATTATTTCCAAATGAAGGTTTTATTTAATTAAATTCAAGGATATGATTAATTAAATTTTTTATAGTGAATTGGGGGGTTATTATTTAATTAAACTAATGTTGAGAAAATTTAATTAGAAAATATTGGTGAGTTGGAGTTTTTTATTTAATTAAAATCTGTTCAGCGTATTTATTATATTACATGAATTGGAGAAATTATTTAATTAAATTCTGTTGGGATGAATTTAGGTAAATATTGATTAATGAGGTGTTGGGTTTTTTAATTAAAATATGATAAGAAAATTTAATTAAATAATAATTAGTTGGAATATATTTTTAATTACATTCGGTTTGAAATGAATTTAAAAAAATGTTGTTTTTAATGTGGTGTTTTGGGATTATTTATTTAAATTCAAGGTTAATATGAATTTAATTATTTGATAAAAAATGGGAGTTTATATAATTAAATTATCTTGAGATAATTTATTTAAATAATGGGGAGTTGGAGAATTTATTTAATAAATTTTTTTGGAGAAGAATTTTATTAAATGATTTCTTATTGGGGAGTAGGGGTTTATCTAAGATTTGTAATATTAATGGGAAGTAATAATAATATAATGGATATTAATATTATTATTATTATTATATTCTTTCTTATAATTAGTTTTAGAGTTTTAATATGTTATTTGAGGGAAAATTGTAGAGGAATTGACACTTCTACCTGCTCCTGTATGATGCGCGATGCACCCATGGTGCGACATCCATGGGTGGTGCACCACTATCCTCTCCCAAATCTCTCTCCTCATGCCGAATCCTAGTGCTTCTTTCACCAATTTTATATGTTTCTTCAAGGTAATTCCTTCTCTTCCTTATTCATCCTTTGCATCAGCTATCTTGGCTCTTCTTCACCTATGTTTCGTTGGTCCAAAACCCTAGGTTCCTGATTAACCCAAATTTCTTATTTCTTCTAATCCAAGGTGGTGCTGAAGATGTATTGAGACACATTGGTAAATATTCTGATGACCACAACAGAGGAATAAGTGTCTTGGTTAGTTATGGTTCACCGCCGTAATATATGGGTGAGGCTATATACCCAATAAATGGGTTTTAACCCTTAGATTAGGTGCTTTTGTTTTTTTTGAGTTATGGTTGATTATTTTGGTGTGCGTTGGTCCCCTTCACACTAATTGGGAGTTCATGTCATTGTTGTTAGGTTTTTTATCAATTCAAAGTGCATGTAGGCATTACTGTGGAAGTTAGTATGCGCAAGCGGGAAGCGATTTGAGTTAAAAAGAATTGTTTGGGCCAATTCATTGAGGTAAGGTCCTAAACATTTTCTAATTAATAAAATGCAATAGTAGTTTAATTACTATTGTTGATAAATTTGACCAAAAAGTTTTAATTAATTATTTTCTTCTATAAAATAATTTATTAGATTACAAAGTCGAGTTTTTTATAATAAAACCCCTCTAATGGAGGTGTGCTGCCTTCAAGGTAAAAACATAATGGTTAGACTACTATTTTCATTTATCTTGTTGGAATGTTATTTTCTATTATTACCATTATAGGTTCACACAGATGTGTTAAGTAGTAATTTTGAGTTTTGGGTGGGATAGGTTCAGATAATTAATTATGAATTAATGAGTGAGATATATTGAGATAATATATTGTGAATTAATTGTGTGCTTTGAGAATTTTAGTTGATATAATTAATCAAGGGATTAAGTAAGAAATATTAGATTGGCTAATTTGATATAATTAATTATGAATTTATTTGGTGTTTTGAGAATTGTAATTGTGAATATTAATCAAGGATTTATAATGTGATATTAAATTGTTTATGTTGAGATAATTAATTGTGAATTAATTATGTTCTTTGAAAATTTTAATTGAGATAATTAATAAGGGGAATAATTATGAGATATTAAGTTGGATAAGTTGAGATAATTAATTTTTAATTAATTATGTACATTGAGAATTTTAATTGAGATAATTAATTGGGGGATTAATTATGAGATATTAAATTGGATAAGTTGAGATAATTAATTGTGGAATAATTTTGTGTTTTGAGATTTGTAATTGAGATAATTAATCGGGGATTAATTATCTTATATTAAATTGGAAAATTTAAGATAATTAATTTTTAATTAATTATATGCATCGAGAATTTTAATTGAGATAATTAATCGATGGATTAATTATTATATACTAATTTTTCTATGTTGAGATGACTAATTCAGAATAATTTATTTTCATTGAGAATTCTAATTGAGATAATTAATCAGGGGATTAATTTTGAGATATTAAATTGTCTAAGTTGATATTATTAATTTTCAATTAATTTTTTGTTTTGATTTTTTTAATTGAGATAATTGATCAATATATTAATTATGAAACATAAATTGGTTATGTTGAGATAATAAATTGTGAATTAATTAGGTTATTTGAGAATTGTAATTGATATAATTAATCAAGGGATTAATTATGAGATATTAAATTGGATATGTTGCGATAATAAAGTGTTAAGTAATTGTGTGCTTTTAGAATTGTAATTGAGATAATTAATAGGAGGATTAATTATGAGATATTAAATTGGATAAGTTGATATAATGAATTATTGATGAATTTTTTGTTTTTTGATTTTTTTGAGATAATTAATCGGGGGTATTAATTATGAGATATATAATAGGCTAAGTTGGGATAATTCATTGTGAATTAACTATCTTCTTTGAGAATTTTAATTTATATAATTAATAATGGGTATTAATTATATTATATTAAATTGGCAAGGTTGAGATCATTAATTATGAATAAATTATGTGATTTGAGAATTGTAATTGAGATAATTAATCAGGGGATTAATTATGAGATATAAAATTTTCTTATATTGAAATAATAGATTGTGAATTAATTATTTAGATTCGATATTATGATCAAGATATTTAATTTTGGAATTGAATATATAAAGTTGATATTTATAATGAGATAATTAGTTTTTGAAAATTAAATATGAGATATGAATTCTATTTTTGATTAATTAATTTAGGAATTAATTAATCAGATTTGTGTACCTAGTTAATTTTTGAGTTAACTAATGGATTTGAGTATGACCAATGAGATGAATTAGAGGCCCTTACCTCATGAGTTTAAGTTTAATGTGAAGCCCATGTTAATATTTTAATTAAAATACTTATGATGGTTTTTCTTAAGTATAAATGTAAATATTCTTGCTTATATGTAATCGAAATGGAATAATGAAATTCATGAGAGGTTAAATGCTTCCTGAATTATGTGTTTTGATTGGTTACATCTTTTATAGGCTGGGGAACCAAGGGACCGTGAGATCCCTTATGGAGAAATAATATGTTAGTTTTTGTGATGATCCTCCAGAGACCATGAGAGCTCATGGAGTTGAGTGAGGGGATAGACTGTGTGCACTACTCTTGGTGATGGATGTCTATGTGTCACATCCCAATCCATCCAAGATCATTTTCCATAGGATAGTGGGAGCCTAGGGTAGGATGAATGTCTGATCTTCCATGTTGTTTTCCATGAGACCGTGAGAGAACTTAAATTTTAGACTGAGGGAAAGACCGCGAGTGCTTCCCTTGGTAATGAATGTATGTTCATTACCTCTTGGTCTATCCATAAAAAATATCTACGTTATATGTCCTTTTTTCCATTGGTAGATGCATGGTACATATAGGAGGATGCTAATAATAACTATCTATTTATATGTATATAAATTGTTACTATATATACATACATAATTGACATGATCAGACATACCAGTTGTGGGATGAAGCAAGTACAGCCGTCAGGTGTCCCTTAGGAACCAGGGTGGGTTGTTGGTTACTAATTCAACTCTATTATTTCTTTGATATACTTGCACGCTATTTAATTTTATTGAATTATCTAGTTTGATCGAGACCTCAGTGGTCCCATCCTACAGAGATTTATATCTCACACCCTATTCAGGCTGTCATTGCATTGAGGTACCCAAGTAGACTCTATTTGTTTAAATAACATTGGATATTGCTTAATGTTGTTTTCTTGTACCTAGGTGTTAGGAGAAAATGACTGCACGATAGGTCAAGATGTTCATATAAATCACCCTTGTGGCTTTATTCCTTTTCATTCTTTTTTCTGTACTACTATATAATGAATTTTTATTTTCTTATAGCTTTTAGATATGTACCACAATGACATGCATACATTGTATAAACTAGAATTTCCATTTTCATTATTGAGTTGATATTACAACTGAATTCCATTGAATTAGTCATTTCTTTATACTACTTCCACTATATTCATCTATTTATATATTTTTATACTACTGTGAAAACTTTGATATGAGGGTATAGTCTCCCCACTAACTATCCTTACACCCTCGCTACTAGTCGGCAGCCTCTGGCATACTTGGAGGCGTTCTTAAGGTCATGTGGAAACCGCTCCGGTTACCAGTTTGAGGGTATGCTGGGTTGGGATGTCGCATCTGGAAAAACTAGAATAAATTTGGAAAAATAGGAAAAACATAAAACTGTTGAAGACTAGTCCCTGGTGGATGAGTCAATTGTGTGAGCTACTAGTGTGAGTCACCGGTGGGAGCTACCGGTGAAAGTCATCAATGTGAGATACCATTAACGACTCACTGTTGGAAGTCACAATCAAGCCCTACCATTAATATTAACCATTGAAACCTACCATTGGTAGTCACTAACATGACCTACCATTACAACTCGCCACTCTAACTCACTGATCCTGACCCACTGTTGGATGAGTCACTAGTCTGAGCTACAGGTGGATGAATCACAATCGTGAGTCACCACTGTGACTCACCATCACAATCTACTATTGTGAATCAATTCCTTGAGCTACCTGTTGATGACTCACTGTCAGAAGATCTAGTATTATAAAATTGAATTCTTTTAAAACTACTAAAATGATTCACCGTGACCTTCTAGAACACCTCCAAAACTGGATTTTCACAATGTATTGGACCGAAGAGGTCCGAGCCATTACAAAACATCTCCTCTAATATATCAATATCTTCTAAACACAACTCTTAGGATCAATAATGTTCATATTTGGTTTTTATTCACAACAAAGGAATATAAACTAGATTAAAACTCAATATCACTAAAAATGAATCAAAATTTAATAATTTTATGCCTACATGAGAAAACATGGTGTAGGAAACAATAACATTGAACAATAATTTCATATTATCCATAATATATAGCGACTTGTATTTATATCTTCACAAATCTCGATACCAAAAGAAAAAATGTACTTGAAAAAGAATTTATCGATACCACCTGAGGTCAATTGAGAATCAATTCCTCTTCCATTTAAAAAATGCATCATTAAGTTATATTACTAATATTTGTATTAATACTCATTAGAAACTATTAACATAGTTAACAATACATACAACTGTTTCACCCACATGCTGACCTCATATCTTACTTCTTTTAAATACTCTCACCGAATACATGGCCCATTAAATTATGAGATATAACAGCTATAGGTAAAACATATATTAATAAATTTTCACAAAAAAATATTTATCCCCTTTATCATTACATTTATGTATAAAAACATAAGAGATTTATAATATCTTTCTCCCCATTGAAATAATTAATCCAATAAAAATTATGAGAAAGGGGTAAATAACCATATCATATACTTGAAGGGAATGAGTTTGAAATCTTAACATCCACTTCAGACTTTCAAATGAAAACTTTGGAAGTGGAAAAGTGAACATATCAACAATTTTATCCATTTTTGGATTAATTTTTTGTTTTAATTCATTTTAACACACAATATATTTGTTGAATTTTAATTTTATATCATACATTGTAAGGAAAACATATTTTCCAAGTTTTTTATGTTTTATGTGTTTATAAACATAGCTAATATATTTATACATGTTTTGTAAAAATATGGTTAAATATTGTATATGTAATCTAGTTAATTTTTCTGTGATTATAAATATGAGTAGATAATACATACTTACCCATGTTTTCTTAAAACATGGGTAATTATTTGTTAAAAATTAAAAAAATTGAAAATATTATGGTTTTCTATATTTCACATTTGCTTGAGAACTACCCACCTCCATTTTCCACACACATATTCCCACCAACCATCATTTCATGTACTCATTCTCCCCCTCTATTTTAAATGCCCAAATTATTTCCCAATGTTTCACCTTTTTCAATCCCTAACTACATCTATTTCACCCTTCCCACTCCAATATTACTGCTCTATTTCTCATCCTTCCTGGACTATGTTACACATGCACCGATGTTATGTCTTCACACACAATGATTATATAATGCATTTTTTTTAAAAAAATTGGAGGAAAAATATAGATGTATGTGTATATGTAGACCTCAGAAAATGTGTCCCCAAAATTTTCCAAATGCTTCCATACATGATCCAAGATCGTAGTCCATTTAGCAAGATTCGATTTGGTAGGTCATAGGGCCCGAACGGAGTTACGGATTAGGAGTTATGGACATTTGAAGTTGGGCTGGAAACCTGGTTCGTGAAGCCCATTCACGAAGCCCCCTCCATGATTGCGGAGCGCCGCCACGAAGTAATGAGGTGAGAGGCACCGCGAACCCATCTTACGTTTGTGACGCACCGCGAAGCGCAGGAGGCGGGATGCTCTGTGAACAAATTTGACGTTCGTGAACCCGCCACGAAGCAAAGGAGGCGGGACGGCTCCATGAAGTGCTTTGACGTTCGCGACGCGCCGTGAAGATCCGCCGTGGAGAAAGCTCCATCTTCACGTCGAGCGAGCATTGCTTCACGGTGCCCCTGCCTATAAATACCCAGCTCACCCCCTCTCTCAATGGACGGCCATGACCACTTCGACCCTTGGGCAGCCGAGCGGAGCTCCACATTGCGGCTCCGTGAGGCCCTGCTCCGCGAGCAGCTTCCTTCGCGTTGTTGCTCAATGAGCCAAGGCTCCATGAGTCCATGCTCCGTGAGCCCATGCTCCGCGATGCTGCTCCGCGAGACCATACTCCGTGAGTCCATGCTCCGTGAGCCCATGATCCGTGATGCTGCTCCGTGAGACCATACTCCGTGAGTCCATGCTCTGCGAGCTAATGCTCTGCGATGCTGCTCCGCGAGACCAAGCTCCACGAGGCCCCTTTGTTCTGTGAGAGACCATTGCTCCGTGAGGCCACGCTCCGCGAAGCTACTTCGCGAAGACCTATCCTTTGCGAGGATACTACCTTCGTGCCCACCGGTCCATACCGCGGTGGCTGCGCCCCCGCACCCCCGCTCGGGGTCAGTGCCAGGCTTCGGTCCCGGGCCTCCGGGCCTGTCCCTTTGCAACCGTCAGAGACCCCCATGAAAAATAGAGAGTCACATGACAAACTTTTGGGGCCAGGACGTCGGGATTTTCCATTGCGCCCTTATGCACTCCCACCTTCAACCTATATAATACCATGATTTGATACACTCCTCCACACACCATGAAACACCTTGAGTTGATGTATTCCTCTTGGTTTGTTTCCTATGTCGTGACTTGAGGTTCTCATCATCAATTCCTCGAGTACCATGAGTCGAACCATTCCTCAGGAAACTCCTCCTAACCCTATCATTTGGCTCTTATGCCAGGTTGAACCACAAAGGGCCTCCCTTTCGTAAGTCCCAACACCGACCATTTCAACGCACCTTCTGCCTAATAGTCCTTTCTACATGACTCTAAACTGTAGTAATCCCTATGTAAAAAATGGTAGGATGCCTCTTGCCCCATACGAGAGATGCATTATGCTCCTAGTATAAGAAGCCAACAGTCTTATCTATATGACTATAAACTGTAGTTCCCTCTGTCTAACAAATAATAGGATGCCTCTTGCTCCTAACAAGAGATGCCTCATGCTCCTTGCATGAGACGCCAACAGTCCTACCTACATGACTCTAAACTGTAGTATTCTCTCTATGTTCCAAACATAGAATGCCTCCTGCCCTATACGAGATATGCCTTATGCTCCAAGCATGAGATGCTAACAGTCCTATCTACATGACTTTAAACTATATTAATACCTATGTTCCAAACATAGGATGCCTCTGGGTCTAAACAAGAGGTGCCTTGTGCTACAAGCATAAGACGCCTAATTCCATGATTACAGTGGCATAATTCCAACACTCCTTGGTGTTATCCCACTTGTGCACTAGCGCATAGGTGTATAATCATAAACCTCAACCCACCAGTGAGTCGGGATGCCCTCATGGCCAGACACGAGGAAGACATTACAGGCAGCTTCCTAGCGTAAGCCCCATTCACCAGTGTCGCTCCTTTGCGGCACCTGGGCAGCATCCTTGCTTAAGCCCCATGCACCATTGCTGCTCCCTAGCGGCACCCGGGCAGCTTCCCTGCGTAAGCCCCGTTCACCATTGCCGCTCCATAGCGGCACCCGCGCAGCTTCCTTGCGTAAGCCCCATTCACCATTGCCGCTCCATAGTGGCACCAGGGCAGCTTCCTAGCGTAAGCCCCATCCACGATTTCCGCTCCTTAGCGGAACCCCGGAAGCTTCTTTGCGTAAGCCCCATTCACCAGTGCCGCTCCTTAGCGGCACCTGGGCAGTTTCCTAGCGTATGCCCCATGCACCATTGCCGCTCCCTAGCGGCACCCGGGCAGATTCCCTGCGTAAGCCCCATTCACCATTGCCGCTCCATAGTGGCACCCGAGCAGCTTCTTTGCGTAATCCCCATTCACCATTTCCGCTCCATATCGGCACCCGGGTAGCTTCTTTGCGTAAGCCCAATTCACCATTGCCGCTCCATAGCGGCACCCGGGCAGCTTCCTCATGTAAGCCACATCCACTGTTGTGATCCCAATCAACGGTAAGCCATTGTGATCCTATACAGCAGTAAGCTGTTGACATCCTTTTCCAGCGGTAAGCCGTTGTGACCTAATCCAGCGGTAAGCCGTTGTGACCCCATTTAGAGGTAATCCGTTCACATCCTTATCCAGCATTAAGCTATTCACACCCAATCCAGCGGTAAGCCGTTGAAACCCCCAATCGGCGGTAAGCCGTTATAAGGAGAACTATGCGGACTTTGATTCCCTGCCACGGGGATACGTAGGAAGTATCTTCAAGGATCAAGCTCAAAACCATCGTCATCCTTTACCTCGGGCCTCCATCCTCGAGAAAGTCCCACCACCATGGGCCGCCTAACGCGTAAGCCCCTCTTCGCTTCTCACGGACGTACCCTTCGCGACGTGATCGTCAGGCCCTTGCTGCATCTTGTTTCTCACACCAAGCATGACTCACGTGGGCTTAGAGTAAGCATCGACCATGGCAATGCCCTCATCCAGCATGACGTTAAACTGTATTCCCTCATCCAACATGACGTTAAACTGTATGCCCTGTTATATCATGATGTTAAACGGTATGCCTTTGTCCCGCATGACATTAAACTGCACACCCATTTGAACTACGTGGAATTTTATCCATGTCAAGGCACGGTATGTAGGAATCTTCCACGAGGTTCAAGCCCACCCGTCATTTCTTCATGTCGATTTCTACCTTCGTCCAGTATGACTTTAAACTACATTCCAGTCCGACAACAAGCCGTTGTGACCAACCTGAACTACGAGGACTTTGATCCATGTCAAGGCATGGTATGTAGGAAGCCTCCCTGAGGTTCAATCCCATCTCCCATCAGACCAAGGTCCCTTATTCACGTCGGTTCTCCGACACCCACCACAAGTGGACTCCTGGGTTCACCTTCACGTCAGTTCGCCGACGAAGCCCCTTTGAACTATGAGGTCTTTGATCCATGTCAAGGCATGGTATGTAGGAAGCCTCTACGAGGTTCAAGCCCACCTCTCGTCATTTATTCACGTCAGGGTTCATCTTCGTCCCGCACGATGCTAAACTGCATTCCGGTACAGCGGCAAGTCATTGTGACCAACCTGAACTACGTGGTCTTTGATCCGTGCTAAGGCATGGTACGTAGGAGGCCTCCCAGTGGTTCAGGGCCACCACCTGTCGGTCACTCCGACCTTCCTCACATCGGTTCGCCGACACCCACACCAATTTGAACTACGTGGTCTTTGATCCATGTCAAGGCCTGGTACGTAGGAAGCCTCCCAGAGGTTCAAGCCCACCACCTGTTGGTCACTCCGACCTTCTTCACGTCAGGTCATCATCACTTGGGCAGCCTAGTGTGTAAGCCCCACACCATATGGACCAAGGTCCTCACTCGCATCGGTTCACCAACACACCCTTTGAACTACGTGGTCTTTGATCCATGTCAAGGCATGGTATGTAGGAAGCCTCATGAGGTTCAAGCCCACCACCCGGTCGTTCCGACCTCATTCACATCGGTTCACCCCCGTCCCGCATGACGTTAAACTGTATTCCACACCTCATTCGAACTACGTGGGTTTTGATCCTTGTCCTCTACACAGGGTACGTAAGAAACCTCCAAGAGGTTCAATCCCAACCAATGGTAATCCATGGTGTACCCCATCCAGGGGTGAACTTCCCCTGATCTGCCCTCAGTGGTGTTCAGATCAGCCATTACGGTGTGACATCCCCCTCCTAGGAGCGCACCACCTCGGATCCGTCCTTATTGGGCATCCTAATCAATCCATCTTCTAGGTATTCCCCCCTTGGGATGTACCAATCTAATCCATCTCTATGGGACATTCTGATCACCCTCATTCTGTCTCCATAAGACGTTAAACTCATGGCCTAGCTCGTGATAAACATGAGATGCCTGAGGAAAACCTCGGATGACATGCCTTTGGCGTAACCGTCTTCGTAATACGTTAAACTCACGGCCTACCTCATGATAAACATGAGATGCCTGAGGAAAACCTCTGATGACATGCCTTTGGCGTAACCGTCTCTGTAAGATGTTAAACTCAGAGCCTACCTCGTGATAAACATGAGATGCCCGAGGAAAACCTCGGATGACACGCCTTTGGCGTAACCATCTCTGTAAGACGTTAAACTCACGGAATACCCTATGTTAAACATGGGAAGTTGAGGAAAACCTCAGATACATTCCTCGGGTTCTACACACTTGAGATGCCCTCTTATGAGGAAGAATACAGGTTCCTCTATGTCGACGCACCCAGAGATGTCCCGACATGCCTGATGTTGCCGTATACTCCGACCGAAGGTCGCTACCATGTCAAAAACCTATGGAAAGTCTTGACGAAAGTAGTGTAATTAACCGACGTCCATGAAGATATGGCATCGAGAATGAGATTTATGAACAACGTATTAAATCTATGAGGGAGACCCGGACTAGGTGATCAGTTCTGAGGAGGAATCCACGGAAGGAAGAACTGACATCCCATCATCCCGTTTTGATCAAGGAGCAAACGTACCTGAATAAGGAATGATTGTCGCCCACCTTTGGAAAGCGGGAATGCGGGGCAACAACAACGCGTCCTCCACAGAAGGATGCGCGCGCCCCGGTGAAAGAGTCGGAAACTGTATGTATATATTCTTATATGTTATTATTATATGTTATTCTTATATGTTATTATATATTATTATTCTTATAAATATATATATGTTATTATATATTTATATATATATTCTATTGTTATTATTTACATATTCTCGTATAAATGACTAAATATTTCATTAAATATTTTATTATATATTCCTATATAAATTAATATATATATATATATATATTAATCAAATATATACTATCATATATTATTATTTATAAATGGTATAATAAATATATATTTTTATCATATATCTATATGTAAATATATATATATAATCTTATTTTATATTAATTTATTTGTTATTACAAATCAATATATATATTTATATGTTATTATATATTGAATATATATAGAATTAATTATATGTTATTATATATGAATTTATATGTTACTATAAATTAATATATATTTTATTTTATATTTATTAATTTAATTATATGTTATTTATATTATTTTGTATTACTTGTATATATATATATAAAGTAATATTTGTGATGTTATATATTAATATATAAATAAATAAGTTATGATTTATACATTTAATTATATGTTTCATATATATATATATATATATGTGTGTGTGTGATTATATGTTGTGTGTATATACATATATATTTTGTAATATGTATTGTAAATGAATATATATCTTATTATATATTTATATATGTTATTACTTGTTGAATATATATTTTTCATTATATGTGGTATGATATTTTTATATATACAGAAATATATTTGTTTATATATATACATGTGTGTTATTATTCATTAAAATATATTTTATACTCTATTTATATATGAATTAATATATATTTTATTGTATATTAATACATAAATTAATATATATGTTATTACATGTTGCATATATATATATATTATACATTTATATATAACAAAATATATTTTATCATATATATATATATTTACATATTTATATAACTTATTAGTAAATAAATTCATATATTAACATATATATAATTTAGCAACATTTTAAAACACATATATGAAAACAAAACTAAATTACCAATGTTTCTAAAAAAACAATACTAAATTAAAATTTATCCAATTTTTTTTAGAAAACGAGGCTAAAGAAAAAATTATCTGAATTTTCAAAGAGCACGACTAAAAAAATGTAGTTAATTATCTATTTTTACAGATTTGTGCTTTGATCTTAAATTCATAACATTGTTTATTGATAAATTGGTAGCACTTTTACTATCACATTCCACAAGAAATTGAAACCTCACTTCCACCTTGAGAATTTCCGACTGAGTTTTCATCCATATATATTGTGTTATTTCTTGAGTTCTAAACACATATTCTACTTCATAAGTTCTCATGTTCACAAATTTATTCTTATTTTCATTCCAAAAGGCATTCCTTTCATCTACAATTAAACAAACCCAAAATTTAGACCTCAAATCATCAACATTTTTAACAAAATATATATCTCTATAACCAAATAATACAAGCTTTCCTTATAAAACACATTTCAATATAAAATCAATTGTTCCTATAATATACCCTTTAATTATCTTTCCAGCACTAAAATAGATTATTTTGGTGAACAATGATTACTCGATACTGAATTATTAACAAATATAATACTTTGTCTGGTTGTTGTTCAGAATAAAAAAAATTCCAATAAAATTATATAATTATGTTTGGTCAACTTATTTTCCTTAATCATCCTTTGAAAGTTTAGTTCCTATTGAAATTATTTTAGAAACCTGTTTTGAATCCTCTTTGAAAATATTATGAATTGTTTCCTAAGAATAATTCTCTTGAGAAATAAATATTTAATCAGCCTATTAAGAAATTCATAAGCACAAAAAACATATCGTCTTAGTAATGAAATAAATTTCAAATAAATTCTTCATCCCTAAAGAAAACTCATCACCAACTTCTTCTTAATATCAATAAAAAAATATATCTTCTATATAAAAAATAATCTTAAGAGAAACCATGTTTTCATTATTAATGTTATAATTACTATCCACTATTATTTTATAATACTAAAATATATTTAATCAACTACATAAAATTGAATAAAATGTTTTTGGGATCATTTTTAACCTATATAGATCAATCTTTATCCTATAAATACTCTCATATTTTCAAAAAATGAAACCATGAGGTTTCTCAATATACACATCATCTTCTAATTCACCTTTGAGTAACACATACTCAAAATCCAATTGAAAAATATTATATTACATTTTTACTTTAATATAATTAAATATACTAACGAACACTAGACTAGAAACTGGTGTCAAGGTATCCTAAAAATAAATTTCATGAACTTGAGTATAACACTTGCACACATTTTTTCCCTCTATTTCTAACCACTTTCCCCATTTTACTCAACATATTTCAAAACCACCGTATAGTTATAATAACATTATTATCTTTATGATTGGGTAATTTCTCCAAATTCTTATTAATATCTATCTAAAATTAAAATTATTTTACATCATCAAGATACTCTTGATACTCTAATTCTTTTTTCACACGTCGTGGTTTAATTTTTGAATTCAATTTAGTTTGTATTTCTATCCTCACAGTTCTTTTATTCTAAACCCAATTTACTTATTCTCAAATGATGTTCTAGACCTCCAATTCCTTTTATAGCCATGAATTATATGATCAGGGTTCTTATCTATTACAATAAATAACTAATTCATCATATCCATTCTCTACAACATCTGAATTTTAATAATTTTAAGAATATTCTCATGTTTTTTAACAAACCGAATTCATCATGGATTACAGAAAATTATGATTCATATGCGATTTTTTTCTATTTTTTCTCCAAAACCTTTACATCACCAGTACCAAAAATATTCCCCATAATTTTTTATTTATAAAATCCTATTATATTTCGAGGATATACTAGGAAGAAACCATTAAAATATCTCTTTCCAAACATCCCATGATTTTAAACATTAACATTGATAATTCATCAGCTTAAAAAAACCCATAAATAGTTAATACGTGGGGAAATATTATATTATATATCATATTGTCTCGTATTGGAATTTTGAATATAAAAATATTTTTATTGAATGTGAACATAGAAACTAATATCCATAATCTAGAAATATTAAGATGTATTAGTCTTCATCAACATGATCTAATCCTTCTCCTATAAACTTCTATTTTCCTATTCAAAAAACAACAAAAATTTGTGGTTTATATGGTGAACCATGTTTATTATTAATACCTTGCTTCTCAAGATTTGATTAAAATATTCTATTTTTAAAATACAATTTTTTTTCAAGATCATCTTGTTGTGAAGCCACTGTAATTTTGTGCACATATTATAGAACTTTTGAACATTGATATATCCATTAAAAAATGCTTCATAAATATATTGAAAGTGATATAAGTAAATTCCAAATAAAGGAAATAAAATAATTATCTCTGTTTTTTTATTACTTCCTCATATGCCCAAAAATGTTAGAATCAATAATGTCTAATGGATTTGATCTTTGAATTTCATATTTCATATGCTGATAATTTACTATCTTTCATTTTTTACATGAAAATCACAACCAATTTTTTTCTCATTATAGTATAAGAAAATCATTGAAATTTTCTTCATTATAATTCTTTATCATGTTATTTTTGGACAAAATGAACAATACATTGATTCCCCAATTTATTTTATTCTTTTAATATTAAATCATAATAATTTGAATCATTACCTTAATAAAACAAGTTGAATATTATTTGTTATTCTCTTATTAAAACACATCCATATTTTATTAAATTTACTAAGAATCGATTCATTTGCTAAACAATTTTTTTCTATCATCACATTATTGGGACACAATAACATTTTACTTAAGTATCCACTAAACTAGTTCCCCAATTTGAAACTTCACGTTACATCAAGCACACCTCCTCAAATGGCATAGGATACCGACTAGAAACGAGGTCATGAAGAGTTATGTGGTAAGTATATACCTTCTTTATCAATGTAAAAACAAAAAAAAAATCTAAACAATACAAAAATCAGAATATGAAATAATGTAAACAACACATCACAAGATCCAAAAATTTCCCAATCAATAAATGATATAACCAATATATATATACTCTATATGTTAGTTAGTCAGATAATAAAACTAAAAATACAATGAAAAGAAAAATCCCTAAACATGGACCCCAGTCCAAACTAAATCCTAAAATCCCATGCTACAACATAATAGTTCAAGCATAAACTAAAATCCAGGTCCTTGTCCGGAACCTATACCTAAAAAAAGTAGCATCTCTTCAAGTACCCAAGTTCCATAGTGGCCCATGTAGGGTATGAGTACAACTCATTATGCCACCACCAATGGTTTATAAAGTCAAGAACTATCTAAAAAATACTATATATAGATAAATAAAGGAGTAAATAAGTGAGATAATGAAAGGATCATGTTTCACAATTATGCATTTATTATATAGTACTTCAAACTCATGGGTTCATCCATGTCACTTAACCATCTAATCTTTACTTGGTCATGCTGGGAGTCCAAACAATATGCCATAGGAGTCATATGTATTTCGTACAAGGAGAATTAGTATAGGTTTTTAAGACATGGAATTATATTGCCATGTCCAACCATTAAAACCATCCCAATCAATGATGTGGAACTTCATGTCCATCATCCCAATCCATGGAATGGAATCCCATGTCCAACCAAAGCATCTACGAGCATCATTCTAGAAACAAAACCATTTATGAATCAGGATACCTAGAGCATCAATATGATCCAACCAAGGGTGATGAGAATTAGTCCAATATCCCAAACAACCATAAAATGTTTGGATCCTAGAGAATCAGTATAGCCCAACCTAATAATGAGGATCATCGGTCCTTCATTCCAAGCATTCCATTATAATCCATTACTAAAAAAATCAACAAACATAAAATTTTTCACATATTAATGATTATAGTGCACGACCACTTAATTTTAAAAATTCAAAACTTTTATGACAATAAAGACCCTTAATCCCATATTACACTATTAACCCATTTTTCCATTTTTTCATATAAAACAACATTTAAAGGCCCTTCACAACTATTTGATAAAATTAACATCCCCCTCTAATAATTTACCATTCCTCTTTAATTTATAATTTCATGAAAAAATGACACCAATAAACTTTTAAAACATGTTTAAGGAATCATTTAAAACATTGGTCCTCCTTTTAAATCCAAACAAGGTGCAAGAACTTCATTTCCATCAAGACCACTTAAAATAGACATTAAATTATTTTCACCAAAGGGGGAAACACATGATCATTTCAAATAAACATTTGAAATCCATTTAAAACCCATTTGAAATGGACTTGAGGTCAAGAACTCATTTCAAAATACCATCCATTTAAAAACATATTTTTCCCTCATTAAAAGACACAACCAAATCAAAATCCAAAGCACACCATTTATACCATTTCAAAATTCCTCTTAGGAATTTCACAAAAAAAACAATATAAAAGATTTCAATCATCCTATAAACATGTCATGAAAATTATATAAAAAATCCATGTATCCCATGACCATAGTAACATACCAATAGACAATTATGAACCATTTTCTCCTAGAAAGTACCACACTCATCATTTCCCATCATGTTACACCACATTTAGGGGATTGGGTTACACCATGGGTAGCCTTATGCCATGTATTAGATCATAAATGGGACTAATGGGTTCTATGAAGTCTCTTTCACTTAAATTTATGTCTTATATTCCTATTCATAGAAAAATATATGAAAACATACCATGGTAGTGTATTCCAGAACTACATACACATGAAAAATTCCAAGAATATAGGAAAATATTGATGCATTCCTTCCAAATTATTTTAGACAATCACTCATCCAAAAATGATCCTTTATTCAAGAAACAAAATCCACAAACACCAAGGAAATTAACTCCCCATAAAAATAAATAATGTTACTTGAAAGTAGTGTAATAACCACATAAATATTATTTCGAAATAAATGATTGTAAACAGAGTCAAAAACATACCTAGAGCTTTGATTCACTCTAAACTATAATAAAAATTCCCATGAATCAATGTTGAATCGCCCATGGGGAATGATAGATATCCTGCTTCACACCCTAGGCTATAAGGGAAGAGAATGGTGTCAAAATAGGGTAAACTTTGAATTTACGTTCATGATGTAAAATGTTTATTTTCCAAATTTTAAAAAGGCACATGGTTTGTCCAAATAGTTTTTCTAACTGCGCACCACTCGTTTAGTCTCCTCTATATAATATGGAACTAAACCTCATGGTTTCCTTTTCCATCTGCATGGTTTTTTCAAACATTGTGGATACCATGTGTACCCATCTTTCCATGTGGTAACTCAATCCACATGTCCTCTTGGGCCACCTTTCAATGTTTGAAAATTGTGTTCCCTCCTCCTAAAGGCTACATATTTATGGTGAACGGTTAGAATTAACCATGATCCAACCTTTTTCTATGTACTGTAAATCCCATTTTCTATCTTTTCCTAGTACCAATCCCTATAGATATTCCAAGGATGATGATGACCCCAATGAATCATTTCATTATGAATTTTCAATGAATTTTAAATAAAATTTAAAATGATATAAAAATCATATAAAAGTCATGATATTACATCCTACCCATAATAATAATTCATTTCCCCAAGATTCTTTAGTGGTTGTCCATACACATCCCCTGAACTACACCAATATCCAATTTTTGTCAACATCCTCTTTTATATTTTGAAATCCAGAAATAAAACCAAGGAACAACCTATAACACAAGTAACTCAATAGCCTAAACCCTTATGTAATACCCATTTTCAAAACCAAAACACCATGATGGTTCTTACCCAAGCCTATCCAACCAAAAAAATTATTTGTAATAAAGATGACCACCCACTGAAGCCATAATACTACCCAACATAATCATTAGCTTACCACTACAATATTCTCGATTGGTTCCCATATTATATATCTCAAATAACCATGATAACATCAATAAACAATGGAACCCATATTTTTCATCAAAAAATGAAATGAGAAGGGCGCATACCCACCATCCTTCCATGAACAGATCACATGTTGTATTTTTTTAAAATACTCGTTTCATTTTATAAATCACACCATTACATTCCAATATAATGTTCCAAATATTTTTTACAACTCACCATATCCATTCCATGAATTATCTGAATTCGTACAATCCATGTTTGACCCATCACGGAAATTATTGTCTATCACTATAATCACACTTCCATTTTAAATGGTCATGATGCCAACATATCTATATCCATCCAAAAACCATGTGAACACACCCAATAGAATACACACAAAAATATTGATGTGATACTGCATTCAAAACCTCTATTTTCCTAAAACTATCTTTATTCCCTACAATACAACTAATGCACCTATGAAGAAACCACCTCAGATGACTTTTAGAACCACTTCATTTCCAAATCCAGTGCTTGGCTATATCATCCGCCACATTTGTTTTCTAAAAGTCATTATCTTACTGATTTTAGGCACGAATTTCGTTATTATATCATTGGGATCCTGACCCCATATAAACTGATTCACAAATATCCTCACTCTTTTGAAACCCTTCTAGCATGAGGTTCATAATCCTACGACCAACACATCACTCTCCACCATAGGCGTGTCATCATCACTTCTAGACTCATGAAAATACAACCACCACGGATCACAACATAAACAAAATCTAATTCTAGAAGTAGATAAATCCATCTCATTGTCACCAATTTGAACCAATGAAAATTTTATGATTACCCATTATTGACATTCACGAATTTCACTCATGGAGTTTTTCAACATCCATTTAATCCTAAGGACCTTACTCAAGGATGAATGATGGTGCACCTCCAATCAAATGACTTTACATACACCACTCCACCAGTGAAATATCCAAAGTGGAACTTCCTCAAAAAATTATCTTATATATATTTTCATATAGCATAATTCATCTCACATCACTCGGAATGATTTCAAGATGTTGAGAAAGATAGTCTCTAAATTGGGAGTACACATAGATGTTGTCAATGAATACCCCCACAAGCTTATCTATTTCTGATGTCACATTCATCTATAGGTATATGTAAAACCCCAAAAACAACATCATGTACCCCAACCCATGAGTATCTCATCAAAACCTTGTCACCCCGATTCAAGAGGAACATTATAATGAAAATCACTTCCCCCTCACGGATCTCTTTCAAGAAGCCATCAACTAATGTTATCAATGAAACTACCACCCCCATATTGCTTGAATTATTACATAATGACATGGAAAAATATAGAAGAACATAAATGGTTCATCGCACCCATCTAGAACCAACTAGTTCCAAGCATCGACGACGTGTATCACCCTGATTTCACAAAAAATGACATGTTTTTCATCTCGACCACTTATTCACATAACCCAAGTGGAATCATGCCCCTTCACCACAAGTCTACAATCCAGACCTTACCTAAAACCTCGATTGTATGAGTTCGTGTGACATACAATAAACCCGATATAAAATTCCATGAATCATACATCAGAAGAACTTGGATCAAACACCCACTCAAGAAACAAACCTTGTATCCTGGCATACATGCCTCATTGTGTTCAAGTTGTCCTTGACATTTATATCCCATGACCTGCCCCTTCTCACAACGTAGGTATAACCATAAGATCACCCATTAACTAAGGTGTCATTCCCATATCAGAATCACATATCCATGCTCTAACCACCCCTATCTCATCCTTCTGTGGTTGACATCAATCATTACATAAAAAAATATCAGATCAATAGGGCCATGTATGTAAATGGTCTTTCCCTTCTAAATCATCCTTAAAGACAACCAAAATAACTAAGGATTCATCCCTTATAGTATAAATCTATGAATCACCATTCCATTCCCTAAAAATCAATTGAAATAATTGTGCATCAATTCCACTTCTAAAGCTTTCCCCCTTTCTGTACATTCCAAGGTATATATAACTCTGGGCTAAACTCACTCATGGTTACCCTTGATTAGCCAATATCATAGACTCGTATCCACAAACTGAGTCACATTACCAAAACCACTAGCTCTCCTACTGATCCATTCACATAAAACCTCACACAACTTACTTCTCATAGGAAAACTTCCTTCCCCCATTCCAAAAGACACGACTCTTAGCGCACCCAAACCAGCAATATACTCATCATTTTACATCTATAACAATACAAACACTATGAATGACACAAAAAACAAAGAAACCCATTTCAATGTCCAATATACAACCCATATGATCACAGCCAATTAGGTAACCATATTTACATTATTAATAGGCACCTCACAAGATAAAGGTCATTTCTTAATTGAAGGTACAACAAGAAACATCGTGATAACCATCACAACCAAACTCGTCAAGGCCTCACAACCCATAACCAAGGATCTCAAACAAGGGAACCCTCATAGCCCACAAAATCGGCACATAGGGTCAGATAAAAAAAATGGATACTATTCCCTAGTTTACCTAAGTGATCCATCATTACACAATTATATTTAATTAAATTTACCATTTAAAACCAAAGTATTCACATTTTAAGACTTTAAATTTTCCAAAAATATCAAAAATATCTACTTTATTGAATTTTACAAGTCATGGTTTTGACTACATAAAATTTTATTCAAAATATATAATAGAAAATAACCTTACAAGCTTCTTACTGACAACTTATTTAGCCATACAAATTACATTAAAATCCATTCATATGTTCCTATTACCTGAATGTTACCATAGAAATAGGTTAAGTAGAGTTCCACTATATATTTATATCAAATCATATAAATGGTTGTGCAGACATTAAATTCCAACCCTTATAAATCATTTATAACTATAGGAAGACATTAATTACTAAAAAACATATAAATCCCCCAGAAATATATTAGCAGCATAATAATTCCTTGGGAACTGTATATCATAGGAAGAATATAGATGGTCTATCAATCATATGTACCTAGAATGATGCATGAATGCACACATTATTATTCCATATCAGTATAAGAGATAAAAACATTATAAATTAGAGACATTATGTCAAAGTGCACCATTGAATGTGGGAAATTAGTCAATGGTAAAATCTTAAAGAAATTTCATTATTTTCCAACCCTATCAACATGATTTTCCTCCGTTTGTGGGGCAACAAGCACCCAAGAATGATCTCATTACAAATATTTGTCAATATCTAAATTTCATTTCTAATATTTCCAAATAATAATACAAAAAGAAACATCTATAATACTACTTTGTAACATCATCTACCGGGATCCACTAAACTGGTTCCGAGATCCAGTGTGGCACATGACCTAAAGCGCATGTCAATATATGTTTGCGGCCTTTGAAAAGTAGTGAGGGTATGAAGAGATAAGTGGGGAGAATATAAAATCTTTATCAATGTAGAAACACAATGAAAATAATTCCAAATTTTACAATAATAATAATAAGAATTTAAAGAAAAAACACACAATAACATTCAATAATAACCCAAGTGGGACATGATATAAGAATTAAATGTATACTCAAATTGTCAAGTAGTCATGCAATAAAAACCCAAAATAATGTGACCAGGGAAAAACCATGAACATTGAATTCAGACCCAATCATGGTTTGACATCCCATGCTCCATCCAAAAAAACATTTTATAAACTAGAATCAAGTTCAATATCCAAAAACTATACATGAAAAAAGTTGCATCTAATCAGGTACCCACTTTCCATGGTGACCCGAGCATGGTGTGAGTATATCTTAGCAGGACACCACTAATGGTATCTAAAGTGATAACCAGTCTGAATAATAGAGTAAAAAAATAACTAAATGATAAAATAAATGATACAATAAAAGGATTATGTTCCATAATTAAGAAATTATTATTTAGTACTTCAAAATCTTGGATTTCATCGTGTCACCCAACCAACCGCCCTTCCTCTACCATCTTGAGAGTATATAAATTTATCATAGGGGAAACATATATTTCTTACAAGGATAATTGGCCTCAGTTTTCAAAATGTAGATTTAAAATTCAATGTATTCCCATATCATCCAATAATGTGGGACATTATGTCCATTATCTCGAACCACAGTATGTAGCGTAATTTCAAACCGAAAGATCTAGGAGCATCATTCTGGAATCCAAAACAATGCATAAATTAGGGTGCCTAAAGCATCATTCAGGCCCACATAAGATACAAAATAATTACTCCTGCATCCCAACCAACCATATGTCGGTGGTTCCTAAAGAATCATTCTGTCCCAAAAAAGAAATAAGGAGTATCAATCCACCATTATAACCGTACAATTATAATCTACTATTCATAATTTAAAATACAAATACTTTTTAGGATATTAACATTAATGATGCACCAAAATTCAATTATCAATATTCACAAGGTTTCTAATAATAAATATCGTTATACCTATATTCTGCAATTAACATGTATGGTCATTTTCTCATATAACACTAAAATTAAATGACATTTAAAACCATTTCATAAAATTAAGATACTCCTTTAACCATATATAAATACCATTTAATTTATAATTTCCTAAAACAATTATACCAATACACATTTAAAACATCTCAAATACAACCATTGAAACATGGGTCTTCCATTAAAATCTAAACAAGGCCCAAGACTTTCATTTCAAAAATTCCACATAAAAGATCCATTACGTCATTTTCTACAAAGGGTAACCACATCCTCAATTAAAATCCACATTTGAAATCCATTTTAAACCCCTTTGAAATAACCTTAAATAAAACACCACAATTAAAAACAATATCCATTTTAATAAATATTTTCCATCCCTAAAAATCATTACCAAATGAAAATCTAAAGCTTTGAATTTAAATTATTTCAAAAGGTCTCATAAAAATTTCAAAAAATCTTATCATATAGAAAATTTAAATCAACCAATTAGCATGTTAGGAAACATATCACAAAATCATACCAAGTATCCCATGTCCATACTAACATATCAATAGACAATTAAAGCACATTTATTCTTATAAATTATCACACTCATAATTTCCCATTTCATTACACAACATTCAAGGGATTTTCACACCACACAGATATCCATTGGACTAATATCATGCCCTCACTGATCATAATGGGATCCAAAAATGGTCCCACACATCAATTTATGGATCATATTTAATTATGTAGACCATGACATGAAATTAAAACCAGTATTAATAATGGAACACTACATATACTTGAAAAACATCAATACTATAGAAAAAAGCATGAAGAAAACCTACATCATGATCATAGACAACTAATCATCCAACAACACTGCATGAATCATGATAAAATTGCTACAAACACCAATCAAAATAACTCCCTGGAAAAAGTAATCATGAGATTTGGATAAAGATTAAAAACCACACAAATCATTATCCAATAAAATAGAAGGAAATAGAGTTGGATACTTACTATGGTCTTTGATTCACACTAAATTAGGGTCCAAATTCCCAATAATCAGGGTAGAACCACCCAGGGTGGAGGGAAGAGGTACTGGTTTTTACCTTATCCAGTAGGGTAGGATAATGGGGTTGATACAATGTGAAATTATTATAATGGTTAGGATAAAAAAATTCATTTTATCAATTGTATATAGTGGCATGATTTAAACACAAGGTTTTCCTAAATGTACACCAACCATGCGGTCTCCTCAATCTAAGAGGAAAATGACCCAGACAGCTTCTTTTTCCATCCACATGGTTTTTCAAATATGTAAAAATTGTAAATTACCCTCTATCCAAGAGGGATATCTAACTATATGGGCTTCTAGGCCACCTCGTATAGTTTTAAAACTGTTCTCCCTCCTACTAAAGGTTGGACAATCATGGTTTACGATTAGCACAATCTATAATCCAAAAACTACAAGGTTCATTTTCCATCTCTTTCAATTCTTGAATCCCTAAGACACTCTTGGGAACTTCTCAAATACCAGGAATAATTTTATTACATTCTCAAATTAATTTAACCAAAATTTAAAATAATACATATCCCTTAAATGGTATGGATCTTATATACTCACTTAATATATTATGTTTTATCCCAGCATCATATAAATCGTACTTGGAATTAAAATTCAATTTTCCAATTAATAATAATCCAAAAAATTTAATTATTAATGAACGATTATTTCCAAATGTCATAGATAATTTCATGAAATATTCAAAATCATTTAATATCTTTAAATCCACTATTATATGTAAAGAATCCCACTTTCTAGAATCAATAGGAAATTTCTTTTGGATGCATTAACAGAAAATTAAACAATAAAATAATTTTTAGTGACTTTTCCATTATTATTATATGAAATTTGAGAATAAAAAATCATAATCAATTATTACTGTAGTATTGTGATAAAATAAATAGAAAGGTGACCCAAATAATCACATCTTCTAAAAACATCTTCCAATGATTGATTTTTTCAATCCATTAGATTATATTTTTCTTGTTTCTTTTCGCTCCAAATTAAAAAAAAATTATTATGCCATTTTAGGAAAAATGGAAAAACCAGAGTAAACTAGAAGTTCACCACTACGTGCTAAAAGAACATTCAAAATGGTTAAACACAAGGCTAATATTACATGAATCAACTACTCTCTAAAGTTCCCAGTGCAGCATACCAACCTGGAGGTCAGGATCCTCTCTGATAAGATCTTCAAGGTGGGTAATCATCCTTTCCATTGTCTAAAAAAAATCCTCTAAGTTTATTCTATGTTGATTGAATCCTCAGGCTAGTATTCTTCCTTGTTTATCCAACCACACGTCTTGCTCCTCTGTGGCATCAACTTGCATCCTTCGTTCATAAATTTTGTTGAGCTCCTCTTCAAAAATATTGGGATGTATAGCTTGTTCCAACATTTCCTCCTTGCAGTGCAGGATAAGTTTCAAACACTCATCCTCCTCCTCTTCTTTGTCTCTCATAAGGCTAACTGGACCTTCACTTTCCCCATCCTGTATGGTTTTTCTTTCTTTATTCCTTCCCTTCTTGGCTGACCTGGTCTCCATTGGTTTTGGCAGATGAGAATAATCCTTGCGCCCCTTAGACTTCTTCCCCTGAACCACAATGCATTTTTCTGAATCTCTAATGCCTTTTTTACCTTTCTTCAGTCGAGGGCTATGAGGACCTTTCCCTTTGAACCGGTCATTACTACCCACTGGAGAAATACTATAGTCGTCATCACCGGAAGACTCATCCTCCTGAGACAATGGAGGCTCATGAACTTCCAAGCCATCAAAACGATTACCCAGCTGTAACTGTGTGCCTTCATTGGAGTGACTCATCTTACATAGTATATGCTCCTTATCTGCCTTTTTCTCCAAGACTTTTCCTTTCCCCCCAGACCCAGCCTTCAGATGGGAAGCACAGAGGGAGTTTGGATCTAAGGGCTTCAAGACATTCACTTTGGCCAACTCCACTTTTCCACTGAAATATTTTACAGCCAACAAGAAAGGTTTCCCCTGAACCAATACTGATCCGGTGAATTGATCCTATCCATGACCCTTGAACTGTGATTGCTTGTTAGTGTCCACCCAGCCTCTCCGTTGAGATCCACCGAGACCTTGAATCTCACTCCCTAACAATCTTCCCTCACCTTCCTCGGTTGAGAGAGATGAATCTGAAAGGGTTCACCATAGCCACTGCTAAGGTACTCCCCACGCCCACACCATAAACACCCAGATCTTGCTTCAACCACCCAAAAATATCAGCCACCCTCGGGTCTGCCTCCTTGTGCTTCATAGATTTCATAGTCCTCAAAGAAATCAGGGGAGGCCACTACTTCTGCTCTTATAAGGAACTGGCCTCTGCCGCATTCAAATTCTAGAGTATGACCAAAGCCAACTCCCCTAGAACCTCCACGCGTGCCCCCTCATGCTCCCCCAAAACCTCAACACCATGCGACTATTGTTCCACCATTAAAACCACCTGCTCCACCAATGCCCTGTCCTGGTTTGCGTGACAACACCCAGAGGCCACATGACCAAGACTGTATCATCCCGGATAGAACGCGGGCCACGAATCGAACACCACTCGCTGCTTCCACATTAGCTCTTCTCCAAACGAAATCCACAGCCACTCGGTTGGAGGTTTCGAAACATAAACCTCAATACATGTGTGGGGTCGGATAGGATGACAAACCGCAGTGGTTCGATCATCCGATCACAAAAAATGACCAACTAAATTCCCAAGAATACAAATGATAGAAGGGTTCTAGAAAGGTAGAGGAAAATCCGGAAAACTAACCCAAACCACGGCTGAAGTCAGATAGTGATTCAAGTAGAAATCAAACAACCAATGCAGAAGGAAGAAGCCACAGTCGTCGAACACCCAAGGAGCGCTAGACCAGGAAATGACCAAATCCTCCTCCAATGTAAAGAGAACCATCAATTGATGTCGGTCAAGAAGACCCACCACCGCTTGGTTTTGAAGCCCCCAATAATCAAAGACAAATCAATCTAAATAATCGACCGATGGATGACGACCTCGGAATTGATCCACCAGCATCGATCTGTGGAGATCCGTAGCAGCATTGTACTCCTTAAGCAAGAGCACACGTTGAGGTGAACATTCGTGGATATCAAGAACCTTAGGGCTGGGTGAAATCACCGCAAAGGGAGGAAGGTATTCCGGGTTGGTAAATGGGATGAAAGGAAGAGATGGCGAGGAAAGGGTCCACCCTCCCCCCACTGGAGAGGAGGGGGTTGGAGCCTCAGTCATCACTGATCTAGTTCATCGCTTCAAGCCGCAAGCCGCAAGCGTGAGCACGATCTTTCTTGTTTCTTTTGAAATTTTATCTTTTGAGTGGGTTGTCTACCCCTCAATTCTTATCTCCCATGTCTCATGGGATCACATAAATATTAGTACTTGGATAAAACAATATTTGAGGATTTACAATGCTTATATAGTTCAAATAATATATATAAAAATCCTATTTATATGTAAAAATAGACAGTTGTTTATATGTTTAAACTTATCTTTCGTTCTTCTTTGATTCAAAAATATTGGATCTTTTTTACAACCAAAATTCAAATAAACATCCAATATCTTATTCATTAAACATTGAATCCTTCTTTCCAATTTAGAATTATCGATTTTTCTAGATTTTTATTCAATGTTGAGTTCCATGAATTTTCATATTTCTATGATTCACTTGATTTTTCAATAAATGTGGTCTTTACACTATGCTACATAATATTTGATATTTCAAAATTATTTCTAATATTATTCTCACTTTTTTAATAGGTTTTTTAGTTATCTTCATGATATCTACTTCCTCTAACATCTTGAATAATGTTATTAATGTTTATTACCAAAAACATTTAGTTTATTTTCATCCTATAAGAGTATTTATTATACAATACCACACCCCTTCTTATTTTCATTGAAAAAAAATTCTTCCTCCATTAGTTTTTTAACTCTTATCATCATCAGTTAATTTATTCAAATCATTAATCTATTTTATAATACTAGACATTATTCTATATTAATAAATTATTTTATTCCATAAGGCCTATTATCTAAATTCCTAATTTTGATCTTATTTGGAGATTCTATACTCTTTTAAGTACACTCATTTAATTATATCTTCAGTATAAACTCCTTTTCATATTGTAGAAATATTGCGACGTATATAAATATTTTTTTCCATATTTCATTTGTAACATTTCTTTGGTTTTTGGTGACTTTTGGATGTTTTTTAGTATTATAGGCCTTTGAATGGTTGGAACAGGATTTGGGAAAATCAATAAAGTCTTATTATGAATCCTTGTAGAATTTTTATAGAATAAGAAGAGGTAAAAATGATGTACTGTTGTTAGGAAAACCAATGCATTATTATTCTAAAAACAATGAAACATGGGACAAATTCATTTCATATAATTGGTGCTTGGTTTATCAAACCATGAGATCACGCTCTGCTACTCCTCTAGTAGACCAAATAGGGGTTCATGGTTTTGTAAACCATGTGACATTAATTAATTAATATTATTTTAATAAAACCTAAAACACCTCAATTTATCAAAATTCATATTCTATTGAATTACGATATTGACATAGGAAAATCCCATTAGAAATTTTCAATATTTCTTTCCATAAAGAGAGAAAATGATTGTGTCAAATAGTGATAGATTTATGAAATAAAATGTAGGCTCATATTCATTTAAATTCTCTATTTTTTTTCTAGATCATCTCTATTCTCCTAGAATATAACATTAGGTTGGGGTAATAGAATCTAGATCAATAGGCTATGGTTTTTTATCAGTTTAAAATGTGGTGTTTTTTCAATTAGTATGATGTGGAATTTCCATTTGGTTCTTTCCCTGAATATTTATTTCAATGAATGTTTAATTTTGATGGAAAGAAATTTAAAAACATGGGGGATTTTGATCAAAATTAATTCCCATGCATTTAGTATTTCAATGGAATGTGATTTCCAATACTTTTATATAAAATTAAATGGAATCTGGGGGTTGGGGATAAATATAGATTGATTTTAATTATTTATGCTTGGTAAAGGCAAAGCACATTGGTAGAGGTGGAAAATTTATAGTGCCAATGAACCCATGATCCTGAATATAGTGTTAAATACATATAACTTACAACAATAAAGTTGAAACATGTGCCTGATTTAAATAACTTTCTGAAATTCTGAAACATAAAACCATTAAATTTAGAGTTTTAGAGAGTTAGGGAAAATCACAAATTACTAAATCTCCCATCTTCTCCACAAATAAAAATATTTTCCCACAATATAAGAAACTATTTAATCCAAAATGAGTCATCAAAGTTGTCTAAAAAATCTCCACATAAGTACTCTTCTAGTCTTAGCTTAATTAATACTTTCATTCATTACCTGGTGGAAGGTAAAAAAGAATAAGTGGTTGGATAAAATGCTAAATAAGGGTAAACAAGATTGTAAATCATCACACGAGAGATGTGAGAAATTACATGTTATCAAAATGAAAATAATAAAATGATTCAGAGCCTAGAATTAGGATATTATATCATAAATAAAAATTTTAACAAAGATAATAACATAAAATCATGGAATCATAGGAATGTGACAACAACATAAATATGTTATCATAATAATATTGCAACAATTACTCCCAGTGAAATCATTATTAGATTTATAGGATTACTCCCTATGTGATAATAATATGACAAGGATTAATCCCAAGTCTATAAAAATTGAATAAGATTACTTCATAATTTTATACACAACTTATCATGAGTCATTAACATTACCCAAGTAATTGGAGTTCTATCTGGTTACATCCGTCATAAAAAAACATACACATGTGTGCCATTCGATTTCAATCAAAAAATATTAATAACCCAATGAATTAAAATGATAATTATAACATTTTAAGTGGTTTCCTAAGGAGTATATAATGAGTTCATAAATTTATATGACATGATAAACCAATGGAAAATAAATGGTCACCCAAAGAATACATGAATCATTCTAGGTCAATTATTTTAACATCTTTCCCCTCATCATTGGATTGAGAAGAGGCGGTGGTTCTGCTAATCCATAGGTGAAATACCCAAGACACCAAATGATCTAAGTAAATGATAAGTTCCCCAAGAATATTTCTTTTATGGATTTCCATTTTTAATGAAAAAACATCCAAACTATATAAACATCAACCCGCCAAAATTCAGTATGATGCATGACTACAAAAATATAACCCCAACAAAACCATACCAAAAAACCATATCATAATAAAATTGGAAACAAAAATACATTTTCAATGAGGATTAGAAGACCACAAAACTCAACACAACAAAGTGACACCAACCAATAAAACTGAACCCATTCCAATATCAAACTCCAACTTCCCATCCCAAGGTACCAAGACAAGTTACTGAATAAATGAAATAAATTTACGATACCAGTGTCTTGATAGATGACATTATCAAATGAACAATAGTTACCAAGTAGTGGGAGATTCTAAAATCATTATAATTCCTCTGATGGATTCCCAAATCATACAACTAGAATAATACATGTCATCACAATTTATATAAAATAGTTTTTAAGTAGTGTAAAAATTATTTCAATCCATAAATATTTTTTGATGAAACACATAACCAAATACTCTATACCATTTATAACTTTATTTTTCATATTATTTCCCATGTCTACACACGTATCCACACACACAGGATTGGTGTTACCCTTGATGGCGGAACATCATGTCTATACACCACCCCTCATTTATAGTGGTACTTAGCAACCATTATCCATAACTCTCAACAAACACCCATCCTATTATTCAAAAATCTTTCCAACTCATTAAAATAAAATCATTTCTTTCTATAATGAATTTTAAAAAATAATTTATATGCCTCATAACCAAACCATAATCATAAATTCATCATTTTAAAATTTTAATTATATTTTTCTGAAAACCAAACATCTTTTCACACTTTCAAAGAAAACAAAAAGTTTAATTCCATCAATATTTGCCCAAGGATTTGACAACCATTTCATTTTAATAATTTAAATAAAACTGAGCCTTTATGTTGTAAATAATATAAAAATAATAGTGAAGAAACCTACATCTCAATGGATGATGAAAATGGAGAACAACACTAAACTTCTCTTGATCTTGTTTAAATCTTAGAACCTTCAATCAAAATAATCAAAATTCATCATGATTCTTATAATAGAGAATGGATCTGTCCACTTTGAATTAAATCTATGATTTCAATAGAGTGAGAGAGAGGGCGATAGATAATATGGCTAGATATATGAAAAATGGTGAAGAAAGGATACTTAATGATAACTTTGGGCCTCCAACGAACATTGATTCACCTAAGGATTACTCCAAGATCGAAGAGGACCATCTATCACAACTTGGGAGTAAAATAAATTTGGGTTATAGAAGGGTTATGAAAAAAATGAGGGTCAAAATCCTTAATTAAGATCATATCCAATATTTAATAAGGGCCAATTATATACTACATGGTTAGGATGAACTGTTTGGAAGTTCATGTTCCAACCATGTGGAACTACTCTATTAATGCCACACCATTCATGGTTTGATCGCATAGTTATAAAAACCATTCACCAACCTTGATTTTCACTCTGTTTGAAGATGAATTGTTCCTCCGGAGAATTTATATGGATTTCCCAAACCATACACCAACTATGCACATAACGAATTCCCATTTGTCTTTACTTGCACATTTTTCTAGAGATTGTGAAAAAATTTTACTAACCTTTGAAAAAAAAATTACATCCATATAATCAACCAAAACATTCCAAAACCCCCTATATATGCGAAAAACATAACACGAACAATATTTAGACTCAAAATAAATTAATATATTATTATGTGTTGAAAACCAAGGTTGATACAATATCCCCACAATTGGAATTTCCATCCTTATAATGTGGAAACCCGTTATTTTCCTAGTACAGTTATGGACAATTCACCACCATTTACTTCTTACAGTAATACATTTATTTTTGAATCTGACCATGTATCTATAAAACCCTCATTATATTGATATTGTTCCCATGTTAGATCATATGTTCACTATCCAAAATCCATACTAGCACATTAATCAGTTTAGAATATATATATGGTCCAACATGATCTCATCGAATCACATGGTGATGCTTAAGTTGTTTCCCCTTCAACTGAGATACATGAAACCCATTGAGCACTAAACTAATTTTTTTTGGGAAATCCAACTGATATTTCACCTCTCTAACCCATTCTAGTATCCCTAAAGGGACTATGTATCGAGGATATCAATTTTTGTGCATAAAGAATGACTATTCCCAAGACATAGAGTTATTTTCAATAACACATGATCACTCAACTAAAATGATGAAGATCGTTGATAATGATCCCCATATGATTTTTCAAAACTATGATTTCTCCCCATTAACAGTTTGATCAAAAAAATATTCTCTATTGTCTCATTTATAAGGATTAGTCTAATTATTAATTTCTCACCTATTTTCACCCAAACAAGTAGATAATGAAAAGGATAATCATGCAAATACTTCAAAAGGATCCATACATATCAAGTCCTAATAAAAGTTATTGTTTGAAAAATCCATTAATAGAAAATTATATTCCCTTGGGTAACATAAATCAATTACACAACCCCTAATCATATCCTCAAATGATTGGATTGTTCATTTAGACATTCCAGTCATTTGGGGATGATAATCCATCTCACAATCAACAGTGTTCCAAGGTCTTGTTTACGAATTCCAAAAAATGGGTTGTAAAAATGGGGTCTCTATCTGTTATAATTGAGACTGTAACGTGAGACATATTTCCAATTTTTTATAGGTTTTGGAAATTTATTCCACTGAATAAATTTCACAAAAAGGGATAATTAATTTAATTTTTTTGAGATGATCCACTATCAACCATATAGCATGATTTTTCCTAATCATCTTTCATCCACATGCTATAAAATCCAAGGATATCTTCTCCAATTTCTATATGTGAACCAATAAGGACTACAACATAACTTTTTGTCATTGATGATCCACCTCGACCTACTAACATTTGAGGCATATCAAGACATAATCTCATATATAACATTTCATTACAACCAACAAAAAGTTTTCTATCAATTTTAGGTACATATTTTGTATTCTTAGATGAATAGAACATCCAAAATGGTTGTAGGAAGTAAGAGGATGTTCCTAATAATCCAAAGGTACGACCATCCAATATCTAAACTAAAACAATAAATTATCATCCTCGTTTCATGCTTCCATGGACTCCCCACCATTAATTTTTGACTTTATAAAATCACATTCAAAATAAGATATTTTAGAAACTCTAACCATTTTATCCAAATAAAGAATAAATGAAACAGGAAAGAAAACCACAACATAACCTTGGTACGAACAATATTTATTCATATACTCTATGATTGAAATTAATTAATACTTGTCCAAAGACTATTTATTAAAAAAATAATAAGAATTTCAAAAAAAATGAATCCTCCATAGATTTCCCTTTAACCAATTTAAACATCAATTTTGTGTCAGATATCTGCATATACTTCATCTATTTATATTGCCATAAATTAAAACCCCTTCATGAGAAAATGTGTTTCAAACTCAGATGATTTGTGAAAACATTGAAATTCTCACCAAAAAGGTAAAAAAATCCAGTATTTAAATCATGGACTACAATATTCAACTCCAAGTCATGTGTTGGGAAGTTCTTCTCATTATGAAATAATTATTGTGAACCATAAAGAACAACACAATCTCCGTACATGAGAATATATCACAACCAATACATTAATGCATCACAGTAGACTACATATCCCCATAATTACTCTAAAAAAGTGTGGATAAGTTATGATGTAATTCTAAATATATGTTTAGAAAGGATTTTTTAAATTTATTATTCCTTATGAAAGGAATGTCTTTCCTCATAAATACTGTAATTGGTGATTTTGAACATGAAAACTCACATAAATAATTCTGTAGTATCCAACTATGTGAGGGAACTATGTATCTGAAGCATATTATTTGGTGGTATCAAAGATATAATATCTTCAATAATTTCCAAATCCATATAAACACCTTATTCTTAAAAGACATAGCCATGGAAACATACCTCGTGTATCTAAAAATCACATTTAGATAACATGGAATACAAATGATGCTTCCACAAGATACCCAACAATATATCTAATTTTTTTTCATGATATGATTTTTCTTCTCAAGTACACCATTTTGTCATAAACAACCACCACTATAATGGAATATGGATACCTCATAAATATTAAATTCATCAATTCCATAAAGGTGGTTGGTTCATTTGTAAGACTAAAAGGCATAAACACAAACTCATAATAGCCATATCTACTTCTGAAATATGTTTTCAGAATAAAATCCTTCTGAACATTAAGTTGGTGATATCTCGAATGTATGTCAATTTTCATACAACCAATGGGCTCCCCTCAATTGATTAAATAGATCATAAATTCATGGAATAGGATACTGATTAGTTATCATAACATGGTTATGATAATTATATTCCTAAAAAAAATCTAAGTGGTCAATCCACCTTCATCAAAAATAGAAAAGGTGCTACCTATGGAGACAATATTGGATGAATAAACCCTTTACTTTCCAACTACCACAAATGAAAATTTAATTATATCAATTATGTAGATGCTATCAGATAATATGGATGTGATATAGTACAGGTCCTTTATAGGAGATCAATCATAAAATCCACTTTTCTATTAGGTCGAAACCCTGAGATGTTTTATGGGAAAATGTTTGAAAATAGATCAATAATAGTTAGAAAATATTTATTCTCAATCTCATCCAAATATTCCATATAAAATGTTTCCAATTGGTAGGATATGTTTCAAAACACTGGTTCCAAAATTCCTACACTACGTGGATTAATATCCCAATTTTCTATAAATAGATTCTCATATCCGTCTGGGGTTGTGAAACTAACCATTTAGTCACAACTATTAATACAGGGCTTGAGTGATGTCAACCAATAAATACCCAAAATGAATTCATCTACATCTATCTCATGCATATAAAAATTCCAAAGTAACTTAACCCCAATGATATATATATATAATACACTTTATACATAAAGTCTCGACACACTTTGTATATAATAGGACTTTTCAAGACCCCCTCCCCAAAAGGATTACCCCTCCTGTGTCGGCAATGGGAGAAGATAGGTAGTAACACCCAAGTTCAGGCTCCAGTTGGCCCCGGGATGGAGACTAGAAATGAGGGTATAGTAAACATGCATATGGGAGGAATTAACCTCTATATTAACACATGAGAAAGAGATATATATGATAGAAACCAACCAACTCATGCTCAGAATCCAATAAAAAATAACATAAAACGTTCACATATGTAATGTCATGAATGAAATACTACAAATAAAAGAAAAAATGGAAGTACCAAAGTGAAATTAAAGATGATAGTGACCACGAAGCCCAAGAAAATATTATAAAACCCTAAGATAGTAGTTAATAGCCTCGTCTCTTACCGTCCCCAACATAACTAAAAATAACTTATATATACATAGGGTGAGTATAATAGTATACATAGTAGAATCCTCCCCAGAGCCTCTCATGAAAAAGGTAATGAAAGTTTTATAAATCATAGTGAACGATATGTAAAACTAACCCATAACCTAAATAGGTAGACTATGTTACCAAGCACACCATGGATACTCTCCCAAAGTATTTAAAACAATAGAATATGATATAATAATGAATATCAAGGGTATCGCACTACTATTTCCCCACTGGTTTTCCACTCTTCCCCAACATCACATGTCCCAAGAATCCCTCTCTAGGAAAGCTACCATACAGACACCTGGGCAAAGCACTACAACATGCATCTTGTGAAACACAACACTAGGTCCATGTAACTAAAATTAACCAGGTAGTTTCTTGGATCCACCATAGCCCACATAACATGTATCACACATCATGTATTATATCTAAATCTATCCCAACCCGTACATCGTGTCGAGATCCTCATTAAATAACAACCTATAAACATTATACCTTTAGTAGTTCTTAAGAAACATTGTCTAGAATACATGTGTGTGAAGTAACCACAAGACATTACAACTCTCTACACACGTATATTGGAAAAAATAACTATTGTGAAAAACAACACAAGTAACTACTAAGAGAAGAGATTGGAGCCAAAGGGGGTATCCGGTCATCCATCCCCCCATTATGATGTTTTGGAAAACACCCCTTGGGATTAGAATCCTCAATTTGTGAGTTCCCCAACCGATAGGGTGGATTAACATATAGAAAAACAAAAATTTTGTGATATAATATTTCTCACAACTAGATTATGGGAATAACCTAGACTCAGAATCGCCTACAGCTAACGTCTCTTGAACTCTCAACTTCTATTACTAAGACCAAATATCATATTAGAACACAATCATTTAAAGATCTAAATTAATTTATCTTATTTATTTTTCATTATTTTCACTTCACATTAATTAATTCATTACCATTAATTATTCATTATCATTTTTCACGTTCCCATATATTTTCATTATAACAAACATCCATTCCCTCTAGACATATGAAATATTATTCCATGTATTATTAGAATTATAACCTCACTATTGCATCCCAACAAACTCTAACACCATGGGTAAAACATTTATTCATTTATTAACATCATCAATTTGCAAACTACCGGGTATTATAGGAAAATATTCTAAGCTACCAAACATAAGGGTATCAACACAGTGAGTGGATGAACATCCCATCGAATCTTCACCACTTATAGAAGGAGCATAGAATTATCCAATCATGATAATCTAGGCACGGGAAGCACATGGAATATGAGGGATGTCTTCACCTCTCTAGGATGGTGAGTAACCAAAACCTTCTGCATCAAGAAGTGGGTAAAGTATAGAAGATAAACAACAAAATGTTCATCTGACTAACAACTAATTAAAACAATCATCCATCTTCCATAATAATGGGTAAGCCCAGCTTCAACCTACCTTGTTATCTATGATGTCCTCCCAGACACTCCCATGCATATATTGATGCATCTGGACACACCGGTCATCAAATGTGATAATAGAAAATGAGTATCCCTACCCCTCATACCACAATATCCCTCAAGGATTAGCCATCCCAAGCTCACATTATATCTCAGCCTCCCTGCCTCCCATACCACAACAACTCTCCTGGATTATCCATACCAGTCTCACATCAAAAGCAGCAGGAAACAAACATATAAACTAAGCTCTTCACCATAAAACAAGGAATTCATCCATCACACACAACAATATCTCATGGCTATAAATCACAAGGCACATGGCCTTTACATGAAATTTGTAAAATCATTCCCTAAAAACTTATTTTCTTTCATCACACAACCAGCACTAATCCAATAATGAATTAGCTGATTATTTATTCACATGTTCCAACCAGAAGAAACATAAATATTAAGCTATAATAAATTAATTAAACAATTAATTTAAAATTCCTTTTAATTATTTTATCAAAAATAATCATCATGCTTCAGGTTCATTAACCAAATCAATTTAACTTTCATAATTGAATCATTTTTATTATCATCAAATTACAATAATGACAACTACATTCATTAAACATGAATCATTAATATTTTATCAAATTAATTATCAATTAATTCATGATTTATGTTCTTTAAAAATTTCCATCATGAACAACATGATAAAATCAGCGTTTCATAGATATCACACTATCTAGAAAATCAAGAGGCCAAAAATTATCACAGTACAACGCAGCGGTAATGTTATGCGATCGATACCAATTAATTTATCTGGTTCAAAAAATTATTTTTTTCAATATAATTTTTATTCAAAAGAATAAATCATGATTACTCTTTGATATAATGTAATTAAATATATAGGCAACAAATCCACTACATTAAAATATCATCAACATTCCACGTATGAGAACAGACCATACAATGGATCTCCGATCACCCCTCCCGCAAGAACTGCATCAATACGAGGATAATGTGGCACTACGACACCACAAACAATTGAGAGAAACCCCATTAGAAACATTGGAGAGAAAACTCTATAGCATGATGAGAATAATATGAGAATAATAGACCAACCATGAAGAATCTACTGGAAAAAGAAGGAAAACACACCATGGATCAACTCAAGTCACAACAGATTGATGATGGAAGCTAGGAATTGATCCTTGATGAAGGAATCCAAAAAATGATAAAGAGGGGTCACTGGATTTTTTGGTGTTGAGAGAGAGCCTCTAAAGCCATAGGGTTTGACAACCCAAGTGACAGGAAATGTATTAAAACATAAAGCATCAAGAAATTACCTGACATGTAATCCCCTTTCATGTCAGGTAATCCCCAGAATTCGGTTTTCACCATTAAATGCATCACCTATTCACTTTATATATTTTTCAATCATGGAAATATTACACATCGTGAAACCTGTATTCATGTCATGTAACCTTCTTTCACGAAATGAAATTTCCCCTACTTCCATCTTTCAGCAGTTGAGTCCCTCCAGACATCCTCCGAGCCTCCTCCAAGAACCTCGATCTTTGGATACATGAAATGTGCCGATCTACATAGATCAAGGCCCATACATTAGATACCTCTCAAAAGTTCTCAACCTCAATAATTTAAAACTAACCTATAGAGGAGATAGAAAGGGTTCATCTGAATATCCACCCCATGAGAAACCTCTCAAATCTCTCGCCACCACTAGAGCTCAAGCACCCCAATATTAGCATTAGGGTCTCGACAATGTCAGTAGATGAACTAGTTGTTGATTATTTCTAGCTATATAATAAGAATAAACCCATATAACCTTAAGAATCTAAACACATAAATCTGGTGGAATACCCTACACATATTCACCTACCATGGAACGAGTGTAATCCACAACAAGTAACATGAGAGAGAGTCACCTCATAAACCATAAAAAGGTATAAATCAATAAAATGAACAGTGTTACAAGAGAATATCTAAACATAAAATAGATTTGGGTACTGACTTTGTACCTATGACTCTAATTCCCACATACTCTCTTCCACGCCACCGTGCCATCACAAAACATGAACCAAAAGAATGATGGAGACCTCTCTAAACCCTGGATGTATAATAATGATCTTGATCAAAAATGATTTTCCTTAGGAATCCATGGAGTCTCTCCACCTTTTCCAGATACTGCTTCAACAAAACCTTCATTAAACTTGACTCCTTGATCATTATAAAGTGGTCCATTTTGGGAAAGTGATCCACTAACACCCTTAAAGTGTCATATCCTCCCTATGATTTAGGTAAATTGGTGACAAAGTCAATTGATATTTCCACCCACTTATACTGAGGATCATCAAAGGGATGGAGAAACCCACTGGAAATAACGTGTTCGGCCTTCACCTTCAGGAAGACAAAACATCGAGACACAAACCCTACAATTACATGCTTCAACCCAAGCCAGTAAAACTGACCTCTCAATGCTCAGTACATATTTTTCATGATAGGATATACCACCAAAGGTAAACTATGAAACACTTTGAGAACCATATCATGCATCACTAAATGAAAAAAAATCCATCACTGAAATAAAACTATATGTAGTATATCTTTAGACCAACCATCAATGGACTAGCTATAAAAAATTAGTCTCTCACAACCTCCACCTCATGATCACCAAACCGGGACTCCTCCAATGGCTGCACCAAATATGATAGCAGCATCATCTAAAAAAGAAAACATCTACCCTCTAACTTCTACCATATCTAGGTAAAATATTGAAAGATCTTTCATCACTCTCCATGAATCACTAGATTCTATCACTGCATCATTGCACAACATCATTCTCAAAACATCTACTATATTGTACCCCTTTATAGTTGTATAAGATATTTCAAAGCCATAATATTTTAAAAAATCCATCCACAAATGTTGATGCACATTCAATTCATGTTGGGATAAAACATATTGCATGCTCTTACGATCGTTGAAGGCAACAAAATGCTCACTAATGAGGTATTGTCTCTATATCTTCAGGTCAAACACTACCATAGCCAACCTAAGAATGTGGGTGTAATAGTTACTATCATGGGGATATAACTACCAATACCCATAAGAAATGACCAATCTATGTTGTATTAGAAAAAATACCAATACAGGATGTAAAGCATCACATAAAACATCAAACTGAACTCTATCTGTTGGATGAAAAAGAACTATATCACTAACCAAATTCTCTTTCAGATACTCCAAACCTAATATAACACTGACTAGTACACAATGACACTTGATCCATTCTAGTAAACACTATCAGAGGGGTCAGAACCCAAGAGAAATCGGTTACAAACCTCATGTGATAACCTTCAAGACCAAGAAAACTTTTCACCTATTCCACTATCTTGGGGGATTCCCAATACACAATTGCTTCTATCCTCAATGGATCCACATATATTTCCTATTGGGATACAAAATTCCCAAAGAAACATCCTTCTAAAGCCCAAAACACACACTTCAACAACATCCCAAATAGATGCTTATGATGAAGAACTCCAAAAATGGCATGCATATGTTCTCTATACTCTGTAATAGACATAGATTACACAAGGATTTCATTAATTAAACCCACAATTAATTTAAATGGAACTCATGGAAAACATCATTCATTAAACCCATGAACAAGGATGAAGTATTCATCACATAGAACAGTATCAGTACAAACTTTTAATACCCACAAAAACAATAGAAAGATGTATTTGGGATATCTTCATCCTTTACATGTATCTGATTATATCCGGACTAAAAATTGGTCTTTTAGAGCAAACTTTCACCCTTTATTTGATCAAATAATTCATAAATTTATAGAAGAGATCAGTGGTTCTTCTCTATCACTTGGTTCAAGTGATGATAATTGATAAAAAAGAGTAATATTCTATCATTATTCTTCACAAACAGAACCAGTGAACCCCACAATGACACACATGGCTGAAAAAAAACACAGAAATAAACTGTTGAGTTGTATACATATATATTGAAACATAGAAGGTTCCATCCTATATAGATACATTTAGATAAGAGACATGTCTGGTTGTAGTTCAATCCTAAACCCAATCTATTTTCAAGAGGGTAATGCAACAAACTCCTCGGGAATGACATAGGGGTACTCTTATATGACCCTGGAAAACTCCAACTACTAAACCTCTGAGGAATTCTGCATCATCACTGCCATCACGGAAGATATGGAAGGAAAATGCCTTTGACCAATCTGAGGGTATCATTCACCTCTAGACACTAAAGGCTCTCTGTCAGCATCGAAGAACTTAACCAGCCTCCTAATGAAATCCACGATATCTTGAAAAAAATACAACCAATACATGATGAGGATGATGTCATATGGTTGTATTCGTAAACATAGGAAATCTTCCCAAGAGTTGTGTCTCACTAGAACTATCTCATAGTCTCTACATACATCAAACAAGTCAGCACGACCTCCAACTAGAATAGTCAATTCCAAGGGAACTCAAAGCCTCTCTACCTCAAGACCAAAAGCATATTCAAGAGAAGGTGATATGAAGGAGTGTGTCACTCCAAGATCAATCATGTCTTCCAAACATATAGAAAATCAAGAAATTGGTATCTCGAACGATGTATGTATCACATAATGCTAGGAACACTAAAGTGTTATGATGACCACAACATACTCCACAACCTCTCTAACCATTTTTGCAACCACCTCCATGGTCGTGATCTTTTCTCTAGAGATAGGGAGAATACTTGGGCTATCCTCTAGCTTCCACATATACTCTCTACTAATCCCATAATAGAGCATCCTACTGCTGCTACATTAGTTAGAACTACCTCAGCAGAGGAACCTCAAGTAGAACAACAAGAACACGATGATTACTCAAAAAGGTTAGGCATTTTCACCACTGATGACCTTGGAATATAAAAGAGAAACATGCATATTATACCTTTTCATAGTCCTAAGATCCACCACCCCTGAAGAAATGAGACATTGAGGGTTGGTACCTACCCTTTACTGATGGTAAGCTATTCTATCCTAACAACTGGGAAACCCGAATAACAAATCTTGTTTGTGAGGAATCCTGAAAAATCCCCTCTCATGAAGATCTGATTCTCACTAATGTATCCTTGATGACCTCTTCCTTCACCAGCACATCAAGATAAATCTCTAACATATATGGGGTGACATGGAGCTGAATATCTAGATGAAAACCTTCCCCAAAATGCCTCGCCCTTGCCTCCTCATATAGAAACAGGTCTGAATAATATTGAAAAACATTATTAAAATGGATCAAAAAACTCTCACACTAGATATCCCCTTCAAAAGGGTTAGAGGCTCTTGGTGACTGGCCAATTTTAGGTTTGAATAAAGAAACTCATCTCTGAACTGGTCTTTTAACTCCACCCACAAGACATTCAACTCCTCACGATCTCTAAGGAACACGAACCACCACTGCCTTGCTTCCCCCACACAGCATCGTCACAGCCAACGATGCCTAGTGCTCCATCCGCGTATGGATTGATCTGAAGTCTAAATCAACACACTCTAACCATTCTTCCATGAAATCAACTAAAAGTGAACCCTCGTGCCTATATAGACTCTAGCACTAAAATCTCAGATGTTCCTTATACTTGTGTCTTCGTCGTCGGCCTCCACTCTGTTGTGATCTGTTGGCACAACCTGCTGAACATATTCTATGTGAACCTAAACAGTACGTCGAACTTGAGAAATTCCCACAAAAGAATAAATAATTATTTCTCCTAAACCTGAAAAATGAAATACATTAACATTAATTAATTGTTTTCTCTTATTCATTTTAGGTTAACCTATCCCAGTTTCAACCAATTCAAACATAGACACAAAGAAGAATGATGCATGATCTTTTCCTATGTCTCTACCCTGCAACTAGTATCACCACATTTAGTAGTCATTTTATTATTAAAGTTGTTTTTCATCATATCACAAGGGGACCAAAATAAACATGTATATGCCAGGCTCTTGAGTTTACAACACTTTTTAAACATAGCTAATATCATTTCCCTACCATCCCATGCAAACTCACCCATCCCTAACTCCAAAATCTATCATATCTATCAACTAGAACTCTAATACCACTTTTTCAAGACCCCATCCCCATAAGGTATGACCCTCCTAGGGTGAAAGTTTTGAAAGATATATAATGACACCTGAGGCCCGCCTCTAGTAGGTTTCGGTTTGGAAACTAGCATTGAAGGTATAATAAACATGCATATGGGAGGCACTACCCTCTAAGAGAACACATGTAAAAGAGAGAGACATGATAAAAAGCAACCATCTCCTTCTAATAATCCAATATAAATGAAATTATGAAGTTAACATATGTAATTTCATGAAATAACTACTAAAATTGAATGGAAAACCACAAGTAACAATGGTAAAGTAAAGGTAGAAGTGACCATGAATCCTAAACTGCTCCTGAAAAACCCCAGGATATTATTAACCAGCCTCATCTCCAACCTTCTCCAAATGATCTGACAAGAAGTTCATATATATGTAGGGTGATTATAACTGTATACTCAATAATATCCTCCCTAGAACCTCCTGTGAAAATGGTAAATAAATTGTGATAAAGAATAATGAACATCAAGTGAAACTAAATCTCCACCTAAATAGGTGTACTAAGTTCCCATCCTCATCATTTATACTCTCACCATGTATTGAATAAAAGAGAATATAATATAATATAGAATATAAAAGTTACATGTTTGTTATTTCCCCAATAGTTTTCCACTTTGCCTCAATGTCGCGTGTCCTAAGCATCTCTCTCCAAAAAGACTAACTTTTAGACACCTGGGTGACACACCACAACATGAACCTCGTGAAATATAGCACCACGTCCACATAACCAAAAGTAACCAGGTGGTTTTTTGGAGACATGAAAAACCACATTATTTGTATCATACATTAGGTATTATACCTTATTCAATCGCATCCCATATACTGAGTAAGGATCCTCAATCCATCACATCCTATACATGTTATACCTATAGTAGTCCTTAAGATACTATATCTAGAATAAATGTGTGTGAAATAAACACAAGACATTACATAACTCTACAAACATATGGTGAAAACTAACCACTATGCATACCATCACATCAAACTACCATGAGAAGATATCAGGGACAAAGGAGGTAATCCTTAGTCAATCCTCCAACCAGTATGATGGGGAAAACACCCCCACCCCCCAATGGGGATCAGAGTCCCCGATGTGTCAGTTTCCCTAAACAAAAGGGTCGATTAGTGTATAGAAAAACAAAAGGTAGATTATATAATATATCCCACCACCACAATATGGGAATAACCTAGTCTCAGAATCTGCTGCAAACATCTCTCAAACTCCTGACTGTCATTACTAAGACAAGATATCATATAGGCGCACAACCATTTAACTAGCTACATTAATTTTATCTTATTCCATTTACTCAGTTTTACTTTACATTAATTAATTTATTAACATTAATTAACCATTATCATTTTCCACATTACACTTTTTACCATTACTACAAATATACATACCCTCGATGAATAAGAAATTTGAGTGCATAGCTTATTAGAATTTTACCCTCAACATTGCATCCCAATCGGATCCAACCCCATGTGTTAAATATTTATTAAATTATTAACATTTTCACATTTCATAATAATAGTAATTTTATGAAAACATTCTATGATACCAAACAGTGGGAGCTCAACATGGTGAGTACATAATCTACCAATCGAGTCATCACCACCTATAGAATGAAAGGAACTCATCCAACCCCGAGATGATGGACTTGGAAAAAACATGGCATACCTTATTCTTCATCACCACTCTTATAATGAGAGTAATCAAAACTATCTGCCTCAAGTAGTTGGGAAATTGAATAAGATAAACAAAAAAATGTCTATCAGCCAAATAACCAATTCAAAGATGCATCTATCTTCAATAACAATGGGTAAGGCCAGATTCATCCCATACCATCATATCTAGTGTCCTACACAATTCTCACATGCATATACCAATGTGACTCTCTACTCTAGGCATGAATTGATGCCACACCAACTGGTCATCCCCACCCCCTCATACCACAATTGTCATCTAGGATCAATCATACCAGACTCATGTCACATTTGGGCCTCCCTACCCTACATACCATAATAGCCCTCCAGGCTTAGCCATTCAAGGATCACATCACAAGAAGAAGGAATAAAATATAGAAACCTAGATCTTGTCCCTAATATATGGAATTTATCATTCACACATAATGATCTCTCATCAAACCAAATGATAAGAAACTTGGCCTTTACAAGAAACTAGGAAACTAATGCCCAACAAAGGCATTATCTTCTATCACAGAATATGATCTTATTTCATCTTTAATTGGATGGTTCATTATTCACAGGTTCTGAATACGAGCAAACTATGTTGTAATCTATCAAAAGATATCAAAAATTTATTAAAAAATTAATTGAACATGTAATTATTTTATCAAAAATCATCATCATGCTTCAGGTTCATTAACCAAATCTATTAAACATGAATTCTTATCCCAATTTGAATATCATCCAATTACAACAATAACAACTTGATTCATTAAACATGCCTCTTTAATATTTTATCCAAATAATTATCAATTAACTTAAAAATTACATTATATAACAGTTTCCATCAAGAACAATATGATAAAATGAGAAATGCATAGATATCACACTATATAAAATATCAAGAGACAAACTGCTATCATGATATAAAGTGAAAACATCGTTAGGCGATCTATACCAATTTTCTAATCCGGTCCAATTAATTATTTTGTCTATTTTGTTGTGATACAAGGGGATAAATCTTGAAAACTCCATGGTTTCATGTAATTAACTATAGAATCAATGAATCCCCTACCTTAAAAGGTTTTTGATGTTCTTTGAATGGTAATGGACTAGGAAACAGATCATTGATAACCCTGCCTGCAAGAACTTCATCCATCTGAGGATAATGAGACACCATTAAACCAAGAAAATACTAGAGAAACCACATTAGAAACATGGGTAAGAAAATGAATTTTCATGGTGAGAAGACCCAGGGGAAAACAAGATCAAACCGGAAGAAACTACTGGAAAACAATGGAAAACACACCTTGGATTAACTAGGGTTACCATGGATCGAAGATAGAACCATAGAATCGATCCTTGATGATGGAATCCCCAAAACACCGAATATGGGGTAACTAAGTCACCTGGAGTCGAGATAGAGCTACTGTAATCAGAGGGTTTGAACCCCAAGTGGCTAGAAATGTTTTAATACATATAACATCAGATAATTACATGAGGTGTAATCCCCTTTCACATCATGTAATCATCTGAATTTTGTTTCCACCAAAAATGTATCGCCACTTCAATATATTTATTATTCAAACCCTAATATATTACACATCATGAAACCAACATTCACGCCATGTAACCTTCTTTCATGATGTGAGATCTCCCATGTTTTCATATTTTGGAAATGGATTCCCTTCATACTTCCTTTGAGCCTCCTCTAAGTACCTTAGTCTTATAGAACATGAAAATGGTATATCCATGAAGATCTAGACCCTTAAAAGAGTTTAAAGTTTCAAAACATAAGGCCGAACCTCATCTTGAAAACCCAAATGATCAATAACATGAGAAGGATTAAATGAGTCTGAAACACCCATATCAAAGAAATATTACATATATATATAACTCAAAATAATCATACTTATCACCTAAAAAAGGACTAGATTGATCTCCCATAATCATTTTCAAAGATACATATAATTGATGACATGATTCATTTTTATCTTTCTTATCTTGTTCGGATAGAATATTTTGATTAGATATGGGGTTCCTAGAATCACCTTCGATCACTCAGTTATGATGACAAGAGTTAATCTTCTTCACTTTTCCTACCAAAGCATAAAATGTATGATAAATATGAGATGTATATCTAGGAAATAACCTTTGACAACTATGATAATAGCATAGATGTTTTACCATATTTTTGTAATTGACACATACTCTAGGTGGTTTCACACTATATCACTTGATGTGATCAACTTAACCACATTAGAAACATTTCAACACACTTTTAAATTGAGGAGGAATGTTTACGGGTCCCATGGTCTGATATTTGACATGCACCACCACTCTGGAAGTAGGTGTCCTTCTTCCTATTGTTCTTAGTATTAGAGATCCCACCTATTCCAATAAGAATAAACATACTCCCTCCAAATGTATTTATCATCATATACCTTTCTGTGATATTAAATATATTGACCATCTCTATATAAAATATTATACAATGCATGAAAAAATTTGAGTGAATATCTAGTCGTAATCATAAATCAATAATTCATGCCTCCATTGACACACTAGACATAACATATGGGGAAAATTGACTAAATTCCCAAATTCAGTTGAATTTTCTTTTATAGAGATATTATCTTTCTTAATAATGAGTCAGAATGTTGTTCTAGGAATCTAAAATGTGTGAGGATAGAATTGATTAAAAAAATTCCTCAAAATCATCCCATGTCATTCCTTAGTCTTATTAAACTTGAAATTATAATTCTCACCATTAACATTCTAGATACAACAACATATATATTTCTGAAATCACATTCGTCTCTTATAGTGTCCCAAGGAAATTGAATATTCAGTTTATCATATCCATCTAGACTTCGTCTTCTTTCCATCATGGTATAAAATAGGAATATGGGTCGATTCTACTTTTGGAACTGAATTGAATGGTTCTCCTTCCAAGGTTTATCTTTCTTATTACCGTTATCCATGTATTTAGATGATGTAAAATTATTTGGACTAACTTTTGGTTCACCTGTGGATTAGTTTTATAGACATTATCATATTCTTCTTCCTATTGGTTTTTACGATTCATACCCATTTCCATTTACTTTCACTAGAACACAACTCAAATAGGTATCACTAATTAGAAACTGAAGGTTTATTAATTTTAATTTACCACATAATGATATATTTCAACATAGTTTTCCATAATTCAACCATCATTAACAGTCTAACCATTTTTTAAAGCACCACATCCACGATTTTCAAAATCAACCATATTCACTATTTTCAAAAATAAAAAATAATTATTGGATTTGATAAAAAATTAACTCAAAAAAATTATTCATATTAAGAAGTATTTTTTTTAATTTATGTCATAAAAAACTCATCATTTAAACCCCTGATGATGTGGCAACAACTCACCTTGATGTATCAAAAAACACTCATGTACCTAAACACCCTAGTAACTTGAAAATAAAATTAAAGAGGAAAGTTATTCATTTTATTCTCTAAATTTAAGGTTTATAAAATCCTAATCCTTACCACCTTCCTAAGAAGATATAATGACACTAATTCCTAATTACAGGACAAAAAAGGCACACTATTTCCTATGTCAAGGACTGAACACAGTGATACCATTTTTTGTAAAATGATATACGAACTGGCCATGACTAATACCATTTGTAACATTCTTCCCATCATCATTGGAATTATAAGAGGGGGTGGTTCTACTAGGCCTTAGGTGACATCCCCAAGACACTAAATACTTCAAAAATATTATCAAGGGACTGAAGAACATTTGGTGGATGATTTTAACTTTTTAAATATAAAACAGAAAAACTATACTAACAAGAAACCACTAAACCTTTATATGATTCATGAGTACAAAAATAAAACCCCAACATAAAAAACCACTAAACCTTATGAAATTACATGTGAAAAATGAAATACATACTCAAAGATGATAGAATGATCACAAAAATAAAAACTCCAAAGTGACATAAACCAACACCACCCAACCCACACCATGCTCCAACCCCACATTCTAAACCCAAGGAATCAAGAAGAATCAATAAATAACTATGATATCATGCCTTTCCCTATTACCAGATATAGAAAATTATCAAACTTAAAATAGTGCCTAAGAATGGGTGGGTCAAAACTCATTAGGATTTCCCTAATGACTTCCCAACTCACGTCATTAGAATAAAATTTTTTCGAATAATTTATTTAAAACTACCTGAAGAAGAAAAAATATTTTATGACAATACATAAAAAATTTCCATGAAAAAAATACCCAAATACATTATATCATTTATAATTTGATTTTTCATAATCTTTAACATGTCCATATACACAACTAAATACAAACATGAAATTCTATTGTTACCAATGATGATGGAACCTCACATCCATGCTATGTCCCGCTTTGATAGTGGTACTTAAGAAAAATTATCCATCATAATCAACACACACCCAGTTAATTATTCCAATATCATGACATGTCATTCCAATAAAAGAATTTATTTAATTAAATTATTTAAACAAAAACATTATATGAAATAAAACAAACCAATAATGTTAAAATAATCATTTTAAAATTGTAATAAATTGGGTTTTATGAAAACGAGACAACTTTCTACCATTTTTAAGCCAATACCAAAAAGACATTTCCATAAATAATGAAATAGGGAACTAACTGCCATTTCATGAAAAAAATTAAATTAAAACCATGATTTAATGTCTTAAATCATGTAAATATAATAAAGAGGAAACTTATATCTCAATGACAAATGAAAATTAAGAACATCATTATACTTATCTAGATATAAATTAAATATTCTTCCCTTAAATCAAAAAAAGTCATAATAAATTAATATTATTATCATTGGACATGGATATATCTACTAGGTATTATATATATGATTTCAAGAGGCATATATATAGAGATAAAATGACTATATCTTAGAATAACAAGGATGAATGGATACTTATTAATTAATCTCAGCCTACAACACACCTTAATTCGCATAAGGATTTATTCCAGTTGAAAGGGGATCATCTTTCACTCCTTGGGAGAAAAGGTATATTTGGTTAGGGAAGGATTAGGGAATAAATGAAGTTCAAAAGGATTAATTCTGACTAAATCCATAATTTATGTTAGGAAAACTATACACTGAATGGTTAAGGCTTACGGTTTGGAAAACTATGTGGTGATACTATCATAAAGAAACACCATTCATGGTTCTATTGCGTTTTTATAAAAATTGTTAACCAACTATTATTTTCTCACTATTTGAAGATACAGGGTTTCTCTTAGGAACTTGCACAGCTCTGACAAAACATATTCCAACCATTTCCTTTCCCAGTTCCCACTCTCTTCCTTTCCATGATTTCTTACATATGGTTTATTATTTCTAATATCCATGAAAAAGACACACACCTATATAAAAGAAAAAAAAACATTCCAAATCCCCTCGAAACCTCTAGAAACATATCATGAACAAAATATAAACTCATAATACATGAATAATGGGTCATGTGACTAAAACCATGGAATCTATAATAATACTCAACAGATATGATTATGAATATAGTATTTACACCCTATATAAAATGGATTTGTGATTTATATGAAAATTTCCCTAATCAATTGATGTATTGTGTATTCAATTGAACAAAATTCACTCAAATAGTGGAACATAGGAAATTAAAAATGGAAAATCACTAGATGTAATTCATGCATATACCGGATTATGATTAGGATAAATAAAAGTATTGATAGATCATACCATATATATAAAATATAATTTCCTAATAAATCCAAAAAAAGTAGGTGGATATTATAAATTTAATAATATCATTAATTCAATATACGACATAAATGAATAACACACTAATAAGAAGTGGGAAATTTAATTTAAAAATAATAAATTCCTTTTCCCTTTAAAAATATTCAAAAAATAATTTTCTTAAGTAATGAGAATATTAATTTTTTTGAATACCTAGATGTTTATAAAGGAAGTGTCTTAAAAATGAAAATGGTAGTATAATTATATGTTTACACAAAAACATGAAAAATATATTTCTTTTGGATGAAAATTAACCATACATAAACATTAAAAATATTTAAATATAATTTTTTAATAAATTCAATGTGGTTGAAAATTCCATTTTTCTAAAGAAAATTAAATGGGAATTTTGGAACATTTTAAAACATTGAATTATAAAACAAATTTTAATACTAATCATACATAAAATGTTAATGGTCATTAAAACAATTTAGTGAAAACCACATCATAAAATGGATGTTAAAATTTCTTCATTGATAATAGGTAGATATAATCATTAATTTCATTTTAATTATTATATAAAATAGTTTTTATTGGTAAAATAATGGAATGGAAAGAAAATACATTTGTTCTTAGTTGGAAATGAGTCCCTTCATTGATGTATTTTGAAAGAGAAGGTGATTCCCCAAATACAAAAAATTTAATTAATGGAATTAATTTCCTCAAAGGGAAAGGAAAAAAAACTTATTTTAAAGGAAATTTTCGGATAATAGGGATGTGTAATATCAACATCAAGAAGATCATTCAAGTTTCATAGATAGAGAAAATATTTAAGAAAAAATTTGTGAATTGAGAAACATTTTTATCAAAAAAATTAAGGATGAAGAGGTTTAAAATAAAAATATTAAACCATTAAAAAATTATATTTCATGATAAAATATCTATTGGGAATCATATAATCCATATTAATGTAAATTGTTGCATTAAGAAAAATAGGTCATAATGAAGGGAGTTTGAGAGAAAAATCACTTATGGATTAAGAATATTAAAGTAAAAAATCCTTATTAAGAATAAGATCAATAATACGAAGCTTATATACCATTAAAAATGATAATAAATTATATTCAACATCTAATTGGTGGCATATTCACTATTTAAAATAAATTATGTGCATAAATGAACATGTTTCTCAAAGATTGACATTTTGAGATAAACCCCTTACCTTAATTCCATGATTAATTGAATGAAATGTATACTCTTATAAAACCAAGAAAAATTATAATTAAAAATTTATAACCATATTCATACCTAACACTATTAATAATTCCATTTATGATGATTATCTATTTGAATATTAGTTATTTGTTTCCAATTTTTCCACATCGGGTGTTTATAGTTTTGATAATTTGTAGTGGATTTATAAGATCCATATTATTATTCATTCTTATTCGAAATAATAATACCAATTTAATTAGTTATAAAATAATTTATTAATTATAAGGATTTATAAATTTTAATTTTCCTACAATGATTACTTTAATTTTTATCATATAAGATGAAATGGAAAACAATCATTTTTAGGTGTTTTCAACCTACAAAGGGTGATTTTATAATTAATGTGTTAAATATTCTATATCATTTCTAGAACCAATAAAAATAATCATATAAAAATTAATATCATATTATACATTTAGTTAGTTTTTTAAAAAAACTAATGAAAAAATTTCATAGCATTGTTCAAGTATGTTGTCAGACCGACCCAAGTTTGAACACACATTAACTTGATTGTGGTGTGTGGTTAAAAGGTGTTCAATTTGACATAATATAATTATAACATAAAAATAATGATATTAATTTTATTATTTTATGATGGTGAACGTGATTTTAAAATGTGTGTTCAATGAATGAAAACATTAAGAAAAATGATAAAATGATTCCTCAGGGATGAGGTAGTCCGCACAATGCACGATTATCGTTTCTATTAACCAACAAATTAGGGGGGTCAATGTGTATAGTATCTGATCCTTTTAGAATAATATATAAATCATATAAATCATATTAATTATTCAAAATCATCGTTAATTCTAGCCAATATAGGTGTTGATGAGAAATCACAATCATCACAACATGGAGACAATAATATGCACACATGTATTAATGACAATTATTGTTTTTATTAGTAGGTTGAATAGAATAAATAATGGTTATAATATTATTATAAAAAAATTAAAAATAAAAATAATTATGATTTTATTATTAGATTATGGTTATAAATTTTTTAAAAAGGAAATATTAATAAATTAACATTAATAAAGATGTGTCACTTACGTTGATACCCTAAACTTCTTCTGGAAGAAGGCCTTAGATTTTAATAACATAGGAATAATTTTGATGACCAGGTGAATTTTGGTGTCTAAAGGAGTTAAATTAAAGGATATTTGGGCAAGGATTCAAGGAAAAATTAAAATTAATGTGGTGTATTGGAAGGATGGAATTGATTCTACTTTAATAAGTGAGGATGAGGTACATTTCAATGGAAAATAATGGTAAATAAGGGGTAAGAATGGAATTGAATTGAATTTTGGTGAGTTAGGTGTGTTTTGGTTGGTGACACATGTGTGTTTTCTTATAATCTTAAGAATTATTTATTGATGGACTAATGGTCAATTAATTTTAGGAAAATTAGATTTATATTAGATTAGTCATTTAAACACTTATTATTCTAAATTAAATATTTTTCATATCAATTATTTTATTTATAAAAAAATAATACCATTATAACCAAATTTAATCATTATTATTGAAAATTTTATATCCATTTAATTGAATTCATTATTATAAATAATATAACTGATGATTTTAAATTAAAAACTCATAACACATTAAAATAGTTTTTTATAATAAAATTGTTTTCTACTTTAATAATATATATATGATTAATATCTATTTGATACTTATTTTCATTATATTAATTGGTTAATTAAAAAAATTATTTTATGTGACCTTAAAATCAATCCATTACAAAAAAATTAAAAATTTATTAATTAAATGAAAATATATAAAACTATTTTTCATTAATATAACCATTTACTTTTGTTCTAAAATGCAGTTCATGGGTTTTATTAGATCAAATAGTATTTTTAATTGCATAAATTTATTACTTAATATAATTTTTAATCAACAAAATGGTTTTATAACCTTATTTTTCATTCTTATATGTTGAAAAATTCATGAAAATTATTATTTTAAGAAAAACCTTGTTGTTAACTAAAAATTTATTTTTAGAAAATGGTTAAAAATTCAATGTAAGTAAATTTTGGTATTATAAACTAAAAAATGAAGTTAATTTTATCTAATTTAATTTATGAAAATATTTTATTTATATTTTAATCGAAATAAAAAATATAATGACGACCTTATTTTATTAAAAAATATATTCTTAAAAAATAATTCTTTCAATTATAATTTCAGGAAAATTTTATTATTCAAATAATTTAAAAAATTTATATAATATTTTGATATATTATATGTAATAATAGTGTTATTTCAAATGTAATTACCTTGATTTAAAAATGTATGAGGACATTCTTTTTAGTTCACGTGAAGAAATTTATCGAAGAGAATATTTTTTGAAGGAAAATATATATACTATAATATCAAGATATTGTATTCTCTCCCCATTAAATAAATTATTTTCCATAAATTTTTATAAAATCATTAATTAAGGATATCAAAATGATAGAAATTACATAAGATAAATTTTCAAATGGAATATCTGTATTATTGTCCACTATAAAATTAGAAGTCAAATCTTCTTCCTATATAGAGTTAATTGAATTATTCTTTTCCCCCATCATCAATATACATTGTTCCATCATTTTCAACACATAATCCATTTTCTATTACATGTTATAATTTCCCCAATGTATTTCTTCCAAAAAAATACACAAAGTAAATTCTAACATTTTTCCTTCTTCATATTTTTCACTCTAATTTTCATAAGACACCATCCATCTCTTATTTGTTGTGATAAGGAATTCCATTATATTTAATTTTTTAATCATAATTCACGATAGCTTATTTTACATAATTATAATATTTCTAATCCCAATTCTTATATCAATAGATTTTAGGATCAAAACATTGTTTATTGTATCCATTGTTATCATGAATCATCTCTTCTCTAGAATTTCCTTTAAAAGAATTTTTAGGAATGAGAATACATAAATTACTAAATTTAAAAAATATAAATACTATGAGAATATAATAAATACTTCATGAATGATTTTCATACAATATCATTTGAGAGTTTTTCGAAAATATAGGTTATCCATGGTCATTTTCATCTTATATTTTCTAAACTATTTTAATTACATAAATGAGTATGGACAAATTCTTCAAAATGGTTTGTAACTAAATGTGAATTAACCCTAGAAGACCCATCAAGAGTGTAAAAGTGGGTGCATGTTAAGGCCCCAATCACTATGTACCAGACTAGTGGCAGACATGTACTCAACTAACTCTTTTTGTAATTATTACCCCTAGATAAATCTATGACAAAACCATTTCCACCTTTAGTATCCAAACATGGATCTATTTATATGAAAAACTATGCAATATGTACTATAAAAACATTAATATGATCTTTCATATATAATCATACATTTGGGTCTTCACTAAATCTATCTTATCCTAATTTGAAAACAATCATCAAATATTCAACACTTCTAAAATAATTTTTTATCTATAATATTAAAACATGATCATCCTTAACTCAATAACAGTTGCTTTGGTATTAAATTTTCCTTAACTAATAATCTTCTAACCTCTAATGTCATCTAAAAACTCATCTCATACAAATTGTAGAACCCCAATCCCATACTAATAATCCAATGCAGAAAAATAAAAACATATAACCCTAATTTTATTAAACATCCATTATTACTATATATTTTTTCACATTTATAACCTCAGACCTTTATATTTAGAGTTATAATGATAAATTACAAAGCATAAACTACCTAATATCAAGTCTTATCAATACATTAACACCTTTTATACTATATAATATGATAATGAATATAAAATGGATCATAAATGTTTCCAAAAATTCTCTACACAATATAATATTAAAGTCATACCATACCTAGTAATCTCATTCATAACCTATGGAAGGGAAACGTCATATGGGTTGTGATCAAACAATCTGTAATGGTAAAATTTATAATAAATAATACCCTGAGAAATGTGAGGTTTAACATGATATCATAATAAAAATGATATCATAATCTTGAGGGAATAAAATAAAGAGTTGATTCCCTAAAGACATGGATTAAATAATTGTAACACCCCAAGCTTCTATGGTACGTTTTCCTTTGAATAATGCAATAGCTTGCATTGTACGCAACTTCGAGATTCGAACACACCGCGACCAATCAATCTTGCCATTATGAATAGTAATACCAACTTTTTAAAATTTTATCTTTCAAAATGGACTTCATTTTTGTATTTATAATATAGAGATTATCTTAGGGTGAATTTTTTGTATTTTTCTGAAAACTTTCAATTTTTGATGAATAGTGCAAAAACACTGCGTTATTGGTTGAAATCAACATTTTTTTTAAATAATTAGTTATTTTATTTTAATTTATTTTTTGTCAAAATAGATACATAATACATATATATGTTCAACTTAAGTCATTGGAGTCATTTTATAATATGTTTAGATATATATATTTTTATCGAACTATTTCCTGTCTTTTACCCACCTCCTAGGAGCATTTGCAAATTTATATAAAACATAAATTTTCTGATTTTGTGAGTTGTATTTCAAAAATATTAGAGGCACTGTTAATATAATTTAGTAAAATTTGGTTCAATAAGATGAAAATAATTTTTGGTGAATAGTAACTTTTTTACTTTTATTTATCACGGTTAAAAGTAAATAGGGTAATTAAGGGTAAAAATGATATCATAATTACCCTATCACATTTCCTAATTTTATTATATAGGTGTAATTCTACTAAAAACAAATTTAGGAATAAAATATGATCCTTTTGGTCAATTTGGATTAGATTATGACATTTATTATTATTTTATTTAAAGAATAGTTAAAAGAGTTAAAATAAAAGTTTAATAACTAAACCATTTCTAATATAGTTTTATAAATAAAATAAATTCGAATATAAATATTAATTATAAATATAAAAATATTTACTATATAATAGTATTTTATTTATAATTTTTAGACATTAAATAAATTATTTTATTTATGACACAATGATGATGCAGTAATTACCTTATTAATAAAAGATTAAAATAATCGATATTATAAATATCCAAATAAATCTAATTTTAGACTGTTAATAAATTACATTAATTTTTTAGTTTAATATGACATGTTAGAGTTGATTAAATTAATTTTTTCGATGTAATAATGCTATTATGAATTTAACAAAAACAAAATACCAAATATTGTCAAAATTGACAAAAAAGCGTTTTTTAAGAAAATATTATATTATTTATTGATATTCTATTCATAAAAATCAAGGATTTGGACAAAGGGCCTAAATAATATTATATGTGTCATTAATTAACCACTTGAGGTTCTCTAGGAAGTTTATAGTGAGTTTATTAAATATATAATATAAAAATAGAAAGAGACATGGTAAATGTCAAACAATTTAACTAAGAGTTAAATCTAAAAGATAAGGTTAATATGATGACCTAAACCTGTCTAAAACCTATTGGTTGAAATGTTTTCGTCCAATTACCACCTTATACTTTAAATAGTTTATTTTGAAGCCATTAGAAACCGAAATGGATTTTATTATAAAATAATATTTCAATCTTTTCCTAAAGTGACCCTCACCTCTCTTATAAAAGAGCACCTACCCTTCTCTCAAATTCACAACTTAAATTCCATTTAACTCAGTCAAACCCTTCCCAAATAACCTCTCAACTATCCTCCCATCATCCTAGTGGACATACTTTATTTATAAATCCAATCTATAGAGCCCTTTTAATCAAATCAAAAGGAAGAACCCGAAGAAGAGGTAAATATTTCATCACCTCTTTCGTGTTCTTTTCTTCATCCACTTCCTCTTTCTTTGTGGTTTTCATTCTAAAATAATAAATCTAGTATATTATATATATTTGAATCTTATTATAAAAATTTTACAACCATATTAATTATTCTATCCATCCTATAAATGACAAAGTCACTATACGTGCATACGTACGGATTACCGTCTCCACGTCGTGGTGTAGTTTGTTATTCAAACACTTCATCAAATGGATGGGTATAATAATGAGTATAAATGCTGTAAATAATAAATATTACATGATAATGAATATTTATATATGAAATACTATTAAATTATATACAATTTTAATATCAAAAGAATGATATTGTCCCTCGTGCGTACGTTCGGGTTACAATCTCCACGAACGCTATGAGATTCATTCCCCATCGTAATCATTCAAGAATAATTTTCATTTTATGAATAAAAATAATTTTTGTTAACATAATATAATTCTTTATATGAATCAAATACATCCTATACATAACAAACATGGCTTACATAACCAATCATATAAAGGAAAACGAATCATTCAACACCCTAAACGAGGATACTACTGAAATATCATTAATAAAGCAATATTATAAGATCATATATGATATCATATTAACATATATGGTTATTGTATAATTTAATTATAATTATTTCATCATTATACAAGAGGTTAAACTACCCTCGACCAAATAAAAGTACAAGGTAAGGGTTAATTTCACAATCTCTTTATTTTCTGAGGTTGATTTATACGTGAGTATCTACTGGGACCTCTATATCATCCACATCCATGTTTTCTTAAAAATGTATTTCAAATTTTATTTTACTATTTACTAAAACATGGGTTAAATTCATTAATACCCTTATTTGACCTTATATATTTTGAATGGAATATTTCTATCATTTTCCAAACTAGGTACCTTATGACCTTTTCAACAAAATTAAAGTAGGAATGTTTTTTTAACATATACGGCGGGTGCGGCTATTTTCCGCCGTTATAACATCATCATGGTTTACCTTACAAGATTATAAGAATATTTTCAAAATAAATGTTTTCTTTTATAATAATAATACTTTTAAATGATTTCAAAATAGAATGAGATATTTCTCTATAAAAAAGTTTTGATTTTTACTATGTCAACATCCATTGATGGATTGTGAGATTATTTGAAGTTTATTTATTATGATAAAAAATTCCATATTGTAATGATGGTTTTGTGATATGTTTGACTATGGATGTGTTATTTTAGTACCATTCATGGTTTATGGATAAATTATTTACATTTCATATGATATTTTTAATACAAATGTTTATGTTATGTTTAAATCTTTTCATATGAGGAATGCATTGGACTTACTAAGTGATGGGTGGAGCCCGTTATAGATATTCAATGAATTGGTTGGTCTCATGAGACAAACTAGTGTCTTGGAATAAGTCCTTGAAAAAATCTTATTTGTAGTCTTTACACAAGGCCTTAACTGTGTGGTTATAAAGTCTGGCATTATGCATTCCATCATTATGAAAGTGGCTATTGATATTTCTTATGATTATTTGACTACTAGAATATCCATGTGATTAAGTAAATGGAATTATTTGATTTTATCTTTTCCATATTATGTTTAAGTTCATGTTTAAAAATCTTATGTTTTAGTATTACATTGCCTTAAATGTTTACGCTTATTTTTGAAAGTTTTCCCTATATTGTTATCCTTACTGAGCATCTTAGCTCACCCCTTTATATGTTTTATTTTTCCCAGGATGTGAAGAAGTATATTATTACTGACCTACAGAAATAGTATAAGGGATATGAGTGTGGCTTATGGAGACTATGTATTTTTTGTTTTTCATTTTATAGTGTAATGTAAAACTTATGAATGTATCTAGTACATCCAAGTCTACTAAACTAATCGGTCTTTCGAGACTTGATATTTTGTGATCAAGACAATGTTATGTAATAATGAACAGACTATGGGTAACTAGGGTCGGGGCGTTATAGTTGGTATCAGAGGAAGTTTAGTGTAATCCTTGGAAGCTAGATTTAGAAAAACACTGATTATAGAACATTACCCTAAGATAGACATTGAAGATTAGTATAGAATAATTTCCTAGAATTTTGGTACTATAGAGATTTTGTGAGTTTTCAAATAAATACATCCCTTTTTGGATACGATCAGGTAGAGGCATCTTTGGAACAGATGTACCTAGGGGTAAAACACGAAAACACCACTTTGAGCTAGACTCGAACAGGAACTGCTGCACAACAATGGGTCTTACCTCACTCTTGGTTACAACACTCTCTAGGGATATTCTTGGGATAATTATCATTTCTACTAAAAACCATTATGAAGGATTTATGAGTATATACTTTCTGAAAGAAGACATTTTTATGATTATGGATTACATCCATAAACTGTTCAATTTATGTTATGTGTTTTACAAGTTTGGAGTTATGTATTGCAATTCATAAACAAATATAGTGTACGCCATTATTAATAAATGGTACCTAGTGGAAGGAATGGAAACCATATCAATTCATGTAATCCATGTAGGGATTTCCCTCCTACTCAAGATAATTATAGTGGAGCTGGTGAAGCAACTGGTGTTGATCAACTTATCACCATACTAGGACAACTCACTCAGGTTATGAATAATAACCTTACCCGTTTGGAGCACCCGGATTTACAACGCGGAGGATCAATGATTGACCACATCATGGGGAAACAACAACCAAAATTCAATCTGAGTACAAATCCATTAGTAGTTGAGCTATGGATAAATTCCTCAGAGAAAATATTTCATGCTTTGGGGAGTATCAAAAGGGAAAAAATTGTCATTGTATTTTATCACCTCATTAAAGATGCAGATCAGTGGTGGACATTGATTCAAAACAAAAATGAAGATTATGAAGTATCAAATATAGAGTGGATGGAGTCCAAATAGATTTTTATAGAAAAATACATTCCTCATGACCATCGAGTAGATATGGGAATACAATTTCTGAGTCTGAGGAAAAAAAGAGGAATAGAATGTCGCAAAATATGAGTCTAACTTTACAAGTTTATCAAGGTATGCAAGATATTATATATATAACCTAAGGAATAAGATTAATCGATTTTTTGATGTGTTAAAACCATTTATTTGTCAAGAATTAGTTTCACAATCCTTCTCATCATACGAAGATATTTTCTCATGTGCTATCAAGATAGAAAAAAATTCTCTATATCTTATGACTTTAAAACAAAGAAAGAGAAGAAGAGATATGCTGGACAATCTGGAAATGAAAATAAAGAGAATAGGGGAAAATTTGAATATCCATCATGCAGTAAATGTGGGAAGAAACACCTTGGTACTTTCCTGAAGGTAATGGGATTCTGTTACAAGTGTGTTGAAAAAGGCCACCAAACTCGTGATTGTAAAGGGAAGAAAGAGGATGTCAATGTTGAATGCTATAATTGTAGAGAAAAGGGGAATTATACAAATGAATTTACTAAGAGCTAAGGGAATTTACCTCAGTAAAAGCTCATGGAGCAAGGCCAAACTTATGCAATCACAACTGCTGAGGTTGAAGCTCTGAAAGATATCGTAGCAGGTAATTTAATGGTTTCCTCAAGTTTATCCAATGATTTATTTGATTCTAGATCATCTCATTGTTTCATATCTTCCCAATTTTTTAAGAAAATTAGATATTTTCAATTCGAATTAAAAAGAGAGTTGTCAGTAAAAACTCTTAAGGGAAGTATCATCACAACAAATTTTTGTGAATAAGTTCTCATTAGAGAATATAAATGTTCTTTATCTGCTGGTCTCATCTTCATACCCATGATTGAATTTGATATAATCCTATGTATTGATTGGATTTTGGACCATGGTGTAAGAATTTATTGTAAGAAGAAGGAGGTTAAAATTTTCAATGATGATAAAGAGTACCTTATCTTTAGAGCAGAAACGTCACCACCTGATTCTTATCTAGATCCACCCCCAATAGCTCTATTAAATTCAATTATTAGGTAGTATGAGAATGAAATAATTATGAGAGAGGAAAATAATGTTCGAATAGATGACGTACCCATTGGGAAAGAATATGTTGATGTGTTTTCAGAGGATTTACCTGGACATCTTATTGAATAAGAAATGGAGTTTTCCCTTAATTTAATTCCTGGTTCAAGGCCCACATCGATGACCCCTTATAGAATGGCCACTGTATAATTTTTGGAACTAAATAAACAACTAGAGGAATTGAGTAATAAGGTATTTATTCACCCTAGTGTTTCTCCATAGGGATCCCCTTTCCTTTTTGTTAAAAAGATTTACGGATCTATGAGGTTGTGTATTGACTATAGATAGATCAATGCTATGACAATAAAGAACAAGTATCCCCTACTTCGCATTGGTGATTTATTTGACCAAATTCATGGAACTCAATTTTTTTTAAAGATTAAACTTTGATCTGAATATCATCAGTTCTGTGTGGAGAAGTAATACATTCCGAAAACAACAATTCGAAGTAGGTACAGGCATTATGAGTTTACAATAATGCCTTTTTGGTTGACTAATGTACTCTCTGTTTTCATGGATCTAATGAAAAAAAAATTCAGGGAATATCTTGATTAATTTGTAGTGGTATTTATTTATTATATCCTGTTATACTCCAAAATCAATGAAGATGAAGAAAATCACCTATGCACCATTCTGAAAACCCTCAGAAGAAATAAATTATACAGGATTTTTAGAAATTGTGAATTCTGTATTTAAGAGATTTATTTTCTTGGACATATTCTCCCTAAGGATGGAATATCTGTTGATCCATCAAAGACCAATCCAATCCAAGAATGGCCAACATCGACGCGTATAACTGAGGTATGTTGTTTTATTGGTTTAGCAAGTTATTATCGGTGTTTTGTCCAGAATATTTCCTGATTGGATAACCCATTAACTAAGCTCACACTAAAGGTGTTAAATTTATTTGGACAAAAGAGTGTAAAGAATGTTTTGAAGAACTAAAGGGATGATTATTCAATTCTTCTATCATTACTCCACCATCAGGGAAGGATGGGTTTGTTATTTATAGTGATTCTTTAAAGAAAGCACTTGGTTGTGTCCTTATGCTGAATGATAGAGTTGTTGCCTATGCATCGCGACAGCTAAAAATTCATGAGCAAAACTATCCTACTCATGATCTTGAGTTAGCTGATGTAATATTTTCTTTGAAAATATGGAGACACTATCTCTATGGTGAAAAAATGTGAGATTTATACTGATATCAAGAGTTTGAAGTATATTTTCTCACAAAAAGAACTCAACATGAGGCAAAAGATATGGGTTGAACTACTCAAGGATTATGATTGCACAATACACTACCATCCGGGGATAGAAAATATGGTGGAAAATGATTTGAGCAGAAAAGATCATGGAGTTTTGAATAAGATGAGAGTTTAAAGGGATCCTATTTTCATGGATCTATTGAAAATGGATATTGGAATAATCATGGAAGGTGAAACATCAATACTTTTTTAAATGGTTGCCAAACCATCTTTACTAGAGAGGATAAAATGATCTCAAGGTGATGATGAGGAGTTTCAAAAGAAGATTCATGTTGTGAATGATGGGAGATTGAGTGAATTCAAATATGAAGATGGGATTTTGAAATTTAGGAAGAGACATTGTATTCCAAATATACCAAATCTAAAAAAGGTAATTGTTCGATAATGATCATAGCTCCAATTTCACTATACAAATTGGTATCACCAAGAAGAATAGGGATTTGAAGGAAAATTTTTTGTGGGACAACATGAAGAGGAGGATTGCTGATTTTGTGTCAAGATGTATGGTTTTTCAATGAGTGAAAGCTGGAAAACAACATCTTGGATGAGTCATGCAACCTATTCCCGCACCTGATTGGAAATGGGATAATATTATGATTGAATTTTTCCAAGGGCTACTAAAGACTCCTTGAAGGAATGATGGAATATGGGTCATTATTGATCGTCTTACCAAGTCAGTATATTTTATGGCTATAAGAGAAGATTTACCACTTGAATGTCTATAAAGACTATATATTAATGAAGTTTTAAGACTTCATAGAGTACCCTTATCGATTTTTTTTATCCTGGTTCCAATTTTACATCAAGATTCTAGAAAAGTCTTCAGAAATTCCTAGATACTGAACTTTGTTTGAGCACTGCCTACCACCCTCAAAATGATGGACAATCATAATGGAATATTCAAACCATAGAAAACATGTTTAGATCTTTCTCAATTGACTTTCAAGTAATGTTGGATCAATATTTACCTCTAGTATAATTTTTATATAACAATATCTTCCATTCAAGTATTAATATGGCACTATATGAAGTGTTATATGGAAAGAGATGTTGCACACCAACTTGTTGGGATGATGTTGGTGAAAGAAAACACGTAGGCCCAGAAATTTTTGAGGAAACAATGGAAAAGGTGAAGGTTATACAAACACACAACAAACCATCCCAATGTAGGAAAAATAGATATCCTGATAATATAAGGAAGGATATGTAATTTCATGTAGGAGACCATGTTTTCCGGAAGGTATATCCATGGAAGGGTGTTACATGTTTCGGTAAAACGGGTAAATTGAGTCCCAAGTACATCGGACCTTTTGAATATCTAGAACGAATTGGAGTTGTATCTTATCATTTGGTAATGCCTCCAAGTCTCTAAAATATCCATGATGTGTCCCTTGTATCACTGTTGAGAAAATAAATGCCTAACCCAATGCATGTAATCACTTATGAGGAAATTGAAAAGGAACCTGATCTATCTTATTGTGAAGATCACAACATAATCCTTGATACAAGAGAACTAGTGTTGAGAAACCGACGACTCGTCTGGGAAAAGTTCTATGGAGAAACCATAAGATGGAAGAGGCAACATGGGAACCATAGAAACTTATGATAAAGAACCACCTGAATCTTATTATGCGGTGGTATTATAAAAATTTCGAGGACAAGATTATTTGAAGGAGGGAAGAATGTAACACCCCAAGCTTCCACGGTACGTTTCCCTTTGAATAATGCAATAGCTTACATTGTACACAACTTTAATATTTTAACACACCGTGACCAGTCAAACTAGCCGTTATGAATATTAATACCCACTTTTTAAAATTTTATAAATTTTATTTTTAAAAATGGACTTCATTTTTTGATTTAGAATATTGAAATCATCTTAGGGTGAATTTTTTGTATTTTTTTGAAAACGATCAATTTTTTGATGAATAATGAGAGAACACTTCGTTATTGGTTAAAACTAACTTTTTATTTAAATAATTAGTTATTTTATTTTCATTTACTTAAGTTCAAAATAGATACATAATATATAAATATGTTAAACATAATTCATTGGAGTCATTTTATAATATGTTTAGATATATTAAATTTTTTCGAACTATTTATAGTCTTTTAACCACCTCTTAGAGCATTTGAAAATTTGTATATAACATAATTTTACTAAATCTGTGAGTTGAATTTAAAAAATCTGAGATACATGGTTAATATCAGTACGTAAAATGTGGTTCAATAAGATGAAAATATTTTTTGGTGAATAGTATCTTTTTTACTTTTATTTACCACAGGTAAAAGTAAATAAGGTAATTAAGGGTAAAAATTATATCATAATTACCCTAAAACATTTCCTAATTATATTGGATAAGTGTTATTCGACCAAAAAAAACCTTAGGAATAAACTATAAGCCTTTTGGTCCACTTGGACTAGATTAGAAAATTTATTATTATTTTAATTAAAGAAGAGTTAAAAGTGTTAAAATCAATGTTTAATAACCAAACCATATTTAATATAGAGTTATACATAAGATAAATTCGAATATAAATATTAATTAGAAATATACAAATAATTATTACATAATGGTATTTTATTTGTAATTTTTAGACATTAAATAATAAAGTTTATTTATGACACAATAATGATGCAGTAATTACTTTATTAATGAAAGATTAATATAATTGATATTATAAATATTCAAATAAATATAATTTGAGACTTTTAATGAATTAAATTAATTTTATAGGTTAATATGACATGTTAGGGTTGATTAAAATAGTTTTTCACGAATTAATAATTTTTTTATTAATTTAACAATAATAATATACCAAATAGTGTCAAAATTGACATAAAAGAGGTTTTAAAAAAAATATTATATTATTAATTGATATTATATTCCTAAAAATCTAAGGATCATCCAAAGGAATTTAATAATATTATATATGTCATTAATGAAGCACTTGAGGTTCTATTGGAAGAATATTGTAAGTTTATTAACCATATAATATAAAAATACAAAGAGACATGGTAAATGTCAAACTATTAAACTAAGAGTTAAATCTAAAAGATAAGGTTAATATGATGACCTAAACCTCTCTAAAACCTATTAATTGAGATAATTTCAACCCATACACACCTTATCCTTTAAATAATTTATTTCTTAGACATTATAAAACGAAAATGATTTTATTATAAAATAATATGTCAATGTTTTCCTAAAGTGACGATCACCACTCTTATAAAAGGGAACCTCCCCTTATCTCAAATTCACACCTTCAATGCCATTTGTCTTGGACAAACCCTACCCAAAAATCCTCTAAAATGTCCTAAATTCATCCTAGAGGCATTCCTTTAGTTATAAAGCCATCCTAATGATCCCTTTTGATCAAATCAAAAGGAAGAACCCGGAGAAGAGGTAAATATTTCATCACCTCTTTCAAGTTCTTTTCTTCTTCCACTTTCTCTTTATTTGTTGTTTCAATTATAAAATAATTACTCCAATATATTCTATATACTGTGATGTTATTATAAAAATGGTACAATCATATTAATTATTCTATCCATCCTACAAATAACAAAGTCACCGTACATGCATACGTATGGATTACCGTCTCCACGTCATGGTGTAGTTTGTTATTCAAACACTTCATAATTTAGATTGGTATAATAATGAGTATAAATGATTTAAATAATAAATATAACATGATAAGGATTGTGTATATTTGATATAACATCCAATAATATATGATTTTAATATCAAAATAATGATATTGTCGCTGATGCGTTTGTCCGAGATACCATCTCCACGAACACGAAGCGATTCATTTTCCATCATAATAATTCATGAATAATTTTCATTTTTTGATTAAAAATAATTTTTCTAAACATGATATCATTATTTATATATAAATCTTATCCATAACAAATATGGATTACGTAACCAAGAATTTAATGTAAAATGAATCAGTTAACACCTGATACGATGATACTATTAAAATATCATTAACAAAGAAATATTAAAAGATCATATATCATATCATATTAATGTATATGGTTTTTTTATAATTTAATAACAATTATTTCACCATTATACAAGAGTTTAACCTACATTATATCAAATAAAAGTACAAGTTAAGGGTTAATTTCATAATCTCTTTATTATTTGAGGGTGCTTTTTACGTGAGTATCTACTGGGACCTCTTTATCATCCACATCCGTGTTTTCATAAAAATGTATTTCAAAACATTTTTTACTATTTAATAGATAGTTGGTTAAAGTAATTTATACATTTATTTTACCTTATATGTTTTGAAATGAATCTTTCCATTATTTTCCAAACAAGGTACCTTATGACATTTTCGACAAAATTAAGGTAAAAATGTTTTTATAACTTATACGACGGGTGCGGCTGTTTTCTGTCATTGTAAAATCATCAATGTTTCCCTTACAAGATTATAAGAATATTTTCAAAATAAATTTCTTATAATATAATTATATGAAATTTGAATGATTTAAAAATAGAAAGAGATATTTCTCTAAAAAAGGTTCTGGTTTCATCTATGTCAACATCCTTTGATAGATTGTGAGCTTATTTGAAGTTGATTTATTATGATTCAAAACATCCATATTGTATTGAAGGTTATGTGATATTTTTTACAGTGTATGTGTTATTTTTATATCATTCAAGGTTTATTGATAAAGTATTGACATTTCATATGGCATTTTTAATACGAATGTTTATGTTATGTTTAAACATTTTCATATAAGGAATGAATTGGACTTTGTAAGTGACGGGTGGAGCCCGCTTTAACTCCTCGATGCATCGGTAGGTCTCATGAGACAAACTAGTGTCTTGGCTCAAGGAATTAACAAATTATTATTTTTAGTCATGGAACAAGGCCATGACTATGTGGTTATGAAGTCTGGCATTATACATTCCATCATTATGAAAGTGGCTATTGATATTGCATGTGATTATTCGACTAGTAGAATATCCATGTGAATAAGTAAATGGAATTATTTGATTTTATATTTTCCATATTAAGAAAAAGTTCATGTTTTAAATGATTCTGTTTTAGGCTTACATTACCTTAATTTTTTATACTTATTTATTTAAAATTTTAGCTCTATTGTTATCCTTATTGAGCATCTGAGCTCACCCCTTTCTATGTTTTATTTTTCCCAGGATGTGAAGAAGTATATTTTGACTTACCTTTAGGGATAGTATAAGGGATATGACTGTGGCCTATGGACACTATTTTTTTGTAGTTTTTCATTTTATAATGTAATGTATAACTTATGAATGTATCTAGTATTTCCAAGGCTACTAAACTAATCGGTCTTTCAAGACTTCATCATTTGTGATCATGGAAATATTATGTAATAATGTGTCGACTCTAGATAACTAGGGTCAGGGTGTTAAAATAATGATCATACATAAGACAATGAAATCCTAAAAATGTGGAAAAACATAATTGTTATATCATAAGAATATGACAAGGATTGATCCTTAGGACATCATCATCGTATTACAAGGATTATTACCTATGACATTATCATATTCCAATTATTTCTCTATAGGCCATAAAATAATATTAGGTTTACTCACTAATGTGACATATAACATATCATGAGACCTTATAATTACAAAATGAATTGGATTATTATATATGCACACCCATCAAAATTAAAAATCATACATATTTGTGAAACATGATTTCAATCAATATATAATAAAACCCATGGAAATAAAATCATCTTTTTTCATTTTCATGTGGTTACATAAATAATCTTTCTTGATTTTGTCAATAAACATAACATGGTAAAACCATATAAAAATTAATTTTTATCCAATGAATCTAAGCATAATTCGAAGTAAATATAACAAAATAAAGATGATTAGGCATAAATTATTTACACCATTTAAAAAATTGATATATTGTTTAGAAAAACAATTTCTAATCAATATATGTATTGGGAATCAAGATGCGCACCTTTCAATCATGTAAAGGAATAGAGGATATTCACATAAGAAAATAATTAGAATTAAATCATTCCTAAATAAATAGATGATTTATAATAACAAAATAAAAGATGGATTATACCACAAATATAAAATTCAATTTCATAATCCATCCAGAAGAAATAAGGTTTGTGGTATCATTTGAAGAATATCAGTGGTCAATCCTAAATTATAGATAAATAAAACTCTTAGAAGCATTGGAAAAATTTCATTGAATATAATAAGTCCCATTTTCCTTCGAAAATATTAATAAATAATGTTATTACAAAACCATGAAAATAAGAATTTATTTTTTTGAAAACCCTAAAGTGTAATGAGTATGTCTCTTAAAAACCACAAAAGTGGTAGAAAGATATGTTCACATGGAAATACGTAAAATATATTCCTTCTAGTCAAATATTACCCACACATAAACATTTAATATATTTTTTAATAAAAAATATTTTTAAAAAAAATCAAGGTTTTGGAAAAGTCCTTATATAAACAAATTTAAAGAGGGAAATTTATAACATTTTAAAACATTACTTTAGAATAATTTTTTTTTTAAAACTAATCTTATAGAAATATTTTAAAGTACATTAAAACCATTTAATGTAAAAATGAAATAATAAATATGTTAAATTTTATCATTAATAATTTGTGAGGTCAAGAATTATTTTCACATTAAATATTATATAAAATACATTCCATAGGTAAGACATGGAAATATAATAAAAAGAGTAGTGTTCTTAAGATGATAATCATTCACTTTAGTGACACATTTTAAAATAGAACATGATCCCAAAAAGATAAATATAAAAATTAATGGGATTAATTTACTCAATGTTAATGGAATTAAAAAATATTTTAGAAAAATGACATGTGAAATGAGACTATGAAGGTCAAATTCAAAAAGTGAATTAATGACTCATAGAAATAGAACATAAGTCATGAAATAATTTACAAATTGAGTAACAATTTAATCAAAACCCTTGACGTAGGAGGAGAATTAAAATCAACCTAAAATACCATAAATAAATGATATTCCATTATAACATATAATATTTTTTAGTATATAAACCATGAAATAGAAATCAGGTTATAAGGAAAAATGTGTCTCAATGAAGGGAGTTTGAGATAAAAATCCCTTATGGTTTAATAACATTCTATTAAGAACACCTTGAAAGAATTAGATTATTAATATTATTTTCAAATAACATTAATAAAGGAAATAGATGATTTTAAATATTCAATTTGAATAATATACACCAATTAAAATAAATTAGTTACAACAAATAACATGTATCTCCAAGACTGAGGTTTTGAGATGAAACCCTTAAGTTATTTCCCAATTTAGTCAGATGCACTATATGATCTTTTATAGAAAACAAAAATATAATAATTAACAATTTAATATAAATATCCATAACTAATTTTATTTATATGTTCCATTTCTAAACCTTATCTATTTTTATATCAATTAATTTTTACCTATTTTCCTATATCGAGTATTTATATTTTAGATGGTTTGTTGTAGTTTTATTGGAGTGGTGTCAGTTTTCATTCCTCTTATAAAAATATTAAATAAAATTTAATTAATTTTACTATAATTTATTACTTATTTTAATTTTCTTTAAATGATTACTGCAATCTTTTTCATGTTTGATAAAATCGATAATAAACATTTTTTTGTGTTTTTCAACTAATGAAGGGTGTTCTCTTAATTAATGAGTTAAATATTTTGTATAATTTTTAGAACCAGAAATATAATTACTTAAATATATATGTCATATTATACCCATAATTATGTTTTCATAATTATCTATGACATAAATTCATAGCATGGTTTAAGTAGGTGGTCAAACTGACCCATTCACGCTTTAACTCGTTTGGTGAGTATATTTACGATGGTGTTTATTTTTATATAATATAATTATAACAAAATAACAATAATATTATTTTTATGTATTTATATTAGTGACCCATATTTTAATATTTTTTATACCTGAGGAAAAACTATAAGAAAAATGAAAAAAGATTCTCTATGGAGGTTGTTGTCTGCATAACGGATGATCATCATTTTCGTTACCCAACGGATGATAGGGGTGAAAATGGAGAAAAATAGATCATATTATAATCATAAATAAATAATATAAACCACATTTATTATTAAATAACATCATTAATAGAATTTATTAATGATTTTTATGAAAAACTAAAATCATCACTATGGGGGGGGGGCGGTAATTCGTGCAAACACACTAATAGGTATTTTTGTTTTTTCTTATTAGATGGAAGTGAATAAATAGGGGTTGTATAAATATTATTATAACATATTAACAAAATAAAATTTGTTATTTTATTATTATACTTTTATTTTTGGTTGGTTTTGAATTGAACAAACATTAAGGAAATGTTAATTAGGTTGTGTTACCTCTGTTGAGAGCTTGAACTGCTTCTTGAAAAAGGCCTATGATTTTATGAACCAAGGATAATTTCAAGTGGCCTTAGGAATTTTGGAATGTAATTGAATTAATATGGAGTAAATTTGGTTAGTGGATCAAGGAAATTTTGAAATATGAGTGTTGTACAGAGATGATGTATGTGTCTCTGTTTTATAAGTGATGAAGGTGGACTTTTCCTTTGAAAAGAATGGTAAGGAAGGGGTAAGAATAAAAGTTCAGGAATGTTAGGTGAGTTAGGTTTAGTATGGTTGGTTTAAAATGTGGGTATTTCTTTAAAAAATAATAAATGGTTTATAAAAGGACAAAATTTCATGTGAACCTAGGAAAATTTGATCCACTTTAGATTATTTATTTAAATACTTTTAACTATTAATTTAATATTAATCACATTAATTATTTTCATTCCAAAAGTATATGTAAACCCTTATTAAAAAATTTCAACATGAGGATTTATAATTTTATCTCAATTTAACATAATTCATTTCATAAATATGAAAAAATATTATTTTAATTAAACTCATACATCACACCTAATTTTTTTAAAACTTTATACCTATAAATAATATAAATTTTTATTGTTAGTAATATTCATGAGATTAATTGATTAATTATAAAAAAATTAATTTTATGTGACAGTAAAATAAATCCATAACTTATTTTTACAAAATATTAGATAATTAAAAAATTATAAATTAGTTTTCTTTATTAAATTAACCTTTTACATTAGTTTGTAATCACGACCATGGGTTTTCTAAAATAAATTATATTTTTAAATGCCTAAGGTTATTTTTTAACTGAATATATTTTCACATAAATGGTATTATAATATTATAGGTCATTATTACATAAATATAAATTAATAAAAATTCTAAACTTCATAAAAACCAAATTTTTACAAAAAATCAATATTTTCAAAAAATGAATATAATTTCATACTAAGTAAAATATGATATTATTAATTAAAAACAATTTTTTTCTAATTAAATTTATTGAAATTATTTTTTAACTTTTAATCAAAAGAAATAATATTGATCAAATTATTTTATTAAAAAGTACCTATTTATATAATAAGTCATTTTAATATTATTTCACAAAAATGTTCTATTTTAAATATTTTTAATATATTATATGTTATCATAAAGATATTTTGAAGATTATTATTTAAATTTAATAATATTCTAAAATTTTTGATTTACTGTGTGTAATGAAAGATATTGACATGAGTATTATTTAATGGAAAATATATATACTGAAATATTATGATGTTACAACTTCAGAAGGGGAGTGGATTAAGTAAAAACAAACTAGGATTGTTTTTTCATAAAAATGATATATGAATAAAAATATAAGTAAAATATTGATTTAAGGAAACTATTAGGGGGTTAACTTATCAGGGTGTTCTTCCCTCATTTTTTATTTTTTGGCCTTGGGTCTTGTGGTGAACACAAGTCGAAACCATTCACAGAGGTGTGGAGATACTAGTTATCCCAAACCTATCTTCACTTAAGTCTCAGTTTTCATTTTTCTAATATTTGTAAAAAGTTTGTTTATTCTTTCAATGAATATTTTAAATTTTTTGATATTTTTTTAGTACATTGAAATATTTGAAATAAAATTAGTTTCTTTATATGTTCTTGAAAAATTTATTCTTTCAGATAGGTTCTAAGAAATTAGTTTAAATAGTGATTTTCCATGTTTTTTATAAAATTTTGTTATAATTTATTTCCTGAATTTGGTTCTGTTAAATGAGAATAATTATTTTACCATATAAATTCTATTTAGGTAAATCTTGGTGGTATCCTACAAGGATTTTTTACTCACACCCTAAACATACACTTTGGTGCATATAGGTCTTGTTTTATTTGATGCATGTAATGTAAAGTGCCTCATAGAGGTTGTAAATATCCATGTTGGTGGGGTTTGGAAAATCAGCGGTGGCATGGATAAGATAGAGATGAGATTTCCTTTTTAGTACAAGGGTTTACCTACTTTTGTTTAAAAATTGTTTTATCATGTCATCATTTTCAGTTTTGGTTATTATACATTACTTTGGTGTGTTGAACTTATATATATATATTCACTTTCTATTTTCTGTGTTTTTTAATTGTGGGTAAAATGTTCCAATACATATGTAATACTAATACTACCACCACTAGTTAATTCAATGTCATCCATATTAGTGATTAATAGTTTCTCATAAATATCATTGGAATTTTAAACTTCTCCATATTCATTACTCCACTAAATATCATCACATATTGATATAAAATTTTTCCTTTTTCATTTTAATATATTATTATGTTTACCTTTTCTTGAAATTGTTAACTTATATGAATTTATTTATTTTTTATTATAAATAATTATTGGCCATTCATTTTCATCATCATTGGACTGTTCTTCATTAAATATTTTATAATTTATAAAAAATCTACCACTTCCTTGACATTTAATAAATTTTAGTAGATTATTCCCCTTGATCATTACCTTACCTCTTCTCAAATTTCTTAAGGTATGATAAAAACTATTATAAAATTTTAGATTTATATATTCATTTAAATATGAATATCTAACTTCATCTTTATTAACATTCTTCTTAAAGTATTATTTATTTGTAAATTTAAACGATAATTTTTTGATCCTTATCATATTCATGCAAACACATCTTGTACTTATCTCATATTATATTAGAATTATATATATATATATATATATTCCAAAAAAAGTATGACCAGATATGTATCATCATTTTTTGATACCTTAACATCAAACCAATTTGGTAGATTGCACATAATATTCTCAAGAACTATTTAATACTCCAACTTCTCACCAAATTTTTTTATTATTATCACAATTTAATATACCCCTAATAATCCATTTATAGATTTATAATCCTACATCTTAATGTATTCACACTCTTAACTAAAAATATGTTGTTTTCTTGTTTCACCTTAACATTTCTCCCATAAATATTTTTTAACTTCCTCCCATATTACTTTAATAATCATAATACCTTTAGATTTTAGAAACTATTTTTTGATATTTAATATAACATTGATTTTCTAGCACAACCCTAATACTCTAGGTTCTTTAAATCCATATAATACATATAATCACTCTCAATTTGAGGTGGATACCCATCCGATTTAGCATCCAAAAAATAAAAACAAATATATAATAGATAAGGTGGAATCATATCCTTTAAAAAATAGTATTTATTTCCATCAAAGGTGGTAAACACATTATTGTTCTCTAAATTGTAATTTTTTTCCATTATATACAAAAAAACAGTTATTGAAATTGTTACACTTAAAACATGTAATATAAGATTAATAAATGAATGGAATCAAGCTATAAAACCACTTGAAAATACCCTCAAGAATAGTGGGACACACTGAGTGGGGGAGTGAATTTGTTTTTTCATTTCCTTTTTATGTTAATTTTATAATCAACATCAACACCTATTAATCTATTTTAATTGATCATTATGAAACACATTTAGTTACACAAAAATATATAGGCAATAAAAA